>JAILYB010000169.1:0-1405037 GCA_021437785.1 Rhodomyrtus psidioides | reverse complement strand
ATTAGCGATCCTACTGGGCAGGGACCGGGATCGGCCCGGACCGCCGGTCCGTGGTCTCGAAAATATGGGGACCGAACTACTGGTCCGGTCCCCAGTTCCATGCCGGGATCGGACCGGTCTGGACCATGCACACCCTTAGCTAGAGGCGAGGCGAGGCGATGATCAGAGGTGAGGCAAGGGATGTTGAGGCCGTGAGACCCTAGGCGACATTGCATTGATCAGGTCTATCTGAGCTCACTTGAGCCCTTCCATCAATGCCCTCCTAAGTTGAAAAAGAAGCAAATTTATGGAATTCATGAAGGAGAATTTTTGGAATGTTAAAAGTTCAAGCCTCTCCTAAGTTGCCTCCAACTTTGAACTTTGAGTATTTTCAAAGCTCAAAACTTTCTTGAAATTGTGCTGCTAAATTCCAAAACTTTTGGCTTAAAGGTCTTTCGAGGACCAAAACTCTTTTGAAAATACTGCGACAAACGCGTCCTTCGAAAAGGGCGGGAAAATAAGAAGAAAATAAATCAATAAATAAATAAAGACAAGAAAATTCTGGCTTCCCGTGCATTAAAGTGTGAAAACAAAAATATTATAAAGAATACATTCACAAAGTTTATATTATCACTTCTAAGGATCTTATCCAAAGTAGCATAGGAAGTACGTGGAAGCTTCGTTTATTTTTTTTTTTCTTTCAACAATCTTCATTCGGTTATATTTCTAATTTTTTTACTAGATTATTTAACGTGACTCCATCAAATGTCACTAACTTAATTTAGCATAATGAGTTTAGACAATGAACATAGGCAAACAAAAAAAAAAAAACTTGATCACGAGATTCCAAACCTAGAAAGCATGCCAACAAGCCGTTTTGATTTTTCCATCGGCCTATGTAGCAAGACTATTCCGCAGGGCAAGTCGATAAACCTTTTCGACGGCCAGAGAACCTTAAACAGCGAGCAATGTACATGAAAATTGTTAATATGCCTTGAATAGTTAAAGGGCTTAAGTTAAGGGCCTTGGACCAACATTAGGGTTTGAGGGGCAATACTATAAATATTGTTTTTTCTCAAACTGTTTGACAGAGAAGCTTATGTGTGCCTCTTTTATAATCCCTGATTCTCATAGTGGATTTTGCTTCTCCTCTCTCCCATGGTTTTTCCCTCAAAGATTTCCACGTAATTCTTGATGTTCCGTTCTTCTCCTCTGTCTCAATTTCGTTTCAATTTCCGCATTGTCGTAACAAATTGGTATCAGAGCCTAGGGTTTGATATTTGGCGGTCACGCTCCAGCGTCGCTCGTTCCACTCCGACGTTCCTCCCTCGTTCCCTGACCTCCTGTTTGGGCAAAGAATTTTTTTTTGGCGGTCACGCTTCAGTCTGAATTGAAAATCGGTCTCAATTGGCGCCGCCTGTGGGAATCAAAGTCGCTTATCACGGAGACTTGGATTAGTGCGGCCGTGAAGAATTCTTTTTTGCGCGCAATTCAAGATAGAACTTTCATGTTATTAGTGCGGACGTGAAGAATTTTTTTCTCGCGCAATTCAAGAGAGAACCTTCAGCAAGAATTGGAGCAAAGAACTTTCATGTTATTAGTGTGGTCGTGAAGAATTTTTTCTTGCGCAATTCAAGAGAGAACCTTCAGCAAGAATTGGAGCAGATCGAATCAGGAGCACGATCTTCAAGGCGCGAATTTCCATCCTTTGCTCAGTCCAGTTTCGAATTTCCATCCTCTACTCAGATTGATCGATTGGTCTTTTGGGATTCGCTTTATAGTGCCTGTTTCGCGGACCTGGTTAGTGACTTACGCGTGAAGTTCAGTGACTTGGATAAATTTCGTTCTTTGAAAGGGTTTCGATTCGTGTTGTCCGAGGAGTTCGTGCGCGCTTCTTCAACTCGGAATAAGTTATGGCTTCGAGTTCAGCAACGAAATTTGATATCGAAAAGTTTGATGGGAGCGGCAGTTTCAACTTATGGCAGGTTCGTATGTTAGCCGTTCTTACGCAGCAGGATTTGAAGAAAATTTTGTTTACTAAAGGGAAGAAACCGGACACATCAGATGAAGCATGAGAAGAATTTGATGAGAAAACTTTATCCACTATTCAGTTGTGCCTCACAAACGAAATTTTGCATGAGGTACTAGATCAAAAAATAGCCGTAGGTTTATGGACGAAGTTGGAGAGTATTTTTCTGACAAAGTCTCTCACCAATCGATTGAGACTCAAGCAACGACTCTTCACTTTTCGTATGGCGGAAGGTACTTCTCTCAAATCCCATATTTCTGAGTTCAATGGTCTTATCGTTGAATTAAGAAGCATTGATGTTAAGATTGAAGATGAGGATCAAGTTCTTTTATTACTAGTTTCACTACCTCCCTCTTATAAGAATTGTAGAGAGACCATAATTGTTAGTAGAGAAACTATTGATTTTGAAGATGTTAAGACTAGCCTGCTAAATAAGCAGAAACTCGATACATAATCGACTTCTGATGGTAGTAATAATCATGGGGCTGGTTTAGTCGCTCGAGGAAGATCCATTGAGAGAAGAAATAGTGGTAGGAGCAGGTCAAAATCTAAGCATAAAGATATGATTTGCAACTATTGTAAGTCTCCAGGGCATATCAAAATAAATTGCCTAAAACTGAAGGCAAAGGAGTAAAGAAAAAATAATTCGAATCAACAAAATCATGGAAATATCAATCGTCATAACAATCGCAACTATCAGAATAGACAGAATAGGCGAAACGAAAATCCTGCTCAAGCTGATGTTGCTAAAGAAGAAAATGAAGATTGGCTATTGATTGCAAATAATAAAGATAAATTCTGTGATAGTTGGATTCTTGATTCATGCTGCTCATATCATATGTGTCCTCATCGAGATTGGTTCTCTACGTATAAAGAATATGATGGTGGAGTTATTCTCATAGGCAATAATGCTATATGCAAAGCTATTGGGATTGGCACTGTTAATATTAAGATGCATGATGGCATGATCAGAACTTTAGATAATGTCAGACATGTGCCTGATTTGAGGAAGAATATAATCTCTTTGGGTACACTTGATGCAAATGGTTGTCGATTTACCGCTGGGGTTGGAGTATTGAAAATTATGAGAGGCCCACTTTTATTGATGAAATGACACAAAATTGGTACTTTGTATCAGCTGCAAGCCTCTATTGTTACTGGTTCAGCTGCGGTCTCTTCAGATATGACAGATTCGGATAATACAAAATTATGGCATATGAGATTAGGCCATATGAGTATTAGATGGATGGATGAGCTAAGTAAAAGAGGTCTCTTGTGTGATCAGAAAATTGGAAAACTGGATTTCTGTGAACATTGTGTCTTTGGAAAACAGAAAAGAGTCAATTTCAAAACAGGAATTCACAGTACAAAGGGCACTCTGTATTACATTCATTCTAATCTTTGGGGGCCTGCTAGAGTTCCATCGAAATGCCTTGGTTCCAGGTATGTACTCACTTTTATCGATAATTTTTCAAGAAAAGTTTGGGTATTTTTTTTCAAGGCAAAATGTGATGTTTTCGTTACATTCAAGCAATGAAAAATATTAATTGAGAAGCAGACCGGTAAGAAAATCAAGCGGCTAAGAACAGATAATGTGCTAGAATTTTGTGGAGGCGAATTTAATGAGTTTTGCAAGAACGAAGGAATTGTGAGGCATCATACTACAGTATATACACCGCAGCGAAATGGTATTGCAGAATGTATGAACAGAACCATATTAGAAAGAACAAGGTGTATGTTGTCTAACGCTGGTTTGAGCAAGGAATTCTGAGCTGAAGCAGTCAATACTGCTTGTTAGTTAATAAATCGTTCTCCTTACATACCTATTGAGAACAAGACACCTGATGAGGTATGGTCAGGTAAACCTATTGATTATTCTTCTCTTCGAATATTTGGATGTCCAACATATGCACATGTTAGTGAAGAGAAACTAGAGCCTAGAGCGAAAAAATATATTTTTCTTGGTTATGCTTCTGGGGTAAAAGGTTATAGGCTTTGGTGTTCTGATTCATCTAAGATTATGATTAGTAGAGATGTTACTTTTGATGAGTCTTCTATGCTTCATCCTGTCAAGAAATCATCAGATACTTGCCAAGAAACTCTGCAAAGTGCACCAAAGAAAGTGGAGTTTGAAGTATCTTCTTCACAACCAATTCTGTCAGTGACTGATAATATTAAGATTGAAGAATCTGAAGAAGAGAATTATTCCATAGCCAAAGATAGATCGAGAAGAACAGTGAAACCTCCACAGATGTATGGATACTCATATTTTGTTGCTTATGCTCTTTCAGCTGCAGAGTCGATAGAATATGCTGAGCCTAAAACGTACAAGGAAGCTATTTCCTCAAAAAATTCAGCAAAGTGGTTAGTTGCTATGAATGAAGAGATGGAATCTCTTGAAAAGAATCAAACTTGAGAGCTTGTCAAACCACCAAAAGAAAAGAAGATTGTGGGTTGCAAGTGGATTTTCAAAAGAAAGGAAGGTATTTCTAGAGTTGAAGACATTAGATTTAAAGCACGTCTAGTTGCTAAGGGCTATAGTCAGATTGAGGGAGTTGATTTTAATGATGTGTTTTCACCCGTCGTTAAACACAGCTCTATTCGGGTCTTTCTTGTGTTAGTTGCTATGCATGATTTAGAGTTGGAACAACTCGATGTGAAAACAGCTTTCTTACATGGTGAACTTGAAGAGAAAATCTATAAGGGTCAACCTGAGAGTTTTCAGTTTGAAGGTAAGGAAGATCATGTATGTTTATTGAAAAGATCTATTTATGGCTTGAAGGAATCACCTAGATAGTGGTATAAAAGATTTGATTCTTTTATAATGTAACTTGGCTATTATAGAAGCAAATATGATAGTTGTGTATATCTGTGCAAACTTCAAAATGGATCTTATATTTATCTGCTGTTATACGTTGATGACATGTTGATTGCAGCAAAATATAAATTTGATATACAGAATTTGAAGGCACAGTTGAGCGCTAAATTTGATATAAATGATTTAGGTTCTACGAAGAAAATTCTTGGCATGAAAATTCAGCGAGATCGAAAAAGAGAAAAATTGTATCTTTCCTAGAAAATCTACATTGAGAAGGTGTTAGATCGTTTTGGCATGAAAGATGCCAAATCAGTGAGTACTCATCTGGCTGCTCATTTTCGATTATCAGCTGATTTATGTCCACATACAAATGATGAAATAAAATATATGTCACATATTCCATATTCTAGTGCAGTTGGTAGCGTTATGTATGCTATTGTTTGCACTCGACCTGACATATCACATGCTGTTAGCGTGGTTAGTAGATATTTATCATGCCCAGGTAAAATTCATTGGCAAGCAGTGAAGTGGATTTTAAGATATTTAAAGGGTACTTCAGATTATGGTTTAGAGTTTGGGAAAACTTGTGAAACTTTTACTGGATATGTTGACTCTGATTATGCTGGTGACCTTGATAAAATAAGGTCTTTGACAGGGTACATTTTTACTGTTGGGGGTTGTGCAGTCAGTTGGAAAGCTTCTTTGCAGCATACAATTGCTTTGTCTACTACAGATGCAGAATATATGGCTATTACAGAGTCAATCAAATAAGTTATATGGTTAAGAGGCTTATTTGGAGAGCTCAGTGTGGATGATGATGTGACTGTTGTGCATTGCGATAGTCAGAGTGCTATACATCTTACTAAAATCAGATGTATCATAAGAGAACAAAGCACATTGATGTGCGGTATCATTATATTTGAGACATTCTTACTGATGGCTATATTAAAGTCTTGAAGATTGGTACAGAAAACAATCCAGTTGATATATTAACAAAGTCATTGCCCTTTACTAAATTCAAGCACTGCTTGGATTTGGCTAATGTTTGCAGCAGCTGAGTTTTATGCTGGTGGGAGGAGAAGATTGACTTAATACTTATGTCTACTTGGGAATTCAAGTCAAGATGGAGATTTGTTAATATGCCTTGAATAGTTAAGGGCTTAAGTTAAGGGCCTTGGGCCAACATTAGGGTTTGAGGGGTAACACTACAAATATTGTTCTTTTCTCAAACTGTTTGACAGAGAAACTTATGTGTGCATCTTTTGTAATCCCTGATTCTCTTAGTGGATTTTGCTTCTCCTCTCTCCCGTGGTTTTTCCGCAAGGGTTTCCACGTAATTCTTGGTGTTCCGTTCTTCTCCCCTGTCTCAATTTCGTTTCAGTTTCCACATTATCGTAACAGAAACCATAAATCATAAATGATAGGAAAATTGTTGGGGGTATGATTCATACTTCCCATTGACAGGAAGGCGCGGGGGCTTTTATAGTTTTAGTCAAATTTTTTCATTGGTAGTCCCATAAATAGCTATTGTTATATATTACAAGATGTAATTGAGGGATGTAATAGAGAGATGCGATGTGTTAATTATAGTAAAATTCTCTACTGAATGTAGCCGTTGTTTAAGGTGTACCGAGATCAACCTTGTGTCTTGATTTCATTTTCTCGCTTTTACGCTTTACTTCATTGTGATTTGTGCGCTGAATTCTAACAAGAATTACCAAAAAAAGTCACAAACATATTGCAATTGTGTCAATTCGATTCTTAACCTTTTTTTTACCAATTCAGTCCTAATTCCTTTAGTTTTTTTTTCCTTTCTCCTAGTGAGGGCGAGCTTCGCCTGAGGCCGGGGAGTGCCGGGGAGTCGCCAGCCCTTGCCTCTATTCGGCCGAGCCTTGGAGACTGGCTGGAGTTTGAAGAAGATAGGGAAGCAAAAAAAAAAAAAATCTAAAAAATCGAATCGAACATATCGATGGATCAATAAAAAGGAAAAAAAAAGGGGGAAAAGAGAGAGAGAGAGAGAGAGAGAGAGAGAGAGAGAGAGAGAGAGAGAGCCAAATTCCTAGCCGTTCTTCTTCATTTATTCAATGGAGGAACCTTAGGAATTGGAATAATATAATGAAAGTATGTCTCGCCTATAGCCTCCTTCCACTCCCTTATGTCCCCATTTAAACATAGGCTAAGCTATAGCCTAATTGGCCTTTAATGGAGACATAATCCTATTTTCCAGGGATTCGTCGCATAATGTTACATCTTTGTCGCTTCGATTCTTCCCCCGGGCGTAGTCCCATGAAATTGAAATCCGTTCGTGGATTTTGTCTTCAATTTGACTTCCTTTCCGACTCGTGCCTGGAGGGAATAATTTGGGAGAGGGTGTTTTTTTTTTTTTTTTTTGGGTTTGTTTTTTGTTTTTTGTTTATAACCCGAGAAGAATGTAGTAGACAAGCGTGATTGGCAGTGCTATCAGCATCCCGAATATGACCCTGCGAAAAAGATTTGCATGTTTCCAAAGGAAGAATATTTAGGTGCTTTGCCGCAACGGAAAAAAAAAGGGAAGAAAAAATAAATAAAATTTGCAAGATTTGATGCGCTCGAAATCTTCGAAAGTTCGATAGGTTTCGGAACTTACGCGGTGCTGAGGATGGCCGGATGAACATTGTACTCCTTCGCGAACACGAACGGGACTATTCCTTGCGGAAGCGCCGCCTGCCAATCATGTGACCGATGGTGAGACATATGTTTTCTCGCGAACTGATCTCGCGGCGATGGATGGATCGAATGCGGGATCTCGCGCTTCTTAGATGCGCCGAACCACATTCTTTGAGTTCCTTGATAAATCGTATCAACAAGTCTTGGCACGCATATTACGGGAGATAATGACATCATAAGTGCCATAATTTATGTATGAGGCTCACTTCAGATCCATAACTTTTTCTTCGACCATTTGAGTCTCATGAATTTGGAGAAAAAAAAAACCGATCATTTGAATGTCATAATGTTCAATCGATCATTTGAGTGCCAAAATTTTTTAAAAATATTTTCCTAAATGTCGGAAATTTGTCGTGGCAAAGCACTTATGGTGATTTTTTTTTTTTTTAAATATGACACTCAAATGAACGATTGAAAATTAAATAGCATTTAAGTGATCAGGAAAAAAAAAGTTATGAAAGCCAAGTGAAAAAGTTACGGTGTAATTTTCCCCATATTACAGCATGCTTGTTTTCTTGAATCACTTGAAATTGACAAAGATTGAAGCGGTAAAGAACATTCATGTGGAATTGGGTACCTACCTGGACGATGGCGATACGAAGTAGGGTCCCGCGCAACCCGATGGCGAGCGAGGCGACAGCCATCACAGCCGGGCCGGTGAGGAACCTCACGGCCATGGCGAACGTGGCGACAGAGTTCCCACACGCGATTAGTTTAGGCTGAAGAGCCATGAACAGACCTGCAGACCACAAAACACACCCAACGACGTCGAGATCAAATCGAAACCGGCATGAGAAAAACAGCCGGACGGAGGGGACCATCTATATGAAGTCCGTATCGAATCTCAATGAAAACTCTCTCCGCAATTTTTCTTGTTCTCTGTCTTCTCTCGCTCTTGCAACGACTTCAAAAGCAATAGCGGGGACCGAAATGGCATCTGAAATCAACCGATGCCGACCGACCCTAGGAGGCGAGGACCGCAAGGCGACACGGGGGGTCGGACCCGCGTGTCGGGCCGGGCAGGGCCGCTCGTGGGGTCCACGGGGTTTGGTTTGGGTTGTGGTCACAGAATATACTGCTGTGAACTGCTGAGTAGGAGTTTCAAGTTTGGGGGACTACTCAAGCTTTCTGTTCATTACAGGTAGATGTCCCACACCGCCTGTTTTCACGCAACCTAGACATGGGCCGATCCATCCAGGAGGAGGAGGAACAATCATTGATTTCTTGATTGCGGGTATTCTTTTTGTCGTGGTTAGTCAAGTGGACACGAGTTTGGTTCGGCGAATGTCTATCTGGCTGATGATCGGCCAAGACATCATTCAATTTGCTTAAATCTACCCATAAATATTACAAAATAATAATAATAATAATAATAATAATAATAATAAGGATAACGTGAGTACCATGACTTCTAAAAAAAAAAATATTCATTTGAATGTCATGATTTCCGATCGAGAGTGCATAACTTTTGAAAAGTATCCACCCAATTGTCTAAAACCCGACGTGATCGGAAAAAACTGGCAGTGAACGTTTTCGAGAAATCATGACGCTCAAATGAGCGCCGTACGTAAATTATGACACTTATATGATCTAGAAAATAGTTACGGCGCTCACTTTACGAAAGTCATGGCACTCATAGTGTCATTTTTTTTTTCCGGAGAAAAGGAAGTAAATAAGAAATGTTGATGAAGATAACTAAGAGAGAAGAAGATGAATGGAAGAAAGGAGAGTCAAAAAGGGAGACTCACCTAAGCTGAACATGGCCATTCCGAGCCCAGCATCGGACAGTATGGAGATTGACTTCTCTACGATCTTGGGCATTCCCACCTCCCACCTGCATCCCCAATCATCGTCACCTTCCACGCTAAAACTACTAAAACACCATTTATCAACAAAACCAAATGAGGCGGGTAATTTCGGTATGTGCTAACCGGAAGGCGATCAAGGACCATGTGAGGCCGATGAGGCTCGAGTATGTGTTGGGGTTCCGGATCAGCTTCCTCCACACCATGATCAAGATGAGGCGGGTCATCACGCTCGCCGGCGGCATCTGCTTGCCGTCCCCGGCGTCGCCGTACCCCAGCTCTCCGGCGGCGGCTGCGGCTGCGGCTGTGGCGGCGGCCGAGGGGGAGCTCGGGCAGAGCTTGTTGAGCCCGGCGGGCCCCGCCGCATCCTTCTCGCCAATATCTTCCCCCCCCTCGTCTGGTTTGCCCGGGAGGCTGAACTGATCCCGCCCTGTGAATCCCGCTGTTTCCGGTGCACCTGCCACCCGAGAAACAAAAGCTCAGAAATTTTTTGGATAGGACAGGATGGAGACGTAAGATCAAGACAAGTCTTCAGAGTGAAAAAAGAAATATAAGGAGACGTTGTCTAACTAAGCATCTAATAATTAAGTCATTGACTACTGCAATGGTGGAAAAGGGACGACGTCGTTAGATTAATATATAAATACATTTGGTGTCGCCGTTGGGCTGGTTAGCGTCGGCGACTATCATCCGGATCTCCTTGACGCCATCGGACCGCCCGGATTGGTTATCCGGAGCCCCGAGATCCCCGCTGCCAAACACGTGGAGCCCGCCTACTTCCGAGACCGGCGAAGCGCTGGAGCTCCACACGAACATGTGGAGCTCCTTCGCGTCGTAATTGTTTGCTTTGGCCACGCCGTTGGATTGCTGCGCCTGCGGGAGCGGCGGCGGCGGCTGCTGTTGGTGGTTGGGTTTGCCGCTCTTCGTGAATGCAGACGAGAAATCGGGGAGCGGAGCGGGGTACGGAGTGGACACAACCTGGGTTGGGTAGAACCCGAACCTCGGGGACGGCAGCGAGTTCTCCTCGAAGTTTGACGGCCTTGGGGTCGGGCCGCGGGAGGACTGTACTGAGTACACGTCGGCGGGTCCGAAGTTGGAGAGCCGAGGCACGCCCATCATGGAGTAGAAGTCCGAGTTGTTGAAGTTGGAGCCCCTCGGAGTCGGGTTCCGCGACGAGCTCAGGCTGTAGATCTCCACTCCGCTGAGGTTGGAAAGCCTCGGCGTCATCCCGGAGAACGAGCCGCTGCCAGGCCCCAGGCTGAAGGACCGCCTCGACGCGTTCGACTTCCTCAATGTGACGTGCAGCTTCCCGTCATCGCCAACCTCCGCGTCGGTCTCCAGGAGGTCCCGGCCGTCGAGCGAGACGACGTCCGGGTCCACATTGAATGACACGATGGACGCCGCGGTCTCCGGGAACTGCTCCATGATGAGGATCTTCGCGCCCCGGTACTCGAAGAGGAAGAGGAGGAGGGTGTACCAGATTATGCACTGCAGCACGACCACCTGGACCATGAGGCTGCCGGCGCCAGCGCCGTACATGGCGATGAGGAGAGGGATGCCCATGACGAGAGTGTTTGGGAGGGTGGAGAGAGAGAAGATGGTGATGGACCAGTCCAAGGAGCCACGTGCGGAGAGGTTGGCCCAGAGGGCCAGGAGGAGGAGGAGGACGAGCTTCTGGAGGGTATCGGCGGCGATGAAGCGGAGGTTCATCGTGTAGGGGTTGTTGGTGGAGATGAAGTGGAAGGAGAGGAGGGGGACGGCGAAGATGGCGACGAAGCGGTTGATGCCGGAGCACTGGTCGGGGGAGAAGATCCTCCACCACCGCACAGAGCCGTAGGCCAGGATCATCGCCACGTAGAGCGGCACCACCGCGGCCAGCACGGTGTAGAGATCGTGCCACGTGATCATGGCGGCGGTGATTAAACAGGCGCAGAAGAGTACTATGTGCAGAGTCTTTACTTGCTGCAAATTGGAGTTTCTGTGGCAATTGAAGAGGAAGAAGCAAGAACCAAGAGAGAGAGAGAGAGAGAGAGAGAGAGAGAGAGAGAGTAATGCAATGTTAATTAAGTCCTTGGGCATATATTATATACATGTGGGGACAAGCTGGTGTGGGTCGTGGGCCCATGGAGCGAACTTGACCCGCTTTCGTTTGGTTGTGTTAGCTCCAAGTTTCTATTCAATATTCATGACCTTAACCTGCTTTTGACTACATTGTGACACCATTTTAGGTGGGAAATTCAGCTTTAGAAAAAGAGTGAATTATCATGATGTATCTTTGGGTTGGAGCTTGGCTCGAACATCCCAGCTAAAAAAATAAAATAAAAAATGAATGAATGAAAAAAAAAAATCGTTGCACGAAAAGACATTTAATTATGAATTCTTATCGATAGTGCTAATTTTTTTTCATCGGCTAATTTTTTTTCATAGGCAAGTATTTTTCAAATCACCAATTTTTCGCGAAACAGACGGAGCTTGAACTCGTTCGAAGAGAATCGATAGCATGAGTAGGTCCCACAAGAGGGAAATCGCTTCACTTCTTCACCTAATGGTTTTTGGATTTATCAAAGGTCGGACGATTACGATATCATGTCCTAAATTTATGGAATTGAAAGGTGTTTGTCCTACCAATACTACAATAATACACGAGTCCTTTTCATATATCAACAAAAAAAAGAGAAATATATATATCTCTCTCTTCGCAACACCTCGTCTCCAATTGGACAAGTATAGCACAAAGGAAATTAAGAGCAAACACCTGCCCGTTTCTGCCAGAACCTTGACCCGCTATTTCACATTATTCCATCCAACTAAAGTTTTCGTTTGTTTTGCGAAAATTGAATGACTTATGAAAGTATTTCTTAACAGATAACAAAAAGGTATTTTTTTAGAGATAATCGCTCGTATCACTTAAAATAATTAGCCAGCGAAAATATTTTCGTTGTTGACAACACTTAATGTCTAAACATTTCGTGGACCGTTGAAAGATTTTTTGACTATTCATTTTTATGAGCAATATAAGCGATTGTTTAGGAAAGATGTTTCGCAAATCATTCGCGTTTCACGAAATAAACGAGGACGAGAGAGAACGATTTTTTCTCTTGGTAGTAAGCCACAATATCCAAATTTTAACAATAGCCCGGTGGATTTATCTAGCTAGGGTTAGGTCAACACTGTAGATCAATGTCTAATCAATGTCTTTCACTCTATCGAAGCTTAACATCTTCGACGATGTAGGCAGAATTCGGGATTTGCTCCGTGCTATATAATTCCTCACCTATATATCTCTGGTTAAGCTCGCTTTCTCGGGACAAGCCCGTTCGATGTAAATGGAAAAATCATCCACAACCACAACAACAACCCCACCCCCCCCCCCCCCCCCCCCCCCCCCCCACAAAAAAAAAAAGGACTTTGAAAAAGAAAAGAGAGTTGCAGGCTGAAACGACATTGATTCTACCTGAAGGCGTCAAATGGGTGGGTCGGATCGGGTCGGGTCGAATATAGTTCGACCCATATTGATCAGTCTAATTCATTTTGACCTATATGACCAAATTATACTAAGTTCTAAGAAGATTTATATAACTCATTTAACCTATTTTAAGCTCTTCACAAGTATATATTACCCGATAGAAACTTCACATCAAATAAAAAAGTAAATTAAATAATAAAAAATTAGTAAATAAAATAAAAACAGTATTACTAAAATACTTTCATGCAATAAAAAATCAAGTGAAATTGTTTCCTATTTTTTAATTTTTCAAAAAAATATGTTTTTTTTTTCAATTTTTTTTCAATTATTTTTTAATCAAGTGAAAATTTTCCTTTTTTTAAGATTTTTTTCTGATTTTTTTTTAAATATTTTTAATCAAGAGAAAGTTTCCCTTTTTGTAAAATTTTCGGATTTTTTTAAAATATTTTTAATCAAGTGAAATTTTTTTCCTTTTTTAAACTTTTTCTATTTTTTTTGAATTTGTATATATTTTTTATATTCAAATTATTTTATTATTGAAAATTTTTTGTAGTTTTTTTTTAAAAAGTATTTTTATTTTATTTCTTCTCTGACAATAGGTGGTCAGTGACGAACGATGGCGATCGGCGATTGGCGGAGGGACAGCGGTGGTCGGCGGCTAGAGGCGGCGCCAGTGGCGAAGGGCGGCAGCCAATAGTTTTTATATTTTTTAATTATATTTTTATTTTTTGATTTCTTTCATTCACTTATAAAAAATAAAAATAATAATAATAATAATAAACAAGGCTTTAAGATCCTTGGACCATTTGTAACTTGTGGGGCTGCCTTCATGGATGGAAAATGGGTCCAATATGAGTCGAAAATAGGTTTAAGTATGCAACCCATTTTTGACCCATCTGATTCAATTTAGATATTTTAGACTTATTTCTATTTAGTCCTTTAGAAACTTAGAACCCATATACAACCCGTTTGCATTCAAAAATGGGTCATTGACCCATATTGACGGCTCTAGTTTTACCTTGTAACATCTCAAGTGACCATTAAAAAGTCAAATCCAAAAATTTAAGCTGATAAAGGAAGAGAGACAACATGAATATAAAAAACATATAAGACCCGTGGCACATGGAATTTGACTAATGGGATGGGCTCACATACGTGAACAACATTGACTCTAATACCATATTAGAAAGTCCAACCCATAAGCTTAAGCTAATAGATGGAGAGAGACCACTTGAATATAAAAGAGCATATAAGGTTCGTTGCCAGGCAATGTGGGACAGTAACTTAAAATAACTCTATGGCAATAGCCAATTGATTATTCTCCTTGATCGACTTTTACTTCTTCTTTTTCGTGTATCGTTTAAACTTATATCTTATGGAAAACGAACTATACGAAGTTTAGCATGCAATAAGAAAGATATTTTGCATAATCAAAGTAGAGAATTGATTATGCAACAACTTTTTGGTGACTGTAAGACTAATCGTCTGTTTTGGGCCACAAAAAATGAATAACAATTAATTAAAAATTTATTTTGGGGCCCACTCTTTTAAGAACTTGTGGCTCACAAGATACTTTTATTCTCACAATCACCCACTGTTATGCTAGCAAAACCCATTAGAGTAATTATTGCATCAATCTCTCTCTTTTTCTGAGTTTCCATGCTTGGACAATGTAAGAAAAGATAGGAGGAGTGCATGTGGCGGGATAAGGTGAAATGTGTCGGCCCATTGGGCCATGGCCTCACGATCAGAAGCCCATTTCACTAAGCCCACATAACCCCAAAATAGCATGCACAAATTTCTCACGCCTACTTTTTTTTTTTGTTCTGATTCTCACGCCTACTTATTAACAATCATATTTGCACAAAGTTTTATGGTTAAGAATCGAAAAGAATAAATTAAAATAAAAAAATTCACGGTTAGTCCTTTCCAATGTTGTTAAAAATACTCTGAATATATTCAATGTCCCGGGTCGAAGGCTCCTATAAAGATTTTTGGTGATTTGCATGGTCAATTTGGAGATCTCATGCGTCTTTTTGATGAGTACGGGCCACCTTCAACTGCTGGGGATATTGCGTAAGTTTTTCTTTTGCGTAAGTTTTTCTTCATCCATTGATTATATCCCTGTTCCTAATCTGGATGTCTAAATTTTACCCAAAGATGTTATTAAATAAATAATGTGTCACTTGCTTAGTCTTGTAGTGGTCTGATCTCTGATCTCTTCGTAATGTACATCAATGTACCAACGAACTGCACGTCGCCCACTGAAGTTTTCTTCCTTGAAGATTGAGGCGATGTAAATGATGTTACAAATATGATGGGACCCGTCTTGGTGCACAGTGCACTAGCTTGTGAATAGTCTATGTAGATACTAAATAATTGGGATTACTAGCGTTTGGAGCAACTTTGTATTGATGGTTGTTGCTCGTTATCTTTGGAATGATGTGATGAGTTTGTCTATTCTATGGCTTCATGATTTGATTCCTTCTTTTTGCTTTTGACTATTTTTATTTCATGCTGAGACACTCCTCTAAATTTAAGCATGTGAAAAATTTGATTGTACTATGATGCTCAGATCGAGCCTGAAAAGTGTTCTTAATTTGGGCAATTTTTCAAATTAGGATTTTTTTTTTAAAATATTTAACAAATTAGTATTAAAAAATAAATAAATACCAAATTAGGTGCCGCTCGGCAATTGGAACGCCGAACGGCACCCAATCGGGTCAATTGGGCCTTGCTCGACGGTCCAATTGCCGAGTGGGGCGGCCATTTTTTTTTTTATTTCGTTTTTCTAAAATAAAAAAAGAAATAAAAAATTTAGAAATGGAACATGTTAGGAATGGAACCCATGACCACCAAAGCACTTCACCCGAATGACAACCAATGGGGCAAATAGCACAATTGACAATAACATTTGCAGATTAATTAATCTATACACTCATTAAAAGATAATCATCAATCATTAATTAAAAAATAATTTGTATTTATGTAATTATTTAAAACTGCAGCGAAAGATTAAAACCGCAGTAATAGATAAATGAAAAATCGCAGCAAATTAGCTAATGAGAGAGGAATTGCCAGCCCTAGTCTAGAGAGTGAAACATTTTATTTGCAAGAGCATGCTAATATTGCGAGTTGAGCAGGTTGAGGCAAGATATCATCGACTTGGCAAAGCCTGGCCTTTGGATGACATAAAGTTCAAAGTGACATCAAGGGTGGCGCGGATGTATAACTGCTTGCTCCCTTCACCAAAACAACAACAGCACGTCAGAGCGTTTCACTGACCCGAAACTTTTTGAAGGGCATGACCATATTTATTTTCACAATGGATAAAGGCGAGAGGCAATTGTATTGATTCTTGTTTTGCTAATTGTAGGAAGGGAAAAGTGATTCGCTCTTCATTTTTTCCTTGCCTTGAATATGGGGAACTTCTTTTTCTTTGTTTTCTTAGAATGTGTTGAACTTTGTTGACAGAGATACAATGTCCATGTATTGGCGTGGTTCGTAGTAAATTGTGTGACATCGGCTAAGGGACAATTCGCAGGTGGAGCAAGACTTAATGCGACGCTGCGTTCCTTGCATTCTTTTTTCCTAATACTATTCTCTTCACGACAATCCGAATGCATTACACAAGAGTTCAATCGTCCTCATTAGATGTCATCCTTGATGGGCATTTTGTCCGATGTGCCTAAGCAAGGGCTGATTGGCAGTGTCCGAAGGTGTGCGGCCGATTGGATGAGCATCGAAACACCAACGAATTGCTCATAGCAATGTTGTTCGCTTCCACCAATCATCGCATGATCTTTCGTGATTCAGTTATCTATTCCTGAATGAATATAAGTTGGGCTTGCTGTGCCTTTTGTTCCTTTTGACTATTTTTATTTCATGCTGAGACACTCCTCTAAATCTATGCATATGAAAAATTTGATTGTATTATGATGCTCAGATCGAGTCTAAAAAGAGTTCTTACTTTGGGCAATTTTCCAAATTAGGATTTTTTTTTAAATATTTACCAAATTAGTATTAAAAAATAAATAAATACCAAATTAGGTGCCGCTCGAGAGGCAATTGTATTGATTCTTGTTTTGCTAATTGTAGGAAGGGAAAAGTGATTCGCTCTTCATTTGTTCCTTGCCTTGAATATGGGGAACTTCCTTTTCTTTGTTTGCTTAGAATGTGTTGAACTTCGTTGACAGAGATACAATGTCTCTGTACTGGCGTGGTTCGCAGTAAATTGCGTGACATCGGCTAAGGGACAATTCACAGGTGGAGTAAGACTTAATGCGACGCTGCGTTCCTTGTGTTCTTTTTTCCTAATACTATTCTCTTCACGACAATCTGAATGCATTACACAGAGTTCAGTCGTCCTCATTAGATGTCATCCCTGATGGGCATTTTGTTCGATGTGCTTGAGCAAGCGCTGATTGGCAGTGTCTGAAGGTGTGTGGCCGATTGGATGAGCATCGGAACACCAACGAATTGCTTATAGCAATGTTGTTCGCTCCCACGGAGAATGAAATCACTCTCTTTAAGCGGGGTATTTTTTTATCCACAACCAAGTTGTGTGAATTGTGAGGACCATTTTCAGAAGCCATAACTTGCGCTGATCCCATCACGTGTGTCACTTAAGTTTATATCAAAAGATAATCTTATTAGGTTGATATCAAAAGATAATCTCATCCAAAATCTCGATAGTAAGTTACATTTTTATCTAATAGTTTAATCATTTTAATAGTGATAATAGTATTTCACGATACCAAAATATGAAGTCACGACGATCGTCATCAATGTTTCACTTTGTCCGCTTGAGGTGGATAATACCATGCCTCTGAAATTTTTTGGCTTCATCTTTGTAGCTCAAAATTGGTTGACTCTTCTCAACTATGTTTCGCTTGATTATCAACGGTCATTCCAGTTGAATATATTAGCTGCGCAGTTTTTAGCACAGTAAAAATCCTCGCTCTCGTAAATTGTGAATAAATGCGAGGAATATAATTAACCTCGGTTGGATTCGGGAGCCTACAAGAGGGGAAACAACTGTCAATTCTACTCGAATCAAATAACCAAAACTCCTCGTAGGACTCGATATGACGTTAGAAAATTAGAGGGAGACTCCAGAATGAGAAAATATTGCGTACCGTTGGAAGCCACGTCAGCATACAGATCTCCATTTATTATACGACACATGTCGCGTGGGCCCACCTTAAAAAAAGAGAAAGAGACTCTCCTCCCTCTGTTTTGCCCCTCCCTCTATTGCCTTGCCTCTCCGACATCCCACCCTCTCTCTCTTCCGCCTGCTCCTTTTTCGCTTCTCTAAGCCCAATCACTAGCGGCGAAGAGCACAATCGGAGTCTTCGGCAACGGGCTTGCCGCCGGATCCTATCTCTACGTTTGCCGATGTGTTTGTCCTGGCCGCGAAGCTTGAGCCGAAGGTTCGCGTTCGCCATGGTTGTGGAGCTCAAAAGCTCGAGCTCCATGGCCATAGCGGTGACGAGCCGGCGACGGCCATGGATGAGCCGTGAACCGGCAAGGATCCCTCGGCCATGGCTGTTCGAGCTCGACTTGCGGCTTGCGGCCATGGCCGTTCGAATCGAATCTAGGTTCATCGGCCACTGCTGAGGCAGCTGTGAGCTCGATATCTGGCGGCCATGGCTGCAAACAGGCGAGGCCGCATCGCCCATGACTGCGAAATGTTAGGTTTATACTCGTCGTCCATGGCTGGGAGGACACCAGTCTTCATCAGTACGGTTGAGCTGCGGAGGTCGGAAATTTTGCCCCTTTTTAAATGGTGGGTCCTGTTCGACACGTGTCGCATGGTGATTGAAGATGGGGACCACGTCAGCTATACGCGGTATGTATGCAATATTTTCTCGTCGAGAATAGGCCCAATCGGCCTAGAAAATAGGGGTTGCCCCACCTGAATGTCGTCGCCCCTCGCTAGCACTTTTCTCTTTCAGTCCCGAAAACTGAACAAAGAGCCTAGCGACATTCTGCAAAACCCCCCGAATGCCGAAGAAGAAGATGAAGAAGAAGAAGGAATCAATGGGGAAGACGACGTACAAGAGGGTGAAAGGGAGCCAGAACCTGAGGCAGAGGCTGCTTCTGTCTACGCTCGCCTCTACCGCCGTCATCGTAGAGGAATCCGCTCCGACCACACCTGGCCTGGCCTCCGCCCTCATGAGGTGTCCCTCCTCCGCCTGCTTGAGAAGGTCTGCGATGACTGTGCCGTCGAGATCAACGAGACCGGTATGTCTTTCGGCATATATCCGCTTTTCAAAGTGCGTTTTGTTTACTCGTTCCAGCTTTAGAGCTGTAAGGCTGGTAGAAGAAGGATGTTGTGCCAGGAGGTTGGAATTATTGCTGAAAAAAATTGCCGCGCAAAGGAAATTGAGCCACTACGTCGCTTTGGTTGTGAGGCGGGCTATTAGTTTTAGGTGAAAGGGAATGCTGAAGCGTTTACAGTGAGTTTTTTTTTTTTTTTTTATATGGGATTTAGGTTGTTTGGCTCTGCAAGTTTGCTATGAAGAGTCTTCCGTGATTGTGTTCAGTTCTAAGAGATAGCTTATGAAAATCAACTTTTTGAGAAATTAGCTACTAGCAATTTGACTTGTCATCTCAATTTGATTTCCCCATGTATCCAGGAATTAACTTTCCTGGTTAACTCATAGAGGGAATGTGCTAGACTCATAGCCAATGATATTTTTTGTTGTCATATACGTTAGGGACAACCCGGCATGAAGGATCGTTGCCTTGTTAGAATGTTTCAATCAGTTGGATGAAGGCCCTCCATGAGCGAGGCCCAATCGGCCCAATTGCCTAGTGGGGTTACCATTTTTTTTTTAAATAATAAAAAAAAGAAATAAAAAATTTAGCGATGGAACATCGCTAGGAATGGAACCCACGACTACGAAAGTACTTCACCCGAACGACAACCAACGAGGCAAATAGCACAATTGACAATATCATTTGCAGATTAGTTAATCTATACACTCATTAAAAGATAATCATCAATCATTAATTAAAAAATAATTTATATTTGTGTAATTATTTAAAGCCACAGGAAAAGATTAAAAACGCAGTAATAGATAAATGAAAAACCACAGCAAAATAGCTAATGAGAGATAAATTGCCAGCCCTAGTGTAGAGAGTGAAATATTTTATCTGCAAGAGCATGCTAATATTGCAAGTTGAGTAGGTTGAGGCAAGATATCATCGACTTGGCAAAGCCCGACCTTCAGACGACATACAAGTTCAAAGTGTCATCAAGGATGGCGCGGATGTATGACTACTTGCTCCCTTCACCAAAACGACAGTAGCACGTCAGAGCGTTTCACTGACCTAAAACTTTTTGAAGGGCCTGACAATATTTATTTTCACAATGGATAAAGGCGAGTGGCAATTGTATTGATTCTTGTTTTGCTAATTGTAGGAAGGGAAAAGTGATTCGCTCTTCATTTGTTCTTTGCCTTGAATATGGGGAACTTCTTTTTCTTTGTTTACTTAGAATGTGTTGAACTTCGTTGACAGAGATACAATATTCCTGTACTGGCGTGGTTCGCAGTAAATTGTGTGACATCGGCTAAGGGACAATTCGCAGGTGGAGCAAGACTTAATGCGACGTTGCGTTCCTTGTGTTCTTTTTTCCTAATACTAATCTCTTCACGACAATTTGAATGCATTACACGAGAGTTCAGTCGTCCTCATTAGATGTCATCCCTGATGGGCATTTTGTTTGATGTGCTTGAGCGAGGGCTGATTGGCAGTGTCCGAAGGTGTGTGGCCGATTGGATGAGCATCGGAACACCAACGAATTGCTTATAACAATGTTGTTCGTTTCCACGGAGAATGAAATCACTCTCTTTAAGCGGGGTATTTTTTTTATCCACAACCAAGTTGTGTGAATAGTGAGTACCATTTTCAGAAGCCATAACTTGCGTTGATCCCATCACGCGCGTCACTTAAGTTGATATCAAAAGATAATCTCATCCAAAATCTCGATAGTAAGTTACGTTTTTATCTAATAGTTTAATCATTTTAACTGTGATAATAGTGCTTCACGATACCAGAATATGAAGTCACGACGATCCTCATCGATGTTTCACTTTGTCCGCTTTGTCGAGATAAAATAACGCGGAAACTCTAACGGATCTTGCAAATATGTCGATACGAAATACCAGAGAAATTACGAGGGACAATAAAAGGACACCAGATATTTTATATGGTTCGGTCCAAGATCGGTACCTACATCCACGGGGAGAGCTAGCAATATAATCCACTATAATCGGAGAGTCAGATTTACAATCGCTCATGCACTCGAGTGTTTCCTGCACCTAGATTAAACCCAAAGCAAACCCAATAGTAATATCTCACAATCTCTCATAGAACTCTTGCTCAGAAAGACTCATAGGGAGAAAAATACTTGTCTTATTTGCTCATGCACGATTGAGCCAAGAGCGTCGCTCACGTTCCCTTTTTCCTTCTCCGTGTGGCCAATTTCTGTTCGTGCGGCTTTAGTCCCCTTCACTTCTGCGGTTCAATCAGGAAGCACCCACTACACGGCATACTCAAAGATAAAACGCTCTGTGCGTTTTTCTTTCTTGGGATAATTACATAAATGGTCCCTGAACTATGACAGAATGTGCAATCTGGTCCCTGAACTTTTAATTTGTTCAATTTAGTCCATGAACTTTGGCAGAATGTGCAATTTGGTCCTTAAACTTTTGACTTGTTCAATTCAGTCCCTGAACTTTTAGTAAATGTTCAATTTAGTCCCTGGACTATATGAAAATGTTCAATATAGTCCTTTTGTTAATTTAAGATTAGGGACGACTTTGAACATTTTCATATAGTTTAGGGATTAAATTGAACATTTACTAAAAGTTCATGGACTGAATTGAACAAGTCAAAAGTTTAAGGACCAAATTGCACATTCTGCCAAAGTTCAGGGACTAAATTGAACAAATTAAAAGTTCAGGGACCAGATTGCACATTCTGTGATAATTCAAGGACTATTTGTGTCATTTTCCCTTCTTTCTTTTCTATGCAGTGAAGTCAAAGAAAGGGACTCTCTCTCTTTTTGTCCTCTGGTGCGTGGGGCTGGTACAAGAAGAGTCTCACAAAAGGATTCTTTTTTTTTTTGTTTTCCTACGGCACACCATCCAGAATGAAGACTAGGTCTTACGGCTTTTATATGTGGAGACATCCACTGACAACTTCCAAAACATAAAGAAACCCTTCAGTCAACAAGTCAAACATATAACCTTCTTGCAGATTTTGGGACCCACCAAA
The DNA here is from genome assembly GCA_021437785.1 of Rhodomyrtus psidioides. Lineage (NCBI taxonomy): Eukaryota > Viridiplantae > Streptophyta > Magnoliopsida > Myrtales > Myrtaceae > Rhodomyrtus > Rhodomyrtus psidioides. The sequence goes on along the minus strand of JAILYB010000169.1, from coordinate 1,382,946 downwards.
TATTCAATAGAGAATATATTGTGCCCCTCTCCTTTATACGGTCAATCTGCAGCAAATTGAAGTCCAACTTTTTCCCTTGAACAAAGTTGTGTTTGGATATAGTTTTTCACCAAAAGAAAAACAAATCTATTCGTTGGATCGGGTCTCGCATACGAGCTCAAACTCGAGACATAACTCAACACGCTTGAGGTAGATAATACCATGCCTCTGAAATTTTTTGGCTTCATCTTTGTAGCTCAAACTAGGTTGACTCTGCTCAACTATGTTTCGCTTGATTATCAATGGTCACTCTAGTCGAACATATTAGTTGCACAGTTTTTACCGCAGTAAAATTCCTAACTCTGGTAAAATGTGGATAAATATGAGGAATATAATTGACCCTGGTTGGATTCAGGAGCCTACAAGAGGGGACACAACTGTCAATTCTACTCGAATCAAATAACCAAAACTCCTCGTAGGAGTCGATACGACATTAGCAAACTAGAGGGAGACTTCAGAATAAGAAAATATTGCGTACCGTCGAAAGCCACGTCAGCCATACGGATCTCCATTTATTGTGCGACACATGTCGTGTGGGCCCACCATAAAAAAAAAGATAAACAAACTCTCCTCCCTCTGTTTTGCGCCCTCTCTCCACCGCCTTGCCCCTTCGACTTCCCACCCTCTCTCCGCCTGCTCCTTTTTCGCTTCTCTGAGCCCAATCACTAGCGGCGAGGAGCACAATCGGAGTCTTCGGCAACGAGTTTGCCGCCGGATCTTATCCCTACGAGCCGACAACAACCATGGATGAGCCGTGAACCGACAAGGATCCCTCGGCCATGACTGCTCGAGCTCGACTTGCAGCTTGCGACCATGGCCGTTTGAATCGAATCTGGGTTCATCGGCCATGGCCGAGGTAGATGTGAGCTCGATATCTGGCGGCCATGGCTGCAAAAAGGAGAGGCCGCATTGCCCGTGACTGCGAAATGTTAGGTTTATACTCGTCGTCCATGGCTAGGAGGACACCAGTCTTCATCAGTCCGGTTGAGCAACAAACAGAGAGAAAGGAGAGGTCATGAAATTTTACCTGTGGCATCCCCCGTTTGCTAGATTTCTAACGAGCAAGGATATCCGAAAGGGATTAGAGAATTGATTTTAAGAACAATGAATTGGAATCTCATTATACAGGATTAAGCAAAGAGGCCAAGGTATGTCAAGGTGACACATGTGGAACGGGTTAAGAAATTATTAAGGAATTTGTCAATTTTGGATTATCATGGCTCAAGTGACATTATGAGAAATTGGTCGTGTACATTAAGGAATATGATGGATAGAAATTCGAGTTCCATTGACCAATTTCCCATCAAATGGAATTAAGGAGATATTAGAAAGATTAATTAAGGAATTTCATATTCAAGGACTAAGGTACAATTATCGAGAATCGAAGTCCCAAGACCAAATTATTATCAAGTCAAGTTGATTGGAAAATTAGAAAATTGATTGGATTTATACCATGGCCGAGAATGAGAGACTTTAGTCATCATTGGATCAAGCTTGATGACCAAGGAATTGAGGTATTGGTCAATCAATCAAGGACCTACGAGGATTAGTATAAGCTTGGCTTCATGGAATTAATTCTCTTGGACTTGGGGAGCAAGGAATTTGGAGCAATAGGGGCAAGAACACTTGGCAAGCTCCTCCCATGTGCATGAAATGTGAGTGGCCGAATGGCCTAGGGAACTAGCAAAGGAGAATGACCAATCATTGGTTTTATGTCTTCTCAAGATGAAAATGATTTATCACCATTGAGGGTGTTGACACTTGGCGGAAATTGAAGGAAGAAATTCTTGCATTATGGGATGAAAGACAAGTGTTAAATCAAGAGCTTCTTATGACATGTAAGAGGACATTTGGATTAGAATCATAAGAATTTCGTTGGCCTTCATTGGAATGGGAAATAGCATGAAAAAACGTCATTTGACCCGAGAGCCCGTATTTCCGTTTTTCTGCGCGCGTCAAAAGTAAAACGGCTTGTTCGAAGTCGTCCGGAGTCCAAATTGAGCTCCGTTTTCTCCCACGCGACCGTAAGACGACAATGAACATGAATCTGAGGTTCGATTATCAAGAAAGTGGACGAAACTTAGTCAGTTTGGACGAAAATGGACCTGGACGTGCTTGTGGGACAGGTTCAATGTTGGTGCATGTCTCACAAGTGTCCTAGGGATAAGCCAAGTGGCGTGTGAGGACAAGGAAGTGGCAAACAATGCAAGAACCTTAAGGACAAATGGCACCCATGCATGAGGTTAGATTGCATGTTCAACAAGTGGCGCGCGACTCTTCCTTCCATGGGCTTCTATTGGGCGGCAATCTTAGGGAACATACAAGGAACTCCATTGGTGAGCCATCATCTCTACTTTTGTGACAATGATGGGTGGCCATTGAGGGTATTGCCAAGTGGCAATTGGAGGAAGGGAAATGGTGCATGCAAGACAAGTGTCACTTGAGGCTTCCCAATGACATGCAAACATGAGGAACTCTTCGGTCATTCATCTCCTCTTTCCCCCATTTTTGACCGAAGCTAGAGAGGGAGAGAGAGAGCTCGTGAGCGCCCGAGCAATCGAGAAGGAGAGGAAGAGGAACGGTGCGGCTCGTCGTCGAGGAACCGAGGAGGAAGCCACGAATTCAAGCAAGAACAAACAAGAAAAAGGCAAGAAATTCCTTCAATCCTATCGTAGGATAGATGTTCATCGTGTAAATGCCATGATAGGAAGTTCGAATGAGGTTCTTAGGACAAGAAATCAATTATGTGGACTGATTCAGACTAGCGCAATTCGATTCTGTTTAGGCGCTGAATTGGTGTTAATATTGAGCTATATTGCACTAGCTTGAATTGGATGTTGATGAGCTAGGCGGGGATGATGAAGAGATGAGAATAACTAAGCATATTGAAGTGTTTTGGGTCTGGTTTGTGGAGTAAAAGCAGAATCTCTTCTGTTTTAGATCGAGTCTGTATTAGCGATAAATGAGGGACTGTTCTAGTGTAAATTGATATTTTCCACTCTGATCATAGAGGTGTCATACCTTGTCAACGTAGAGGTACTGTGGACAAATGAAATTGAGGAGTATTGGACCTATTTTACAGAGTCAAGGCAGAATCGGTTCTAAATAAAACCGGTCAGATTTTCGGATCTAAATTGTGCTTCCTGTGTTGAGAATTTTGTCGAGTCTTGTGTGATGAGAATCTGACCAAACTTCCTTCATGAAATTTGTTCACCACGTCCTTGAATATAACGTAATTTAATTTTGGAATTTTTTGATTTGAAGTGATATTTATAATTTCCTTAGAACCACACGGGCTCAAGCTGTTTCTGACGAGTTTAACCGAGACCCCTTACGGTTCGTGATTTTAAACTGATTTTTGGAAAATGATTTAGATCAACTTCCCTTCATGAAAGTTTAAGAGGACATCTTTTACTACAATGTATAAAAATATGGGATTTTTCTGATCTGGTTAACCCCATGAAATGTATTTATTTCTGTGACGTTGGCACTGATTTACTGAAGGTCAGATTTCCTCTAGATTTCATAAATTACTGCAACTTTTCTACATGGGATTAATTCAAGATTTCTTGACACAATGTTTTCCAAGGTCTTAAGTACAACATGGTAAAATTTGATGATTTTAGGAGCTCATCTACTATTTTTAAAACGGACGACTCGTGTGACCGCAGTGCTGAATTTTCCCTGCTTATGAACCGGGTTTGATTACTTTAGCTTGATAAGAATGTGACTTGATTGGCTAGAACCTCGGTGACCCGAGAGCATCAAAGAGAGGAAGTGGTAAGCCGTGACCATGCTAAGGTTGGACAAAAAATCTAGTTATCACAAGTTGATGAAATGTTCAAATGGATCTTGTGACAGGAGCCTTGATTTATTCACTTATTAGAATTGACTTCTTTCTTGGTCATTGAGATTCAAATTGTAATGCCTTACTCGATTGATCGTGGTGGTAGCATATCTCATGAACATGTACATATCTTGGTGAATTGGCATGCTCATTCTGTTGGCCTAGCATTGTTTTATCAATTACGGAATTGATGGTGAGAACCTTGTGATTCATGGCTGAGCATGCATTGGCACATGGTGCCGCGCGCTATATGATGAGATATGTGGAGTATTTGCTCTTCAGTGCACTGAATTGAGATGACGCCCCTGGGCTGTGTGCGAGGATTTGTACGTACTTGTGGATCCTGAGCTGTGTGCGGGGGAGAGTCGTACCATGCGTCGCGGAGCCCCGGAGAGTGGGATTGCAAGGTGGAACGCCTTGCAATGGTGTAAATGAGCGAAGAGCACGTCATTCTATATTGCATTGACATTATCATTTCACATGTTGTCATTGCTTAATGACCTTTGATTAATGTTTATATATGTATCCACCATGTGATTGCTTGCTAGTAGTCCTAGGGAGTCTTAGGACCCCTATGGTGGGGTTGAATGTTTTTCTTGCTAGCCGTCGCGCTAACCCACGTTGTGGGAACATTTTTTCAGATTTGGAGAATTGATAGCTGGGCTATGGGTTGGTATCAGAGTTGGAGGCTAGGAGGAGACCTGGGATGCCACGTTACCCTTTTTTAAATGGTGGGTCTCGTTCGACTTGTGTCGAATGGTGATTGAAGATGGGAACCACGTCCGCTGTACGTGGTCTGTATGCAATATTTTCTCGTCGTGAATAGGCCCAACCGGCCCAAAAAAAGGGGTTGCCCCATCCGAATGTCGTCGCCCCTCGCTCGCACTTTTCTCTTTCAGTCCCTAAAACTGAACAAAGAGCCCAGTGGCATTCTGCAAAACCCCCGAGCATTGAAGAAGAAGGAATCGATGGGGAAGACGACGTACATGAGGGTGAAAGGGAGCTAGAACCTGAGGCAGAGGCTGCTTCTGTCTACGCTCGCCTCTACCGCCGTCATCGTGGAGGACATCCGCTCCGACCACACCTGGCCCGGCCTCCGCCCTCACGAGGTCTCCCTCCTCCACCTGCTCGAGAAGGTCTGTGATGGCTGCATCATCGAGATCAACGAGACCGGTATATCTTCCGGCATATATCCGCTTTTCAAAGTGCGTTTTGTTTACCTAGGTTTTACGCGTTCTAGCTTTAGAGCTGTAAGGCTGGTAGAAGAAGGATGTTGTGTCAGGAGGTTGGAATTATTGTTGAAAAAAATTGCCGGGGGAAAGGAAATTGAGCCACTGCGTCGCTTTGGTTACGAGACGGGCTATTAGTTTTAGGTGAAAGGGAATGCTGAAGCGATTACAGTGAGGTTTTTTTTTTTTCATATGGGATTTAGGTTGGTTGGCTCTGCAAGTTTGCTATGAAAAGTCTTCCGGGATGAAGACATTATTTTGATTGTGCTCAATTCTAAGAGATAGCTTATGAAAATCAACTTTTTAAGAAATAAGCTACTAGCAGTTTGACTTGTCATCTCAATTTGATTTCCCCATGTATCCAGGAATTAACTTTGGTGGTTAACTGATAGAGAGAACGTGCTAGACTCATATCCAATGATATTTTTTGTTGTCATATACTTAGGGACAACCCGGCATGAATGATCGTTGCCTTGTTAGAATGTTTCAATCAGTTGGATGAAGGCCCTCCATCTGATAGGGTCTTCTAGAATTTCAATTGTTGTTAATAACTACTCCAACATGTCTAGGAGTAAACTCAATTTTGTTTGTTATAATTATAACATAGTCAAAATATATTCTTGTCGCAAGAACGAAACTTAAGTATAAGCCCAGTATCATAATGGGTGAGAAACATCTAGTGCATGATTGTGGTGTCAGCCGTTCCATTGGTTATTTCTTGGAGTCTTTGATTATACTCGGCTTGTTCGCGAAGAAACCTTTCTCCATAAGGCTCAAAAGTACATATTTCACCTAACTTTTGAAGAGGTTGCTCTTTAGATGTGTTACAACGGAACTCAATAAAAGTCGTAGATTTTTTATTTTGCATACTTTTTCACAAGTTTTAGGAAGGTTTAAGCATTTGTATCTGTTGCTGTGACAGGAATCACGAACGACTCCAAGGATCCATGTGTCGATACATTTCGCTCCACTACCTTACCCCTGCTGAAACGTTTTGGAGTTCCTGCTGAAGGTTTACAGTTAAAAATAGAGAGCCGTGGAGTGCCGCCTCATGGTGGTGGAGAAATTGTCTTGTCAGTTCCCACTGTCCAGAGTCTAGCAGTAAGTTCCTTCATCAACTCTTTGTGTATTTTATGTACTAAAATATTTGGCACATCATGTTGCTAAAGTTCTTTAATTGACAGGTAGTCACATGGATCGATGAAGGAATGGTCAAGAGGATTAGAGGGGCACTTTCTCTACACATGTTTCTGCACAATTTGAGAATACCATGATACATGCCGCTCGTGGAATATTCAATCGTATACTTTCGGATGTTCACATCTTCACTGATCACAGAGATGGCCCACAGGCTGGAAAGTACGTCTCTATTTTTATTTTGAATTTTACATAGCCATAATTTTTTTACTCATGATTTGGAAGTGCCACTTGATGGTCCATACTTATCTCGCCTGCTTTGTTTTTTTCTAATGTGTGCTATTATATAGAAGTGATACCGTGGCAGATCTCTTGGTTATGGAATTTCATTGGTCGCAAAAACTACTTCTGGTTGCTGCATATCATGTGATACTACAGTATCTTACGGGCTAGAAGAAGGGAATGGGATTGAAGGGGAGGAGAAAAAGGAGTTAACGCCTCCAGAAGATGTTGGGGAGCAAAATGCCTCTGTTCTATTCAATGAAATCGAGCAAGGTGGAGTGGTGGATTCAACACACCAGGTGTGTTTTCTCTGCTCACTTTACTCGGATACCATTTATTTTCTGGAATATATTACAGTAGAAAAGTAGTTTCAATGCTCAGTTTACTTGTCATTTTATGATTACAGTAATTATTTTTTCTTCTTTTTTTTTCTTCTTTTTGTATGATGAGGGGCTAACTTTAATTTAATTGGTGTTATCAGAAATTGTTCTGTAGTGACACATATGCCTTTTTGCTTGTGTACCCTTTCTTTATCTACTGTGACCCTTCTGTTTCATCCCATGCTGTGTTTTGTTTTAGTGAAATTTATGTGTGTTGTGCAAGGAGATATGGTTTGCATTTTTCATGATGGTGATCGAAACAACATCGAGCTTACCTGTTGGGCGCACACGCAGAAACTCAGATGTCGATAACTCGAACCAGTTCCATCCATGATTTTTTACGTTCTTGTCTGTGAAATGTGTTGATGAGTTTCCAAACTCCCATGACCTCCTCCCACACAAATGGACGCTCGGGCATGCACGCGCTCAAAACCTTTGGATGTATATTCAATTCACGTCCTAAGATTTCTATAACCAAATAAGCTCATTCAAGCGAGAAAAGACCAAAAAAAAATAGGACCTATAGATTTGAAAGGAAAGCTTCTTTGATGTATGAGCTGATCATTGGCTATCACAGGCATTAAGTTCCTTTCTTGAATAAGACAGTAATTTGTACGTATGATCTAAAAAAACGTATGGCTACATTTTCACCAATCACATTAGGCTTCATTTCCCATTACCCCTAAAAACACAACTGATGGAGATCAAGTTTATACTGCCTAAGAATTTATCCGTGTTTACGTATGTTGTTCGAGTGACACTTAGTTTGTCTAAAGAGGAGAATACTTTATCTTGGCCCTCCCTAATTTTCAGTTCTATGCCCATCTATAGTGCAACAAGTCTCTAAGGACATTTATTGACTCCATTTCATTGGGAAAATGTTCTCTTTGCACAAAGAATCACCTAGTTGGATGCAACTTGTAAGTACTTCTCAAAGTGATCATCGTGTAACAGACCAGGTTTTTAGATTTTTTTCATACAAAAACAACGGATGGAATAATTCTTAGTTTATACTTTATTGGTTCTCGATAAGCAAATTTGTGAGATGCAGCAACTGGTTCTGTATTGTCACGCCCCGAACCCGTCAGGCACGCAATATCCCACCAGAGCCATCTTGTTTCGGTGGTACCCAGGATCCGTTCAACTTACAATTTAAAACTCCTAAATGATATAAATATACGGAAGCGATAAAACTTCTCCATACAATTCAAACTTAAGATGACTCGGGACATAGGGAACGTCTTCTTGTAAATGGCGACTACAGATTCAGAGGATACAACTCTAACTTCAAGGTAACATAAAATCCCTAAAGTCACAAAAGTGTAAATCCATTTCCCATAATTACTTCTTCAAATACCGATCATTGGCAAGCTCAGATTTCCATCGCCTAGGGCCTGAAAAAGTTAATCCCAAGACAAGGTGATATATAAATCTCAACAAGTTCACCCTAAACCTAGACTAGGCCATTAGTCCTCCCAGATTATGCAATAAAATAATAGACAAGGATTCATCGATAAAACAACACATGACAATCAAACATCAAGGCACCTCGATATGTCTGGCATAACGCAATCACGATTCAAGGACAATCATATCATCACAACCAAGCTTCATACTAAAGTAACATTAAGTTCCTAAGCAAAGGTGTATTCTCAATTTCATCACCACTTTCAATTCCAATGGCCAAGCCTGCGTCAACACGCATCAGACTAATCACAAATTTAACCCCAATGGCCAAGCCCGCGTCAACACGCATCAGGCTAATCAAGGTCTCGATTGGCAACCCGCGTTTTGACGCATCAGTTTCCAAAGGCCATTTCGATACTTGTGTCAACACGTATCAAGACTATCCCGCATTTTGACGCATCAGGATATCAATTCTCTTTTCAATAGCTATGCCCGCGTCAATATGCCTCAGGCTCGGCCCGCGTCAATACGCATCGGACCATAAAGTTGACAAACCCGCGTTAAAACGCCTCAGGTTTCAAAAGCCATAACCAGGCTCGTGTCAACACATACTAAACTTGTCCCGCGTTATGACGCATCAGGATATGAGCTAACCCCACGTTCTGACACATCAGGGTGCCACAAGCCCTTAGGCTCACAAATCAACTCCCCTCTTAAGGAACTTCATAATCGAGTACAATTTTTATCAGCCAAGTAATGAATCATTAGCATGCAAGACGTCAAGGCCAATCGTCCACAAGGTGATATCAAATACACAACAAAATAGTCAATCTAACGATTTGTTCTCCTGCCTACTCATTCATATTTCTCATACAGTCGCCACTCAAGGCCAAATATCACATAACCTACCAGCATCCATGTCAATCGAATGCACACAACACCAACTTAACCATGAGATTTATAATTTCTCATCATCAGGAGTACACACAACTCGCACCTCAGTTATTTCAATCGATCATGAACAATCAATGCAATAGACTCATAAATTCATCAATATATCATCCAAATGCATCCAATAGTGTCCTAACTTCCTAGCAAAGGTTTAGGAGTCACTTACCTTTCAATTTTAATCCGTAAAATTCCCTCCAAGACTCTTCCAAAGATTCGGTTCCCTTGATCCCAAAACAGGACAGCCGTGCGACCTAATCCAAAGTTCGTCAAACGATCAATTTTTCTACTCCAATCATCAATTCACGGAGCATACACCTCATTAACATCTCAATTGACATTCTAGTATGTCCTAACGAAGAATTCAAGGCACAGCGACACCCCAAACAACCCTTAAAGTTCAGATTTATTCAAACTGAAACAGGGCGGAGTTTGGTTCTACCCTTCTCCCCATCAATCCGTCCATAATTCAACTCTAAACTTTGATTTACCACTAATTCAACTTGTTAACATGTCATACTATGTCTATAGGGGCCTCACCGAGAGTTTTAGAGCAAATCGACGTCACAAAGAGCCACGAACAGCCACGGTTCCCCTAAGTTCACTGGCGGTCAGAATCTGTTCCGAAATTATCACCATAAAACAGCCATGGTTACTCCTCTTAACTCAATCAAATTCACAACTTCAGCTCAGCCAACACAAGTACTATGGGTTAAAAAGTCCTCACCGAAAATTTGAAACAATTTGATGCCTCGAAGTGGCTAAACGAAGACTTCCCCCAACTTGGTCAGAACCTGCCCCATTTGGACCTTCATTAAGTCAAATTGAGCTACAGAAAGATCTACTAAGTCAAATTGAGCTTATAATATGTCTGTGGAAAGACAGAATAATAAGCTTTCATTTGGTGATGGTTTTACCTTGATCCGATATCGGATGACGAAGTTATGGCCGAAACAGTGGGACGGGTCGGGATTGGTCTGGCAAAAATAGCTCGGGTGAAGGAGAAAGAAAGAGAAAAAATGAGAGGAAGAGAGGGGAAGGGTGGTCCACGAAAATGAGGAAGAAGAAAAATGTATTAGGCTTGATCTCACTTGGTCAACTCCTTTAAATGGTAGGTTAAAAGTGTACACTTAATGCTTACCATCCAAATAATGCCACTTGTATTCATCTAATTAATGTCTTGACTATCATTGACTTCAATTGACCAATATATCGTCCCATTTTCGGCAGCCATAAGGGTTTGTAATTGACTAAAATACCCTCCTTCAATCCCTTAATACAAGGCCAATCTCTGAGGGGCAAATTAATAATTTTACACTTACTGTCCGAAACTTCATTTTTCCTATTTTGAATGACCATCGGCGAGGCAACGTCAATTCTAATCCAATGTTAGAATTTTTCATTTCCACTATTCCAATTTTGAGATTCCATTCCTTTTCTCAAGCTTTGAGGGGCCGAAAATTCGGAATGTCACAACTCTTCTCCCCTTAAAGAAATTTCGTCCTCGAAATTTGCAACATTCTATCCATCCAGTCCTTTGGGGCATCGGCGTCTCATCGCATTCTCATTATTCATGATAATTCCTTTCATGACTTGACGTTCTTACTTGTCCTCTCCGACAAAAGCCATCTTTCCCCAGGATTTGTTTCCTTCAGTCCTCAATCTGTATTTGTTCCTCTCCATTCTCTTTAGCTATTCATAACATTTGTCAACAGTTCATCCTCGAGCGTTCACATCATCTCTTCTATTTGTCCATCACCATTATTACTAATCCATCGTCAGTATGCACTCTTTAGTGTCCATACCATTTGACATATCACTCCATTTAAACGTTCTTTCGTACCAACAGAGATTTAAGGGCTTTATCAACTTGCCCGCCATTATCCAAATCGAGTCACAGCCTCCTCGGCTCCTTAAACAAGTTCATAATTACTTCTTTGTCGGCAATTCTAATACTTGATCACATGTTAGGCTAACCCAACTTTCAGTCCATTTCATCAATAGTTCTAAGGCAAATCTTGGCACCCTTTTATGCCTTCACAATGAATACCATAATTCTTCCTTCGAATTTTTGACGAGGTCATCTCTTTAAATTCCCCTTCAATACTGGACTTATACTCTCGTCCATAGGACCTCAAGGGTTCTATTCATTCCCATAACCCCTTAAGTATCAGGGTTCGATCATGGCAATATCTCAATTCCCTTTTGGCCTTCAGGCTAGGTGCTTCCAGTAACCGTCAATTAGTCAATCGACAAATTTCCAATTTAGAAGTTGAATATCTTATTTCTCAAGGGAAGATCTGTCCCTCTATCATCAATTACACAATGCTCAATCCTCAACTTCTTATAGTTCACATAACTTCGAGGTCTTTCTTTATACAAGTGACGCTCTCATATTCATAAGCAATTTCATACATCTGCGTTGCCTCTTGTTTAATTCCCCTCGGGAATCTCTTCGTACTACCTTATTCTCTCGTGGTAGACAAAGATTCAAAGTCTTCTTCCATCCCAAACAAGTTTTTCCCAAACTTTATCGCAAGAACATCCACAAATCAACTCCAATCATGCTCTAAGCATTTCAACTCATATAGCCTTATTGTCACGGTGCATTCGCACAGTTTGTATCAGTTTGCCATACAACGCCTCAAATTCCCTTCTTATGCCACGCCATTATGATTCTCTCGACTCTTTCGATTCCAAATATAAACGCCATTATCAGTGTAATCATCCACTTGACTTAAGTCCTCGAAGACTCTTATCACGTTCATTCATCCATTCTCGTCACATCTCGTCCTTAGTCCATTTCATCAATGGAACAACTCTTGTGGGGAGTCTTTCCACGATCCGTCTATAACAATCCACCAATCCCCAGAAACTTTAAGTTTTAGCAATTCGCATCAACCTTAGTCGATTCACCACTTATTACATTTCTCAAGTGCTCCACAGGGATTTCATTTTCCAGAATTTCCACAACTGAGGAAACTTATTTCATCAGATCTACAGCTCGTGCTCTTCACAATTAGCATACAATGAGCATCTCCTTAGGGTTCATAGGATACTCTCAAAATCATTCATGTTTCTCATGGCTCCTTAAATGAGTCAAATCATCATCTCTCATGACGGTAACAATCAACTCAATCATTCCTTGGATACCCAATCCAACTGTTATTCACTTTATTACTACCAAGTTTCGAATTATTCCAACTGTCCATGGTACCATTCACTTGAGAGCTCATACCTTGGCTCTCTGCTCTCATGAGTCCTCACTTGGACCACACCATATTTTGTTCATTTTTGTCACTATTTCCTCCGGAAGCATTAGTGCCTTAGCCTCTAGGTTCCACAACCAGCTAATGCGACCTTATCTCGACTTCATCCGTTCAACTGAACATCGACATTATCCTAGAATTCAACGTTGTCTACAGGACAGTTTCTCGATCTTAACTTTCAGGAATCATCCAAATTCTAAGTCTTCTTTCTCAGTCTAGACGCTCAATCATAACATCAAGACAAGGATTTCCTTTTCCTTCCGCACTAGGGTCTCTTTCCCTATGAAGGAAACTATACACATCAGTGGCATTCTCTCACTTTGAATCCACCTTGTCCTTTTTATTCCATGGGACGCTAGTCTTGAAGTCTATGCCAACGATGATACCTTCATTCTAGGATTCAAATGTCCTCATGCCTGACATTCTCCTTCTAATGACTTAGTCACTTCAAGTGACAAAATTTCAAGGAGTCGAGGTTCTTCCTCAGTCTCACAAATTCTCGTATCGAATACTCAATTCGACTACCTCGAGTCACTTTGTAATTACACTATAAGCGCTCTTTTCGCTTCCTCAACCATTCGTAAAATCGCAAGTCGCTAGGACTATCAAGTTCATTAATCTTTCTTGCCATCAACAACCATCTCAAGGTCCCGTCGTCTTTTAAGAAAGACACCCTACTCTTTAGGGATGATAACTTATAATACCACTCTAGTGGTTCCGACTCGTCCTCAATCAATTCCATTTCAATCAACATGGTCCAACAGACTGACACGTCAGTCTCTTTTATATTCCTCATATCAACAAGAAATTTATCACCATAATCTTTACACCAAGGTAACAACCATTCCTTAAAGGCACATTTTATATTCCATAATGAACATTCTTTGCTCGTAATCCATGAGCAGGAGTTCTCTTATTCTCATGTCTTCCAATCATTCACTTCACTTACTGAGTCCCATTACCATTCCTCAAAGTAAGGAATAATCACTAGCCATAAGGCTTTCAAATTCCTTTCTACTCGGAGACCTCCCGTCTCACACCAAAGGGTCTTTGACCACTTTTATCATATGCTTAAATGATCTTGAGAACTCTGTCTCGCACTGATCGATCGTCCTCAGATCCTTGCAAGATTATTAGGATCCACACAACTATTGTTCTCAAGCAATCCCAGGAAAATACTTCCATTGAACAATTCAACGAAGGCAGTCCAAACATATATCATGCCTTCAAGAAAAACTCTTCCCTCGGTGTCATTTCTCCAATCATCAACAACCTCTTAAGGCTAATAATTGCCAGGGTTACTTTCTTTCTTTAGTGCACCCAAAATCTCTAAGGCTTTCTCACGAAATCCTTAATTTATAAGAAGTCAATTTCAAATTCCATCCCTTCATCAAACTCAGCCAATCTCAACCTTATACATCGCTTCACTAGCTTCTAAAAAAAACTCTCGAGGTTCCTGTCCATGTCTCCACTTTGGAAATGAGTAGTCTCATAGTTACCTTTCTCATGACTTCCATCACTTAACTCGTCAGCACTAGTCATCTCAGCGACTTGGGTAACAATGGCAGCTCCTTCGCGAGTCTGCCTACCCATTTATTTTTCTCATTTCCACTTAAGTTATCATGACCCCTTATTACACTTAGGTCTTGCACGATTAACAAAATCGAGCCATATTCTCTTCAAGTACTCATATTCTAGTCACTCAATCTTACTCAATTCTCATGATCCATCTCAATTCTTGGATCTTCCCATATCTTGCATATTTGAGCCAAGTGCTCCTCTAGTGACCATACTTTGGTCGTTCAACCTTATTAGGTTGTCATGTCACTTGAACCACTATGATTCCCTCTAGGAATCAAAGACTTAAGTCATCTACTCAAGTCTAGCAGTCTCAGGCTGCTCATCTCATTATCTTTCAGCATCAATCAACCATCCAGTGGTGCTTAAGCAACTCTCAACTAATTGTCCATTATCCAAGAATTCTAAATCCTTCTTAAGCAGCATCCACACATCATGCAAGTCTCAACGAGGCAACTTCTCAATTAACAGTCAATTTCTGGGCAGGCCTCAGCTAGGCCAACATTCAACTAGGCCAACGTCAAACAGCCATTCAAGGCATCACTTCGGTAAGTCAATTACTCATGTCTTAAATCTAGAGGCATCTGTCACTCTAGCATAATCACAGCAGGTTATCTCAACCTCAACAAGTATTAGTTTAACGGGGTATAAACTCCCCACAAGCCGTCTAATCTCTCAGTTAGACCCTGGCCATAATAATCCCACGACGCCAATTATAAAACACACCTCACAGGCCAATCACAAACATCTGTTTTCTTTTCAAACAGTATCATCTGCCAAATACAAGGCTCTCAACCATGCCAAACACAGGCACCATCATAAATGCCATGCTACTTTCGAACATTCGCTTAAAAAAAGCAATCCCGTGACATACATCACTTAACCACAACCAGACTCAACCTGATACCTAAACTTTCTCTTTCAATTTATGGCTTGGGTCATTCCTACCTCCTTGATCTTAGAAGCCTGCCAGGAGCCGCTCCTTGTCAGTACCCCTATATACCGGCGATCACTCCCCGTCCTCATCAGACCTGATAGTTGCAGGTTATCCCAAGTCATACATCTACGGAGGAAGCCCCGTTCCACACGTTCCATAACATGCTTCA
Organism: Rhodomyrtus psidioides; assembly: GCA_021437785.1. Taxonomy (NCBI): domain Eukaryota; kingdom Viridiplantae; phylum Streptophyta; class Magnoliopsida; order Myrtales; family Myrtaceae; genus Rhodomyrtus; species Rhodomyrtus psidioides. The sequence continues at coordinate 1,367,724 of JAILYB010000169.1, read as the reverse complement.
TTACAGTTTGTAGGTATCCCATCAACTCGTCCCATACCAAGCGATGGTTTATTAAGTCTGACAGCGATAAGCTCATGTATGGACCCCCATTAACTTTCATTTCATAATCACAAACACATGCACAACATGTTTGTTCTCGCTACTCATCACACCATGGTAGTTTCCCAATCAATTGTCATCCATAAAAGATTTCTAATTCCCACAAGCGATCATCAACTCTTCCAAATCAATTTCCTATGTTTAATCATACACCTCAAGTTTAGTTGCTAATCAAGTCAAATCCATATACATTCGATCACAACTGATCTTCAATCCAAATGCTCATTGTACACATTTCATCTCATATCATCCAAAGTTGACAATAGCAATCAGTAGCTAAAACCATCGAGATATAACACAATTCAAGCTTGAATCCACTATTACCAGTCATCTCTTTATAACTTATTTTCCTCAAGTTGGGTCATCGACAAACCACAATCACAATCATGTAATCCCATTGACCCCTCATTCATAAGCAATTCCCTACTAACCTCAAACACAATTACTACTTCAAAATCCATGCTTATGACGCTTTAATTTCAGCTTGCTTCCACTTGAACCTCAATCACAACATCAATCAAGATCATTCATAAAAATCGATTCTAGAACCATCGGAATACAACACAGGTTCAAGCCTATAATCCTCAAGGATCAATGATCAATACTTAATCTTAAAAGCCTCACTATCTAATTGTCCCCAAGTCATCACTCCTTATCACTCCAAACCTCAATCATATTGGATAGAGCTGACCTTGCTATGATACCACTTAAACGGGTATGTCACGCCCCGAACCCGTCAGGCACGCAATATTCCACCAGAGCCGTCTTGTTTTGGTGGTACCCAAGATCCGTTCAACTTACAATTTAAAACTCCTAAATCATATAAAAATACGGAAGCGATGAAACTTCTCCATACAATTCAAACTTAAGATGACTCGAGACATAGGGGACGTCTTCTTATAAATGCCGACAAGAGGTTCAGAGGATACAACTCTAACTTCAAGGTAACATGAAATTCCTAAAGTCACAAAAGTGTAAATCCATTTCCCATAATTACTTCTTCAAATACCGATCATTGGCAAGTTCAGATTTCCATCGCCTAGGGCCTGAAAAAGTTAATCCCACGACGGGGTGAGATATAAATCTCAGCAAGTTCACCCTAAACCTAGACTAGGCAATTAGTCCTCCCAGATTATGCAATAAAATAATAGACAATGATTCATTGATAAAACAACACATGACAATCAAACATCAAGGCACCTCGATATGTCTGGCATAACACAATCACGATTCAAGGACAATCATATCATCACAACCAAGCTTCAAACTAGCGTAACATTAAATTCCTAAAGGTGTATTCTCAATTTCATCACCACTTTCAATTCCAATGGCCAAGGTCTCGATTAGCAATCCGCGTTTTGACGCATCAGGTTCCAAAGGCCATTTCGATACTTGTGTCGACACGTATCAAGACTATCCCACATTCTGACGCATCAGGATATCAATTCTCTTTTCAATAGCTATGCCCGCGTCAATACGCCTCAGGCTCGGCCAGCGTCAATACGCATCAAACCATAAAGTTGGCAAACCCGCGTTAAAACGCCTCAAGTTTCAAATGCCATAACCAAGCTCGTGTCGACACGTACTAAACTTGTCTCGCGTTATGACGCATCAAGATATGAGCTAACCCCGCGTTCTGACAATCAGGGTGCCACAAGCCCTTAGGCTCACAAACCAACTCCCTTCTTAAGGAACTTCATAATCGAGTACAATTTTTATCAGCCAATTAATGGATCATTAGCATGCAAGACGTCAAGGCCAATCGTCCACAAGGTGATATCAAATACACAACAAAATAGTCAATCTAACGATTTGTTCTCTTACCTACTCATTCATATTTCTCAAACAGTCGCCATTCAAGGCCACATATCACATAACCATACCAGCATCCATGGCAATCGAATGCACACAACAACAACTTAACCATGAGATTTATAATTTCTCATCATCAGGAGTACACACAACTTGCACCTCAGTTATCTCAGTCGATCATGAACAATCAATGCAATAGACTCCCAAATTCATCAATATATCATCCAAATGGATCCAATAGTGTCCTAACTTCCTAGCAAAGATTTAGGCTTCACTTACCTTTCAATTTTAATCCGTAAAATTCCCTCCAAGACTCCTCCAAAGATTTGGTTCCCTTGATCCCAAAACAGGACAGCCGTGCGACCTAATCCAAAGTTCGTCAAACGATCAATTTTTCTACTCAAATCGTCAATTTAAGGAGCATACACCTCATTAACATCTGAATTGACATTCTAGTATGTCCTAACGACGAATTCAAGGCACAACGACACCTTAAACAGCCCTTAAAGTTTCAGTTTATTCAAATCGAAATAGGACGGAGTTCGGTGCTGCCCTTCTCTTCCTCAATCCGTCCATAATTCAACTCTAAACTTTGATTTACCACTAATTCAACTTGCTAACATGTCATACTATGTCTATAGGGGCCTCATTGAGAATTTTAGAGCAAATCGACTTCACAAAGAGCCACGAACAGCCACGGTTCCCCTAAGTTCACCAGCGGTCAGAATCTATTCCGAAAATCTCGTCATAAAACAGCCATGGTTTCTCCTCTTAAATCAATCAAATTCATAACTTCAGTTCAGCCAACACAAGTACTATGGGTTAAGAAGTCCTCATCGAAAATTTGAAACAATTTGATGCCTCGAAGTGGCTAAGCGAAGACTTCCCCCAACTTGGTCCGAACCTGCCCCGTTTGGACTTTCGTCCACTCAAATCGAGCTATAGAAATATATACTTGGTCAAATTGAGTTTATAATATGTCTATAGAAAGATAAGATAATAAGCTTTCATTTAGCGGTGGTTTTACCTCGATCCGATATCGGATGACGAAGTTATGACCGAAACAGTGGGATGGGTCGGGACTAATCGGGCAGAAACAGCTCGAGTGAAGGAGAAAGAAAGAGAAAAAATGAGAGGAAGAGAGGGGAAGGGTGGTCTACGAAAATGAGGAAGAAGAAGAAGGGATTAGGCTTGATCTCACTTGGTTAACTCCTTTGAATGGTAGGTTAAAAGTGTACACTTAATGCTAACTATCCAAGTAATGCCACGTGTCTTCATATAATTAATATCTTGACTATCATTGACTTCAATTGACCAATATATCCTCTCATTTTCGGTAGCCATAAGGGTTTGTAATTGACTAAAATACCCTGCCAATCCCAATCCCTGAGGGGCAAGGTGGTAATTTTACACTTACCGTCCGAAACTTTATTTTTCTTATTTTGAATGACCATCGACGAGGCGACGTCAATTCTAATCCAATGTTAGAATTCTTCATTTCCACTATTCCAATTTTGAGATTCCATTCCATATCTCAAGCCTCGAGGGTCCGGAAATTCGAAATGTCACACGTAGCTTCATTACGCTTATCTTTTTATGGAGGTTTTCTTACATGAGATTCTTTTAGCTTGTTTGATTGCTTTGGCTAAGGTGTGGATTCTTTAGCAGATAAATCATATGTTCAATTGTGATACTGAACTTGTAGCAATGGTGACAATGCCCCATGATGAAGATGCTATAGACACTTTCAACCACTTACAATGCCTCAATCATTTTCAACGTATCATCTCTCCTTTTCAGGGTCTGTTGTTTCTTTTGTGCACGTTGTGCCCGCAAGATGTTTCGAAGGTTCGTGTTGGCAAGTTTTTACCGTATGAAATAGAAACTCTCAAGAACATCAGAGATTTTCTGGGGGTCAAATTCGTTACCAAGCCAGATCCTTCAATGGAGACAGTTATACTTAAATGTGTTGGATGTGAATGAAGAACTTGTCTAGGAAGGTTTCTTGATGACAATTTGTAAAGAATCTTGTATCTAAGGCATGCATTGGTCTTTTGCTTGATGACATTGTGCGAGGTCTCTGGTGGTCCTACTGTCGAGCGAAATTTATCTTCCTTGGTCCTTGCAGAGGAGAATTACTGTGATCATCACACCATAAGTGGGCCGCAGCAAGCGTTCCCCCATGGCATATCAAAATTGAGTCATAGGAAGCCATGCTCATATTATATTTTTGTCTTTGATAAGTGGGCTGACTGCTATCCAATTGAGTTATAGTAGTACGGCCGCCAAAATTTTGTTCAATGAAGTTTGGTTTGGATTCGTGTCAACGTATTAAAAGTTGTAATACGATGTCGAGATATGCACTCTGAAGAAAGAAGCATACCTAGCTATTGAGGCTTCACATTGCATTCTCTCCCTTTCTCTACCATTCTATCTTTTAAGCTCTGCGCGAGACTTATTGAATATTAATCTTCCTTCTCGTGGATACTTGCTTTAGCATTTTGGGTTGCGTGTTTTGGTCTCATTGATCTTTTGATATTTCGTCTCACCAATCATCGCATGATCTTTTGTGATTCAGTTATCTATTCCGGAATGAATATAAGTTGGGTTTACTGTGGCTTTTGTATTTTTGGATACACAATTTTGAAAATTGCACCTGTGGAGTGTGCATAGAGAAGCATGCTTGGATACATTTGAGAGGCCGTGGTTCAATTTTCCTTTTGTCAATATGAGGGTCAACATAGTGGGCATGTTCCATTTTGGATAGAGGCCTATAATTGATAATGGTTATAGTTTGTCATTGAGAATGCTATCCAAGTTTGAAACTAAGTTCGTGTGTTCTTCTTGTTGCGTCAATTAAGGTCGTCAATGCACATCTCTTAAAGCCACGTGGATGGAAGCCTCCCGTGCGCCGACAGTTTTTCTTAGATTGCAATGAAATTGCTGATCTATGCAACAGTGCTGGGAGGATATTTTCTAGTGAACCTAGTGTTTTACAGCTTAAGGCTCCTATAAACATTTTTGGTGATTTGCATGGTCAATTTGGAGATCTCATGTGTCTTTTTGATGAGTACGGGCCACCTTCAACTGCTGGGGATATTGCATAAGTTTTTCTTTTGCGTAAGTTTTTCTCCATCCATTGATTATATACTCGTTCCTAATCTGGATGTCTAAATTTTACCTAGAGATGTTATTAAATAAATAATGTGTCACTTGCAAAGTTTTGTAGTGGTCTGATCTCTGATCTCTTCATAATGTACATCAATGTACAATGAACTGCACGTCGCCCACTGAAGTTTTCTTCCTTGAAGATTGAGGCAATGTAAATGATGTTACAAGTATGATGGGACCCGTGTTGGTGCACAATGCACAAGCTTGTGAATAGTCTATGTAGATACTAAATAATTGGGATTACTGGCGTTTGGAGCAACTTTGCATTGATGGTTGTTGCTGGTTATCTTTGGAATAATGTCATGAATTTGTCTATTATGTGACTTCATGCTTTGATTCCTTCTTGTTGCTTTTGACTATTTTTATTTCATGCCGAGACACTCCTCTAAGTCTATGCATATGAAAAATTTGATTGTACTATGATGCTCAGATCGAGTCTGAAAAGTGTTCTTAATTTGGGCAATTTTTCAAATTAGGATTTTAAAAAAAAATATTTACCAAATTAGTATTAAAAAATAAATAAATACCAAATTAGGTGCCCAATTGACTCGACTGGGCGCTGCTCGGCGGCCCAATTGCTGAGTGAGGCTGCCATTTATTTATTTATTATTTCATATTTTAAAATAAAAAAAGAAATAAAAAATTTAGAGATGGAACACGCTAAGAATGGAACCCATGACCACCAAAGCACTTCACCCGAACGACAACCAACGGGGCAAATAGCACAATTGACAATATCATTTGTAGATTAATTAATATATACACTCATTAAAAGATAATCATCAATCATTAATTAAAAATAATTTATATTTATATAATTATTTAAAACCGCAGCGAAAGATTAAAATCGCAGTAATAGATAAATGAAAAATCGCAACAAAATAGCTAATGACAGATAAATAGCCAGACCTAGTCTAGAGAGTGAAACATTTTATCTGCAAGAGCATGCTAATATTACGAGTTGAGCAGGTTGAGGCAAGATGTCATTGACTTGGCAAAGCCTGGCCTTCAGACGACATATAAGTTCAAAGTGGCATCAAGGATGGCGCGAATGTATGATTGCATGCTCCTCTCACCAAAACGACAGTAGCACGTTAGAGCGTTTCACTGACCCGAAACTTTTTGAAAGGCTTGACCATATTTATTTTCACAATGGATAATGCACAGCAACTTCCTAAGGCAACATACCCAGCTTCTGCAGTTGATTAAGTTACGGTTTTTTGCTTCTTGAAAAACCAAGACACCGGCATTGATCCCAAAAGTTGACATGTTCCTGAAGTACTTTTCCTATCTAACTTACAACTTGCAAGATCATCATTTGAATATCTATGTAATGTAAGATCTGAAGTCTTAGGATACCATAGTCCTAAATTAGGATAGGTTCCTATGTATTGAATAATTCTTTTGACGGCTGTAAGATGTGATTCCATGGGATCTGATTGAAATCTAGCACACATACATACACTAAAGATAATGTCAGGTCTAAAAACAGTTAGATATAGTAATGAACCGATCATGCTCTTATAATGCTTCTGATCAACCTGTTTGCCTTGTTCATCCTTGTCTAGCTTAGATGAGGAAAATATTGGTAAATCAGTTTTCTTGCAATTTTCCTGACCGAACTTCTTTACTAGTTCAAGAGCATATTTCTGTTGATGTATGAAAGTGCCTTGATTGGTCTAATTGATTTGCAGTCCTAGGAAGAATGTAAGTTCTCCCATCATGCTCATCTCAAATTCATTCTGCATGATCTGAGAGAATTCCTTGCAGAGATTTTTGTTAGCTGATCCAAATATTATATCATCTACATAAATCTGAATAAGTATGATTTCGTTACCTTCCCTTTTGATAAATAAAGTTGTATAAACTTTACCTTTCTCAAAACCTTGGTTGATAAGGAAATTACTTAACCTTTCATACCATACTCGCGGAGCTTGGTTGAGTCCATAGAGTGCTTTTTGAAGTTTGAATACATGATCTGGACATTTTGGATCTTCAAAACTTTGAGGTTGATCAACATAGACTTCTTCCTTGATATATCCATTCAGGAATGCGCTTTTGACATCCATTTGATATAATTTGAAGTCGTGATAGCAAGCATAGGCGAGTAGGAGTCTGATAAATTTCAATCTTGCTACTGGGGCATAAGTTTCATCATAATCGATTCACTCTTCTTGAGAGTAGCCCTTAGCAACAAGTCTTGCCTTGTTTCTGGTTACCTTGCCTTTATCACCCAGTTTGTTTCTGAATACCTATTTGGTTCCGATAACAGGATGATCATTTGGTCTTGGTACCAATTTCTATACTTCATTGAGTTTGAATTGGTGTAACTCTTGTTGCATAGCTTTAATCCAGCTTTCATCTTCAAAAGCTTCTTCAATTGTTTTGGGTTTAAACTCAGAAACTAGAGCAAATACATTTATTGCACTTCTCAATTGAGATCTGATTTTGATTCCTTCATCAATGTTCCCAATGACTTGATCTGTAGGATGACTGAATTTGTATTTCTAGTTCTTCTTTGACTTTTCAAACTCATTCTCAACTGACTCTTCATCATTTGGATCTTCAGAAGTTGCAGCTGGTTGAGTGTCTTCCATGTTCTGAGAAGATTCAGTTGCTTCTTCAGCCTTAGATGATGAGTTCTGCTTCTCAGATGATTGATTTTGATCATCTGACACTACATTTCCAGTATTGATCTTTTGAGTAGTGTTCTCATCTTCAAATTCACGTTCATGGATTCTTCAACTGTCTGAGATTTCTTGTTGAAGACTCGATAGGCTTTGCTTGAAGTCGAATATCCCAAAAATACTCATTCGTCTGATCTTTCATCAAACTTACTCGGCTGATCACTTGAGTTTTTAAGAATATAGCATTTACAACCAAAAATATGAAAATATGAAATGTTTGGTTTCGTTTCTTTGTAAAGCTCATAGGGGTTTTCTCAGGTAATTGTCTAAGAAAAACACGATTTATAATATAGTAAGCAGTAGAGACAGCTTCTGCTCAAAAATAGGATGAAGTTTTGCTTTCAATTAAAAGAGTTCGTGTACTTTCTTGTAAAGATCTGTTTTTTCTTTCAAAAACTCCATTTTTTGTGGAGTGTATGGAGATGAGAAATTGTATTGAAAATCATTTTGATCACACAAATCAGCAAAGTATTGATTTTCAAATTCCTCTCCATGATCTATTTTGATGCTTGAAATAGAGTATCCTTTTTCGTTTTGAACTTTCTTCGAAAAGGTTTTAAAATATGAAAAAGTGTCACTTTTATGTGCAAGAAAGATAACCCAAGTAAATATGGTATAATCATCCACAATGACTAAACAATATTTTTACCTCCAATACTCTGAGTTCGAGTAGGCCCGTAGACATCTATATGTAATAGCTGCAGAGCACGGTCAGTAAACACTTCATTTATAGATTTGTAAGAACTTCTGACTTGTTTTCCGAGTGTGCAAGCTTCACAGTGTTTAGATTTTTCAAATTTGGCTTTTGGAAGTCATCTCACTAACTTCTTTTTGGAGAGCTTTGATATTTGCTTGAAGCTTATATGTCCCAGCTTTCTGTGCCAAAGTTCTGGATTATCTTTGACAGATAGAAGACATTTTTCTTCTTCAGACGTTGTATCCAGAAAGTACATATTACCATATCTTCATCCAGTAAACGAAGATTCATTGTCTTGACTTGTGCCTGAGCACTTATCTTCTACAAAACAGACTTTGTATCCAATATCGCATAGTTGGCTAATACTTATGAGATCGAAATTCAAACCCTTAACCAATGAAACATCATGGATAAGAAGATTTCCAATCTTCACGGTTCATTTGCCAATAATTTTCCCTTGTTATTTCCTCCAAAGGAAACGTTTCCACCATCGATCCTCTCAAGAATGATAAATTTTGTTGCATCTCCAGTCAAATGTCTTGAACACCCACTATCGAAGTACCATTTATTTTTCCTTTTCATTGGTACCTCGAGGTCATCATCCGAGTCTGCCATGAGACATATGTTAGCATACTCTTCATCACTTTCACATTCAGTGTTGCTCCAGGTCTTTGCTTTCAAGGCTTTCTTGGATTTTTCATCCCTGCCTTTCTTCTTTAATAGAAGACAATTTGGTTTAATGTGACCTATCTTCTTGCATTCATAGCATATGACTTCTTGACCTTCACTTTTGGTCTCAAATGAGCGTTTCTGATCATATCGTCTGAGATCCTTTCTGTCTTTAAAGTTCCTGCATTTCTTAGACATTCTTCTAGATCTTTTAACCATGAGTGCTAACTCATCATCATCTTCATCTTCATCTTCAAAGTCTTAAATATCATAATCAATATAAGATTTTAAAGCAATAGACTTCTTACCTTTTGATGTGGTCTCTTCATTAACTCTTTCTTCCTCATAGGATTGAAGACTTCCAATAAGCTCGTCCATAGATAAGGAGATATCCTTTGAGTCTCTCGAATGGAGGTTTTGAAATTGTCTCATTCTTTTTTGAGAGCTCTCAGTAACTTGTTGACTCTCATTGGTCCAGAAACAGGTTGCCCATGATATGTGAGACCATTCACTATTTCAGTGAATCTGTCAAATATTTGTTTCACAGTTTCTCCAGGCTTCATTTTGAATGCTTCATATTGGCCAAGAAGGAAATTGACTTTGATCTCCTTGACTCTATCTGTTCCTTCATATGTGATGTAGAGCTTGCCCCAAATTTCTTTCGATGGGGAACAATCTGCAATATGTTTATATTCAGTAGGAGATAAAGCACTATATAATGAATAAATAGCCTTTGCATCAAGTGCATCTCTCTTGGCCATCTCAGTAGTTGACAGAGTGGTAGTCGGCGTTGAGTTGTTATCCCCTACATTTGATTCGGTCGTTACATTTGCAGTAGCATTCACTCCTCGTTGTACAACATCTCATATCTGGGGATCTTGGCATCTGGTAAATGATTTGAATTTATTTTGCCAGTTGCTGTAATCTTTCCTTTGAAAATATGGTGGTCTGTTGTTGCTTCCACCTTCGATCCATGTGGCAGAGAAATTGCTAGCCATAAAGATCGTTAGCTCGAAAGTAAAAACGCTTCACAAAATATGAGCACCAGGCTCTGATACCAATTGATGTGGCTAGCATTATCACCTAGAGGGGGCGAATAGGTGATTATAGTGTAATTTTCAATTTTATCGCAGAATACAAGTTGCACAGGCGTTTATATGATGTCTCAGATGATGGTAACATAATATATCACTATGAACAAATCATATGCAGTTCCATTATCACAGTATGTATGATATGATCAGAGTAGAGATAGATAAAACTGCATAGAGGATTTATTGTGGTTCGGCTTTGATTAAGCCTATGTCCACTTCTTCGGCTATCAACCAATCGGCTGGATTCCACTAGTAAACTGCTCGAAAGGTTACAGCTTAGTGATCTCCTTGACACGCAGGATACCATACCTAGCGTTCAACACTCTTGTATACACGTCCTTATAATTACAATGAATGAATCAAGAAATGTGCCTGAAATGAAGTACTCTCAATCTAAGAATTATAAAGACTTTTCCCTCTTAACGCCGATCTCTTGATCTCTTCGATCTTGAGATGTCTTTTATACTCCTCCACCTCCAATCTAACCGTTACAAGGCTTCCAGAAGAGATCTCTCCAAAACTTCTCGTTTGGACAAGACATATACCAAAAGAAGATCTCGTAGTCGTTGGGGATCACCAAAGGAAAATCTTCCCCGTTCGGATCAAATCGTCCATATAATTACGATCCTGGGTTTCCATAGATGATTTCATTCATTTGAAAAGTCGTGCGTGTGTCTCCTTAATTTCGCATCCATGATTGATCTCTATCCCCGAGAATGATAAAAAATGATCCAGCTCGATTGTATCCCTTGTAGTGTGTCAAATAAGTGCATTTCAAAGTTCTCTTCAAGTTCTAATTATTACGCATAAATACTCCACTAAGAGCTTGAGCATCATTCTAACGTCTGAGCTATCTCTGCTCAACGTCTGAGCTCGAACCAACCTCTGAGTCCCTCAGAAATCCCATCTGCGCAAAACCCTTTTGACAAATTCAATCATGTGCAACCCCGCACCAAATGATAATCTTGCAAAACAAGTATTCCACGGCATTATCTCGAAACTTAAGAGTACTTGGATTGTTTTGTTAGCTTCAAAATTACTTAGGGGTTTTTCTCAACAGAAGTTACGTATTGATTGCAAACAACTCAGTCAGATGTGGATTAAGAATAAGTATTCACCCTAAAGGACAGACGAATGATTTGACCAACTACAATGAGCTTCGGTATCCTCTACGGTTGATCTACGGACGAGATATCATCAGTTGAGGATTAGGAATGAGAGTATATCTAGAACGATATTCATGATGCGTTAAAGATTCTATGAGCTTACCTTGATGTCGTTCGGTCAAACGAAACCCATGTCGCTTTTATGGGGTCCGATGAATAGGGTGATCGAGAAAAGTATTTGGATCGATGGGTGATAGCGTCATAAGCAACATCTTACCATACTCAAGGAGTTTGGAGGATTGTGAGTAGCATTCGAGAATTATATCGAGACCTATAGAAGGCGTAAGTGAATGTCAAGTTCGATAAGTACGAGTTTTGGTTAACTCGTATAGCTCTTGTCGAGCGTGTGGTTTATGGTGATAGGATTTCAGTGGGCCCGGTCGAGATAGAGACGGCCATGGATTAGCCAAGATCGCTAGCAATAACAGATGTTCGAAGTCTCTTAAGTTCGAGAGTTGTTATAAACGTCAGTGAAAAGAAGCTATTGATATGCATGACTTGTGAGCATGGGTTTGTATTAAGATGACAAGCATTTTATGGATCGTTTAAGGCTGGAGTTGTGTTTTGCTTAGATGGCCCTAGCTATCAATTCTCTTTTGATCTTGATTAATGGCTGGTTAAATATTCACAAGGGAGCGAGCGAGAATTAGGAAATTGATCTTTGGGATGGAATGATCGCTTAGGGAGTCGAAAAGTTCTAATCGATAAGGATCGATGTCAAGGCAGTTGAGATGTGGTGAATGGTGAGGAAAATCTTTCACCATACGTGTTTAAAGTTAGATCTAAAAGTGAAAAGCACGCGTGAGTGCGTTGTGTTAGATTTCGGGTAATGGACAGAAGACGGCCGATGAATTGAGATGTTATGAGTAAGCAAGATTTACGTGCTTTGAAGAAATTGCGAAGGTTGGTGTCGCGACCCTCTCGAGCGCTACCGGGCTCTCTTGGGCTAATGGGCCGTCCGATGTCGCCTGATCGAACGCAGACCTCTCCCAAGGTTCATTACCCAAATCGCAACGGTTGGATATACGTGGTCGACCTTCGGTGCGGTCTGGTGACATGTGATATGTGTACATGTCAAGGAGTCGCCAGCAATCGTTTCATGGAGGGTACGATCGAAAATCCTATCGAATAGTTGGGAGCGGTCTATTCGATTCTGCGAAAACCAGAGAAGTGTGATCAGGGACTTTGTTACGCCAATTGTCAGAGTTGACGCCCTTTCGGCACCTAAGTTGAATGATTTATCTAGTTCTAAGATTTCATGCAGACGAGTGGGGTATGGATCCTAAATCTAGGATTTCATGCAGATAGGAATGGCTACCTTATCACTCACAATCAGCGAAAATAAATGCGCAAATCAAGGATCCAAAATATGCAGATAAAACACATGAAAGCAGCATGGCATCTCTAATGAGGCCCTATTAGCCTAGAGAAGTATCAATCAAGGTTTAGGAATGATTTTGACATGATCCGCCCATGAGGGGCAGAATCGTAATTTTGAGAAATTTGGGGACAATTTACCTCAGAAGGGCAAAATCATCATTTCAAATGAAATATGTGGTCAAAAGATGGTGGAAATGGGATCGACAATAAAATCATTTCATTTCCTATTTTTTGGGTATTTCCAGAATTTTTCTGGAATTTAAAAGTGATTTTACCCTTGGAGGGATAAAATCGTCATTTTGGACAAAGATGAGAACTGAAAATCTCAAATATTTGGGTTGGTCACCCACCTGACCCAAACCCTAATTTTAAGCCATTCTCAGGACTCGATTGGAACAAGAAAAATGATTTTCCCATTGAGGGGCAAAATCATCATTTTGAGAAAAGGAACGGGGTTCGAAAATCCAAGCCTAAGAATTGGTCGCCTAACCGACCCTAATTCTTATCTTGGCATTGTCGGCCTTATCTCGCATATACAGTAGAGGCGACTTACCCCTAAAGGGTAATATCGTCAATTCTCCAAAGAACGGATAAGAAACCCCAAAAATAGGATTGACTAGTTGTCTGTGGTCAATCCTCAATTTTTAGGGATTTTTGGAATATTTAAGATTTTCTCACAATTTTCCTATATTTGTTTTTGGATTTTCTAGCATTTTTTAGGATTTTTTTTTATTTTTAAAGCATTTTTTAAATTTTTATTAAAAAAATATTTCTGACCGGATCAACCCGACTCACTCGGATCGGAACCCGGCCCAGGCCCGGATCCGCGCGACCCGCGCCCAAAAGGACGCCGTACCAGCTTTTTTATTTTCGGACTATCCAGACTTGATCTGACGGTTCCTATTGAACCATGTGGCTAATCTACACCCGCCGGATCAGATTACTAAAACCTACGACATTCTGGGATCTCGGGACTCCAGGCATCCTGTAGAAAGCTCAAACCTATAAAACTGAAATCTTACAGAGAGATGATTCCGAAGATTGGCCTTTCGACATTGGAGGTGACATTTTGGGATCTGGGGACTCCAGGCATCCTGCATAAAGCTCAAACCTATAAAACTGAAATCTCACACAGAGATGATTCCGAAGATTGTCCTTTCGACATTCGAGGTGACATTCTGGGATCTGGGAACTCTTGGCATCCTGCAGAAAGCTCAAACTTATAAAACTGAAATCTCACAAAGAGATGATTCCGAATATTGTCCTTTCGACATTGGAGGTGACATTCTAGGATCTGGGGACTTCAGGCATCTTACAGAAAGCTCAAACCTATAAAACTGAAATCTCACAAAGAGATGATTCCGAAGATTGTCATTATGGAGTAAAGTCTACTTCTTGGACTTAGGGCTGTCATGGGTCTCATAGAAGCTTTAGACTTAAGAGTTCATTCCTCATTTGCAAAGGTATTAGTCCTCTCGAGGTAATGATGATCATAATGCAGGTAAAGGTTCATTTTAACCTATGCAATTATGCAAAATGACTTAGGATGCTGGAGGTTATCCAAAATATCTTTAAGCATGCGAGAATGATCAAGAATCCTTGTGAGGAAAATCCTTGGATCAAACAATTTGAAGTTTTCAACCACAACTTGCTTTCGAGCATTCTATTGGAATATCTCTATTAGAAAGGGCTTCTTACCAATTTTTCTGACTTGGTCTTTTCATAACAAGAACATTCGAATTTCCTAATACCTTGTACCTAGATTTTCGGGGCCGTTCGCAGCGCATACATTCAGATCAATCGAGAGGTCTTTACGGGACCATAATGTTAGGCTTGGACATGGTTTCCGAAAGGGGGACTCACTCTCTGAGTCTGTCTTTTGAACGAAAAATTTTCTTCATCTGCTCCGGGTTTACAAGTTAAGAACCCTGCAAAGATGAGAAAGAAATAATCTTGCTCGAACTTCTTCGAGCTAAGCTTAAGCATTAAACTCTACGCTGACCCAAATGCTTTAATTAGAAAAGACTTCCCAGGGTTGTAACGCAGGTAGGATTGGGGACCAAAAAAAGGTTGTTTTTGGCTCAGAATCTGTGAAGGGTTTATCATTGGTGATCACTGCAGGTTTGCTGCTGATCTGGCCCCTTGCGGTTCAACGAGCGTCTTCAGTCTTTGAAGTGCATTGGTAATCTTTGGAGAACCTCTCTCTTGTGTTAGTGCGGCGTCAACATCTGAATGTGACATAATCTGGGAGTATCTTTCACAGTTTATCTCCCTTGGGATTTTCTTTTACAACCAGATCTCACTAGTGACCTATACACAGATATCATGCCATCTTTTGGCATTTACAAGATCAAACACATGATTCACAAGTGTATAAATATTTGGATCGGCATTGGCCTTGCTTTTATCAGGCATTTTACTTTTTCTTGATGCCCATGATTGGATTTTTCTATTCTCTCTTTTTTTTTTCTTTCATCTTTTGTTGAAATCCCACTTTTTCCTTTCTTTTGGGAATTAAGATTTTCAAATAAGTGTGCTAGATGTACAACTTGAATCTCAGCACTCAAACATTAACCCGTGAATTTTTTTTATCATTCCTATTCTTTTGAACTCTTCCACTCTTGAAGTGACGTCGCTTCTGCTTTTGGGGATATGCAATGATCACCAACGAGTTTGTGAAACGAACGTATGGGCTCAACTGGGCTGTACAAAGGGTAAAAGTGTATAGGATAGAGAAACGAATGATTTTCGTCATCTTAAAGCACTTGAATCACCATAGAAGTTAAAATGACAAGCAACACACGAAGATTGATGCAAGTCCGAGCAAGAGCATTTCTAACCATTTACCTCTTGATACTGCTGGACTTACTTCTAGTTGGCCCCAATGTGGGGTGGTTCTTAACAGGGGTAAAGAATATAACCGTCGTCCAAAGGGTTATCAATGGCCACCTGCAGTGTTTGGGATAGAGAAATGAATGCCTCTATCATCTCAATCCATGTAATCGATGCGAAGGGCCCTTGTATCCTCGGATCCAGGCTTTCCTATTCTCGCACGTCTTTCATCTCTCGAGTGTATGTAGGACATATTTGGGTTAGGTTTGCCTTTCATCTAGACGAACATTCTGTTAGATAATCTAAGCAAGCTATGTTTTTGGAAATATCACTTTGTTTTCTCCAGACATTTTACTCCACAGGAGATTTCAAAGATGCATCATGTATACTCGGACCGTGCTTGGACAACGTCCGGTTCTGACAGGCGTGCAGCAAATGTCAGGGATTCATTTTTTCAAAAGCAATGTTTATTCCTAAGTTCGGGCATGTGAATGTTCATTCTCTTGCTATTTTCATCTTACAGGAAGTGAGAGACTTTACTGTGTTTCTCCATTGTTGCTTCCGTCTTCATAAGACATTCCTGCATGTATGATAGAATAGACATTCTTGTGAGTGAAAGATGGTTTAACCCTTGATGGAACAGATACATATCACCTGGTTCTTGATGTTGAGGACTCTTCCGTCTAGGGTTCCATTCGGATGAATCCGATTTTGAGTCTAATTCTTGGGATCCTGTAAAACTGAACACATGCTAGTGTATGCATGAATGCATGATGTGCTTATGTAATGGCTATTATGGCGATTCGGATCATTTCGGGACAAGCCACATAACCAATATCTGATTTCATTTCAAGGATAATACTTCTTCACAGTATCTGAATTTACAAGGTGCCCCAATTCTACTCCTTCAGAATTTACAAGAATCAACGCTCCTCCCGTGAGAATCTTCTTGACAATATAGGGGCCTTCGTAATTTGGGGTAAACTTGCCTCCTAGGTGGACAGCATTTGACAGAGTCTTCTTTATCACCAGGTCGTTCACCTCAAAATTACTAGCTCTAACCTTTCGATTAAATGACTTGGCCACCATTTTCTGGTAGCCTTGACCATGACAGATCGCTCTAAGATGCTTCTCGTCTATCAGATTCAGCTGTTCATATCTGTGTTTGGAGTATTCTGTCTCGGAAAGTTGACCCTCTGATAAGATTCTTAAAGATGGAACCTTAACTTCCACGGGCAGGACCGCTTCCATCCCATATACCAGAGCGTAAGGAGTTTCCCCTGTAGAAGTCCTGATCGAAGTTCGATATGCCTTAATGGCAAAGGGTAGCCTTTCATGCCAATCCCTATAATTCTCTACAGTCTTAGCCAGGATTTTTTTTGATATTCTTGTTAGTCGCCTCCACAGCCCCATTCATCTATGGGCGGTAAGGGGAAGAATTAAGATGTCGAATACCAAAGCGGCCTAGTAGATCATCGACAATCTTATTGTTCAGGTTGGACCCATTATCTGTAATGATCGTTTGAGGGGTACCATATCGAGAGATTATGTCTCTCTTAATAAACTTTGCCACACTTTTTGCGGTGACATTCTTGTAAGAATTGGCCTCTATCCACTTTGTGAAGTAATCGATCGCCACCAGGATGCAGCGATGACCATTTGAAGCCGTTGGATTGATAGGTCCTATCATGTCTATCCCCCACATAGAAAAAGGCCAGGCTTCGGACATTTGATGCAGTTCATTCGGGGGCGCATTAATCTTAGCGCCGTATATTTGGCACTGGTGGCATGACCGGACATGTTGGCAGCAGTCTGATTCGATGGTCATCCAATAATATCATAGCCGCATGATTTTCTTGGCGAGGATGTGGCCGTTCATATGGGGCCCACATATACCTTCATGGATCTCCTTCATGAGAATATTTGCTTCTTTAACATCTACGCACCTTAAC
Source organism: Rhodomyrtus psidioides (assembly GCA_021437785.1). Lineage (NCBI taxonomy): Eukaryota > Viridiplantae > Streptophyta > Magnoliopsida > Myrtales > Myrtaceae > Rhodomyrtus > Rhodomyrtus psidioides. Next base: position 1,350,165 of record JAILYB010000169.1, on the reverse strand, counting down.
AGAATAGAGTCAAATGACCTTTTGTACAGAACTTGTCCACTGAGGAAGAACTTGCTGGCCATCCTGGTTATGTATCTCCGGTCTCCCGCCTGACTTCCTTCTGGAAACTCCCCCTTTAAGAGATAATTCTTGATGTCATAGTACCACGGCTCTCCATCGAATTCTTCTTCTATCATCATACAATAGGCCAGTTTTTCGACTATGCCAATCCTTAGTGCTTTTGTTTCTATCCCTCTAGTCATTTGCAGCATCGAGGCCAATGTAGCTAGTGCATCTGCAAATTGGTTATGAGATCTAGGTAGGTATTCAAATGACACATCTTCGAACTTAAGTGTCAACTCTTCAAGATATTCATGATAAGGGATGAGTTTTCCGTCCTTTATTTTCCACTCTCCCTGTGTCTGTAAAATAATGAGCATGGAATCTCCATAAACTTTTAGCCTAGGTATTCCCATGGAAATGGCCAACCGTAAGCCTAGAATACACGCCTCGTATTCTGAGATATTGTTAGTGCAAGGGAAAGTCATCTTTGCCGCAACAGGATAATTTTGATCGTTAGGGGATATCAATACTACCCCAGTACTGGCTCCTGATAGGTTAACAGCGCCATCGAAATACATGACCCACTTATCCTCTGCCAGGTTCAAAACTTGATCTTCTGTCTTCGCTTTTCTGGAAGACTTGCAACTTTGTGAGTTTTCTACCAACATATCAGTTATGGCTCTCCCTTTTACTGATTTTTATGGAGAACACCTGATGTCAAATTCAGATAACATCACCTGCCATTTTGCTAACTTCCCAATTAGAGCGGGCTTCTCTAGGAGGTACTTGACAGGGTCATTTTCTGTTACCAGCTGAATATGATGATGTAGGGTATACTGTCTTAACCTGCGAAGTACACATACATTTGCTACGCAAGCCCTTTCAACAGGTATGTATTTTGCTTCAGACGAGGTAAATTTCTTGCTCAAGTAATAGATGGCTCTTTCTTTACCATCCATCGGGCTTGTTTGGGCAAGTAAGACTCCCAAAGATTCCTGCTGTATAGTCAAATATAAGGTCAAGGGGTGACCTGGGATGGGTGGCACAAGCACTGGTGGAGTGACTAGATAGTTCTTGATCTTCTAGAATGCCTGGCTGCATTCTGCATCCCATGTCACTTTTGCACCCTTTTTGAGTAGTCTGAAAATTGGTTTAGCCACATCTGATAACTGATTGATGAATATGGCAATATAGTTCAGTCTCCCCAGAAGGCTTCTTACTTCTTTTACTATGGAGGGAGTTGCCAGATCATGGATAGCTTGAATTTTCGAAGGATCAATCTCAATGCCCCTATTACTAACCATGAATCCGAGAAGTTTCCCAGATTTTGCCCCAAACACACATTTGTTAGGGTTCAACCTCAACTTGTATTTGCGCAGTCGCTCAAATAGTTTTCTTAACACCTGAATGTGATCCTGTCCCTTCCTAGACTTGGCGATCATGTCATCGACATATACTTCGATTTCTTTATGGATCATGTCGTGGAATAATGTAATCATAGCCTTTTGGTAGGTGGCCCCGGCGTTATTCAATCCGAATGGCATAACCTTGTAGCAAAAGTTTCCCTAGGGGGTGGTAAATGCAGTCTTCGATTTGTCCTCATTCTTCATGAGGATCTGGTTATATCCGGAGAATCCATCCATGAATGAGAATAGTTCGTACTCTGTGGTACTATCTACCAGTACGTCAATGTGAGGTAATGGGAAATCATCTTTCGGACTTGCTCTATTCAAATCTTGGTAATCTACGCAGATCCGAACTCTGCCGTCCTTCTTCATGACGGGGCCTATGTTTGCAATCCAGTCCAAGTATGTGATAGCTTCAATAAAGCCTACTCTGAGAAGCTTCATCACCTCTTCTTTAATTTGTCTTCTAACTCGGCTTTCATTCGTCTGCTGCCTTGCCTGACAGGTTTTACACTGGGATCTGTGGGTAATGCATGTTTCACAATTTTGGGATCCAAACCTGGCATGTCAGCGTAAGACCATGCGAAGACATCTTGATACTCCCTCAGTAATTCTGTAAATCTGAGCCTTTCATCTCGGGATAAATGTCCACCGATCTTGATTTCCTTGATATTCATAGTGTCGCCCAAGTTAATAACAATCAATTCTTTTGAAGTATGAGGCATTGACTCCTCGAAGGCACTCCATTCTCTGCGGATAGACGCATAACCATCATCCTCTTCTTCAATATTGTAGGAACAGTCAATGCGGTGATTTGAATTGCATAACAACTTGGTATGTATGTTTGAGATGATATGCCTGAAATGTCATGAGCATGGTTAGTCTATATTCCATATAGAAATGTCATGCATGGGTGTGGAAAACATTTTCTAAAGAGATTTCAAAATAAGTACAGGTATAAATGGAACTAGTCCTCATATCATAGGACATCCTCGTTCCTCAAAAATCCTTTAGAAATTAGGAATCATATGGAAAATCAAGCATCAAGCTTCTGCGTGGAAGACTAGTATCATTATCAGGCTGATTTGTGGTTCCATATGTCATTAACAAAACTTGTGTGATTTTATTGAATGCAAAATGTGTCGCATTACAAGCTATGCTGTTTGGACCAACGGCCGGAGATCCAAAGGCATTTTCCTATGTTTATTTCAAACAACGAAAATTGAAAGTGCGACGAAATGCATGAAATTTGAATGCAGTATCTAGAGTATAGAAGATATTTCTTTACTAAGAAGTAGTGGCTTCATCACCCAGCCACTCTATGATGACATTCACGAAGTTATCTCCCAGGAAGGGGTTCGCCAGATCTGGTTCTACTATTGGAGTTATATCTTCTTCTGACAACCACCTAGAGTTCTTGCTGAAGTACTCGTTTAAAGGGCCGTTGAACATATTGGATTTGCCTTTCCAAGCTGGAAAACCAATTAATGAATCTCTCTGGTTTTTCTGGCTTCCATGGCGTCCCGGGCTCTTGCCTCGGCCTGTTGTTTTAGGGGCAGACTCGCCCAGGCGGCTTTTCTGATACCCCAAGCCCATCCTATGCTGGTTAAATTTCAACTGTAGAGGGGTATTCATTCCCTGGCCATGTTTGCCCAAACCTTCTCCAAGGTTATATCCATATGCCAGTAGCATCTTTGCTGGTAAAAGGTTGGTTTCAGAAATATATGGAGTTCTCAATCTTGCCCCCACGGGAGTGTATACTGCTGCTACCAACTCCAAGGAATGATAGCTTGCTTCCACCCTAATTGCGGGTTCGATGTAGGGAATGGCGCTGCTCTGATATGTTTGGAGGGTAACTTCTCCATGCACGGTAATTACCTTCCTATTTACTACAAATCGTACCTTCTAATGTAAGCTTGAGGTACGGCTCCCGCTACATGAATCCAAGGTCTTCCCAACAGGAATCCGAATGCACTAGGCAAATCCATCACTTGGAAGTTTATAGAGAATTTTGTTGGGCCGATGAGTACGTCGAGCTCAATCTCACCTACCACAGTCTTCTTCATCCCATCAAAAGCTCTCACCGTTATTTTGGAGGCTTTAACCATCTCTTCTTTGATGCCTAAACTCTTCAAGGTAGCTAAAGGGCATATGTTGAAAACGGATCCGTTGTCAATCAGTACGTGTGCTATTCTTTTTCCATTGCACTTTGCAGTAATGTATAAGGCCTTGTTGTGTCATCTCCCTTCCATGGGAAAGTCTTTATCTGAGAAGCTCAATTGATCTTTCAGAAGGATTGCCCCTACAAAGTCCCTTAACTGCACATCATTAATTGTTTCAGGGACATGCACCTCATTCAGTATCTTCAGCGGTGCATTTTTGTGCTTCTCTGAATTGATGAACAAATCCAGTAGAGATATTTGGGCCGGCATCTTCCTTAACTGCTCTATCACTTCAAACTCACTGGTTTTAATAATGGACATGAGCTTTTCTGCGTCTTCTTTCGAGACTTCCTTCTTTTATGACTCGCCTTCCCTAGGGGCGTAGAATCGTCCAGACCTCATTACCGCATCTACTTCCTCCATCCCATAGTCCCAGTGAACTGCCTTAGGATCGTACTCTTCTACCGGAGGGACTTTTATGATTATCGTCGTCGGGTAAGATGCCTCTGGTTCAGCTGTGTCGTCCGCTTCCTCTCTTGGTAGTCGAATCACAACAGGTTTGATCAGACAATCTTCTACCTCACTCAAGCTGTCAAGCTCTTCCAGTTTGATCACCACAGTCGTAGCGGCTTCAATCATCGACACAGTGTCGTCGAAGTCCTTTGAGAAAATTTCGTTTTCCAGTTGACGATGCTGGTCGTCGTTTCTTAGCTTTACTGATGTCATAAATCTCGGGTACTCCCTCACTCCCTTGAATAGTTTAACTGAGTCTTGTCGCTGATCCTCCGATCTCTCTATTTCGACATACTGCTTTGTGTTAAGCTTGGTATCTATCATCTGGTCAATCGACGATTCAAACTCTTTCGTAAAAGGTCTTTCCACCTCTTTCGGGATTTTCGGTTGGACGGGATCATCCATACCTCCCCATCCGTGTGGTTTGATATCCTCCATTCTCTGATAGAAACTAGGAGGAGCGAAATATTTCACCTTAAAGTTATATCCTCCAGAATCTTCACCCAGGTTGTCTATGATTTCTCTCATTTCTAGTGCGTTAGCCATGAATCTGCGATCTGCTAAACTTCGCCTCTTAACTTCCAGTTTATGCTCGTCGAGTTCTTCTTCAGGGTGGATGGTCGGCCTGAGATCGCCTACCAGACTCTCGTGCGGGATACTTCACGCGTGTCCTTGCTCAATTTTAATCACAAAGTAGCTTCCTTCTAAGCTTAGAGAGGCATCAACTCCATCGAATCTTTCATCGGTAACTTTTGATATTATCCCCAAGCTCATCATCTTAGCGATACATAATTTCTTCATGTCAGCAGAGACCTCCCCTTCTTTCGGGTATAGTGAAGCGATCGCCAGAATGTTAGTCAGTTTAGGTATGTCTACCTTCAGCTTAAGGTAGTTCTCCTCCTCGTCAGTGAATATTGCCCCTACCGCTTGGTTGTCAAGGAGCGGGTTTTCTTATACATTCGGAGCCATGTTATCAAACTTCAGAATCTGACTATCAATCAAAACTTGTATCTTCAGCTTAAGGATATAGCAATTATCGACGTTGTGTCCTCTTTTGCCTATGTGGTAGACACAGGTTTGGTTTTCATCAAAGTCAGGATATTTAACAGGATTTACCCTAGATGGTTCCTTCGCCACCAAGTGTTGTTCTAGCAGCATTGGGAGCAACTTGGATAAAGGCATCAGGAGCTGAGAGAACTGCTTTTGGGGTTGCCTCTTTCTAGGCTCTTGCCCTTTTGGTGCCGACCACGACAATCCTCTCTTGGTCTGATTAGAATTGTTAAATACCTTGGGCTTATGGGGGTCTGGTATGAAGGCTATGTCGAGCCCAGCCTCTCTCTCCTTTTTCAGGGGATATTATTTTCTGGTAGAGGTTTCATGCGGCCTCCTTTCTCTTAAGGCCCACTCGAGCCTTTCGGCCACCTTTATCAAATGTGTAAAGGTTTGACATCCTGAGGTGTTCAATCTATCGAAGTATTCGTAGGAGAGTGCTTTCAGGAACAAGTCAACCAGCTCCTCTTTTAGGATTGACGGTTTTACTTGGGTCGCCAAAGCTCGCCACCTCTGGGCGTATGTTCTGATCAATTCACCCATTACTTTTGAGGTTCGTAGGAGGTCTTCTCTTGTCGGGACTGTAGCCGTATTGAACTTATACTGCCTGAGGAAGTCCTCTGCAAGATCTTTCCACCCATCATAGTCATCTAGGTCCAGTTCGATGAACCAATCCAGAGCGGCGCCAGCCAGGCTTTCTTGGAACGTGTTCATTAGCAATGGAATATAGTCTGAATATTGCGCCATCTTACGCAGGTAATATTTGAGGTGAGCACGGGGACAACCTGTCCCATTATACTTCCTCACGAAATCTGGTTTCTTGTAGTCAGGAGGGGTCTCCACCTTGGCAAAATGAGATATCTTGTCGAAACGGGCCAACTCATAACCCTGGCTGCTTAAATATTCCTCGATCTTGGCTATTCTCTTAGCCTCTACTTCAGTTTTCACGATCTGCTTCCCTTTTTCATCTTTCTCAAGGTTGATGACAACAGGGGGTGTCTTTTGCTGTGTCTGGACGTTCGGCATACGGACATCTTCCTATGTACGTTGGGCATCTTCTGCTGTCTCTTTATCAGTCATATCGGGCGCGAATGATGGACTTGAGTTGTTCTGATTATGAGCCATTGTTTGTCTGGCGTGGGAGGCTTCCAGTATTGCCTTAATATCAGCCATCATAGTCGCCATAGCAATCATCTGAGTCTCCAGCATGCCTACTCGCAGGGCCAACTCATGTTGTTCCATTCTCGTCTTAAATTGAGTGCGAAAATGATATGTTGGTAATTCCGTGGTGAAAGTGTACATGATTTCAAAAGAAATTCCAGTGAGTATTTCTTCAGTATTGACAAAAGAAAGTACTTGATTCTTCTAATTGCATGTTTTCTATTGCTGAATGAGAAAAAAGACTACCTTATGAGCCTTAGTCTCATGTGAGCAGTTCTTTTAATCATTCTCCAAAAAGAATTCATGAAATTAAAAGAAGTGTAATCTTTGACGATAGTTTTTTATACATTTATAAAACATGTCTACACTCATGCATATGCGTTCAAAGTAATATTTAGTACAAGTGAGTATGCATGAAAAGGCATCATAGTATTTGCTTATTTTACACTTGATAGAATAGCTTATTCAAGTCTAGGACGCTTGAGGTCTAAGGTGTCCTCATCCTCCCAACATGGATCCATCTCTTCAGTCTGGGACTCTTCATCTTCTGAATACGACGACGATCCCATATCTTCGGGTATGTACGGCTCTACTCTAGGCACGTACGGTACTATGTATTCGGGTACATAATACTCGACAAGGCTGCGTCTGACCACCTCAAAGTGCTGAATGTATTCTGTGGTAGCCCTATGAACGTTCTCCATGCGAGTCATGTTTTCTGGCCATCTTATATCTTCAGCTTGAGAGTTTTTCAAAGAGTGTATAATAAATTCCACCTTAACTTCCATCTGTTTCTTCTTTTCTTCTATAGGGGTCTCTTTTGGTACGTCAAATGAGAAGATACTAGGCCGCGGTGGAGAAGGGATTTCCTGTAATGCCCCCAAATTGTCGGATAACCCTCTTCGGATAATATGCAATAGCGCCCGTAAATCCTAGCAAAGGGACCGGGTTTTTGCCATTACATGCGAGCCTGACTTTGCCCATTGTTGGCAATCTAAGCCGCCATCGGAGTTGTTCCGGTTTCAGAGTTCCAAGGAAGTTCTTCCATTATACGAAGCTGAACTTAGGAATACGTGTATGGATTCTAACAAAGGTTTTAAGAGGATGGGCATCGGAGCTAATCTTAGTCAAACCCATGCGGATATGAAATTGTCTGATATGAGATGTAAACCATAGGTACAAAAGATCACTAGAGGTTCTAAAGATTCCCTTCTTATTTTTCTTGAAGCGATTTAGGGAAATGAAGGTCTCAGCAAGGATAATGTTCAAGTAATCCCACCCACAACAAAATTGTCTGACTACTATAGCCATAATAGGGTCGAAGGTGATAGACGAGATCGGGAATAGCACAAAGCTAAAGAAGGCCAAGACAAAGGCTCTACCAGATTTAGTCCCTTTAGCAGTAGGGAGGTTGGGGAATCGATCTAGGAGGAAGGATAGTGAAATTCATCCAGAATTACTTTTGGCATCTGTTTTGACTTCGTCGAGGCTCGTGTCAAGGAATTCAGCTAGTTGACTCAAGGGCTCAAATCCTATGGGAGGTTGAACTAGTAAGTGAGTAAATTCAACTCCGATGGCGGCGTTGTATTCTTCAAGAGTAGGGGTAACTTCCAGCCCTTCCATGCAGAACGTAGCGGTGGTAGGATCTCAATATAACGCCATGGTTTGAATAAAGGCAGGTGTGCACTCAATCTTCAACAGATCCAATAGATACTCCAATCGTGATTTGGCGTATTTCTGGCTGGCTTCGCCCATGCTATCCCACCATGATTGGAGCTCGTTCCGGGGAACTTTAAACACTTGAATATCATTCTTTCCCATCAAGTCTAAAATATGCAAATGATTTTGAAAAGTCAATCGTCAAAAATTACTTTAAACATGTGACTATGCAAATGCCATAAAACATGCATGGGCTAACTTAATTGCATAGTTCAATCGAAGAAATGGAAATTAGAACCTTTTTCAGGTACTGAAGACATGACTTAAAGTCTAATTTGAATTTCAGGAAAGTGACTTACGCAATTTAGTCAAGTTCATTCTAGTGACTAAGGGAAACAACAACATCACATTCCATTGGTCAATACATGAAATGGGAGTAGAGCGGAATGAATCCCTTATTACAACCAGGACGTTTAACGAAAGAAAGGTAAAGAGAGACTCTACAAACAAGAAAGCCATAAAAGGCCGATGGAATGTGAGGATCTAAACCACCCTTTCCCAAAGGTCTACTCTTCTTTACAATGATAGTCAGTGGAGAACCATCCGCCAGTTGAGTGTAAGGGGTCGTCTTCAGTGAATTGATTGAGGCATTTCAGCTCCTCTGGCCATTCTCTAGTCCACGGTATAATGACTTCTGGAGTCTTCTCGTGTTTCGTCTTTTTTAGCACAATGTGCTTCGGCCTTGTCTTGATCGCATGGCGTCTCCTTTTCCCCCAAAGGGTGATCATGGGTATATCTTCCTTAGTTTGCCGTTCAGCCTTTCGACGAGCATACGTGTCCCTAGCTAAGCGGTTGCGATGTTGTCTCTTCATTTCTAGATAATCCTTGAACATTTCGTCTACTTGTCGCTTGAACCTGAGGTTATCGACATAGTAGCGGGTTTGGCAATTTTCGGCGTATCCCAACTTGCGTCCAGTTAGCTCTCGGCCATGCACAAATCTGGTAAAGTGCAACCTCGTGTTCGGTCCAGGGCGAGTGACTTTCCTTAGGCATTCGAAGGTTACCAACTTTGCTGAACTTCTAGGGAACAGCGACATCCTACCCCCTTATCATTGTTATTTCAATTAGTCACTTGAGTGATTTTCACGATGCATGCAAATTCATGTGGATGTATGTAATGCATGAGTCATACTATGGAACACGAAATAGTAATGTACATTGAAAATAAATGCCTTACCAACCAAACTCAGGGAATGTGAAATGTTCTCCTGTAACAACAGGCGGTTTTAGGTATACCAACCATCCATAGACATGCGTATGAGACAAGTGGGTATACTCTAAAAATTAAAAATCAGGTGAAGAATCTATGGCTCAGGCTCTCACGATCCAAATGAGGCAAATTCCTCCCCAAGGGTACCCACCCAAGAGGGCTAGATATCGCCAATTTGGATTGTGAGCGGGAACGAACACGAAAGTCTCAAGTGCCATCAAACACGAGATCCTTTTGCATCTTTTCCCTATCTAAGGTAACCTAGAGGTGGTTGCAGTCGGGGTTTGACCGTCCGTGTGTGCGATGTATCGTGATCATCACAATGCAAGTCATGCACAGCAGTTTGTATCAAACACCGCTTCAATATGTGCGTAAGATAAACATACATATCCAACTCCAACCTGCAGGAAAGATGCCAGCAATCACTACACCCATTATTTCTCCAATCTGCAAAAACATCTAACACAATGGTTAGCGTACGTACCTCACCTTCAAGAGCGTCTGCAAAAAACAAGGTCAGATAAACCAACCAACTTTTTAATCGGCTCAAGTCCTCTGGAATTCTAAACCAGAGATTCTGGTTTAGAATAGTCCCCAGCGGAGTCGCCAGTCTGTCGCGACCCTCTCGAACGCTGCCGGGCTCTCTTGGCTAATGGGCCGTCCGATGTCGCTTGATCGGACGCAGACCTCTCCCAATGTCCATTACCCAAATCGCAACGGCTGGATATACGTGGTCGACCTTTGGTGCGGTCTGGTGACATGTGATATGTGTACATGCCAAGGAGTCGCCACCAATCGTTTAGTGGAGGGTACGATCGGAAACCCTATCGAATTGTTGGGAGCGGTCTATTGGATTCTGCGAAAATCAGAGAAGTGGGATCGGGGACTTTATTACGCCAACTGTCAGAGTTGACGCCCTTTCGACACCTAAGTTGAATGATTTGTCTAGTTCTAAGATTTCATGCAGACGAGTGGGGTACGGATCCTAAATCTAAGATTTCATGCAGATAGGAATGGCTACCATATCACTCACAATCAGCGAAAATAAATGAGCAAATCAAGGATCCAAAACATGCGGATAAAACACATGAAAGCAGCATGGCATCCCTAATGAGGCCCTATTAGCCTAGAGAAGTATCAATCAATGTTTAGGAATGATTTTGACATGATCCGCCTATGAGGGGCAGAATCGTAAGTTTTGGGAAATTTGGGGATAATTTGCCTCAGAAGGGAAAAATCGTCATTTCAGATGAAATATGCGGTCAAAAGATGGTGAAAATGGGATCGACAATAAAATCCTTTCATTTCCTATTTTTCAGGAATTTTCAGAATTTTTCTGGAATTTAAAAGTGATTTTACCCTTGGAGGGGTAAAATCATCATTTTGGACAAAGATGAGAATTGAAAATCTCAAATATTAGGGTTGGTCACCCACCTGACCCAAACCCTAATTTTAAGACATTCTCAAGACTCGATTGAAACAAGAAAGACGATTTTTCCATTGAGGGGCAAAATAGTCATTTTGAGAAAAGGAACGGGGTTTGAAAACCGAAGCCTAAAAATTGATCGCCTAACCGACCCTCATTCTTACCTTGGCATTGTCGGCCTTATCTCGCATATACAGTAGAGGCGACTTACCCCTAAAGGGTAATATCGTCAATTCTCGAAAGAACGGATAAGAAACCCCAAAAATAGGATTGAGCAGTTGTCTGTGATCAATCCTCAATTTTTAGGGATTTCTGGAATATCTATGATTTTCTCACAATTTTCCTACATTTTTTTTTGGATTTTCTGGGATTTTCTAGCATTTTTTTAGGATTTTCTAGAATTTTTTTATTTTTCTGATTTTTTTTATTTTTAAATCATTTTTCGAATTTTTTATTAAAAAATGCTTCGGACCGGGTCAACCCGACCCACTCGGGTCGGAACCCGGCCCTGACCCGGATCCACGCGACCCGCGCCCAAAAAGACGTCGTACCAGCTTTTTTATTTTTGGACTATCCAGACTTGATCCGACGGTTCCTATTGAACCGCGTGGCTAATCCACAGCCGCCGGATCAGATTACTAAAACCTACGGCCTAAATTGAACGGAGACTCGATCCGGACCGCCCAATCAACCTACTAAAACCTACGGCCAGAATTAGAACACAAGACTTGATCTGGACCGTCCACCCTCACTAACCTAAACGACGCCGCACTACCACAAACCTAAACGGCACCGTTTCAAACCGTTTTGATTTTCTGATTTTAAAACATTTTCGAATACACCTAATTACTGATCGGATGGCCGCTAGAATTTAGACTCGATTTATCTGAGCCGTCCGATCTGTTTATTCGAATAACAGACCCCAACGGCCGTGCTGACTGGACTAACACATGGACCAATGGCCGACTGCCACCTAGGAACGCTGACTCGTTGACCCGCCATGTCAGCTTCGTCTTCAACCTCGCGACTGCCTCTGAATGGACACGACTCTCCGACAATGATCCAACGGTGGAATCTTGAAGGAATCGAGCGAGACTGGCGGCAATCGACTCGTCTCAGGTTTGTACACAACATATCGTATAATCGCGTGACTTCACCCGCAGGATCGAGCGCGGGGAAGCTCAAACTAGTACATACATAGCTACTCTAATCATGCGATTCATGGCATTTTAGGCTAATTCATCAACACAGAAGCATCACTCAATGTTCAGAAGACTTACCTCGAGCTTCGATTGAGCTCGCTCGGCCCAGATTTAGCTGGGCGACTTTGAACAGTGATCGGCTATGGAGGCTAATTTTGAAGACTCGATTCGAGATATTCGAGCGAAGTCGATGCAAAATGAAGATGCAATGATGGTTAGGGATGTGTGAGGAGTAAAACGCCTACCCTAACTCAAAGAATAAAGGTCGGAATCGAGTTCCGCCATTAAAGCACAGTGCGAAAGCTTGAAGACTAGACTCACCTGATTTCGTGGTTTCGGCTCGCGCGGTCGACAGTGATCGCTTCCTCCCCGTATGGGTGGCCTCTTGACGGTCTCTTGAAGCTTTGGTCTAGCCTGGAAAGGCCTAACCGACGCTCTGTAGATTCGAGCTCTGCCCTCGACGATGGCGATGGAGAGCGAGCTCTCTCTCGTTCGTCCTCTCCCTTTTTCGATTCTGTTCACTCTCCTCTAACTGAATCAACTAACTTCCTCGTTCTAGAAGGTCCATTAGCCTTTATACCTGTTTTGAATTTTGGCGCCGAGCGGGGAACTCCCGTCTCCCCCTATCACGTGCCTCCCATGCGCCATTTGGTCATCGGACGGTGACGGAATCTATTGGGTATCTGTCCAAGTCCGTCAAGCCTTCCGTCGAGTGTCATTTGGCTCGAATTTAACGCGAATTTGCTCTGAGTTTGCTTTTGTTGACTTTTGTAGATTTTCAGGTTTGACTAACCTCGCCGGAGCTCGTCTGGCGACTTTTTGTCTTGAGGCTGGTCATGATCGAAAGGTCTTGAGGTGAGGAACAAGGCGCCCACCTAACCTCTCCCGATTATGGCCGATTGCTCGATCAAAATTCGCCTGAGAACTGTCCATTCGCGCGGGAGTCCTGAGGAAGACGATGACACTGTAGCAGACCGGTTCAACCGATCTCAATCGGTTCCGACTTGCAATTTTTCAAATTAAACCCAAATTGATGGGGAATTTTTGCAATTGGACCTCAGAATCGAATTTAGAACATGAATTTTATCTAAAAATGTGATTTTGCCCAAAATTTCATACCAATTTTTATGAAAACCCCAAATTTTCCTTTAATTGCAAATCGAGGAATTGTGCAATTGAGGGCTCAAATGATTAAATTGGACCAAATTACCCATGCCAATCGATTCGGAATGGTGAAAAGCATTGGGTAGTGATTTCAATTTGTAATGGTAGTCCTTGAATTGAAAGTAATTTCAATTATGCCCAATTTCAAGGACTAAAATGCAATTTAGTATACAATTTTTCCCAATTTATGTAATTAAACATTATGTACGGACAATTGGGTTAAATTGCAATAAGGGACGATTAGATTGAATGTCAAGATCCTAAAAAATGTCAAAATTGTAAATTAAAAGACTCAATTGACATTGTTTACCAAATTCAATCATATGTGTTACAAAGGAACACGTAAAATTAAATATGATTTTGGACTTTTTGTGGGGTCAAAAAGACAAGGGATTTAAAATAAAAATATTTACTATTTTTCCATATTTTTGTGACCTCAAATGCTATTTTTCTTGAATTTTCAAGTATTTTCCTAATTTCCAAAAATATTAAAAAATATGAAAATATGAAAAATTATTTTTTGTTAAAAATAGTTCCTTAGACTTGGCCAAGGCCACCAAAGTTGATTTTGTAATTTTTTGACTTTTTATGATTTTTTTTATGAATTTTATAAGAAATAACTAAAAAAAGGCTGATCCAAAATTAGGTGTCAACAGTTGGGTCATACCTCCGAACCTTTATCGGAGAAGGCCTTGTAGTATGACAATGGCAGTCTTGGAATGACTTGAGACCCGTATGGTTCAGTCGACTAGTAACCTAATAAGGTCATGGTGAAGTGTACACTGCCTGAGAACTGTAAATAATGAGTCGTTAGACATGTGCGTGGAATGAGGACTGTGAAGGCGAACAAGGAAAGTTCGTAATGGCAATCTAAGGGTCGACGACATTGCAGGGTCGCCAATTGAATGCATGGATTATCGAGATTGGTAACCCAAGATAAGATTAAAATTGTGAGATGTGGCAATTAAGGAAAGCTAGTTATCAGAGTGCGCATCGAAAGTCTAGTAGGACCACATAGTTTCTTGGGGTGATGACCGTAAGGGTTTTGCTTTTGGACAAAGCAGAAAACCTACCGGAACTCATCACAGTAGCCATAGCATTAGTCTGGATAACTCGTGGAGACATCAAGATTTGAGAAAATGTTACTAAGGGGTTGATAGGAAAGCTGGTATGGCTAAGCAAAGTGGTAAGATTTTAGCGTATAGATAAGTCAAAGAGCATCATTACAAGCCCAGTGGACTGCTGCTATCGTTGAGGATACGAGAGTAAAAGTGAGCGAAGATCACAATGGACTTGTGATGAAACTTTCAAGAAGTCAAGGGAGAGATGACTCAGTTTGGAGTGCAGTAAACAGATTGACGAGGCTTGCTAAAGTTATAACAGTGTGAAGGAAATTCATCTTGGCATAAGTGTGATGCCCCAAGACCTAGGACCAACCCAAGCTTAGGACTCGAACTACTTGCGAACAACGACCAAGGGTTGAGGAAGCCACCGAGAGTTTTTGAGGTCATTCTCGACGTGGATGATGACCTGATTTGCCAATCGATTATGCTGTTGATTGAGATTCGACCGTGTGACGATCTTAAATCAAGCATAGATCGAATTGGGTTGATCTCGCTCAGCTGTAAGTCAACCATAGGATCACCCTGAAGTCAACCATGGATTGATTTGTGGCATGATTTGCGAGCTGGCATTGATCGACAATCAAGTTGGCTATGGACCCAGTGAGAGACGATTTGTACTAGAATCCCGTACCAACCACGCACTAGTCAAAGGGCTGATCACCCTGAGCAGTGTGACGTGTTGTTGGAAGAATACGGGTCGAGACAAACTAATCTTACATTAATTTGAGTTGGTCATGAGAGGTGATCTCGATAGTGTTCGATTATACAATCGATCTAGGAACGGGTGATTCCAACCCTAAACCGAGATATTTAAGGTGGTCCTCGACTCGCTAGTCACTTGTGAGCTGACCCTATTCAATAGAATGGACGGCTCAACCCTCAGTTTGATTTGGTGCCTGAGTTCGGTGGCTCTTCAAATGTTTCTATAGTTGACAAGTGGTGATTCCAAATCTCAAGGCGTTGATGAAGATGCCAATCATTAGTCGACCTTCCCTGTGTAAGTAGAATGCCCAAATTGCCATTAGTGTTGGTCGTAATTTACATCTATGGAACCAGACGAGAAGTAATGACAAGTCCTGCTAATTGAAAGTTAAAAGACGTTGATCGATAAGTGTGCATGGTTAATTACCGTGATTACTAGGACAACCAAAAATTTGATTAGACAACAAGGTTATATGGTCATAGGTTGAGTTGAATCTTTGGAGTTGGATGATCCAATCTGTTTAAACGGATTGTGGATATGGAATCGCGTCAGATTGTCAATCGAATATCGTACGTTTGAATCTGACTTGGGTTTGATATCACTTTGTGGTTTCGGTGCACTTAGTAGAAACAAGGATTGATTTGCGCGAGCGTAGTATGAATTTTGGGGAACGAAACTGCAATTTAATATGGCCTAACAACCGCAGATGGATGGCCAGTCTGAAAGGACAATTCAGACCTTGGACGACATATTAGAGGCATGTGTTTTGGATTTCAAGGATAGTTGGGAGGAACAGTTGCATCTGGTGGAGCTTGCCTTCAAGGCATTGTATTGTAGAGCGTGTAGAACGCTAGTCTGTTAGAATGAAGTTGTCAAAAAAAAAAATTACGCTGATAGGAGACGAAGACCTTTGGAATTTTCCAGGGACGACCAAATACGGTGGGCTAAGGTGCATATAGGAGGCCGTTCATTCTCTCATCAGATTGCTAGGTTCTCTTTCGGGGCCCTTTGCCATATATTATGGTTTGAGAGAAACAATTTCCTCTTCCGTGATGAGCCTATTCTCATAACGAGGATTATCAACCATCTCATCAAGGTAGTAAAGGATAAGGCTCTCTCCTTTGGACGTATACAAGACAATCTTTGCAATAGAAGATTGCAAAGTAAATGGGGATTCTCACTTGTCATCTTTGAAGATCGCTTACATGCATCTTAGATTATTTTTTATACTGTTTTGGCTTCTGTTTTGGCAATGTTTCACCTAGCTCCTAGCCATCATTTTGGCTGGTTTATAGCTTTTGTAGCTATTGTTCAAGCCGTGTATTGGCCCCCTTTCCCTCATTTCTCTTTCTAGCCCTTGCTGGTTTAGGACACTTTGTATTTTGTCTGTTTTTGGCTGTATGTTGGGTCCCCATTTCACATGTCTGGACCCCATGTTGCGATTCGGAGATGGTGCTGCCCAGTTCTACTTCTGCCCAGATTTGCTGCTGTCCGAACATGTTACTCACTTTAGGTCGACTAGCCTGGCAGTCTTTTGGCCGACGGATCGACTTCTTTTTATGCTTGCCTTGCTTATTTTGGCATTATGTTTGGCCTCTTTTCTTTGCTGGTATGGCCGTGTATTGGCCATCTATTTTTTATCCATTTATACAAGCCCCACCCTTCTTGGCTAGCCATCTCGTCACCATGAGCAGCCAGCCCTTGGTGTTTGGTCGACAAGCTTATTGCTTTCCCTGATGCTTTCTGGACGTTGCTCTGACCACTTTTCTTGGAGAAAGATGCTCTCTCTTCCTTCTTTTTCTCGGCCGCTTGTTTGGTCTTGCTTACTTCTTCCGAGTTTTTTTGTTAGTTAGGTCTTTGGCTGGTTGTTTGGCCGTTTTCTCTTTTTCTCGGCCGACTTTGGCCTCTAGGTAGATGCGCCTTGCTGTGGGGCTTCTCTTGCAGCCGGTTCACCTTTGAACACATTTTGGCATTTTCTATGCCAATGTTGGTTCATGATTTTTGTGTCCGGTTACTCCCTTGTACCTAGCGATTTGGAAAGTCTGTACATACTTAACTTACCCAAAAAAGACCTTTGGAATTTCAGGTGGGCAATCATGTCCGTTTAAAGGTGTCGCCTATGAGAGGGGCATCTTGTTTTAGCAAGAAATGAAAGTTATGCCCAAGGCATATCGGATCTTTCGAGATTTTAGAAAGAATTGGAAATTTGATGTACCGTCTTGCGTTGCCGCCGAGACTTGCTCAAGGTTATAATGTCTCTCATGTGTCGATATTGAGGAAGTGCGAACCGGACCCTGCTCATATGCTGAGTTAAGAGGAAATTGAATTGGATGAGCGAGCATCGTACGTGGAGTGACCGATCAGGATCGTGGATAGGAAAGAGCAAGTACTCCGGAATAAGACAGTCCTACTAGTCAAGGCGGTTTGGAAACACCATAATACTGAAGGAGCTACCTAGGAGACGGAGGAAGATATGGGGAATATATATCCTTATATGTTTGAAGGGTTATGGCAGTATTTCAATTTCGAGGACGAAATTTCCTAATGTGGGGAGAGTTGTAATGCCCTAAAAATTCGACTTATGTAAAGCTCCTGAATTCAATAAAAGTGAATTAAATTGAACTTTAGTCTGTATATGATTTTTGGATCGTAAAGATTTGAGGGACGATATTTGGGCGATTTCTAAAGCGTTAATCAGATTAGATTAAATTTAGAAGTCTTCATCGCTGCGAATTAGGATTTAAATCCTCACGCTAAGACCTAACCCCGATCGAGCCTGGCCTATGAAAATACCCTTCGTCCAGTGCGCAAATTTTCGTTTAAGTCCCGATTTATCAAATGACCTAAACACCCTCCAATAATGCGCTAGAAATCAAGATTTTTTAATTTGACTTGACCACTTGTGGGCCCCACCTATATAGTCTTCCACCCACCTAGACATGGCCAAACTGAACCGCAGACCCGAAATCGACCCGTTAATCAGGCTCGCGGTTCCAAACTGGAATCGAATTTTATTATTATTATTTTTTTAAAAAAAAGGTATGGCGTATGGGGAAGAGCCGTTTGGCTCTTCTCCGCACTTCCCCAGGCACTCTTTCCCCAGGCGCGGGCCCTACGTGGGGCCCACCTGGGAAGAATGGGGAAGAGCCAATGCTCTTCCCCTTCCCTATATATATATATATATATATATATATATATATATATATATATATATATATATATATATTAAATCCGATCGGAACCTGAACCGGAACCAGGAACAGGCCCGGAACCGCCGGTTCCACCTTTTCGTGGAACCAGAACTGCCGGTTCCGTCAAACCGGCCACGTCTACCCACCCATCTAATCCCTGTTTTGGCATCAGTGAGCAAATCGAGCTCCGACAGCTCTTGCGGCCACCCCCGACCACCACCAGCCGCCACATCAACTTCCCTTCAACCCTTAGACTCTACTCCGATCGTCGCTCGCTGCCACAAGACCGTCGAGCAACTGCGGAGGCCCAACGAAGACATTGTACCCTGTTTTGATCCGTACACTGTGAACGACTGTTCTGTCGCCTTCCTCCACCTTTAGCCGTTCGCCGTCCACTACTATCGACCACCCTCAACCCATTGTCGTCCCTCAAAGCCTTCGAAAGTCGATCGTGGCCTGTTGAGCTCAAAACGACCTCAGATTCGCCGCCCATGTTCTGCCCAAAGCTCCCCTGTTTCGGCCTGAGCTGTTGTTCGTAGCCGACGGCCGGCCTCCGTCGCCGGTCCCGACGATCGTCCTTAGCCCCTCGGTGAGTCCCTTAGCCTTTACCGGCCTTGCCTTAGCCTTTAGGGCCGAGATACCCCCCAAAACTGCCTCGTATTCCCCCGTTTTATTATGAATGTCTCTGTTTCAGCCGCCGATCACCGCTCGTTGGAGCTCTTGTCCCCGGCCACCTGTCCCGGCGACCTTGCCGGACCTCCCCATCGTGTCCCAGCTAGTGTCGGGTCTTGTCGCCGCGCGATAATCCTTAGGCCCACCGAGAATCGTCGCCACCATCATTGTCGTCACCCACGCCGTCGTCGATTTTGAGACCGTTCGAGCTAGCCAGATTGTGAGTTGACCCTAATCCTTGGTTAAGGCGCTAATTGCGCCTAGGATTAGTCGAATATGGCGTTTAAGTACGCGATCGTGGTCGGTTTAGGTATAAATCGAGTTTAGGTTAAATGACCGCAATCGATTAAGTTGGTCGAATTAGTTTAGGTCATCTGTGGCTAATTGGTGTTAGACTGAATTGACTGATCTATTGATTAACTGTATGTTGTGACTTGATCGCGAGCGAGCGATAGGTTAGAGACGAACGAGTAATCGATGACTTTTAAATCGGATTGACTAATAAAGGACCATTGCACGAAATTGAGCCGTTATGTAGCCTAATGGGACTTGTTTTCTTGCAATTGCATTGATGTGATTCATTGGGTCGATTGTCTCGTTGGAATGGATGATTGAGTGCTTGTCATTGATTGATTGAGCGTTCATTTGGAGGTTAATTACTTCGTCTGTGATTATGGTGACTAGTGGATAGTCTGCATATGCATATAACCGAGTGCGAAATCAAAAGATATTTTAGCATGAAAATGGCAATGGGCCAAGTCTTTGAGCGCGTCTGTATGAGCATTCGGCCTTAACCGAAGATAATGAAATGAATTGATTACTGGATGTGTATTGTATGGTCATATGAGGGAACAATGTTGCTTTTCCTGGCAAGTTCGTACTGTACCAATCATATAGAACCACACGACTTGCCAGAAACACGACAATTCTGATCCAGTGCCAACTAGTACGGATTCAGGATTGGTCGAATGCTGGTCGTAGCTTGTGATGGACCAACGCCCCGTATAGGAATGCCTATCGCCGTGCCGTGGGTGCACTGGATACACCGCTTGTAATAGCCATCGCTGAGAGGAAAAAAGGAACGTAGCTCGGTCCTGCCGAAGAACGCTAGATTGCACTAATGTGCTGGATCGGGTTATTTGTAAGAGTTGAATCACACCAATCGCGTAAATCCTCTCATTGTGCCGTTGGCACGATCATCGTTAATAAATGGACTTGTGTGGTGTCTTGTGCATACTTATGGATGCGATGCCTCGTCTGAGTGATTTACTAATATGACTACTGAGTCGAGTCAAGCATTACATTATGTGTGGCTGAAGACTGGTAAGTGTGCATGTGTGTGATTACCATATTGTGACCGTGATTGGTTGTTATACGTGCCTATGTAACCTTGTGAGCCTTCTATTATGATGCTTTGGGCGAATCAGTTTCCTAACCAAGCTTAGGCTTGATTCACTAAGATTTATTCTCACCCCGTCGTGGGATAACATTTTCTGGTCCCTTCTGATGGAGCTTCGTGGTACCGACGAATGGATGTAGGAGATGTTGTAGAAGTAGATGAAGAGTTAGTCTTACCCGACCGAGTAACCCTTTGAGATCTTGTCTAGCCGCCCCGAAGTATGGGGTTGTGCACGTACATTAGCAGCTCAATAGGATCAAGACTCATCTGCTGTTATGTATGTATGTTCATAATTATCTTTTGGTGAATCGTTGTGGTGATTGACTCCTATTATTCTATCCTTGTTTGATTATATGTTGTCTGGGAGTAAACCATTTCCGCATGCGTAAATGAGTATAGGTCAATAGTATGCCTGAGACGCTACCTTTATGACATCATGGCTATTTGACAAGGGATGTTGCGGGTTCGAGAGTCAGGACGTGACAACATGAGTATTTGATAGAGAAAGAAGTCCATATTAGTAAGTGAAGATGGCAGTGAGAAATGATGAAGGCTAAGTATGTAACCATTTGCAAATTGTCTAGGACAAATCAATTGGTAAATTATCAAAAAGGATTAGGACTAAATTGCCAAAATTGAAATGTTTGAGATTGAATTGGCACACATAAAATATGCGTAATTTGTTTCGGTGATTTTTCCAAAAGTTTAAGGCGCAGAAAACCATTAGTCTATTACAAGGTCACATTCATAGTTGTTGCGAAGTATGTTCCAGATCTTAATGTTTAAGCTGGAGCTCAACTAGCACTCTAACGTGATGTTAAAATAAAATAAAAAAACTCTTGATCAATTACGTGTTATTATCGAGATTTGTGTTTTACAGTTCAATTCCACTCGAATAAATTTCGAGGACAAGTTTATCTTGATTTTGTCTTCATACTCTAAATCTCTTACTATTGTAATTCCCCATAAGCTTATGTAATTCCCCCCCCCCCCCAAGGCAAGGCAAGGCAAATTAATGAAGTTTGACTTTGAAGGAAGCTTTGAAAGAAGCATGGACTTTTTCCCCAATTCGTGGAGGAAAGTGGGGGAAAAAGAGGAAGCATTGACCTTTTATAAAATCAAACAATTTAGGTCAATTACAAGATTGATTCTCTGTTTCTCAGGGATCAAATTGTAAAAGAAACCCATTTGATGGTGCTTATGAGCAATATACAACTATCAAGTGATGAATGCAAGGAATGGTTTTAGGATGGTTATCTTCTCTGTCCCATGGCATTTGCTTGTTAATTGTGTCAGCCACTTTATCAACAAAAGATTCGAGATTTCGCTAATAAGTCAAAAGCCGGTCGACTTTTTGAACCGGGTCAAGTTGAGAGAACCGGTTAGGAAAATGTCAGTAAACGAAGAAAATCAACAATAATAAACGACTCGATGGCCCACTTTTTTGAGTTTTTCACCCTAAAACCCGTTCAAAAAGATGGTCAGCACCTCCTAAGCTTCCTAATTTTTCTTTTTTAATCCTCGTGGGTCATATATATTACGTTTTGGAGAACATAAACTAGTCCCCTCTCTCATTTGTCCTTTCTTCTTCCGCCTTCGATGTCGTTGCTCAACCGCTGCATGTTTTACATCGCCGCTGAATGTCGTCCGCTTAGCCACACCAGCTTCAATCATCAAGTGTCAAAGGCGAGAATCATACAACATAGGATGAAGAGTTTCTCTAGGATGAGAGGCATGGCCCGGTCTTGCAACGAGTCAAAAATGACCTCTCGCTAGTCCCTCAGGCACCGGTTAGAATACCTTCTTGACACCAAGAACCGCAACAATTTTACATATCACATCAAGCCAATCAATGGACAACATGTGAATATTCACGTAATATCCCTTGTTGGCCTTGAGAGACGGAGGAGGCTAGGTTAGCCGAAAGCACATAAATTTTCA
The DNA here is from genome assembly GCA_021437785.1 of Rhodomyrtus psidioides. NCBI lineage: Eukaryota > Viridiplantae > Streptophyta > Magnoliopsida > Myrtales > Myrtaceae > Rhodomyrtus > Rhodomyrtus psidioides. The sequence goes on along the minus strand of JAILYB010000169.1, from coordinate 1,328,080 downwards.
AAATGAAAGTACTTATATATGATTTTTATTTTATTTTTTGTAATTCCCATGATGTAATTAGAGCCAACTCAAACGAATCAAGGTGCTCGAGTCTCAAGAACCCCGTCTCTTGCTATTGAAGCAACAAATACTAAGATAAAAATATCTTCTACAAGTAAGTTTAGATGTTCGGATCAAAGCTGGACAAATCGATTTCTCATGCTTACCGTCTAAATCGAATCAACAGAGAGGGGGGAAAATAATGTTCAAATAACATTCACTTATGAAAGACAAAAATAACCTTGAAATATCACACAAGTAACAGAAAAATAATTTTTGAAGAAGTAAATAAATGGGCCTTTTATTTGAGGACCAAGGCCCAAAATCAGGTTGGGTCGCTTTGGGCTCGACCGATCTCCAGTTTAGGGTTTTAAGGTGAAACTGCATCCTGCAAAACCCCGAACACTGAAGAAGAAGAAGAAGAAGAAGAAGAAGATAACACCCCTTAAACAGTTCTAAATAAATAAAAATTGGATGAAATGGGATCTGAAGTGGCAGAAAATTTTGGAAGCGATTATTGCGAATCAGTTAAATGAAGAGTCAGTTTGGATTTGAGGAAATAGAACTCTTTAGAGCCTCGCGGGCTGCCAGGATTGGGGCCGGCCCAGGCGCGCGAATTATTCTATCATTTAGTAGTTGGGCCAGATAAAATCAGGCCCAAAATCAGCTGCTGCTCTTTCCTCATGGGTCTCAAAGGAACGAAAGCCCAAAGTCTCAGCCCACCAGACCCCATTTCACGGAGGGCTCGGCAACTTCTTCTCCTTCTTTACCGAGAACGCCCTGCAACCCAGCGTCTATTGTCTGTCCTGTCCAATCGTCGTCGTGCAGCCAACCTCGACGCCATTCGCCCCCCCAGTCCACGCACAACTCAGCCACGGTTCCCTTCTCAAGGCTAGTCAAGCTCTAATCCCTCCTGCTAAATCGTGTAATGGGTGTCGGGTCCGGGATTGGACGATGGTCAAGTTTGAGCCGTAGGAGTTGTGATGCTGAAATCGAGAGGAACGATTGAATATATGCGTGAATGGATGTGGGTGAATTAGACGAATGGTCGAATCGTCACCGGAAGAGGAGTTGTTGTGTGTCGAATATGGGATGCCGAGATGGCATATCGCGTGCGGGGGACTTTAAAACTGAGTATAGGTTTCGGGTTTTGAGGGGTATGGCTACGGTGATGTTTGGGGTTGTAGTTTGAGTGAACTGGTTATAGAAACTGAGGGAGTAAACGTCTCTATTTGAAGGCGAAATGAAGGAATATTTTATTTGAACCGAGCCGGAGGCCTTTTGACCTTTTAACCTTACGTTTTGAATCTCTCTTCTGGGTTAGTGTCTTGCGACTGTGGGTAGATGGGATTCGTGGTCTGATCGTTTGTTTGGGTGAATTGAAGTGGATGTACATGTGGGTGTTTGGCCGGGTATTGAGGAAATCTTTCTCTGTTATGAGTGGGAGGACTTGAGTAACTGATATTGTCGCTTGAAATCTATTTTTGTGCTCTTGTTTTGTGGATTTACGGGTGAGAGAAGGGGTTCTTGTGGGGTAGGCACAAACGTACTTGATGCTTCAAATCTGCAAGGTGCAATCAGATTAAGACCACCATGACTAAAAGCTCATTGAAGCTGGATCATCCACTGGAATTTTTGGCCTTTCGTGTTTATTAGAGTTATCTCCTTTTAGGGCTACACATGAATTGTTTGCTTTTGGCTACTTTATGCTGTGTTTTAGCAGGATTATAATTGCGAATAATTAAGTATGTTTGTTGTGGGCTTAGTGATAGTGAAACTGGGAAGTAATGCCTTAGGCGGTGGCAGAATGTTCTGTTGTGGTGGTTCTGGTTTCCAGGAATTGATTATACAGGCTGTATTTTAGTTATATATATTACAGTTTGTGATTAGCAAGCTGTATTTGTGTCCAAAATGTGCTGGAATGTTACTGTCCTTGCTGTCCAGTGCTGGCATGAGCGGTTTTATGCCGTTTTTGGGTAAGAAATACATTGAAACGGGATCCATTTGCTTCCGTATGTTAGTATTTGTTGTTATTATCCGAAATTGTCAAGAAAGGACGTTGATAAGGCAGGAAATACTTGTCGTATGTGCTGTGGATTGCAGGTTGAGTTGAATCGATAAATTGGTGTCTCATGATTTTTCATAGTCTAGCAATTCCCATACTCTTTGTTTAGGTTGGAAGCCATCGGTTGATATTTGCTATTGTGAGACGCATTTGTTACCATTGACTCTGCGTTTTCCTTTGAGTTCCACTATATTAATCATTGTCGTTGCGACTGATATATATGAACATAAGCATTCATCCTCGAAGTTGCATTGAGAGAAAATTAAGAGAATGGGCCTTGTGCCTGATGAATGATACCCCATGGAGTTTATGGGAAGGCCCCGTTGTGTGTGATCTGGGCGGTTCGGCTGTGTGATCTGGACCAGTCTCTGTGGTGGAACGAGACACTGTTATGAGTGCACAAATACATTTTCTGCGTTGCATTTTATATGTAGACATATGAGCGATGCTTGTAATGTATGACTTGTTTTCGTCATTTTTTTATGCCTGCTTACCTTACTAGGACTTGCTGAGTTTATCTCGCTCCATTATCGTTGACATTTTTTAGGTAGGCGACGCGCTTTTGTTAAGTTCTTGGAGCCTAGTTTTAAGAGTTGGGTTGCTATAGGCGGTATTGAAGGAGGAGGATCGGTGGTACGGGTCGTTACAAGGAGGAAGAAGAAGGAATCGATGGGGAAGACGACGTACAAGAGGGTGAAAGGGAGCCAGAACCTGAGGCAGAGGCTGCTTCTGTCTACGCTCGCCTCCACCGCCGTCATCGTGGAGGACATCCGCTCCGACCACACGTGGCCCGGCCTCCGCCCTCACGAGGTCTCCCTTCTCCGCCTCCTCGAGAAAGTCTGCGATGACTGCGTTGTCGAGATCAATGAGACCGGTATGTCTTCCGGCGTATATCCGCTTTTCAAAGTGCGTTTTGTTTACCTAGGTTTTGCTCGTTCCAGCTTTAGAGTTGTAAGGCTGGTAGAAGATGGATGTCGTGCGAGGAGGTTGGAAATATTGCTGAAAAAAAATTGCCGGGAAAGAAAATTGAGCTACTGTGTTGCTTCGGTTGCGAGACTGGCTATTAGTTTTAGGTGAAAGGGAATGCTGATTAATTGAGCTAGTTGAAGCGTTTACAATGAGTTTTTTTTCGTATGGGATTTAGGTTGGTCGGCTCCGCGAGTTTCCTATGAAGAGTCTTCCGTGACGAAGACCTTATTTTGATTGTGTTCAGTTCTAAGAGATAGCTTATGAAAATCAACTTTTTAAGAAATTAGCTATTAACATTTGTCTCTAGTTTGACTTGTCATCTCAATTTTATTCCCCATGTATCCAGGAATTAACTTTCCTGGTTACATGATGGAGAGAATGTGCTAGACTCATGGCCAATGAAATTTTTTGTTGTCATATACGTTTGGGACAAGACCCGGTATGAAGGATCGATGCCTTGTTAGAATGTTTCAATCAGTTGGATGAGGGCCCTCCCTCTTGAGAGGGTCTTCTAGAATTTCAACTATCATTAATAACCACTCCAATCATTTATAGGAGTAACCTCTATTCTGTTTGTTATAATTATCACATGGTCCATTTCTTGTCGCAGGAACGAAACTTAAGTATAAGCCTGGTATCATAATGGGTGGGAAACATCTAGTGCATGATTGTGGTGTCAGCCGTTCTATTGGTTATTTCTTGGAGCCTTTGATTGTACTCGGCTTGTTCGCGAAGAAACCTTTCTCCATAAGGCTCAAAGGTACATATTTCACCAAACTTGTGATGAGGCTGCTCTTCCGACATGTTACAGTGGAACTCAACGGATGTCATAGATTTTCGATTTTGCATACTTTTTCAAAACTTTTAGAAAGGTTTAAGTATTTGTATATCTGTTGCTGTGACAGGAATCACGAATGACTCTAAGGATCCATGTGTTGATACATTTCGCTCCACTACCTTACCCTTGCTGAAGCGTTTTGGAGTTCCTGCTGAAGGTTTGCAGTTAAAAATAGAGAGCCGTGGAGTGCCTCCTCATGGTGGTGGAGAAATTGTCTTGTCAGTTCCCAGTGTCCAGAGTCTAGCAGTGAGTTCCTTCATAAACTCTGTATTTTACATACTGAAATATTTGTCACATCATATCGCTGAACTACTTCAACTAACAGGCGGTCACATGGATCGATGAAGGAATGGTCAAGAGGATTAGAGGGGTCACTTTCTCTACACGTGTTTCTGCACAATTTGAGAATACCATGTTACATGCGGCTCGTGGAATATTCAATCGTCTACTTCCAGATGTTTTCATCGTTACTGATCACAGAGCTGGCCCACAAGCTGGAAAGTATGTCTCTATTTTTATTTTGAATTTTACAGAGCCATAATATTCTACTCATGCAATTTGGAAGTGCCACTTGATGGTCTGTATTTATCTCGCCTGCTTTGTTATTTTCTAATGTGTGCTGATATATAGAAGTGATCTCGTGGCAGATCTCCTGGTTATGGAATTTCATTGGTCGCGGAAACTACTTCTGGTTGCTGCATATCTTGTGATACTACAGTATCTTATGGGCTAGAAGAAGGGAGTGAGATTGAAGGGGAGGAGAAAAAGGAGTTAACGCCTCCAGAAGACGTTGGGGAGCAAACTGCCTCTGTTCTACTCAGCGAAATTGAGCAAGGTGGAGTGGTGGATTCAACACACCAGGTATGTTTTCTCTGCTCACTCTACTCTTATAGCATTTGTTTCCTGGAATATATTACAGTAGAAAAGTAGTTTCAATGCTCAGTTACTTGTCATTCTACGATCACAGTAATTGTTTTTTCTTCTTTTTGTATGATGTGGGGTTAACTTTAATCTAATTGGAGTTATCAGAAATCATGCTGCAGTGAAGAATATGCCTTTTTGCTTGTGTGCCCTTCCTTTATCTATCATGACCCTTCTATTTCATCCCCTGCTATGTTTTGTTTTAGTGAAACTAATGTGTGTTGGTGAAAGGAGAGATGGTTCACATTTTTCCTGATGGTGATGGAAACAGCATCGAGCTTACCTGTCGGGCGCACACGCAGAAACTCAAATGTTGATAACTTTAACTAGTTCCATTCATCATTTTTTACATTCTTGTCTGTGAAGTATGTCGATGAGTTTCCAAACTCTCATCGCCCCCTCCCACACAAATGCATGCTCGGGCATGTTCGTGCGCACACAACTTTTGAATCTATATTCAGTTCATGTCCTGAGATTTTCAGTAACAAAATAAGCTCCTTGTTTCGGTGGAGAAAAGACCCCCCCCCCCCCCCCCCCCAAAAAAAAAAAGAAAAAGACCTCTGGATTCGAAAGGAAAGCATCTTTGATGTATGAGGTGATCATTGGCTATCACAGGTAATAAGTTCCTTTCTTGAATAAGACAGTAATTTGTAAGTGTGATCTGAAAAGTTTTGTGCTGGTACATTTTCACCGATCACATTAGGCTTCATTTCCCAATACCCCTGAAAACACAACTGGCAGAGATCAAATTTATACTGCCTAGGAATTAATCCATGCTTATGCATGTGGTACTGGTGAAACTTAGTTTGTTTAAAGAGGAGAATACTTTATCTTAGCCCTTCCTAATTTTCAGTTCTGTGCCCATCTCTAGTGCACCAAGTCTCTAAGGATCTTTACTGACTCCATTCATTGGGGAAATGCTCTCTTTTTACACAAAGAATCGCCTGGTTAGATGCAAATTGTAAGTACTTCTCCAAGCCAGACGAGGTTTTTAGATGTTTTCATACAAGACCAACGGATGGAAGCTGTTATGAGTTCGTAATTCCTAGTTTATACTGTATTCGTACTGTATGAGCAAATTTGTGAGATGCAGCAGCTGGCTTCCGCAGCTTCATTCCGCTGATCTTTTTATGGAGGTTTTCTTACATGAGATTCTTTTAGCTTTGATTGATTGCTATGGCTAAGGTGTGGATTCTTTACCAGATAAAATCATATGTTCAGTTGTGATACCTAGCATGTAGCAGTGGTGACAATGCTCCATGATGAAGATGCTATTCATACTTCCAGCCACTTACAATACCTCGATCATTTATAACATATCTTCCCTCCTTTTCAGGGTCTGTTGTTTCTTTTGTGCGCGTTGTGCCCGCAAGATGTTTCGAAGGTTCGTGTTGGCAGGCTTTCGCCATATGGAATAGAAACTCTCAGGAACATCAGAGATTTTCTGGGGGTCAAATTCGTTATCAAGCCAGATCCTTCAACGGAGACAGTAATACTTAAATGTGTTGGATGTGGAATGAAGAACTTGTCTAGGAAGGTCTCTTGATGACAATTTGTGAGGAATCTTGTATCAAAGGCATGCATTGGTCTTTGCTTGATGGCATTGTGCGAGGTCTCTGGTGGTCCTCCTGTCGAGCAGAATTTATCTTCCTTGGTCCCTGCAGAGGAGAATTACTATGATTATCACACCATAGGTGGACCACAGCTAGCGTTCCCCCATGGCATACCGAAATCGAGTCATAGGAAGTCATGCTCATGTTATATTTTTGTCTTCGATCAGTGGGCTGACTGCTATCCAATTGAGTTATAGTAGTACGGACGCAAAAAATTTGTTCATTGAAGTTTGGTTTGGACTAGCGTAAACGTCTTAAAGTTGTAATACGATGTTGAGATGAGCACTCCAGAGAAAGAAGCATAGCTGGCTATTATTCTCTCCTTTTCTGTACCATCCTGTCTTTTAAGCTCAGCGACGTCATGACGAATAATGAGATTTGAGTTCCCACCTATTGAGCCAACATGGTCATCTGCTATCTTGCTCCGCGCCTAAAACTGCAGAAACGGCATAGGATAAACTGAGAAATATAGAGATGGTCAGATGGGCATTGCGAAATTGATTCTGGGCAGATTAAATTTTCACACTGAGCGATGAAAATGCCTTCTGATTCAGCTGGGAAAACCCTCGTCGTGCCAAATGATAAGATCCACTCAAAAGAGTGCTATACGACGCATGCAAAATGTGTTTTTACGTCTTTTCAAGGTTCATTGATTACATGAAACCTCAATTTTCAGTCTTCACCCCAAGCATCTTCTCTCAGCTTATGCCTCCTCACAATCTGGTCCTTTCGGGCTTCTTCCTGTTTCCTCAATTCTCTTGACCCAAAGGACGAGGAAGGCAGCTTCAACCCCATGCTCTGAGCAATGAGCCTCTGAGAAGTTCGGGCGGATGTTTGTGGCCTTGGCTTTGGAGGTTCCAAGTCTGAAGCACGAGACAAACAGAATGATTGTTGTGAGGAAAATTTACTCCACAGCACATCACTCCTCGGAAACGGTATAAACACATGCCATTTGGCATCCGACTCAAAGTTGGGTGAAGCTATTTGATGAATTAGCCTGTTCACCGGTTGTTGCAATCAATGATTTTTTAACAGAGGCATCACAGCAAACAGATTAACCCTTGGTTCTTCAACCATGTAAAGCATATCACCCAGAATTCCAACTTTAGAATGAAACTTGTTAAAAGCAGCAGGATAAAAAGAGTAAATTACCCCTTGCTGGAATTGAACTCAAGAGAGAATCCTCCTCCTCCAGTATTCGTATGGTGAACGGAAATTGAATACTGCTAAGAGCCTCGAGTGCTGCATTAGGTGATTGGCATTTCAAAGAAGGTTCGAAGGAATCAATACGTTAGCGAACTGAGATTCTAATTTTTGAGAGAAAAATGGAAAATGGAAAATGGATATGGTGGTCAGCTTGCAATAAATTTGGACTCCCCACTGCGAATATCCAATATTATCACATTCAAACATGATGTCAACAAATCATGCAATCTAATAACACCAAGAACAGAGTTAAGAGGATAGCAAAACAAAATTACCAATAGCTGGTACTGCAAGAGCAGTAGTATCATTGACCCACCGAATCACTACTCCTCGATTTCTGAAGTCCTCAAGGAGCTTCTCTAGCTCTGTTGTTCTAGTGCTTGGAGGCAAGAACATGAACATGGCTAGTGCCATATCTAGCTGCACAGAGATCTTTATTCTCTTAAGCCCATCAAACTCCGCACTCATTCAAAGTACGAGAAATTGACAGTAGCTTACGTCCAACAACAATCCTAAACAATCCAGGCCATGGCAATTGCTCTCCCTATAGCAAGCATGTTTCCCTAAAAGGATGCACTGCAAAATGCTCACGCGACATTACCTAACATGCGCATATGGAAGATGTAGTTATCCAGTAAGAGAATCCAATCGTTTCATAATTTTCACCTTAGAAAAGCAAACTCATAATCACAACTGAGACAAAGTGTCGTGACGTGCTCTAACAAAGAGAAGAAACTGACATTACACAGCTTCAGCTGAATGGGTGACACCGACTTACTTACAGGGTCTCAATATGGGCTTTTCTTCTGAATTATGAGATTGGCCTTCATCATCCACTTCATCAATGGGCAAATCATCTGCTACCCGATCACTAGAATTATAAGTAAAAGTGCCCCTTCCCCGCCTTTTGCGGGCTTTAGTAATTTTTGCCGTCTTCCAGAGAAAGATTTGACACTTCTGGTAAGCATTCTGCAGGGATATAACTTAGAAAAAGCGTACAACAGCTCACATTGGCTTTTATCTTGGCTAAAAAGTAACAATCTTGCGGGGGTAAACATCTTTCTTGATCATCGTGAATCATGAACTTGCAAATTGCAATCACCACCTAAATAACCAGAGACAAGCGAAAGTTCCATTCTATAGGATCTTCATTTCCTTTAAATTCCATTTCACTAAACCCACATAACCCCAAAATAGCATGCACAAATTTCCCACGCCTACTTTTTTTTTGGGGGGTCAGATTCTCACGCCTACTTATTAACAATCATATTTGCACAAATTTTTATGGCTAAGAATTGAAAAGAATAAATTAAAATAAAATAAAAAAATTCACGGTTAGTCCTTTCCAATGTTGTTAAAAATACTATGAATATATTCAATGTCCTGGGTCGATATCGGGATAGTTCACAAGGGGGGAGGGGGGGTTTCATGTATGCTCTCGTTAGCGGGTCGTTGTTGTGGTAGTTCTACGCTGACCAAGCAAAATAGAATATCTCGGGCTAATGCCACAATAGCACCAATTAAGTCAAACATGCGTCATCCAAAGTTTCACATGATTTGTTAGATAATGTCTCGAGTTTGAATCGTTACAGATTATATCGATTTTGTTAACCGATAGGAAAGAAATCCAAGAATTCTAATTGGATTAGAATTCCTCTTTCTTGAAGACATATTCATATACACGTGGGATCTTGTTCTCTGTTGAAAAGGCAAAGATTGATCAGGATGTGGATTCTTCAATGACGTGCAGTGGACGTCCAACTCCAAAAGCCAAGAATAATATTATGTGGGTCCCGGTCAACATATTTGTTGTTGACTAGCTTAAAAGGCCACACACACACACACACACACACACAAAAACAGGCGTGGACTTTCAGGAGGGGCCGCACGATCAGAAGGTTTTCTAGCAGAAAACTTTGGAGCCGCACGAACAGAAAAAAAAAAAAAACCGTGTGTTCTTTGTGCCGCATAGTGGGTATACGCGAGGGACTACTGATGTCGCACGAGAAGTCGCATAAAGAAAAGGGATGCGAGAGAGGTTCTTGGTTCAGCCGTTCGTAGAGCAAACAAGACGAGTACTTTTTCTCTCTGTGAGTCTTTTTTGTAGCAAGAGTTCTGTGAGAAATTGTGAGATATTATTTTTTGGTTTGGTTTGGGCTTAATTTAGGTGCGGGTGCATGAGCGATTGTAAATTTGACTCTTAGTGGATTATACCGTTGGCTCTTCCCGTGGACGTAGGTGCCGATATTCGGACTGAACCACGTAAATATCTGGTGTATTTTAACATTCATCGTAATTTCTCTAGTGATTTCGTATCGACGTTTTCGCAAAATCCGTTGACGTTTTCACGTTATTATCCCAACATGATTAATCACTAATTTTTTAGATCTTGGCCGGTGATTCAGCCAACAAATAATTTGATCGAAAGCGAACCATTTTATGTCATACATTAGTCAAATCCTGACCGGACCATGGATTGAGTTAGCATGTAATCAAAGACTATAATCTATATAGATAGCCGAACAGCCGGGTCGGTCAGAGGAGTGTCGCATGTGATTACGGAGTTGACTAAAACTAATCGTGCCTTGGACAAGATTAAGCGCCAACAAAAAAAAAAAAGAGAGAGGAACGAAAAAATCATGTCATTTTCTGTAGTGGTTCTATACAAAATTACAGGTGCTTGATGAATGATGGGAATGATCCGACCAAGCTAGGCAGGATATTCTATGTACCGTCCCATTGGCTATAACTAGACATATCAACACATATGTGGTTACGTTATGATAAGCAACGAAAATATAGGATCGAGAGTGGAGAAACGGCACGAGAAATTTACGTGGTTATGGCCTGCTACCGGGGCCGAGGAGGAGAAGGAGGAGGAGGAGGAGGAAAAATTAGCGAGCATTCGGAGCAAAATGAAAAAGGGAAGAACTCTCGAAACCCTAACCCTCAAATCCACTCGACATCTCTCGCGCTCTCTAAGATAGTATAAATCGAATAAGAAAAGTACCAAACAACCTCATGAAGAATTTTTAGTAGGGTCACTTGGAAATTTTTCGGATCGGGTCGCAAATCGATCCCGGCATGCAAAATATTCAGAGTCATAAGTCAGCAGCTTATCATATGACTTCTACATTAACAAGAATTCGTCATGTTCCTCCTCCAAAATTTCGTTAAACATATATGTCATATATGATTTGATGAGTTCCAACTTCCATCATCATCATCATCTCTCTCTCTCTCTCTCTCCCCCTCTCCAAGCTTAATCAACAATGTCTTAAAAACATTTGTTAAGCCCATCCCCAACCCAAGTGAGAGCGGATCGGTTAAATTATGTCCGCCAAAACCTAACTATCCACAACTCTATGCAATAATGTAAAAATTGTTGTGTATTTATTTCCTCCCTCTACGCTAGCAAGCGGCGGATGGCTGCCTCGACTGAAGCGCGGGCCCCGACGGTTGCGACGCTTTGGGCGGCCTCGAGGTAGGGGAAGGGGCGGAGGTGGCGGCGGGGGCGGTGGAGGTGGAGGTGGAGGTGACGCGCTCGCAGCGAGGGCACATGGTGAGGGTGGAGGCCGGGAGGGGCTGGCATGTGTGGGGGGAGATGACCGTGGGCGGGCCCACTTTGAGGGCACGGAGCTCTTCCACCTCCCTTTGGAGCCGCCGGTTCTGCTCCGTCAGCGATCCGAACCACCTTTTCAAGTACTCGCACTCCATTTCCGTTTGCTTCAACTTGCTCCTGCATAAGGTCCCAAGAAGTTTTTTTTTCTTCCATCGTTATATAAAATTTCATAAGATCACCACCGATTACAGTCAATCATAAACAAAAATTTATGTTATCAATAACCAAGGCGATTAACGTATACCTTTGACCAGACAAACAATTAATGAACAAACATTTATGGCGGTTGTGTCATTTATCATTACTATGAAAGTTCGATTCCGGATATATCATGTAGTTCTTGTACGACCATGATGAAATTTTATCATTATGGACCTTCGAGTTCAGGTAAGACTTCGCCATACGATAAATCACACAATAACCACGTGAGTGTGCACTACGACTCGATGTGAAACCAATACGGCGGTGCAGGTGAATATGAACATTCAAAGGATAATAAAATTTATACATCACCACGTGCCCGCAAGTAGATTTCAAGTATAAAAGCACTGTATCGCGGACATATGCATGCCAGATACGGAAATTCCAATATAAATACATACTAGACATGCATCTCTGTCATAAACATGGAGAATCATGGAGGCTCCGCATGATATCTGCACTCGCACAAGTCTCCCCATTATTTTCCCTAGACACACTTGCTCGAAAATGACCAAGGCCAAAACATATTATGTCTCCATTATAAAGAGGTCCTACTACCCTGTCCAGAACCTGGACGCACAATAATGGAAGTGTCCAAACGAGGCAGACAGACAGGTAGATGAACCCAGGATTACATCTTACCAGAAAAGAAGACCTAATTATTGCACCACACGTGGGAATGAGCCGTCACACGTATATGTTAGGGTATAAAGAGGAGAGAGAGAGAAGAAGAAGAAGATGATGATGAGGAAGAGGAGGAGGGGAGAGAGAGTGCGTGCATGGCGAGTCAAGCTGGCATTCGATGATGAGAGGAAGAGCACACGAGGACGACGACAACACATGGAAATCTCTGCAGAAAAAAAAAAAAAAAAGACATCCCTTCCCTCCCTCCCTCCGCCATTATTAATGTCGCTCCCCCTCTCTCAACTATAAACAAATTGGTGTTGCACTGCCATTTTCAGACAACCATCATGGCCGATGTCTCGCAAAAGCCGATCTCCTGTCTCACGAGATGATCACATCATTAACTGTTCATAAATATCTTCACCAACATATGATTTCGGTTTTTCTTTTTCTAACTTTTTTTTTTTGTTGGGGGTGTGTGTCGTCTTTCGAGAACCATGCAACCGTCGCTTTTGTTGACCCCGACACTTCCGATTTAAAAAATGCATAGAAACTCTCTTGCACAATAACTTCGTTTACGTGACACAACTTTTGCTCGAGTATTTTTTTTTTTTTTTCTGTTTCCCTCTTCGAATCCGTACATGTAGAACAACCCTCTTCTTCTTTGTTTCCTTGCCCCAGAACTCAGAAGAACCGGACAAAATCCAAGTTTTCCCAAGGTTCTGAGAGGGTGATGAGGCCCGAGGGGTTCGAGAACAAAGACGAGAATAAGAATAATAAGTTTAATCAAGACGAAACCCATGTCTTAATCGAGCGGAATATATGAAAATACACATGTAATTCATGAAACTTTTGATAAAAACATGATTTTTGTTTTATGTTAACCCCCACCTGTGAAAACAAAGAAAAATCACTTGAGCAGTCTTAAAATGAAAATATAAATCTATACTTAGGGAAGGAATTTATTTAATAGTAGAACTTAACCAAGGCCCTAAGAATAAAAGAGGTATGAGAATATCAGGCAAATCTTGAAGAAAACTGAAAAAACAATCTGCCAAATATGCCTTCATCAATCTTTTTTTTTCCCGAAAAAAGGAGAGCTATCTTTAAAATAGATATACGACAAGATATACCGTAAGGTACGGTTCGTAAAAATTAATATTCTAAGGTATACATTAACATGATAGACTCTCGTAGAGAGCCAAACATAACATACACTCGTTTAAAATCGAATTTCCTATTCGGCGCATCGCTTGATTTACACACTTTGTAAATCGACATTAGTATATCTTTATTTCCAAAAAATTAAAAATAAATAAATAAATAAAGAGAAAGAGAAAAATGCCACCCAAAAAGTTGAAGTACATCCTGCGGGTTCTTCCCCACCTCGTGACTTCACCGCTCAAATAAATAAAAATTCATATGAACGGAAGAACACAAAAACTCAGTCAACGGATCATTGGTTTCCCCTTCCTTTCCTCCTCCTCGAACAGAGAGAGTTAAAAGTTAAGAGAGAGAGAGAGGAGGAGGAGGAGTTGCATACAGCCTGACGTCCTTATTGCAAATTTTAAGGATCGTTTTGAATATTTGCAGAGAGAAAGGAAGGGCGAGTAAATGCAAAAGCAGGTTAACGCAGCGCACGGCAGGGGCTCGGGAAAAACCAGAAATGGGGAGAAAAAAAGATGAGATGAAATTATTAAGAGGGTTGACCAAACTCGAAGCTTTTGTTTACGTAAGGATCATACACAGGCGCTTCGCTCATTCCGTTGATCGATCCAATGGTCCCTCCCCTCCCATCCCCTCGTCTTTCGCTCCCTATTTACTCTCGACATTGACCGGAGCAGCCCTCCCACTTCACCATCATCGAATCAAAGACAGTTTCTGGGTTCCTCCAACCTTTTTGACGTTTCTTGGCATTTTCGTTTGGAAGAGGGGGGATCCCTTTCTGTCGTTAAAGGTGCACGTTTTTTTCTACGGGGTAGAATCCGATTCAGATTACACAGACGGAGCACCACTTTGTGACGATAATATTCTGTCAACGTTCTTGATATCCTGACCACTTTTGGTCCCAACAACCAGCACCACCAATTCTCAAATCCCCCCCAAAACACCAAAAAGTAAAAAAAGGAAATTAAGAAAACGAAGCGTTTTGCAGACAACCCTTTGTTAAAAATCAGTGATCAGATTGTAAAAATCTCGTCTTTGGACCGCCTTTATCTCTCTATGTGTACTTATCAGTAGCTAGATCTATGTAAAGGGTTTTGTTTTCGGTTCGCTAATTCACGCGTGAACGACGCTTGTTTTCGATTACGTACATAACTTGTAGAAACTAGAAAGGATCGCCGTACATAGGAGAGAAGTACGAACCTGGCCCTACGGTTTTGGAACCACACTTCGACCTGGCGCGGGCGGAGCTTCAATTGCGTTGCCAAGACCTCCTTTTGCTTCTGCGAAACCACAGCGCCACCACATAAAATCACGCGTGCGTCTATGATGCTCTTGAAAACAACAGGTAATGGCGATGACGATGACGATGACGATGATGATGTGCATGACCAAAAAGAAAGTCGATGATGTTCTCACAGGGTTGAGAGTGTGGTTCTGTCGGAAGCTCTCCTCGAGGAGGCGAGACTGCTCTTTGGTGAGGCGGAGCTTCTTGCGAGGAGGGCCGCCGTGGTTGCTCTCTTCCTCGTCCTCCATCCCCCCTCCGCTCATCGTCATCCAATCCTCCTCGTCCCCCAACGGAACTTGGTTTATGTCCAAGTCCCTCACTGCATCATCCCCCAACATTTGTTAATTCTGAGTTGTTGATTTTTTATTTTTATTTTTATTTTTATTTTCGGTTGAATTGATTTCATCCGACCGTTGCAGCCCGATGATCTAAACATCTTACGCTGGGGTTCAATATCTAAATACTGTAAACGGAAAAGGAGACCATGGTAGCACTGATGAAGCACGACCAAAGTGCACCGAATCCAGTATAATCCGGCGAATCTCGACATGTTTATAGCGATGAAGATGCGGAAAAGGGAGAAAGGAGAAAAAGAAAACTAGGGCTAAGTAATGATCAAAATAACAGTTTAAGACACATCAACACCTAAATAAGGAAAAATATCTCAAGGAAGTGAATAAGCACCCATGAAGGAATTTCTTCTTTGTTTCACATGGAAATTCCGCGATCATGCTTTATTTGCGTGGAAAGTACTTCCCGATGAATATATCGCTCTCTTAGAGCCTAAAAAGGCAGTAAAATCTATGGTCAAATCGAGACTAAACTCGAAGAAGAAGAAGAAGAAGAAGAAGGGACGGTGTTACTGTTGCTTCTTTTTTTCGCTTTTTACAGAGTCCTTTTCAGGCAAAAAGGAAGAGCTGATAAGATAATCATCTGAAATTGAGGGATGCGTACCAGTTGAAGGAAGAGGAGAAGAGGAAGAGAAGCCCGGGACAGATATGGTCAACTCCAGGCATGAAGGGCTTCTGGGCAAATCTCCCATGGATGTCAAATGTTTCAGAGGAAGCAGAAGAACAAGAAGAGGAAGGAGGAGGAGGAGGAGGACGAGAGAGGATTTATGATAAAAGGTCGATCTTTTGGAAGGCAAAAGGTAAAGTGCAGTCCGAGAGAGAAAAGATGAAAATTGAGGAAAAAGTGGTGGGTCAAAAGGTCAAATAAATAGAGCGAGAAAGGGAAAAAAAAAAAAGAAGAAGAAGGAAAAACACGTTTCTCAATAATTAAAAAACAAAAAGTTTGATAAAAAATAATAATAATTAAAAAACAAAAAGGCAAAGGGGTTTCGTTTTTTTTTTTTTCCTTTTCTTTTCTTTTCTTTCGGGTTTCTGCTGTTGTGGGCTTTGGGAGTATAAAGGGTAGGGTTTTTTCCGAACATTGACCGCGGTCTTGAGGTCAAAGGGGTGTCCGGCCCTGCCGATGACCGCCACGTGTCCGACCGATGGGGGTGGAGAATGACCGGCAGGTTTTCTGTGTTTTTTTTTTTTCCCTCCTTCCTTCTTCTATTATCAATATCATTAAAAGACTCGAAAAAAACAAAAGGAAAAAAAAAAAGGAAGAAAAGGGAAGGGAAGGGGAGGTGTTGATGTTCATGAAGTCTGTGGGTGGGGCTGTCGGTTCAAAAGGTCAGCTTGTGAAATGATTGGGAACACAGACTAACTACTGTGGCCAACCCCAGCTTCTTCCTCTTCAAGAAATCATATGAAATTTTTTTATTTTTTTTTTGTCTCTCCTCTTTATTTTTCATTGCTGCCGCAGGGCGCTTGCGATTTCATTCCCTGGCCCGCCGTCCTCCTCCTCGGACCGCTTAAATTGGATCTGGATCCCCTGCCACGGCAGGGGATCCCGCCATTTCTCCGGGGATGATCCGACGGTGTTGGGCGCAGGGCACCCCTGCCACTAGGATAGGGGATCCTGATCCGCTTCGAGATGCTTATTAAGCATACTTCGGGCCTCGGAAAATACACGCCATTCCGAATTATCAATTGTGTCCATCTCGAGTGTAATCGGCGAATTAGGAATCCCGATATTTCCTTACTGAGCTATTTCTCACAGTGCCCCCTTGAAGCGCCTCGAAACGGGATCTCGTCTCGTCTCGTTTGCCACGTTCAACTTTCCCTCCCCCTCTTTTCTTCTTTTCAGGTTTTCCGACACTGGGTTTTCGACAAAGGACTGGTCACCGGGTAAACTATCGAATCAGATCATGCGACCCGACCGCGGGTGGGTATGTCCTCGATATTCAATAGGAGTACGTTGCGTAGCTGACATCGGTTTTGTAGGCCGGTCTTACTATGTGCGGAATATTGTGAATCTCTCTAGGGGCGATGAAATGTTGGGGTATCGATCAACTGTGCTGTTCTTGATTCGTTTTGTCTAACAGTATGGAAAAAGAAGATGTTAAGATGATTTTATTAGACCCCCATTTGAGCGCAAGCAAAGCTTAGAGTAATGTACGTACCGACCTCTATTCATTCTCTTGACTTTCTAAAACTAAACCTAGGCATATATCACCCGCTCGAAAGCGCGTGCGCACGATCTGAGTTTGGCTCGGTTGCTAGGGAACGGACTCGCATCTGTACGTAGAAGTACAAACGACGCCGACACTTCGTTAAAACGAAAGGATCCGGTGATTTTTCGACCCCGCGTTTCGATCGATTCGTGCGGCGATTGAATATTCCATTGCTTCAAGACTTCTTTTTTTACCTTAATTTAAGATCGCTTTCTCATTATTAACAAAAGGGTAGATCCTGTTCGAGATCGGATACGCTGGTTTGTCTTTCGGTTCTCGTCAAAAACTTTGATCCCCCCCCACCAAAAATTCAGTCGCTTTTGAGTTTTGACCGAGGAAAGGAGATGAAAAAAGGCGGTGAGGGGGGGGAGAAGGAAAAGAGTCTTTGGCGTGTGGAGATAAGGAGGCAATAAATGCAATTTACCTGCTCACGGGTACGTCGATGCTGAAGAAGAAGAAGAAGAAGAAGACATAAAATTTCTAGGGTTTCATTTTCCTCTTGGACGAATGTCATTTATACGCCCCCTGTGGATTCTTCATTAAACTTAAAGTGCTACTAATAACAGCATAAAGAACAAAGAAAGAGAGAAAATAAAATAATAAGAAAAAGAATTAATCGCGGCTCATTAACAATGTGATGGAACCAACTTGGGATCCACATGATCGGAGGATATACGATGGAGCCGGCCCCGTCCACATGGACCGGTTCATGCAGGTCTTCGATCCGGATCTGATGCTGTCGTAAATGGAGATTACGTCGTATAGCGAGCGGTCACGGTCGCAAGGACAGATCTAGAAACTCTTCTTAGCGAGGAAATTTTTTTTTTTTTTTACCAATACCATTTTAAAAAGCTAACATTGAGTGGGTTTTGTTGGACTATGTTATTTAAGTTTCCCTTATTCAGAAATTATTTATTATGCTTTATCATTGTGCGTATGTATGGGGGGGTTGGCAAATCGAATGAAGAAATTTACTAATGACGCACTTCTATACTTTTTTAAGAAATTTGAGGGTTTTTCTCAGCGAGAGATTATTGGGCATAACTAGAAAAAAAAAATTCATGACCTAATTCAAAACTCTAGAAAAACTTAATGGGAAGCAATTTTTAACATCACTCTTTCACGGGCACACTATGCTCAGAACTGTGAGACAAAAAGGAAATAATTGAGATGCAATTAAATCATACATGTACCTAATATAGAAACCCTATATTGGAATCGCTCCGTGACGTCGCGCGTCGCATTACTCGGGTCGACGCCTCCGCCCCCCACAACACGACGGAGTTGTTTCCACCGCCGCGGCGGTCGTCATGGTGACAAGAAGATAACCTCAGCTCATTCAAAACACACACTACTTCTTTTGCCAAAAAAAAAACCGCCCCCACTAACTTTGGGGGATTCACTTAGGGCTACAACCAAATCATGGCACTGTCGAATTCTGAATGTGTGGAAAGCTTTCGAGTTCATGCACAGGCTTGACTATGATGTCCGAATGCTGAGACTTTTGTGGGCAACCGAATCGTGCTATGTGCACCTTTGCCTCCCCCCTCCCCTCTTTATAAAGTCAGATGAATCCCACTCACTGGTGAACAGGGACCTGTGTCTCCCTTTATCGGATGTGAGCAAGACAGATCAACTGAACTCAAAATTATCCGAAACAGATTTTTTTTTTTTATTTCTTAAATGTAAACTTGCTAATTTACCGGTTATTTTTTTTATTTCTTAGATGTAAGCATGATTTTAATTAATATAGTAAAACTAAAGTATGTGCTGCTCACCCGTACGGATTGCCCGGAAATCAGTTCGAGAACCATCCGGTCTCGGATCCCGATCTCGAAAACTGGGAAAACTAGTCCCTCCGGTCCGGTTTCCGATTTTTAGGCGGGACCGGACCAGGCCGGGCCGGTTCCCGATCACCCATATGCCCTAATGATGTCTCTCTTGTCCGCCCCCTTTCGACGCTCTCCGTTGGCTTCTGAAATCGCCCTCTTTGCCACAAATGTTTCAGTGGAGTGCAACATCATATGGGTCAGTGGCATGGTAGACTTTAGAAATGTGCTGCGGTTGGAATGTGTATGACAAAGGGTCAAATATTAGGAAAGAGGTTGGATGAGAGGCACTGTTTTTAGGTTGCATTAGATAGCTTCGCTGCTACTTCTGCTCCTTTTGCGTCTGTCTTTGACCTTTTGGACCCTCGACGGACAGGACTGTCTTTCTTTTCTTGTTCTTTTCTTCTTCTCGTTTTTTTTTTTCCCTTCTTTTCTCGAGAGAGAGAGAGAGAGAGAGAGAGAGTGAGAGGGATAACACTAAGGGAATTCACATGGATCAGGTGTACGATTTTCTCGGGAAAATCGGCAGGTACTTGGTTGGACCATTGCAACATCTCATTCTCATCGTACTTCACGATATAGATAGAGAGAGAGAGAGAGAGAGAAAATCACGTAATGCACGATTATCATTTTCTGGGTGGGTCTCCCCAAGAAAGAGGAAAAAGATAATGGAAATTTAGGTGTAAAAACAAGGAGAGGTCAAGCTCAGCAATTGGAAGGGGGTCGTTCACTGTTTGGTCATGCCCCCGCCACAAGGCACGGCAAAGTCCTCCTCCGCCTCCTACACGGCACCGTCAATGCACGGCGCAATTCGTCGACTCAATTGTCAAATACGGCATCCATCCATACATGGGTTAACGCACACCTTTATAAACGCCCCCCCGTCCAAAGCACCCGTCGCACCACCCCACGTACGAGCATCGGGTCCTCGTGACTTCGATCGTCTCGATCTTTCTTTCTTTCCTTCTTCCGTTCGGAGTGATTTCGGATCATGCGTTTGGAACGGGGAAACCTGCGGTTCTGACCGTGAGCATACCTCGTTAAGACGTTAGGAGTCCAATCTACGAGATCGGTAGGAACGGGCGATCGGTACTGTTACTTTATAAATGATCCATGAATTTTGCTCCAACGTGTAGTGTCATCCATAAAAAAAAAAAAAAAAATTATCTGTACAATGCGATCTCCAAAATTTGATCCAATGCGCAATCTCGTTCCCCAACTTTTAAATAATTTTTAGATAATTTAAGGATCACATCGAACGTTGGCCAATAACTTAGGGATGGCATTGCGCAAATTAGAAAGTTTAGAAACGGCGTGCGATATTGAACTATAAAGCTCAGTGACCACTGTCCTCAAGGGATCCGGATCCTCTACCTTAAAAGCAAGGGATCCCTTAAATCCCCACCACTCATTGCTTTAGGGGGAATATTTTGATCATGCATGGGTGGTGGGGATTCACCAAGGCACCTAGGGGTGTGCAAACTGAACCGGACCGGCCCGGACAGGCTGGGTTGGTCCGGTCCTTGAGGTTGGCGATCCGGTCCCCGGTCCCAATAGATGGGACCGGTGACTGGACCGTCAAGTTCCATGGTTTGGGATCGGACCGGCCCGGTCGGACCGCCAATGTTTTTTTTTTCATTAATCTATATCTAAAGTTAACATATTTTTAACATTTTGAGAAATCCATGAATCTCATCTCACGCCTCTTGAGTTTAGTTGTGTCATTGTACGTATAATTTAGCAATTTGGGTTTTGGTATTACTTTGGGACAAAAGCAGGTCTTAATTGATGATAAGATCTGTTCCTTATAATAGACACGTGCACGAAAAATAAGCATGTGCGTGCATGAGGACAGAAACTCGAGTCATTATGCAGATTTAAGAAATCTATTTTTTTTTTCACAACCAAAAATAAAAAAGAAAGCAATAAAATCCAAGTTCGGTTCCATTACGGGCGTGCATGGAATCGGGGCCGGTCCGGTCTCGACATGTAACCGGGGACCGAACCAATAGTCCGGTCCCCATATTTTCGGGACCACGGACCGGACCAGGACCGGCGGTCTGGGCCGATCGTAGTCCGAGCCAGTCCCCGCCCAGTAGGACCGCTAATTTTATGTTTCTTCGGTGGAGTTTTATGCAACAGCAGGAATACTAGAATTTTTGCTGTCCATGTTAACTCGTGGCTAATCTCAACTGGAAGGAAATATTTCAAAATAATAGAACTGATATAAACTTTTTATTTGAGCTCCAAAATCGGTTTAATTTTCTCCATGATGAATTTCTATACTTTAATAGAAATTATAGGAATGTCACTAGTAAATGTGCGTATACTGGACGATTGAGAGTTTTTCATTCTAAAAGCCACATTGACCAGACTTTAGTATGTTATCCATCATTTGTTTCCCACTGCGTCTCCTTTTATGTCCCCTGTGTTTGTTAGCTTTCATTTTGTTCCCTTCTCAAGAAGTATGTTCAATTGGTGTTTCATTACTTTATTTTTTTTAAAAAAAAATTATTAGGTTAACTAGATTAGTTTTTTTTTTAAACATTGCATGTCCGGTCCGGGCTGGGCCGGTCCGGGCCGGGCCGGTCCAGTCCCAAACCATGGAACCCGGGGACCGGACCGCCCAATCACTAGTCCCGTTTATTGGGATCGGGGACCGGACCGCCAACCTCAAGGACCGGACCAACCCTCCTGGGCCGGGCCGGTCCCTGGCCGGGCTGGTCCCGAGCCGGTCCGGTTCAGTTTGCACACCCCTAGGTTCCATCGCCCACCTAAGTTCAACGAGCCACATGCGGGAGTCGATTACGAGCATAAAAGATCACGTGAAGCCTTCAAGGCCGGATCGAACACACGTTAGGTGTCCCTAGCATTTACGTGGTTGTCTTGCTGTCGTAGGTTGATTATAGATTGTAAATTAACATTGTATTGTAATTTTTAAGGGCTGAATTTTTGTAAGTAGTTAGAATTAGCGATCCTACTGGGCTCGGACAGGGATCGGCCCAGATCAGGACTGGCTCGGACCGCCGGTCTTGGTCCGGTCCGGTCCGTGATCCCGAAAATATGAGGACCGAGATTATTGGTCCGATCTTCGGTTTTATGCTTAGATCGGATCAGCCCGAATCATGCACATCCCTAAAGGCACCTGCCTTTAAGGCAGGTGATCCTCACCCATCGTGGAGATGGTCGAAGGCTAATTTACGTAGAAAACCTAGTTCATCTTCTTCTTTAACTTTGTACTCCCCAAAAATGTTGTAATAAAAATGGGGGGAGGCGTGTGGGGGCCCGGGGCGATGATTAGGTAGCGGACAAAAGGGAAGGAACAAGCGAAAAGGTGGGGACCGCAGTTGATGATTGGGTAGGGAACATAGGTGGGCCCCCCCTGTCTGGTTGTCTTCCCGTGAATTGCTGATTGGCGTTTCCAATCAACATTCGCCCAACTCTGTGATATAATCAAATCCCAAATAATTTATCTTTTGTTGTCACCATTTTCAACGACGAGACGGGAAGAGACGGCCCTGCTTTTTAAAAAAGGGGTTAAATTCCGAACGACACTTCGATCACCTTTACGGATTAGAATAAAAAGACGAGGGCTAAAATCGGATCGGGTAGGGTCCACATCGTTTTATTTTTATTTTTATTTTTTTTGTCAAAAGAGAATTTGCATTTCGTTCAAAAGAAGGCTACATAACTTCAAACAAAATAAGTAAATCGAAAAGATAAATCAACGTGGTACAACTTGCAAAGAGACTCACTTATTCCACAAAGACGCATCAAAACGTAATTTACGGCCAAACCCCAAATCTCGTATCAACATCGGTGGTGAGCATTACGCCAAACTTTCCCTCGCCAATAACTACGGCTCCTCTAAAAGCCGGTGCACGCCTAAGTTCGGCGTCCCCGGTACCATCACCGTATAAAGACGACGACAACGACCCCAACAGGTTGAAAAAGAACGTATAACGCCTTGTAAATTTCAGATCTATTTCTAGATTGGAATATGAGAGCACCCAAATCTAAATCTAACTCTAGATTGTGAGAGAATACTTGCAAAACAGATACCAATTGATTACAAAATATCATTCAGATAAGCCGACCACTAAAGTAATAGAGGAGCCGCGCTCGACTATATGGAGCAAGCATCATAGCTAGAGCAATCAAGCAGATTCGGAATAGCATATTCTTCCAAGATAATCAAGCTTCGAAATCCTAGATTGTTCTGTGCTCGGCGATGTTCTTCGTTGACCTCGTTGAAAGTTGAGATGAATTGTTTCAATAGTAGTCCATTGAATCGAGTCGAGCTAATTGAAATCAATCAAAAAGTCATATTGAAGGACTGGCCGGCGAGGGCGACCCTCACCCGAGGCTGGCAAGGTCGACCTCATCAGCCCTCACCTTTGGCTGGTCGCTGATCATCTACCGGCTAGAGGAAGAAGGAAATAAGAAAAAAAATTAAAAAAATTATACACATCAACACCGGATGTGCCACGTAGGATGACTGGTTTACCAGCGATTTTGGATCAAAATTCATCAGGAAGACTAAATTGGCAAATTTTAATAGACATAGGGCTAAATTAGCAAGTTGTCAAAATGTTTATGGCTAAATAGAAACAATTGAAGGGGGGGTTACAAACCGACGGGCTTTGCTACCATGACAATATGACAGTACTATCATTATTTCTGACCCCACGATTTTTTAATTAATGAGTGTTTTATGCAAAACACGCAGTGATAGTATGTAGATTTTCGATCAGAAATAATTGACAGTACTGTCAGACTGTCATGTAAGTTTTTTCCTAAAACAATTAAGGGAAAGTGGCGAAGATAATTTCTGTCTCCTTTTGGCAAGGCTTATGCATCATTGCGCACCGTTTCGTCGAGGGAAGTAGTAAGCGACTTAAAAAATAATTGCACCCTTCGTCTCTCCCCAGTAGTGTCACATTGGAGGCACACCTTTGGAAGAACTCTCCTGTTTGGTCCTTACATGCATAGTCCAGCCTAGTTTGTGTAAGTTCCATCGGATTATCATATGTTATTTAAGGTGCACTTTCATGTGAACCATGATGAGAATGGAAGCTTATTTTGTACGATTCGATGTTTCAAAAATTAGCGCGATCTACAGAAATGTCTTTTGAGTCCCGGAAATTCTCTCCGCACGCGCCCCCAATCCGACAACGATGTGCGTGGAGTCGTGCGCGTGCTTTCCCGTCGGAGGCATCGTTTTGACATGGTATCTCATCTTTTGAGGGCGACTCGGTTCATTTGGTCCAGGAACGAAATTTCCTATTCGATGCATGTCGCCGTGACGTGATATCTTGATTGTTAGACCGCCAAACATGCGTCGAAACGCTAGGCATCCTGCAACAAGACAAGAGAATCTATATCTCTAGTCAATGGTCTGCTCATACGTCGAGACGTGATGCTCAAAATGTATAGTTGCTTGCTAGACTTTTGGTTGTTTTTAACTTAGTCAAATAAAGTTAAAAGTAGCAACAAAAAAAGAAGGCAAGGCAACTCAGGAGCCGCACGAGGATCCATTGATGGAACGTTTGAAGTCCCAAGTAAATCATTCTAAGGAGGTGCAGTGAATATCCATCGGTCATGATCCGGTTGTCTGAAAACCCTTCTTTTGTTCGAGCAATCCCCTTCCTCATCTGACACAGTCTCCACTCTCTCCACTCTCACCTGGTGAAATGCTAGCTAGTATCATCTCACGAGAACAGAGTATGGCGTCGGTCGACCGGAAGAGGTCTTCTCCCCCCCAAGTCTCCTATACCCGCCTGTTGTTTCACTTCCTCGAATCAATTTTCCCTGCTTTCCTCCTTAAAACATGGCCCGAGACTGGGCCTAAAAGTGTGTGGTTTGTGGGCAGTGGTCTTCACAACCACCCCAACAGAAAACTTGCCCAACAATCTTCAGAGACATTAACACTACAGTTTGTCCATCTTTATATTACATGCGATTAGCTTGTTAAGAAGAGATTGGGTTGTCTGGGTCAGATAAGCGTGTGTAGCTGCTACACGAGATATCCCTGCTTGTTCCTTCTTCTAACATCGCATGACATGCTCTTGAGACTTGAGCAAACCAGAAAAAAAAAATATAAAAAAAAATCACGTGGCATGTTTATCCCCTACCAAATTCAGTCCCTCGGATTTCATCAGTTCCTTCCTTTTTCCCCCTCTCCAACCTCAGTTTTCGTCAGTTATTGATTGCTGTGTGGCAGAAATTGAACCGCTTCCAAATCCAATTTTTGACAGTTAAGAAGATGAGAAACTTCAATAGGTACTGTATCAAAAAAAGCATAATTAGTTATATAACACTTTCGAGTCGAGACAGAAAAATTCAAAAACATGTCGGAGCCTCGAGACATTACGAGCCGTGAGATCTCCAGTGGCGCATCCTAACTCAATTACTTTACAGTAGCATTTCCTTCCTTGGAGCTCGATCGATTGATGAAACGATCGTCTTCTGCATTTGAAGCTTTCATTAGTACTTATCTTTTGAGTCTCACGAGAATGCTTCCTCCACAACAAAATCTTCAGTTTTAAACGACTTCAGATCCTCCCAATATGTACAAGAGCCAAGTGCAATCATGGCTCCAGTGATCATAAGAATCCCTCCCGTCATTCTAGAACAATGGCAACAATGAATCGAAACAGTATAATCAACAACCATGAGATGGATCACAGTAGCTATGCACTAAAAGAAGTTACGTGAGGCCTATGCACTTATTGTATCAGCTTACATCATGGAGACCGTACAATTATTCCGTAACTTAAAAGATAAGCTCACACTCTTAAATATAAAGAGCATACAACACTCATTCACAAGCAATGTGGGACAACAACAACAACTTCAACACCCCCTCTCACATGCAAGCAATCTGCACGTCAGAAATTAACTAATGGGGGGTGGGCCCACATGCGCGGAAGGAAATAACACTGGCTCTGATACTATGTTAGAAAGTCCAACCCAAAAGCTTAAGCTATTAGGTGGAGGGAGACCACATGAATATAAAGAGCATACAACACTCATTCACAAACAATGTGGGACAACAACAACAACTTCAACAAGGTTAAAAAGGAAAAGGGTGAAACACTCACCAAGAAAGCATGAACCTTTCGTCTTGCAGCATGACAACCAGAAATTAAGGTTATGTACATTGAGTGCGAGCTCTACAAAACCTAGTTTGAGAACTGTTGAAGATAAGTCCTGCCTGTTCTCTGTAGCTCTATCTTGCCAATAAATTTGATCATTCTGTGCCTTAGGCATCTTCCAGTTCGAAGCTCAATCTCCAAGGGGGCTTAGTGGTTGACGCATGCTAAGCTCTGCCTTTAGCCCAGGGTAACACTCCAGGTCATGCGAAGAACCCAAAACTTTCTGCACGTAAAGAAAAACCAGGGCTTACGAGAAACTTTCTCAATTGAGTGCTGAAGAACTCTGATGGACATTTAAGCAAGCTACATCTTGGATATTTTCCCTAGAAAATGGATATAAGACAGGCCTTCGCAAAGGGAAATGAACCCAACAGCCTCCGTTTTCTCCCAAGAAAATAAGGACAATAACAAAAAGGTGGAAAGGGATAAAGATGCCAACAAAGCCATATTTCAACCAAATATTCCATATGACCTGGAAGGGATGCATCTCTGGCTTGATACAAACAAACTCAAATTTCACGCACTGACTAACCTTGCCATGGTAACTCGACATCATATAAGAGAAAGTAGATATTCAAGTTTCCACTAGATTTACTAAGCAAATACTTACCAGTACGGCATGATGTGCATCTTGCAAAACGTTCCCATCTATTTCAAGTCTAGCAATGGGAAATTCTGGAAGGTGTCCTGACTGTCTCTTACCAAGCAAATCACCAGGTCCA
Source organism: Rhodomyrtus psidioides (assembly GCA_021437785.1). Lineage (NCBI taxonomy): Eukaryota > Viridiplantae > Streptophyta > Magnoliopsida > Myrtales > Myrtaceae > Rhodomyrtus > Rhodomyrtus psidioides. Next base: position 1,301,259 of record JAILYB010000169.1, on the reverse strand, counting down.
CGCAAGAGAAGGTCCATATTTGCCAAGTGAAAGCCATCCGTTGAATTCTCCAGCACCTTCAAACGGGTCAAGCTACTGGCAGTAGATGCTAAAAGAATACATCTGGACTTTCTCGCACCACGTCCAACTCGTCCTCTAAGTTGGTGTAACTGAGCCATCCCAAATCGCTCAGCATTCATCACAACCATCATTGATGCATCCGGGACATCCACCCCAATCTCAATCACCTGGGTGGAAAGCAGTATATTTGTATCACCTGATCTGAATCGCCGTAAAGCTTCATCTTTCTCGTCGCTTTTCATTTTCCCATGTAACAAACCACAGTTATAATCCTTGAATCGTTGAGATATGTCTTCTAGATCAGCAGAAGCTGCACGAAGCTGTGGCAGTTGCTCGGATTGCTCAATTACTGGATAAACAAGGTAAATCTTCCCTCCAGCTTCTAACTCATCAAACATCATCTGCATCAATCAAAGCACAGTATAACATCACAAGTTATTCATCACAAGTCATTGTGTTTTCTTTATGAGGAAGGACTCCTAGTAGCATCTCTCATCTTCTCACAAATTTAAATAAGTAGCCAATTTGTCCTGTGATTGAGGAACTAGTCCACTCATACAGAAAAATGTTCCAGCAAAAGATTTGGAACACTTCACAAGAATTCCTGCTTCAACCTACTTCAATTATTATAAAATCCAAAAAGTGGTCAATTCAGTCAGTCTGGATGTCCTCCTGACTATGACTCACAATTTCACTGGACAAGCAGTACTCATTATTTTCTCTTCTGGCGAGTAAAGTTGCATCACTTACTTCAAATATATCGAAGGTCGCAATCCATTCTACCAAATATATAATCATGGTACCAAGAAAGAGAATGTCATGGAGGGATATGTGGAAGACATAGAGAGCATTCAAATAGCCAAAAAGATACTGCTGTCTCTTAGGTAATCAATCCACTGGATTCATTTTGCCCTCTGACCGATGCAGAGTCAGACATGAAAGGGGAGGTCAAAGTCTTCACAAATTCACCTAGGTAACAATGTCAAAAAAGGAAATGACAATTATTTCTTGCAGGCACGGCCTTCTCAACCTAGTCAAACCCTGAACACAGTAGGCTTCTTCCTTCCTAGCCAATAGTAAGAAAACTGGCATGTGTTTTTGAGATCTTGATCGTAGGACATACCCTCAGAAGATGTGTGTTCTTCTACAGTTAGACATAGACGAAATGATCACTTCCTGGATCAAAGCTAATTTAAGAATGACCTTACTTTGATTGAAATGAGATAAGAGAAAATTACGACGAAAAAATCGTACAAATGTCAATTCACTGTCAGAAAACAGTAAGAAAGGATCATGAACTAATGAGCACATTGATCCTTTTTTTTTTTGCATAAATAACACTGGCCTGGCTTCTGAAAGGTGATGTTCGCTCTTCTAAGAGAAGGTCATACAGTAATTCAAAGGTTGAAACAGTTTCATGACAAGAGCCCATAATGAGAGTCCATAAATCTCCCATTCCCCTCTTCCGATGCGAAAGATGTGTTAAGCTGACAACACAAGCTTGCTTCCCCGCAACCTCACAGAAAAGAAAGAGAGAAAGAAAGAAAGAAAGAAAACAATAGAACCACCTAGTGGAAGTCCTGAAACCAAAACTGGGATATAGAGCATGACATTTGATGAGATAGAAGATGATAGTGATAACCGTGAAGCATAAGAACAGTGATTAACAACCAGACACTTCAAGTCAATCAATTGAACAAGAAGTACTCTCAATAAGTGTTTTTTTATGATTAAATGAAGTTACCAGCTCAGGAATCTTAAATAAGGGGACATGTTCACCTTATACATTTCTTGAAAGCCTTGTTCACTTCCTTCAATTACATGTGTTTCAACAGGAATTCTTCCGGGAGGCAAGTCAGTGATCTGATTGAGCAAAGCAAAAGATGGCAGTTAGGCCAGAAAGACTGCATTGACAGATGCACTGGAAAATCAAGTGCAGAATTCCAAATAAATTTTGTCAGGATAAAAGAACACCGGTGTGACAAGAAAGAGAAGTACTTGAAGCAAAAGTGTACAGCCAAATGAGCAGCAAGATGACTTTCTCACTTAGGTCCTCATCGAGAAAAATAAAGTCAGTCATCTTCCCCTATGTGGGAATATGTACATGCTATACAAGCAACAATAAACAGTGTAATGTCCAGTCTACCCCATCATAAGGACAACCTAAACAAACATTTTAATCCTAGCAACACTTGACAGTACTCTCAATAGCAGAAGGCAGACTGAAAGTCACCTTCCCCACCCAATAAGGGCAAGCATTATATTTAAAAACCCTCCCAGCCGAAAATTAACATGTGAAGCTTAATTAAGCGCCCAATGTATACTCTCTACTGCCAAGAATTAAAACCCCTTGTGTCCATATACACAATTAAATAAGGCTAGAAAAAGCTTCCTGCTTGGGCATTTATCTCCCTCACTTAGGTGGAGTAGTTCTTTTGTAAAAAATTCTACTTTTTGTCCACGAGCTCACAACTATTTCCAATCGAAGTCTTAAACTTTTAATTTATGGAATCAAGACCTTGAACTTGCATAAAATTTTGTAATCAAGTTCCTCCGGCAACACTTCCTATCAATTTGGGTAAGATGTGGCCCTGGAAAATGACAGAGCATGACGTGAAAGAGAAGGAAAAAAAAAAACAACCGGACAAAATGACCTGAATTTCTTCCTATGGGAAAACTTTACCTTCACGAACAAGCCACAGTAGAAGATAAAACTCTTTTCCCCCTCATACTCCAACATGATCTGACAACCACATCAGCTCGAGCTACCCAGGATTGGTGTCTGAGGAACTTGACTAGAAAATTTATGTTAATACAAGGACTTGATTACAGAATATAGGCTAGTTCAATGTCTTGACCAAGACAAATTAATAGTTCAAAGATTTAGGTGGAAGAAGCACACAAGTTCAAGGATGAAAATTAGAGTTAACCTAGTTTTTCCCCCTCACTAGCCTGCCATTTAAAGTAACGCAGAACAAAATATCAGGAAACTTTACCTAGCTTCTTTTTTCCTAAATTTTGAATTTTAAGGATTTGGTTTTCTAGAACACATCTACAGAGAAAGAAAAGCCTAATAGAATACACATTTCCAACAAGCTAAATAGAGCCCCACCGCCCCAAACACCTCTCTGCAGACAATGCCTAAGCTCAGGTCACCAGGACCTCGCCTTCCCACTGAATGACCACAATCAGGGGAGAGGCTCAAGTGCTTTCAACAGCACTACTGATCTTTTTTCATCAAGAATTTGCAGTGTCTGTCATCTTTGCTAGTGGAAATGCCCAAATACCAATTATGAGATGCCACCAAACATTCAGCAGCTGACTACCTATATACAGCAAGATATTATTCATTACAAAGTATACACCAGAAAAAAATTATCGATTAGTTTGCATAATTATTTGTTCGATTACGATACAGAACCAAGTATTACACGCCGATACTTTCCTTTAACAAAGCAAATATCGACCCACCTGTGTCATGGACATATCTCCATATAATGCTAAAGCAAGTGTCCTGGGGATAGGAGTGGCTGACATGGCAAGGACGTGAGGGGCCATATTAGCATCACCTCTGGAAGGATCATCAAGATGAGCTGCAGCAGTTCTTGAATTTACAGAGTTATAATACAACTGCAGAAATGAGATTAAATGAGATCTGATCAAAACTCTCTTTTTCAAAAAGGACTAGAACAGATATAACAAAAGAGAAGGAAAAGGCCTCCTATTAAGAGTGATACAGAGAACAAAACTTCCTCCTATACAAACAATAGATGAAGAAAAAGCTTAAGCTTCCATCTTCAAAATTTTGACCATCTAATCTACCTTCAACCAGAACCTTAAGATGTGATTCATCAGATAATTCACTGTGTTCAGGGTTTAGATCATCAGTCTGAAGACAGGATTGACGTCATACATTCATGGTTTAAAACAAAAAACCAGGGTAAGACACATCCAGAATGTAAATATTGAACTTCAAATGAGATTTGATATCTTGTCATAGCCATTATTCACTATTAACCAAAGCATCTTGGCACTAGGTCCAACGTGAGAGGAAGAAGCTTCTTTCCCTTACTTGATGGCTTAGAACTGATCTTTTGGACTGGTAAACTGTCAATTCAGAATGCTTAGTCGCATTACTGGTACTTCTTACACGGCTCCGATGCTTTTGTAGGCCGATAAGTGATCGAAATGCAATTGATTCTTTATTCAAATTCGTTAGCATCCTGACTGATTTGGAGCTCCTATACCTGAGAATGGTTGGTTGAGAGAAAGTCCAAAAGGTGGTAGTTTCATTTTCTACAAAGTGATCTATTACATAGTCCAAACCATTAATCATCCAAATTTTGTGAGATAAGATCATTAGAGATCTTTGATGGATGAAAACTGAGAAAGGAGTCGCTCTCTCAATGGAATTATACTGATTTGGCACATACGCAATATCACTACCGCAAAAAAGACCTCAACTGTTGAAGTTATTGTTGTTGTCCCACATCGCTTGTGAATGAGTGTTGTATGCTCTTTATATTCATATGGTCTCCCTCCACCTAATAGCTTAAGCTTTTGGGTTGGACTTTCTAACATGGTATCAGAGCCAGTGTTATCCCTTCTGCGTATGTGGGCCCACCCCCATTAGTTAATTTCCACGTGCAGATTGCTTGCACATGAGAGGGGGTGTTGAAATTATTGTTGTTGTCCCACATCGCTTGTGAATGAGTGTTGTATGCTCTTTATATTCATGTGGTCTCCCTCCACCTAATAGCTTAAGCTTTTGAGTTGGACTTTCTAACATCAACAAACTTTGTTCTAGGATCCAATAAAAGGTCATCGAAGAGGAAAGGAACCAGACCAGAGAGACTTAAAAGGACAGAATTTATTGCCAATACTACATATGCAACAACTAAAACTCTCACGGACAACTGAGTATACATTAAGTCTCATTCCCCCCAAAACTCAAGTATGCTACCTTTCGCTAATAATAACACTTCTTTCCCTCAGTGTTTTGGCTTCCACATTTTGGATGATTCCCTGCATATATAAACTCTCTGGTCATATCCAAACTGACACATTCTTTTCCTTTGGAAGATTTTATTGGCATGTCGCTTGGTGCAAAAGAAGATCTATAATTATGCTGTGAAATCCCATGCTGAAAAGTCGACGGTCAGTCGCTCAAAGCACAAGAAAGCATATTATTCAAAGGAGACAATCTAAAAGGTCATCCTCTAAAGGCAACAGTTACCCCTTTTCAGGAAAAACCAAAGGACAAAAACCAAAGGTTAAAATAGAACTAAGGCCAAATCAGATGCTGAAGAAATGTACAGCTTCACATTCCATCGCTGCTATGAAAAGGAAAATTAACTTTTAGTCAATATATTCTATCCCAAAATTTATCCGAGGAAAGGGAAGGGAATGACACGACATGAACAGAATGCAAAGCGAAGAGAATTAACTGTTTATCTAGCCACATCTGCATAGCTAATTCTCAATATAAACATATGTATTTACCTTACTATTAAACCTCCCTCTTTGAACCACACCAAACCGATGTTGTTCATCCACCACGGCAATACGTAAGGCAGAAAACTCAATCCTCTCCGCTATTAAACTGTGAGTTCCAATAACCATTGATATTTCTCCAGCTTGGAGCCCCTGTTAAGCAATCAGAATGGATGCTATGCATGACTGGAAACAATGACAACAGAAGAGAATTCATACAGATATACACCTCACGAATGACCCGAGATTGTTTTGAAGATGTTGCACCGGTAAGCAAAGCAACAGAAGGTCTGGATTCAATGTCCACTTTCTCAAGCAAATTAAGCAAGTGCTCATGATGCTGGATCGCAAGCAACTCAGTTGGAACCATGAAAGCTGCCTAAACACGAGATAGAGAAAGCAATACCATAAACTATATTAGAAACTAATCCATCTTATGGTGCGCTGTGAAGGAAATTTCAAACTCAAAAACAAGTAGAATCTTGACATGAAAAAATATTGTGGAGAACCAACCTGATATCCTGAGCCAATTACTTCCATGCAAGCCAAAAAAGCTACGACAGTTTTGCCACATCCCACATCACCCTGAAAAAGAAGATTTTAATAGAGCATGAGCAAGCTAAACTGTAGAGGGTGTATGCCAATTACAGTTTGATTTTGGATGACCTTCAGCAGATGGAAAATATATACAATCAGCCTTACATACCAACGTAGGACCTCCAACTATAATGCAGAAGAATTTAAATTGCAGAAAATGGTTAGCTAAGCAAAATATCTGAGGGCACACGATCATTCAGTTGACTCACAAAAATTAGCAATCGACAATTAGATCATAAGGACTTTTTCAATACAAACCGCTAACCTGCAAGAGCCTATTCATGGGAACAGGTCTCCTTAGATCCGATATGATCTCAGAAACAGCACTTAGTTGACTAGTTGTGAGGTCATATGGAAGAATCTTCAAGAACTTTTGTGTAACTCTGGACCATTCCTCAATATATGCGGAGCTCATTTCAGGTTTTCTGTACTTGTCTAACAACCCAACTTTCTCTATTTCTGTACCAAGACCTTCAAGCATTTGGAATAAGCGTCCCAACTGTTAGAAGATTCAGTTAATGATTGAGAATTTAATATTTGGGCATGGTTAGTGCATGGACAAATAAATTACAATAAAAATATAAAAATCGACTGAGACTGTCGGACAAATTAGCAGAGGATCATGCTAAAAAGATGCCTATTATAATTACAGTGTACGGCAATATCGGTTTCACCTCTTACACCATATTTAGAGATGTAGAGATGTTCTCATATCGATTCTTTCAAAAAAGATATAGAGATGTTAAAATTAAGCAAGAACAGGAATAATCGACTTTTGTTCAGGAAAGCATATGCAAAAGAGTTCTTTTACCTGCAGGTAAAAAAACTCATCGAATATCAGCCTTTTGCGAGCTGAATCAGCCTCATATATATTCTTTGGCTGGTGAATTCCCATGTACGCCTGCGTATTACAAGAAAATCAGTAAATGATAGTAGATAAAATGCTCCACATTAACACCTTCACAGGAGCTTTGCAAGACTTAAATTTCTAGTCATGCCTTCATATAATAACCAGATAAAATTCTCCAGCATTAAGGTCATCTTTTCTTGTGTTAAATCCCATTCCCTTTGCTTTACCTCAATTTTCTCAATAATCTGACAAAATTAACTGTTTGTGGAGAGTTCCGAGGTTTATCTCCGTATAAATTCAGTAACGTAAAGTCGATCTCCAAGACTTCAAGCAAGTAACTTCCCCTTTCCATTTTTGCACTATTAGACCCTTTTTCTTAATAGCATTTCTTATAAGCACTTCCTCATTGAGTCTATCCATAATACCAATTATCAGCCCCTTTTTTAAGTACATCAGATCAGATAATGTTGTCAGGTTAATTTTGCCCAACATTAATACAGATACATAAGAACAAACAGAAATCCATCTAGCAGGCATTCTTTTCAATCTAACGTGAATTCAGACATATAAACATCAAAAGCACTGTTCCCATCAAACCATGTTTAGAATAAGATTGAAACTTCGATGCATGATAGACCAATCCACCTATTGCGAAATTAAATTGATCAAGGTGCACTAAGGTGGACCTCAAAACCGCAAATAATTGTAAAACAAAGTAAACGAAAAAAAAACAGGAACAAGACCAGATTATTTAGAGGCTTTCCCTTTTCCGAGATGGACTCGCATTAGTTAGCGATTGAAAAGAAGCCTATCTACCTATGGAGACTCAACCTGTCCCGAAGTAATCCAGAAGAAGGGAAGATGAGCCAGTTCTTATAAGAGGGAGTTCCAGCAACTAAATGGCAAGGATGTAGATGGGGTACAGGTCAAGGCCAATGTGGATCCACTAACATGTAGCTTAAGCAACCTAGCTGTCGCCAAATCTTTCTGTCCCTGATCCTTTATTTATTTGTTTGTTTATTTATTTATTTATTAATATCAGATGGAGTTATAAAGATTCTTATTAGTAGATCAGCCACAAACTCGAAAAGTTAGAAAATGTATGTTTGAGGGAAGAAAAGAATTTAAAAATGAAGCGAATGAAAAGGGCAAACCACTTACATCACGAAGACATAAAATTCCAAGTTCCTGAGTGACATCTTTTGGAATAGGATCCATGCCGAAAGACAAGGTTTGCAAAGCTCTGGTATGATAAAATATGCATACACAAGACGCGTGTAAAATTGCGCACCATGGATAAAGCAAAATTGTATATCACTGTGATAATACAGGGGAACATGTCTATTCACAGAGACTGATTTTGTCTAAATAGCAATGCAGACAGAGTAATATGCAGGGGGAAAAAACAAGATGGTTCTATGCAAGTAGAAGTGCTTGATGAAATCCAGTCTTGAGCAATGACATTTATAAGAAGAACTAACCTTTGAATAATATCCCTAATAAAGGTAGGGTTTAAGCCACCTTTTGAAGGGTATATAGGGTATGGCCTCCCGGCAGTACAGAGAGAGGAATCCTCTTCATCATCAAGAACGTCAATATTATACTCTCTAATTTCATAATGATCTTCAGAACTCATAGATTTTACCTAAAAGGAGAAAAGTGCTGCTCAAAATTTCTAGACAAGAAACAACTCATTATTCCATTCTTGAGATATGTTACCATCTAATAATAATTTTACACACGAATGCAGATAGTAGTTTTTGTTTGCTAACAAATGAGGAAGGAGAAACAGAAATTCAAGATAAGCAAAAAATGATTTGGCAATACACTTGTGGGAATTATTTTTTCCTGGCAATAAACCTGTCGGGAATGCAGATTATTACTCTATCCCACATATCTATCAAATAAAAGCCAGAAAAGAAGAGGCTGAGGAGCGTATGCAATTTATCAAAAGGCAAAATGACCAAAACAAGAATGCATTACTATCTTTTGATGATTCAAATCATTGGCAACATATAGCTTCAGCAACGTAAATTCATGAAATTCACCATCTTTATTGGTAAACAAATATAAAGTGCACTGCACAATTTCGAGAAAACAACCAAACTTCTTGGAAAAATGAAGAACCGACTTTTTGCAAAATGAATTTTTGGATTTTCAGATTGCAAAATCAAAACATATATGCATATACTGACCTTGCCACTAACACACACTATGTCTCCAACTCTGTGCTTCTCTTGAAGGATTCTCAGAAAAGATTGACTAGTAAAACGAGTACCACGAAAGAATTTCTTCAGATGCAGATAGATTGTCTTTTTCTCCTTCGTATCTAGATCACCATTCATATGCTCCCAAGTTGATCTATCATCAGCGATCTCACAACCCACAACCACCTCTAGAAACGAAAATGATAAGCCTGCTCTGATTCCCCTGTGAAGAATGGGTAAGGCTTACTCATATAACAACTTACTTATCCTATTTACTCATATAACACCTTACTTGTCCTAGGCAATCTTTTGAAAAATACAGTTACAGCCAAGGCTGCAAAATATTTGGAACAGGGAGAGAAGCAAGTACAGATTAGTAGATAGGGGGTTTTAACACATTTAACTATTGGAGTCGCATGCTTACAGTTTTACAGAATGATAATGTCAACAAGAACAGCAAAAAATATGTAGAATATTGCCAAAGACATATATATATCTTGCTCCAGACAAAAACTTTAATAGAGCAGTTGCAGTAGCCAAAACTTTAGTCAGGAAGCTCCAGAAAATTACGAAAGCTAGGAGTGAAGAAAGAACAAAGTGGATGATCACAAATCATCATCAGATTTCGTCATCTAATAAATGAATTTCAGAAATATATTAAAGACCAACATGCTTGCACTATTTGCAAGAATTTCCAATCACATTGAAGTCAGAATTCGCCATCACATTAATCACAAGATATTCTGATTAAGTTCCCCGTCTTTCATTTTACCTCACTAAGGATTAAACAAAACAATTATATGTAGCGATCCACATTTAATGGCTAGTCTGATTACAAATGATAAAATCATTTTCATCAAATGTGTCGATGCACGACAGTTAAAATGAAAATTTACTCAGCCAGATGGCAAACTGCGGATCATCACTTCCCTTATCAAAACAACTGGACTAGCACCTAGAACGGCTATGTCAATAGGCCACAAAACAATGAGAAAACGGAATTACCTGGAAGACAAGATCCTGCCAACCGAGATCAAGTATTGTCCATCCTGAATTCCAATATGTGCATTCTGGAGATCAGCATAAGTCCGTGGAAAATGGTTTAGCAGTTTTCGTATCTACAAGGAAACAAAGAGGTCAGTGACAATACATGCTTTATTTCACAGATAAAAGCTTGAAAGTAACACAAATTTTAGATGAATTTCGGGGGCCCACCGTGTGAAAGTCATTCTTTTCTAGTAGATGGCACTGCCTCTTAGTCAATCCAGGTAAGGAACTGATCGGTCTGTCAAGAATCATGTCAACTGATGCACCAACTGAATCTGATTCAGCATCCACTTTGTTCAAAGATTCCTCCTCAACAACTGACCTATCCAACCTTCCAATTTCCACGGGCATGGGCTCATTAGGTAGCAAACTTGTAACACTTTCTTCCATTGGCAATTGTGATGAAGACTTTTCCTCTTCGAGAGAGACAGACAATGAAGACCAGGTATTGCAGAGTCTACTAGGAACACCCCAATTTGCACCAACAGCGTCATGGGGAAATCCCCAGCAACTTTGGGCTGCGGCAGAAGAGAGAGATGTTGTCCCGTCATACAACTCTATGGTCGGTGAACTGCCAATGATGATGGATGGGTATTTCTTGCACACCAAAAAGGCATCGAATTCGTCCTTAAGATTCGCATCGGAATTCTTCCCATCCCATTCATCCTCAATGAGATCGTGAATTCCACTACAAGCTATGACAACCCGAGAATTTAAACGGCGGCCAGGAAAACAGATGCAGCTATGGCGACACGAATTCAACCGGCGCAAGTAGTAGGACGTGATGCCAGCACGCAGTGGCTGCAAAGTGAAAAGATCCGTGACAAGTTGTCCGGGAAGGCCACCACACAAGTTCATGAGCAGCCGCTGGACTTTCATCTAAGAGAAACGAAGGTTGCCGCATTGATAGTCAAATCCTACGGGCCCGATAAATTCTTCCAAGCCGATTCTCGGTCAACATGACACATCTGGTGCAATATTCAGTTGCAGGCTCTAAATAATCAGCAGAAGCCAAAGAAGCACGAGATACGACGAGAAAACAATTGCACTCGAAATCAAGCGAACTAAGGCAATTCAAAAATAAACATTAGCTCTATCGCCAACATTCACACGGCCGACGGAAGTTCAGAAAAGAAAAACGCGAAATGTTAGTCAAACAGCCGCGACATCCCTTTTCCTTAAGTTCCCCGAGTCCAATGGTACCGACTCGAACGGAACTGCTACCTCGTCTCATCAGAAACCAACAGAAGAGCGTGCACCCCAGTCGAGGAGACGCGCGGCGGCAATCAGCGACAGCAGAGCAACGCAGAGGAAAGTTTAAAGGTAATGATGAACGAAGCTTTTCGTCGAAGGAGGAGGAAAGTGAACTTACGAGCGGTCCCGTCTTTCGAATTTCGAAATCGCTAGCTCAAAAGCTTGGGAGCTGACGAGCTTTTCGTTCCCGAGTGTCCCAATCCGTTGCAGAGGAGAGGGATGAATCGCTCTGATGCGGAGCGTATGCACCAAGGCTGCTTTTGGTAACGCTCCTGGAACGTGTTTATGTTCAAAAAGTGATCCAAAGTTATTTTGGGAGCATTTTTTAAATAGAAATGCTTTCGGCAAAAAAAATGTTCCAAAAGTATTTTGAAGAATACTTTAAAAAAAGAGAACACTTTTGGTTCTAAAAAAATAAACAAAAAAAATATATTTTTTTATTTTTGAAACACTTTTAATCCTAACGCTCTCTGATCGACGTTGGTCGCCGCCGGTCACCGTGGCCATCGTCGGTCGCTGGCCCACCGTCGTCGATCGCGGGCCCGCCGTCGCCGATCGTTTTCTCGCCGCCGCCGATCGATCACCCGCCGCTGCAACCGGTCGTCAGCTCGCCTCCACTGATTGCCTTGCCCGCCGCCACTGGCCGCCAGTCGCCGCCGGTCGCCAGCCGGCCGCCTCCGCCGATCACCGGTCGCCTGTCGGCAGCCGTCGATCCTTCCTTTTGGCGAGAAAAGTATTTTTTTTTAACTTACCAAACGCGTTTCTGTTCTCAAAAATCATAACCGGGAACAGAAACACAAAAGAATGTTTCTGTTTCAAATATGTTCCCAGTAACAAAAACGTTACTAAATGCAACCTAAAGTGCTCGAAAAGACTATGCGCCTTTGATATTTTCCTCACGCCCCTAATAATCATTTATTTAAACTAAATTAGAGTAGACATTAAAATAAAATAAAAAGAAAAATATTTTAATATCAAGACTCTGTTTATTTTGCAAAAAATGAACGATTTAGACATTATTTTCAAAAAAAAATGGCGATACATTTATACAAAACCTTTACCTCGAGCAGAAAATAAGTCGACGAAGAATACTCTTATTATCGACAATAATTTACATCTTAATAAATGAAAGTACTTTTCATTCATTTATTTTTATAAGTGATACAAAGCGATCATTCTTATAATTTTTTTAAAATTATTTATTTTTCATGAAATAAATGAACCTAAAATTTCAAAAATAATGTAAAGAAAACTATCTGTAGTTCTATGTATCGAAATGATACTACTCGTGAAATGTGTCTGAAAAGGTACGCACATTTGTAATTTTCAGTATGGCGCATCTTGCTGTAACTATGTTACATGTGTACTCGAAAAATAAAAAATAAATCCCACTTTTACTACCAACACTCGTCATTTCTTGTGTTTTGCGTATAGTGTAAAGAGACAAGAATATCTTATTCGAAGAAAATTATGACATTTAATCACTTTTCTTAAACCTTTTAAACTATTTTGCTAAGTAAACAAACATGAGGGAAAATGTTTACCATCTAGGGTGTGTTCGTTTCAAGGAAAGTGGTTATGACAAAATATCAAGAAAATGTTTACCATCTTAGGCCCCCGGTCCCGGTCCCGGCCCCGGGATCGGCCTCAGTCCCGTTTTCAAAAAAAGTGAGAGACTCAAATTTGAGAAATTATTTTTATCTTTTTATTTTGGGGAATTCACTTTCCTATTTTAATGAATAAAATCTTTATTGACTGGAAAGTACTTTCGGTTGACCAAATTATTTTCCACGAATCAAACAGACGAAAGTCCAGAAAACACTTTCCCCAAAATAAATGCACCCTTACTTGCAGTAGCGGAAGAGCCCACTCCCCTCAAGCGTGCGCCCCTTTTGTTGGCAAGATTCATTATTATGCAAATGTGAGCCGGTGAAATGTGTACTTTGATCGAATTAAATCCGATCATTAAGATAATTTTTAACTAAAAATACATAGTCAAGTCCAAAAGCCAATTATGCAATGCTGGAATGCTTTGTTAAGGATGAAAAGTCGCTAAAGAATCCATCGTGATAATGTGTTAAGGCGCTTAAATCGCGCTCTCGATAATATTTTGATTTCGAAGGAAGTAATTTCCAAATTTCAAATTTCAAATCATATTCACATGCGTTCTTACTAAACAAGAACTCAGCGTAAGCTAACCAGTGGAAAATTTATTTGACATGGCAAATCCAATCTTCTTGGACTCCAAGTCCAACCTGCCCATCCTTTAGGCACAACAACAAGAAGGATGACTAAAGTCTTAATCAGATTTCCAAGCGGTGCCCTCTTGCCAGGCGCTCGTCCTTGGAATCGGCGAGCAAGCCCTTCTCCAGAACCCAGTCCTCGATCATGGCTTGCGAGCTCAGTGGCTGGTCGGTGGGCACCAGATGCCCAGCACCCAGAACCACGACATGGCTCAAGCTCCCCCACTTCTGCACATACCCAGCAAGCACCCCATTCACCCTCCAAACCTTCCTCTCCGCGGACAAGAACTCGTCGATCCCTTCCCACTCCATCGTCTTCACCCAAGCCTCGGTCGACACCACGCCGTCTCTCAGATCGGAGTGGCCTTGGTACAGCAGGACCTTGCTGTTCTTGACCAGGTGCTCCACCATGTACTTCACGCTCTTCATCACATCCTCGCTCAGCGCAGCTCCCACCACGTCGCTGCACTCGTCGAACACTATGGACTCGTTGGCCTTCAGCGCCCTCTTCACCTCCTGCTTCTGCAAGATCTGAGTCACCCACTGGGTGTTGTACGGCACTTTCCTCTTGAAGTCGTACAAAGTGGCCAGTCCCGTCATGTTCTGCAGGAACCTCAGCACCCCAAGTCGGGCATCCGTCGCTTGACTCCAGCTCTCCATTTTGGTGAGCTCGACAGCTTCCCACTGGGCTTTCTCGAGCTCGGATTTTTGCCTCTCGTTGATCAAGCCGGAGAAGTAAGCGTTCGCGGCGTGAGTCGCAACTTGGGTCGCCGGGTCTGTCAAGCCATTGCCTATGGCGACCCCTGCTAAATTCAGGCGCTGCGACGGCGGCAACTGCGCATTCCACTTCAATGTGTAGTACCCAATCGCGGGGACATACTTCCCGGCGTAACTCTCGCCGGTAACATAAATGGGACGGGACTTAAAAGCCCCGTCGAGCTTAACGAACGCGGTTATCGCCGCGAAGAGATGCTTCGCGACGGTAAACTGGTCCCTCGGGATCTCCTCGGGAGAGGCGGCGATGCTGAACCCGACGCCAATGGGGTTATCGAGAAAGAGGAGGCCGAACAAGCGGTTCCAAGAGCCAGGATTAGGCTCGACCACCAGCTGTTCGGCGTTATGCGCGACAGAGCTCACGCGCCAAGGTCCGAGCTCGTAGAAGTTGCCGATCATGGAGGAGCAACCGGGGCCGCCCTGGAGCCAAATCAAGAGCGGGGTCTGCGAGGGAGGCGTGGTAGGTCGCTGGGCTTCATAGAAAGTGTAGAAAATGGCCGAACCAGAGGTGGGGCTCACCGGGAGATAGCCGGATTTCGTGGGCAGCGACTCTTTCGGGAGGAGCTGCGCGGTCGGACTCGAAATGGGCCGGGGTGACGACGATGCGGCGGGAATGAAAGCGATGCAGGAGAGCAAGAGGAAGAGCTTGAGCGGAGGAGAAGCTGTTGACTCCATCAAGATTCCCGGTCTCAGTGAGCATCGCCAGCTGGCTCCGTTCGTGGGATAAGAACAAGCACATTATTGAGAACAGACGGAGGTCCCAAAAAAAAAAAAAAAACAAGCAGATTCGTTGTCGTGCCACAGCAACTTGTGTCGGTTTGTGGAAGATTTGGCGAATTTTTTTTTTCCTGGCGTGTGCAAGAAAAATGGAACCTCGAAGCTCTTTTTCTTCATCGTCCTCAGCTTCGGTTGTTAACTCCGGGGATAATTAATTGGGGACGATGATCCGGTGAATGTACGTACGCTCCATCCGGACACCGAGCCGATGACCATTGGATCGGATTCGAGTGGCTTTGCTCGGGACAAGGGTGTTTGATCCATCATGTACATCACTGGGCTCGAATTCAACTAGCCTTCGAAACTCGGTACTCAAAACTCAATTTGAACTTGATCGAGTTTTAAGTCTCCTCCACGGACTTTATAGTCTAGGGAATTATAAGTCGAACATAGAACGGTCGTGCATTAATTCTTGTGATAATGCATGTCTCGAATTGATTTTTCTAATCTCGATATGTTGCACCAAAGTTTTTCTTTTAATCGAATGTTGCACCAAAGTTTTTTAAAAAAAAGAAGAAGAAGAAGAAGAAAGACAAAAAATTGAGAGATTGGGAGAGTGGTCGAGCAACAGAGCCGTCGCCCCTAAGGTGCTATCAATCATCGCCACTCCCTCACTCGACAACGGCATGATTTTGAAAGCTTAATCTTTGTAGGTGAGCAGAAAAAATATTAAAATATGGCATGATTTACGGGATTAAGAGCCTCTCAACCATGGCTGGATCTGGCGAAATGGGTCATAAAATCATTTCTTCACTCGTATTTAATATATATTTTTTGTATAGATTGAGTTGTTATATAAGCTAGTTATTTTCACTAAATGAGTCATAAATGAGTTTAGAATGATATATACGAAATTATACATGTGTTAAATGGATTCAAACCTTAATTAGACCAAACCCACCTCTGTGGCTCTTTTTCCCTCACTCTCACACATCGGTATGGGTAGGAGCTTTTTAAAAATGAGTTAAAATCGGAAGTGTTTTAGTAATATAGGTCGAATCAGGTATGGATTGATTGCGGATTGTGTTGGATATAGATCGTTGGATTTGCATTACATGGAAATGGGTCAAAATAGATTAAATAAGTCAATTTAAGTAACACCATTTCAACCTGATTCAAATCCGTTTCGATCCACCCGTTTAAGGGTTCTATTCGTGATAGTGCAATACCGATCCAATTCAAATTTCAGAAAAGAAAGTCCTCAATCAAAATAAAGATATAAAATATAAAAAAAGTTGCCCCGGGTTTCTTCTTATTTTTTTCAAGGTAAGCACGCTCCATTGGCATGCATGTTGCTTTTATGAACTTTCTGTAAAAGAGAAAATTGTCGAAATTAACAATTAGCATGCAGTGACAGTAACTACTGACTAGTCTGGTGGACCTCTCAAGAAGGTAGATAATTTTTTACCCCCAAAAGAAAAAAAGAAGGTAAATAATCACCGAGTCAATTTATGCCGAATAAGTCCTAAACTTTTTATTTGTTACCAATATATTCCTAAAAATTTGCACGGAATTCCAATGTAATGGTTGGAGATTGCTAACGTGGCATCCGGTTAGCAATCTCGAACCGGCATCATAGGTGGATGGCCATGCCAACGTTTTCTAGCATTAGTTAGCCAGAAGAACCGTGTTGACGAAATTAGAGAGTTTATTGTCGAATTGGTATCGATAATTTTATCAACAGAAAAAGTTTCAGGTTGTTATCATCTTTTGTATTGACCAAAAATAAGAGGAGCAAAAAAAAAGGTAGTCATTCTCACGTGAAGGAATAGAAACTGATACTATATATATATATATATATATATATACACACACACACACGCTTTCTTGGCTGAGTTATCCATTATCTCCACCATCTTTGCACTCTCCTTGTTCATTTCCCGTGCTCATATTTTAAAATAGGAAAATGATTCCCCACAATAGTGTCAGTTATTTCTAACCGTAGATACACACACCATCACCGCGCGTTTTGCATAAAATATTTGATTATCTCCCAATAGAAACAATTTTCTGCTTGCAACTAAATTCGTCAATCTATCTGACATGTGATTAAAAAACTTTTTTTCGTCTCGCTTCTTGTGAATTCCATAATTAATCCCAAGTACAGAGAAACAAGGCTAATAGATAAAATAAAGAATGTAATTTGCCTTTCCATTATTTTTCATCATTTTATTAAGTAACCACCTATTTTTCCTAAGCAACTATCCATCATCCATATTAATTTAAGAGATAAGTGCATTGACAGTCCTAAAACTTATCATGAAAGTGCAATCGAGTCATAATGCTTGTAAAAATGTAATTAAATTCTAAACTTGTCAAATTGATACAATCGAGTCATTATGTTGATTTTTGGCTTTTTTTTATTATTTTCTCTCTCCTACGTGGTGATGACGTGGGCTAAAACAACTCGTTTTGATCCAAAATTAATTTTTTAGTACAAAACTTACAGTTGCAAAAATTGACAAAGAAACATAAGAAGATTTGGGCCAGGGCTTGCAACCCTCGCCACCATCGCTGCCGTCCCACCATTGCCGGTAAGGGTCGGTGACTCTCGCCTAAATATGGGCAAGGAAATGCAGTCATTGTCAGCCCCTAGTTGAGCCATGATGACTTCCGCTTACCATTCCCCTACCATCGCCGACTAGCCCTTTCCTATGATGGTGGCAGCAGCAGCGAGGGCTGCACCTACGTCTTCTTTCTTCTTTTTATTCTTAACTTCAATTTTATGTATATTTTTTAATATTATTTAAATAAATTTCATTTTAAAAAATTTAGATTTGGATAAAACAATGACGTCCTTTTAGTCACGTCAGCGCCACGTAGGATGAAAATAATAATAAAAAGAGCCATGTCATGATTTTCTGTTAGTCAAACTGGATGGGGTTGACGGAAGAATTCGATTGGACTAATTTGACGTGTTTTAAGACTTGATTTATCTTTTTTTGTAAGTTTTAGAACCAAAATTGTAATTTCGTGACAAATTTTAGAACTTCCATTCCAATGCACTCTCTCTTGATTTAACTTCTAAGCGAACGGCCCCAACTTTTATTCTTCTTCGCACACGACATTTCAATTTCTCGCGCCCACGTGCTGGGTGTGTCCGTATACTAGTAATGTTTGCGGATGAGTACTATGCTAGCAAAAAGGGCAAAGAATGCTAGCAATTGTTGGGTGCAAAATAAGGAAAAGGGACAGGAACATTTTACAAAATGAAAAGGAAAATTTTATATATACACACACACAATTTGGGTTTCACTTTTTAGGAATTTTATAGTTAACCCACGTAAGATTATGAATGTAATTTGACCTTTTTTTATTCTTTTATCACTTCACCAAGTAGCCCACCAACTTCAATACCAAAAAAATCTTAAACTTATTGCAATTGTGTTAATCCAATCTCAATTTTTTTTTTAAATTGAGTACTAAATTTTTTGGCATTTGTGTCAATTCAGTTCATTTGGCTAGTTGATGTTGACATGGATATTTTTTAATATTTTCTTAATTTTTTAATTAATTATAATTTTTTTTAGGGAGGCAGGAGGCTGCTGGCCACCGGTGAGGGCATGCGAGCTCTCACTGGCTAATGGCCTCATGCAAGCCCTAACAAAAAATAAATAAAAAATGCATTAAAAAACAAAATAAATAATTAGTAAAATCGAAAAAATTACTAAAAATGTCCATATTAGCCCCGATAGTGTCACGTCTGTCGGCTTATCAAATGGGCTGAATTGGCATAATTGCAATAAATTTAGGACTTGCCGATAAATTTCTCGATAACTTACGCGTGTTCAAAATCAAGCAACGCTTCAACAACAACTTGGGGCTGCGTTTGGTCTTCCGAATTTCTTGTGAAGATAGGATAAAATAAGAAATGCAAGAATTTTGCCACATCCTATCTACTATTTAGCAAACTATAGATTTAAAGTTGGACAAGTAGAGGCAATGGGCGGCTAAGACCGACTCTTTTTTGTCGAAATATCAAATATTTTAGAAATTATTCAATGATGAATTCTAATAAGTAAGTTATTGTTGAACATATGTTTATGCCATCTGAATTTGGGCACAACATCGATGGAGCAAGCCTCGAAGAATTGCGAGTTGTGATTTAGAGTCGAATCTTTAGAGAATGACCCATTGATATTCCTCATTTTCTTGTCAAGTGAGTAAACAAGTGCCGAACAATCTAATTATTTAGCTACTTTTCGCAAGTCGAAGATGCGCTCATCCAAGTCGTCTAAGAGAGCCCTTTAGAATGTCGAGACCTTTTTTGAAAGTCGATGATTAACCTTGAGTTCTTCATAACATGTTGAGACCCCTTTCAAATGTTGGAAAGATTTAAGTGGTCAAAGAATG
This sequence comes from Rhodomyrtus psidioides, assembly GCA_021437785.1. Taxonomy (NCBI): domain Eukaryota; kingdom Viridiplantae; phylum Streptophyta; class Magnoliopsida; order Myrtales; family Myrtaceae; genus Rhodomyrtus; species Rhodomyrtus psidioides. Next base: position 1,281,604 of record JAILYB010000169.1, on the reverse strand, counting down.
AGGTAAGTGATCTCATATCAGGCCAAACAATCAATTAAAGAATAAGGTTGTAGAGTTACCCAACTTTATGGTCAGATACCCAGCTTGGCAGAGGATATATGGAACGATTCAGATGAGATCCAATGCGTCACCAGAGAGGCGGTCACACTTGATGGCCGCCGGAGAGGCACGTAGGAGAGACGGCTCAGCACGAAGGAGGGACGGCTTAACACGGAGGAGAAGCGGTGGTTGTGAGAAAAATTTAATTCTTCTCGTTTCTCGTCTCTTGAGAAATCTTTTTACGATCTATCTCACCCCCTCCTCAGGGATATTTTTATACTGATTATACCCCTTATATTCCCCTTTATCTTATCCCAAATAATTGCCAAATACAAAATAAGATAAAAATATGTTTATATCCTGACGATCAAACACAGTCTAAGGAAGGCTCCCGGGAGAGGTTTATATGCCGAAGCCGGCGTAAGAAATGACAAGCGAGTCCTCTCCACGCTCATAAAGAAAAAAAAAAAAACTTACCGTTCGAATCTTCCGACTCTATTCATCATTGCACAAACCGATTCTCTATTGTATTTAGTAAATACATGGCTGAGGAAAAAAAGGCAATTATAAAGGGAAAGAAAAAAACACAAACACATAATTACGAAAAAGCCCAGAAAGTGGCCAAAAGAAGAAAAAAATAATCCGAAAATATTAAACGTGAAATTTGTAGAATCAGGGGTGTATTTAGTAAATACACTGGAGAGATTCTCTCACGCGCTTTTTTTTTTTTTTTTTCTTTTCCATTTTTCAGTTTATTTTAGATAAAGATTCTCTGTGCATCTAATTGACCGATAGACAGGTTTCTCCCGCTACAAGCAAGAGCCAAGCAGAGAGAGAGAGAGAGAGAGAGAAGAGAGAGCGAGAGAGGTTGGTGGTCCGATTCGAGATGGACGATGAGGTCGTTCAGCGAGTCTTCCAAGAAGGAGGAAGAGACTACTTCCAGCAGCAACCTTCCACCTCTTCTTCCTCCTCTTCGATCCTCCAGTCCCTCCCTCTCCACGTGGTATTGCGTCCGATTGCTCTTGCGCGTTTCATCTCTTTCGTTTATTCCCGGAAATCGACGCGTGCGTGTGCATTTCGGTGCTTGGCGGGGCGCCGGCTGCGATCGTCGCGAGCTCGGCGCTCGGCGGGTTTTTGGGGAGAAATGGACGGAGACGTTGCGTTTTGCTGATAGGTTGTGTTGGGAATAAGTGTGCGGATTGGCGCATTGAGGCCGGTGTTTTTGGTTTGTTCCGTGAAGCTGGTGTTAGTTTGCTGGATTGGTGAGATTAGTGTGAAATGACTCGAGCATCGGAATTTGGAGGAAAATAGCCGAGCTTGGAGATGATGGTTTTCGCGTTATGTTCAGTAAGGAGTTATTTGGTTGGTGCTTGGGAGTTAATTTATTGATTTTTCTGGAAGTACTCTTTGCTTGGACTGAGGAGGAGTTTGGCGCTTTCAGTTATTCTCGTATGACCTTTGATCCATTGTCTGGGTCAACATTGATCGTCAACGGGCTAGGGAGATTTCCAGGAAGCATCCTTTTGGCGCTAATTCTTGCTGTGATCTTAATTCTCCTCGTCGCTATTTCTATCAATGTCCTTCAGGAACTTTTGCGCATCTTGCTTATCACATTGTTTATTGCAGTCTTTTGACCACGGGTATTATTTGTTGGTCAAATCCATTCAAGAACTTCGGGAGAAGAAAGAAGGTCTTGTTACTGTGGGGATTGGAGGACCTAGTGGTTCGGGTAAATCGAGGTACTTGTGCTATCAAACTTCGCCCTTTGTATCGCAGTTTCAGCTAATTAGGGAAAACTGAAACTTGTAAACGAGTTTCCTTGTCCGAATTACACTCATTACTTAGTTGTTTAATTGTTTATGAAGCTTAGCAGAGAAGGTGGCATCTGTAATCGGCTGCACTGTTATATCAATGGAGAACTATCGAATTGGAATTGATGAGGGGAACGATTTGGACTCTATAGATTTTGATGCATTGGTTCAAAACCTTGAGGTTTGTATTCTCTTTTATCTGTTACAATAGTTGCTTATGTTAATACAAGCTAAAGCTGTTTTTAGCCATAAGATGCTGATGATTTAGTGGGTCTATGGTGACACCTCTTTAGTTAATGATTGTTCTAAAGATGTTCATACTACGTATTCTGGCTACCGAGTCCTCGAAATTAATAGTTTCGCCAGTTTTCTCCTTGATTTGCATTAGCTCATTTCTTGGTGATTCTTTGATATTTGATGGTATATTAAACTGAGCATCAGTGATACCGAATGTCATGTCATGCGGATAGTATTGTTGCCAACGACTTAGCCCATCATATATGGGTTAAGAAATGAGTTTATGACCCATTTTGATAGTTATAATAGAGAGAGAGAGAGAGAGAGAGAGAGAGAGAGATCATTATCATTGAGAGTAGTGGGAACTTTGGAGGTGGCATGAGGGTTATACTCTTCACTTGCAAAGTCTTAGCTTTTAGCCTTGCAGGACTTTGCTTCTATACATACCAAATCCTTGGAGTTTTTTCGCCATTTACTTTCATTGATGTAAGTGCAGTAACCCTGCGAATAATCCTCGTAGATACTCCTGCTCTAGATCACCCTCACCGCTCCTGGATTCTTCATTTCATATGGTTGGCAATTTAGAGCATCAAATAAATAGAGATCTTTGGACAATCAACTAAAGTACACAAACTATCATACTCTCTCCTAGTGTAGCCTAGATCACTTGTGAACATTGACGCGTGTGTACCATTGCGTAAGAGATGTTTCATCCCATATAACAAGTTTTTCAGCGAGCGTATATTATATTACTTTTGTGAAATTGCCCGGGCTGATGCGTGTAAATATACTCCTCTAGCTTTCCATGTGATAAAGTAATATTATGTCAAGCCGCTGTTATTCTGATTTCTGTAAATTAACAATCTCAGAAGCATATGTTGAAAGCTGTTTACATAATTGGAGAGAACAAGCCATATAAATGAATTCCTTCTCACACTACTAGCTACTAACCATATATAGTTGCCTCTACCATGGACACCTTCCGTTTATTCTCGTCTTACAATCTTTTGACTGTTTTTCGTCTCACTGGCTTTGATGGCTGTTTCCTACAAAAAGACTTCCAACATTTTCATTATGGCTATTGTTCTATACTGAATCAGAAGACATTCATGTTAGGACTAAATATTATGCAACAACATCTGGAACCCATCCCTTTTGTGAACTCATGATCTACCTCATCCTTCTCCCACTATTCGTGTGTCATTATCACAAACTCATTAATTGCGTTTTTTGAGCTGGGTGATCCCTCATATACTTGCATGCTACCTATAGAGCTTAGTGAAGCCCCCATGGTATGTGGACTTTGATTCCAACTTGCCAATCGTAAGTTTTTTCTCATTTAATGTTGTTTTGACTTTATCATGAATAGTTAAGTTCATAACATGAAACTTGGCGTATGTGTGCTCAAAGTTCTGATTGTGAGCTGTTCTTGTAATCTCCTTGATTGATCTAGTGTTGATTCATTTCTATTCTCCCTTTGGATATAGGTTAGTTGACTGAGTCTAGTGAATGTCTTATACATTATTTTGCTATTTCTGCTTGCTATGTCTGACGATTTAGACTTTATTAATAGGATCTGACAAATGGGAAAGATACTTTGGTACCTGTGTTCGATTTTCAGCAAAAAAGATGTATCGGTTCAAAGACAATTAAGAGTGCTTCCTCTGGTGTGGTATGCTTCTATTACTCTGGGATTTGACATTCTGCTTGGCACTGTTGCAGTGCGTTCATTTATTCTTCAATTAATTGTTTTAGGTGATTGTCGATGGTACTTATGCTCTACATGCAAGGTTGCGGTCTTTGCTAGATATCCGGGTTGCTGTGGTAATTTCTTTTTCAAAAATTGCATAACTCATTCGATTCATTCTTAATATGATAATTGTATAATCAGATTTTTCTCTTCTCCGGATCAGGTTGGCGGTGTCCATTTTAGCCTCCTTTCAAAGGTCCAATATGATATTGGAGACTCTCGTTCACTGGATTCTCTCATTGACAGCATCTTTCCATTGTTTAGGAAACACATTGAGCCAGATTTACACCATGCACAGGTTGGTCTTTCATGTTCTCCATTTTTAAGCTTGCCGTCCTTGCTCATTTTTCGGATTTCTCTGCAGATTAGAATCAACAATAGCTTTGTTTCATCATTCAGGGAAGCAATCTACAAGCTAAAATGCAGAAGTGAGGTTCGTGTTGTGCAATTTTCAAATTCAAATCTGGGAGAAATCATTCCTTCACTTTCATAAGACTTTGACCTTCTTCATGTCTATGTGCCTTTTTCTTGTTTGTTTGAGTATATATTTTGGTCATATATTTCTTGGCACCTACTACAGTGGATCTGAGAGCTACTTCTCCTCTTCTCTTCCTTCTCCTCCCGGTACATTGTTTAATTTGTGTACCCCAGCTACTCTTTGTTCCTCCAACCCCTCACCCCGGTAAAAGTTATATAGCAAAAAGTTATCCTATGTAAACCATGATGTGCTGGCATAAAAGAGTGAGGATAGGTAAAATCATAATGGAACCTGTCCTCAGTTGGTCATCTCAGTGTACAAAAGTTTGTGGTCGCTGTTTTAGTGAACTTTCTTTGCCTGACCATATGAAGGGATTTTGTTTTGAGATCGGGAATAACTATATTAAAGTAATACTCTGAAAAGACTTCCTGAGAAGTAATTACTGTTATTTGTGATATGTACTCTCTCTACATCACGATAACTTAAAATGCTATATTAAGAGTATGCCATACTGAAAGTCATGTTCCGTGGTAGCTTTTTAAGAAGTAATAAACCAATTATGCTATCGTAAATGCCATCTCCTGTTTGAATTCATTCTTCCTCTGTTTTGGGGTGGGAACTTCGAATTGATATTGCTACATAATGTTACAGTCTCCAGATTCCTTTCCTCCCCAGGTTCTTCAAGGAAATGAAGCTCAAACTGATAAGTGAGTACATCTGCAAGCTGTTACTCTTTTGTGATAAGTGAACTTGGTTGTGGAGGGTGACATCCTCTTTTGCTTTTAGCTTTATTGAGATGTACCTGAGACCTCCATCAGCCAGTGAAGAAGCACGAATAAACGATTGGATTAAGGTGCGTCAATCTGGTATTAGGTACTATCTTTCTCTGGGTGACCAGAGGATTGTCGACAAGCATTTCATTATCCGACCCAAAGCAGAGTTTGAGGTAAGAAACATCTCATATTTCATTACACTAGATAATTGTTCTTTGAGTTTACTTGTTGATTTACTCTGCTGGCGTATTGTCCTTTATATCGGTTTTATAAGGTTTCTATTTCACTCATAAGAACCTTGACGTGGAGCTATATGTAGCATTTCAGACAGTTTTTGTGCAATTTGAGAATCGGCATATGTAAGAATCGACTTACATACATATATTTGACTGTAGCCGTGAAAGTAACATTCCATAGAATACTTTTAATCAACTCTATCATGGAATTATGAAAAAGGAAACTTCTGGTGGTACTCTGACTAATAGTCATAGTCGCTTCATTTTTTTAAGTTGTCAATTTGTATGGCTATGAATAATTATGTTTACTCAACATTGCATGTGAGATAATTTCTGATCTCAACTGATATTACCATTTCATGGCTTTGACTAACTTTGTCCGAGAAGACTTGCCTTTTGCAATTTGGCAATCCAATATAATTATTGACTTCGGATGATTTTTCATCCTCGAGTTGTGTTCCTACTAAAATTCTGACGAATTGGGTGGCTATTCAGGTCTGTCTCTCATTGTTCTTCTATTGAAACAGGTTGGACGGATGACACTAGGTGGATTGCTGGCTCTGGGATACACAGTTGTGGTCAGTTATAAAAGGGCATCCACTTTTGTCAGTATTGGCAATCTCTCAACGTCCCTCGAAACCATTGATACACTTGGCGAGACATTCATGGTGCTGAGGGGTACAAATAGGAAAGTATGAATTTCTTATAAGATAGTTTAGCTTTATATTATTTTCATGGCAGATGTTTATATTTTCTCTCAGTGTTTCAACTAGCATTTCCGCCAGGCTTTGGAGTTCTTCCTCTTTGGGACATTTCTTTTTTCCTTTTTTTTTGGTCCCCCCCCAGGGGGTGTGTTTTATAAACTCAAGTAGTAATCTTTTATGCAACCCATTTGACGAAGGTTGCTAATGTTAGTACCCTAATGATCCCCATGCTGGATCCCATGGACATCAGTTACCGCCTAAAACAATTTAAAACAATAAATTGTTTTGGACTTGCAAGAATAAAGAAATTAGAAGGTACCTAATGTTGTTAATCGGATAAGTTTGAAAATCAATTTCCATGTGGTCCTTTGTCAATCTGCTTGAAGTTCCTGCTGCCATTGGGGCTGTATGTTCTCTCTCTGTTGATCTGCTTTCTCTCTGTATCATGTGCTCAAGATGCAGCTTCTTTTGTCATGTATCTGTAAATTTATGCTATTTGAATATCTAGGGCTGCTCTAATTTGCTATTTTCAAACTGTGCATGCTTAACTGTTGGTGAATTTCCTATTTAGTTGAGGAATCTGTACATGGTGTTGGACTTTATTTTGGTCACTTTGTTGTGCTTTAGGCTGTTGGTGCAGAAGCATTGCTGTTGGGTATAACAGGACCATGGATCACCAAGTCATATTTGGAAATGATTCTTGAGAGGAAAGGTTGGAATATACCCCGATGTTCCGATTGTTCATTTATTTACTTTCTAGTTGTGACAATTGCAGCTGATGCTTTTCACTAACTTTTTATTGAACTGATTACAGGTGTCCCACGCCTTAATACACCACCACTATTATCAAGTGTATCTGTGACTGGAAATCAAGAAGGGACTGTTGTTGCCCCGAAGCCAATTCGTGTTACTCCAAATCTTGTGACACGGCTTGAGGATCTGTCACAACCATGGACTCGATCCCCTACAAAATCCAAAATGGAACCCCTTGTTGCAACATGGCACTTCATTTCGTCAGATCCTTCTTATGCTGATAATGTAGTCTTAGGTATGTCACAATACTACTTTGCTTTTGTTCTTGCATTTAAATAAGCAGTTACATTGATTATGATATACAGGTCTTTTCTTGATATATTTAAGGCTTCTCTCATGAAGCAACCGCAGATTCTTCTTCTTTCAGGGATACTATGAAGCTTGCTCCTATGCCTGATTCATATGATCTTGATAGAGGCTTGCTTCTAGCTGTTCAGGCAATTCAGGTAAGCACTGCAAATTGAGCCAGAGGCTCACAGGCTTACGTAGGCATTTGGGAGCCTGAGTTTTCCGTTTGTTTCTCTGTTTACTTAGTTTCCCATTTTTAACAATATTCAACCTTATTTTTGGCATTTACTGATGCAGGCTTTGCTGGAGAACAAGGGTGTCCCTGTTATTGTCGGAATTGGTAATATGGGGCTTTGATCATTCATGAACACCTACCCTCTATATTACCTGATGGTTATGTTGGCAATTACTCGGGTTGCGTTTGCCTGCATATTTTTCTTCAAAAAATTTCAAGCATTTAGAACTGTAGCATGAAAACTGGTAACAATAGAACTTATAAATTGGATGATTTCTCAGGACGGGAGTGCTTGAGGCAACTCGCATGTGACAGAACAAATCGTCTAGTGGTGTCATCCGTTTTCTTATTTAAAGTACATCGTGCATGTCAAAACCCAACAAGTAGCTAATTGCGTTTGCTTGCAAAAGGTGATGAGCATGCATTCATAACTTCATTGGATAAAGTAAGTCTTTTCACTTGGTGATATCTAAGAAAATTGTTGTTTGCAACAGGAGGGAAACTGTAATTGGGCTAAACTTATTTGGACAAAAAGACACCTAAATTGAAAATGGTGTCATAAGAACTTCTCTGCTTGGAAAATTTGAATGTTCTCCTCAAGATATTCTTTTGGGCATTTAAATACTCATATAAGATTGCCATTTGTAAGATGAGAATATATTTTACTCCTTTTCTAGTAGCTTAGATTTTTTGAACAAACAGTTACACATTTCAACATGTGTTTCAGATTATAGCACGTCATGACTCCAGAGCCAACACTCCCTCTTACTGTCATTTTGTTTTCCTGTTCTAGTTTCCTTCTTACAGGTGAGGGGGAGTGTTAGGAAATATACTAGATTTAAGACATTGCCCAATCCCTACTGCTTAAGTTTTCCCAACAAGTTCATAGGAACACATTCCTATTAATTCCCAAAAAATACAAATGCATACAAATTCGAACCAGCAACTAATCCCAACATGGACATATCGAAAGAACTCATATAAGCAAGATATATATGAATGATTTGCTCCAATTCACTGTTCTTGAGGTTCTAGTGTTCATCTTGACATATAGTAGTTGCGGAAAAAAGTTTTTAACTTTTATGTCTTTTGTTTGCATTCTTGTTAGACGAAAGTTCAAAGCTATCGAATAAAATGATTAAACATAGCCATTCTACTGATATGTTCTTGGAACTTGGGTATTTTAGTTTGTCAATGACTTGTATGCTCTTATTGTTGTTGCAGGAGGTCCAAGTGGCTCAGGAAAAACTAGTCTGGCTCACAAAATGGCAAATATAGTTGGCTGTGAAGTGGTTTCTCTTGAAAGCTATTACAAAACTGAGAACATGAGGGATTTGAAGTATGATGACTTCAGGTCTATTGACCTATCTTTGCTTTTAAAGGTGAGCAAGAAAAGAATATTGACTTAAGTTTCTCTTCATCAGATTCTTCTCCTTGGCTTTAAATGCCTAAAACAAGTTTAATGGTCTTTTGTTAAATGGTAAAGAAAGGAATAGGGCGAATTCTATTTTGGCTTTATATATGTTTTAATGTTCTGTGACAGAAAAATTGCTATTACTGAAGTTTCAAGTGTCAATTATCTGGATTATGTTTTATTTGCTATTACTAAAGTTTCAAGTGTCAGTTATCTGGCTTATGTTTTATGGGGTAAAATTAACACTGAGGCAATTATATATTTCCAAAGACACTATATTTGCAGGACATATTGAACTTGATATATATTTCATGGCTTCTGTCATTGGCTTGAGAGGGATGGATTAGTTAGGCCTAATGTTTTTGTGGCTTTTTTTTTTTGGCTCAATACTGAAGTAGGCGACCGTTTGTTATCTTGTGCTGTCTTCACCCCAGTCACCATTCTTTGAGTTCCGTAACTTTATTTAATCTGCATTGTGAAAGGATGTCATGTCCGTATGTATATTTTTCTTTTTCTTTTTTGGTCATTTCTGTGTTACTTGATTGTCCATCTTCAACTACTTGGATTTCATGAAGTATGTGCTAGGCAAATCCCTTCTATGCTGGCCTATACATTTTGTTCACTCAGATTTCTTGACTTAAATAATGAGGATGCAATTGCAATTGTCTTCTTGTTGACATCTTCGAATAGTTGTCAAGCAATTATTTGGAAGTTATCTTCAGTTAATATCTGACTGTTTGAACATTTGCAGAATATCAATGACATAAAGAAAGGTCGGAAAACAAAAGTGCCAATATTTGACTTGGAGACTGGAGCTCGAAGTGGTTCGAAGGAGCTCGTAGTTTCTGAAGATTGCGGTGTGGTCCGTCTTGGTGGTCCTTATAGATTGCTCCCTTGTCTTTTCTTAATTCAATCTCCTTAAGAAGCCTCGCAATACTAACTGCTTAGTTCTCTATGGTTAAATTCTTCTCTCTTAGGAATAGATTCCTCATGGAAGAACAGCTATAAAATTGGGTAATCCAAAGAAATAGGCTAAAAGAAGAAGTGGAACTGGTCATTTGATTTTCCAAGCTTCTTAATTTGCAAAAGGGAAAAAATGTACGGCTAGTGTCAAGTGGAGGAGAGGAAACAAAAGATAGTGGGAGAGTTGCGATCACATTTTGGAGTCTGCACACTCTTTTTTTAAGATTCACAGTGGACTCAACTTGGTAGAAACCAAACTATGGGTTCAGATTCTGTATCCGGATTTCATTGTAATCATGAAATCTTCTCAACTGACAAATGCATGACTTAGAAAGAAGTATTTCTCTTCCAATAGCTTAAGAGTGTCTTTCAGTGCGGATAGAACAAAAACTTGCCGCCACTCGTATAGTGTCATATGAAGCTATTTCAATCTAAAAATCACCTCGAAGACTTGTATTTACTCAATGATCATGCACGATCATTATCAATGTAAATGAGAAACAGCTTTTGTTGTAATCAGTGTTGTGTGGGTCTTATGGGTTGTTAAATATGCTATTTTCTCTGTGGGTTGTGATGATGCCATGTAGTTGTTTGCAATATTAAAACAATGCAATGGATTTGACTTGTAATCTGGCAATAGCAAAGTAAACAAGAAGAGAAAGAAAGAAATTGGATTGAAGTAGGTTTTCCAATTCTAGCATAAGCAGTGTTGATCTATAGATACTGAACAAAAGCTGTACTTCCTCCAGAATCTATGTGACTGGAGGACAGTTATCACCTTTAGGTTTGAACTCGTCTATGTTTATGATATAGTGAATATTGATGGCAATTTAATTTTTCCCTTTTCCACTGGAGCAGATAATTTTTGAAGGCATATATGCTCTGCATCCTGATATCCGAAGAGCACTCGATTTGTGGATTGCTGTTGTACGCACTGGTTTATACTTTTTATGTAGACCTTCCGATCTTCATAATTTTCTGAACCTTGAACCTCAATGTCTAAATGCCTCTCAACACTTTCCAAACAGGTTGGAGGTGTTCATTCACATCTGATATCTCGAGTTCAAAGGGACAAAAGCAGGGTGGGTTGTTTCATGTCTCAGAATGAGATAATGATGACTGTATTCCCCATGTTCCAACAGCACATTGAACCACATCTTGTTCATGCACATGTAAGTGAATCTGGGATTACAAGGCCTAAATGTTTAATTTGAAGTGAATTCTTCCTGATTTACTCTATCAGTTAGATAATTCACCTTGGAGAAAAATCAACTGTTAGATGCTCCTTTGTTGATTGTCTTCTTTGAGGGTTAACTTGGTCCTGCATTGCAGCTGAAAATTCGGAATGACTTTGATCCAGTACTTTCTCCTGAGAGTTCACTGTTTGTTTTGAAGAGCAACAAACAAGTAATACCACTGAAATGGCTTTGTTGCTCCTATCTTGAATATTTATTTGGTGGTTACAATGAAACACAATGGCTTTTGTACTAGGTGGCATATCAAGATATTCTAAAAATTCTGGACCGTGGAAAGATCTGCAGTTCTGCTCAAAATTTCATTGACATATACTTGCGGCTTCCCGGAATTCCTGCTAATGGACATTTGCAAGAGAGTGACTGCATAAGAGTCAGGATATGCGAAGGCAGATTCGCCGTACTGATACGGGAGGTGTGTGATGAAGTTGCAGATTGCAACTATCATCTTTCTGCTTCTTATAGCTAATGAAAAATACTAGCTTCTAATTCTCTTCTAAACAACATATGTCAGCCTATAAGGGAAGGCAATTTCATTATTCAACCCAAAGTAGATTTTGATATCAGCGTCAGTACAGTTGCTGGCCTCTTGAACCTTGGGTGAGTTATATGAATAGCTGGTCTAATTTATTATTTTCTTTATTTACTGCAGGATTTTATTTCAATTGAACATAAGTTTCATAAGATCTTGTAGTGTATCCTTTTTCTCATGATCTAATGTTAGTGAGCTTGACGTGGTTGTGTTCCAAAGTAGATAGCAGGGATTCTGTCTGAGTAATGCTTACTTTTAATAACTTAAGGATATTTCTGTATCCATTCTTCTGGGTACGTTGGACGGTTTTCATTTTTTTGAGTTTCTACTGGATATCGATGCCTTTAGAGTGATAAGGAACAAAAAAGTGATTCCTTTAAAGTTATGATGCCATATACTTACCTTAGATAAGTGTGTGGAAGCTATGCTTAGTTTTGGCTGGTGTGGATTTGCTTGAATTTCTCTAAGTGTGTGCTCAGGAGCATTTTCTTATAGGAGAGAGTGACAGTACAGTTGAAGTTGTTGAACCACTCTAGGGTTCTTGATTGTGGTTTTGTGCAAGTATATGCCGAGTGCTGAATAGGGTGGTGTCAGCTGTGTATTCTCATGCAAGAGAAACCTAGTCTGCAAAAGTGTCTTGATATAGATGTTGGATTCTTATGGAAGAACTGTAGTTTTGTCTATCGTTGGGGTGGAACGGTTTGGAATGCCTAAAAGAGGAATAGCTCTGAGGAAAGAAACGATGCTGATTTTAGAGATATTTGTTAAAGTATCCCACATTGTTTGTGTTGAGAGAAAAAACTGAACTGAATGCTTGGTTAGGTAATGTGACCCCAAGCTATCTATTTATAATAAAGCCAAAAGGCCAAAAATTACAATATTGCCCTTATTGCAGTTATTCATAAAATAATAAAGAAAATAGACAAATAAGCCCTCATCGGCTAAATACTCTCAACACTCCACCTCAAGTTGGAGCATAAATATCACACATGCCCAACTTGACTAAAATAGGATGAAACGATTTACTTCCTAATCCTTTAGTGAACACATCAGCAAGTTGATCACCGGACTGAACAAATGGCATACAAATTAATCCACTCTCCAACTTCTGCTTGATAAAGTGTCTGTCAATCTCCACATGTTTTGTACGGTCATGTTGTACAGGATTGTGAGCAATACTGATGGCAGCCTTATTATCACAATATAGCATCATAGGAAGATGAATGGATACATTAAGATCTTCAAGTAATCCTTTAAGCCATAACAGCTCACAAACTCCCTGTGCCATTGCACGAAACTCTGCTTCAGCACTAGATCGAGCAACCACATTCTGCTTTTTGCTACGCCAAGTCACAAGATTTCCTCCTAAGAAAGTACAATACCCAGAAATAGACTTCCGGTCTGGAGATCCAGCCCAATCAGCATCTGTATAAGCTTCAATCTTCAAGCCATCATGAGGAGATAAAAGAATCCCTTTCCCAGGAGTAGATTTCAAATACCGAAGAATCCGAAGAACAGCATTCATATGAGTAGAGTATGGATCATGCATAAATTGACTCACTATGCTCACAGCAAAAGCAATATCAGGTCGGGTGTGGGACAAATAAATCAACTTGCCTACTAACCGTTGATAACGACCCTTATCCACTGGATCACCATCTTTTTCTCGAAGTCGAGTATTGGCCTCAATAGGCGTATCAGAGGGATGACATCCCAATAACCCAACTTCCGTCAAAAGATCAAGGACATACTTCCTTTGGGATAGAAAGATACCCTTTGAAGATCGGGCAACTTCAATCCCAAGAAAGTACCGAAGCTTTCCAAGATCTTTTATCTCGAACTCTTGGCCGAGAAATTTCTTCAACTGGCTAATCTCATCATTATCATTTCCTGTGACAACGATGTCATCTACATAGACAATGAGAATAGTGATTTTAGTACCTGATTTCTTCACAAACAAGGTGTGATCAGCGTTGCTCTGTTTATACCCAACAGAAACCATAGCTCTCTGAAACCTACCGAACCAGGCTCGAGGTGACTGCTTTAAACCATAAAGTGCACGTTTCAGCTTGCACACTTTACCTTGAGTTTTGTCACAAGAAAAACCTGGAGGAATCTCCATATACACCTCTTCTTTTAACTCTCCATGAAGAAAGGCATTCTTCACATCTAACTGTTGAAGATCCCATCCCTGATTAACAGCACATGAAAGTAATACTCGAACAGTATTTAACTTGGCAACAGGAGCAAAGGTTTCTTGATAGTCAATCCCAAAAGTCTGAGTAAATCCCTTTGCCACTAACCGTGCTTTATATCTATCCACAGTACCATCCATATTTTGTTTGACTACAAACACCCACTTACATCCTACCGATTGTTTCCCAGGAGGAAGAACAACAAGATCCCACGTGTCATTTTTCTTCAATGCATACATCTCCTCCACCATTGCTGCCTTCCACTTCTCATCTGCAAAAGCTTCCCGCCAATTTTGCGGAATAGAAACAGAAGATAGAGAAGACACAAAAGTACGATAAGAGCTGGACAAAGAGTCATATGAGACAAACTGGGATATAGGGTGTTGTGTACAAGTTCTAGTACCCTTTCGAAGTGCAATAGGAAGATCAGAAGAAGAAACCATACCAGGAGTAGTAGAATCCGGATCCGGAAATGATGATTGAACAGGCAATGTATAAGTGGTCTTAACCTGCTTGTTGGTAGTGGGCTCTCTACGACGATATGTCTTCATTGTCTTGCTTCTATCGACAGTTTGCCTAACAGGAGTAGAGGTAGACTCCCCCTGAAGTGGTTGTTTTGTTATCTCCTCTTGTGGTACTGTATTATCCTTCTCTTGTGTTGCATTATTCTCCTCTGGGGAAGGAGTAGAACCTGTGTTCTCCTCTTGAGAAGAAGGAGAACACTCTTGGGAATGAGGAGAATCATCAGAGAGTATAGGAGAAAAGGGGTAAGTAATATCCAAAATAGGGAACACCTCTACACTAGGACACTCCCCCTGAAGAGGTGGAGCTGAATAATAGGAATTAGACTCGTGAAAAACCACATCCATAGATACAATGGTGCGCCTAGAAGGAGGATGATAACACTTATAACCCTTTTGAGTAGGTGAATACCCAAGAAAAATGCAGCGGAGACCACGGGGTTCCAACTTACTCTTAGAGTTGGTGTTACGAGCATAACAAGCACAACCAAAAATTTTTGGGGAACGAATAAAAGTCGAGGATCCCTGCAAAGCATCAATAGGTGTGCGAAAATCAAGAATTCTCGTAGGCATCCGATTTATTAAATAGGCAGCAATTAAGATAGCATCACTCCAATACTGAGCTGGGACATGGCGGGCAAACATAAGAGACCTAGCGACCTCTAACAAATGTCGGTTCTTTCTTTCGGCAACACCATTTTGTGCAGGAGTATCAACACAACTGGTCTGATGAATAATGCCATGATCAGAGAGATACCGTTGAAACTGACACTCAGTGTATTCAGTGCCATTGTCACTGCGAAGAATTTTCAAAGTAGCATTAAACTGAGTTTGGACCATTTTGTGAAAATTTTGAAAACAGTGAAAAACGTCACTCTTATGTTTCAACAAATAAACCCATGTTGTACGAGAATGACAATCGATAAAAGTAACAAACCATCGGTGACCGGAAATAGAAGTATGCCGTGAAGGACCCCACACATCAGTATGAATCACATGAAAAGGGAAACGGCTTTTATTATTTGAAGATGAATAAATTGAACGAGTTTGTTTAGCCAAAACACAGGCTTCACAAAAAAATCATCTTTATTACAAGCTGAAACGAGACTAGGAAAAACTTTTTCTAAAGTTCCTAAAGGGGGATGACCTAATCTGCAATGCCACTGATGAAGATCTGTCAATGCCGAATTAACTTGATGAGGCGTAGAAGACAAAGTTGAAGTAGAAACACCACTACCCTCGAGCAGATAAGGACCACCATCCAATCTACCATGTCCAATCTCCTTCTCCGTTACCAGATCCTGGAAAACACAATAAGAAGGGAAAAAGGTTACTTTGCAGTTTAAATCTCGAGTCAGACTACTGATAGAAAGGAGATTAGTTGAGAATGATGGAATATGTAAAACATTTGATAATGGAAGAGTAGGAGAGCAATGGATAGACCCTTTTCCAGCAATGGAACAGAGGGTTCCATCAGCTACGCGAACTTTGTCTCTACCGGAAGTAGGGGTATATTGCTTAAAGAGATTAGAAGAACCTGTCATGTGATCTGTAGCCCCTGTATCAATGATCCAGGGGTTGGAAACAACAGAGGTATTAAACCCCCCAAAGAAAATACCTGAAGTGGCTAGGTTTGAAGCAAAAGAAGATGAATTGGCAACCGTGGGAGAGGCAGCAACAGCAGAAGCTTTCAATAGGCGTCGAAATGCCTGAAGTTCTTCCTGGGATAAACCGATATCAGTAGTAGGTGCAGCAGGAACAATTTCAGAATGGTTTGCCATGTTTTTTCCCTTCTTTTGTGCCCTTTTTGCCTCAAAATCTGCAGGTTTTCCATGTAACTTCCAACAGGTAGCCTTAGTGTGATACGGCCTATGACAATCAATGTTCACACTTCACAACCTCTTTAGAGGTATCAGACCGAAAGGGCGAACCGGATTTGGCAATAGTACCAGCACTGGTTTGTAAAGCAGATCGATCAACAGTAGAGGGATGAAGCATTGCTGTCCTACGGCTTTCTTCAGAGTGAACTAGGGCATAGGACTGTTCCAGAGAAGGGAATGGAGACCGGCTAAGGACTTGAACACGTATCTGATCATATTCAATGTTTAATCCCGCCAAGAAATCATAAACTCTGATCTTGTCCACATGTCTCTTGTAGGCAGCAATGTCCACATGATTGGTTGGGTGATAATCGGTATAATGATCTAGCTCTTGCCACAAACTCCGAAGCTCAGCATAATATTGGGGTATAGTCATCTCTTTTTGAGTGGTGTCATGAACTCGTTTTCGAAGTTCATACACCTGTGCATCATTCCCAACTTGACCATAAGTATCCCTTGCAGCTGACCAAATCTGTGCCGTAGTATCAAGAAGCAAATATCCTTTTGCAATATGTGACTGCATCGAGTTAAGCAAAAAAGACATTATCAAAGAGTCATTCGAGATCCACTTTTCCTGAGTAGTACCTGATGTAGCCGGCCTCACAGAAGTGCCGTTGATATGTCCTGTAAGCCCTCGGCCTGCGATGGTCAAGAATGTCGATCGAGACCACATCAAATAATTTGTGCCGTCAAGCTTCACAGGGATCGCAGCAAAATTAATATAATCTATACGGCCATCTCCTGTAGGCCCAGAGTTCACAGTTGAGTCCTCAGACATTGTGTCTCAAAAAAACAACTCGAAAAAAGCCCAAAAAAATTGGGTAGAAGTCCGCTGATAGTTGGCTGAAGTTGTCCTCCAAAAAGCAGCCAAATCAGATCTAAGGGAAGGCAAAAAAACGATTTTTTTAGGGTTTTGAAAACCCTAAAAAAATTCCGTCGATTCAGATTTTTTCCCAAAGAATCTAAAAAAATAAATATGGTGGTCCACGAACTGCAGTACTTTGGTCTTCACACGCGAGAGGAAAGGCCAGCGGCAAGGCAGAAACAATCTCAAATAAGAAGATCCAAAAAATCGCAGAAGGGGTTGAACCACCTATCGCAAATTGTAAAGAAATTATATCATAGAGGTGAGATTTAGGGCAGACACTAGATTCAAAGAATCACCTCATTAGTGCCGCCCTATGGTGTGAAAGAGAGCAAAGAAGAAGGTGAGAAGGAGCTGCGGTGGGAAGTGAGAGAGAGAGAGAGAGAGAGAGAGAGAGAGAGAGAAGAACGATTGGGGTAGAAGAAATTAGGGTTAAGATTTCAGTTCAGCCCTTGCTCTGATACCATGTTGAGAGAAAAAACTGAACTGAATGCTTGGTTAGGTCAATGTGACCCCAAGCTATCTATTTATAATAAAGCCAAAAGGCCAAAAATTACAATATTGCCCTTATTGCAGTTATTCATAAAATAATAAAGAAAATAGACAAATAAGCCCTCATCGGCTAAATACTCTCAACAGTTTGTCTTTGGGTCTTGTCTGGGCCTTACGTACTTGTTATCTCCTTCCACCTAATAGTTTAAACTTTTGGATTTGATATCCTGACAAAATACTAACATTATAATTCGCTTGTGGTTGTTGTATGTCTTACTGCTTTCATCATTCCACTTTGTGATTTGCACCTGAAAGGTTATGTTTAATGTCCTATCTCACTTGTCTACAAGGTTTGTTGAGGCCTAATACGTATTTTCCCTAGGCCTTATAACTTAAGGGCATGCCTACAAGGTCTTAGGCCTAGTCTCCCTACATCTTATAGCTTTCTGTTTTCTGACATTAAGATTTCTTGTAGCTTGATATAGTTGTTTAAGAAATTAGACTCAACTTCCATAGTTCCAAGAGATAATGGTTCTTGGACTGCTTACCACCTGCTTCAAGAAGTTTACATTAGAGTGTTTGGACAAAGAGAGATGTTGTAAACTATCTCTCGCAGCAATGTAAGAGGTGCCTTCCCTCTTCTCCTTCTCTTCTTCATGTGGAAACAGCTTTTGTTTCTGTGTCCTAAGTATTGAGGCTGTGGCTTTGTGTAACAATAAGGTTTATGGTAGGTGAGAATGAGGAAAAGGCCTCTCTGGAGGGATATAAGAAGACTGATCCCATTTGATTGCCCTCCTCAAAACTCACAAATAGGAGCCTCGGTGCTGCAAACCTTTTTGGAATTACTAAACTACTATTCTTTCTTTCACATCTCCCACGTGTGCATTCGTCATTTAACTCTTTGATGTTTATCTGCTACTTTGAAGAGCTCTACGTACGTGCACAACTATTATGGGTGCACTCCGGCTTCCCTGTGTTTTGGGCTCTGTTAACTCATAGCTGTTGGCTTTGGCTTGTCAATCTGTTAATAATACTTTCTCTCTTTCTCCCTGTCTTCTCCAGGTATCAAGCTGTGGCATACATCGAAGCTTCAGCCTTCATATATCAAGATGGGAAGGTTATAATAGCTGACAACCTTTTACTTTTCTCCTTGTTGGGAAATAATGGTTGACAGCTTTTTAGTAGGCAAAACTTCTTGGATCTTTTATGTGTGCTTAATTTGATATGTTCACTAGGTGGCATTCGATTTATATGTGCAACTGGGGTCCGTTCATTTTTCTCCTTTCTGGAGCTTGCTGCAGTTATTCTTTTTCTTTTTCTTTTGGCCTCTAGAAACAAACTTGACTGAGGTAAAAGGAATGTTTGTTTAGTTTTCATACTTTTCAAGTTCGTTGAAGTCACATGAGGTCAAATTTAATTCAATAGTATCATCTTCAAAGTCTGCCATATGAATATTTTCATAATAAACCAGCTCTGCCTGGAATTCTGAAGACTTGGTTCCCAATTTCTATTCGAAAATTACACTCCGAGGCCTCATTAGCAGATTACATTCTAAGCATTGTTGGATTTACAAGTAATGTTTGTGATACATTCTCTCTCAAGAAATCTATCAGTGAATTAGAACCAAGTATTTTAGTGTTATTACTCCAAAAGAACGGGAAATTAGTACTGGTATGCTGCAGTTCCTTTCGGAATTTTTAGGATCTTAAATAATTCAGTAAAAAGAAACCTTTAAATTTCTATGCTCCTTGGTTGCATTACGGTGCTTCTTTTGGACAATGCAGCTGATTTCACACTTACTGCTGTGTGATGACACAAGCAGTTGTCACGAGCATCTCCCTTGGTGGATCGCTTCTTATTTCTGAGTATTTTAAACTTTCTGTCCGCCTTGTTAGCATCCTTCTCTGTTAGTTATCGGACATATGACTGATCATCTGGTATTTCTATTTATCTGTCCATATATTATGCCAAAAACTCATTATTTCCTGATGAATCGAGCCAACATCTTTTTCCGGGGTTTCTTGCTCGCATTTAACTCGATGACTTATTAGCATGAGATCTTATCTGCATATCCCCCATATTATGAGTAACGTATGCATGCGGCGAGTGATGATTGACTCCCTTCGATTCTGATCTTTATTCTTGAAGGAAAAAATCTGTATTTCCTTACTTCTTCTTGAGTAATTACAAGGTCAATATATATACAAGAGAAAGGATACCCTAGTTAGGCAAGAAACCTAATTTAGGTATTGACTCACCTAAGTTTAGGTAAGAAACCTAAGTTAGGTATAGACTCACCTAAGTTAGGTATAAAATTACAAAGTTTCAAACAACTTTACAACTCAACACTCCCCCTCAAGCTGGTGAATAGATATCTTCCATTCCCAGCTTGGTAGTTAGCTCGTGAAAATTTCCACCATTGAGCCCTTTGGTTAAGACATCTGCCACTTGCTGTCCTGAGGGGACATACGATAAGCAAATTAGTCCTTCCTCAAGTTTCTCCTTGATGAAGTGTCTATCAATCTCAATATGCTTTGTCCTGTCATGCTGCACAGGATTGTGGGCAATATTAATTGCAGATTTATTATCACAGTACAACTTCATAGGACTCTGCCACTTAACCTTCAAGTCATCAAGAATGATCTTGAGCCATAACAGCTCACATATTCCTTGAGCTGCTGCCCGAAACTCAGATTCTGCACTAGATCTTGCCACCACATTCTGTTTTTTACTTCTCCAAGTTACCAAGTTACCTCCAATGAAGGTACAATAACCAGTTGTAGACCTCCTATCAACCACTGATCCAGCATAATCTGCATCTGTATAAGCTTCAATCTTGAGGTCTGGACTCTTTCTGAATAATATTCCTTTTCCTGGGTTCCCTTTCAAGTAATGTAAGACTCGAAAAGCAGCTTGTAGATGTGATTCCTTTGGATTATGCATGAATTGGCTAATCAAATTTACTGCATAGGAGATATCGGGTCGAGTATGAGCAAGATAAATCAGCTTTCCTACCAATCGTTGATACATTTCTCGATCCACTGCCGCCTCTTCTTTGGCTTCTGCTAGTCTTTGGTTCGGCTCAATCGGAGTGACTGCTGGTTTGCAACCAAGCTTCCCAGTTTCCTCCAAAAGATCCGTCACATACTTCCGTTGTGAAATAAAGATCCCTTGTTTTGAGTATGAAACCTCAATTCCTAGAAAATACCGTAGCTTTCCTAACTCCTTTATCTCAAACTCTCTGATCAAGTTCTGTTTTAGCCGTTGTTTCTCCCTTTCATCATTGCCCGTGACTATTATGTCATCAACATAAACCAACAATGCTGTAACTTCCCCTGCATCCGAGTGTTTTATGAACAGAGTATGATCTCCCTGACTCTGTTTATACCCAGATGCCTTCATGACTCTAGCAAATCGTCCAAACCAAGCTCTAGGTGATTGCTTGAGTCCGTATAACGCCTTTTTTAGTCTACAAACCTTTTCGGTTGTTTCTTTTCCTTCGAAACCAGGTGGCATGTTCATGTAGATTTCCTCTTTCAACTCTCCATGTAAAAATGCGTTCTTCACGTCATACTGTTGAAGTTCCCAATCAAAATGAGCAGCTAAAGATAGCAAAATTCTTACAGTGTTCATTTTAGCCACCGGTGCAAAAGTCTCTTGGTAATCCACTCCATATGTTTGAGTGTAACCCTTTGCAACCAATCTCGCTTTGTACCTCTCCAAGGAGCCATCAGTCTTGTACTTCACAGTGAATACCCACTTGCAGCCTACTAGATTTTTCCCTCTTGGTCTGTCAACAATTTCCCACGTTTTATTCTTTTCTAGTGCCGTCATTTCTTCTTTCATAGCATTCCTCCATTCCTCTTTTGACATCGCTTCAGAGAAGGTGTTAGGGATGGCAATAGTGTTTAAACTCACAATAAAGTTTCGGAATGGTGATGATAATCTATCAAGGGACACATAATTTGAAAGTGGATAAATTGGTTTCTTGGTACATTCTCTTATCCCTTTTCTAATAGCAATAGGCCGATCAAGATCCGTCTCTGGTATATCACTGGGCTGCTCATTCACAGAAAGTTCAGGACTTACCATGCTCTCATTAGCAGTACCCGGAGTGGTAGATTGGACTTGCTCGATTGTTGGAACGGCTGTCCTCCTTGAGTACACCTGAGAATATCTCATAGAATCATGAAAGTGAGTTGGACAGGTGGGAGTAGGACTAGTGGGAACAACAACAGATGGTGGACTAGAGGTAGGAGTCAAGGTAGGTTCATGAGTTACGGTGGTCGGGTTTGGATTCGCGAGAACATTGGATGATATATCCAGTTTATCAATAACACCAAGAGCATCATCTTCCTTATCTTCCATGAGTGAAATCTCCCCCTGAAGATAAGGTTTTGAAAAATATGGTTTATTCTCAACAAAAGTGACATCTGCAGAGAGATAGAATTTTTTTGAAGGTGGGTGATAACATTTATAGCCCTTTTGTGTTTGTGAGTAACCAAGAAAGATGCATTTGATGGCACGAGGATCTAGTTTTCCTCGTTGATGATGATGAATGTGGACAAAGGAACTACAACCAAAGACTCGAGGCGTAAGGCCGTTAGATGTACGAAAGTGAGGATAGAACTGAGAAAGAATTTCCATAGGGGTCTTGTGGTCTAATGTACGTGATGGTAGCCTATTGATCAGATATGTAGCTGTAAGAACAGCTTCCCCCCAATAAGTTTTAGGAACATTTCCGTGAAACAACAAAGCACGAGTTGTTTTAAGAAGATGACCATTTTTCCTTTCAGCAATCCCATTTTGTTGGGGTGTATTCACACAAGATGACTCGTGGATAACACCTTCCTTTTGAAAATAAGAGGACAATGTTTGATTGAAGTAATCTCTAGCATTATCTGATCTAAAGACCTTGATTTTGACCCCAAATTGTGTTTGAATCATGGAATGAAAAGAAGGAATAATGCTACTCACATCAAATTTATGTTTGAGTAAGAAGGTCCAAGTGGCCCGAGAGCAATCATCAATTAAAGTGACAAACCAACGATCTCCAGAGATGTTTGGAACCGTGGAAGGGCCCCAAATGTCACTGTGTACCAAATCAAAAGGATTAGAGCTACGATGATTGCTAATTGGAAATGATACACGGTTATGCTTGGCTAACTCGCAAACATCACAATGGAGATCTTGAATATTCAAACCATTGAACAGGGCTGGAAACATCACACTCAAGACTTGAAAGGATGGATGACCAAAACGAAAATGATGAAGCCAAATAGCTTCTTTATTTGAAATACTAAGAAAGGATGAAGATGAATTATTCATGATTCTTCTCGTGGTGAGGGGTGTCTCAAGATAGTACAGTCCACCTTGTTCCTTAGCGAGTCCAATCCTCCTCTCCGAGCCCCGATCCTGAAAAACACAGTAAGATGAGTAAAAAACAGCTTGACAATTGAGGTCTTTGGTGAGTTTTTGTATGGAGATAAGATTGGAAGACAGTTTAGGGACATGTAGGACATTTTTAAGGACAAGGTTTGGTGTGATAGGGACATCTCCAACCCCTGCAACAGTAGCAAGAGACCCATTTGCCACAATAATCTTCCTATTACTAGGACAAGGTGTATAGGTCCTGAAATGTGATGACATATGAGTCATATGATCAGTCGCCCCTGAATCAATAACCCAAGAATTACCTGAGAGTGCCATTGAGCATGCACCAGAGGGTTTATTAAGAGACCCTAACAAACCTCTTATTTTCTCAATTTCTTCACTATTGAATGTCGCTTTCCCTTGTTCTGCTTCATAATCAGCTTGCTCAATTAGGTGGGCCCGGGGCCTCGATTGCATTTCCCGGTTCACCCACTCTCGACTTGAAGTGGTTGGTTTTCCATTCAATTTCCAGCATTTCTCCTTTGTATGTCTCGGCTTCCTGCAATAAGTACACCACAAGTTGTCCCGGTGGTCTCTTCTTGGTAGAGCACCCTTCTCATCAACCTTTCCGACTGTCAAGGCTGACCCTTCTATTGCTCGTGGTTCAAGCATGATGGATCGACGACTTTCTTCTGCCCGGATCAAGGAAATCGTCTCCTCCAATGATGGAACATCTTCCTTGCCAAGTATTTGAATTCTAACTTGGTCAAATTCAGAATTAAGCCCAGCTAAGAAGTCGTAGACTCGATCTTTTTCAATAAAATTCTTCAAAATGGCTGCATCTTCTGGACATCGCATGTGGAATACCCGATAATGATCGAGTTCGTGCCATAAGTTCTGCAAAGAGTTAGCATACTCAGTAACAGTCTTACCTCCCTGTTTTGTCCCACTGGTTTTCACCTTAATTTCGTACACCTGGGCTGCATCACGGGCCTTAGAGTACGTCCGTTGGATGGAATCCCAAATCCCCTTTGCGGTTGGTAGAAACATGCAAGTATCGCTTATGGCCGATTCCATGGAATTCCATAGCCATGACATGATCATGGAATCCGCTTCATCCCACGCATCGAAATTGGGGTCTCCTTGCTTGGGTCCTGTCCCCAGTAGATGGCTGAGTTTTCCTTTGCCCTTCAGGTACGTCTTGACGAATTGTGACCATTTGAGATAATTTTTCTCATTTAGTCTATAGGCTGGCCTAATATTCTGAAGGTCGCCAATCATGTTTGACGAGGCGACCTCCTCCGATTGGTTTGTGGTTGGAGAGGGAAAATTTATGACTTTGGATGTGGTTTCGGATGTGGTCATTGTACCAAGA
Organism: Rhodomyrtus psidioides; assembly: GCA_021437785.1. Classification (NCBI taxonomy): domain Eukaryota; kingdom Viridiplantae; phylum Streptophyta; class Magnoliopsida; order Myrtales; family Myrtaceae; genus Rhodomyrtus; species Rhodomyrtus psidioides. The sequence goes on along the minus strand of JAILYB010000169.1, from coordinate 1,257,377 downwards.
GAATATTAGCAAGAATACGAGCCGTACTGCAGCTATAAAGGTTTGAAAATGCAGCAATGAAAGCTGCAAAAAAAAACAGAACCAGCCTTGAAAATGCAGCAATGAAGGCTGCGGAAAAACAGAACCAGCAATGAAGGCTGGACTGTAACACTATCCCAGAAAAATTGAGCCTAAAGCTCTGATACCATGAAGGAAAAAATCTGTATTTCCTTACTTCTTCTTGAGTAATTACAAGGTCAATATATATACAAGAGAAAGGATACCCTAGTTAGGCAAGAAACCTAATTTAGGTATTGACTCACCTAAGTTTAGGTAAGAAACCTAAGTTAGGTATAGACTCACCTAAGTTAGGTATAAAATTACAAAGTTTCAAACAACTTTACAACTCAACAATTCTACATATTAATTTATTTTTTCAGTAAGTCGTTAGAATTTTTTAGTTTAGTATCTTGAACGTATTATGTAGCGGAAGATGGAGCACATTCGCTTTTCAAAACTGACTGTATCTAGATGCATCTGTCAGATTCTTATTGAAGTTGACCATCTACAAGATGTTCCTAGTACTTATTTACAAATCAAAGGGGTCGATAAGGAGGCTGTAACATCTGCTGGTTCATCTCTAAAGTTGGATGGCTCCTATACAACTAAGGTTCTTCCCTTCTTACATGAAGTTATTTGGTCATATTAAGCTTGATGTCTTGGCAAGGACAGTTAACATGCTTTAGTTAACTAAACTTTTTTTCTTCGTTAGAGCTATCTTCAAATAATTATGGAAAGATTGCCAGTGATAGAAAGAAGCTCTACCGGGATTCATACTCGACAATCTGCAAGATTGCAGGAGCTTGTGGAGCTTATACAATCTCAGGTGTTTACCTCTTGCCTACTTCAATTTGCTGAAACTTTATGCAACAATGACTGGCTAGTTTCTTTAGGCAAAGCTTTTCTTATGATACTAATGCCATGCTAAGTCAATTCAGTCCACAATTCTAGTTCTCTTTACTGCTCCTTCACAGAATAAAGGTTGTAGTTCTGGTGCTTTGCAAAATATACATTTCCTTTATCTAGTGAGGCCTAAAACTCTTAACAACTTACCAAAGTATTTGTTGTATATTTGGGTGGATCTTGTGTCATCTATTTACTGAAGAGTATGTGGAACTGCTATGTTGTCATATTTTAGCTGAGAAGAGTGGATTTTTATCTCTACATTCCCCTGAGATGGAACTTATCTTATTTGGATTTTGTGTTGGTTTTCGAGTGTAATACTTTTATGGCACTGATGTTGGCTAGTTGACCGCGTTAGTGTGGTATACTTATGGCAACATTTACCTGTTCTAGACAGTTAATCCTTGACTTAAATTCCACGTGATGGATATTTGCTCGTCTATAATCCATTCAACTGTAGCATTTGAACTGAATTAACTTGCCAAAAAAAAAAAAACTGAATTAACCCATTTTGCGGCAGCATCATGAAAATGTAGTATTTCGAATGGCAGATATTGAGGCAGACCCAAGTGTCAAAATTGAGCCATGTAGTGCAGGCTGTTATCGAATCTTAGTGTGATATTTGTTTCGGTAGTAAATGTCATGGATGGGCCTTTTACAAATTCAATTAGCATGCCTATCCTTATTGTGGGCATTGGTACATGCTATGTATCCGCAATGGATAATAGAATTTTGAACATCAATTCTGTATATTTTATTTCATCATGTAGGGAAACTGTTCAGCTTCAGAATCCTCACCAAGTAGAGAAGCCATTCCAATAGAAGGTGTGATTGAAGACATGCAATCCAGGATTAAAAGGCTGGAGCGGTTGCATGCGATTAATACGGTACTTATCAATCTCTCTACTCAGATATTTACCTGTTTCTTTCGGTGTGGGATTATGTGAAGTGTAAATTTGCGGTGGTTGTGAACTTGTGACCTATGCTATTCCACTCCGTGGAGTAAGTAATTTAGATCTACTTACAGAGTTCATAGATATATGTAGGTAAATTGAGCAGTGCTTAGTTCTTGCTCAACTGCTTTTAGGCTTTGCAAACTGCATTATTGTTGGTTTTGTTGCCCTCAATTTATATTCCTCTGATAACTCTGATATTCTCAGGTCTTGTGGACTTTTCTGATGTCTGCCCTCATTGGTTACTCGCTTTATCAAAGAAAGCGCCAATAACTTTTCAGCTTCCTTGCATGTACATTTACCTATTTTTCTGAGATAGTAATTGCATATCACAAGGGCCGATTCAACTTTTGCAAGGCGACTTATCTCGAATCTCCCTCAGCAGTGATTTTGCTGAAGATCATTAACTAACCCAGAATCAGAAGAGGAAGCAAATTCTGCATGTTGTAGATGCCAGTGCGGCATTTGCTTTATTTCTTTTTCTTCTGCGTGTACTTGTTTGGATATTCGTAACATGAACACTTGTTAACAAAATTTTTTGGTTCTCTACAATACCATGGATCGATCCAAGTTATACTGCAGAGAGAAGCGGAATCTCTCCTGGCTGTTAGGTCCGAATCTTTCCTTCCGTGCCTTTCCTTGCAGAATGAGTGGTTTCTGAGAAAAATAAAGCGTGTGATCCAGTTATCAAACATGGAATCCACGAGAAATCACTATGTTCTCGCATCAAGTCAGTTCGTTCTTTTTTTCTTTTTCTTTTTTTGTCGACAGGTGGAAATACCTTTAGGTGCATCAGACATCATCTTTTTACTCGCGGTACTTTGTCAGTATACTCCATCTCTCATCAAAACACCACATAAAATTCATATTGTACTTGGTAAGGTGGATCTACCACGAAGTAGTGAGGTGCAGTTCTCAGTTGCGACCAGTTGCGCGAACATGTCACGTTATCTTGGATTAGTGTATAAAAACAGAAGTGGAGTCATCTGCCATGAACATTGGCTGAGAGATGATAGATTCACCTAATGATTACAATCCATAGTATATCTTCGGGAGACTCAAGATTTGTAATCTATTTATTGACGATGATCACGATAATATGTTCCCCGGAGATCAATATATCCTATAAACAGTAGCATGACTATACTCACTGAAATAAATCGACCTCGTGCGTTTATCATGCTTAAAGATAGATCTCCAAAACCGAGTCAAGGTCAAGCACATTCACTGCACGATAGAATTCAAAGTGTCAACGCTACTCATTACACTGAGGTCCCTAAAATTCATTTGTGAATTTAGCTTCACTTATTTTCACGCGTAACTATCACCTTAGTTAGGAAAACTAAATGTACTAGGGAAAAGACCCCGTCTCCTCATGAATTCCGTTGCAATTGCAAGTAGAACTATTAATATAATGAGCCACAATCTTGATCCTCCTGCATTAACAAATTAACATAAAATAATGAGACAGTAGTAATAAGCTAGTAAAGCGTCACAACTAACTTCTTTGTTGAAAGTATGCTTCAGTATGGAAAACTGACGAATATAGAAAATGATAACCAAAGAAGCTCTCTAAAATCGAAGATCAAGCTTTTAAGTCCTCTAGAATTCAATGTCTAAGTCACAAGAACCTTGACAATTTTCAGAACATGCTTCAAATGAAAATACAGACTCAAGTACAATACATCCAAAGATCTTCACAGCGCTTGGAGGTACTGCACTCCAATAACTAGGACTCAACACTCTTCGAATTAAGAAATCTAGTATTCATAATACTATGGATGGTTTTAGAAGTGGAGTTTCCTGATGCCACAATCTCATAGGGAAACAAGGTGGACGGATCGATAAAAAAAAAAAAAGGACCCAAATTACAGTATTCATTCTGTGGAAAGAATGAGGTTCTCTTCAATCAATTGACATGACTTGAACAAGGCAACATAGACCTCGATCAACGTTCATGAGAAAATGAACGATTAATATCTAGCATAAGATTTTTCTTCCCTTTTTGGTTTACTTTAAAGACCTTGAGTCCTTATATATGACACCTGAGCTGAAGTTTGAAAAATTGGCCTCTATGGGAATCTATAGATTCTGTGTGTTTTCAACTTTCCGAAGCATTCCATCATTTCTGTGCCTTTCCATACTCCCACCTCTTACACAACATTCATTTACAACAACACCGAGTTTGACCTTAAAAAACTTTTTCTTCAAAACTGCCTTGGTTTTCAAGGCCAGATCTGTATAAGTTAGGGTATCATAGAAGTCACATACCGCCAGTCGTGTCTTGAACCCGAGTCACTGTAGCACTTGAGTCCATGGATACTGAAATAATTGCCCTGCGGTGCAATCAATTAGAGTTAAAGCGGAGGAGCACACAATCGTTTACTGCAAAGATGAGGATAGTATCTTAATCAAGACCTTGAATCGTGAGAGAATGCCAATGCTGTTACAAAACCAAGATGTGCTTTTTTCACGACAGTCTGTGTCTTCATACTAGTTGAATTTAAGATAACGATGTCTCCTTCTTCCGTGCCGCTGCATTCAATCATTCCAACCAGAAAAGGACCGTATGAATGCCTCTTAAACACAAACCCAATTGAATGTGAAGTGACAAAACACGTATAGTAACCATTCAAAGTAGACATGGAATGAACCCATATATTCAAGAGAATGCATTGACTGACGTAATCAAAAGCAAAAACCAACCTAAGAGGCATGAGTAAGAGCCAAATAGCATCATTCAATACCACTCAATGTAGATATAGCCTCCAGGCAACGAGATCAGCAAGTGTTCAATCGAGATGGGTATGTCGATTAATCATTTGAACCAAACTGACAGTTATTATCTCATCTGTTTGACCGTAATGCTGTAAGTATGACAGTTCAAAGGCCGCCCTGCATCCTCTTTCCAATGATGGCTACTTCACTCAATTGAGCTCCAATGGCAAGTACATAAACCAAATCCTATACTTGGGGCCAGATTTGCATATATGCCTAAACAGTAAAGGGATTACTTGATGCGGATGATGCATATACTATATACACTTGTTGTTCTCCGCATTGATAATTAGAATTTTCAGTGCCCCAGATTTATCATGTAGGAATATTAGCATCCAAGTGTCTACGGCATTTTGTTGCTGGCTGTGGATGGCAGATTCAAAAGCACTTAATACTATACATCCCGCTGACTGAGGATATACTCATCCCAGGGCACAAGAACGTGAGAAATTAGGGCACTTTCTTAAAAGGTCGTAATATAGCAGCAACGCCACACTCTTTTTTCCCCTCAACTTTCACTATATCACTGGTGACTGCAGACCCACCCTTTCTCTCCTTAACCATACAAATACTTTACAGAATCAACCGGTTGCAGTTTCATTCCGCTTTTTTTTTTATTTTTTTAATAGGAAAGCAAAGCACATTTTATAGGTCTTGATTTTGTACCTCCCTAAATTGTAAAGACTACTTGAAACATGTCGAGGAGTATATGAGCAGACTATCGTTACATAAATGATACATTTGCTACTTTGGATATTTAATAAGAGAAGCCTTCATGCTACTTAATCATCACCAAGTTGAAGGAAGTGTTCACTCATTTCAGTAGTGGACCAACATTATAAAGGATAATCTGGTAAACTGAAATTGCTGCTCCTCACTGGCAATTCACAAAAAACACATTCTATATCGAAATCTGAGAAAAGATTTCAATCTTCTTATATTTCACTTGGACTTCACAACAACAACAATTTTGTTCAACTGTCCCAGACTACTTGAAGGATGTCATCTGGTATCCTTAGAACTATACAACCCTTCCATACATAACATCTTTGTTTCTTTGGACAATAGTAATGATCTATCCCATTTCCGAATATTGCAGGTTTCACTATCCCGTTAAGGCACATGATTAAGGTTCAGGCTAGGCTTTATCCTTATCCTACCTAATCATCCCCGAGTTGCGGGGAGCGTTCACTCATTTCAATGATGAACAGAAGCTTATATGATCAAGTAAATCAAAGTTGCTGCTTCTCATTGGCAATTGAAAAAACAAAAATCAATCTCTAAGTTTTAGTGGAGCCAAATTCATGAAAGCTGCATAAAAAGAGATTCCCAAGAAAAAGAATTATGACAAAGGATGCCTGTCCTCATCAAAACAAATAACTTCTCAGCTAATAAATAGGTGAAAATATGATGGCTGCAGTCAGTTGTCACATGAGGTGAGACTGTGATTACTTACACCGCAAGAAGTTTTCCATCTGCTGAAACATTAAATGCGATAATTGAATCACGAACCACATGCTTGGAGCCAATTCTCTTCCACGAGGATGTGTTCCATGTCAAAATGCTTTCCCCTCGACCTATTTTAGAGTTGCAGAAAATATGTCCAATCAAAATGGAAACGAAACATCTTAGTGAATAAAAGATGAGGCCTTCGATGTTATCACCTGTGAATGCAGTGACATACAAAACCTCCGACCCATCGCTACTTTGAGAAAATCTGCAAAATCCAAATCTCTCACCCTGAACAGAGAATGGGGAGCCCATCAGCCCCAAGACCATGAAAGGGCAAAACAACTCTACTGACAGTGGCAGCAGAGTAAATGTCCAAGAAAGATGTCCTTATTTTGGTTATGCACCAAGGATATGTTAAGTTCGAGAATGATTGACCCATGTACTAGCTGCATGTATTTAGGTTACCTTTCCCAGAATGTTTCACCAATTCAAACAAATTTTTCATAAGGAATTGCTCGATGTGAATCCTTTCATTTCTAGATCCAAAATATAACCTTGTCTCATTCAGTTCACTTCACAAATTAGGTCCATGCAAAATACATATGGAGTTCTCACAGACTACCAAGGCAACAAATTTTTCTGTAATCATATGAATTTTGAGAAAATCTGCAAAATCCAAATCTCTCACCCTGAACAGAGAATGGGGAGCCCATCAGCCCCAAGACCATGAAAGGGCAAAACAACTCTACTGACAGTGGCAGCAGAGTAAATGTCCAAGAAAGATGTCCTTATTTTGGTTATGCACCAAGGATATGTTAAGTTCGAGAATGATTGACCCATGTACTAGCTGCATGTATTTAGGTTACCTTTCCCAGAATGTTTCACCAATTCAAACAAATTTTTCATAAGGAATTGCTCGATGTGAATCCTTTCATTTCTAGATCCAAAATATAACCTTGTCTCATTCAGTTCACTTCACAAATTAGGTCCATGCAAAATACATATGGAGTTCTCACAGACTACCAAGGCAACAAATTTTTCTGTAATCATATGAATCTGCTTCAATGTTCTGTCTTTATAAACTAAAGAACACGTGCAAGAGTTCAAATTTGGATCCTCCGTAAAGAGGTTGTGAATTGCCTCATTAGACAGGATACCCTGTGTGTGCTTTGGTTGTAGTTGTTCTCTTAAAATTCAAGTCCACTTGATTGTTTGGTAGACATGGAAAAGTGTACAGATATTAAAAATAACCGATGAACCAGATCTTATATGGAGAATCCAAGAACTTTGCTTGAAAATTTATACAAGAAAAGGGTTTCATGAGCTCACATTCTCTTTTGGCAGAGAAGCTACGGCAACTGAGGAAGTTAGATCCCAAACTCGACAGGGCCCAGAATTCCCCAAGGAGACAAGGAACTTTCCATCGAGGCTGCAATGGGGAGTGTGTTGTACTGAGATTCTATAATTAAGGGCCATAATACCTTATTCCTACTTTTTATTGAGTCTTACAATCAAAAGTTATTTGATGCTTCAATAATAAGAAAACCTGAAAGCAAGGTCTTTCAGAGAAGAATGAGCCTGGGCCTCATTGAGAATGATGGCCATGCTGGGCCACTTAAAAACCATTAGCTTGCCATCCTGTACTGCACCAAAATACACATCATCTGTCATGGTATTCCAATGATTTTTTCCCAAGAGTAAAGCAGAACCAATAAATTTATAGCATGCTTCATCAGATCATTCCCTAAAGGGATGTAAACTAAGCAGCATGTTTCACCCTATTATTAAAACAGAACACGAAAAGTTCGCATGAGAGTGCCATAAACTTGCCATCTTGTACTGCTTCAAAGTACGCAACATGTCTCGTGCATATTCCCATGATTTTTTCCCAAGAGTAAAGCAGAACCACTAAATTTATATCATGCTTCATCATATCATTTCCCTAAATGGAGGTACTAAGCAGCATGTTTCACACTATTATTAAAAAAAGAGCACGAAAAGTTCGCATGAGCTTGGGTATTCAAGGCAAATGGAAGTGTTTAGAATCGCCAAAGTCACTTTACTTCTTTTACCCACCGTTCTTGATCATTAAATGACAATTAAAACAAGAATCAGGTTAAAAAAACCACCAATTTTTTCGTGACCAACCTTTAATCAATTAACCAAGGTCAAGGGTTCAAGAAAGCATCCTAAAATTTAATCTAGCTAGCCATGCAAACTGAAATGCGCTAAAAAAGGAATAAACTACTGTCCATAATTTAAAGTTTTCTAAGTAACCCATCTTTCTAAGGGGGGAAAAACGTATGACACTACATTAGTAAAGCATCTATCCATCTCTCCTCATACTACAAGTACTTGTGCAATATATCCATCTATCCTTTGTGCATACAGGGGAAAAAAGAAATGTCTACCTCGCCACCAGCAGCAAGTAAAGAACCATCGTGGCTAAATACTAATGCTAACTGTAGTCCAGCATTTTCTAACTGCTTGAGCACTTTCTCTGACGTCTTCGTAAGGCCCAATTTATGGTCTTCGGCATTTTCAGGATCCACCCATTTATACAATCTGTTTAAGCCAAATGAACATGTTTAATTCAAATTGTCGAGCAGCAATAACCACAGCACAATCTAGCGTTTTCTTTTCAATGAATAAGAGATTATAAGTGGAAGTGGAGAGGAAACAAGGACATAAATTTCTTGACATTGCTGAAAGTGCATCACGAGAGAGAACTTTCGAAAACATATAACTCATAGTTGATTGGCTTACCTAAAGCTTAAGTAGTTAGCCAAAGTTGCCACCAACATCAAGCTAGTGTCAAGCGACCACAACGCTCATCAGAATAGAAAGGTGGCAAGAAAACATACCTACAACCTTTTGGTAATGCGCAAATGACACCTTCTCCTTGTGGGTGAACAGCCATTCTATACGGCAAATCGGAACCAGTGCTGAGCTTAGCAACCTGAGTATACAAGATAAAGTAGGGGCTCCAGTTATGGGACTAATAACCCAGAAAGTGCAGATGGTAAAAGGAATTAAATTGCCCAAAAAATGAATGATGCACTGGAAATAAATATCTTCCACATCCAATTACGGATACATACAAATGCAAATGATTACCCAGCATTAAACTTGACTGATACACTGCCTCCATCCATTACAAAGTCAACATCAAATCAAGTGGCGAAGAGAAACGATCAAGGACAATGTATGACTCAGAACCAATCACTGGCTAAAACACATAACAACTGTGATTCAGTGCAATATCTCGTCAAACATAACAAAAAAAGCACCTTTCACTTTTTAGACAAAGCCTCACCCTCCCGTGATCTAGAACTTCCGAAACGAAATGCACTACGTCCATTCATTCCAAAATTCAGAGAAACTTATGGCGAGATTGCAATGAACCGTGAAACAAACGCAGCCGATTAAACTCAGGCTAGCTAGACAGCGCAGACTCGCAGCTTCACCGAGTTTAATCAATCGGAGGAAGTGATCAGACGAGCAACCAATCGATCAAACACCCAAACCGAAATGCCAACACAGTGAATCACACAGACCGATCGAGGATTTCAGATCTTACAGGCTGCGGGGAGAGAGATCCGGAGGCGAAGTCGAACTCGGAGAGGAGGACAGCGTTGGGGATGCCGCTGCTGCCCTCCCCCCCGCCGCCGGCGAGGACGAGGTAGCTGCGATCGGCGTCGCCAGGCCGCTCGCCGTCTTTACCTTCTCCTTCTGCCTCTCCCTCTACCCGTGGCTTGCCCGATTTGAAGCGAGACTGAATGTGGTCGAGGGGAACCCAAGCGGCTCCGTAGAGAGGCACGCCGTACTTCTGAGTTTCGGGGAGCTTGCTTTTCCCCATGGATCGGAATCTGCGACGGACACTCTAGTCACGTTGCTCTGCCTCCTGATCTGAAAGAGCTAGTAGCGAGCGAGAGAGGAGAAGAGAAGGAGCAGAGAGAGCGGAGACCATGCTCGTTTGGCTTAAAATTAAAGGATAATAGCACGAACACCCTTAAACCGGTACATTTACCACAAATTTACCTTAAATTATTTTTTTATTATGATAAACCCTAAACTGATAACCTTACAATAAATTTACCTCAAATTGATACATCTATAACAAATTTATATTAATTTTCGTTAAATCTAATAGTCAAATTGCTGAATCGGATGACACGTAGGCTACGTTTGGCAGTCAGGATATAAGTCGGGATAGGATATAATTTATCATATCCTGTGTTTGGTTCCTACTCAGGATAGGATATAACAGGATATAAGGGAGATATAGCCTGGATATAATTATCCTAGGGGGGAGGTAGGATAAAGGTGGATATGATTTCTTTTGTTTATGGTATAAAAACTATTTTTCTGAATAACAAACTTCTTATATAATAAAATTAAAATAATAATTACTTTTAAATAAATTTGAATTCTAATGTTAGAAAGAAAAATCAAAATAAAAAATTAACTTTTATTTTTATTTTTTATAAATCATATTTATAATTTGATTTCTTTCTTCTTTATAATATATAGTTTGTATATGTATACACACACACACTTAGTATTTCATTAAATATTTTAAGTATAATAGTATAGTTTGTTATTTAATGAAAAATTTTATTAAGAAATGATGGAAGGGAGTCAAAATAATGATAAAAAGAGATTTATAATTAAAAATAATAAAAATAAATTAAAATAAACTAGATTTTAAGTAAAAATATTCAAATTTGAAATGGTTTTTCTAATTCTTGAAGAGAATGAGTAAAAAAAAAAAAACTAGCATCTCCATCTCCATCTTCTCAATCTCTAGTTCATGTGGAAATTTCATGATTGCTTTGTAACTTTATAGTTTATTATAAAAATTCACGAAAATAGCAAGATAGTTGAAACTTACTCTCATTCTTAGCTTTCTAGTTCACATAAAAAATCTAAGAAAAGTAGAAAGAGAGTCAAACCTTCTTCTCATCCATAACATTTTGTTTCATATTGAGGTTAAACGAATATCGCGAAAAAGGCAAAATTTTTCAGCAAAAAATGAATATTTATATTTTCTTTCTTCTACTAGATTCACCAATGAATTACAATAGATTCTTATATTTTTTGCTTGTGCTTTTTCAAATTCATTTTACATTGATATATCTTATATACTAAACAATGAATATGATATGATATGAATATATCCGGCTCTATTACTGCGATTCACCAAACACAGGATAGGATATGGCAAAATCCCTGTATTTCATATCCTATCATATCAAATCCTATCATGACTAAAAATCCGAATGACCAAACGCAGCCGTATAGTTCACGGCCATATCAATTTGGGGTTTTAATCCTATATCTGTTACACGTGTATCAATTTGAGATTTTTCGTGACATTAATCCAATTTAACTTAGGGTAAATTTGTCACAAATGTAACAATTTAGGGTTTTTCATGATAAAAATAATTAATTTATGGTAAATTTGTCACAGATGTACCAGTTTGAGATTTTTTGTGGTCAAAAAAATATTTTGGGTAAATTTGGTACAGATGTACCAGTTTTGTATTTTTCATGATCAAAAAAATAATTTGAGAATAAATTTATCACAGATGTGTGATTTTCCATGGTATTAACCCTAAAATTAAATGTGCTATGGGGTTGAAGTGACTTATTTAGCAAATTCGAGCACAAGTTTGTTCTCTCTTTTATTTTTTATTTTCCTCAGAAAAAACAGTTTCGTAGCCACACCGTTGCCAACTGCCTCTCTCACATCCATGCCGTCGCTATTCGTCGATTTTTGGTCCTCGGCTCCCGTTCGTCATTTGCCATCTAACATTTAGAGGTCACCGTCTGAGGCCCAATAGCCAGCAAGTAGAAATTTTATGTCATCGTCAATGAATTTTTTTTTTTTTGAGAACAGCAATATTGTGCCATTATCAAACGCGTGCCTCTGCTCAGAAACTCCTATAGGTAATAGAAATAAAAATATATATATTTATGGAGAAAAATAAAGCTTGAGAAGAGAATAATTATCATTCGCGCCCTAACTTTCTCTATCTTTCTAATTTTATATTTTCGGGAACAAGTTTGGAATAGAATTTGATAACGCAATTTTATTTTTCTATTTCTAGAACAAAGTTTTAGTCTAGAAATAGGTTTTGAACAAAAACAAGAAGTAGAAATTTTCTACTTTTCTATTTCTGAAATAGAAATGAAAATAACAAATTCTTCTAATTGCTCGCTCCTTTTTTCTCTCATGCAGTCTCCCTCTTTTGAGTCCCTGTGGCCTACCATGGGTCATCGTCTACCATCTGTCAATCACCATCTGTCGTCCGTTGATTGCCAGTTATTGGTCAGAGTCTGAGGGCTGGCGCCCAGCAACCGTAGAAAATTTATGTTGTGTATATGTTGTCAAACATGTTTCTCTGATCAGAAACCCATACAAGGAATAGAAACATAAAATTAATTAACTTCCTAATTCAAAATAGTTCCCGAAAATAGAGTGGTTATCAATCACACCCTTGATTATCTAGAATTACATATTTAGGCGCAATGTAGTAAATTAGTAAACTTCCTAATTCATAATATAATTAATCCATATTATTTCATGGGCCTAACACCCAAAAAAAAACTCACACGTTAACATTTGTGTCAATTATATTCAAAACTTTTTTTGTCTCATAAAAAATCCTCAACTTTTACTTTTGTCTCAATTCTACCCAAAATTTTTACATTTGTCCTAATTTTACTGGCCTAGTACCAAAAAAACCCACAACTTTTAATTTTATCCCAATTCTACCCAAAATTTTTACTTTTGTCCCAATTTTATATGCCTAATACCTAAAAAACCCTCAACTTTTATTTTTGTCTCAATTTTACCAACCCTTAACTTTTACTTTTGTCCCAATTCTATCCAAAAATTTTACTTTTATCCAATTTTACGGGCCTAGTACAAAAAAAACCTAAACTTTTACTTTTGTCCCAATTTTACCACCGTTACCCTTCCGTCTATAATTATCGTTAGTTAATCTTACGTGACATTGTCACGTCATTAATGATTTACATCTCGGCAAAACTGACATGAAAAAATTTCGAAATTCTCTTCTGTTTTTTGCTACCCATATATATTACTGAGAGATATATAGTCACTGAAGATGGCACATTTCGTATTCTTTTCGATACTTAACAGCCCAAAGAACGGCTAGACATGGAGATATTCTGACGAATTTTTTAAAAATCTCGTCGTCTCTGAAACCTACTGTTTCTAAATTTCAAAAATTCATTGGTAAATTCGACAAGAAATTCGAGTCACTTAGGATTAACTAACGGTGATTATTCCTTGCAAAAAAAAAAACTAACGGTGATTATGAACAAAAGGCTGATGGTGGTAGAATTGGGATAAAAGTAAAAGTTGAGGATTTTTTTGGTACTAAGCAGGTAGAATTGGGACAAAAGTAAAAGTTTTGGGTAGAATTAGGAAAAAAGTAAAAGTTGAGGGCTTTTTTTATACTAGACTGGTAAAATTGGAACAAGAGTAAAAGTTTTGGGTAGAATTGGGACAAAAATAAAAGTTATAGGTTTTTTATGAGATAAAAAAAAAGTTTTGGATATAATTGTTACAAATGCTAAAGTTTGAGGTTTTTTTGGGTATTGGGTCCTTATTTCATGGTTTAAATTTGGTAATCATATATTTAAGGCAGTTTACTATTGTGACTTTAAAATTATATCACGAGTCATAAATTCATATTATTTAGTGATTGCATGTTTTATACTTATGTAGGTTAGATTGCACGTTATGTCAGATTAGTTCATAATTTGGCCAGTCATTTAATTAAGTCGTGTTATATATCAATAATTTACTAATTTATGCAAGTTAAACTTACGTTAAAATAGAATATAGTTTAGTCTTCATAAATAAGAAAAAACCCAAGAAATTTATCTATAATTGCATAATCATTTAAAAATCACGTTTAGATTACGCAAGCATTTTTAGTTATCATCTTGCAAACATTTGGGTGATTAATCATGGTAATGTTATGCTTTTCTTTGCATGGAGATTAGTCTCATTTCTAATAATTTATTTAGTGCTTTGATTTTTTGAGTGTTACATTATTGATTATGTGCCTGCATGATAACCCATGGTTTAAGCTTAAAATCAACCAATACTACTTCCAAAATGTTTTTGAAAATGAAGAGAAAATATATTGAAGGGGCGATAGATTAACCTAGCGTAATTAAGTCCTCGAAACCATTGAATATCTGATTCGTAGAAGTGAAATGTATTCTCGCATTTTACATTGTGTTTAATTGACCCTAATTGATTAGTGTTAGCACCTAAATTTTCGCGACAATTAGTGGCAGCTCTAGAAGGTTAGAAAATTGCATGCTAAATCGAGTATCAAGTTGCAATTGGTAAGAGTTCAAGAGAGGTTGTGCTAAATGCGAACGGTTTTTGGAACTTCGTTCTCTGTGGTCCATTAGCCTTACCTTGGATGATTCACCTTTAGGATAAAGGATCATGCCTTCACATGTACTTTTCTTCATTTTTCCCTTTCTTGCATCCAAATATTGTCGTAATCCAGTTCCTTCAAATCATTTCTCTCGTAATTATCTAAATCTATTCTTTCTATACTTATGCATTCTATCCAAACTGGGAATAAATTTATGTTCCATGAATTTGTCGAATTCCCAATTTCTAGGCCTATCAACTGTCGCCATCATGTGATTACAATACGTGCCTATTTAATTCTAATACCACGACAGACTTATCCAGAATCCAACCAAATCGTTACACCCAACCCTTCTCCTCGCCTCCCCTTAGCAACCTCTATGCCCAATCGCCACGCCTTCCTCCGCAATCGCCACCGGCAAAGTACCCATTCACGTCGTTACCTCCAAATTGAGCCAATGTCATGTGCCTAGCCAAGCCACCGTTAGCCATCATTTCCGCCTCTCTCGCTCTCTCCCATACGGCTGTCGATCTTGGTGGCTCCTCCACGGCCGTTGACCCTCTGAAAATGGAGGCCGAGCCTTCATATCCGGAGGCGAGAGCGACTGGGGCGATGGGCGAGGTGGCGTTAAGTTCAGAAATAGAGAGAGTTTCAATGAAGAGAGGATAAATGTTTGATTGAGAAGATGGTCGTTGAGGAGATTTGATCGGGTGTGCTCGAACACTCGTGGAGCATTCACGTGACGTCTCCTCATGTCCCTCTCATCTCATGGAGCCTTCACTTGAATTAAGGCAAGATATTAATGTGTTTTCTCATCAAGAATGTTTTCAAAGGTTAACATCGTATAGTTATCGAGAAAAAAAGGAAATTACTCACTACTTATTAAATTCAACCACAAAACAAAGTGAAAAATTAAAAGAATGCATGCGGGATTCGTGACATATTTTTATTGCGTATATGCTTATCCAGGAATACTTAAACTCCGTTTGTTTTCCAGAAAACTTCAAAGAAAAATGTTTTCTAGATTTTTTGGCATTTGATTCGCGAAAAATAAGCCAATGAAGGAAAACATTTCCCAACATGGAAAAAACCTTCTTAAAAAATGGGGAAATATTTTCCTCTTTTTGAGAAGAAGAAAATATTTTCCTCATTTTTCATTCATCCTCTCCTTCACATTTTCTTTAATTTTAATTATTGTATTTACTTTCTTTTCATTATTTATTTATATTTTAAGATTCATAATTTTTTTATATTTTAAGATTCATAATTTTTATTTTTACTTGTCTCTTTCTTTTTTTAGATTTTTTTTTCTTTTCCTTCTTTTCCTATGCCCTTTCTCTTCAGTGGGTCGCCGGCCTCGATTGAGGCTAGACTTGGGGGGGCGAGGTTTTGCTTGCTTGTCGCGAGGCTCTAGCTTGCCTTTGGCCAATCGCCATGGCAGGTGACGGGTAGAAAACGAGAGTAAAAAACAATGCAAACATAAAAAAAAATAAACAATAATTAAGAACACGATTTTTAAAAAGGAAAAGATAAAATAAAAATTATTAAAATGAGTGCACGGACGATGATTTTTCATCTCAAATGACGGAAAATATTTTTTAGTGCATTTTCATATTTTAGCCAAATGCCGAAAAATTTCTTCATTTTCCTAAAAATAACTTGCTGAAAATATTTTTCAGAAATACCGCATTTTTCGCGAAACAAACGGAGTCTTTCAAGAACTCCATCTTCCGATTATATAGCACATAGGTACATAGATAATAATTTGTATAAGTTGGTATAGATAGATGGACATATGTTGGTTTTTGCTTCGGAAAACTTGATTTCATCTACAATCGCTGTAATGATTTTCTTATGAAAATTTTCGGGAAAAATAATCTGCTTACCAAACACGTTCTTCTGCTAAAAAATCCGTCTAAGAAATATAAATAGAAATAAATATTTATGAACAACAATTGTTCCCAAAAATAGAAATATTACAAAACCCACCCTAAACGAAACCTCAATAAATATTCACCAGATTTATATTTTGTCATCAATCACCAATTCGCTTTGTTCCCTCACATCGAATAATTCTAAATTAGCATTTCATTGATATTCTTTTGGAGTATAAAATTTACTCAAGTGTTTTCTTTCTCAAGTATGTGCCTCTTTTTATTTTTATTTTTGTTTTTTATTTTCCTTTTTATGTTTTCTTTAATATAAATCTTGCATCTAGAAATGAAAATTACCACTATATATATATATATATATATATATATATGAAAATTACCACTATATATATATATGGTAGAAAAAAGGACTCAAACCGAATACAAAAATTTAAGGGTGTAAATCTATCCCTATTTTTGTTGGAGGTATTGAAAAGAAGCTAATATTCAAGCGCTTATGATTTCGAAATTAGCAAAGCTAGTCAGCATAAGCTTTCCTTCCTGAATATTATGTTGCACTTTATACTCAAAAGTGAGAGCCCAAGGGTCTTATGATTCGTCTTTATACTTCGTTTTTACAACAATGTTAGATCTCGCACCGTTCACTAACGAGATTTTATTTGTTTATTAACTAGCTTCTTTGTTTTGCAAAAAATGGGACATTTCTAAGAAATCCTTTTCAGGAAGTCATTTTTTCAGGAAAATGACAACATTTTTTTTTTATGTTTGGCTGAAATATGAAAATGAACTATAAAATATTTTTCGTCGTTTGGAATGGAAAACTTGATTTGGTTTTCTTAAAGGAAAATTATCAAAATATTCGAATTTTTAATATTTAAACATTTGTCATTTTTTCGTTTTCTTTTTTCCTTCTTCCAACAGGCGACGGTGAGCCAAGCTCTGCCATCCTTGAGCAAGGCTCCATCTTGCCAAATTCGATGAGGTCGAGCTCGCATGCGATCGGCTCGCAAATTGTGAGCTTCAAGCTCGAGCCTCGCCACATGCCAGTGGGTCTCTAGCTCGTGCCATACCTGTGTGGCTGATTGCTGAGGACTCGCGCATGGCCTTTTGGACTCGAGCTCTTTTGCACTGCCTTTATGGAACCAGGCTCATGTGCCGGGCATTTGGCATGGGCAGTAAGGCTTGGGCTCGGCCGTGATAGACCCGAGCTTAGGCGTCGCGGACCTCGAGCCCTGTCTTGATGGACCAAGGTGTCGGAGACCTGCATCTTGAATGTCAAGAACCTGAGAACTAGCGTTAGGGTGATCGTGTCCAAGCGTAAAGTTTCGGATTCAGATACCGATACCTAATCTTATTTTGAAAAATGTTTTCTGATTCTTTAAAAAAGAAAAATTATTTTCTTGAATTTAAGCATAGATTTTTCGTTGACCCATTTTCCCAAGCGAGCCAAATGTCGAAAAATGGGGAATATGTTTTCTTGAAAAATGTTTTTTCCGACAGAAAGGAAACAAAGACCACCAGAAGGGCCAGAAATGAAACTCCCCACAAATGACAGGGACCGACGGGCAATTTCGAAATAAAGAATGGTAAGCAAAAATACTTTCCTTCTCCTCTGAAAATCCTAACTGGCAGCACCACCTTTCTTCTTCCCAACCACGTGCGCTCTCTCTCACTCTCTCTCTCTCTCTCTCTCCAAACCACAACGAAGCATCGAAACTCAGAGCGCGCGAGCGCGAGAGAGAGAGAGAATTGAAATCGGTCATCAGAATCCATGGAAGCTCCACGCGTGATGTGAAGATCCCGCGAGCAGGAAGAGAGCGAGAGAGAAGATCGGAGCCCGCCGCCTCGATTTAAATGCACGCGTACAATCGGCTCCCGAGCAGCGGACACTCGACGCCATCCCCGCCGAGCTCGCCCCTCCGGTCGCCTCGCTACCGCCATAGCCGGTCCAAGGGCCGGTTCACCCCGGCCCAGCCCGGCCGGACCTTCGCCCAGCGGGTCGCTTGGCTCCTCCTCTCCTGCCTCCTCCGGAGGCAAGGCATCTTCCTCTTCGCCCCCCTCATCTACATCTCCGGCATGCTCCTGTACATGGGCACCGTCAAATTCGACGATTCCTCCCTCGTCAGGCACAAAGCCATCCCCGGCTCCGTCTATCGCAGCCCTCAGTTGTACGAGAAGCTCCAGCCCGACATGGACGCGGATAATTCATCCGCCGATGCGGTCAGTGTTTGGAATTTCTCTTTTGGTGTGATCGATCCGTTTGGTGTTGGATTTGGGTAGTATTTGATTCGGAGGCAGTCTTTGAGACTGCTTGTGAGATTGTGGTGTTTATAGCCGAAGTATCGGGTGAATCTTGGTGAATCCTTTAGTAAGTGGATGGTGAGGAATGAGTGGATCTTTTGGCTTTTGGGTTCGAAATTTGATCTAATCTGTGTTTTGTCTGCCAGTGAAATTGAATTTGGTGTAATAAAATGTGAGTGGTAGGATGGAATAGTTCTAGAATTACATTGCATTGCATTGTATGCTGTAGGTAAAGATTTGCACTTCCAAAGAATACTCATTTTGAAGTTCGAATTTTTTAAGATTAAGTTCAACTGTTCTATTTTTTTCTAAATTCTCTTTTGTGCTTACAGTTGTCTGGTCTTTGATAGATATTTGAAGCTTAAGTGGTTGACAGTGTGTACTAGTTGAATCTGTGTTTGTCAAGGTTAGGACTATTTTAGCCATTATTCATGGCAATAAAGTGACGGTTGGCAACATATTTGTGGAGAATTGACAGACCATGTTGCTGGTGATGACATTTTTTTTGTACTGCATATTGTGTCCATGGGTGGCTTTGAACTTCTTGTGGCCATGATAGCGTGTATTAGATGAGACAAATCTACTTCTTGGAGAATCATCTCTGGGTTCGTCTGGTCCATTGCACCCTGTTGCAACCTTTTGCTGTTTTTGGGAGGACGTGAAACTTCTCTAGATCCTCGAACCATCGGATTTTTGCTTGGTCACGAAACGATGCAAGCTTTACTATATCAAAATACGATTTGCCTAGGCTCTGTTTGTTTCACGGAAAATGAGCGATTTGGAATATATTTTCCGAAAAGTGATTGCTTATATCGTTTAGAAAAATTAATCAACGAAAAATGTTTTCATCATTGATAACAATTTATGCCTAACTATTTTCATTTGCGATGAAAAAAAATTCATTTATTCATTTTTTCAAGAGATATAAACGATTACTTTTTGGAAAATATTTTTCAAATCACTCATTTTCCGTGAAACAAACGGAGCCCTAGAGTTAGAAAAACTTCTATTACTTTAGAAACGCACCTTCAAACAAGTTGCCGTCTTTTCTTCTGTTAGTGTATTGATGCTAAATATGTTTTTGGGGAGATTTCTCTTAGCCTATCCTTCTCTGTCCTGAGTGCTGCAATTGCCTTCTTTTCCATGACACACCCTCCCCTGCATGATTGATCACAATGTTGTTGTTAATTCAATCTAATTTCGTGTTAAATTTACTGCATCTGTAGACTGTAGCCTGAGTTACTAACCATTTTCTTCTCGGTATAGCAGATAGTGTTGTAGATGTGTAGATGTATCTCTGTGGTCTGTCCTAGCTTTTGGAAACTCTTCTTTCAGATCTGCTTGTTTGAAGTTTTGCCTTGTGCTGTATATTCTTTTATATCCAATTCTTATGCTGCTAAATATTGATGAAATGTTTTCATTTTAACTCAGATATCAACTATATGGAAACACTCCTATAAAAGCGGTGAGTGGAAACCGTGTATCAACCAGTCTGCTGGAGGTAATAACTCTATGAATAAGGTCATTCATGCTTTGTTTCTTTCTTTTTTTTTTTTTTGGTAAGTATGCTTTGTTTCATTTGGCCCCTGATGTTCGCATTTTTCACTTGTTTTCTTGTTCCTTCCACCTTTTGACATTTTGCTGAGCATTATTTTTCAAGGTTCAATGTGTTCATCTCGTATCTCTTCCATCCACATCGCTTTTTAGTTTGGCTTGGAATTTCTTTGCAGTTTCTCATTATGATTTTCTTTTCTTGTATTATCTATAAGTACATTATTATTTTTTTTATTGAATTGAAAAAAAATGTACCGGAATATCACTATTATGAGTGCTTGTTTTTCTGGTCGACTTTTTGATGAATATCCATTGTTAGTGGACTTGTTCAGATCTTTCATAGCTCCTTTAAGTATTTGCTTGCTGCTTATTTATATCCATATGCCCTGGGCACAGCTAATGCTTGAATGAGTCCATGTTGGTTTTGCATGTGCTTTCACATTCTCCCCAAAAATGAATAAGTTCTGCTCTAATAATATCATTTTCAATTTATTTATGCGAATACTAATGGTAATGAGCTTAAGTTATGAATTTCTTTTAGCTAATATAAATTTTTCCTATCAATGGGTGGCAATGAACCTTCTAGAACATGAATGGATGTGTTTGATCATTGGACCCTTGAGAATTCGAAGACTATTGAAGATTGTCTCCTGCTTTCTACAGATTTATGGATTTCATAAAATCTTGATCATGATTACTTCTGAGATGACATAGATAATATGCTGCTGGAATAAAGTCGCTGCTGAATATTTATAGGGTTACGAGCCTTCAAGTAGATCTTCTATCAGGTTGTGTGGATATCAGAAATTTGTGGTTTAAAATATGGTGACGGATAAGTTATCTGTCCGTGAAAGCCTCGCGCCCAGCTTTCTATTCTTGCAGTACAATTTCTGTCACCTATCGCTGGAAAGCAGTTGTGGAATTTCCTATAATTGTTGGTAGTGGTTAGTGTTTAGATGAATCTTGGAGATATCTTCAAATTTGAAGCTGACTCTACCCTTACCAGTGTGTATGGACTCGTGTTTTTTGTCCTTCTAAGCATGTATCACAATCCTTGTCATTGTAGCAATTGCTTGCTTGTAAGTTCCCTTTTCTTGTGACTATTTTATTGAAATTCTTTAAATGTTTGCAGTTAGCAAGCTAGAAGAACCTCAGCAGACATTTTCTTTTTTGTCTCAAATTGATATGTTATTCAATAATTGATCTTTTCTTTGTTATTGTTGTGACCTCTTAGGTTTACCTGAATCAAACGGTTACATATATGTTGAGGCAAATGGTGGTTTGAATCAGCAGAGGACTTCGGTATGTTCATCTAAAACACTACATGCCTTATACCCTTTATTTTATTGCTGCTCCCTTGTGAAGTTATGATTGCAATAACCTCAATGTGGCACCCTTTTGTCATTATTGTTTATAGATATGCAATGCAGTTGCTGTTGCTGGCTTTCTTAATGCGACCCTCGTGATCCCTAATTTTCATTTTCATAGCATCTGGAGAGATCCAAGGTACGACAACTCTTCTTTGACTTCCATTTTGTTAATGAAGTATGCTGCATCCATGCATCATTTCTGATTAAGTTTTCATCTGAGGAAGATCGGTTCTTGCATTTTCAGTATGTTACTGAAGCATATAAGTGGGGCATATCAAGCTACCTGGCTGTTAGTTGATTCCACCTAGGTATCGTTTCAGATTGGGTGGATCACAATATGACAGTGGTATACAAGGATGTATTATGACCCTACCCAATAGTGAAATATGTTTTGTTGAATTTCTGTTTCTCTAGTTATTTTAGATAACATGTTCACAACCTTTCCTTACGTGTCTGTTTCCCATGAAAATTGATGTACCATGATCTTAGTCTCATTGTTAATCAGAAAGAAGAATTCGTGAGATATAGGTGAATGGCATGAAGTGACCTATAGATGACCTGTTCCAGTGACGACAAACAGTTGGGGAATGAGTACACTAATTATGGCCATGGTTGTGCAAATTGCACTTTGTATCATATGATTCTATGATTGTAGGTTTCAAAGCCTAAGAAATGGTCCATGGATTTTTAGAGGTTTTCTATCCTGAGTCATTTGGTAGATATTTTTTGTGTCCAGACTGATTTGGTTTTACTCTTCACCTAAAGAGAAAATTAAGGAATTTCTTCGGTTCTTTTATGAATGCCAACTCGACAACGCTTCAACTTTTTCCATCTTTTTTTTTTTTTTTGATCAGGTTGTGTTATCTGCCCAACGAAACTCTTTTTGCATAAATTGGGCTTATTATACCACTATAAATTAGATTGCCAGAATCTATTCGAGAAAATGCCAATATTGGCTTCAATCTAGATCTTGCAGTTCATTTCATCATGCATTTGGTGGACAATATGCTTTTGTAGCGGGATTTTTGCACTCATGGGAATTATCTGACAGTTGATTATATCTGTGCAGCAAATTCAGAGACATTTATGATGAAGAATTCTTTATTACAACCTTGGAAAATGATGTGCGCATAGTTGATAAGATTCCCGGGTATATAATGGAGCGGTTCGACAGCAACATGACCAATGTTTACAACTTCAGAGTTAAAGCATGGTCGCCCATTCGATATTACAAAGATGCAATCCTCCCAAAGTTGCTGGAGGAAAAGTTAGTTGCACTTCTGACTTTGATATTCACCTCTCTTTTTCTATTACAGTATTTTCTTTAACCTATATGTTACAATGCATCACTCTTTTCGCATCTTATAATTTGCTTAGAAATGAATCCTCAGCCACTCTCTTTTCCTTTTTTGCATCAGAGAGCAGTGCACCGTCAATAAAGTATGTCTCAGTGGTTTAGCTCAACATACTTGAAATTAATTTTGCAGAATTGATATTATGGGTTTGCATGATGCATACAATCCATACAGTTTACATATATGTCTGTATTAAATTTGCATAAAGGAAAATTTTTCTTCTTATCTTGTTTGAGTGTGACTTAGCATTGGGGACATGAGTTTTTTTGGCTGTTAAACCATACGATCGTATGCATGATATTTGTGAAAGGTGCCAGCATCTTTACTTAAAATCCTTTTCTTCCCCGTACATTGGATGCTCTTTTTTTTTAATGGGTTTATTTTGGATGCTTGAACTTTAGCGAAACAACTCATGCATATTGATCCACTGCATGTGCAATGGACCAATATTTTATCATTTGATTGGATCCTTTAGAGTAAGTCGGTCCAGGGACCAACTAACTACTCCGCCGATCAATGGAAACTGGACAATTTTCTTCACTTGGGAGAACAAGCACTTTGGTGCCATATCTTGCTTGCCATTGCCCTCACGATCTTAGAGGAATATCATGAGGTCGGTTCGGTTGTATCTCCAGGCAGCATTTTTTTTTTTTGGTCAGACCGGGCAGCATTGACATGATCCATCGTTTCACGTTTTCCTAAATCTCATGAAATGGTTTTGGTTATTTGGATTGGCAAGCAGTACTCTGTCAAACTTTTGTTGCATCAAGAGCATGTTTATGAAGCATTAACAAGAACGCATATATCTGTATGCATTTAGCTGAATGGAACTTGCTAATTGCTAATATGTTAACAACTTTTCAGCAAGAATGACTAAATAAAGCAGGGTATTATGAATTTTTTGTGGTTATGACTTTAATTAGTTGCTAAATGTGCAATGCTTATAAAACAGGGTTATACGGATTTCTCCGTTTGCAAACCGATTATCCTTTGATGCTCCTCCAGCTGTACAACAGCTTAGATGCTTGGCAAATTATGAAGCTTTAAGGTTTTCAACTGCTATATTGAGTCTGGGTGAAAGCTTGGTAGCTAGAATGAAAGAGCACAGTGTGAAAAATGGTGGAAAATACATATCGGTTCATCTTCGCTTTGAGGAGGTTAGCTCTGCATGAAAAGCGCTTCGGTGTGGTTTTTTGCTCTTTCTTTTTGTTTATTATGATTGTTAACGGCAATCTTTGTACAGGACATGGTTGCTTTTTCTTGTTGTGTTTTTGACGGCGGGGAGCAAGAAAAAATAGATATGATTGCTGCACGGGAAAAGGGTTGGAGAGGAAAGTTCACAAAACCTGGTCGGGTCATACGACCTGGATCTATCAGGGTAAACGGAAAATGTCCCCTCACTCCTTTAGAGGTAAGGTCTAGTTTCTTTTAGTAAATATGTGAATGCTACATTATAGATTGTTGAAGGGCTCTATACATTGCTATTATGAAATCTAGTTTACTTAGAGGTGTCGCATTGGAAGGTGCCAGAGGTCATTGAGTAAAGTACATATGCTCAGACTTCATGTTTGTCAGCAAGACATGTTTGCCATTTTTTTTTCTAGGTTGTGTCCTGTTGCCTACTATCTGGGGCTGGATTGGGAATTCACATGCTATTGGTGATTATCATCATACTAAGTTCAGATTGAGAGATTTGGAAAGAAGGGAAAGGTTTAAGCTATTCATTAGGGAAAGGAAAAGACTAGCAAACGATGGATTAAGTGGCTCACTGTGTATATTAGGGTTGATGAGAAGAAAGCAGAAGTGGAAGGAAATTTGTTATACCTTCAAAGGGGGTGTATGAAAATCGCTTGACTATGCAATAACTAGCAGGGATTCTGGGGAAGAGTGAAATCCCCCCCAAGTCGTTACTCTTCCTACCACTTAAACAAACCAAACAAGTCGAGTAGGAAATGACTCCTTTAAATCCCTTCGGCCTAACGAAAGCCAGTCTTGGCTTTCCTGGCCTTCTTGTGCATTGATCTGGACGAGGGGCTGGAGTGATACAATAGCAAAGTAAGTGAATCTTTGGAGACTGGTTCAGTTTCTGAATTACTGGTACGACTGTGGGGATGGATCTATTCTTAATCTTTCCTTTATGCAATCTGGAATCTGTGCAAAACGATGGAGAAGCTAAATTTCGAGCTTCATGCTTTAAATTAAGCTCCAATAGGTTTGATTTGTTGGTGTTGTCCATGGTGTGTTCCCTGGTCACATTTGTTCGCTTATGCACGAAACATAGGGTCCACTAAAAATGGCTTCTCTTTATGATTGTTAGCCGGGAGAACAATTGGTTGATGCAGTGCTACTATGTTCTGGATGTTCCTAAATGTATTTATGTAGTGAACTAACATGGTAAAATGGGGCAATCATCTGAATCCTTAGGTCAGTGAAATCGAAGAGGTTCTAGAAAGATATAGCAGCTACTGAAGAGGAGATTTTTTTTTTTTTTTTAAATTTGTATCTTAAGAAGCTTCCTACTTGAGGATATCTTCAAATGCATTTACTTATAGGGTCACCTTGAAGTGACATCATTTTAGGCGTTGCATTTACTTGCTGAGAAACTGTAAAATCTCATTGAAATGTTGCATTACGTTAACAAAGTAACATGGGTTCTATTTATTGTGCCAATTTAACTTGAGAAGAGAAGATGTTACCGTGGTGAATCTAATTCATCCTTTATGTGACTTGTGCAGAGTTATTTTCCTTATTGTCGCCACGCTACTTATGCATGAGATGACAAAAGGAACATATAAATCTACAAGAGACCGGAACTTCTCTGATTTTAATTTGGAGCTTGTGGGAATTTTTTAAGCCTGAGACTGTTATATGTTAGCACCATTGAGATCTTTATTATTCTTTGGACTGTTTTAGAAATAGCATGGATACAGGAAAAAATATGACTAACAAACTTGTGGACATTCAACTTGTTCTGGCAACAGTTTTTTCCATTCGTCTTCCTTACCTTTATAGGACAATGAATCCTGTAACATAGCAATAAGGACTCTGCATCCTCTCCATTGTCCATTTAAGGTTGTAACCAGTTGCAATTTTCTGAAGGATACATGTATCTAATTTCGTGTCTTTGGTTGCATTTCTTAGGTGGGCTTGATGCTTAGGGGAATGGGCTTTGACAAAAGCACATCTATATATCTAGCATCTGGAAAGATATACAATGCTGAGAAGACGATGGCACCCCTTTTGGAAATGTTTCCCCAGCTGAAGACTAAAGAGATGCTTGCATCCGAGGAAGAACTAGCTCCATTCAAGGTTAGAAAAATTCTGTTGTTGTTCATTTGTCTTGTTGGTAATGACTTTTATGACATCACTTTGTGACTTTAGTAGTGCTTGTAGAACTATTCTTCCAGGATGGCTGCGATAGACTACACCGTTTGTCTTCATAGTGAAGTTTTTGTAACAACTCAAGGTGGAAATTTTCCTCACTTTCTGATGGGCCACAGACGCTACATGTATGGTGGACATTCCAAGACAATTAGGCCTGATAAGAGGAAGTTGGCATTAATCTTCGATAATCCCAATCTCGGGTATGTCATCAATGATATAGATCCTTAAGCCTGTGTCCTTCAGTACCTATCATAATGTATGTGGACTGCTCTAATCTAAAATGAGGGAAATTTAACTACGATGCATGTCACCCTTAGGGAAGTCTTAAAAAAATATATCTTTGCTGATGAAGGCGTGAAATAAAAGAAAAAGAGATGCATCTAGGGAATCCCTCCACAATGCTTCTTCTGGGGAGATGATGGTGAGGGTGTGATATGCACAGGGCATCGATAATCAAAATTGGGTTTACGAATTCAAATACAGTCGCTGACACGGTGCATCTCTTAAGTTAAATGTGGATGTGGCAAAGCTAAAACTCATTTAGAACCTGCTGGACATAGTGTAGGGTTGACGTTTTCTTCGACCTGGAACTGTAGCTCAACGTTACTGAGCTGGAATTACCACAGTTCAGCTTCGGGCTTGGCTAAATTCTGTTCTCATTCTTCCGTAAATCATGCCTACAGCACCGGTCAGTTCATTGTGCTGACTTGCTTTACAGCACTGTTAACTGTTTGAATAGTTTGCCGGAGAGAATTAAGAATGCAAGACTGAAAAAGATCTTCGTGTAAACAAATGTCATAGGGTAAAAGAGCTTGAATGGTTTGTTTCTCGGATGTGGCCCACATTTGGCATGAACAAGCTAGTTGCAATGTTGAAGATAACTCGTACCTTTTCATGTGTTCTGCAGATGGAAAAATTTCAAACGGCAAATGCTGAATATGCGATCTCACAGTGATTCCAAGGGATTTGAGCTCAAAAGGCCTAATGATTCTATATACAGTTTTCCCTGCCCAGATTGTATGTGCCGCAGAAACAAAACAGAGGATTCTAGATCATCATCAGCCACGTGATTTACTTGGGCAAGGTTTTAGTGGTGTTTCTCTGTATCTACAATTCGCAAGCTTACCTCTCTTCTGATTCCCCTTCAGGTGTTGTATTTTTTCATTCTTTCCCTCAGTACAGCAAGAGGGTCAGTTTACACTTGAATTTGGAAGATAGAGTTCTAATTGGAGGCAACATTGGCCATCATCTTCCTGGGTTTGGCTGAGGGGAGTTGCATCTTTCTGCAAATCATGCCAAATGTGACCACGAACAATGGCAATTTTCTGTTGCTGGACTCGCTGCTCCTGACACTTACCGAGCCTTTCTATAGTATTGCTGTTGGAGCTGCTTCATCTAACACACTGAAAATTAAGTTGACACATCAATTTGTTCAGGCCCTGGTTCTGCCATTTTTGTACATTGTTAGGAGTTTGCTAGTCTCGCAAGAGTGGAAACTTGAAGAGGTTTTGTAGCTTCGAGAAGAATCAGGGTCGTAATTGTGTTTCTGTAACACACATTTAGAATTATTCGTGTCTAGATGTTACTGCATTTCGTGATAGTCTTGTAAGCTGCATTTGGCAGACATTTCATTCTTGAGCTATATGCTCCAATTCATTCTAATGGAGACCGAAATTTTGTCGAGTTTTAACCTGCTGCTTCCCATTGTGTAAACTCGGGCCACTTGGTGATCTAGTGGGAGGGTGGGAGCTCTCGCGTGTTAATGGCTAGTGTCCCTCAGAATTGTTACATTAGGCCTTTATGTGAAAACTAGTATAGTTCGAGATGCTCAGTTCAGTACTTGATTCTTTCTCTGGAGATTAGACTCGTGCCGAACTTGATCTATGTGACCATGGAATGCGTAAGCTGTGACCATACTTTGGACGAGTAGAGGACCAATTTCCACATGGAGTGCCGGGTGGACGTTCCAAGAGAATAAGCAGACGAAAGCCGAAATGAAGCTAACATCGGCTGGGCCAAAACAGCAGTTAGGACAAGAAGTCGAGAACCATGAGCAAAAGGTCTAGGGAAAATGAATGAAATTAACCCCTAAGCAGAAAAATGAGCTACTTCTATCTTGCCGTTTGCTTTTCAGTACTTTCGGTACTAGGAGGTTTTTCTATCTTTTGCAGAAGTGCCCATCCGAACATGCTCCTAAAAATTCCGTTTCTTTGTTTCAAAACACTCCAATGTGATTTTAGACACAACATGGTGATTTGAACGTTGAGAAGCTACGTGTTTCCACTTCCACGCTCGAATAATTCATACTTTGGCACAATTGTTTAGGCGAATGAAAATACTTGTTACCATCAGAATCCAGAACAACGATAGTTGCACTGGAACCTCAGGAAAGCACTCACTATAGTTTTTTTTTTTGGACCTAACTCCACGAATGCGGAGAGTGGCTTAGTTCCTACTTCCGACATGAGAAGTACTTTTACATGGTGAACCCAATTTGGGTTTAACCAGAAGCAGCAGCTACAGTTTTTACAGGGCTTCCCCTCTCTTTCTAAATAAATTTTGTACTAGGAGGCGTACTTTGATTGTCATTGCTTTCCTCTTCAAATGTTGAAGGCGGTTGAATGTACAGGTCACAAGGGAACACAATACTACTCCAGAAGCCTGTTGCATGTACTCACACAGACAGCCGCAGCGAGATGCCAACCGGCATGAAGATACGGCGTCCTGGGAAACACATCATCAGCAATGAAAAGGGCACCTCCCAGCAACGATGACATTTTGTGAATAGTGTGAGCCATCCTTAAATCTGGATCTTCCAGTGCTCTTTTTGCGAATGCTACCTGCAACATCGCTCAGAGAAATTATGCACAAAACCAGCAAGAATTTGCTGCATTCTTTACATCGTATGGCACTGTTATTGATTGGGTCTTCAATTTTGAAATTACCTCCATCATTCCAGCATGAACTGCTGAGACCATCAGAGGTTGGACAGGAAGAAAAGCAGCAGATGCTGCCATCAATAACTTCGGATTCTCATTCCTGAGGGCCCTGGACAGACACTGGAAAACAAGATATGACAGGACATTAATCACTATGAGGGAGCAAGCCAATAGCTCAAAATATCTTGGAGCCAAATGAGAACAGGGGCCAGAATCAGCAGAGGAAAAAAAAATAAAAATGAAGGAGAAGTATTTGCAGAGAGGATTTCATCAATTTAGTGCAAGAAACTCGAGTATTTGAAAATTTTCAAATTTCCCAAAATTAATATGCTAGAGAAAGATATGTGTACATGATATCCTTTATCTAGAACAATTATTATGTCAAATACACATAATGCCCTTTTGTAAAATAAATTATTCCCGCTTCATCGTTATGGTGGTTTATAGTATCCAACCAATCTTCTGTGGATTCAAGGCCCAATTTCTGAAAAAGAAATGAAAAAAAATATAAGATGGAACCAATACTTCACACCACGCGCTCGGACGCAAGTGCACCCACACATACTGGAGGCCGCTTCTGGACAACTTAAAGCAGTCATTTCACATGGTAGCGAAAGAACATATCTTCTTCTTCTTTTTTCAAAGTTCAAATCTTGAAACTCCATATTCTTTTTGGCCGTTCCCCAGTTCTCCTGCTTCCATCTATTGTCTGTTTTATATAGTAATGCTCATAGATCGTGTTTCATGTGTAAGGTCCAGTAAACAGATGATTGTGTTAATAAGCACGCATGATTATTACGACAATTTCAATCAGAAACTCTTCATCGTGCATGCATAGAAAAGAGAAACAATAAGCATAACTGACTAGCTTCCTGACATGTTCTCCTTTCTTTGTAATTTTTTCAAGGAAAAGAAATTGAGGGGTAGCATGGAGATGGTCAGAAAGTATCATTAAAGCATTCTAATATTTGAGTCTTGAAGCTTGAACAGAGAGGAAATAAGGTGAGATAACTGAAGTGCTATACTGCTGACAATCACCCTCCATGCTACGAATTAATAGTTTAAAGCTCCGTTGTATTCGTGCCTTTGAAGGATGAACATCTATATTCCTTGTTTATTGTTGGTTCAAGTACCACACATCAGTGCTCTT
Source organism: Rhodomyrtus psidioides (assembly GCA_021437785.1). NCBI lineage: Eukaryota > Viridiplantae > Streptophyta > Magnoliopsida > Myrtales > Myrtaceae > Rhodomyrtus > Rhodomyrtus psidioides. Next base: position 1,226,875 of record JAILYB010000169.1, on the reverse strand, counting down.
GCCAAAGTTCGAACAATGGTCATCCCCCAATTCCCTCCCCAATCGTGCTACCAGTCAGAATGTGTAGCAACATGAATAAAATTAAAATGTAAATCTAAGATGGACAAAGTACAATAAACAACAGAAAAAACCTTCTGGTCTTTTCCCTTTTTTTAACCAAATCATGACTAGCTATAGCACCAATTAATAAGACAACCACCATGTTCAAAGAACTAGCCATGACCTCACAAAGTTAATCAAGGTGAAGTAGGTATGAACGACCAGCGAGCAGGAAATTCACAAGCCACACTATATATTTAGCACCAAAGTCAGTGAAAGTGTATAAACAGTCTCTTAAACCCATCTTACCCAAAGCTGAGGTTTGTTTGTCATACATTTAAGACATTCAAGTCAAAGTAAGAATCGATGATATCTATCATTAAGCTCAATAAAAGATGAAAAGGCCAACAGATAAATATCGACCTTGTTCATCAGTTGAGCCAGAGAATGGAGAATTATACTTAGCCAGTTACTCACCACGGTAGCAGTGGCTATCATTGTGTAGTCAACCCATCTAAGGAACCTCCTCAATTTCCCTCTTGAAGAATGATACAAAGATGATGCAACTCCAACTCCAACTAACGAATTAGCATAGAGCTTCATGTTGAGATTCTTCCTAGTTGTGCAATCCAAAATCATTAGAACCAACGATCCAAAAATAATCACAACATTGATCAATTGAACCCCTTATTAAGCGAATCACCTTGGTGCTTGCATGCCAAGAGCAATGAAAGGAAGGGATGTGAGCACATTTGCAACTGTTTCTGCAAGATGCATATCACCTACCAAAAGAGAGAAAATTGTGAAGAGCGGTTTAGAGTGCATGCTGAATTTTGTACAAGCAAACAAAATCTGAAAACAACGTTTTGGTTCCTCCAGCTAACACCTTCGACTTTGGGGATGGATAGGCTATTAATTTGGTAGGTGGCACAAATATATGTAAGCACCCTCGACCAGGATCATATGTTTTAAACATGTACAAGGGCAAAAGAAAGCCCAGGTACGAGACAGAGAAATATTTTCTGCCATACCGTTGATGCAACATTGAATAGGCCTCAAACATGATGGTCTTTGCTGCCATACTCGCCTGTGAAATATTTAAAAAAAATTAGAATACAAACTTCAGTAATATATCACACTTGCATATTAATCTAAAACAGACGCCAAACCGGGATCTGAATAAACATATATATCCGCTAAGGCTACTGACAAACGTCACTCAAGAATCTTCTTGAATTGCCATCTTTATTGTTAAACTTACTGCACAAAAAGCTGCTGATTTAGTCCAATTCTTGAACTTGATTGAGGATACTCCCCATGCTTGCTAATCTCTTCGAGTGCAAATGGGGCATGAGGCACGATATGTACCCCATGCACACCTTCTAAGGCTTTAGTGGAGTTCGATGTACTCTTGAGACTCATAAGCTATTGAGCAATGGTTCAAATCAGTCTATCCGCCAGCAACCAGCTGGCATCAATTGGCTGCTGCGTGCCAACCGCTAAATGTCTGCAATGGCACAAAATGCACAATCAAGACAGAGCAATTTACCTCAACTTAGTCTCTTAAGGAAAAAGAAATGCTAATGGAAGCTTTCGATTGGATAGGAGAAGCCTTGCATTATTTCGCATTAGCAAGCAAGCTCCTTTTCTTAAGTAGGCCTACACCTAGACAATTCCCAATAGTAGGGATTCCAAATTCACACCGAGTCATCACCAAAAACTGAGAGAAGGAATGAAAAACTTTCGCCACTAGCAGATTGTTACTTTCCCTGGTGCACCCAATACCACAAGTGGAAGAGATTAATCTCGACAACAACATGGACCGGACACACTACTTTTGAGCTGAGGAAGCACACAACCATGAATAGCTGATCTCCCGACCCGCAATTCCTTTTACATTTCAATCAAATCGTTCAGTACTATGAGGTTCAATTCGTTCTAATAAGAAGAAACTCCACTTACTGGAACCGGCAATTAAGACCATCCTCAACCTCATACGTTAAAAACCCAGTAGTTCGCAGTCATTCATATCAAGTCCAAATTAAAATAGCCAATCCAAAAGGCAAATCTTGAGCATCAAGAGCTCCAGCATCAGACTTCATTCTATTCAAGATTCATGACTCCACCTCCAACCACACTCAGATTTTAATAAAACACCACAAAACAGGGTCACATTTTTAAATGGAAAAAATAAAAATACCAGCATTACCCAGCCCAGGAAACTGACATTACCGAGTTCATCACCATATTAAACAGACCCATAAATCTTCCATTTCCGGTTTCCCGGTGAACTACTCGACCTCCGAAACAAACGGGCAGAACTCCTAATTCGAAACCTCAACAAAAGGGGGAAAAAAAAACTTGGGCCACAATAGCCAACAGAAACCCATGATGGGTCCTCCATCGCGCACCGTTTCATCGATCAAGAAAAGGGCAAAAAAATAAACAAAAGAACGGAGAGAGAGAGAGAGAGAGAGAGAGAGAGAGATGGAGGAGTACCTGGAGAGATGGAGCTCGGGAGCGGTTGGGGGTTACAGAGGAGAGAAGCACGAGGACGAGGAGGTTTTAAATAGAGGACAGCGTGAGGGAGAGGGACCAACTCGTTGGTTGAGCTTCAGTTTGTGGGGAGGAGGAGGAGGAGCGGAATCATGAATGCGCATTGACAGCGAGAGATGCGAATATGTGTTTTTCTAAAACCTTGGAGCGACGAATCTTCTTCGCTGGAGTCTCCGCATATTCTCCTCCCCAGCGCCAATGCCGTGTCCCGAGGACACCGTGTTGGACTCGCTTCGGCGGAGCCCCCTCCAACCGCCGCCGCCCACGTCGGCAACACCCCCCACCCCCCCCCCCCCCCCCGGGGGGCGCGCGCGTCCGGACAAACGACGTGCCACGTACGTTTCCTCGTTTTTTTTTTTTCTCGCGGCCCATTGCGAGATGGAAACTGAGAAATTTTTTCCTTTTTTCCCGGGGCGATTGGATACTTCTGAAATATTACCGGAATCAACAAAAGCCAATTTAAATCTCAAGTTTATAAATGCATTTGCTTATGCAGGCTCACTAATTTCTTAAACATTGTATATACACACACATCTATTTTAGATGCAATTGCGCTCAAAAGTTAGACGAAGATAATCCCATATCGATTTTATTCGTAATTGAGGAAACCCTTTGTAATGTTAAAGCATCTTCATACGGTATGGAAGCGCCGAATTCCTTTTTGGGGTACGATGTGGAAATACTTAGCCATGAATCGATTTTATTTGGTCGCGAGAGTAGCATCCCTCCCAACTTAAATTTGGGAGCTATATGAAGTGATTATTTTTGTTGAATTGATGCTCGAATTGGAGTTTCGCAAACTAATAAAGGGATTGAGTGGTGAAGGCAGAGAGTATCAAGTTCGTGCTTCGATTCCCCGACGAGTAATTTCGTACCCACGTGGTCAAGTTGAATTGATGGATTGTATCGTAAGGACAAATTAGAAATTAGAATTCAGCATAGCATTTTGTAAATAAATATGATTATCCGGCCTTGAAATGTTTAGAATTTTAAAAAAAAAGTGCAAAAGGTCGCGAAAAGTACTGCTTGGTTAGAGTATCATTCTTTGAGGGAAGAATATTCCTCTTTTGTCATCTAAAAAATGTGGACATTCTTCGCTGCCTATAAATGCAGGTGCAGATTGATTTTGGTGGACTTTTCTTTTGTGGCCCACGTGATTAACGCCCATATGTGATTTGGATTTAACAATGAGCGACGCTTTTTCCATTCCTCTTTTAGCTTTGGCACTCCTTATTTTAATGTTTTGACGATATTATCTCTTGTGTGGCCCACTACTTCTATTATAATTTTACAAAAGTAATTCTCTTATTTTATTTGATCAAATCTTTTTTTTTCTTTTTTTCCTTGCGGGTCCCATTTTCCTTCTTCTTTCCCAGCCTTTGGCGTTCTCAGCTATTGCAAGATCATTGTCATCTCTGTTTTTTTCTTGCGGGCCATTATCTTCTTTCCACGCATTCCTAATCCTCAAGTGCAGGCATTCAGAAGGTGAATATCAATGATGCCAACCTCATCGTCCTCGTATTCCCTGTTCCCTTATTGTTCGAGTGCGCAAATGCAAGGAGGAGGGGAAGTGATTCTTCGTCCATCATCCACGCTCCCACTAATCGACTCCGAGCTCTATTACATGCTCATGATCTATTTTCACTCGTTGATCTTCCCAGCATACTCTCTCTTTCTCTTTGTGATAGATCATTTCTTGCTCATTTTTATGTTATTATAACTAATAAATTGTTGTGATCTTGAATGATCCCTAAACTACGAATTTCCCTCATATTCGCTTGAGGTTGTTTGAATCTCAATGATGTCTTTTATATAGGTTTCCATGTCTACGATAATCCCAAACAATCTTGGGTCCCCATCCTGCGATTTCGCAAGATCGGTGTTGGCTACAGATTTACGGATCGTTTTGGTGAAACAACTGATGCTGAGGCAGGAGCGAAGAAAGAGGAGGGAAACCACAACAATCCTCCAAATATTGAGTTGTGAAACACCCTTCTTATGATAGGTTTAAATCGAAGTGGGCTTACCAACCTGTGATAGTAATTTACATAGACATTTAGGGAGAGACGAAGGCGGCAAGGAATTTTGCCACCACCACGCCGACGACTGTTCGCCAAGCCCTTGCTATGTTTTAGCACGCATCATTAGATCCATGTTAGGACAAGCAAGGGAGTCTTCCTACCGACATATTCTTCAATATATATATATATATATCGCGTGGAGAAGGAAAATAAATGATGCCAGCAATAAGAAAAAGAAAAGTGAGACCCGCAAGAGAAAAAAAAAGAAACAAAATAAAAAAGATTTGACCAAATAAGATAAGGGGATCACGTTTCTTGAATTATAATTGAAGTGGTGTGGGTCATACGAGGGATAATATCATCAAAATATTAAAATAAGGAGTGTTAAAGTCAAAAAAGGAGTGAAAAAGCGCCGCCCTTTAACAATTATTAAGTGCTAAATTTTTATTGGTCAATAGAGAGGTTTATTCTAATGACTGTATACCATGATGTATGGTGTGACTAATTTTTTTTTTATGACCGAGGTGTCCGGGCCAGCTTGCGCGCACCTCGACTATTCCTCGGGGGAGACTAGCACGACAACCACCAGCCGCGACCCCCACTTAAGTCACGGAGCGCGAGATGGGAGATTTGAACCAGGGACCTGACAAGGGATAGTCCATCTCTTAACTAACTCGGCCATGCGTGGGTGGGTCTTCCTCTCTCAATCCTAAAAAAAAAAGACAGGTTTCTCTCCATCAAGAACGTCAGAAAAAGCTAAAAGGGGTCAAGAGAGAGAAACTTATTTCTACAATCGATTTCTCATCTACAATTGATTTCTTCGTAAGAAATCATCATGGATCAAGGTACGTCTCTCATCGATTATGATATTGTGAAAATCATCTCGTCCTAAGTTCTTGGGTATGATGTTTATGCAAATATTAGAGATTGATTTGCGTACTATTGAGTTTATGTTTAACAGATTTGACAAAAAAAAAATGTCGATCAAGTTAAAAAAAATATAACAAAAAAAAATCTGCATATATACCAATGCTACCTTTTTGTTTTGTTTTGTTTTGTTTTTTTTCTAATTCTAGACATTTCAAGACCCTTTTCAAGATTTTGTTTGACCACGAATTGACCAATAATTAAGAAAAAAAAATCAAACCAAGACCAATGAGGAATATAACAATGCCTACTTTCACAAAATAATAGAGAATCAAAATGATAACTTTTGCGAAAATATGGAATTCTTTTTCTCATTTCATCGAATTCTACTGAATTCAATCAATCACTTACTCCCATTACTGTTCGAATCTTTTTGTGATGTTTATATTGTAAGGAAAACAAATCGGATTTGTTATCTATTTTCATGTTTCTAGCTGTTTATCGTCTAGTACAGCCAAAACATGCATGGATGATATTCTTGAATTACACCTTGAATCAACCGAATTGTCACTTCATCCGATTTATATAACTATAGGGAAACTATCAATTTCAAACAAGGCTATAAACCAAAGGACAGCCAATTGGCAACTTATGACGATTGACCTTAACTCAAAGGTTTAGCAAAATAATACAAAATAATTAGTGGATGTGAGATAAATGTCGAACCATTTTTGTCTACTGGAACACACAATGCTACATTATGCTGTTAAATTTTAAACCATAAATACTTTATTAAATGATGTGGCACTTTCTTATAGGACGGGTAGCAAGTCAACCATCCAGTATACGGGTCCCACTTATTTTAGAATTAAACTGAATCTTACAATACCATTCTTTAAAATATTTCTCATAAGATTTCTCAGCGTACCTTTTTTTTTTTTATTTGGTCGAAAAGCATTGAAATTCATTCACTCAAATGAGAAACTACAAGAACTACGGAAATGATAAGGTTCAAAACAAAGCAAATCGCAAAGGCTGTGTTTTGTAGTCCGAATTTGGGCTCAAATAGGATAATAAATTACCCTATCCGATGTTTAGCGATGTCGTCTGGACCGTATAAACCCGGATATACCCGAATAAAACACCGTATAAGAAATCCGGAGAGAGGGGTATGATACATCCGGATTGGATAAAAAATAACAAACCCTATTCATTGCGGAAGGACGTCACTATCACGAGATCTGGTTCGCAACCTCTCAGCTGCTCCTCTAGGGTTTCCTCCGTGGAAGTCCCCTGCAGCGCGTCCTTGGCAGTGGCGGCGCTAGCTCCTCCACCGTTCGCCGCAGTAGTCAGCCCAAGCCCGCCCTACCGTGCGGCGATGTCGGCTCGATTGGCAGGTCCGATGGGCGCGGGCCGATTCCGGAGCGGCAGCCTGCCGATGCAGCCGAGGAATCCGCGCCGGCAGTCGCCGAAGATTCGAGCCCGACCTCGACGTTGGCGGACTATTGATCTGGGCGACACAGTGACCGAAAGAAAAATGACATGTTGGCATCACTTCGACGTTGAAGCTGGAGGAGTTGCTGAAACTTGAGGAGTTGCAGCACGTCCTTGGCGGCGGAGGTCCCCCTTCATGGAGGTCCGACGGCGGCGTTGTCGGGGAGCTTGAAGAAGACGAAATTCAAAGTGTGAATATCATATCATATCATATCCGGACATCTACCAAACATATGATGGGATTTTGCAAAATCCAAAAGACGATCCCGAGGATTTCTAATCCAACCTTATCCCATCCTATCCGAGCCTAAATCCGGACCACTAAACGTAGTCAAATGGATTGGGGAGGGTCAACTAGCCAATAAGAGGGGGAGAATCCCTTTTCTATGGGCTTTGGCTACCCATCTGCCACTTGATTGGACTCGCGAGGACAATGGGCTACAGTGGCAACATTTTTGAGTTGGGCTAGAAGACTTGATTTCTCAGCATACTTAAAGATCTCTATTTTTATAATAAAAATGTACAAATTTCACATACAATTTTGGATGAAAATTTGGACCTAGGGGGAGCTGGGCCATCCTTTAGCCTCCCCCTTTTCAAATCCTTTGATTCATCATACCAAGCTTGAATTGTACGTCGCCTCCCGTACTCTTCGCATTACATATTTTAGGGAACATTTGTTTTTGTAAAAGTAAGACATTACAAGAAATGTAAGAAAATGATAATTTGCTATGTACAACTCGAGGCTCTAATTGAGTTTGCAGCCGTTTGGTTCTAACAATTTATCTATGCTTTCCTTTGTTGTTTTAAAAAAAAAGGTGCATTTATTTTTTGCGTATCAACAGCATTAATATTTTTATAGAAATGTTGGTTAAACATACATGATGCACCGACTAGGATTTTGACGAAGTAGAATTTTGGTAAAATATATAACCTGGAAAATCGTCACTAGACATGTTTTTTTACCGACTTTTTTTTTGTTACTTTCCAAAATTTATTGAAGTCTACCAACATAAAAAAATAAAACTAAAAATAAAAAGAAAAAAGAATCGAACAAGGAATGAGAGAATTCGGCCTTCATATGCGAAGTCTACCAAATTTTTTTTTCTTATAGATCATTGAGTTTCAATAAAGCAACCTCTATTTCTTTAACGACCATTTGTGATCCACCAGACACAATTAGATCAATCATACCAATTGAAGTGCGCGAAATTTTTACCCTGATATATTGTTCTCTTTCGCGGATGCACCCACGTCTTATTCCGTTTAATCTTTAAAGTCCGTCATTCTTATAGCCATCAAGCACAAATGTGAGTAATCTTAAATGATGCAAAACTTTACAAGACAAAAAAAATCCCAATATTTATCCACAAATCGTTACTTTAATGGTCCACGAGCTCACCAATAAAATAATTTTTTTTTAATTAACCCCTTTTTATATTTATTAAATAGCTCTTTTGGATCTGGGACGCTGCCAAAAATTGAAAAATCAAAATTCCCCTGGCAATATAATTCGCTCCCAACGCCGTACGGCTTGACTAGCTAGCTCCATCGGGCGAAGGGCACGTGTCTGACCAGGGGTATCTCCGTCATTTCACCTATCTTGCCGCTGTGTCATTGGTGATGGTGATGGAGTCGGGCCGCAGGTGATCTCAACCCCCCAGTCGCCAAGATACTTTCTCACCAAAAAACCTGTACTAGGTAGGCCTGTCCGTCTCACACCAAGAGAGAGAGAGAGAGAGAGAGAGAAGAGAGAGCGAGCTTCTCGGCCATGGCGTCGCCACCGTGCGGGTGTTCGTGGAGCCCGATTCGGTACTCGTCGATGAAGTCGTCGTGCTATTGCTCGTTCCAGGCGCACCGGCGGCGTTTCGCTGCATGCTCTTTGCGCGACTCTCCTCGTCCTCCTTCCAGTTCTTCAAATGCGGCTAAATCAGGTTCTCAAATGCGCGAGGCTGAGAAATTAGCTGCTTCGCGCTCGAGCCCGACGCCTAAGGAGAAAAACCGACACCGTCATGTCTCCAGTTCGGACGTGGACGTGGACGTGGACGTGTCCCGGGGGCGACAATCTCTGAGTTCCAAGTCGCTGCTGGGAAAGCGGCCTCCGAGGCGGAGGATGCTGTTCGCTTCGAAGAAGGTTCGGAGCATCGTTTTGCTCAATGTCGTTACCTTCATTTACGGTGAGCGTTTCCTTCCTTAGACTCTCGTCGTTTTCGATTTTGGCCGCTTAGAAGTTGGAGGAATATCTTGGGAACCATCCACATATATCGATCGACTTCGTGTGCGGCGTTTCGTGCCTTTTCTTTTGGAAGTGGCACTGGATTTTAATATTCAGGATGGATGAAGTGTAGAAATATATTTAATAGTTGGGGTGATTTTATGGTGCCGCTTGAGCTTGTTTGCAAATTTAGTAAGACTATAAGAAGGCCAACAATGTTCGGTGGAATGGAACGCTGAATGGCCAAGCAGTAACGTGTGTAGAAAGATGTCGCGGTGGAGATGAGAATTCTTTCTCGCGTGTGTAGGTGCTCAAGGAAAGATGTGATTAAAGATGAATATTTTGAGGAAAAATGGCAAAGTCAAATGAGAGGAGCTTTTCGAGAGAGAGAAGTTTGTCTGAGGATGTTCTGGAGAGAGGTCTTGAGATGGTCCACTGTGAAGATGCAAATCTATGACGGTGGTGCAAATTGAAAAGGATAGAGTACCACTCTAGAGATCTGGAACAAAGGCGATTTGAGCCCATAGTCTTAAATCTTGATGGAAATAAAGCATTGTTAGTAAGATAGACAGCTGACTAGCTGACCTCTCCATTCAATGGGATAATGCTTGATGGCTTTTGTTGGTTCCACTTTCATAGGTTCGCAAGCTCTTCTCACTAGCTCCTTTAGGCTTGCTAATGGTCCATTCCAACTTTTCACGGACTATCTCCTCTGTACCCCAAATGGGATTTGCTTGCCATGCAGAAGTTTACTGGGCTCAATACACCATTTAAAATCTTAAGCTCACGGTTACATGATGGATCTTAACTTATGTGTCTATCTACGTGAAACCTTCGATATGTAAGATTTTTATGCTTGAAGATTTTGGTCAGATGATGTTGCTTCTCTTTAGCAAACAAATTTTGTGAGAGCACATGGTTTTAGATTAGGGGCTGTTACTTTCCGAAGTCTTGTGAGGTCAATGGTTCAACTAATGTTGATCCGTGGAATGAAAGATGGCATTCTGTGGGGGTTCATATACAAGATGTTCTTTACCAAGCTAATTTTAGAATGTTCGTTCTCTAGTTGAATCATTAGTTTCTTTTAGTGGGGTGCTATTTTACTGAAATAGTTATATGTTACGGGAACTATCCATCTCTTCGTATACATGATGACTTGGGGGATATTGCCAACTTTAGTTAGTTCTGAAAAAGGGAAAAAAAGAGTTCAACCATATTGCTTTTTTCCAGTAGTCATGTAAATATGCATGTAGTCATCCACGTAAGTGGGAAATGCAAGTGTCCTCATTCATTATGATGTTTAGCTTGATGCTTCTGTGTTTTTCAGTTTATTGGGTTGATGCTTCTTTTTCTCTGAATCATGTTAGATTCTTCCAGTTTGTCTCTTTTGCAACTCTGATTTGTCCTTGGCTTTTTTGTGGTGTAGCGACTAACATTCCAGTTGTGAAAGAGGTCGAATCAGTCACGGATCCTGCGGCTTTTAATGTTGTGAGATTTGCTGTTTCGGCGATTCCATTTGTCCCCATGGTGATTCAATCTTGGGATGATGTACAGACGCGGAATGCAGGAATAGAGTTGGGGATTTGGGTTAGTCTAGGATATCTTATGCAAGCACTTGGTCTACTAACGTCTGATGCTGGTCGTGCGACGTTCCTGTCTATGCTAACTGTGAGTTCCTTAATAATGTGTTTTTTTTATTCCTTTTTTCGCTGGACACTAATATTGTCCGGTAATTGCTGAAGAGCGGCTTGCTCTAAAATAGTATGTGACGGAAGAAATTTTGGTGTATCGTGGCTTAATTTTCAGATTATTGTGGTTCCATTGCTTGATGGTATGCTAGGAGCAATAATTCCAACCCGCACATGGTTTGGAGCTTTTATGTCTGTTATTGGTGTTGCAATGCTGGAATCTAGTGGATCGCCTCCATGTGTAAGTATCTTCTGTGCTTCAACATTGGCAACAAATTCTAGACTGATAGGGCACCTGATGAAAGACATGCACAAGCAGATCCGTCGGATCATAATTTCTATGAGGTCATTAAGAATATTTTCCAAAAACTTTTGTTGAATAGTCTAAGCTGTTTTGCTCGAAAATAATAGGTCGGAGATCTATTAAACTTCTTGAGTGCAATATTCTTTGGAATTCATCTGTTAAGAACCGAGCGCATTTCCAGAGCGACAGATAAAAGGAACTTCCTACCTCTGATCGGACATCAGGTTTGTTTACACCTTTTTCTGTTCAACATTTACAAGCGACGGCACCACTGCCTTGTTTCTTGTTTATATAAACAAATATTTCTAAACTCTCATCAGGTATGTATAATTGCTATTTCATCATCATTGTGGTACTTCATTGGAGGCTGGGTTGGTGGCATCCAAGAATTTGATGCATCGTCTTGGACATGGCCAACGATTTGGGATTCTGTGGTTCAGTTTCCGTGGATACCAGCACTTTACACAGGCATATTCTCAACTGGTTTGTGCCTATGGGTAGAGGTATACTTCTCTCTCTCTCTCTCTCTCTGGGCTTGGCTGTTTTTTCGTTCTTTGCTACTCAAGCTAGTTTGACAGGGTATGTGATTTTGTAACCATACTGTTATCTGATTTAGATTCTACTATACCAGTATGTCATGCTACCACTGCTTTCAAGAGTTTCCTACAACGAGAAGTTTCAATTGTCTTATGATCCAACATGCCTCTTTTTTTTTTTTCCTCCTTCCATTCGGCTCTTTCATTAGCTGACCGTAATATCAGTTAGCCTGCCATTTTCCTACCCATTATTCTTGGGCTGCCTCTAGATAAGTGGATTTATATGCTGGCTCTTTGCAATTTACCTGAAGCACCCCAATCTTTCAAAGTGGTTGATTTAGATGCTGCATCTGTTATCATAATCATGTTCAATCATTGTGGCATCTTTTTTGCACCTTAAGCATCAAATATTAAAAGCGAACTTTTCATGATCAAGTTTCATAATTTTTGCAGATGGTTGCTATGTGTGATGTGTCTGCCACTGAAACAGCTATAATTTATGGGTTGGAACCAGTTTGGGGCGCAGGTTTTGCATGGTTACTCCTTGGGGAAAGGTGGGGCATCACTGGTTGGATTGGCGCTGCACTAGTACTGGGTGAGAATTGTTGTATATACATTTGACTTTCCCTCCTTGCCCATGGGAATTACATCCACAAGTTGATGTTATATCTGCCTCAAAGTCATCGGTGAATCTACATGATTGAACAGTCGTCTGCGTTTGAAAGTTCTACATCATGCATTTTTTAATAGACTTTGCCCGCCCACAACCACCACAAGAAAAAATGTGATCGTTTTGCCCCTTTTTGTCTCCTGTGCTATCTCAGGGTTAAGTGATACTAACTTACTGCTATATTTGGATAGTTGTTTCATTGTCAAGTGCTCGTGCTGGATGAAATCTATGTGCCATTAGGTGGTTGGACTGAGGTTCAAATTATTAATCAGAAGGCTCAGTTTTCAACTTGAGGTGTTCTACGATCTGTTGTTGAATCATCTTCCAAATAAAAAATCACAACTTCCTTAAAAAGGATTTCTCAGTCTCATATAGCATATGTCAAGCGTGTGCCTTTAAATGAGAACTGTTTTGGATCTGAATTTATCGATGTGTTTGAACAGTCTTTAGAAATAGAACCAGTCTTCTGAATATGGACATAGAGAACACTGAGTTTGAAGCTAATAGAATCCTTGTTGATGCTCACACATATATGTGTCGATTCACTTAATCTGGATAACATGAGTCAACCCCTTCAGATGCAGATATGCGATGCTCTTGCCTTGAGTCGGTAGGGGAGGTTTTATCAATAGTGTTACTGTAGCAGCTAATAACTTCTAGTGCTTCTTATGGTCCCATGTTTGTGGCTTTATGCAGCTGGAAGCTTAACTGTGCAAATATGTGGCTCTTCACCTCCATATGAATTGGATGACGATGAGGAAATGAGTAAACAAAGCAGCGTATCCTCTTCCCCAGTCGTTGTCAGTTCCAAGAAGGGTATTCCTGACACGTTCAAGAAGTAGAAGAGGCATCATTGAAGAATTTTGTGACATCCTTCCAATGCAGAATATAATTCTTAGTGAATCCTGCTGATGGATGGTCGGGGGTGGTTCTACTGGTTTCTGCTATTGTATATGAATTTAAAGGTTGTTATGTGTGTGTGTAAATCTGTACATATGAGGAGATATTAGGGCAGAAGAACATAGATAAATGCGCAGGTGCTGCCATCCCTTTATTTTTTTCTGAGGATGGTCACATAAACAATGTAATTGGATAGTAAAGATCTATAGTCATGATAAAAGAGGATAGAAAATGAACTACCTCTTGGCTCTGGACATTGCATATTTCATGAGGAGGAAAAATAAACACAGAAATTCTACCTTTTTTGGGGGATAGAACAAGGACTCAACGCATGCTTTAAGGACGTGGTAAATTTTTTGCCTGCTTAGATTGTTGGAAAAAATATTAGGTGGGCCGGCCACATGGGCCCCTGTGTCTATCTCTCTCCTCCCTCCCTGTCTCTCTTGTGTCAGAGAAGCAGAGAGGAGAGAGATAGACGGTGGGGCGCACTGTGGCCGCCCCACCCAATATCTTTTCAGATTGTTGGCCCCACCCAATATCTTCTCAGATTGTTGGCCGTCAGTCTGTTCCTTTAGTGTAGACCACACTAAAGAGCTTTGGACCTGAGTAAAGTCCTCAAGCTGTCAGACTCTGGGACGTAAAATTCAGGGGTATTATTTGGAACGAAGGAAAGAAAAATATTTTCTCTGAACTTTAGGGCTTGATGGTGGGGAAGGTAGATTTCTATTTATCTTCGGATAGCTACCGTCGAGTAGAGTTGTATAGTAGTGTTCGGCGCCTAGGGTGAATTATCGGAGCTTCGACTCCTGCGTTGTCAGCCTGTGCTTCGTACACTAAGGAGCTTACCATCCCATATTCAACGGAATTGCTTCATACCCTGCAAATTTCCTCATACGTACTAATCTTTTTTTTGTTTTTTGTTTTTTTGTTTCTTGTGGTTATGGAGATTCTGGAACCCTTTTCTTCTCCCTTGAAAGGAGAAATGCCCTTTTCAACCACAAAGTGTGCCCATGCATGTATGTGATTGCCAATAGAAAGAGTATGCTTCATTTGTCTGGCCATAGCTAGTCTTTGGATCGCGGTCCATACTCATCTTTGCGGGGCTTTTTATCTCTTCGGCCAGTTACATTGTCTGCAAACTCGGGGGACTTCCAGCTTGTTGCCAACCATCGAATTTCTTGGGTCCTACCCACGGATCCGGATCCCCTACCATAAAGGTAAGGGATCATTAAATTTTTGGCCCCTGAATCTTCCCCCTTTTATGGTAGGAAATCCTAGCTCCCCACGATTTGCATTCATCGTGCCGCTCAACTCACGCTTTAACCTAACAGAACATCTTTGACGCACAAAATCAATCTTCTTGGTTGCACAGAATGAGTTGCATCATTACATCATCTTGCGCATTCACATTCATTTGCACAATTTAGTTGCCCATGTGTCTCTCATTCATGACCGAGAGCAGAAGTGAACTGTCGTTAAGGTGCATGAGTTGCATACCATTCGAGCATATTTGAGTGATTTTGTGGAGATTAGAGATGACTAGCATAGGCATCGGCACTGAGCTTCCCTTCAGGTGAAAGAACCTTCAGGCAGTCTGGCTTACCTGATAGGAATGCAATTACTTTTTATTACTCGAATTACTTAGAATTTTTTGGGGGGTAAAGATCCTATTTCTTTCCCTGTGAGTGGAGCCAATGAAATTCTTTTTTTGAGAATGGAGAATATGAAGTACACAAACAAAAGCGGTTTGAAGTGACGGGTAGAATCGAATTCGCATCCGCTAAATTCTTGGTCGATTAAAGTAAGAGAACTCTATTAAGACCCCGCTCCTGCCTGATTATTTAAAGAGCAAAACGGACGACCAATTTGACAAGAGTTTGAGAATGATGTTCGGTTTCACTATTCCCATGTTCCTTCACCCTCCTTGATTGCAAGTGGATGCAGATGTTTCGACGGATAATTTCGATCTAATTCTCAACTTTTCCTGCGGAAAAGTCGGGACTAAACACATGACGAATACGAGCACGACGAATTTGGGATGGTTGATTGAAGGATTAGACTTCTTTTAAACTCGAAAAGTGATGGGATTTATCGTACACCGAATCAGAACGATTACACAGAAATCAAGAGAAATTGAATGACGCACGAGATTACCCAAATTTACCATAGAATAGGGCTACGTCCTGCAAGAGATTTTACTATGATATTCGGTTTACAACCTCTCAACTCGTTACAATGATCAGCATAAACGAGCAAAATATATATGCCATAAACGGGCCAAAAACCTAAACCTAGCGAAACCTCTATTAAGCCCACAACATACGGGTTAACTTAAGTAAAAGTCCAAACCTGTTGAGGTTTCGGGGGCGCTGCCCCCGAACCCCTGCCCGCTCACCGGCGAACGGGGCAGCTGTCCGCTGACAGGGCAGCGGGATACCCGTGTTGGGGGCGCTGCCCCCGAACCCTCGCATCCCGCGCGCATGGGTCACATGTCGTCGGATAACACTTTGGTTTCCTTAAACTCATGTGGGCGTACCCGGTGTGAGAAACATGGGTTCCCGAAGTATTCGCCAACTCCAATAAAAAGTACCTCCAGGTCTCAGTAATTATGGAGTTAGAAAAGGGGAGAATCATCCAAAAGATCCTAAATTTATTCGAACTCATGCCAATTCAATCCTAACTTTTCAATTGAGTCATAACCTTTCAATTGTGTCAATTCAGTCCTAAACCTTTTGATAATTTGCCAGTTTAGTTATAAACATTTCAATTTAGTCTGAAATCTTTTAATGATTTGCTAAGCTAGTCCTATTCCTTTTAACGAATTCCTAATTTAGTTCTTTTGGCCAATTACCCAAACAATAGGTTTAGAACTAAAATGACAAAACTTCAAAAGATTCAGGACTAAATTGACACAATTGGGAGACTTAAGACTACATTGGCACAATTAAAAGATTTAGGACTGAATTGGCACGAATGCAATAGAATTATGACTCTTTTGGTAATTTTCCCGTTAGAAAAGTTATATATCCTCTGTGTTGTTGTAGGTGCCATTTCAACAGTTTTGGAATTGATTTCAGTTCGAGGGAACATCATTACTTGGATGGTGAAGCACGTATTGTGAATTTGATTAGCGGCAGCAAAGGGAGCCATAATTCGGTCTGAGATGGAGGGGTCACAACACCACAAGGTAAAAAGCATCCACTAAAACTACAGGTTTATGACTTTATTAGTTCCACTGCATAATTGCGTCCAAACTGCCCTTTGTATCTAATTTGTGTAAAGAAATTGTTCTTTATTGGAGAAGTGACTCCTCTAAACTAAGATGAAGAGTGCAAATCAAGGTGGTATCTAGACATAAAATAGATTTCAACCTACCACTAGTCGGTTAATTTTAGAAAAAGGATAAGTATACTGAAAGTCTTAAAACCTGTTGTGAAAGTAAAATTGAGTCCTAAAACTTTCAAAAAGTACAATCAAGTCCTAAAATTAGTCACGAAAAGTGCAATGGAGTTTTAAAACTTTCAAAAAGTGCAATCAGTAGAATGACTTGATTAACAAATTTGACAAGTTTTAGGACTTATTGAATTTTTTGAAAGTTGTTGGACTCAATTATACTTTTCGAAGGTTTTAAGACTCAATTGCATATTCTGACAAGTTTAAAAGCTTCCATTGCACTTATCCAAAAGAAAATGCTTCAAAAATGGAATGGTACTTGACATTTGGAGATCTTTTGGATTGCCGAATCGTCCTCGATGGTTGCTTAATTCCAAACCTGTAACGAGGACACGCGAAACAACGTTGTCGCGATTTCATGCAAGGCTTACGTATGCCTTGTCAAAGAGCCTAAAAGGTACATCAAATTGAATAACTTAGGGAAACTTATCAACCTCAAGCGGGCGAGAGTCGAACAGATTGTTCTTCTTAGTGGACCAAACCACAAAGTTAAAAGACATTTTAGACAGCCTTTTAGCCTGTGATACCATCTTGACTTTATACGGGGTCATAGACTCTTTGCAATCCAACTTCAAGAATGTTTAAGATGCTATATCAGGTGTGCACCATATGTGATTTCTCTAGCATGATTACCAGTCCAAAACTAGAACATCTCAAGCCATGAATAACCCGACATATATATGTAGTATGGCCTACGCCTATTATGTGCTTTGGCTCGCTCGATTACATTTCAAACTACTATAGTCAAGTGTACGCCAGTAAAATTAGGTACGAGATCCATAACGGACGAGTTCATACAGAGTAGATAAAGAGTGAAGCTCGAGTACTTCGTGAATTAGCTTGGCTCATCTATGGCGGGGATCCTCTCCTGCAGATTCTAGACTTGCTCTTTCACCTGTCCTAGCGCGGCATCACCTAGGTCACATGTGGTATCCACAAGATTAACATGGAAGGGAATAATGCTTGTATGGATGCTCGTTATCATCATCAGAGCATCACTTCCTTTTTGTTTTGTATCTGAATTTTGCCTCAGGACCATCAACTTTCTTCCCTGTTCTTGTCCTTCCTTTCCTTTATCAAGAAACGCGCTCCATCATCATCATCATCTTCTTGTTCTTCTTTTTCTTTATCAAGAAAGGCGCTTCATCACCATCTTTCTTCCTCTTTTGGGTAATTTATTGCGGCCGCCTTGATAGTGAAGACACCCGAGAGAGAGAGAGAGAGAGAGAGAGAGAATCCAATTCCTTTAGCCGTTCTTTTAATGTCACAATGTCTATTTAAAGGCAACACAACTACATCAAATCACTCACCCAAAGAAGCTTGCTCTTGTTTTTGGGTTTCTACTCTTGGTGCGTGTTTCTCTTATTTCTAGGGTTAGTGACAAGAGCATGGCCAAGATGCGTAAGCTCGAAAAGCAAGCACAGATCCAGTCCCCGCCAGAGAAATTGTTCGACGTTTACAAGAACAAGATCGACTTGATGCCCAAAATCTGCCCCAACAAGTTGCGCAGCATCGAAGTCATTGAAGGTGATGGTAAGAGCGTTGGCTCTGTGAGGCTTTGGACTTACTTCCTTGGTAAGCATGTCTGGGAAATCGGCCATTCTACCGGGCCAAATTGTATCCAGTTTTTCTCACTCAAGTGTTCGGATGATTATTTTCCTTAAATTGATAACTGTCTGCACAACCTATAGCTTCTTGATCTTCATATGGTGCTATATGCAATCTGCTGATCTAGTTAGTAATTTTCTTTTTCACACTTATGCTTTGGATGGAATGTATAAGCAGGCGATTCTGTCGTTGCCAAAGACAAGATAGATGCTATAGACGAGGTGAACAAATCGATCACATTCGACATCGTCGGCGGGGAGGTCACCAAGTACTTTTCGAGCTATAAAGCCACCATTCAGCTGGCCTCAGAGGGGCAGAACAACTTTGTGAAGTGGAGCGTCGAATATGAGAAGATGAACGAACAAGTTCCTGACCCTCACCCTCAGCTTGAGTTCTTGATCACCATGACCAAAGAGGTGGACAATTACCTTGTCCAAAATCCCTAAAATCTCAATGAGTTTAATTTGCAGTTATTGGTAGATGTCAATCACCAGCTTCCCTTGTTGAATTTGTAAGCTTATGATTCAGATTTTCTGTGTGGCTAGCTCTATTATCTGTGTTTGGAGGGCAAGTGTTTCTAGTTCTTATCCTTTTACCATGCTTGATAATTCAGTGGGTGTAATTCATGCTGTGTTGCTTCTTAAGTGCCCAGTCAAAAGATTTGGTGGTATGGCATCCCTTTTATGCTGATTTGGTTCATTACATCTTGTCCAGGTAAGTTGGCATTCGTTTCATAGGTTGTGCACTGCTTTTTTGAGGATACATATGCATCCATGATTGGAAAAAACTAGGAGACATGTGGGTCTATATGCAAGGTTCACTTGATTTAAGGACGGCTATTCATGGAGAGTATGTTTGTTCAGGACATTTTGTCAGATAGGATTGGATAAGAAATATCTAAATCTATGACTATGAAACATCCAATACCTTCTTTAGGAAATGCCCTGATATCAAGTTGGGAAAATTATCCAAAAAGTCCTAAACCTATTGCACTTCTACCAATTCAGTCTTATACCTTTCAATTGTGCCCATTCAGTCCAAAACATTATGACAACTTGCCAATTCAGTCATACACCTTTAAGTTATGTCAATTTAGTGCTCAATCTTGTAATGATTTGACAAATTAGTCCAAAACCTTTTAACGAATTGCCAATTTAGTCATTTCAATAAATTATTCAAATAATAAGTTTAGGACTAAAATATCAAAACTTCAAAAGATTTAGGACTAAATTGGTCCAATTTCAAAGATTTAGGACTGAATTGAAACAATTGAAAGGTTTAGGACTAAATTGACAAATTGTCAAAAGGTTTATGACCAAATTGGCAAAACTGAAAAGTTTAGGACTAAGTTGGTAATTTGTCAAAAGGTTTAGGACTTTTTTGGTAATATTTCCTATGAAGTTTGATTTATACCACCTAACTACTGTTCAGTGTCATGAGATACAATTACGTTTGAGATGAAAAAGAAATAGAAATCAAATTGAAACCTTAAGCGGAGAGAGAAGTGTGTCGTGTTGGATTCAATTTTCTAGAGATTCGATATATATATATCCGGGAGATATTTAGTCTATATTCGGAAATATCCAAGTAGAAGAGGATGCTAAACGCAGCATATATTGAGTCAATGCAAATATGGTTCCCTTTCCACAAAATGCACACATCACCAAACGAGGGACAACAAAAAGGCCTTTTCCCACTTTGAATTGTTTAGTAGATTGAGCCAAAAAATCGAAGGTTGTGAGTACATAGATAGGGTTTCATCGATCAGGCCTTCCTGACGGATTGGGCTTCGCCTCGTATTGTATATATTTGCGATGTATCTTTTAGAACGTAAAGGCTAGGCTGTTGAAAAGCTTGTTGCTGCATTTTAAATATTTGAAATCCAGGGAAAATTTTAAATATGGGCCTGAAATGCTTTTATTTTGTCAAATAATAGTGAATCGAATCTTATTTAAAATAAGGGCCTGAAGCGTTCTCTTTGTTTCAAAGAAGGGCCTAGATAAATGGTATTTTCGTCAATACACATTTTGAATTTCTTTTTTGTTTTATTTTTTTCATCGTTTTTCTTCGTTGGAGGAAACGGCCACTGGAGGGTGTCCTCGCTGGCCGCAGGAGAGGTCGATGGCTGCTTGGGCGAGGCCTCGCTGGTGGCCGACCAAGGCAAACAAAATAAAAATAAAATAAAATAAAAAAGAAAGAAAAATATTCCAGAATATGTAATTACAAAAATACACTTGGTCCTTTTTTTGAAACGAAGAGAGCACTCCAGGCCTTTATTTAAAATAAGATCCACTTGAGGCCCTCATTTGAGAAAATGAAGGCACATCAGGCCCTCATTTGTAAATTTCTCTAAAATCTATGAAAAATTACAAAAATCATCTTCTAACTTTACTTATTGTAACAAATAAAATACATTCTGCACATTTCAAACTCATAATTATCATCATCGCTTTTTATAATTGATTTTAAGTTGCCTCTTTTTTTTTTTTTTGGGTTCGAATTAAGTTGCATCTCTCGCTCACACATAATTGACAAAAAAACCAAAACCCTCCTACAGTCTCTCCCTAGCCGAGAGGCTTGCTCGTTGCTCCGACTTACACACCCACCACAATGTTCTCCCCCTCTCCAACGTGCAAGCCGCTGTTGCTCCTTTGGAAATGCCCAAATCCCATAGTAATTTCGGGCCAGTTTTGTGCCGAAGGCTTTTCTAAGTCTTTGAAAATGCAATTGCATCTCGCCAGAACTTCCCAAAAATTTATTAGATGGTGCTTGCATTTCAAGGAATTTTACGGCCTAAAGCCCTTGGGAAGTAATTCCCGGACGCACTCGTAGCCCCTCTACTTCTGTTGCGGATTCTCGATTAGATTCTCTTTTGCCGGCTGGGTATATAATTTAAGTATATATATTTTTAATAAATTTACATTTTGACCCCTAATTTATTTTAAAAAATTAAAATTGATGTTGTCTTTGTCGAAATGGCATGTTGGAATACTAGACTCGCGTGTCGCTGGCGTGTTTAGAGCAATGATCACGTGCCAATCGCGTGTCGGAGAGTGTCGGACACGACATAAAAGCCCCCGAAGAGTATTGTCCGAAGAGTGTCGGTGCTTGCTAGGATGCTAGTACCATCATAGAAGAAGCCAAATTCTTGATGGGCTAAGTGATATTTTCATAAGAGCCCATTGTAGTCGGTCCGCGAATTGTGTAGCCGATTGGGTAGTTAAGGCCCACAGAATGAATTCCTACCTTTTTCTTGGATAGTGCAACACCAAACTCTCTTGAATTTTTGACACTCCTAAGTGTTGCCACAGGTACGAGATTTTTGTGTTCGGTTTCTTCTATATAGGTAGCGCCATGAAAAGTCAATGTGCTACTTACTTTACACCCCCCCCCCCCCCCCCCCCCCCCCCCCCCAAAAAAAAAACTCTCTTGAATTTATTTTGTTTAGATACCCTATCATTAGGTACTTTGTTTAAGCCTTAAGTTTTTAAAAATATCATCGTGTTTTTTGAAAAGACAAAAAGAAATCTCATATGGTCAAAATTTTACCACGCATCTCTCTCCCTCCCAAAAAGAAAAGGAAAAAACCCCTAACACGTTTAAACATAGAAAATTCAATCCACATTGCCCCCCAAAGGTCATGTCAGGTAGATTTGGCTAGATTATTGTAGGATGGACTTGGCCTGAAAACATATAATGACTTAATTGACAAGTCAAAAGTACGCGGATATGATTTTAAAAAACATGATTATACGTAATCTGGGTAGAATCGAGAAGGAGAGAAGAAACATATAGGAGTGAGCATGGTTCCAAGGTAGAACCGAAATACTGAAACCAGAACCTATGAGAACCGGTCCAGTTCCAGGTTCCAAGTTATATATGGTAGGTTACATGTTTCAAAAATTGAGAAATCTATTCTAACGGTAGATTCCAAGTTCCACTAACTAGAACCTGGAACCTGAAGAACGACATCAAGTGGTGAAACAACTTATTCTGGATCACTTTGGTTTGCTGCTAAACCTGGCTACGAGACCATTTAAGCTGCAAATGTCTTTTTGAGAGGTTTAAGTTCAAATCAGGAGGCTAAACTTGATCTATCTAGATTCTAAATAAAACATGTATGGAACCTGAACCACTCACCTCTACTTCCCTTTAACAGTTGTAGCATTCACTCTCATTTTGATTAGCTAAGAATGAAAAAAGAAAATAAAAGAAAAGATAAGAAAAGAAATTGGTAGGTTCCCGGATACCTTGAAATCGACCCTAGAACCTGTGATAGGATATGATTCAGGTTCTAAGGCATGGCAAGTAGGTTTCACGTTCCAAAAAATGAGGAACTTGCGCTGACGGATAAGTTTCAGGTTCCAGGTGGAAGCTATAAGGAACATGGAATCGCTTATCCCTAGAAATATGGCTAGTCCTCAACAATGTTTTGTCTTATGCACTCTTAGTCACTGTTCTATTAAGTAAGCACTTTCAAAGACCGTAATTTCTAGTTTGGAAACCCTCCCGATCTAATCCTAGATATTTCATTTTTACCGAACATATGCGGATTCAATCACAAACCTAACCCCAATAACACCTGAAAATATATGCACACCCTTCATTTTCAGAGCACCGTTCAATGTCTTCCAACTAATGGTTACAGCGTCGGTCGTGAAGATTTTGACAACATTAATTTAATGTGTAGTTTTTTTTTTTCGATTAAAAACAGTGAAAATGGCATGAATCACGGGATTACTCATTCGCAGTTATGTTTGTTTGTCCAGCCGACGACTCCAACTTGATACTTTAAAAAAAAAAAAATCTGATCATTGGGACTGACAAGTCACCGCCAATTATAATTCATTAGCATCAATATAGGAAATGCAATTACTGAAACAAGCCCCTTCCCTTTTTTTTTTTTCTCAATATAATTTATAAACTTGTTTGATAAAGCCAAGGCTACGACTTAGTACTGATCATAAGCTGTCACTGTCCGAAGAAGATTCGTGTGGCTGTCGTGGAAAAAGAAAAGTCTCAGTTCAATGAGTTTGCAGTAGAAATTAATGGATTTGCGCGGAAAACTGGAGGTTGAAGTGGATCTGAAATCGCCGGCTTAAAATTCTACAAGATTCGGAGGAGCGGGACGCATAGAATGTTCCAATATCAAGTTGAGAATAATGCGGGAGATATACGTACAATATATCGATAATAAATAAAAATATCATAATTATCTTTAACAAAGGAAAATACCCTATAAAAAATGCCGAGTATCTCTAAGGTCCCCTCAACGCTCAAAGTGCACAAAAGTGAGCTTGAGTTTGTATACAAGTCTGAAAAGTCTCCTGCGGCTGAGACAGATAAGGCGGCGTTGGCGGCTGCTCGTGGTGAAACTTCTATTAGATGGTGTTGTTGGCTTCTCTGAACGATGCGCGAAAGGTTGAGAATTGGAGGAAGAATAGCAAGTGGCCGATGCGGCTGGCTTGCTAAGCTTGGAAAACAACAAATGAGTAATGCGGCCTATATGGTTGGATCGTGGCATCAAACGGCCTATAGACTAGGGCTGTCAATTTGGCCGGGCCGGCCCGGCTGTCAATTTGGCCCGCGCAGGACGGGCCGGCCTGGCCCAAAAATTTTCTTGCATTTTCGGGTTGGGTTGAGCCGGGCCAGCCCGGCGCCAAACTTTTTTTAATACCCATTTTTCTTTTAAATTTAATTTATTTTTATATTACTAGCACAAGGGATTAAAGTGCATGATGAAGGTGATTCAGGCATGGCTCTATTAAGATCTGGAATTATACAGTTGGTACGTAAATGCTTTGCTGATTTGGATCATCGAAGTTCAGTCTCAAGGATCTAAATGAGAGATTTTCAAAAGTCAAAACTTCGAAATTATCTCGTGCACACAAGCATTTATTCACGCGAGCACCGGAACAATGAGACTCAGGGATTAGCTACTTGTTACAACGGTTAAAAATTTCTCTTTGTCATTGGGGTTTTCTCTGAGCTTTTGATTGTACAGAAGGGGAAAGCCGGGGGTGTTCCAAGAGAAGGTGGAGTTCAACGATGAGACCATGTCGGCGACGCTGCACGGCATCGAAGGCGGCGTTTAGGACGAGCTCAAGACATATTGGGCCGACTTGCAAGCTGATCCCGAAGGAAAATGGGAGCGTGGCCGACCTGACTGTAGAGTACGAAAAGCTGAAAGAGAAGCGACCCAGTGCCTCAGATGATATGTTCATGTTTCTTCCCAGGATTCATAAAACCCTACACCGCCATGGACATTTATGGTCATATTTGCTTATGTTTTATCCAGTGTAATTGCCAAAACGTTGGATTAAATGAAAAGTAATGCAATAGAACCTTACACATATGCATATCAAAAGATCGATTATGTCGACGGTGATGTCTTGTGTGCTCCGGGCAAGTTTGGGTCGGCATGTACCTGCAGTAGCATTCATGAGGGTGAATTGATGGATAAAAGATGATTAATATAATGGAAAACATGTCATATATTCATTATTTGAGTTATTTAATTGTTTTTTAAAAGTTGAAAGATTATTATTAGGTTGGACTGTGAGTGTAAAGAACTTTTTACACAAACACTATGAAATGCACGACACGCCTGTATGAAGATAGTAATGTAACAAGTTTATTCACCCGTCAACAATTTAGGTGAAATCATAATGTTGCGCGGAACTAAACAATCGATCGAATAAATATAGACAGAACGAGTAAAGTAAATCGAACACCAGATGTATATGGTTCGGTTCTAGAGACCTGCGTCCATGGGAGAGCAGTAACGAATTCCACTATAGAACAAGCGATACACGAAGATTACAGATCACTCGAATTACACAAACACTCTCAGTGTTTCCTAAGCCCCAATTACAATCAAGAACGCGCACAGTGTTTAGCCCCAATTCCTAGTGAAGTAATCTTTCAATCTCGCAAAGGAATTACACAATTTAATCTCAAGATTTGATCGGTTTTGACACTTGAACTTTAGATGAAATTCTCACGAAGAAATCTCCTCAAGCACTCGCAATTAAGAGCTGTGCTTTAGATTCTTCAATCACGTAATATCGAAAAACCCACGCTCAAGCACTCACAAGTCGGCGCTTCCACGATCAAAAACATATATCACGCTGCCCACCTTTCCTTTCCTGACTCATGCGTGCATATATAGCCAAAGTTCGGTCAAAGCCCAAAGCAACAAGTTTGACTTTCCTCTTTTATTCTTCTTTGGCCACGACCCCACTGGAAGCAAGAAAGAATATTTTATATTTCTTGGCCTAACTTGTCTTTTCTTGCACGATACTTCAATGACATGAAGAAATCTTTATCTCATGCAGGTGTATAATTAATTGCCAGACTTGGACGACATCAGCAAGAAAACTCCACGACGAATCCAACGGTTGAATTCCGTTCTTGATCAAGAGTTGAGGTATAGCAAATAGGACAAATATTCCCACGACAAATATTCACAATCTTGCCCGCAAATCTTATATCTAAATATTTAAATTTCGCTTTATGCTTAAACTCGAGACATATTTCTAACAATCTCCACCTTAGCTCGACATTTGAGCCAAATCACAATCGCTTCGCTATAATCCGAACATCATCTGCTATTACTCCCAATAGCCCCAATAGGCTCAACCGCCACAGACATCATCCAAGTCCAAGCTGCGCTTGAACTTCGCCATAACCGTGGACCTCATCAGAACACCAATTGCACATGCACCTTTAACTACTCCATAAGGACTATTTGACACAAGCTCCTTAACCACAGATAAAAATTATGAAAATTAATAAAAATAAAAAATAATTAAAAATTCCAAAAAAGTAAAAAATTCATAAAAAATTAAAAAATTGGAAAAAAAAAAGAAAATTCCAAAAATTACAAAAAAATCTCAAAAATTTAGGAGATGGGTCATTTCAACAGGTCAATCCTTTTTTTTTATTTTACCTTTTAACTTCTCTCAAATGATGATTTTTCCTCTCATGGGCAAATTGTTCCAAAAAATTTCGAAAATTCCAAAAAGTAGGAAATTGATCCATTTAATTGGCCAGTCTTGTTTTTGGTGATTTTTCCTTTTGATTGGGAAGAGAAATTATTTTTCAGAATAGAAATTTTATGCAGTTATCAAAACGCTTTTTTGTTTCGAGAACAGAAATTTTATGCTATTACCAAACACGTTCCGATTCTCTAAAATTTATCCATAGAACAGAATAAAAAAAATTGATTCTAATCAGAATCATTTTTTTGAAACATAAATGTTGCCAAACATGCCTTAACTGATTACAAGTGACAAGACAGGGATCGGTGCCCGGTGATAAGGTTGACGCTAGCACATTAAATAAAATATAAAAAAATTCATGGATTTCATATTCTATCATATCCAGTCCTATTGTGTTTAGAAATCTTAGTGACTAAATGTAGCCTTATTGGTCTAAACTACATTTCATAAAGCGATGAGAGAGAGAGAGAGAGAGAGAGAGAGAGAGAGAGAGAGAGAGAGAGAGAGAGAGAGAGAGAGAGAGAGAGGTCCAATCGCAACTTTGATAGAGTTATAGAGCTTATCACGAGAATATCATAATTTTATAAATAAGGCATTTAATTATTGTCAGGAAGATATGACAGTATCTCAGCTATAATTGCTTAGGCGTATCTTTTTGGGGAGCTACTACCCTAACAGTTTGACAGTACTATCGTTATTTCTGACTTTAGAATTTTCCAATTAATAAATGCTTGATGGTGTATGGATCTATGATTAGAAATAGCTGACAGTGCTGTCAGATTATCAAGGAAGCAATTCCCATCTTTTTATTGGTCTAACTAAACTACATTTCAAATGTCCAGGTAATGAAAATAGCAAGGACCACGTGAATCATGATGTGGGACCGAAATTAGAGACCAAAATGAACGCCAACATTCTATAAGGAGCAACAACTCGTACCCCCTTTTTTTTTTCTCAAGCCAGTGGCGCGACGAACTCGGAGAACTTCTGGTGTCTCAAATCATAGCGACAAAAATGGCTCAATTGCATGGAAAGCTAGAAGCTGAAGTCGAACTGCAATCACCAGCAGACAAATTCTTCAAGGTCTGGAGGAGCGAAGCCCACCAAATGCCCACCGCCACCTCCAAGAACATTCAAGGAGTCAAAGTTCATGAGGGTGACTGGGATCAGCATGGAGCTATCAAGATTTGGAATTACACCGTTGGTAATTCACTCAATTTTGATCTCTCTAGCTGAAATTCAATTGATGACCCTATAGATATTGCCTAACTTAAAACTTCTCCTTCGATTCGCCGGCGCAATCATATAGATGGGAAATCGGGGACGTTCAAAGAGAAGGTCGAGTTCAACGACGACGACATGTCGTTCACCCTCCACGGCATCGAGGGCGACATCTACGACGAGTACAAGGTCTACAAGCCGGTGTGCAAGCTCGTCCCGAAGGCGAAAGGCAGTCTGGCTAAGCTTAGCATCGTGTATGAGAAGTACAAGGAGAGCGACCCTAACCCCGACAAGTACATGGCCTTCTTCATCGACATGACCAAGGACATCGATGCTCATGTTTTAAGCGCATGAAGGAAAAAAGATCATGGCATGGCTGGGATGATATGTGAGGTTGTGCTACATAATGCTTCAGATTTCTACTACTTTCCATGTATGTTGACCAAATAAACCGGATCCGGATTCCTTACCATAATGATAGGGATAATAGAAATCCCCACCCTTCACATGGGGGGACCCACCCAAACGAAGGGTGGGGATTTCAATGTGTGCGGATTTCCCTACCTGGTTGATCAGGTGATGTGGAGTTTAGTTGGGTTTTGGGCTGTATTGTGTTCATGTGTAATTGTGCTTGTAATAAGACACTCGTGGTTTATGCAATAATGATTTGGTTAGGGGAAGCAAATTACGTGCTTTGATTTGATCCCCCCATAGATGAATATCCAAGATTTGGACTTCGGTCGTAATCAATTCTTGTCGCAATAAACGACATTGAAATGCATACTAAATAAGCTTGAATGAAGATTCTAATTCGGTAGCGTAGTTGATTCGATGCACGCGATTTTTAGACATATTTCAGGTGACTTTTTCTAGGATTTTTAGGTAGTTCCCCACGTGATTTTGCATGTATTGAGCTATAGCCTAACTGATCGGAAAAGAAAGTATCCTAGAATCAAGGATCTACGGAGCATGAGTCATAGTTTTCTTCAATAACTTTTTCGCCAGCCCTTTAGTATCGCGACTATCGTCGCAATCTCACTGTCGATGAGGTGGTGCAGCTCATAAGCAATTTTGCTAGAGCTGCTCAAAATGTTCTCAAGCATCGAAAATTCAAAATCTTACTTGCGACTATGTTGATGTGCTATGATTAACCACAGTTAATCAAGTGACCAAAAAAAATATAAATAAAACTAAGTGGTGGCGCATATCTTCTTAGAGATAGCTTTCCGTAATCCTATTACCTGAAGCGAAATCAAACTGTCAACACATGTACCCGTCCTCTAGATTTCTGCCATGCTCGGTTTAAGTTTTGGTTCAGGATCACCAAGAAAGGGACAATTATTACTCAATATGTATTGAATGCTGTAATTTCCACTTCTAAAAGATTAACTATTTTTAAATCGGTAAGTAAAGTTTCTTAATTTTTTTTTCTGGGACTAGACACAATCTTGAGCCGAAGGAAGGCCACATTCACTCTACCCACTCTTTTGGATCATCCAAACCAGAGAAGATTTAGGATCTTGCTGGAGGAGGAAAAAATTTTATGCAGTTCTTCCTTTTCTTCTTAGGGTGGCAATCCACTTAGCTACTGAATCTTCATTTCACGATAGACAAAATTTGCATCGCCTTCTTGACCGTTTAAGTTTGAGGGTTACGTTATTATCCAGCTTTCAATGGGATGTCCGGAATTTTTTGAACATCCAACTAATTCTT
Organism: Rhodomyrtus psidioides; assembly: GCA_021437785.1. Classification (NCBI taxonomy): domain Eukaryota; kingdom Viridiplantae; phylum Streptophyta; class Magnoliopsida; order Myrtales; family Myrtaceae; genus Rhodomyrtus; species Rhodomyrtus psidioides. The sequence goes on along the minus strand of JAILYB010000169.1, from coordinate 1,197,587 downwards.
ACCATGTGCTACAATCATCTTATACCACTTGAATCGGGCCGGTAATTATTCGAGACATATAGTTGTCCTAAAAAATGCGCAAGTATGGCGATCTAAATTCAAGTCTTGAGTTTGAACAAAAAAAAAAAATAATAATAATTCAAGTCTTGAACGAGAAAGATATATCCGCTTATCTCTTGAATAACCCTTTTGGTTTCTAAGCTGAATCGTTTAGGAAGATATCTGATTCATGCTTTTGGCAGAGGGCTCGTAGTACCTCCTTTTTCTTGACCTAGCCTTTTTGAACCATTTCCTAGTTCCATTTTCTTTCTTGCAGTCACCTTAACTTTCTTCTTGTCTGCGCCAAGTGAAAAATTCTTTCCGTTCATTATTCAATCTACCATTTCCGTTCATTGTATCTTAGAGTTTCGAAAGCGATACCTCAATTTTCCCATTATTTGCATTTTCCATCCAATAGTGTGGATAAAACACCAAACTTTGTATTCTGGATGCTGGTTTGGATGATCTTCGGTATATAGGCCATCGCTTTACTTGGTCTACTTCTTCCAGTGAGTCCCGCAAATAGAGGAAGATTGATAGGGTGCTCACTAATGCCCATTGGAACATCGAATTTTCCTTGTCGGAAGCTTCCTTTCTGTCTCCGAGTGTCTCGGATCATAGTCCTATGATCATCCGTATATTGGCCCCTCCAAACTCTAGAAGGCCTTTCAAGTTCTTCAACTTGTGGACTACTCATAAGCCCTTCTTGCCTTTGGTAAGCCAGGTTTGGGATACTAATGTTAGTGCTACTCCTATGTTTCAGGTTTGCACAGAACCTAAAATTCTCAAAGGACGTCTTAAGCAGTTGAATAAGGAGTTCTTTTCAGACATCTCGAATCGGACTATCGAGGCTAGAGAAGCTCTTGAGTCTGCCCAAACCGCTCTTCAGCTAGACCCTTTCAACCAAGGGTTGGTCGATATTGAGAAGGAGCGCCGCCTGCGCTTCTCTATTCTTAGACTTCAGGAGGAGTCTTTCCACAAACAAAAATCACGAGTTTTATGGCTGAAGGAAGGGGACTTGAACACCAAGTACTTCCATCATTTTGTGAACAAAAGACAGCTTCATAACAGGATACTCACGGCGACGGATAGCTCGGGTTCTATTCTGATTGAACCGACACAAGTACAAGCTCATATCGTCTCCTTTTTTGAGGATCTTCTTTCATCACCTGGTACATCAGCTAGGCCATCGCTCCAAGATATCAGGTTAGTGATCGAACACCCCCTAAACCATGACTAGGTCGCTTCATTATCTCTGTCGATTTCTCCTAGTGAGATTCGATCCACTCTATTCTCTTTAGCTGCTGGTAAAGCCCCGGGGCCAGATGGGTTTAATGTTGAATTCTTTAAGGATGCTTGGGATATTGTTGGCCAGACAATGATTTTGGCGATCCGGGATTTCTTTAACTCTGGCTGTCTTCTTCAGGAAATCAATGCCACCATTATTTCGTTGGTACCTAAAGTCCCAAACGCTAGTGCCATGATCAACTTCAGACCCATAGCCTGTTGCAACACGATTTATAAATGCATTACCAAGATCTTTGTGACATTCCGAATTTCCGACCCCTCGGGGCTAATGATATGGATTGGAAGCTCAAAATTGACAATTGAAAATAGAGAATTCCAAGATTAGAAAAGGATTTGACGTCATCTCGCTAATGGTAATTTCGAATTGGAAAAATGAAATTTGGGACTGAAAGTGCAAAATTATCATTTTGCCCTCGACCATTTGCTTTGTCTTAAGATTTCAAGAAGGAAAAAAATGGTCATTTCCTCTTCATCATAGGGCTGTCGAAAATTGGATAAGAAGAGGTCAAGAAAGTCAAAGGCAATTGGGATAATTATTGCCAAAAGGACAAGTGTCATCCTAGGGTTGGTTGGCATTAATTACCCCATCAAATCCATCTTGTCTTTTAATCTCAATAACTTGGTGGATACTCCCCCTAGCTTCTGCCAAGTCGTGCTCTCTCTCCCTCTCCTCCATTTCCCTTCATTTTTCATCTTCTTCTTCCTCTAGCAAAAACTGCCAGTTCGACCAGTTTCTGTTGCCCTGTTCGGTGTGCTCGACCAGCCTCTTTCGGCGTCCAGTTGACGTGCGTCAACCATCAAAAGCTAGATCAATGTGTCCTTGACAAGCTCCAAGTGGTATTTTGTCATTTGTTTAAGTATTTTTATCTGTGTGAGCCCGAGACCAAAACCAGACGGAATCCGCGCGAGCTGGGATAATGCCCCCGTTCTCCCTCTTAGAGACTTCAAATGACTTCATTCTTCCTTTGAAATCTCTATAACACATAGTACTCAAGTTGGATGGTCAGTGGTCGCAAGTTTGGTAGTGTTGAAATAGGTTTTCATGACTGATTATGGGTGGTTAAAATCGGACAGATTCTGACCGTGAAAGGACCATGAAGGAACCGAGCTGTTCGAAGGTCTTGTGGAGTTATTTCGCAACGAAACTCTTGGTGAGCTTCTTAAACATATAGATTGAGATTCTAGCAAGTTTATTTTGTGAGAAATTGGAACCTAGAATGGAGTTATGGCTTGTTTGTGCGGATTGAACCAAAACTGATTCTATTCTAATTCGGCCCTGTTTGGACCGAATCTGTTGGGGCCTCTTTAAATGGTATTTTGACTTCAAAATGACTCATGAGGCTTCATGAGACGTTATGTGAGGTGTTAATGGGAAGTGTGTGAAGTTGATTGGGAATTAGAAGTAGTTTAACGGCTATTGAGGTGAAAAACGTGATATGCCGTCCAATCTATCATCAACGCGCACCAATTTTGAAATTAGTCGTTCTAAGTCGTCCGGTATCCGAATTGAGCTCCATTTTCGCCCACGCGTCCGTAAGACATTGAAGTATAATATTATGAAACTTGATTCCATAAAAAGTTGACGGATCAATGTCAGTTTTGTGGTCGTGAGCTATTTTAGCCTATTTGTTTGGAAGTTTTATTGTATATATTTCTTCCTAGTATAGAATCATTCCTATTGTGTATCTCCTAATTAGGGTTATCTGTTGCCCTATATATATGACATGATTGTGTATTGTAAATATACAGAAAAATATTCATTGAATAAAGAAAGGAGAGTTTTCTTTCTCTTCATGGTATCAGAGCCCTAGGGTTTGATCCTTAGGATACTGTACGTCAATCATCGACTACGGCGGTCCCGCTGCGATGTCATCTCGCGGACCGTTTGGGCCGTTTGTTACAAACGGTTTGGGCCATTTTCGTCACGGCGCCGTCATCTCGCGCCGGTCGACTTCGTCCTATCCGAGCGATTCATTTTGCGGACCTGATCTCATGGCCGACGATCAGCCAATTGTTACAACTGACCAAGCGGATGCTAGTACCTCTGCTACTGCCATTCTGGCGGACCTGACTGCTGCGATGAAGCAGCTCTTAACCCAGCAGGCCGCGCCGTCGCGCATTGAACCTCCTGCTGCACCGATTGCTGTCAAGCTTGATGGAAAAAATTATGGCGTATGGTCCCAGGTTGTTGAGATGTATATCTCGGGAAAAGACAAACTGGGCTATGTGAACGGTGGTTCTCCTGAGCCCCTTCCGACTAATCCTTTTTTTCGACAATGGAAGATCGACGACTCGACGGTGAAATGTTGGCTTATCAATTCTATGGACCCAGCCTTGATACCAAACTTTATTCGGTTTCCTACTGCCAAAGCCGTATGGGATGCTGTGGCAATGACTTTTTTTGATGGATCTGACACCTCCCAAATCTATGATCTTAAGAGGCACGTTTCTCGATTGAAGCAAGGCGGTGGACCCATCGAGAAATATTACAATGATCTTCAAGGGTTATGGCGTGAGATTGATTTCCGCCGTCCTAATCCTATGCAATTTCCGGTCGATATTCAGAGGTACAATTCTATTGTCCATGAAGATCGAGTTTATACCTTTTTGGACGGTCTTGATGACCGCCTAGATAATGTTCGTGCTGATGTTCTAAATATGGATCAATTCCCTACTATTGAGCAAGCTTATGCTCGGGTTAGGCGAGAGGATATGCGCCAATCTGTCATGCTCTCCACTCCCGTCGGGGTCACCTCTGGTTCCGCCATGATGTCACAGTGAGGCAAGGGTGATTCGCACCTCCAGTTAGTGCCTTCTGCCTCGGGAGCTCGCCCTAGACCTGGTATGCAAATTCAATCTGATGGGTGCTCTCACTGTGGGAATCCTAAACATACAGCAGCATCTTGTTTTAAACTACATGGTTATCCGGATTGGTGGGATGATTTTCAGACCAAGAAGAAGAAACCGGGCTCACAGAAGGGGCGGAATGGAGGGCAAGCCTCCTTAGTGACTAGCGGCTTGTCATTAATTCCTATGGAGCCTGAATCTGCTAATGCCGAATCTCCTGAAGGTAATTGTGGGTTTGTCTTTGCTAATGGACATGGTGATGGTTATCATGGGTGGATAATCGATTCTGGCGCTACTGATCATATGACTCCGAAATCTGGTGACCTTCTTACATCTACTACACCACGTCGAGATCATATTTACAATGCCAACGGGCATAGCTATCCTGTGACGGCTGCGGGGCGTGTGTCTATTACGCCTTCTCTCTCTCTATCTCATACTTTACTTGTTCCTACATTGTCTAATTGTTTGTTATCGGTTGGACAACTTACCAGCGAGTTAAATTGTGTTGTACTTATGTACCATGATTTTTGCTTGTTTCAGGACATTCTCACAAAGGAGATTATTGGGCGTGGTACTAAGAGGGATGGGCTGTATTTCGTGGATGACATTACTTCTGGACGGAAAGGAACTTTGGTTATGGCACTATCATTTAGGTCACCCATCCTTTGGGTATTTACGGCATTTGTTTCTCAAGTTATTTCATGGTCTATCGAACTCTAGTTTTCAGTGTGATACTTGTATTTTGGCAAAGAGCCATCGCACCAGTTTTCCTACCAGTTTGAATATCAGTTCTACTCTTTTTTCCTTAATTCATTCTGATGTATGTGGTGCATCTCCTATTACTACTGTATCTGGATTTCGATGGTTTATCGTCTTTGTTAACGATTGCACACGTATGACTTGGCTATATTTGATGAAACATAAGAATGAGGCTCAAGCTATCTTTCGAACTTTCCACCGTATGATTCAAACTCAGTTTAGGGCCAAACTTCAGGTTCTCAGGTCTGATAATGGTGGCGAATACTTAAGTAAACCTCTTGCAGCTTATTTTCAGGAACATGGTTTGATACATGAAACTTCTTGCCCTCAAACTCCTCAGCAAAATGGTGTTGCTGAGCGCAAGAATCGCCATCTACTTGAAACCACTCGAGCACTGTTGGAGGGTGGCCATGTTCCCCATCGTTTTTGGGATTCTGCCGTAGTTACAGCTGCTTATTTGTTGAATCGCATGCCTTCTCGCATTCTGCGCTATCAGACGCCAATGCAATCACTTGCCGCTCATGTGTCTCTTCCTTCGGTTCTTACATTACCTCCTAAGGTGTTTGGGTGTGTCGCTTATGTGCATCTTCACAAAAATCAGCGGACCAAACTTGACCCTTGTGCAGTCAAATGTGTGTTTCGTGGCTATGGCCTTTCTCAGAAAGGGTATCGGTGCTATGATCTTGCCGGAAAGCGCACATATGTTACCATGGATGTAACATTTACCGAGACGGAATACTATTTTCCTTCCCCCCAGTGTCCTGTTCAGGGGGAGACTAAATGTAGAACTAGACATTGGTGGGAGGTTGGGACTGCAGGAGCGGCAGATGGATGTGCACGGCCGTGCGATTCTGAGGCTGAAGATTCTGAGCTACTGCCTTACGACCGTGAGATAAGCGCATGGCCAGGCGGCATAGAAGCAGTAGCAACCGAACAGGTGCCAACAGATACACAGCAGCAACAGCCCTCCTTGTCTTCGCCCTCTTCTCCCTCTTCAGTACCACTCCAAGCTCCTGAGAATGAACCTGAGGTAAGTACTTCTACTGTACTTGATTCGTTTGAAGATACTGATGTGCTTACTGGTTATAAGTTGCCTGATAGGCATAATAGGGGTAAACCACCGAATCGATATTCTCCAGATGTAGAGGACCGCCGATCTCGATATCCTATTGCAGATTATGTTTCTGTCAAGAGGTTGTCCACATCACTACAAGCCTTCGTGTCCATGGTTTCCTCAATTCAAGTTCCAAACAGGGTTGAAGAAGCTATGAAGGATCCGAAATGGCTTCAAGCGATGGAGGCAGAGATGGAGGCATTGAAGAAAAATCAAACCTGGAAACTTGTGGAACTACCAGAAGATAAGAAGCCGGTTGGATGTAGGTGAGTGTTTACAGTCAAACATAAAGCAGATGGCACTATTGAGAGGTATAAGGCACGACTAGTAGCTAAAGAGTATACACAGACTTATGGGGTGGATTATCAGGAAATATTCTCTCTAGTTGCAAAGTTAGACACGATAAGAGTATTGTTATCTCTGGGTGCAAACTTGGACTGGCCTTTACATTAATTTGATGTCAAGAATGCATTTCTTCATGGAGATTTAGAGGAGGAGATCTATATGGAGCTTCCACCTGGATACCGATGCGCAGATCAGCCGAACATGGTTTGTAAGCTGGAAAGATCATTGTATGGGTTGAAGCAGTCCCCCCGTGCATGGTTTGGTCACTTTAGCTCAGCTATGAAAAGGTATGGATACTCCCAAAGTAATTCAGATCATACTTTGTTCTTAAAAGGTACTCAAGGAAGAATAATAGCTCTTATCATATATGTAGACGACATGATTATTACAGGCAATGATAGTGCCGAGATTATGAGACTGCAGGAATTATTATCTGGGGAGTTTGAGATGAAGAACTTGGGAGGTTTGAAATATTTCTTAGGAATCGAGGTTGCTAGGTCGAAGGAAGGGATTTACTTGTCTCAGCGGAAATATGTTCTTGATCTTTTGACCGAAGTTGGCATGCTAGATTGCAAGCCTGCGGACACCCCTATGGTACAAAACTGTAAACTTGGAGAGTACCCTGATCAGAGGCCTACTAATAAAGAAAAATACCAAAGGTTAGTAGGCCGATTGATTTACTTATCACATACACGTCCTGATATTGCTCATGCAGTAAGTGTGGTGAGTCAGTTCATGCATGCACCTAGTAAGGATCATATGAGTGCTGTGTTGCGCATCATTCGATATTTGAAGTCAGCCCCAGGAAAGGGACTGTTATTTGCAAAAAATGGCCACTTGAAGTGGAGGGTTACACAGATGCAGATTGGGCTGGAAGTGTGACAGACATGAGGTCTACATCATAATATCTTACATTTGTGGGAGGCAACCTTGTTACATGGAGAAGTAAGAAACAAAATGTTGTAGCTAGGTCTAGTGCAGAAGCTGAATTTAGAGGTGTAGCAAATGGGTTATGCGAACTTCTATGGCTTCGAAAGCTGCTAACCGAGCTCGGGTATCCACCAGGTTTAGAAATTAAATTATTTTGTGATAATAAAGCAGCCATAAACATTGCTCATAATCCAGTTCAGCATGATAGAACCAAACATGTGGAGATTGACAGACATTTCATCAAAGAGAATTTGGATACAAAAGTGATCCAGATACCATTTGTGAAGTCTGAAGACTAGTTAGCTGATATATTGACAAAGTCTGTGTCAAGTAGAGAGTTTCATAGCTCACTTATCAAGTTGGGTATCAAAGACATCTTTGCACCCACTTGAGGGGGAGTGTGGTCGTGAGCTATTTTAGCCTATTTGTTTGGAAGTTTTATTGTATATATTTCTTCCTAGTATAGAATCCTTCCTATTGTGTATCTCCTAATTAGGGTTATCTGTTGCCCTATATATATATATGACAGGATTGTGTATTGTAAATATACAGAAAAATATTCATTGAATAAAGAAAGGAGAGTTTTCTTTCTCTTCAAGTTTATGTGGTACCAATCTGTCCTCATATTATGTGGTACCAATGAAGCCACTCATCTTACATTTGCACCATTTGTAAATTTAATTGCTCGTTGACTAGTTTCATTGTCAAATTATTGTCTAGTTTCATTGTCAAATTATTGTCACCAATTTGGTTGTTTTGACCAACACTATTAGCATAAATAAATGGAGAGGGATTAGGAACATACCGTGTTACCACTGGATTGACTAGTGGCGTTTAGTTGGACGACACTGGCCTCGAGAAAACACCATTCACAGCATTAAGGGTGATTAGTCTGATTACGTTTGACATGTGACTCACAATTTGGTTGCTCATATTGTTTCGCTGCGACCTCTTTACAGTAGCCGACGTATGTGGATTTAGTGTAACTTCTCTCCATTGTTCTTCAGTACATCGAGGAAGATGTGTTCCCGTAGATTGGCCTCCTTCTATCACTCGATCAAACAACTAAATATTCGAAGTGTGTAGCAACTGCCTCACCAGTTTATGGCAACTGATTATTGCTGACAACATTATTAGATTCTTGTTGATTTCTCATTTTTGTTATTGTAGTCTTCTCGAATCAACAAAATGCGTTCTACCGAGTGGGCCAAACAGCAAATCCTAGACATCTTAGCGGCGGGATTGGACACCCGGATCCGCTCGATGTCTTATTTGAGTGCCCCCTTATAAGGGAGAGCTTTTTCTAGTGGTCCGAATTGACAAAGGATACAAATGGTCCCTCGTTGATTTTGGAGAAAGTAAATGACAAGAAATTTACTAGTATGAAAACTTGACGCAAAGCCATTTAAATTGTGGAAAAGTAAAGATAAAAATAATTTGCTAAAAAAAAATTGGAGTTCTATGATTGATTGAGGGATTTACAACGACTATGTGGCTATTTAAAATCTCCATTTGATGGTTAGAAACAGGTATTAAATTTTAAAAAAGATAACTTCCTAATCCTAAATTCAAATCAAATAACAACACTTATCAATAAGAAGTTATAGCACCCTTATCTGCAAGAAGTTACAAAAATCATTAAATAACGACACTAAACATAACCACCCAGCAATTACCATCTAGTAAGCTTATCCGAGATAAGTTACATATCCGAATATATTGCCACTCAACAAGTCCGTATTGATATGGATGACTTCATGATTCCGGACTTGGATCCCCTGCCCTCCCTAGGGCAGGGGATCCTTGCAATTGGGGCCGTTGGTTCCCCCCTCCCTCCCAGGGCAGGGGATCTGGATCCATTCATTCCTAGCAAAGATTCTCATCGATAACTAATGCTTGTTGCCGATGACTTCTTTGATGGGCTGAGCTGTAGACTATTTTTTTCATCGGTGAGTTCTGTTGTTCACTAAACTCTGCTATTGCTGACTAAGTCTGTCGCTGTCAACGATAGTGCGACTTTCCTATTTATCTGGACTTTCAAGCAATATCGAAGAAATGTAATAGTTATAAAGAGAAAATATTTCAAGAAAATAAGTATCCTCTAATAATTTTTTTTAAAATTTTCCCTCCGATTAAAATTCTTAACTTTTGAAACTTTTTCACCCAAATTTTAATCACCCACGTTTTCCCTCAATTCCCAAACAAAGCCTCAAGGAATAGTTGCAGATCTTTTGTCCCATTCTTATGATTCTTGACATATGTCTACCTACTATTTGGATTCGAGACCTCGTGGAGATCTTTTCAAACGTCGATATCTTGGCTACGAGGCAAGATTGGGAGGGGGTGGCTCCTGTATAAACTGTTGCCTCAATCATTAGCTGCTTATAGGTTACAAGACAGAGGGCGATTGAAGGGAGGGAGAGAGACATTGGGATTTGTTGTTAGGGTCAGGAGATTTATGATTACGGTTAATTAGGGTTCTTTTGATAGGATGTAATTTTCCCAAGTTGAGTTCACTTAGAGTTACTTTTGTGAACACATAAAGCCAAGCAATCTGTCATGACAGCAATGTTAATTTCGCTGCCCGACAATAAGATAACCACAGCGTTGAATATCCATATTTTTTAAAAGCTCGAGTATAAATGCCATACAGTAAAAACATATCAAGTGTATGTAGGATATTTCAAAGAAATCAACCGACATATGCGAGTGGTAATATCTATAGAGAGTGGCTAAGTATACCGAGAATATGCGACATGACAGGCTTTTTATTGGGTCTGGACAATGTCCCACTTGATTAAATGTTTACTTGCACTATGTCATGCCACTTAACGTAGTATACAATAATTTGTAGACCAATTTTAGCATATCTAGTGTTGAGACAGGTGTATAATAATTGTTAGGAGTGGAGAAGAAGCTGAATACCTTCACTCTGGAAGGTGATGAAGAGATATTCTAACTCTGAACCCATCACTACATCTAGTTAGACTCGTCTCCGCTCTAAAGGATTGAACCAATTAGTTATTCAGCTAAACTAATTGCTCCATCTCACGCCATATTTCGCGAGTAGGGTGAACAGTTTAAGTTTTCGTATAGGTTTCATCTAGAACTTGAAACCTGCCCATTAGAATAGGTTCTTCATTTCATGGAACCTAGAACTACCCTGCATATCGTAGAACCTCAAACCTACTCGGTCACATGTTCCAAGGTTGGTTCTAGGGTCTACCCAGGTTGTACATGTAATTTTAATTGAACAATTACAGTGAATCATCGCCTTTAATTGACAACACTTGCTGCTACAATTCACTGATCACAACTAATATTGTGACACACCAATAAACATGAAATATTTACAAAGTAAAAGTCTTAATCATAAATATTACCGAAAATGGAAGCTTAAACTAGTGGTTTCAGATTACACACTCATCATCGGACACCATGGAATGATATAGAATTGCACGAAGACATATACCAAGAAAAATGCAAAAACTTTTTATAGGTTACATGTTACACCTACCTAGAACTTAGAATCTACCCATTGGAATAGGCTAGCCAATTTTTAGAGCTTGAAATCTACCATGCATTCCTTGAAGCCATGCTCACCTCTATTTGCGAGATCCCAACTAGGAGCCTATATTGACCAAAAAAAAAAAAAAAACTCTAACCCTATCAATTTATCTAGTGAAAACCACCTTCGCCTCCAAAAGCTTAAATCAATTATTTATTGAGCCAAATTAGTTGCCAATAGCAATTTGAGAGGCAGATACAATTAGTAAACATATCAAGGGCCACGTGAATCATGATGTGTGGGACTTGAATTAGAGACGGCAATGGATGCCAAAGTCTATATATGACACAAGCCACACTAATTTTTTTCTCACCACTGGCCAGTGTACTAACAAACTTGGTGAATTTCGGTGTCTCAATATTAGCGCCGACATGGCTAATTTGAGGGGAAAACTAGAGGCTGAAGTCGAGCTGAAATCACCAGCTGACAAATTCTTCAAGGTTTGGAGGAGCGATTCCCACAAAATGCCGACCGTCACCTCCAAAAACATTCAAGGAATCAAAGTTCACGAAGGTGACTGGGATCAGCATGGAGCTATCAAGATTTGGAATTACACCGTTGGTAATTAAATCTGGTCTTTAACTTTTAATGTTTTCATGTAAATTAAATTAATGACCCTGCCTAACTTAAACCTTCTTTTCTGGCCGGTTCGAATTTATAGATGGGAAATCCGAAGTGTTCAAAGAGAAGATCGAGTTCGATGATGCCAACATGTCAGTCACCCTGAACGGCATCGAGGGCCACATCTTTGACACGTATAAGGCTTTCAAGTCGGGGTGCAAGCTCATCCCAAAGCAGCAAGGCAGTTTGAGTACGAGATGTTAGAATATATTTTAATATATTCGTTGTGGGCTTTATTAATTGTCATTATAAATTAATTGATCTAATAAAGAAAGATATATACAGTTTCCTAATTCTAGTAGGATATGGTGCTGGATAGTATGGGCCGTGATATCCTTATCCTTAATGAGGGGATATGATTTATTCTCTATAAATAGAGCTCAAGTTCCTCCTCTAAACCCTGATGTCCGCATAACCTCACATAAGGAGCCGTCAAACACGACGCGTGAGGGGGCCGTCTCATTGAAGCCAGCGATAAGGGGGTTCATAGAGGAGAAGATCTTGAGCATCGGATCGTTGCAATTCCGCATCAAGAACGACGGTCCACTACAAGGTGCGTCAATTCTTTAACTCTATAAATGTGTGATTCGTGTATCTATACGTGATGATCTTGGGTTGCTACGTACGGATTAGAATCGCAGCCTACATGTGGTATCAGAGCCTACGTGTATTAGATTGGGAATTGAATTTTTGAAATTTTATTTTCGATAAAGTTTAATGAAAATTTCTTATTCGGATTGTGCGGCTTGCGGACAAAAACGCGGTGAGTGTTTTACGTGTAGCATTCTTATTTTACTTCGTGTGCGTCAAGCTTCTTCGTAAAGTACAGTACGGCCATCAGAGAGAAAAGTCCTAAAGAAACTGAACTCGCATTTTTATCATCTTCCTCTGACAAGCCCTTTTGTTCTGTTTTTTTTAACCTTATTAAACAAATATATTTATGGGATACAAGTGAGGCAAAAGTCGAGCTTTTTGTTGGGTGTCAAAAGGAGCGGTATCAATTATGAAGAATAAGTTTACCGCGGCCAAGGGCAAGAAGTGTTCAAGAAAGTTTTGTGCAAGAAAAAAAAAAACCAAAATGGAAAACAGAAAACTTTGTCTCGGGACTTTACGAATCAAGTCTGCAAAAATTCAGACTTCCACTTTTACTATAAAAGAAGTTCGGCCATGAGGACATCATGTTGGGATTTCTTGAGCACGGTTCCTGAGTCAGTTAAATTAACCATTCGTCTGAAATAGTTCAAATCTCAACGAAATCATATTGTTATTTCATTCCATGCTAAGCTATATTATGACTTGATGCTTATCCGGTTGCTTAGTTTCTGACTCGGTTAAATTGAGGAAATTCCTTTGGTGACCACACGCATGAAGAAGAACCACGCGTAGAGAGAATAAGGCGCGCGTGACAACTTGGATCGGCAAATTTCAGATATTGACATGCTCGTATACTCATGCTCTACCAGGTATTTCTTTATGGTTTCATGAAATACAGGTACAAGTTTATATGAAAGTACCACATGCAGTTATGTGGAGCATGATTTATCGTTTACATGTTTATGGTTTGGCATGTATTGTTGGTTATATCGATGATAATTAGCAAGGCATATAATTTTGAGGAAAATTGTCCCTAATTTATGAAATTACATGCATACAGTAAATGTGAAATATAAAGTTATATCCCAATTTCAGGTAAATTCAATTGGGTTGTGACCGCCAAAGCGGCACACTTAGTTGAGTTTAATAAAGAACATTATACAAAGTATTGAGATGTCTCCTGTTTTAATGCGCAGTTATACTCCCAAAGGAGGTAATTGTGTATTCTTGCATAGAGGGTTACATGTACAGCATATGGTTGAGGATTGATTGGTCTAAGTGCTGTCATACACCCAAAGGTGGTGATTAACGAAAATTGAAATAAATTCTCATGGTCGCTGTAATGTAGGGAGTATACAACTGCATGTCATGTTTTCTGCCCAAATGTGATTATATGATGATGTATGTATCTCTCAAGGTGAAATTTCATATTATGCTAATTAAAAACATTGATTGTTTTTAGTCACCGTTTCTGTGAACGGCAACTCTGTTAACATTGAGAATTGAGATTCATTAAGAACTGAATGAGGATTATCTGTTTACAAGGATTCACAAATATTTGTATTACTCTTGTCAAGAAAGACCCCGTAGTTCTCACTTTCATTAGTGAGAACTTTCAAAAGCATTATGTGCTTATTGGGGAAAGAGTGATCGGATTCGCTTATTTGATATGAAGCGATCCATTAAAGAACACTTGAAAAATGTTTTCTACCAGTTAACTGTACTGCTAAGTAAATAAAGGAAGCCTTGAAAGCTTTGAAATTATATCTCGTCTATTATTAAGAGTGATAAATATCTGCAATGACTCATCAACATCAAGTGTAATGGTTCTATTAAGATTAAAGATTACGTCTTAAAGTTGGTGGAATTGCATTTTAAGCGGTTCTGAAATCATACTCATAAAGTATTATAGTAAACCACCGGTCATTCTGATGATTTGAATCCATGAAAAGCATCCTTTGAGAAGGATGGTGATTGTTACTTCTTTTATAAGAAGAACAGTCACATAAAGAAATGCTACAGTTAATACAAAGACTTGGTTATCTAAGTATGAGCATAAAGTAATGATTCTTTGATGTTGGTATGTGAATTCATTCTATCTAAAGCCTCATCTGGATGGCTAGATAGCGGTGCGACATATAATGTTGCGTTTACCATATATGAATTCATAAACTGAAAAGTACCAAATTAGGTTGAATCAAGCTCGTTATGGAAACAACTATAAAGTTGATGTTGAATTGATGAGAATGTCATTCCGGATTCTGGTTTTATTGTGACATTAAGAAACATATTTTATGTACTTTCCTTAAAGACGGAATTTATTTTCCGTATCAAGTATGGACATGTGTAGTTACTCTTTTTGGGATTTCAAATAAAATAATTAATATTTCTTTTAATAAAGTTGGATACTACTCCATGTCCGATGGATTGTACAGATTATGTTTATCTCCCAATGAATTATACGTCGCCTATATAGCCGAAACATTGTTTGCAAAAGATCTCTGCCTAAGGAACAATCATGCGCATTATGTAATATATTTCTTGGTCACATCAGTAAAGAAAGAGTGGAAAGATAGATAAAGGCAAACATTCTGCTCACTCTTAAAAGTGATATAGACACATGCGCAGATTGAAGCAGAGGTAAGATAACTAAGATAAAGGATGAAACTGTAGTCGACAATTATGATCTATTGAAGGTCATTTATACTAGTATAAGTAGATCTTATATGGTAATATTGTGTAGAGTTTTTATCACATTTAAATGATGATTTTTCTCTATACGTTTTTTATACTTGATTAAAGAAAAGTTTCATTTCCGTGACAAGTTCAATATATTTCTGACTATAGTCAATAAACTCAAAAAAAAATGTCAGTTTTGACCAAGGAGGTGAGTATCATGGTTGACATGGCAATGTTGGATAGCTTAAAGGGCCATTTATCGAATACTTAAAAAAAATATCCTGGGATAGTGACTTAGTTTGCTATTCTTGATGTTCTTGAATCAAAAGGGGTGGCCGAAAGGCACGATCACACCCATAAGGATATTATGATGAGTATGATTAATGAAACCAACTTATATGATTTTTGTGGGGGTAAAACTTTGAAAATAACCCATTATGCTTTTATCAAAATATTTCATTCACTTCTTTTGAGTCATGGACTGGATGTTAATCTAGTTTGAACCATATTAAAGTTTGAGGTGTTCATGTAGAAATAAAGTTACATAATCCAACATTGGATAAGTTGGACTCCAGAACCATTCAGTTTTATTTTGTGCCTTACCCATATCATCTAAAGGGATGTTGATTTATCATCCTAAAGGAGGAACAAGAATTGTGGAATTACAGATAGCTAAATTGCTGGAGCTTGATATAGCCGAATAAAGGTAGTTGCTCACAGACTATTAAAGGTAATGGTGTGGTAGAGACCATTGTGTCGTTATTTTTGCCTATACAGATGATCATGGAGTATTCTAAGTTACGGTTCGATTCTGTTGGGGTTCAGGTTCTTGTTATTAAGATAATACCTGATGAAGTTTATCAAATCATACAAGCGCCAGAATAAAGGTTAAAGTAGCTCTACCTAAAAGATCTATCAGACAGAGATGATCAGTTGTATCAAGTCACATTGTATAGTCTATCCGGAAGAGCATGACTACAAAATCGACTATGTAAATAATCTAGTAATTTATACAGTTGCTATTTCTTGTTCTTAATTATAATTGTGATTAGGTGCATGGTAGACGAGATACAGACTATGAAACATATGGTGTTTGGAAGCTTATTAGTATGCCCAAGGTCACAAGTCCATCGCTGCAATTGGGTCTGTAAAACTTAAAGGGATTTCAGATGAAAGTTTTTGTCTACCTTATTATATCCAATTATATTTTGATCAGTGTTTTATTTGAGAAGTTTAAAACAGATTAGTAGCCAAAGTTTTCACTCGTAAAGAATGAGTTGACTTAAAATAATTTTTATTCAGTCTCTCATAAAGAGTTTTTTCGGAGTGATTAATGTGTTAATAGCTCATTATTATAAGGAGCTTTATTATACAGATATTAAAACTTCTTTTTAATTGGATACTTCGAGGTAGTTTTTTTTTTATGTAACCCAAAGGTTTTGCAGCAGATGATTTAGATAAACTTGTGCATAAAGAACGAAAAATCTCATAAAGTTCTCATGGAATAAAGTTTGATCATATGCATAGAGATTCTAGACTGAAAAGTCTATTTTATAGCTTCAAGTAAGCTTTTAGACGATTGTGGCTTGAAGTCTCATAGTATTGTAGCTTTATCCTGTTTTGTCAAGAACAAAGTAAATTAGTATATACACTACAAGATCAGTGGGAGGAATTTATTTTCCTTGTGTTCTATGCATACGATATCTTGCTTGAAAGGAATTTTCTTGAATTATTGCATAAGATGAAGCAGATATTGTCGAAGCATTTTTTACGTGATTGATCTTGATATAGAGTGTTTTGTCCTAGGCATTGAGATTCGTATGGATTATTCTTGTAATGTATTGGTTAAATCCAGGTCACGTTCACTGGGTGATTACTAAGAAAGTTTTGAGGTACTTAAAGAGGACAAAATACTGTATGCTAATTTACAGACATATTCAGCACCTACAGCTAGTAAGGCATTCGGGTTTTAACTTTGTTAGCTGTCAGGATGATGTGAAGTTGACAACTACAGACATTTATATGTCTAAAGAAAAGTTCAGTATTACAGAAAAGCGTGAACATAAATCTATGTAATCATCGATTAAGAAAGCGGAGTTTGTGGTATGCTTTTCAACTACTATTCAGGTTATTTGGCTTCGGAATCTTATTAAAGAGTTGGTCGTATTTAATTTTATGAATAGACCCATACAGTTATATTGTAACTATAACTCTGCAGTATTGTTCATTAACAACATCAGAGGTTCTAAGGGGTCTGAGCATCTGGCGGTCAAGGTTTTGACCATAAAGGTAACAGATAAAAGGGTGACACTACAGTAGAGCTTATTATACAGATGATAAGGCTGCAGACTCACTAACTTAAGGTCTCTTCCCATACACATTTAGATGACATGTCGCAAATATAAAAGTATCGTGGGATGCTGATATGACATGTTAATTGACAGGTTGAGTAGGCATCATGAGATGATACTGTTCAGTGGGAGCTGCATTCGATATTTTCTCTAATAAAGTTTACATCTATGTTTGTTACATTTTGTAACATATAGACATGTATCAACTCCATTGCATGCAATAAAGCTTTAATGATTAAGGGGAGTTAAATACATATATCAGTTGAAAATCTCAAGGCATCGTGTAAACCTTGAGTGATGGCTGGGGCATTTATTTATTTTAGCCAAAGGCATATGTCTTGTTACACGTAAAGTATAGTTAACTATAAAGGTAAGACATATGTTGGTTCGTTGGAACCATAAAGATGTTCTCTCGTGACACATCCGGTTTCGTGTCACATAAGGTGAGAGAATGGTGACTGACAAGGAGGATAACATATAAGGTGTATCTGTTATTTGAGATGTTATCCGTTTGCCATACTACAATATCAAATCCATATCAGTAGAGTTGAGAGCATTTGTGGTCGTGGATGACTCTGTGTCTTTTGATGCAGTTACTGGCATGGTCCGGTGCTTAAAACTTTATGGGATCGGATTGACTATTGGGAAATATCTCTAGACCAATATAAAGATGCGCATATACAGTACAATTTCAATTAATTTCGTCCAAGTGGGAGAATGTTAGAATATATTTTAATATATTCGTTGTGGGCTTTATTAATTGTCATTGTAAATTAATTGGTCTAATAAAGAAAGATATATACAGTTTCCTAATTCTAGTAGGATATGGTGCTGGATAGTATGGGTCGGGATATCCTTATCCTTAATGAGGGGATATGGTTCATTATCTATAAATAGAGTTCAAGTCCCTCCTCTAAATCCTGATGTCCGCATAACCTCACATAAGGAGCCGTCAGACACAACGCGTGAGGGGGCCGTCTCATTGAAGCCAGCGATAAGGGGGTGGGGTTCATAGAGGAGAAGATATTGAGCATCGGATCGTCGCAATTCCGCATCAAGAACGACGGTTCCACTACAAGGTGCGTCAATTCTTTAATTCTATGAATGTGTGATTGGTGTATCTATACGTGATGATCTTGGGTTGCTGCGTACGGATTAGAATCGCAGCCTACACGAGAAGCGCAAGGCGAGTGACCCTAACCCCGACAAGTACATGGCTGTGTTAATGGACATGACCAAGGACATCGATGCTCACGTTCTAAGTGTATGAAGGAAAAAGATCATGGCATGACCGTGATCATGTGTGAAGTTGTGCTGTATTATGCTTGATCTTTCTAGTGCTTCCATGCGTCTAGACCCAACAAATCAAGCTAGTTGATCAGGTGATGTGAAGTATCGGCATCGTGTATTATGTTCGTGTGTAATCATGCTTGTAATAACACTTGCGGTTTTGCAAGAGGCTAGGGCATGCTTTGATTTGATCCCTCATAGATTAATTTTCACGATTTCCAATCAATTAAGAGCTTAATACCTGGTCGACTTCAAACGTGTATACTTAAACACTCAGATATAGAATTCCTTTCTTTTTCTTTTCTTATTGTGGTCGGAGAGGTTGGCCTTGCCCTAACAATCACAGGCATGGACAAGGGTTGCGATGCCCTCTCTATGACCCTCGCCTGCAGCTAGAGAGGGTGTCGCAGTCCTCACTAGCGGCAGGCACTCGCCTGCCACATTAATAAAAACAAGAAGAGAAAAGAAAAAAGAAAGAAAAATTTTAAAAATTGTCATGTTAGTGTTGTCATGTCGCATAAGATGATTGGCGTCCAGATCAGCGATTTTCGATCAAAATTGGCTAGATAGACTCAATAGGCAAAACGTAAAAATGATTAGGACTCAATTGACAAAATTAAAAGTTTATAGGGCTGAATTTGCAAAGGTACAATATGTTTAGGATTTTTTAGGATAATTTTTCCTATGGATGATTCTCATTATTTGACTGTTACATCGTTTTCTTTTCATGTTTCATTGAAAGAGATTTTCATTTGCCAAGCTTTGCTCCTTTTCTTCAAATCCTCGCAATGGGATAGAAGTAGTCGTGCTGGTACCTCTCTTTCCCAAAGGACGAATTTGTAGGAAGTATGGTCAACTTTTGAGTGATGGAGTGAAGATATCTCCTCGTATTAGGGTTGTGGTTGGGATACGACATGTGAGTATGACTACAGCATGAAAGGTAGACTATAAATTGGAGTACCTCCATTTTTTTTGCAAGGATGATTTTGTAGTAGTGTTTCCAAACCGTCAAATCAGATGATGCCTTCAGTAATTGATTGAAGTCATAACCTCAAGTTAGGGTTGGTGTTGACACCTAAATTTTGAATTTTAGAAAAATTATTTATTTAAACATAAAATGAGAGTTAACCATAATTCTCACAAAAAATAAATTCACATGCATTGCATATTCATTTCTTTCATGCATTTACATTCATGGTCGATGCCAAAGATTTGCGCTTAAACTAACGAGTGATCGCATGGCATGAAGAAATCCGACTAAGGGGAGTGCCGAAAATATTCGTGGGGATTGGACCTATTGTTAATATTAAATCAGCCCATTTTACTCATTTAATTGTTAAAGGCCTTTGTTTAATCGTTTCTTAATTAATTAAGGCCAATGTGAATTGAAGTTGATTAAGGGCCTTGAACTTCAAGCTAAGCCTATTAGCCCTTAATGAGATTTGGCGTGAAGCCTTTTAGTCCAATCAAACCCTAGCTATTTTGCTATAAATTCATGCTTAGGGTTCACGCACAAGGAGGCCATTCAGAATTGTCGTACACGGCATAGAGAGGAGGCCACGCACATATTGATACACGGCCATTAGAGATGCCAATACTTGATGGTGCACGTCGATCGAGAACTTCATACAGAGGCGGCCATAAGAGGAATAAGAGGAAGGATCTTTCGCTAGTCTCCTGATCAAGGTTCTACGGATCAAGGACAAAAGAGATGTGGACAGAGCACAAGAATGTGGAGAGAAGAGAAGCTTTCATTTTTTTTATTACTGATTATTTGCTCTTCAACATTCACACAAAGAATCTTTTTTTTTTCCTTTATATGTAATGTCTATAGAGGCTACACAATCGAAGATATGAAACATTAAGAGAGGTGTACGTGAAGGGAGAGAGATAGACGACGGCGACCAAGGGTCTTCTCCGGGGAAACGTGGACATGGAGATTGTCGTTTTCCATATGCTGAATACGTAAAGAAGCAAAGAAAATGTAATTTTGGGGGACGTAGATTGATCTTCCAACTGGCACTGGTACCTCGACGAGTTACACACACCCAACGCAAGGAAGACGCGCTATCGCTCGAGCCTTGTACCTCATATTCGAGCAAGTGTCGCCAACCAGCCCGTCATGTGACCCGAGAGCGACGTAGCTGTGAACCTCATCAAGAGCCGAGAGTTGCCATCGTTGGTCGCCCATGATCAAGTCTGTGAGCCGTCCGAATCCAGTTGTTCCTCGGCTCCGCCAAGAAACCCAGCCGTGAGAGCTCTATTTCAACAGCCACTGTCCGAGACCTGTGGTGATTAAAGAAACCGAGGGCATGGAGCAGAGTCATACGTGAAAAGGATGGGAGAGTAGACAAAAATTTTCTCTCGTTCAATGGGGGCATACTTTTGTCCTTTCTTTATTTCTTTTAATCCTTACATTTTGCTTCATGACTTCTTTGTACTCCTGGTTGAATTTTATTTTGATTTTCACAGTTCATTATGAACGCCTCACTCCTCAAAGGTGTCCCCTCCTTATCATGGACATCACCACATGGTCTATCAGCGCTAATCAGTTCGAGAACAACTGGACATCGCCCGTGCGAAACCCCATCGTTCGAACCGATCCACGAGTTTCATGTTCAAAGTTCGATGACAATCAAATCAGGTAACGATCTTTATCTCAAAATATTCTGAGAATTACTTGCTTAATTTGAATATCGATATTGGCTATATAGGGATGGATTTTTTTTTGGATAGGCTAGTCAATGTGATAATTGCCGGAAAATCTGAATCCCAATCAAATCTTTAAGATATCGTGCACTCATTTTGGAATATTCAAGATTATCTTGGGGTCTAAATTGGAACCCTTTAAGATTTTGATCATATCTTTTATGATGGATAATTATCTGAAAATTAATTTCAAATCTCAAGAGATAATTTTCCTAATTCAAAAGATATGTGAATCCTTTATGGATAGGACCTTATGTCCTTTAAAATTCGGCACCTATCCCTAGTTGGCCGAAATTCATTTTTTTTAAATACTTAGCCTAACTCAAATAATTTTATAATCTACCTTGAGTATAATACATGCTCCCATGTGCCTTGTGTTAGCACCTAAATTTTAATTTTAGGAAAATGCATTGATTAAACAGAAAATGAGAATTAACCTTGATTCTAAAAAAAAAAAAAAAATACAAGATTCGTCTGTTGTTCGAGCTCGGGCGAGCAATGGCATTTTAATTTCGGACTGGCAAGTGGCCGTAGCAGATTTAAGTTTTCAAATTCAGAGAGTGGGGTGTCGTTTTTAATAATTGACTTTAATTAATCTAATTTTCGAAATTAATTAATTTAATTAGTTAATTAATTGATTAAGCTCGATTTTCAGTCTAGAATTATGCAGAAAAGCCCATGATTGTATTGAGATTCGATTTACCCTTGGAATTTGATGCCTTAATCGAATTTCACCAAAAGAGGGGGAAAATCTACAAATGAAGGAAAATTAAAACCCTAAGCTTGGTCTATATATACATGTTTATGTCTAGGGTTATGGGGGTCAGAAGTTCTAAAGAGGGGTCTCTCTCTCTCTCTCTCTCTCTCTCTCTCTCTCTCTCTCTCTCTCCCGCGATCTCTCTCTCTCTCGCCCGTCTCTCTCTTTCACCCGCTGTGCGTCACCCACAGCCGTGCTACCCGCCGCACGTCCCGGCGTCTCGCGCGACATCTCCGGCCATCTCGCGACTCCTCCGCACATCCCCGACGACCAGCAGCTCCCTCGGCGCCTTGACGTCCTCGGTGTTTTCTGCACCGTACCCCGACGGTCTCCGGAATTCCCTCTCACGCCCCCACTGTGCACCACTGTGAGCCATTGCCCATCGCCAGCTCGACATCAGTCTCGGCCGGCCGTCCATCGCCATCATCTTCGGCCTCGGCGACTTTCTGTTATCGTTTTTTTTTTGTTTCCGTAGGATATCGAATCGGTTCTGTGGGTGTTTAACTCGAAGAGGGAAAGTAAGCTCGGCTTAGGTATAATTCTAATCCCGATTTTGGTTGATCATTGATCGATAATTGTTTGATTTGTCATGGCCGTTTGATTTAGTTTAGCTGAGTTTAGTCGCCTTTGCATGTACCGCGAATCTCCAACAAAATGAAAAGCCATTTTTGCTAAATAAAAAATCAAGTTACAGCCAGTTCCGTTCGTTACCCCGCGGGCGCGATTTGCCGGGCTTGACAAAAAAAAAAAAACTGCAAAATCGGCAAGGCTGAATTTTTGGAAATAAGGATTTGATTTTTTCGGATTTTTGAATTCTTGCCATGTTGGTGTGATTGCTTGCCTAATTGATAGAAATTGATTGGATTTGATTTTCTGATTGAAATCCTATGGTTGCCTTATCTAGGTTAGTTTCCCGTTTCAAGTCGATCTCGTTCGGTAAGGAAAGATTCGAATTAGGAAGTTTTGAATCCGATCGCATATTTAAAAAGGAAGGCGCGTTTAGTAGATGGAAATCCCGATTTCCAAATATGGAAGGTGTACGAATATCTTTGAAAGTGATTGACGGCAAATCCTAGATTGATTTTCGAATTTAATAGGGAAATGGACACAATTTTCGGGAATAAAATAATAATTTTCAAAAATAAAAAAAAGAATAAAAATGGCGAGTTCGGTTTTTGTTTAGCAAATTTCGAATTTCTAAAAAAATGACCAATTCATTCCGCATATTGCCATGTCATCTCACATGTCATCCCATGTCATTTTATTTGTAATGTAATTTTCGGTTCTTAGGACTAGATGGATCAGGAAAAGCCCAATGTTGTGGGCCCAATAGAGTTGGGTCATAGGGAAGTTAGAAATATGGATGGGACCATCGCGATCAACAATTTTCATAGGAGGATCAGGAAGATGCGACGGGCGATCAGAACCGCTCCAAAGTGTGGGCCTTGCAAGAAGGGTGACGTATAGGATCAGACGACGACCCAAGCCCAGCAGGATCAAGATGACGAGGGTGTCGGGGAAAATTTCGCTTAGTTTTTTTTTATAGGATTTTCGGAATTATCAAAGTGTTATTTTCGAAATTATTTTTTTATTATTTTTTTATTTTTTCGGACTTTGAGTCTGTTGATCCTTTATTTGTAATTTTCGAGTATTTGAAGTTTTGTATCCTTTAACAATTCGTCGTATGTCATATAGTATTAGGTCATGCATTGCATTAGTAATTTATCTTTCTTTTATTCGAAATAAATAAAAAAAAGCGACAAATTTTTTTTTTCAAGAAAAAATTGAAGAAGCAAAAGCCTTGAGTTGATTTCCGAGTTGTCATTTTTCTAAAAAAAATCCAAAAAAAAAAAGAGAATCTAGGTACCGAAAGGGCGTTAGTCTAAGTCGATTAGCGTAACCAAATCCCCGGGTCCAAAATCTCTGGTTCGCAGCGGTGAATTAGTTCTCCCGCTAGTTTACCTATGTTTCTAATCGACCTACCTCAAACGATTAGTGGCGACTTCTCATTTGTTCTAATTTTTCCGTGTTACGATTCGATAGGGTTTGAGAGGGTCCGCATTAGGTTAGTTCTCGATAACTTGCCTGATAATCCGATTAACCATTTATTTTAGGTCGCGACAGCTTGGCGACTCCGCTGGGGAAAAACTTTTTATTTTTCGAGAAATATAAATGCTTAACTCAGTTATCTGAACCTTTCGGAAAATTTAGAAGTTGTAGAGGATTTAGGCCGTTTAGATTCCTTGGATGTCTTGAGTGGATTGATTGAATCTCACCTTCAGGTGTTAAATATTTTTGCAGGGTTGGAGTGATAAGGGGAGGTGTTTGTTAACCCTTTTTGTGCAGGCTAGGAGTTATAAGGGGCGAGTGTTTGCTGACCTTTGTTTTGCAGTTTGAAGGAGTTTATGTATATGAGTTTATATAGAAGTGCTGTCTTGATATAACCTGCTATGCATGCCTTAGTTGGATAGACACTACACCTTGCACACACAACCCGTCGTTGGACCTGAATGGCTAGGCTTAGGATGGTGCTTGGTTAGGGACACTTCGGCCATTACCCTGTGGCCCGAGTCGCCCTTTTTAAGTCCCGAACCTTTCTAAATCGGTGTCGAGAGCGAACACCCCCGTCACTTACCCTGGTGATGCGGGTCTTCACTTGGCTGAGCCGGATGTCTACGGGGGACCTCGATCCAGTCGCAAACCCCAGTTGACTTGGTCCGGGTATCCTTGGGGCTCCACCTTTGAAGCCTATTAGTTAGTAAACCTCACGGTCTCATCTGTATGTCTATGTGATTGTTTGTTTCCGTTCTCTAAAGGCGGTATTCTCTGAACTTTACCTTTATATCTATTTATGCTTTTCGGGTTGATCCATGATAGCTAGGGCGATCAGAGTCTTGAATTATAGATCATGGGGAAGGAGATATCCGGTGTATTGAGCCAGCCAAGGAAAAGTTGAAGGGATGGTAGAATTTTCTAGGCGAGGATACCCGAGAGATAATCAGATTTTACATTGGTCGGATGCTTCCTTTGATCCATGTCCGTGTTCAGCTTGGTTTCGTTCATGCTCTGGTTCAGTTTTGGAGTCCACAGACTACCGCCTTCATCTTTGGTAAGCATGAGCTAACTCCCACCTTGGAAGAGTATAGTATTCTTGTTGAAAAGTCACTGGGCCGGGTTTTGGTTGCTCCGCCACTTGGTAAAGATCCAGTCTTAGTCTTGTCTGAGTTTTTAAATGTCAATAGGGATGAAGTGGCTAAGATTTTGAAAGAAGAAGGGGGAGTTGCCCCATCTCATTCCTAGATAGTTGTCTTAGGGTTAATCCTTCTAGATTTGGCAGAGCTAGAATTTTCATGATGTTATTCTTGTTGACACCTAAATTTTGATTTTTATTTAGCCATTAATTGCATAAAATTAGGGATTAACCTTAGTCCCTAGAAAAAAATATTTAAATCATTTTTGTATGATCTCCACATAGATTAGTTTAATTTTCTGCAATGCATAATTTGCATCTTTTATCGGACTAGCAGCGGATAGACTTAAATGGATGGCTCCGAACTCGATGGATTTAATTGGGTCAAGCCTTTACAAATTAAAGATTCGGACAAATCCGTTATTCCCCCCTAAAGTGGTCGAGATTGGCATGTACAGTGCATTACAATACAAGCAAAACTGAGAAGCAATATCATGAAAATCTTTTGGCATCATGGGCAGAGGAATGAAGAAAATAAACTGGGAAAGTGGATTATTTTATACTTGGCCATACCATTTACGTTTTCACAATAGATGGGAAGAGTTAAATATAAAATGAAACAAAAGAAGCCAATGCAGGAAAGAAATAAAAATCCACGATTTGCTCCACAAAACCCTCGATTGTAGAAATATTCTCTAAGCTAGTATATATAGATGCACGATCAGACGAAAAGAAGGGGGGAGGTTGGCGATTCTGAGGAGGACGTATAGAGAAAAAATGTGAGAAAGGTGGAGAGAAAAAGAGTCGTCTTCTTCCTCCGATGTACATGTCCAGGGCTATGAGGAGACCATAAACCTTCCCCAAGAAAAGAAAGTGGAGGTCGTGGAGATTGAGGAGGAAAAAGGGAGTGGATCTTTCATCAACCTTAGATAAAACTGCATCTTTTTGGTTCTTGATTTTCATTTGCTTTTTTCATGTTTTACCCGTGGTTTTGTTTTCAGGAAACTACGAAACACGAGGGCGATTCATTGATATACAGAGCAAAAGAGTTCGCTGGAAAAGAAGAGGAGAAACAAAGGAAAAAAAAAGAGAGCGAAGCATTGTCTTATTCCCTAGGATGCTTCATCAAATCTTGCAGAACTCATTCATCTATGAAGAGAAGAAAAGGGATATAGATGGTCCTTCGAGTCTTCATAAAAGTTTCATCTTGAACATCCCCTCATCATCCTTTCTTATTTATTTATTTTCTTTTCTCTCATGCACAAACGTTACATTAACCCCCCCAAGCGAGCACTTGCAGCTTATTCTAATGTTTAATCTTTTCATGGACTTGTGAATTAGATAGTCCAAGAGGTGGTCAACAAAGGACATCCACGAAGGCTTAATCTCTCAGTTTCTATTCCTCCACCTAGTGAGCTTGTAGATATATTTTTGGTCTACCATATCACGGAACGGCAGATTCGTTGCCTTGAGCATCATCGTCAGCCCCGAGTCGGTTTGTATGCAAATTGATCCGAATTCAAATTACGAAAGCTTACCCATGGGGATTAGCCAATTGGCTCAACGAGATCTGTTCAAAGTTCGAATTCGGAAAGGTTATTTTCAATCTTAGATATTATTGTCCGATTTAAAAGGACGTAAATCCTTATTGATGGGGCAATATCGCGTTAGAAATAACGTAATATTTTTTCTATTGTTAAATTTGGCATATTATCTGCAGTTGTTTTATTTGAATTGCATCATATCATATCTTTATTTCGATTGCTCGCTTGTTAAAATTTGCACTTAAATAAATAATCTTGCCCATAATTCATGCTCCCTTGTGCCTTGTCCCTTCATAATATGTATGTCAATGCACGCAATTTGACTTCTTTTTTGAAGTATAATCGTGTTCGAGCATACATGAGTTTTATACATCAAACCCTCGATTTTGAGGGGCGGATTGATAACTCCAAAGAATTTCATGGTTTGCCCTATGTATATAGGGGTGACGGTAATTCTACATATAATCCGTTCTCTGGCCCTAATCCAAGGGCACGTTGCGTATTAAATCGGAATTTTCGGAATTTAAGGTGAATTATGGGCAAGATTGTTTATTTTCGTTCAAATTCTTGTGTTTTTCCTTTTTAATTAAATTCCTAAAAAAATACCAAAAATATGACGCCTTTTTCTTAAGGTAAATTACATTTTTTTTTATTTTTTTTACATGGAAATAAAATTTAATATAAATTGAGATTTTGAGAAGTCGATTTCTTAAGTTATAATTGATGTTGTCTTCATTTTAGCAATGTTTTGCCATCATTTTTCATAAATCCGAAAATCCATAAAAAAAACCAAAAATATCATGCATAGCATATAGTTTAGAATCATACTTGCCATGTCTTGCACGTCATTCATGCATATTTTCATATCATTTTGCATTAGCATTACACCAAACAAGAGAAAATCTTAAATCATCAAATCAAGAATTTTTCATGAAAATTGGTACCGAAAGGGCATTAATTGAAAAATTAATGTAACCAAATCCCCGAACACTTAATCTCTGGTTCGTAGAAATAAAATAGTCCTCCCGCTATTTTATTTAGGTTTCTAATCGACCTACCAAGAACGATTAGTGGCGACTCCAATTTGATACATTTTTTAAATAAACTAAGTTGCGATTCGGTAGGACTTGGGAGAGTCCGAATTAGGTTAGTTAATTTAATTAACCTGATAATCCGTTAGCCATGGAATTTTTAATTTAAGGTCGCAACAATTCTTTGGGTCAATCGTTTTTCCACATAAGCCAAATCTTGTCGATCCTTTGATGTCATTTTTTGTCGACGAAGTATTAGATGGTAGGAATTTCGTCAATGCAATTTTGACAGAAACTTTCATTTCACTTAATAGATTTAAGGCCAAACAAGATAAGACACTCCGTTTTTCTCCAGAAATTCTGCAAGTTTGGTTCCTTTCTCACTATGTTCAATTTGGAAAATACCTCGAAATACCATTGATTTCAGAACTTGAACACCCTTTCTTGAAATTTAAAAATGAACAAGGTCGACTTCCTGACTTTCACTATACCAAGCTTTGGCCATGTTATCAAACCTCAGTCCAGTGATTTTCCTATGGAGTGCTATGCGGTTTAAGGTAGAGGAGGCAAGGATCACGGGTCCAGACGGAGCGCCTATTCCTCTCTTGAGACTTTCAAGCGTGTTAGAATACCATATTACAAGGGTAGTCCGTCAGTATGGTGTCCTACAGGAAATTCCACCAAAGCCAAGGGAAGGCGAGATCTGCATCTACTTTGAAGGAAATGACCGGAGGTTTGAGGAACATGCCGCCCTGTCGCATTCTATGTGGGAACGTTATCAGCCAGTAAAGCTTGTATTTCCGAAGGAAGTTCTCAAGGCAAGGGTCAAGACGTACTACGCCTCTCTCAAATATATCAAGGAGCATGATATACCAAAGGAGTGGCTCCCAGTGGTTCCCGCCATTCTAGTTTAGGAAACCATGCGTCTCAAAATCCGTTTACTCAAGAAGAAGTATGCCAAAGCTAAGGAGAGGGCCCGTATCTTTGAGGAAAAGTACAAGAAGCTCAAGGCTCAGAAGATTCTCCCGGGATCTATGGCTCGAGATGTTTAGTCTTTTCGAGTGCTTTCAGTCTTTCTAGAGATTTGTTTAAGGATTTTTTTCTCGTAATTCGACTTTGTTAGAATTTATTTCCTGAGGTTATTTAATTTTGATTGAATGGAGAATTTCAGATCTTTATTTGTTTAAATATCAGATTGCCATGAATGATTTTCTTAATTGAATCAATATGCTTGCAATGGTAAAGGTTTTTCTCTATCAAACGCAAACAAAGTTAGGAGTCTTAGGAAGTTCGTAAGTTAGAGTGTATTATGGATCAGCCCGGTATGCTTGAAACATGTTACTACTCATGGGTTATTTCTTTGTCTTAGGAAGCATATCACGAATGCTCCTCAGCATCCATATAACACTCGCTCCAAAGCTAGGCAAATGGCCAATCCAGCTGAATCAGTTGCCCAAATGGAGGAGAGAATGAGGCAGGAAATGAGAAGGGAAAGGGAGGAGCAAGCCAAGGTCTTCAATGATCAACTGGCCGAGCTGAAGACTATGATATCCCAGCTGTCTTTGGGCCAACAACCACCTTTTGCTACACCCGTGCGTTCCAACCCTTTGTTTCAGTCGAAGGGGTTATACGTAGACTTACGACAGGGGGAGGAAGAAGAAGATGAGGAAGACATGCCTGGAGTTGTAACCTCACTTGCCGCGGCCAAGGAAAAAGCTAAAGGCGTTGCAAAAGCCTCACGGCATGTTGGCCAATCATCGGCCCAAGTTCCGTCTGTCCCGCTGGTGAACTATTTTCTGCCTGAAGCTATTATTCCACAAAAGGATGATAATGTGAAGATGCTGGCCAAGATAGACTAGAGGCTCTAAGAGGTTGAGGGTGCACGGCATGTCCCTAAGATTGACCGTTCGGCCTTTTTAAGAACAATCTATCCGGACAAGTTCAAAGTCCCGGATTTTGAAAAGTATGATGGCACGTCAGATCCTGTGTAGCACATCCAGACTTACCAAGCTAGAATGGGTAAGTATGCTGCAAATGACGCCCTCATGGTCCAGACGTTTCAGGCCAGTTTGAAAGGAGTCGCCATGAGATGGTACATTATTTATGAGGTTTATACCAAAGAGGATTGAGACGAGATGGCCAATGATTTCGTGCAGCATTTTAGTTTCAATATTGATGTGGCCATCACAACACAAGATCTGGAGCGGGCCGAAATGAAGAAATGTGAGTCGATTAAGGAGTACGGCACCAGATGGAGGAGTCTCGCCACACAGTTGAAATCGGTACCTCTCGAACGGGAACTGATGAGACTATTCGACTCTACCCTGCCACAGAACGTACGAGCGCATGTGTTCATATCAGTAGTCGCGTCTTTCTCTGACCTTATTTCCTTTGCTGAGGAGGTGGAAAGCAATTGGAAGAGAGACTGGTATGGAGACAGCGAAACCGGTCCAAAGCGTTTTGCACCAAAGAAGGAACCAGCAGCTACGCAGGTTAACTTGGCGTACACGTAGAGACTGGTGGTTCAGAGTCCCGTCATTCAACTCCTCGACGAACGGAGGGCTAGTAGTAGCCAGAGAAGGGATACGTGGAAGAACCGGCAGTTCAGCCCACTCCTGGGGACCTTGACACAGATTTGAGCCATCCTACAGAAGAAAGGGC
Organism: Rhodomyrtus psidioides; assembly: GCA_021437785.1. Classification (NCBI taxonomy): domain Eukaryota; kingdom Viridiplantae; phylum Streptophyta; class Magnoliopsida; order Myrtales; family Myrtaceae; genus Rhodomyrtus; species Rhodomyrtus psidioides. The sequence goes on along the minus strand of JAILYB010000169.1, from coordinate 1,167,247 downwards.
TATTAACTACATAGCCAATGAGAGAAAACACGTCAAAAGCAAAATGGTATGACCCAAGTAAGAAGTGTGATTATCATCATGGGGAAGTAGGCCACGACACAAACAATTGTTTCATCCTGAAAAACCGTATTCAGGATCTGATTGAGACTGGGGCAATCTCGCTACCCAACAAGTAGCCAAACGTGCAGAAGAATCCCTTACCTGAACATTCCGGGGCCATCAATGCTGTTTTAGAAGAGGAAATTAGCGCTCCAGGTCCATTTAAGGTCATGGCTGCTGAAGCTCTTGATGCCCTAATCAGGGCGGGTTATTGTCAAACAGGAGAAATGGTGACCTCAACTCAGCTGGAGGAGATGTTTACTAAGTTGATCAGAGATGGCTTGGTGGTTCGGATGAACCAGTTTGGATTGATAGCTACCATCTCTGGGATGGTTATTGACTGGGAACAGGAGCTGGCGGCATTGGCTATATCCCCACTTGAAGTAGCGGTTCCCATCGAGGAGATAGAAATAAAAGCTCAAGTAGATCAGGAGTTAGCAAATACGCCCATCTACAAGACGTGTCAGATGATGATCTAGGGCTGGTGGTGAATGAGAACCTGATGATTATCACCTCACAACCTTTCCCATATTTAGATGGTTGGGCAGTCCCTTGGTTCTATGACTTAGCTCTTATAACTAGGTCAGGACGGACCTACAATGAACACAAGCCGGCTAAACCGGTCGAAGAGAAAGAAGCTAAGGAGTTTCTCGCGATCATCAAGACTAGCGAATACAACATTGTAGATCGGCTGAGAAGGCGCCAGCTCAAGTCTCTCTACTCGAATTGTTGCAAACCTCGCCTAAGCATCAAGAGGCGTTAAAGAAGGTCCTGGGGCAGGTTCACGTCCCTGAGAACATCGAACAAAAGAAGCTGGAAGGATTTGTCGGGGAGGTCCTGTTGAAGGATCAAGTAGCTTTCGCGGACAATGAGATTCCTGCAGAAGGTCGGGGCTATAACAAAGCCCTGCATATTACCGTGAAGCACAAACAGACCTTTGTGTCTCGAGTCCTCATTGATAACGGTTCGGCATTGAATATATGCCCATTGGCCACCTTGAACCGATTGGGAGTGGACTTGGCTAGAATACAGTCGGCAAAGGCCCCTGTCAGAGCCTTTGACTGGATGAAGAAAGACGTTCTGGGGCAGATAAATCTGGATATCCTCATCGGACCGTCGACATTTGACATTTTGTTTCAAGTCCTGGATATCCCCTCTGCATTCAATTTTCTACTTGGACGGCCTTGGATCCACATTATAGGCGCCGTACCTTCGAGCCTCCATCAGATATTAAATTTGTGGTCGAGAAGAAGCTGGTGACTGTGTTTGGTGAGGAAGACCATCAAATCTATAACGAGACAGCCATTCCCTACGTGGAGCCTACCAGAAATGAAGAGAGCTCATATCAAGTGTTCGAGCTAATACAGACCATACATGTCTCTCCTGAGAGTCTCATTCCCTACGTGGAGCCTACCAGAAATGAAGAGAGCTCATATCAAGTGTTCGAGCTAATACAGACCATACATGCCTCTCCTGAGAGTCCCTTACCAACTTCCGAGGTGTCGGCCGCTTCTGTTATGGTGGCTAACGTAATGGTAGGGAATGGCTATCAACCCGGCATGGGACTGGGAAGACATGGCCAAGGCATCCGCACCCCTGTTGAGCTTAAAGGTCAAAATCATAAGGCGGGCCTTGGTTATCCGGGACAGAGACATGGCAAACAGATAGTGAAAGGACTTGGCAAGCAAGAAGATAGTTCTCAGCCACAGCCCCTATACGTCACTTTCCGATTTGGTGGGGGTGGTTGGAGGATATGATGAGTTATCCAAGTATCAGGACGATTTGGGGATTGTATTCCACGTTCCAGTGAAGGAGCAGGTCGCCGAAGTAGAGCCCATGGAACTGGATGTGGAGGGTGAAATACCTAACCTGGCTGAATGGTTTGGTGACATGACCGTGGGAGCTGTGCTTGAAGACCTTATGCAGATAGATGTGACCCCTGAAGAAGAGCCCTACCTCGAACGCAGACCACCGAAGCCTTCAAACAATGTTCACTCTGAAGACGATCCATTGGAGGGTTTAGATTTAGAGTAACCAGTCTATGTTACCCCATGCGTGGAATATTTCCAGCTTTCTTTTAATTTCAGTCATTTCGGTTATTGTTAGGACTTTTCTCTTCAGTATTGCACTTTTCAATCAATAAATGTAATGAATTGATTTTGAAGATCAATAAAATTACAGAAATTTTTATCCATCATTTTGGAATCTTGTCGAAGTACTCCAAACCAACCCGATGACGATAACCAACAGTCGAACAAATTGTCGTCAATGGTAAGATACCGAGGGTTGGGCTTCTTCAAAGATTCTCGTCTCAAAATTTTTGTAAAATAAATTTTTCTGAAAGAAAAACAGAAAAAGCCAAGAAGAAGCATTTTCCAAGAAAAAATCGCATCCGAAAATGATAGGGCATACATCTTTAAACTTTGTTTGTTTTTCTGAATTCCCTACTTTATGTTTCAGGGATGTGGAGGGAGATCTAATGGATTCTGGAGTTTATGACCTCGATGAATTCGACCCCGAATACGAAGATCGGGAATTCGAGGAACATGAAACGGTGAAGCCGTTGATCGGAGATGAGACATTGTCTATCAATCTAGGAAATGAAGAAAACTTTAAGGAAGTCAAGATTGGGGCAAACCTTCCTGAGGACACAGCTAGACGGTTGATTCAACTCCTGAAGGATTATCAAGATATCTTTACATGGTCCTACGCAGATATGCCGGGGCTCGATTGCTCGATTGTTGAACACTGTCTTCCGCTCAACCCATCTTGTGATCCAGTAGCACAGAACAAACGAAGAGCTAGATCGGAGTTGGAAAATAAGATCAAAGAGGAGGTTATGAAACTCATAGACGTGCGATTCATTGAGACTTCTTAATACCAAGACTGAATTGCCAACATCATTCTAGTGATGAAGAAGGATGGTCGAGTTCGAGTTTGTGTAGACTACCGGGACTTAAATAAGGCCAGCCTGAAAGATAATTTTCCCCTCCCACATATCGATGTTCTAGTGGACAGCACAGCTGGATTCGAGCTGTTTTCTTTCATGGATGGCTTCTCAGGGTACAACCAGATTCTGATGAATGAAAATGATAAGAAGAAAACCACTTTCACTACCCCATGTGGATTATTTCAGTACAGGGTGATGCCTTTTGGATTGAAGAATGCCGGGGCAACATATCAACAGGCCATGGTGACTTTATTTCATGACCTGATTCATAATGAGTTAGAGGTATATGTGGATGATATGATTGCCAAGACCCGGAAAGGGGAAGAACACGTCCAAACTCTGATTAAGCTATTTGAGCGGCTTAGGAAGTTCAAATTGCGCCTCAACCCAGCGAAGTGTGTTTTTGGGGCTAGCAGTGGCAAATTGCTCGGTTTCATTGTCAGCAACCGAGGTATCGAGATTGATCCATCGAAGGCTAAGGCAATCTGCGAATTGAAACCACCGACCACGGCGAAGGAGGTTAGGAGTCTCATGGGAAGATTGAACTATATTTCCCGATTCATCTCTCAGTTGACAGAGACTGCCAAACCCTTTCTCAAGTTAATGAAAAAGAATGCACTTATTAGATGGGATGAAGAATGTGAGGAAGCGTTTGAGAAGTTGAAGCAGCATCTTATGAATCCACCTGTCCTTGTGCCACCCACACCGGGGCAACCGTTGATTCTCTACCTCACAATAAACAGTGAGTCACTTGGAGCCATGCTAGCCCAAGAAAGTCAGGGAGATGCTAAAGAACGGGCCATCTATTATTTGAGCAAGAAATTCACGGGCTCCGAATTAAATTACTTAGAGGCTGAAAAGACGTGCGTAGCATTGGTATGGGTGTTACACAGGCTGTGACAATACACTCTGCATTACCAAATCCTTTTGGTGACGGAGTGCGATCCCATTAAATATCTCCTGAATCAGCCTGCATTGGTAGGTAAACTTGCCAAGTGGCAAATTCTTATTTCCGAGTTTGACATTCGATATTTGCCTCAGAAATCGGTGAAAGGAAGAGTTATAGCGGATGTTCTAGCAGAAAATTCGAGGCAAGGTGATGATCTTTATCGACCTGAAGATCGAATTATGGCGGTCGAAGATTATGTTTGGACAATGTACTTTGATAGAGCTGTAAACTTGTCAGGGTCCGGCACGGGAGCAGTCCTGATATCTCCTAGAGGTCAACATTATCCAGTAGCAGCAAAATTGGTGTTCCCTTGCACTAATAACATCGCCGAATACGAAGCTTGTATTCTTGGTCTACAAGCGGCGATAAAAATGGGAATATCTAAGCTCAAGGTGTTTGGAGACTCAGCCTTAATTATTCTCCAGACGGTTGGTAAATGGAAGACGCGATATTCAAAGCTGCTGCCCTATCATGAATATTTAGACGAATTGATGGAAAGTTTTACGGATATCACGTTTGAATATTTGTCTAGAACTCAAAATCAATTTGCAGACGCTTTGGCCACTCTGGCATCAATGTTGCATGTCACGGAGGGATTAGAAGTCGAACCACTAAAGTTCGAAGTCTTAAGATAGCCGGCCTACTGCATGGTTGTGGCGGATGAGCCAAATAGCAAACCCTGGTATCAAGATATCAAGATGTATATCCAGGAGCAAAAGTTTCCTGAGAATAGTACAGTTTCAGACCAGAAGTATATAAGGAAGATGGCTTCAAAGTTCTTCCAGAGCGGAGAAAATCTTTATAAAAGGTCTTTCGATTCGGTCCTGCTGAGGTGTGTTGATGCGACTGAAGCGATTCGTTTAATGGCAGAAATGCATGAAGGCGTTTGTGGCCACATGAACGGCCATATGCTAGCAAGGAAGATCATGAGGCTGGGCTATTATTGGCTCACCTTGAAAAATGATTGTATACAGCATGTCAGAAGTTGCCATAAATGCCAAATTCATGGTGACAAGATCAATGTCCCTCCAAACGAGTTGCATCAGTTATCCGAGCCTTGGCCGTTTTCCATATGGGAAATAGATGTGATTGGCCCGATCAACCCTAAAGCTTCCAATGGACATCGGTTCATTCTGGTGGCAATTGATTATTTTTCCAAGTGGATTGAGGCAACATCGTATTCAACGGTCACGTCCCGAAATGTGGTAAAGTTCATCGGACGTGATTTAATTGCTCGATATGGAGCCCCTGAGGTTATAATCACAGATAATGGTGCGAATCTGAATAGTAAGCAGGTGGAAGAACTGCTCAAAGCATTTGAGATCAGACACTTGCATTCTTCTCCATATCTCCCTCAGATGAACGGGGCAGTTGAGGTAGCGAACAAGAACATCAAGAAGATCTTGTCTAAGACGGCTGAGAATTATTGAGATTGGCACGATAGGTTGCCGTTCGCACTTATGGCATACCGGACTTTAGTCCGGACATCAACCGGGGTAACCCCATACTCCCTGGTATATGGTATAGAGGCAGTATTACCGGTCGAAGTGGAGATTCCTTCTCTGCGCATTTTATCCCAAATAGAACTGACTGAAGCAAATTGGATCCAATAGAGGATAGATCAGCTGAACTTGATTGACGAGAAGCGGCTCAGAGCCTTATGCCATGGCCAATGTTATCAGCAGATAGTGGCCCGAACTTTTAACAAGAAGGTGCGACCTCGACATTTTCAGGAGGGAGACCTTGTGCTGCGGAAGCTTCTGCCCATCATCCCACAGCCAAAAGGGAAGTTTGCTCCAAATTATAGCGGACCCTACATAGTGAAGAAAGCCCTTCCAGGCGGCGCCTTGATCTTGGCAGAGATGGATGGACGTGTCTTCACTAATCCTGTTAATGCTGATTCAGTCAAGAAATATTATACCTGAGATGTTGTAATATTTTTGCAAATCTTAATGCTTATGCACATTTTGTCTGCTTTCTGATTGTATTATAAATCTTCACTGAATTTTTTAATCAGGAGATTTGTTTGGTCAATTGATGTTGATCATTTTGAATGAAGAATGACAGGATGATGAAAGGCAAGTCATTTCCATGCACATCCTGTAATATACACTCCAGTGAGACATGAGAGAAATTTCCATGCTGGCAAGGTAAAAGGTCATCTCGCGAAAAGTATGATGACCAAGATGACGAGGGGCATTTCTTTCCTCTATCCAAACACTGCAGGTTCCCGTTGAATAACCTCTTTGAGCGGCGGTTGCACTTCATACCCTTGTCAGGAACAACCCCACATCGGGGCAGCTTTTCCAGAAATTCGATAAATGGATAGAATTTGCTTGCTTGCACTTGTATCAATCTTTGAGTTTACTCGTTGCATATAAGTCTTATGTTAGCTCAAATGCCTTAGATATGATGAAGAGCAGTTCATTTCTATACCAACAAACACTTGACCCATTGCTTGAACCAATTTGAGCCTTGAATTCATTTCTTGAACCCAAACGATGGTCAGCTTGGATGAGAACATTTCGAGAATATCTTGGGGCAAATTCAAAATTGCAAATCAGAAGAAATTCCTCGTTCCAAAAAGAAAGATAAAAAAAAGAAAAGGGCCCACTCCCAACGAGAAGAAGGTTCTCAGAGAAAACGTTTCAAAAAAAGCTTCAGACAACAAGAAAGATGATCACCAGACTTATCTCTCATACAACCCTTGTTGAAAATATGCCAATTCTTTCAAAGCCTACCCAGAACCTATGTTACAACATATACCAGAAGTCTCTTCAGATTAGGGCACTTGGTCTAACATAGGATTTCAAATGCATGTCGCTCGAAGGAGTGCGAGCAAGCTTATGCTATCTCATCTTGCAGGATTCCCGACTTGTAAACCTAAATGCTTCAGATGAAGATTTTTCTTTCATGGCCAAAATGACTCGCATGAGTTCCCCTTTTGAGAAAGCCATTGACCAAGCCTGAATTACTGTCCGTGCTAAAGACCTCACAGATTGGTCTGATCATACTGATTGCGAGAATACTCAGACCTTTGTCAAGCATGATGATGGTAAGATTGAGTGATCTCATACCCACATTAATGGTTGGGTTTTCATGAATTTCTTGAGAGTGAGAGAAAAGTTTTTATTTGACTGAAATTCCTCATTCAGCATGATCAGGGTTGTCAAAAGATCAAACATATGTTCTTATTGACAAAAATCCCTAGTTGAGCTTTACAATGCAAGTAGAAGCTCACAAATTGTCGCATTTGCATTAAGGTTCATACAAAACACCATTTTCTTATGAACTGAATAGGTTGAGCACGCCAATTCAGCAAATCCTAAAAGCCGGGTTTCAGTCAACTCAGGTAAGTTTTCTGACTCTTTTTCAGACTTGGATGACCGCATCTTCAATGTTGCAGGTATCAAGCTAAGCACGGTGATCTAGACAGAAGATCCCAAAAGACAATCAGGCCTGCTCGATCCATAACTCGAGCACCCCATTCAGATTTGATCTTTCGGCCGAGGTTTCATGTGACGTGAAGATGATCATGAATCGGAAGCCATTCCAGATTACGATACCAGCATTTCGCAATTCTGTTTGTTATTTTATGTAAAGGATGAACATGATTCATATTTTCTCAGATTGCGATACCAACATTTCGCAAATCTGTTCGCTGTTTCACATAAAGGATGAATGTGATTCAGATTTTCTCAGATTGCGATACCAGCATTTCGTAATTTTGTCCACTGTTTCACATAAAGGATGAATGTGATTCAGTTTTTACCTGATTGCGATACCATCATTTCGCAAATCCGGTCCGCAGCTAATACTTCACGTGATGAGCGGATGATCGTGATGCAGAAGCACTATTCACTGCCGACATTCCACATGACGAGAAGATGATCGTGGTTCGAAAGTTTTACTCACAGCTAATGCTTCACGTGATGAGCGGATGATCGTCATGCAGAAGCATTTCTCAGCTGACATTCCACAGGACGAGAAGATGATTGTGGTTTGAAAGCTTTATTCTTAGCCGACGTTCCACATGACGAGAAGATGATTGCGACTCAGAAGCTTCAACCTCTGTTGATGTTTCACGTGATGAGCAGAGGATCGTGGTGCAGAAGCATTACCGATTTGCGATCCAGAACTCGTAAATTCGGCCTACAGACATCTTGCGTCGTCCCGAGTCAGGAAGAAAGAAATTCCTGAGGACGGGTGGGCCCAGTACCTTAAGATCCTCACAGCGCTGGTGATTAAGGGAGTCCTCAATGTATAATGTATTTGCAGAAATAGATACCCCTTACGGGATCCATGCACGACTTCTTTGAAAAAAGAAGTTAGATGCATGTTATTTTCAGTCTTGCATTGCATCATTTCAAAAAAAAAAAATCGATTTAGATGAAAATTTAGGTGCCACTTTTGGGCTTTGAGCGAAACCTCTTTGAGCCTCCACTCAAAGATGGGCAAGCTGTTAGCACCTAAATATTAATTTTAGGAAAATGCATTGATTAAACAGAAAATGGGAATTAACCTTGATTAAAAAAAAAAAAATACAAGATTCGTTTGTTGTCTCGAGCTCGGGCGAGCAATGGCATTCTAATTTCGGACTAGCAAGTGGCCGTAGCAGATTTAAGTTTTCAAATTCAGAGAGTGGGGTGTCATTTTTAATAATGGGCTTTAATTAATCTAATTTTTGAAATTAATTAATTTAATTAGTTAATTAATTGATTAAGCCCGATTTTCAGTCCAGAATTATGCAGAAAAGCCCATGATTGTATTGAGATTCGATTTACCCTTGGAATTTGATGCCTTAGTCGAATTTCACCAAAAGAGGGGGAAAATCTACAAATGAAGGAAAATTAAAACCCTAAGCTTGGCCTATATATACATGTTTATGTCTAGGGTTATGGGGGTCAGAAGTTCTGAAGAGGGGTCTCTCTCTCTCTCTCTCTCTCTCTCTCTCTCTCTCTCTCGCCCGTATCTCTCTTTCACCTGCCGTGCGTCACCCACAACAGTGCTACCCGCCGCACGTCCCGACGTCTCGCACGACATCTCCGGCCATCTCGCGACTCCTTCGCACATCCCCGACGGCCAGCAGCTCCCTCGACGTCCTCGGTGTTTTCTGCACCGTACCCCGACAGTCTCCGAAGTTCCTTCTCACGCCCCCACCGTGCACCACCGTGAGCCATTGCTCATCGCCAGCTCGATGTCAGTCTCGGCCGGCCATCCATCACCATCATCCTCGGCCTCGGCGACTTTCTGTTATCATTTTTTTTTTGTTTCCGCAGGATATCGAATCGGTCCTGTGGGTGTTTAACTCGAAGAGGGAAAGGAAGCTCGGCTTAGGTATAATTCCAATCCCGATTTTGGTTGATCATCGATCGATAATTGTTTGATTTGTCATGGCCGCTTGATTTAGTTTAGTTGAGTTTAGTCGCCTTTGCATGTATCGCGAATCTCCAACAAAATCAAAAGCCATTTTCGCTAAATAAAAAATCAAGTTACGGCCGGTTTCGCCCGTTACCCCGCAGGCGCGATTTGCCGGGCTTGACAAAAAAAAAACTACTAAATCGGCAAGGCTGAATTTTTGGAAATAAGGATTTGATTTTTTTTCGGATTTTTGAATTCTTTCCATGTTGGTGTGATTGCTTGCCTAATTGATAGAAATTGATTGGATTTGATTTTCTGATTGAAATCCTATGGTTGTCTTATCTAGGTTAGTTTTCCATTTCAAGTCAATCTCGTTCGGTAAGGAAAGATTCGAATTAGGAAGTTTTGAATCTGATCGCATATTTAAAAAGGAAGGCGCGTTTAGTAGATGGCAATCCCGATTTCAAAATATGGAAGACGTGCGAATATCTTTGAAAGTGATTGGCGGCAAATCCTAGATTGATTTTCGAATTTAATAGGAAAATTGACACAATTTTCGGGAATAAAAAAATAATTTTTGAAAATAAAAAAAATGAATAAAAATGGCGAGTTCGGTTTTTGTTTACCAAATTTCGAATTTCTAAAAAAATGACCAATTCATTCCGCATATTGCCATGTCATCTCGCATGTCATCCCATGTTTCCCATGTCATTTTATTTGTAATGTAATTTTCGGTTCTTAGGACTAGATGGATCAGGAAAAGCCCAATGTTGTGGGCCCAATAGAGTTGGGTCATAGGGAAGTTAGAAATATGGATGGGACCGTCGCGATCAACAATTTTCATAGGAGGATCAGGAAGAGGCGACGGACTATCAGAACCGCTCCAAAGTGTGGGCCTTGCAAGAAGGGTGACGTCCAGGATCAGACGACGGCCCAAGCCCAGCAGGATCAAGATGACGAGAGTGTTGGGGAAAATTTCGCATAGTTTTTTTTTTAGGATTTTCGGAATTATCAAAGTGTTATTTTCGAATTTGTTTTTTATTTTTTTGAACTTCGAGTCAGTTGATCCTTTATTTGTAATTTTCGAGTATTTGAAGTTTTGTATCCTTTAACGATTCGTCGTATGTCATATAGTTTTAGGTCATGCATTGCATTAGTAATTTATCTTTCTTTTATTCGAAATAAATAAAAAAAACGACAAAAAAAAATTTCAAGAAAAAATTGAAGAAGCAAAAACCTTGAGTTGATTTCCGAGTTGTCATTTTTCTCAAGAAAAAAAAAAGAGAAACTATGTACCGAAAGGGCGTTAGTTTAAGTCGATTAGCGTAACTAAATCTCCGAGTCCAAAATCTCTGGTTTGCAGCGGTGAATTAGTTTTCCCGCTAGTTTACTTAGATTTCTAATTGACCTACCTCGAACGATTAGTGGCGACTCCTCATTTGTTCTAATTTTTTCGTGTTGCGATTCGGTAGGGTTTGGGAGGGTTCGCATTAGGTTAGTTCTCGATAACTTGCCCGATAATCCGATTAACCATTTATTTTAGGTCGCGGCAGCTTGGCAACTCCGCTGGGGAAAAACTTTTTATTTTTCGAGAAATATAAATGCTTAACTCAGTTATCTGAACCTTTCGAAAAATTTAAAAGTTGTAGAGGATTTAGGCCGTTTAGATTCCTTGGTTGTCTTGAGTGGATTGATTGAATCTCACCTTCAGGTGTTAAATATTTTTGCAGGGTTGGAGTGATAAGGGGAGGTGTTTGTTAACCATTTTTGTGCAGGCTAGGAGTTATAAGGGGCGAGTGTTTGCCGACCTTTGTTTTGCAGTTTGAAGGAGTTTATGTATATGAGCTTATATAGAAGCGCTGTCTTGATATAACATGCTATGCATGCCTTAGTTGGATAGACACTACACCTTGCACACACAACCCGCCGTTGGACCTGAATGGCTAGGCTTAGGATGGTGCTTGGTTAGGGACACTTCGACCATTACCCTGTGGCCCGAGTTGCCATTTTCAAGTCCCGAACCTTTCTAAATCGGTGCCGAGAGCGAACACCCCCGTCACTTACCCTGGTGATGCGGGTCTTCACTTGGCTGAGCCGGATGTCTACGGGGGACCTCGATCCAGTCGCAAACCCCAGTTGACTTGGTCCTGGTATCCTTGGGGCTCCACTTTTGAACCCTATTAGTTAGTAAACCTCACGGTCTCATCTGTATGTCTATGTGATTGTTTGTTTCGGTTCTCTAAAGGCGGTATTTTCTGAACTTTGCCTTTCTATCTATTTATGCTTTTCGGGTTGATCCATGATAGCTAGGGCGAGTCAGAGTCTCATTTGCATTTCTTATAGTCTAATTCGTCATGCATTTTCATTTTTAGTATAATGCATGTAATTCGAAAATTATTTTATTATTCAATTTTCCCCTAAAATAATTCATACCTTTTTATATAAATCATCTCGCACGTCATTTAGGGTGAACATAATTTTCGCATTTCATGCATTATTGCCCGTCATTCATGCATTACCATGTCGCGTGGCATTTAGGTTAGAATTTACATTTTTTTCTTGCATTAAAATTTGATTTTTCCAAAGTCATCATGCATGATTATTTTTCTCGTCATATAATTTCATGCCATTACATGTTCATATCTTGCATATAGTTGCACTTATATAATCGCATGTCATATAGTCGCATGACATTCATTTAATCAAGAAAATCCCCAAAAATGAATTGCACCTTGACCTTTAACTGAGATCAATGGAATTCGCCAATAGAGAAAATTTTCACAAGAATGGTACCGAAAGGGTGTTAATTGAAAAATTAACATAATCAAGTCCTCGAACTTATATCTCTAGTTAGCAGAAAATAAAGTATTCTCTCGTACTTTATTTAGGTATCTAATTTACCTACCAAAAAAGATTAGTGGTGGCTCCTAAATTAAAAAAATCATTTCAATGAAACTTAAGTTGCGAATTGGTAAGGTTTGAAAGAATCCGTATTAGTTTAGTTAATTCATCTAATTAACCTAATAATCCATTAACCCGAAATTCAACTTGAATTTTAGGTCGCGATAGTTGGGATGAGCCTGAAAGGTCCCAACGTATAATGCACAAATTTATATTATATTCCAAGAACTGATGAGGATTTATGTGGGAGTGCTTAAGAAGATATGAGGATATAAGAAATTTTAGAATGGGAAAAGGTTGAGTGACGTTCACCGTCAGAATTGCAAGTAACGGTGGCCTACAGCTACATGCCACAAGAAATAGTATAAAATAAGACAACTGTGGCCCACATACCATCATGAGTGTTATGCTAGAAGTCCAATGGGTGGCTCATATTCCACCATCGTTAGCAGGCACAGTCACATAAGAATGGTCCTTTTAGAATTAGTATTGTTTACTTAGTTTAGGAAATCCACTTTTTAAAGATATAAATTTTGAATTTTGCTGTTATTTTGTGATATATATATATATATATATATATATATATATATATATATATATATATAAGTGCATCGTTTGGAGAACAAAAAGCTTCTTTATCCTTATTCATAATATATTTCGAGAAAGAATTCCTTTGTTTTCACGCGAAGTTGTTTCTTTGCAAGATTGTTCTTGTACTTGCGAGTTTAGTTGCTTTTCAGTGCTTCGAGATGATATGATAATGATCACACAATTTCCACATTCTTTTTTTCCCTCCTTTGGTCGTGAGAACAATTTTACACATGCATATATTTGGATAAAATTGTTCAAAAAGTTATAAACTTATTGCACTTTTGTCAATTTAATCCTAAATATTTTAATTCTCCATGAGACCTAAACCTTTTTCGTGTTTTGCTAATTGAGTCTATCTAGCTAATTTTAGCCGGAATCGACCGTTCTACATGATACAGTCGGTACTGACATGAATAATTTTTAGTAATATTTTAGTACTTTTCAATTTTTTTTCCTTAAAGTTACTAGCGAGGTCGCCAAGCCCTCGCCGGCCGCAGGGGAGACTAGGCCGAAGATGATGAGTTGTTCTTTGTGGTTGTTGCTGCTACTTCTTCTGCTATTGTTTCTGACGGATGATTCTTTAGATGGATATTACGCATCAGCAATTGGAGACCCTGGAACCCTAACGTTCGAGTCAGCTTCAAAGCTTGGAACTTCTGTCATGAAGTTAGCATGGAGGCTCCGTCTATGCCCAGACCCCAGCTTGTCGATGGCTTCGATTTGCTCTGCCCTTTCTTCCCCGGTTCACCATTTCACTCTCTCTTCCCTCCATGCGTGGTCCTCTCCTCCCGTCCGTGATGGTCTGGGCGAGGCCAGCATCACCGGCTACAAGCGAGGCGGCATTGGCCAGATTTGAGTGAGGCTGGGCTGGGGGTCATCCAGGCCCTCGCCGACCACTTAAAAAAAAGAAAAAAGAAAGATAATAAAAAATAAAAAATTCAAAAACATTGGAGTATTATTAAAAATGTCCACGTCAGCAATGCCCTAGATGGATTCAATTGGATAAACTTGAAAAGGTTCAGGACCCAATCAACAAAATTAAAAAGTTTAGGAATGAATTGACAAAACTGCATTGAGTTTAGGGCTTCTTGAATAATTTTCCTCACATATTTGTGCGATGGATGTATATATTTGTATTTTTGTAATTTTCTTTTGTCTTATCATTTAAGATGATATCTTTGAGAGGTGGGTTAAGATAAGGGTTGTTTTTTGTTGGCCAAAGATTTGGACAACGTGCAAGACCGATAAATTCATTAATCTGTACAATTAGCAAAATATTATATCATTAAAGTTGTACGATTTGCCAAAATCAATGAGCTATTAATATAAATATAGATTTTTTTTTTCCCCGTGCGCATGCTGGTTCAATCTACGGATAAGTTAGTAGATGAAGATTGGCTGACTAAAACATGGAAACTATTACTAAGGATCACGTGAATCTTGTCTTGCGGTACCCTCTAGAAAACATATTTTAAAGAAATCTGAATAATTATCCAATCATTCCTAAAATTATTGTGTGGATGTCAATTCAATCATAAACTTTTTAATTTTGTTACATAGTCCTAAACCTTTGCGCAAAAATTCAATATAGGTTTTTTGGTCAATTATTGCTAGAAATTGCTAACATGTGGCATGTTGACGTGGATACTTTATGGATCGCCACATCGGCAATTGACAGAATGCTTAAATTGAAATTTCGTGCAAAGGTTTAGGATTGTATTGACAAAATCGAAAAGTTTAAAAACTGAATTGATATTCATATGATAAATTTAAGATTAAACTGGTAATTTTCTCATTAAAATCCCGGGCCATCATCATCTATACAAATGAAGTATATCCATACTGATTTGTTTGCACATAAGCCTACATTTTTTGAACTTTAGTTATCTCATTGTTTTGAAAAACCAAAATTTGCTTTGTCGGGTAAATTGGAGAGCGAAGTGGAGCTGAAATCGCCAGCTTGAGAAATTCTACAGATTTGGAAGCACAGTGCTGGTAAAATTAGGGCGTTGATTATGATTAGCCTCTTAATTATTATTTTTTGTTGTATATGGTCTCTTTCCTAATTGTCCGGACTTTCCATAAATTATCGACGTATTGTAAAAACTTGAAAAAATATATATTTCAAGTAAGTAAAAATCTTCAACTATTTATTTTTTTAAAAATTTCCCTACTCTCTTTTTTAACTACAATTTTAAATAGAAAATAATCAAGTGGTCCATAAACTTTATCTTAATGTGCAATACCATTAATGAATTTTCAAATTGTTCAATGGAGCCCCTAAACTTTTGATAAATGTTCAATATAGTCTCTCTATTTACTCAAATGACAAATTAGACATTACTTGATGACATTGATTAATACATGCCGAGCTAGATTTTTAAAAATGATGAGTCAACATGTTAATCTTTTTTATCCATCTCCTCAGAAAAGGAAATAAGACTATGGCTTTAACATGTCTATCATTATTTGATGAAGTGGATTATTATATCCTAATTTGAGATGAATATCTTACTTGGATAAACCACATATGAATATTTTCTAGTTGTCCACCATTTAAATTTAATGGATTGAAAAACACATAAGCGTATTCATTACTGAAATGACAACATTGAACATCTTTTTATATAGTTTAGAGATTCGATTGAATATTTACCAATAGTTCATGGATCACATAGAATAAGTTAAAAGTTCACGGACAACATTGTACATTAGATTAAAGTCCATGGACTATTTATCTCGTTTTTTCAATTTTAAACTTCCAAGTTTTTCATCACCTCCATTTTCCTAAACAAAGCCTAAGGGAGTACATGCAGATCTCTTGTCCCAATTTTCATTGAAATTAATTTTCCATCTCTGCCCAATTATAAACCTAATCAGGTGGCAACTTAATGTTTCAAGTAAAAGAAGTTTTTGACAAAGAGAAATTAAAAAAATTAATTTATAGAAACTCATTTATTCCTACATCTCGACACTGTAAATTGAACAATGTGTTTGATGGTCGATTACTGATCTTCACAAGTAAAAGTGATTAAAATCTCTTGGAAAAGATTGATTAGGGCCTGTATGGTAACCATTCCGATTCTCTGATTCTATGATAATTCTGTTTGGTGTAAATGATTCTGATTCTGTTCCCGGAAATAATTTTGGAGAAAAAATAAGAACAAAAAAAAGTCGATTCTGGAAAAAGAATCACTTTTGAGAATCACAAAACAAAATGAAGTCCCATATCTCTCACTTTTTCTCTTGAGTTCTCTTATCACTTTTCCCTCAACCTAAAACAGAACAAGCTCTAATTTTGGTTTTGGCAAAAAGAATCACTTTTGAATCACAAAACAAAATGAAGCCCCACATTTCTCACTTTTTCCTTTTTGTTCTCTTGTCACTTTTCTCTCGACTTAAAAAGAACGAGCTCTTATTTTCAAATAAAAATGCATAAGATAATAAAAATAAAAAAAATAATTCGATAAGATTGGAAACATTCTAAAAAATCATAAAAATTTCAGAAAATCCCAAGAAAAAGAAGAAGCTTGGATTTGGCTAATCTCATTATTGTAAATTTGGCCAAGATTCTCTAGATTTCATAGCTTTTGTTCTTTTTTTAGGAAAATCATAAACACTTTTGAAATTAAACCCGAACCACATTTCTCTAAGCCCTAAGGGCTTCGTTAGGGTTTTATGATGCGATTTATCAATGCCATGATTTCTTGATTATGTATTTAATTTCAATGGTTATGATTTGCCTTGATTTATGTACTTTAGACATAGTCTAGTGTTAGAAAATTTTGGAAAAAGACAAAAATAGCTAGCTATCACGACTTTAAAATTAGGCTAATGGATTATCGGGCTAATTATCGGGCTAATTAAATAACCAACCTAGTCTCAAGTCCTATCAAATCGTAACTTAGGTTTATTCTTAAAAAATGTTCAATTGGAGCCGCCACTAATAATTTCTTGGTAGATCGATTAGAAACATAAATAAAATAGCAGGAAAATCATTTTATTTCTATGAATAACAGAAAATGAGTTTGGGGACTTGATTATATTAATTTAGAAAATTAATGCCCTTTCGGTACTAATTTCATGAAAAATCATTTTCCGATTGATTGATGTGATTTGATGATTGATTTAGAAAAATGTGATATGGGGACCATATGATAAGAAAAGATTTGATTTTTTTTTATTTTTTTGGATTAAATGCAAGAAAAAAGAAACATTCAAAAGAAAAAAAATTGACCAAAATTAAACAAGAATGCTCGTAATATACCTATAATTTTAGAATTTTTCCAAAAATGCACTCATTTCCAAATATCTTTTTATCCACTACATCCTCGAAATATGCGAATAGGGGTATAAAACAACATCATCAATTTTGCCATAGGAAATAACACGAAGTTTTATACTAAATTTCCATCTCCAAGATCATGCTAAGGTGTGCAATTTAATTTTTCCAATGAGACAAGACATATTGGGGGCATATATTATGAGCATGTTTGTTTAAAATTGTGCAAATTTTATAACAATCAAAGCAAACAAATATGATGAAAATAAAATAAAACTAAGCCAATTTATTTAAAATTGGCTGAAAATATGAAATTGGGGCTCACCTTTCCTCATAAGAATTCCCAATTTAATTTCAGAAATTATCCTTAAGAATTTGGCAAAGTAATTCTGGATAATTCTCAAAAGTTCGGAAAATTATCCAATTCAAAAAATTCATTATCCAAAAATTTGATAACATCCAATACTTATCAGATAAAATCGTCCAACCGACTTAATGGTCATGAGATAATAATTCAAAGCAAAGTTCAAGCGCATCTCAGATATTATCTAATTCAGTTAATTAGATATTATCCCATTTGAATAA
Organism: Rhodomyrtus psidioides; assembly: GCA_021437785.1. NCBI lineage: Eukaryota > Viridiplantae > Streptophyta > Magnoliopsida > Myrtales > Myrtaceae > Rhodomyrtus > Rhodomyrtus psidioides. Next base: position 1,149,529 of record JAILYB010000169.1, on the reverse strand, counting down.
TCCTTACCCACAACAAGCAGATGTAATCGAATAATGAAGGATAAGTTAATTCGAACAACCATGGTAAAAATGAAGACAACGTTCATCCCCTATCATAGAAAATTTGACCAAGAGAGTATATGTGCCGCAAATCAAACCCCAACTTACCCAAGATTTTTATTTTTATTTTTTTAGCTTATCCAATTTGACCTTAGAAAGCCGAACAATTTAATCTTCGAGAAAATGGCATGGTTCCAATTAAATTTCACCAATTCTCATGAAAAACTCATTCAAGTCCATTGATTGAATTGAATTTACTAAAAAAAAAAAAACAGAACTCCATATACAAAAAGATCAATTCAGTTTTGAGCATAACTTAGTGAAGAGATTGAATTTTTCCATTCCAATTGCATATCAAGACATTAGACACATGTGCGTGTTACCAAATTAACAGCATGAATTGCAATCGAAAGTTTGAGGAAAAATACCTATTTTCTTGCAATATTCCAGCACCTACGCTAGCTCTGATAATCGCCCAAGACTAGCACTTTTTGAGCTCGATTCACCATCATAATACTTCAAACGGTCTAACACGAATAGTAACAAGATTAGACTTTCAAATAATGATAAAATAGGGGCTGATTGTTAATATGCACATGTGAGTGAATTGTGTTAAATAGTTAAAAAGAAATCCCACATCGGAGAATTGAAGTTGTGTAAAGCAGTTAATATATCCATGTTGGCCCATAACTCATTAGCTTAAGCTTTTGAGTGAAGGTGAGTTTGACTGGATATGTTAACGGGCTCGAACATGGGCTCTCTATTGGCCATCTCTCCAGGTTAAGGTATCGGACTCTGCTGCGCACTCTCATCAAATGGTATCAGAGTCGATGGTTGATGTCCTCCATGTGATTACTGAGCGGGCCCAAAGGTAGACTTTTATGAAGTTAGGCTATTCAATTTGAGATAAGTTGATGCAGAATGATACCTGAATTAAGAGGGAGTGGACCGGACCTAACACTGAGCTCACACGTGAGAGGAAGATTGTTAGGATGGACGTGTGAGTGAGTCGTGTTAAAGAGTTAAAAAGAAATCTCATCAAAGTGGTGTAAAGCAGTTAATATATCCATGTTGGCCCATAACTTATTAGCTTAAGCTTTTGAGTGAATGTTGGTTTGACTAGATATGTTAACGGGCTCGAACATGGGCTCCTCTTGGCGATCTCCCCAGGTTAATGTATCGAACTTCTGCTGCGCACTCTCATCACTGATCTACCTCAAATTGCTGAACGGTGGCGCAAATAAGGCTGGACAGCAGGGGGTTTTGGCGGCTTGGAGCTTGCGGATGGGCAACGCCAACATGTTCTGTTGGCTTTGTTGAACCCAGTAGAACTTATTGGATTTTGACGGGGGCTCTCGGCTCTGACTGGTGTTGATGACTTGGTACAGAATCACCAATTCTGCCTCCTGTTTCTTGTGACCAATACCATGCATGGAGTGAAGCATTTCATAATTTCGTGCTCGCCTCTTGCTACTTCTTTGATTAGAATTATTGGCATGTGAAAAACTAATGAGCGTAAGTGAGGCTATGGATGCCTACAAACGCCTATAAAACGCTGCAAAAACAGCTGAATTGTCAAGACATCAAGGATCAAAACCAAAGAAAATGATGCAACAAGACAAGTCTGTGAGGATTGAACTAGGAATAAAAATTATCAGTGTAAGCCTGCGAATGCTGAAACCGGATGGCTTGAGTGCGGAGAATTCAAAGTATTGGCATCGTCGGAGGGACTTGGAGTAATGACATACATGCCGATGATCGTCTCAGCTGGATAGGTGAAAGGTTGCCTCTTCGTCACGGCTCGGAGATGCGTTGACAAGGTTTCGACCATCGTCGCGGGGGAGTCGCGCGGGAGACTGCATTGATAGCTTCACAGGGAATCAATGGCTGCGAGAAGAAAATCTGAGTCTTCAAAGTTTGGATGATGTTCACCATCTATGATCTATCGTGTATTCTCTTCCCAATTTTGCAATTTTCTGCAAGTGTTGTTTGTGAGCAAAGCAAGAGAGAGATAAAGAAAGAACTATAAATATATTAAACTGATGAGAAACCTTCCCTTTTTGTCTTCTTCTACATGAGAATATGCATTCCCTCTTCAATCTCTACGCCTATTATATCTCCTGGCCGTGTGACGAATTGTGTGTCCCTTTGACCATGCTGCATATAGAGATCTGTGGCTTCCTTCTCTTGTCTTGAATTGCTCACCTCAAAACCGCTTCTGGACAAAGAATCGATGAACACACAGCCAACACTTTAAGTTGTATCGTGGATGTTTTGATGATGATTTGCTCTCTATGCTTCAGAGAGTTTTTCAAGGGTTCCAACGTGGGAACCTTCATCAAGCAATCTTCATCTTATTTTCTCTTGAATACTATTGTGAAGCTCTCAATGGCCATATATGAATTGAATTGGCCTCTGAACCCTAGCTATAGGTAATAAGGGACCCTAGAATTCATTATTAACTATTGGATTGATCTTCAAGAATCCGAATCTTGCAAAGTTCCTCAAAGTTTCAGCAATTAAAAATGTACGTAGGGCCAGCCCAAATTTTCGTGTGTGTGGGCCATGTTACGTTCTTTCGGGCTCAAATCGGGCCTCAATTAAATAAATAAATAAATAATTAAGGGCCTATATGAACTAAGTGGACTTGAAAGAATTAAATCGAGCTTGAGATGTGTCCAAATAGCTTAATAACAGCACAACCTCATCCCATTTTGCCGAAAATCTCCACCTTAAGCCTGGTCCAGTTGTCTGTCAAATTTAAGCTCAGTTGCTTTGCGTTTGGTCTAAATGCAAAATAATGCATGATTGATAGAAATTAAATATGAAATGCATGAGAAATTGATTTTTTGGTGAGAACTATGACCAATTCTCATTTTTATGCTTTATGAATGATTTTATAAAAATCAAAATTTAGGTGTTAACATCAGCGTGAATACTTAGCAAGCTCTCATTCTTAAGTTTTGGATGAGTTAAGACTGAGATTTGATTTTCCAGAACCAAAAATGCGCACAATGCAAGGTAGTGTAGTGCATTTTCCTTCCAGAATCGAGGGTGTCGCTCGTGTCGGTTAATCGCTTACTCAAAAGAGTCGAATGAAACTCCACAATAAATGACGAAAATGACTCGTGATGATTCTTGATATTTATTCTTACATTTCAATATGCAATATGTTATATAAGAAAATCAATATGAATTGATTTTCGATTAATTTGAAATGTAGGATGAAATTTCACAAAGTAACTACGTAATTATTTGACTTAAATGGCAAAAAATGGGAAGAGCAATTGTTTTCGGGGACATAAATTTTATGCAATTACCAAACACGTTCTGATTCTCTAAAACTCATTAAGGGAACAGAAATCAGAAAAAAGTCATTTTAATCAGAATCACTTTTTCGGATTAGAATGGTTGCCATATAAGCCCTTATTGAACCTTTTGGGATGTGGTTTCCTACAAACGAGTTTGATAACACTTGTCTCTAATCGTAATCGTTGTCGAACTTCTTCGACAAACAGTATTTGGGTTCAATTGTGGATTTGGTTGGCCATTTACCTCCTATGCAGTAATCGTGATATGATTGGATTGCCCACATAAATTGGCATGTTAGGCCTAACAAGAATACTCATATTATGTGGTACCAATGAAGCTACTCACCTTACATTTTCAAAATTTGGAAATTTAATGGCCTGTCGACTAGTTTGATTTGTCAAATTTATTGTCACCAATTTGGTTGTTTTGACCAACAATATTAGCATAAATAAATGTATTGGATTATAAAAGTGGGGCCCACGGAGTTACTGTGTGCGCCCATGCGGGCAACCACACCCCACCTTGGTGGTTATCCAATATTCAAACGCGAATAGTCACGTTGATTGGGGAAGGATATAACTGACGTCTTCCTTGTCAGTTTTATCGATCGACACTTTCTGTACTCCCTGAAAAACACAGAGCGCTCCTTCCTATTTACAGATCGTTGATTGGCATTGACGACAGAGTAACTCCGAGATCGCAATGGGCACTTAACCTGTGACAATTAAGGTATGTCCTCGTGATATGCTTCGATGATTAGTGACTCAAGTGATTTTTATGGGCATGTTTCTGCGTTTTAGATTGAATATTGAATGTGTTCAGTACCCAACATTGGTATCAAAGCCGTGATTTCTTGTTTCCTGATTGTTTCGTGTTAATTCGTATGATTAAGTGTTTTAAGCCCTAATTGCGTCGTTACTGTTCATGGAAAATTTTTTGAGTTTCGTTTATCGAAAATGGATTATGAACATATAATTGGAACGGGCTCGTTGAGACGATGATTTCGAGTGGTCGCCGGCCCCAAGGAGACGCCGGAAACGGCCGTACGCACAACACGCGCCGCGGCGGGCGGAGTCACCCCGAGGCCGTGTCTGTTCGTCTCATTTTAAGCCATTTTTTGTATGTCAAAATTGAAGTGTGAATATACCATCGTGTTCGTCTCGAAGAGACGAAAATTTTGACGGGTGGATGGTCGCCGGAGGAGGCCGGACGGCGGCTCACATGCCGACGAGCCAAAATCGTCGCCCCCTTACACGCCACGTGCGGCGCACGTGGGAGCCGTCGCTGCGTGGCTGACATCAGCATGACGTCAGCCACATGCGACGCACGTGGCTTGGCCCGCGCGCGATTCGGGCCTGGACTGGCCCAATTCGAAACCCATTTTAAAAAAAGGGCCGGCCCATTTTCGGATTTGTTCTGACCTAGCCCGAAGGATTTTGACCCGACCCGTTCGACCGTGACCCGTTGGCCCGACCCATCCGACCGTGAACCGTTGACCCGACCCGCTGACCAGTTGGCCGTTGACTGTTGACCGTTGAAAAAAAAGGGTCTTTCAATCTTGGGGTTTGTAAAATGTCTTGTATTTGTTTTGTCCTTAATTACGATATGTTCGTAAATATTATATGATTGATGGATTTTAGTAATCCACTTTGTTCTGCATTCGTTGCAGGAACAATGTCATCAAGGCCAAGACCAAAGGACATATGGGCAAGACGAAGTTCAAAAACGCCAAAAAGGCCGAGAGAACATGATCAAATACAAGCTCTTCACGAGAAGATTGAACAATTACATCATTATCAATGGGATAATGCATGCGACATTATAACCCATGTGATGGCGGTTAACAAAATGATCCATGAGATTATATGGGCTGGTCGAGTAATGTCTTCAGTAGATGCATTTTATGCACTAAGGAACTCAATACCTGAAGAGTGGCATGGATTAATGTATCAGACTTGGTGGCTTGATGACATCAATACATACAAGAAATTTGTGTTACATTTCTTACACAAGTTTATAAAGGTCGGAGCGGCGAGGACGTTGTCACTTTGGATGAATAGATTGCACAGGAAGAGTGCGCCCTGGTGAAAGATCAATGATCCTCAGAGGGGTTTTCCTAAGGCGCCACTATGTGCTCCTGATATAGTCGGAAATCCCCCTAAAGACTTGCTGGACTCCCTACCTTATATAAGGGAAATTACATGTGTCATGCCCTGATCCCGGCGGGCACGCCAACATCCCACATGGCCGTCAATACAAATACGATAACCCAGGATTCGACGGCTAACTCGTAGAGCGTGATATGGTAAGCACATGCGGGAGCGAAAACAAAATCCCAGACATAATAATAAACATAAGGTGACATAGGATTTAAAAACAACACACATCGTCTTACAGTTAAAAAGGTCTAGTACATCAAAAGACAGAAGGGTTCAGAGGAAGGCACTATGAGACTACAAAAGAAACTCCCAAAAAGAAATTCATAAACTAGACAAACTCGTCTTCATCTTCCTCATTTTCCTTCTTCTTCTTCTTCTAGGCACCTTCAGGGCTTTAGGTCTGAAAATGTTGGTCCTACGACGGGGTGAGATAATAATCTCAGCAAGTTAACCTTAACCCTAAGCTAGACTATTGGTACCTTAGTCTTGTTTGAAAATATGCAAGTTTTGGCAAAATGCTTTTCACACATGACATTCAAGCAATTGGCATAATAAAACAACTCAGGCATATCAGGAACCAGGTTCATTTCTTTCATACTTCGTTTTCCAATCTGAGTTTCTCAAGCCATACGGGCATAATAAACATTCCATGCACTCCAGGCATCCCAGGCATTCCAGCCAATTCAAGCATACAGACTCGGAAACATATCAAGAACCATGTTTCAGTCTTTTATCTTCTTTACGCCCGCCAAGGGCCCATTGCGAGATGATTCGGTCAATCATATGACTCTCGACGTTTTATCGAGATGATTCGGTCATCATGACTCTCCCTGCGAGATGATTCGGTCTCTATAGCGACTCTCAATACTCCGCGCCATCGAGATGATTCGGTTGATTATAGGACTCTCGCGTCCGGACCTAGAGATGATTCGGCCACTACCTGACGCTCGATTCTTACAGCCTTCGAGATGGTTCGGTCAAGGTAGGACTCTCTAGCCGCACGACCTCCTCAGGTCAATGGGAGTAACTCCCTCCCCGGCTCAATGCATTGGCCATAAAACATAGTTGTGAACCTTCTTATTAATCTCATTTTCACATTCTCAAACAGATTCATTCCATCGCCAGTCATGGCACACCATTCAAGCACACTAGGTTCATCAACTCAAACATGCCATTCAGCCACTAGCAGTACATGTCATCTCACCTCAAGCAATTGAATCATCGAAAGCACCAACAAGCATCAAGGCACTTGATTGAATCAAATAAGTCGATGCACATCAAAATTCACTCATGGCACCTCGTCATCAAGCATGCACAACTTTAATTCAACATTTTTAGGCATGCCAAAGAGTCATTCAATCAAGGCAAAGCATCCAAAAACTCGATTCATCAAAACTTTTCAATTCAAAACCCCACGATCAGGTTTAGTCTCTCAAAACCTGACATTTTGCTACTGACTTTTTCAGAAAAAATTCATGGTATTAAACTTCAAGATCTTACGGACATGTGGGCGAAAACGAGGCTCAATTTGGATATCGGATGACTTAGAACGACTCGTTTTAAAAACGGTGCGCGCTGAAAACAGGATTGCATAGCTTTCGGGTCCCTCACGTTTTTCACACCAAAAACCGCTCTTTAAGCCCTTTTAATTCCACCAAAATTTTACCCTTTAGTGACTCAACATCTTAATAAAAGGTTAGAAGTCTTCTTACCTAGCTAATTAAGCCAACAAACTCCTCCAAGCACAGCAACAACCTTCGGATCCCAATCTGTCCAGAGCAGGGCAGATTCTGTTCCAACAAGTTTCCATATAAACCGACCATCAAAACTCCAATCTAACTCATCTATTCTTTGATAACATGTAATATCATGTCTTAGGGTGTCTTACCAACAAGTTTCGGGGCAGGGAGACACCTCGGCGGACCTCAAAAGCTCACGGATCCTCTACCGGTCGGAGGAGGCAGAATCTGTTGGGTAAATACCACCTAAAATCAGCCATGAAATCTCATTTTAAAATCATCTATTTATAGCCATAAACTATCTCAACATAGTACTATATGTTATGAAGCTCTCCTAAACAATTTGAGGTCATTTGGAATTTCTAAGAGCTAGAACCAACACTTCTCCTCAGCTAGCTCAGAATCCGTCCGCCTTTCTTCCAAAAATCACCATAAATCAACTAGACCTCCAAAAATCATGAAACCAATGTCAAAATGTCAAGAACATCCCGAACTAATCTTTGGTAATCGGCGGTGGTGAGGAGATGCCGGAAGAGGCCGGCTGTACGGACCAAACAGAGAGGACAGAAACTGTCTTTCTGACGCAGTTTTGCTAGAGGGGAAAATGGAGAGGATTTTGAAGGAAATGGAGGAGGGGAAGGGAGTGCATGACTTTTACAGCTGCTAGGGGATATTTTCATCAAATAATTGAGGTCAATTTGTCAAGATCACAATTAATGGCAATTAATGCTTGGTTTAACCATAGGATGACACTTGGCAACCTCCCATTGGTTGCTTCATTGATTTTGACTTCCATTGACTTTCCTTGCCTTCTTCTCCAAGCATTTTCAGCAGCCTCTAGGGATGGGTAAAATGACCATTTTGACATTCTTGAGTTCTTTAGGCGTGGGCAAATGATCTAGGGGCAAACGGTCTTTTTGTACTTTCAGTCCAAACTTCACTTTTCCAATTCAAAATTACCATTTGGAGAGACATTGTCAAATTCCTACTCAGAATTGGAATTCTCTATTTCCAATTGCCAATTTTGAGCTTCCATTTCATGATCATTCGTCCGTCGATCGTAATTTCAGTTTATCTCGAACTAACATGCGGCTTTTGCTAACATTATGCATATCGACTCTGTGATTCTCATCACACCGAGAATAACTCAAGTTATGGCAGTTCTGGTTATCATGTAATTGCGAGGGTTCATTGCTAGTTCCGACGGCTTCGATCGTCATAGTTCGATTTAGGAAAATTTACAAATTATACATTGGTTAAGCGGCTTCACCCGCGATCCAATCGTATAACGCTAGCATTGTATTCCTCAATCATTATCTGATCGGCCTCATTGGCTCTAAATGTTCCATCGATAATCCTTATGATCAAAGCGTCACTTCCTTTTTCGAGTTTCCTAGGTCCACGTACCTTGTTATGCGTTAGCCTTTCCCTTTTGGCCAGTTTACTCAAGATTGATCAGATTTGAGCGAGACAAAATTGAAATACATCGTAAAGTACATTCACATTCAACAGCTTCAAAATGGCAAGCAATTCAGAATATCACAACATGGGTTAATCGTCAAACCTTAGAAAGGGTTACAACGTTTGATTATCTTTAGTTATTTTTTTTTAATCCTAAGTATGTATAGGAAACTTTTAGGAACATGATGTTGTTGAATTCGTGATTATCTGTTGTTGATAATATAATATATATGTTGTTGTGTATATATATATATATATATATATATATATATATATATATATAAGTGGGAGTGTTCACAAATTTTAGTAACTATTTGATGAACACATTTGGATCATTGTATTGATATTTGTTTTTAGATTAGAATGTCTAGATGATGATGGGGAACTTAGTGAACCGTTGATTTTGGAATCTTTTTTGAAACAATATATCAATATAATCATGATGCATAAATAAAGTTGCATTTGTTGCATGACTTAAAATGTGCGTAAAATGTCTAATATTCAGATACCATGGCAACGACTTCAAAGAACATTGTTGCTGAACTCAATAAGGGTGAGAAATTGAATGGAGAGAATTATGAAATCTGGAGTATGAAAATCCAGTATGTGCTAGAGGAGCTTGAGGCATTGGAAGCTCTTAACCTGACCATGGCTGAACCAGAGGATGGTAACACTGCACAGCATAGAAGGGACAAGGAAGCCTTCGCTGCCTGGAAGAAAAAGAACTCAACTGCTCGCATTACGTTGTTGAGTAGTATGGATAATGACATAATGCGAGAGTTCAGGCAGCATGAGAATGCTAAAGACATGTGGGACGCCTTGAAGGCTCGTTTTGGACAGACTTCTGTCACTAAGCTGAGGCAGCTTACAATCAGGTTCGATACATATAAGATCCACATGGGCAGAATATGAGACAACATCTGAGGAAGATGTCGAACATGATAAGCAAGCTGAAGGATGCTGGTCACATATTGTCTGAGGAACAACAAGTGCAGGCTGTAATCCGCTCCTTGCCTAATAATTGGGAACATATGAAGGTTAACTTGACCCACAATGTGAATGTCATGACCATTGAGGATGTTATGCGCCATCTGGAGCTGGAAGATGACTATCTTTTAGCGGCTAAAATACAAACTGATGTGTATTTTGTTGGATCTAGCTCACATGGAGCTTCGGGTTCCAAGTGCAAGCACCATGGTAATTTCAAGAAGTGGAAAGGCAAAAGAGTGGAACCATCTGTGAAGAAACCAAAGTTTGAGAAGCATGGAAAAGGGAAGCGTCCCGCGAAGAAAAACATTTCAAGAATGAAATGTTACAACTGTGGCAAGAAGGGTCACTTCGCTCGCGACTGTGGCGAGTCGAAGAAGGTAGAAACCCTTAACACACTTAAAATTGCTTGTTATGTGTCAAGTTCTGTATTTTTAACTGAATCTCATCCTTTGTGGACTATAGACTCAGGAGCCACATACCATGTAGCCAGAGATAGAAGTGCATTTGTGGAATTTCGACGAATTCCAAGTAGAGCGAGATGGATCTATGTAGGAAATAATTCCAGAGTGGAAGTGAAACGAATTGGCACCTGCCAACTGATCATGCGTGGTGGACGCACTTTATTCCTAAACGATGTCCTGTATGCTCCAGAGATTCGTCGAAATCTTATCTCTGTATTGATTTTAGTCAAACTTGGTTTCAGAATGAATTTCCATTATAGTGGTGTGGATTTGTTGTTAGGTACAACTTACTATGGTTCTGGTTATTTCGTGGATGGTTTTATTGTAATGGATATTGAACATGCTAATGTGAATGTATGTTATTCCCTATTTGCATCTTCTAACTCTAGTGTGAATGATGTGAATATTTGGCATGCTAGGCTTGGTCATATTGGCCAACAGAGAATGAATATATTAGCCAAAGATGGCTTATTAGGCAATATTGAGAAAGTAGAATTGCCTATTTGTGAACATTGCATAGTTGGGAAAACCATGCGAAAACCATTTGGAAGGGGCACTAGAGTTGAATTTCCTTTGCAACTAGTCCATACTGACATCTGTGGTCCAATGAATGTGAAAGCAAGGCACGGTGCTGTTTATTTCATCACATTTATTGACGATTATACTCAATATGGATATGTCTATTTGATTTCTCATAAATCGAAAGCATTAAGTTGTTTCAAGAAATTTATGACCTTAGTGGAAAATCAGTTAGATAAGAAAATAAAAGCTTTGAGATCCGATCGAGATCGAGAGTATTTATTTGATCAGTTTAGATACTTGTGTGATGAAAAGGAATAGATAGACAGTTATCCATTCCATATACTCCTCAACAAAATGGAGTGGTTGAAAGAAGAAACAGAACCTTACTAGAAATGGTTAGGTCCATGATGGCGCAAGCTAATTTACCGATCACCTTTTGGGGTGATGCTTTATTAACAACTGCCTATGTACTTAACCGAGTGCCTTCTAAATCAGTCTCTTCAACCCCATATTAGTTATGGAGATGTCAAAAATCTGATTTGAGCTTTCTTAAACCTTGGGGTTGTGCTGCCTATACCCATGAGTCCGCTTATAAATATGGAAAATTGCGACCAAGAGGCAAAAAGAGTATCTTTATAAGATATTCTGAACACTCTAAAGGATATGTGTTCATAGGTGAGCAAGAAAGTGGAAGCGTGACTGAATTTGAATCAAGAGATGTCACATTCTTAGAGAATGATTTTCCAAGAAATGACGAAATAGGTGAAGACTGTTCCCTATTTGAGATCTTAGATCAGGATAATGGAACTGCAATAAATAATGATCCAAGTGGGAGCAATGTGAGAAGTGGGGAATTGTGTACGAACCAGTCTCAATTGCAACCACTTGATGAATCGATACCGTTATCTGGTCCAAGTGGGGGCATAATGGAGAATGAAGTACCTTTGGTGGTGCAACCTTCTCTACGGCGAACAAGTCGCAAAAACATTCCTCGACGACGTTTTGAAATTGAAGGGGAAGCTTTCTTGATTGCTCCACTAGAAGAGGATGAGCCAAGAAATATAAATGAGGCTATATCTTGCCCTGATAAGAAAAAATGGATGAAAGCAATGGAAGAAGAAATGGAGTCAATGAGATCAAACCACGTTTGGGAACTGGTTGATCTTCCGAAAGGACGAAGAGACAATGGGAAAAAATGGGTTCTCAAAATAAAGCGCAAGGCTGATGGTTCAATTGAAAGGCATAAGGCTCGCCTTGTTGCGAAAAGATACAACCAACAGGAAGGAATTGATTATGACGAAACTTTTTCTCCTATGGTTAGATTTACTTCTGTTCGCCTTATTCTGGCAATAGTGGCTAGTTTGGATCTAAAATTACATCAAATGGATATAAAGACAGCATTCCTCAATAGGGAATTAGAAGAAGAAATTTATATGGAACAACCCGTTGGGTTTGTTAAAGAAGGTCAAGAACAAAAAGTATGTCGACTTCTGAGGTCGATAGATGACCTTAAGCAGTCTTCTAGACAATGGAATATACGCTTTCATAATGCCATAGTGGCATATGATTTTGAGATGATCAATGAAGATAATTGCGTGTATATCAAAAGATTCAAAAGTCACTTTGTGATTTTGTCATTATATGTTGATGACATACTGATTGCTGGAAGCAATATGGAGTTAGTCAAGACAGTCAAATGTTGGCTATCTTCAAATTTTGAAATGAAAGATATGGGCGATGCTACGTACTTTCTCGGAGTTAAGATTTCGAGAGATCGTTCGAAAATGTTATTGTCTCTTTCATAAGAAACTTATGTAAATAAAGTCCTTGAACGATTTCGTATGCAAGATAGTAAACCCATTGATACTCCTATTGCAAAAGGTGAAGGACTGAGTCAAAAAAATGTGTCCTAATACTCCACAAGAGCAAGAACGTATGAAAAATGTTCCATATGCCAGTGCTATTGGAAGTCTCATGTACGCTATGATGTGTACAAGACCTGATATTTGTTACACAGTTGGATTGGTCAGTAGATACCAATCTAATCCAGGTCAAGCACATTGGACTGCCGTTAAGAGAATCTTGAGGTATCTGAAAGCAATTGCCGATTACTGGCTGAAGTACCAAGGAAGTGATCTGCACCTTGAGGGCTACACTGATGCTGACTGGGGAGGAGATTTGGATGAGAGGAAATCCACTTCTGGAAATATGTTCTTACAGAATAATGGCGCCATATCGTGGAGCAGTAAGAAATAGTAGTGTATAGCTTTATCCACCATGGAAGCCGAGTTTGTGGCTTTATCAGCGGCAACACAAGAGGGTGTTTGGCTTAGAAGATTTCTGGATCATTTGAGTGTTACTAGAGATGCTGCAAACCTTGTGATAAGGAAGCAGAGACAAGCTTAAACCCAGAATGCAAGTATGCTATCCCAACAACAATGGCGGTTCTACTAGCCAGACATGGGACTGCCTTTCTGCATAACAGGCTTACTCTTGAAGCTCAACCTTAAAGATCCTAGATATTTCTGGCTCACAGGTTCCACCAAAGGTGGCAAGTGAGGAGCATACTAAACCACATCGCACTAATCATATTAACAAGAGGAATCTACCCAGAAGAACCATGCGTGAGAAGAAGAAAGAGGAGATTTAGAAACTCATTGTATTTCACAAACTGAAGGAAGGTCTCCGAAAACACTCGAATCCCCCTTTTTCTTACACACTTCTGCCTTTTATAGGCAAATACTTACACAAGATAAGCATGAAACATTGGATTCGCAGATACTGGAAGATTCAACATACATGACTAACAACTTTTGACCATTAGTGGGTGACTAATTATTGAAGACAAACAACTCTCAACAACAAGACAAACAACTTTCAACAACAACTCTCATTATTACAACCAACAACTCTAAACAAACCATTATCACATCTTGCGACGGTCTGGATTAGGATGATAATTTGCATCATCTAAATCTGAGCTGTCAGGTCCATCTTTGGCTTTTTTGAATTCTCTCAAAAGGCGTACTTCTTCATATGCAGTGATCAATGCATCTGTCTCTGGGTTATCGGGAATTCCACATATAGGACAATAATTATTGGGGGGAACAAGAATGCATTGAGTGGAACTTGATGGCACATCCGTGGAACTGGACAAAATATCCGAAGAGGGCATACTTGGCTGTGGAAATCCATAGTCATATGAATCTTGAGATAACGGTCCTCCCCATGGATCTGCAGCGTCCATTGAAGTGTATGGTTGGTTCCTTTGAAACTCGTCAAGTGCTTCAAGTGTTTGTGGATGAGCTCGAGGTCTGTCCCATGAGAGATTATTAGCTGGATAAGGCCAAACTTCTGAGGGGATGGATTGATTTTCCTGGAACAAAATCCTTTGAAGTTCTCGTAATTCATACTGAATGGCTGATATGGATCTAGGTAGAGTACGATGCACTTCGAATTTCTGTTAGTGGAGATCAGGTTTGAATGTTGTGGTTCCTACAGGGGCGACTTGTGTGCGAGGATCTCCAGTTGGACCAATATAGTACCATGGTATGTGGAATAGGCAAGTAGTATGCCTTTCCGGCTCAGGACGTCCAATGAATCTCTGTTGGACAAACATGTGTTTCCAAGCTTGTAACGTTTGAAACCATGTGAGCAACTCAGTGAGAGGTTTCTGGTCAGAAAAGTTTCCCATTAAAGCATTAGAGAGGACCTTGATGATCTTGTCCGTTGGGAATTCTATTGCCACAGTGTGCAAGTTAAACAAATACTAGAAAAACCATTTGAGTTCGTCAGTGAACTCATAATCAGGAGTCCATTATAGGAGACGTACGAAGGGATAAACCGGATCAAGTCCCCTAGGATTCAACATCAGTCTTCCATATTCTTTGAAAATACGATGCTGGTAGTCCCAAAGATGAAATGTCATATTTTGAAATAAGAAATTCTGTTCAATCTGCCGAGGCACTTCTGGCGGATATTTATGGGAGTTCCATTGGTGTTCTCCTTGTATGGGAGTGACTCTGAACTGTCCGGGGTGAGTTGGATTTTTCCGAATGTACATGTTAATGGAAGAAGTGGGTTCTTTGGGTCGAGAAAGAAAATCAGCAAGGACATTTTTCTTTCCAGGAATGTATTTGGTGTCAAAAGAGTATTTTGAAAACCATTCTGCCCAACGCAAAAGCTGTGGATGGGGGATCCGCTTTTGTTTGAATTTGAGCATTTGAGGAAAAGAGGACATATCCATTTCAACAAGAAAATGATGGCCAATGAGATGAAACTCAAATTTTTTGATGCCATTTTTGATGGCCAAGATTTCTTTGAAGGTGGAGTGATAATGCATTTCCGCTTGGGAAAAACGTCCACTTTTGTAAGCACAGATGCGGCGCTTACCATTGAGTTCTTCAAGAAGGACAGCTGTCCAATATTTGTCGCTAGCATCGGTCTGCAAGATTCTTTTTCCCGTGGATGGGATTTGCAGAGGTGAGAGATGCTGTATAATTTCCTTCAAGTGGACGACTGCTTTAGTCTGTCTGGGTCCCCATGGTGGTGCATTCTTCTTTAGTATCTTTTGGAGTGGGTGCAAGACTTTTGATATCCTCGGGACGAAATCCCTAAGATAATTCACGATGCCTAAGAAGGATTGTACTTGACTTGTTGTAAGATCTGAGTCAGGGAAGGACTGCAGCTCTTCAACAAGGTGTGGACCAGGGCAGTACGTTCCTTCTTTAAGGTGCATGCCAAGGAATTCAATTTCCTTCTAGGCAATGATCATCTTCTTCTGGGAAAGCATAATGCCATGCTTTTGAATTATCTCAGCAAACTGTTTAAGAAGCAAGCAATGTGAATCTTCATCTGGACTGTAAAGGAGAATGTCGTCGATGTAGATTTGAGCATGTGCCAATAAAGGCTGAAAAATTCGACACATGGCCTTCTGGAAGAGAGACGTTGCGATCTTAAGGCCAAAGGGGACGACAGTCCATTGAAAGTGCTGATTTGGAATACAAAATCCTGTCTTGGGACGGTCATCAGGATGTATACCAATTTGCCAGAATCCTGCTTTTAAATCGAACTTGGAATAGATCTTGGCTTGGGCCAGGCTAGAGAAAAGAGAATTTTTGTGAGGAAGAGGAAACTTGTCATCTTGGAGAAATGTGTTCAAAGGCTGACAATTGATAATAAGTCTAAGCTTTCCTCGATTTTGCTCAGCTCTTTTGTTGACATAAAAAGCTTCACAAGCCCATTGAGAATTTGATGGTTCAATGAGACCTTGTGCAAGAAGTTCATCACATTCCTTCTGAGCAAGAGCAAGATGATCAGGATTCATTCCAGAATGGCTAGCCTTTGTGGGGTTGACACGTTCACTTTTCTTGAAGGGTAGTCGAACAAAGAAGTCTGGGTTTGTCCAAAGGGGATTGGAACAGACTTGAGAAAACCGAGAATGAGATTTTGCACAACATGACAATAGAGTTTGAGTGATGGGATCAAGGATTTCTGGTTGTATGATAAAGAGTCTCTGAATATCGATAAATTCCTTGAACTGGTCCTCGAATTTGAGTCCATCAGGGACAATTTTGAGCTTGGGTAGCTGGGAAAGAATATCCCACCCAATGATGAGATCTTTATCATGGGACTGACAACCAAGAATTTTGGTAGTGATGGAACACTCAGGAAAGATTTCAAGAGTGACTGGTTTACTGCGTAACTTGGTAGCAAAAGTATCACCAGAAGCAGAGGTGAAGTATCTGGTATAAGAAGATCAAAAGGCCTCTGGGAGTATCTTTGTATCCATTAGAGAAGCAGCAGCTCCAGTGTCTATGAAGGAAATGACTTGGATGGGTTTTGAGGTTTCAGAAGTGAATATATGAACAGGAATGTAAGGGGAATGAAGGATTGGAGATTTGAGATGGAATAGGTCAAAACATTCAGTAGGGAAAAAAGCAAAGACATCTCCTGGAGACTCATCTGAATCAGAAGAGTATGCCTGAATGGCACAGAGAGTATAAGGAGATGATTCGTCTTCAACAGAGAAGACTGATTCAATATCTTCATCATCACTCAGAGAGATACCAGTGGTTTGGGAGATTTTTGGGACCATATAGTTGCCTTGGCGCTTTGCCTGTGGACATTTTTTTGCAAAATGCCATTTCTTGTTACAGATATAACATCTGTCAGATTTTTTCTTGATGGATCGGGGGTAGCGCCTTTTCTTCTTCAGGAATTTCCACTTCTTGCCATGTCTTTTAGACTTTTTGAAAGAGAGTCTTTTGAAGTGGTGTTTCTTCTTATGACCCGAGCAGGACAGATCATCACAATTGTTGGAACATTTGATCTTCTGTTCTGGACGATAACATGCCTTGTCTAG
Source organism: Rhodomyrtus psidioides (assembly GCA_021437785.1). NCBI lineage: Eukaryota > Viridiplantae > Streptophyta > Magnoliopsida > Myrtales > Myrtaceae > Rhodomyrtus > Rhodomyrtus psidioides. The sequence continues at coordinate 1,132,482 of JAILYB010000169.1, read as the reverse complement.
GCGTTGATTTTGTCGAAAATATGACTGGAACATTTCCTTCTTTCGGCATAAGTCTTCAATGGCAACATGGACAGCTTGTTGAAGTTCTCCAAACGTGGCTTCTTGAATTGTCCGTTTGTCAGACTGCAAGATCTTTTCAATTGCATCACCGATTTCTTTGGGAATGGATGCCAAGAAAACGGGCTTGAGGTTTACATTCGCACCAAGGTGGTAAAACAATTTGATCATTTCCCTGAAATGGTGATCAAGATCTTTCCGCATTGTGGAACATCATTTTCTTTCGAAAAACTCTTTTTTCTTGAGTTATTTCTCATTTGCTGGTTGACCGATGAAGTAAAGGTGAATGATATGTACGGGCTCTTCTAGCCTCATGGTCAAGAAGGCAATCTGATCCTGTGACGAAACTGCTTTCCACCAATCTTTCAATGCTCCAGTGAGCTTGGTGGTAAATTCAAGAAGAACTTCATTGTTGCTGTGTTCCGTCAGGCTTTTAGCCAGCATCCAGGCATGAAACTCTTGAAGCCGATCAGGCCATTTTCGGTATGGGATGTCATCAAATGAGAAGTATGACTTTGGTGCAGAGGCTGAACTTGAACAAGCTTCTAGAGGAAATGTTACTTCTGGTTCGACCATATTTTCTTCTCGAGGAGTTGGGTCTGCCATCATGATTTTAGGAGTAGGACTTATGTGAAAGGAGTGTTGGGAGGAATCAGAAGAACATGAGTCATCAAACTCAGAAGAAATTGGATCAGGAGTAGGAGGGATAGATTTGCCTGTGGAAATGGTCGGGACTTGGTGTCTGTAGAAATTCTCAAGTGGATTAGATACCATAAGAGACATAGTAGGGTGTGTAGGGGATTCAGGTGGTGTATGATGAGGTTCTGATTTAGTGGGGGCTGAAGGAGTTGGTGAAGGAGTTGGTGAAGATGTCTTTCTCTTTTCACGAATTTTTTCTTTCTTAATTTCTTTCAGCTGAGCTCGAAGAGCTAAGACATTCGTAATAGGAGCTGGTGGGGCTGATATAAGAAGATCTGCAAAGGATGAAGAGGATCCTGTAGATTTAGCCGAAGATCTTTGTATTGGTGAGAACAGAGGATCAATGGAAAAGAGTGGCTTTGGTTGCTGTGACTCAGCAAGCTGTGCTTCTAGAATCTGGATCTGCTGTCTGAGTTTATCAATCTCAGGAGTCTGATCTTCCATAAAATGACTCCGAGGGATTTGCTGTGTTTCTAACAGATTCAACAGCTTCTGAAAGTCTTCAAGCATTTTCTTGATCAAAGCAGTGTCTTCGATTACTTTTCCAATTGCTTGATTTTGAGCAAGGGCGTTCTCTGTCTGCCAGTTAAGTACAGTATCCGAAGGTGGAGGAGGCTTTCTTCTGCCAAACGCATCCAATTCATTCGGAGAAGGTACTTTTGGAGAATAGAAGAATCTTTTTTGTGGGTGAGAGAAACTTTCTACAGGAGGGAATTTAATGCCTGTAGAACTGGTTTGACCTAAGCTTAGTGGAGGAAAATCTTTAGGTTGAAGCATACAGATACTTTGCAAAACAGGAGGGGGTTCTGGAAGTGGAACACATTTGTATGGTTCGGGGAGTTTGATGGAATAAGAAGGATTTTTCTTTACCCATTTTTGAATAGGTTTATAGAAAGGGGAAGTGACTGATTTCTTAATAGGTAATGGTGAGGGGGGAGATGGAGGTAAAAGTGGGGGTAAATTTCGTTTACAAGGTTCTTGAATCAGTACCTGAGGAGGCTGAGGTGAGCCGTACTGTACCATGTATTGCCAGCGTCCACCATCTTGTCCGAGTGGACAAACAGTTGGATCTCCATCAAGATACCTTTGATATAAGGAATCTTTCTTCTTCTTCTTTCTTGAAGAGGGCCTGTCATCTTCTTCTTCAGTGCTAGTACAAGCTGTACACGCACAATCTGCATCCCAATAGCAGTGTTCAGAGGGATCCTTATAATAATGAATGGGTTGTCCTTGGGTCTCAAAGGAGTGAATGAACTGTTTGGGATCTGGACATTCTATACTGACTGTCTCTACCGGATAGGGGGTAAAACACAGTATGGTTGGGAATGATGGGAAGGAAGAAGTAGCATCCTCCTTCTCTTTGGCAAATTTGATGGTAACAATGCCATCCTTCTTTGTAGAGAACTGTGGTTCAGGCGATTGGACTGGCCGAGAATTACTGTGCAACCTCACATAATTGGTAACCCATGTATCTGGGAGTAGCTTAACAAGCTGATCTCGCGGGATCTATCGTGGAACATGGACACAAGAGGTTTGGTCTCGATCTACAGAAATGATAAGGGCCTCATCAGCTCTTGGAAGATTGAGATCTATGGCATGATTTTGAACATGGTAGACCATCTGGTAATGCAAAGTGGCAGCAATTGCATTAGAAGTCTGGGGAGCGCCAGTGATTTGCAGTTGAACCTTCAAGGTTGTTGGCAGACTGGGATCCGCTAATGCCATATTAAAGTTTTGGAACAGGGTCACAAAAACTGTGTCAGCATTCAGTGTTGTCTGGACAGTCCTGATGCAGGCATGTTGATAGTCGAGAAAACGGGTATCAAGAAGAGCAATTCTTGCCACAATAGGAAGACCTTTTCGGCCATGGAATGAAAGAGCTAGTCGAATAGCCCCAAAATGAAGATGAGTAAACCCCTGTTGAGCCCATTGAATGGGGAACTCTTGAGGAATCTGAAGGGTAACAAACTGTTCTTGCTGAGTGGCTAAGATGTGATGTTGGTCAAACTTGGAGGATTGGACATACTCCTTAACAGAACGGGGAGTGTGTCGAATGAGATGTTTGATGGATCTGATAGGAGAGAAAGAAGAGGGTTTGTCAAAGACTGAGTAAGGATTGATGAGTGGAAGATGTGTCTTAGAAATCTTACTATCTTCAAAATAAGCAACTTCATAAAGATAGTCGATCTTGGAGGCAGAAGATTTGTGAAGTTCAGGTGGAGGTGTTAAAGAGATAGGAGACTCGTTGACAATTGATGAAACTTCTGATGAGATTTCCATAAGTATGAAGATTCTCCCTTCACAGGTCCTTTGTTAAATTCATAATCTTAGCATGACATTGGCGATAATGGCTCTGATACCAATAAGGAAGTGGAGGCAAGCTTAAACCCAGAATGCAAGTATGCTATCCCAACAACAACGGCGGTTCTACCAGCCAGACATGAGACTGCCTTTCTGCATAACAGGCTTACTCTTGAAGCTCAACCTTAAAGATCCTAGATATTTCTGGCTCACAGGTTCCACCAAAGGTGGCAGGTGAGGAGCATACTAAACCACATAGCACTAATCATATTAACAAGAGGAATCTATCCAGAAGAACCATGCGTGAGGAGAAGAAAGAGGAGATTTAGAAACTCATTGTATTTCACAAACTAAAGGAAGGTATCCGAAAACACTCGAATCTCCTATGGAAATCTCATCAGAAGTTTCACCAATTGTCAACGAGTCTCCTATCTCTTTAACACCTCCACCTGAACTCCGCAAATCTTCTGCCTCCAAGATCGACTATCTTTATGAAGTTGCTTATTCTGAAGATAGTAAGATTTCTTGGACACATCTTCCACTCATCAATCCTTACTCAGCCTTTGCCAAACCCTATTCTTTCTCTCCTATTAGATCCATCAAACATCTCATTCGACACACTCCCCGTTCTATTAAGGAGTATGTCCAATCCTCCAAGTTTGACCAACATCACATCTTAGCCACTCAGCAAGAACAGTTTGTTACCCTTCAGATTCCTCAAGAGTTCCCCATTCAATGGGCTTAGCAGGGGTTTACTCATCTTCATTTTGAGGCTATTCGACTAGCTCTTTCATTCCATGGCCGAAAAGGTCTTCCTGTTGTGGCAAGAATTGCTCTTCTTGATACCCGTTTTCTCGACTATCAGCATGCCTGCATCGGGACTGTCCAGACGACACTGAATGCTGGCACAGTTTTTGTGACCCTGTTCCCAAACTTCAATATGGCATTAGCGGATCCCAGTCTACTGACAGCCTTGAAGGTTCAGCTGCAAATCATTGGCGCTCCCTAGACTTCTAATGCAATTGCTGCCACTTTGCATTACCAGATGGTCTACCGTGTTCAAAATCATGCCATAGATCTCAATCTTCCAGGAGCTGATGAAGCCCTTGTCATTTCTGTAGATCGAGACCAAACCTCTTGTGTCCATGTTCCACGACAGATCCCGTGAGATCAGCTTGTTAAGCTACTCCCAGATACATGGGTTACCAATTATGAGAGGTTGCACAGTAATTCTCGGCCAGTCCAATCGTATGAACCACAGTTCTCTAAGAAGAAGGATGGCACTGTTACCATCAAATTTGCCAAAGAGAAGAAGGATGCTACTTCTTCCTTCCCATCATTCCCAACCATACTGTGTTTTACCCCCTGTCCGGTAGAGACAATCAGTATAGAATGTTCAGATCCTAAACAGTTCATTCACTCCTTTGATACCCAAGGACAACCCATTCATTATTATAAGGATCCCTCTGGACATTGCTATTGGGATGCAGATTGTGCGTGTATAGCTTGTATTAGCACTGAAGAAGAAGATGACAGGCCCTCTTCAAGAAAGAAGAAGAAGAAAGATTCCTTATATCAAAGGTATCTTGATGGAGATCCAACTGTTGGTCCACTCGGACAAGATGGTGGACGCTGGTAATACATGGTACAGTACAGCTCACCTCAGCCTCCTCAGGTACTGATTCAGGAACCTTGTAAACCAGATTTACCCCCACTTTTACCTCCATCTCCACCCTCACCATTACCCATTAAGAAATCAGTCACTTCCCTTTTCTATAAACCTATTCAAAAATGGGTATAGAAAAATCCTTCTTATTCCATCAAACTCCCCTAACCATACAAATGTGTTCCACTTCCAGAACCCCCTCATGTTTTGCAAAGTATATGTATGCTTCAACCTGAAGATTTTCCTCCATTAAGCTCAGGCCAAACCAGTTCTACATGCATTAAATTCCCTCCTGTAGAAAGTTTCTCTGACCCACAAAAAAGATTCTTTCATTCTCTAAAAGTATATTCTCCGAATGAATTGGATGCCTTTGGCAAAAGAAAGCCTCCTCCACTTTCGGATGTTGTACTTAACTGGCAGACAGAGAACACCCTTGCTCAAAATCAAGCAATTGGAAAAGTAATCGAAGACACTGCTTTGATCAAGAAAATGCTTGAAGACTTTTAGAAGCGGTTGCATCTGTTGGAAACACAGCAGATCCCTCGGAGTCATTTTTTGGAAGATCAGACCCCTAAGATTGATAAACTCATATAGCAGATCCAGATTCTAGAAGCACAGCTTGCTGAGTTACAGCATCCAAAGCCACTCTTTTCCATTGATCCTCTGTTCTCACCAATAGAAAGATCTTCGGCTAAATCTACAGGATCCTCTTCATCCTTTGTAGATCTTCTTAGATCAGCCCCACCAGCTCCTGTTACGAATGTCTTAGCTCTTCGAGCTCAGCTGAAAGAAATTGAGAAAGAAAAAATTCGTGGAAAGAGAAAGACATCTCCACCAACTCCTTCACCAACTCCTTCAGCCCCCATTAAATCAGAACCTCATCATACACCACCTGAATCCCCTACACACCCTACTCAGTCTCTTATGGTGTCTAATCCACTTGAGAATTTCCTCAGACACCAAGTCCCGACCATTTCCACAGTCAAATCTGTCCCTCTTACTCCTAATCCAATTTCATCTTAGTTTGATGACTCATGTTCTTCTGATTCCTCCGATTCCTCCCAACACTCCTTTCACATTAGTCCTACTCCTAAAATCATGATGGCAGACCCAACTCCTCGAGAAGAAAATATGGCCGAACCAGAAGTAACTTTTCCTCCAGAAGCTGGTTCAACTTCAACCACTGCACCAAAGTCGTACTTCTCATTTGATGACATCCCATACCGAAAATGGCCTGATCGGCTTCAAGAGTTTCATGCCTGGATGCTGGCTAAAAGCCTGACGGAATACAACACCTATGAAGTTCTTCTTGAATTTACCACCAAGCTCACTAGAGCATTGAAAGATTGGTGGAAAGCAGTTTCGTCACAGGATCAGGTTGCCTTCTTGACCATGACGCTAGAAGAGGCCGTACAGATCATTCACCTTCACTTCATCGGTCAACCAGCAAATGAGAAAGAACTCAAGAGAAAAGAGTTTTTCGAAAGAAAATGCTGTTCCACAATGCGGAAAGATCTTGATCACCATTTTAGGGAAATGATCAAATTATTTTACCACCTTGGTGCGGATGTAAACCTCAAGCCCGTTTTCTTGGCATCCATTCTCAAAGAAATCGGTGATGCAGTTGAAAAGATCTTGCAGTCTGGCAAACGGACAATTCAAGAAGCCGCGTTTGGAGAACTTCAACAAGCTGTCCATGTTGCCATTGAAAACTTATGCCGAAAGAAGGAAATGTTCCAGTCCTATTTAAAGCAAAATCAACGCCTGGACAAGGCATGTTATCGTCCAGAACTGAAGATCAAATGTTCCAACAATTGTGATGATCCGTCCTGCTCGAGTCATAAGAAGAAACACCACTTCAAAAGACTCTCTTTCAGAAAGTTTAAAAGACATGGCAAGAAGTGGAAATTCCTGAAGCAGAAAAGGCGCTACCCCCGATCCATCAAGAAAAAATATGACAGATGTTATATCTGTAACAAGAAAGGGAATTTTGCAAAAAAATGTCCACAGGCAAAGCGCCAAGGCAAGTATTTGGTCCAAAAAATCTCCCAAACCACTGGTATCTCTCTGAGTGATGATGAAGATATTGAATCAGTCTTCTCTGTTGAAGACGAACCATCTCCTGATACTCTCTGTGCCATTCAGGCATACTCTTCTGATTTAGATGAGTCTCCAGGAGATGTCTTTGCTTTTTTCCCTACTGAATGTTCTGACCTATTCCATCTCAAATCTCCAATCCTTCATTCCCCTTACAGTCCTATTCATATATTAACTTCTGAAACCTCAAAACCCATCCAAGTCATTGCCCTCATAGACACTGGAGCTGCTGCTTCTCTAATGGATACAAAGATACTCCCAGAGGCCTTTTGGTCTTCTTATACCAGATACTTCACCTCTGCTTCTGGTGATACTTTTGCTACCAAGTTACGCAGTAAACCAGTCACTCTTGAAATCTTTCCTCAGTGTTCCATCACTACCAAAATTCTTGGTTGTCAGTCCCATGATAAAGATCTCATCATTGGGTGGGATATTCTTTCCCAGCTACCCAAGTTCAAAATTGTCCTTGATGGACTCAAATTCGAGGACCAGTTCAAGGAATTTGTCGATATTCAGAGACTCTTTATCATACAACCAGAAATCCTTGATCCCATCACTCAAACTCTATTGTCATGTTGTGCAGAATCTCATTCTCAGTTTTCTCAAGTCTATTCCAATCCCCTTTGGACAAACCCAGACTTCTTTGTTCGACTACCCTTCAAGAAAAGTGAAAGTGTCAACCCCACAAAGGCTAGCCATTCTGGAATGAATCCTGATCATCTTGCTCTTGCTCAAAAGGAATGTGATGAACTTCTTGCACAAGGTCTCATTGAACCCTCAAATTCTCAATGGGCTTGTGAAGCTTTTTATGTCAACAAAAGAGCTGAGCAAAATCGAGGAAAGCTTAGACTTGTTATCAATTATCAGCCTTTGAACACATTTCTCCAAGATGACAAGTTTCATCTTCCTCACAAAAATTCTCTTTTCTCTAGCCTAGCCCAAGCCAAGATCTATTCCAAGTTCGATTTAAAAGCAGGATTCTGGAAAATTGGTATACATCCTGATGACCATCCCAAGACAGGATTTTGTATTCCAAATCAGCACTTTCAATGGACTGTCATCCCCTTTGGCCTTAAGACCGCACCATCTCTCTTCTAGAAGGCCATGTGTCGAATGTTTCAGCTTTTATTGGCACATGCTCAAATCTACATCGACGACATTCTCCTTTATAGTCCAGATGAAGATTCTCATTGCCTGCTTCTTAAACAGTTTGCTGAGATAATTCAAAAGCATGGCATTATGCTTTCCCAGAAGAAGATGATCATTGCCCAGAAGGAAATTGAATTCCTTGGCATGCACCTTAAAGAAGGAACGTACTGCCCTGGTCCACACCTTGTTGAAGAGCTGCAGTCTTTCCCTAATTCAGATCTTACAACAAGCCAGGTACAATCCTTCTTAGGCATCGTGAATTATCTTAGGGATTTCGTCCCGAGGATATCAAAAGTCCTGCACCCATTCCAAAAGATGCTAAAGAAGAATGCACCATTATGGGGACCTAGACAGACTAAAGCAGTCGTCCATTTGAAGGAAATTCTACAGCATCTCCCATCTCTGCAAATCCCATCCGCAGGAAAAAGAATCTTGCAGACCAATGCTAGCGAAAAATATTTGCAGCTGTCTTTCTTGAAGAACTCAATAGTAAGCGCCGCATCTGTGCTTACAAAAGTGGACGTTTTTCCCAAGCGAAAATGCATTATCACTCCACCTTCAAAGAAATCTTGGCCGTAAAAAATGGCATAAAAATTTGAGTTTCATCTCATTGGCCATCATTTTCTTGTTGAAATGGACATGTCCTCTTTTCCTCAAATGCTCAAATTCAAACAAAAGCAGATCCCCCATCTACAACTTTTGCGTTGGACAGAATGGTTTTCAAAATACTCTTTTGACACCAAATACATTCCTGGAAAGAAAAATGTCCTTGCTGATTTTCTTTCTCGACCCAAAGAACCCACTTCTTCCATTAACAAGTACATTCGGAAAAATCCAACTCACCCCGGACAGTTCAGAGCCACTCCCATACGAGGAGAACACCAGTGGAACTCCCATAAATATCCGCCAGAAGTGCCTCGGCAGATTGAACATAATGTCTTATTTCAAAATATGACATTTCATCTTTGGGACTACCAGCATCGTATTGTCAGAGAATATGGAGGACTGATGTTGAATCCTAGGGGACTTGATCCGGTTTATCCCTTCGTACGTCTCCTACAATGGACTCTTGATTATGAGTTCACTGACGAACTCAAATGGTTTTTCTGGTATTTGTTTAACTTGCACACTGTGGCAATAGAATTCCCAACGGATAAGATCATCAAGGTCCTCTCTGATGCTTTAATGGGAAACTTTTCTGACCAGAAACCTCTCACTGAGTTGCTCACATGGTTTCAACCGTTACAAGCTTGGAAACACATGTTTGTCCAACAGAGATTCATTGGACATCCTGAGCCAGAAAGGCATACTACTTGCCTATTCCCCAAACCATGGTACTATATTGGCCCAACTGGAGATCCTCGCACACAAGTCGCCCCGGCAGGAACCACAACATTCAAACCTGATCTCCACAGACAGAAATTCGAAGTGCATCGTACTCTACCCAGATTCATATCAGCCATTCAGTATGAATTACGAGAACTTCAACGGATTTTTTCCCAGGAAAATCAATCCATCCCCTCAGAAGTTTGGCCTTATCCAGCTAATAATCTCTCATGGGACAGACCCCGAGCTCATCCACATACACTTGAAGCACTTGACGAGTTTCATAGGAACCAACCAGACACTCCAATGGACGCTTCAGATCCATGGGGAGGACCGTTATCTCAAGATCCATATGACTATGGATCTTCCACAACCAAGTATGCCCTCTTCGGATATTCCGTCCAGTTCCACGGATGTGCCGCCAAGTTCCACTCAATGCACTCATGTTCCCCCAATAATTATTGTCCTATATGTGGAATTCCCGATTACCCAGAGACAGATGCATTGATCACTACGTATGAAGAAGAACGCCTTTTGAGAGAATTCAAAAATGCCAAAGATGGGCCCGACAGCTCAGATTCAGATGATGCAAATTATCATCTTGATCCAGACCGTCGCAGGATGTGATAATGGTTTGTTTAGAGTTGTTGGTTGTAATAATGAGAGTTGTTGTTGAAAGTTGTTTGTCTTGTTGTTGAGAGTTGTTTGTCTTCAATAATTGGCCATCCACTAATGGTCAAAAGTTGTTAGTCATGTATGTTGAATCTTCCAGTATTTGCCTATAAAAGGTAGAAGTGTGTAAGAAAAAAGGGGGATTCGAGTGTTTTCGGAGACCTTCATTCAGTTTGTGAAATACAATGAGTTTCTAAATCTCCTCTTTCTTCTCCTCACGCATGGTTCTTCTGGGTAGATTCTTCTTGTTAATATGATTAGTGCGATGTGGTTTAGTATGCTCCTCACTTGCCACCTTTGGTGGAACCTGTGAGCCAGAAATATCTGGAATCTTTAAGGTTGAGCTTCAAGAGTAAGCCTGTTATGCAGAAAGGCAGTCCCACGTCTGGCTGGTAGAACTGCCGTTGTTGTTGGGATAGCATACTTGCATTCTGGGTTTAAGCAGCAATAGCTTACACTAAGGATCCTAAGTTCCATGGCAAGACCAAACACATAGACATTAAGTATAACTATCTCAAGGACATGGTGGCACGAAAGGAAGTAAAACTACAGTATGTATCTACGCATAAAATGTTAGCAGATCCTATGACAAAGCCTATTCCTAGAGATGTCTTTCTTAGTCATGTAAAGACTCTAGGACTGCGTAGAGGTTGATGTATTGAATATTTGTATTTTCCCCTGAACATTTAATAATTGATGATGTTGTTTGTCAATATGGAAGTCTATAAGTCTATTTGATATTTATGCATGATAATGCTTGGTGCATTTTATTGAAAAAAAGGTATGTCGGACAGATGAGAGATTAGCCCACTCACACGGGTAATCACCTCTGTTCACTATGTGATGAATAGAGTTTAGGCAATTTTAAGCTTATTATCTAGGTGATAATTGAGAGCTCAAGCTTAAAATATTTATGCCGCCTTAACAGAATGTTAGGATGATGACTTAAAATTTATAATGTCCAAAAGTGAACTAGCCCACATATTTCATTTTACCTGTCTTTACTGCCATATGAAAGTTCTGATGGAAACTCTTGGCTGAAGTTGTTACGTGAACTCAAGTCAGACACTGAGTGTGTCAAAAATGATCATTTATACGGTATTAAAATGGAAAGACATACGCTCCATGGGGAAGGAGAAAATACCGTAATACGTATTTCATATTACGTATGCATGGTCGACTAATAAGAGTTGGCAAAAGTTATGATCTCAACTTTTTAAGCCGTGTGAGACTCTCGAGGATAAAATTCCTCAATTTTAGTACCCTCTTGACTCTTCATTATTCTCAAGATTTCTATTTAGTGTTTGCTATCTCAGAGTGTTGCCTATGGTCATGAAATTGATTCAATCTAAAGGGACACTTCTAGAAAAGCAAGCTGAACTGAGATTGAGAGGTCTAATGGAAGAGGAAGATTGATTTGGATTTTTAAGTCACATTATGTATTATATTCACAGACCGGTCAGTTATGATTATTTAGTGTGATCATAACTGTGAACATAATATATCAAATTTTTAAATGAGATCCAGAAAGAGATATATATGTGACCGATCGATTTATGGTACAACATACTAAAATATATATTTGAATATGTCCATTTTTTAGAACTGTCATGTACTCCCAACAAATGTATGACAACGAGCTCTCAGAGTATGCTGGTCGCACGGGTTATTTGCCAATATGAACTTTATGAAAACATTAAGAGTTCTGTTTTGTCCTCTGTGAGCGAGCGAGAGTTGTTTGCCCTACATGGGCGAGTGAGAGATATTGGATTATAAAAGTGGGGCCCACGGAGTTACTGTGTGCGCTTATGCGGGCAACCACACCCCACCTTGGCGGTTATCCAATATTCAAACGTGAATAGTCACGTTGATTGGGGAAGGATATAACTGACGTCTTCCCCATCAGTTTTATCGATCGACACTTTCTGTACTCCCTGAAAAACACAGAGCACTCCTTCCTGTTTACAGATCGTTGATTGGCATTGACGACAGAGTAACTCCGAGATCGCAAATGGCTCTTAACCTGTGACAATTAAGGTATGTCCTCGTGATATGCTTCTGATGATCAATGACTCAAGTGATTTTTATGGGCATGTTTTCGCGTTTTAGATTGAATATTGAATGGGTTCAGTACCCAACAAAATGGAGAGGGATTAGGAACATACTGTGTTACCACTGGATTGACTAGTGGCGATTAATTGGACGATTCTGGCCTCGAGAGAACACTCTTCACAGCATTAATGGTGATAAGCTTGATTAGGCTTGACATGTGACTCACAATTTAGTAGCTCATATTGTTTCGCTACTACCTCTTCACAGTAGCCAAGATATGTGGATTTAGTGTAACTTCTCTCCATTTTTCTTCAGTACGTCGAGGAAGATGTCTCCCATTAGATTGGCCTCCTTCTGTCACACGATCAATGACTGAATATTCGGAGTGCGCAGCAACTTCGTCACCAGTTTATGGCAATTGATTATTGCTGACAACATTATTAGACTCTTGCTGATTTCTGATTCTTGCCGTCGTAGTCTCCTTGAATCAACAAAATTCATTCTACTGAGTGTGCCAAGCAGATATTTCACTGGAATTGAATCGCCACTGGAATATCTTGCAAATACTAGACATCTTAGTGGGGGAATTGGATACCCACTTCCGATCGATTTCTTATTTGAGTGCGCCCTCATAACTCATAAGGGAGAGTTCTTTCTAGTTTTTTGAATCGACAAAGAATGTAAATGGTCCCCTGTTGATTTTGGAGATAGTATATGACAAGAAATTTACTAATATGAAAACCTGACGCAACTGCAGCAAGCCATTTAAATTGCGGATCAAGTAAAGATAAAAATAAATTTGCAAAAACATGGAGTTCTATGATTGATTGGGGGATTTACAACGAGTATGTGGCTATTTAAAACCTCCAATTGACGTTACAAATGGGTGTTAAATTAAAAAAAGATAACTCCCTAATACTAAATGCAAATCAAATAACTTTCTAATCCTAAGGCTACAACTGTTACGCGGAACAAGCGATCGATCAAAAAATAGACAGAACGAGCAAAGTAAAATGGACATCAGATATACGTGGTTCGGTCGTAAAGACCTACGTCCACGGGGAGAGCAGCAACGAATTCCACTAGAGAACGAGCGATACACGGAGATTACAATCCACTCGAGTTACACAAACACACTCTTGGTGTTTCCCAGCCCCAATTACAATCAATAACGCACGCAGTGTTTAGCCCACAATTCCTAGCGAAATAATCTCTTAATCTCGTAAAGGAATTAACAAGATTTACCCGGCTTCGACACTTGAATTCTTGATGTAATTTCGCGAACAAAACGAATGAAGATAAGCTCTCTCAAGCACTCGACGGTCCGACAGCGCTTCAATGTCTCGCATACGACTTCTTCTTCATCCCTCAGCGAAATAGCCCACTCTCAAGCACTCGTTTTCGAACGGCGCTTCATTCAACAACCCATCAAAAAAAAAACTTGGTCACGACTTTTGTTTCTTTTATAATAGAAAGTAAAAGCCACACGGTCTTCTATGCATATCATCTATTGGATATCAATGCCAGTGGAGATAACTATCTCCTTTTCCGAATCCACAAGATTCAATTCGGTGAAATCATCTAAGAATATATATATTCATCCAATATATTCAACTTCTAAATGAAGACCTACTGCCAATGAGAAGTCCAGGTTGGCTGCTTCACTTGGACTATTCCCTTTTATTATGTTGTTATCTGCGGAGAACTCAATACGAAAAGAATTTTCGTAAGATTCGGCCGTTTAGTAATATGCAGTATTCGGATTTTCACTTACATGCTTATCACAAAGCAATTTTCATCGGACTAAAATTTGAGACAATTTCAGCAGCAACAACACTTATCAATAAGAATTTACAACACTCTTATCTATAAGAAGTTACAAAAATCATTAAGCAACAACACTAACATAACCACCCAACAATTGCTTATTATCTAGTAAGCTTATCTGAAAAAAGTTACATATCTGAATATATTGCTACTCAAGAGGAAGAGGTACATGTTGTTATTGGTGACTTCATTCCTAGCAAAGATTCTCGATAACTGATGCTTGTTGCTGATAACTTCTTTGGTGGGTTGTCGACTATTTTTTTCATCGATGAGTTCTGTTGTTCACTAAACTCTGCTATTATTGACTAAGTCTGCCGCTGTCAACAATGGTGTGACTTTCCTATTTATCTGGACTTTAATCAATATCGAAGTAATGTAAAAATTTTAAAAAGAAAATATTTCAAGAAAATAAGAATCTTCTATTTTTTTTTTTAATTTTCCCTCCTCATTAAAATTCTAAACTTTTAAAACCTTTTCACCCAAATTTTCATCACCCACGTTTTTCCCTCAATTCCCAAACAAAGCCTCGAGGAATAGTTGCAGATTTTTTGTCCCATTCTTATGATTCGTGACATATGTCCAACTATTTTTTTGGATTCGAGACAACGTGGAGATCTTTTCAAACGTCGATATCTTGGCTAGATCTTGACGACGAGATAGCTACTGTATAAACTGTTGCCTCAATCATTAGCTGTTTTTTTTTTCAAATAAAAAAATAAAAAATCATTAGCTGGTCAAAGGTCACAGATACAGGGCGATTTGAGGGAGGGAGAGACAGGGTATGGATCAGCTGCCTTAAAGGCACCTGCCATACCCCCATCCCCACCCTCCATAAATATTTCCCCCCTATAAAAAGGGGGAATGGAGGGTGGGATCCCCTACCTTACAAAAAGTAAGGCAGGGGATCCGGATCCCAGACAGACATTGGATTTTGTTGTTACGGGCAGGAGATATATGATTACGGTTGCTTACGGTTCTTTTGATAGGATATAATTTTACCAAGTTGAGTTCACTTAGAATTACTTTTGTGAACAAATAAATTCAAGCAATCTGTCATGACAGCAATGTTAATTTCGCTGCCCGACAATTATGATAACCGTAGGCATTGAATATTCATAGTTTTTAAAAGCTCGATTGTATGTGCCATACAGAAAAAACATATTAAGTGTGTAGAATATTCCAAAGAAATCCACCCAAATATTCGGATGGTAATATCTATATAGAGAAAGGCTAAGTATACCGAGAATATATCACAAAATTGTATGCAAAGTGACTGGACAAGCTTTTTATTGGTTCTGGACAATGTCCCTCTTGATTAAATGTTTACTTGCACTATGTCATGCCAGTTAGTATACAAAACTTTGTAGACCAATCTCAGCATATCTAGTGTTGAGACTGGTGTATAATAATTGTTAGGAGCGTAGAAGAAAAAGCTCAATACCTTCAATCTGGAAGATTGTGAAGAAAGAGCCTAACTTTGAACCCATCACTACATCTAGTTAGACTTGTCTCCGCTCTAAAGACTTGAACCAATTAGTTATTCAGCTAAACTAATTGCTCCATCTTATGCCACATTTTGAGAGTAGGGTGAGTAGTTTCAGTTTTCGTATATGTTTCAGCTAGAAATTGAAACCAACCGTTAGAATAGGTTTTTCATTTCTTGGAACCTAGAACTATCCTGCATACCCCGGAACCTCGAACCTACCCTATCACATGTTCCAAGGTTGGTTTTAGGGTGTATCCAGGTTGCACCTGTAATTTTAATTGAACGATTACAATGAATGATCGCCTTTAATTGCCAACACTTGCTGCTACAATCCACTGATCACAATAAATATTTAAAAAAATTACCAAAAAAAGTTCTAAACCTAATACAATTGTGCCAATTCAATCATTTGGTCGATTCAGTCCTAAACCTTTTGCAATTATACTTGTTGCGCGGAACAAGCGATCGATCGAAAAATAGACAGAACGAGCAAAGTAAAATGGACACCAGATGTACGTGGTTCGGTCGTAAAGACCTACGTCCACGGGGAGAGTAGCAATGAATTCCACTATAGAATGAGCGATACACGGAGATTACAATCCACTCGAGTTATACAAACACACTCTTGGTGTTTCCCAGCCCCAATTACATCCAAGAACGCACACAGTGTTTAGCCCCCAATTTCTCGCGAAATAATCTCTCAATCTCGTAAAGGAATTAAAACACAAATCTAATAACAAGATTTACCCGGCTTTGAGACTTGAATTCTTGATATAATTCCGCGAACAAAACCAACGGAGAAAGCCCTCTATCAAGCACTCGTAGGTTGGCGCTTCAGTGATTCTCCTTCGTTTTCTTTGGACATGCAAGCACCAGCACCTATGGATTTAACCACGGCACTCCGAAGAAAACGTGCTTCCAAAGCCGTTTCAGAATCTTCGTTTTCGATCAACCAACGTCCTTCATCATGAATGCCCACACCACGCTGACCCTTAGTGCAAATATATATACATGACCTGTTATCTTCAATCAACAATTGGCGCCGATTCCAATATATCAATGCACGAAAGCCACACCCATTGAGGAAAGTAAATTTCCATTATCTTCTAGGAATTGCCTACGATCAGGCACCGAAGAGGAAGTCGGTCCAAGTCCAACCTTGCACGTAACGCCAGCATAAGAAAAGAAATCAGAATCTTTTCTTTCCTTGTCTTTTTCTTTCTTTGACCCAGTCAGCAACTTCAAGTCCATATTTGGACTTTTGCATATGTGTTGATATCGTGTCCACTGCACTACGAAAATCGATTTAAAAAAAAAACATATTTCATCTTATAAGCTTAAACTCGAGACACCATTTAACAATACCGATTCAGTCTATCCATCAAATTTTGTCCGACCAGCGCTGATGTGGACGCCGGTCAGCCGACAACCTAATATTTTGGTAATTTTCTCACTAATATTTTGACACACCAATAAACATGAAACATTCACAAAATAAAAGTCTCTGTCATAAATATTGCGAAAAATTGAAGCTTAGACTAGGGGTTCTAGATTACACACCCATCATCGGACACCATAAAATGTCATAAAATCGCACGAAGACATATACCAAGAAAAACACAAACTTTTTATGGGTTAAGTGTGACACCTGCCTAGAACTTGGAGCCTATTCATTGAAACAAGTTAGCTAAATTTGAGAACTTGGAACCTATCATGCATTTCTTGGAGCCATGCTCATTCATATTTGCAAGATCCAACTATGAGACTGTATCGACAAAAGAAAAAAAAAACTCTAAGCCTATCAATTTATCTAGTGAGAACCACCTTCACCTCCAAAAGATTAAACCAATGATTTATTGAGCCAAATTAGTTGCCAATAGCAATTTGGCAGGTAGATACAATTAGTAAACATATCAAGGTCCACGTGAATCATGATGTGTGGGACCTGAATTAGAGACGGCAATGGATACCAAAGTCTATATAAGACACAAGGCACACTACTTTTTTCTCACCACTGGCCAGTGTTCTAACAAACTTGGTGAATTTCGGTGTCCCAATATTAGTGCCAGCATGGCTAATTTGCGAGGAAAACTAGAGGCTGAAGTCGAGCTGAGATCACCAGCTGACAAATTCTTCAAGGTTTGGAGGAGCGATTCCCACAAAATGCCTACCGTCACCTCCAAAAACATTCAAGGAATCAAAGTTCATGAAGGTGACTGGGATCAGCATGGAGCTATCAAGATTTGGAATTACACCGTTGGTAATTCATTCAATCTAGTCTCTAACTTTCAATGTTGTCATAGAAATTAATTTGATAACCCTGCCTAACTTTTGCCGGTGCGATTTTATAGATGGGAAATCCGAAGTGTTCAAAGAGAAGGTCGAGTTCGATGATGCCAACATGTCGGTCACCCTGAACGGCATCGAGGGCCACATCTTTGACACATATAAGGTTTTCAAGTCGGGGTGCAAGCTCATCCCAAAGCAGCAAGGCAGTCTGGCCAAACTGAGCATTGAGTACGAGAAGCGCAAGGCGAGTGACCCTAACCCTGACAAGTACATGGCTGTGTTAATGGACATGACCAAGGACATTGATGCTCACGTTCTAAGTGCATGAAGGAAAAAGATCATGGCATGACCGTGATCATGTGTGAAGTTGTGCTGTATTATGCTTGATCTTTCTAGTGCTTCCATGTATCTAGACCCAATAAATCAAGTTAGTTGATCAGGTGATGTGAAGTATCGGCATCGTGTATTATGTTCTTGTGTAATCGTGCTTGCAATAAAACTTGCGGTTTTTGCAGAATGACATAGTTATGGGGAGGCTAGTACATGCTTTGATTTTTTTTTTAAAGTTAAGTATGTATATGACTTTTCAATATGCTAAGTATAGTAAATGCTTTGATTTGATCCCTCCATAGATGAATATTCACGATTTCCAATCAATTTAAGAGCTTAATACCTGGTTGCACTTTGAACCTGTATACTTAAACATTCAGAGAGAGAATTCCTTTCTTTTCTTTTCTTTTGTCACCGTGGCCAGAGACTCTAGCCTTGCCCAGACAATCACGGCCACGGACAAGGGTTGTGGTGCCCTCTCTGTGACCCTCGCCTGTAGCCAGATAGGGTGTTGTGGCCTTTGCTAGCAGCTGGCAACAGCTCGACTACGCTCGTCTGCCACATTAAGAAAAAAAAAAGAAGAGAAAAGAAAAAAAATGGAAAAACAAAGAAAATTAAATAAAATGGTCCATGTCAGTGCTGCCATGTCACATTGGATGATTGGCGTCCACGTCAGTGATTTTAGACCAAAATTGGCCAGATAGATTCAATTGACGAAAACATATGTTAAGGAATGTAGTTAATATGAAATGGACAATTCAAAATTCTAATTTTGAATTAGTCCATTAATTTAGTAATATTCTATAGTTAATAGTGCAACGGACTAGTTTTGAATTAGTCCATTAATGTTGTTATTTCTATATTTAATATTGTAATGGACTAATTCAAACCTTGAAAAACTCTATATATACAAAGGCTATCATAGAGTTATAAGGATAAGCAAAACTCATTCTCAAACCTAGAGTCTATTTCTTACATGAGACATCGATGGGCTAATTCAAAATTAGAATTTTGAATTGTCCGTTATATATTAACTACATTCCTTAACAACATAAAAATGTTTATGACTCAATTGGAAAAATTAAGAAATATAAGGAATATAACAAAAATTTTAGAATTGGTATAGTTTGCTTAGTTCAGGAAATCCACTTTTTAAAGGTATAAATTTTGAATTTGCTGTTATTTTGTGATAAATATATCTTTTTTAGGCAACAGGTTTTCCTATCACGAATAAGTGTATCGCTTGGAGAACAAAAAGCTTCTTCATCCTTAGTCATAACACATCACAGGAGAGAATTCCTTTGCTTTCACGCAAAGTTGTTTCTTTGCAAGATCGTTCTTGTATTTGCGAGTTTAGTTGCTTTTTAGTGATTTGAGATGATATGATAATGATCGCACAACTTCCACATTCTTTTTTCCCCCTCCTTTGACCATGAGAACAATTTTATGCATGCATATATTTGGATAAAATTGTCCAAAAAGTCGTAAACATATTATACTTTTGGAAATTTAGTCAAATATTTTAATTTTTCTAATTAAGTTCTACGTTTTTACGTACGTTTTGCCAGTTGAGCCGGAAATCGCTACCATAGACGCGGTCATTTCTGCATGGCACCGTCGGCACTGACATTAATAATTTTTAATAATATCTTGATATAATTCCAACTTTCCGTTTGTTTTTCCCTTCTTTTTTTTTTTACCTTTAAGTGGCCAGCGAGTTTGCCTGGTCCTTCGCGGTTGCTGCTCTTACTTCTTCTTCTTCTACTATTTCTGACGGATGATTCTTCAGATGTTATCACGTATCAACAATTGGAGAATCTAGGATGAAGAGCCCCTAATGTCCGAGTCGGTTTTGAAGCTTGGAACTTCTGTCACGAAGCGGGCACTTTAGGTTCCGTCCATGCCAAGTCCCTGATCGCCATTTCACTATCTTTTCCCTCCATGCCTAGTCCTCACGTCCCCGATGGTATGGGCGAGGCCAGCCTCGCTGGCCGCAGGCGAGGAGGGCGTCCAGGACTCCAGGCCCTAGCTTGAGCCACTTTAAGAAAAAATAAAAGCAAAAGAAAAGGAAAGTAAGAAAAGACAAAAATAATGATACCGCTTATAAAAAAAAATCAAAGATATTAAAATATTATTAAAAATGTTCACTCAGCAATGTTCAGAAAACCGGATGGACTCAATTGAAAAAACATGAAAAAATTTAGGACCCATTGAAAAAATTAAATATTTAGGACCGAATTGATAAAAATGCAATAGGTTTATGATTGCTTGGATAATTTTCCCCATATATTTTTGTGATGGACGAACATATTTGCATTTTTATAATTTTCTTTTCTGATTTTTTGTCAAATTTTCTGTGTTTATCACTTTAAGATGATCTCTTTGAGAGCTGGGTTTAAGAAGATTGTTGTTTTTTGGCCAAAGATTTGGACAATGTGTGAGATCGATAAATTCGCTAAGGTCCGATAAAAATTCAAACTTTAACATTTGTGACAATTATGTCCAAAAATTTATTTTGTCTTATAAAAAACCTTAAATTTTTACTTTTGTCCTAGTTCTACCCCAAATTTTTACTTTTGTCCCAATTCCATTGGCCTAGTACGAAAAACCCTCAACTTCAGAAAATGTTCCAAATATATTAAAAACTTTTTTTTCTCACATGAAAAATCTTTAACTTTTACTTTTTATCAATTCTACCACCGTTAGCTTTTCGTCCAAAATTACCATTAGTTAATCCTATGTTGCATTTCCACATCGTTAATGAATTACACCTCGGTAAAGTTGACATGAAAAAATCCCCAAAATTCTCTTCTGTTGTTTGCTTCTTCTACGTAATGCCGAGAGATATAGAGTTACTCAAAATGGTGCATTTCGTATTCTCTTCGACACTCAACAGTCCAAAGAATGGTTAGACATGGAGATATTTGGTCGAAAGATCTAAAATCTCGTCGTCTCAGAATTTCTAAATTTCGAAGACTCATTGATAAGTTCGGCCAGAAATTTTGAATCACATAAGATTAACTAACGGTGATTATGGATGGAAAGTCGGTAAATTGAGATAAAAGTAAAAGTTGTGAGTTTTGTGAGACAATAAAAGTTTCGAATGCCTTTACCAAAAAAAAGTTTCGAATATAATGAGATATATGCTAATGTTAAGGTTTTTTTGGGTATTAGACTGGTAGAATTGAGATAAAAGTAAAAATTGAGATTTTTTATGAGGTAAAAAAGTTTTAGATATAATTCTCATAAATACAAAAATTGGAGTTTTTTGAGTGTTAGGCCATTCACTAATCTATACAGTTATCTAAATACCATATCAGTAAAGTTGTACGATTTGCGAAGATCAATGAGCTATCAATATAAATAGATTTGGTTTTTGCCGTGCACATGCTCATTCAATCCACGGATTAGTAGTTAGATGTAGATTGGTTGACTAAACATGAAGATGGTTACGAAGGATCACGTGAATCATATCTTGCATGACCATCTAGAAAACACATCTTAAAGAAATCTGAATAATTTTCCAATTGTTCTCATAATTATTGTACGCATGTCAATTCAGTCATCAATTTTTAATTTTATAATATAGTTCTCAATTTTTGCGTGAAAATTCAATAATTCTTTCGCCAATTATTGCTAGAAATTGTTGACGTGAAATTCAATTATCGCTAGCCATCCTACGTGGCATAACGTAGATACTCTATGGATTGCCACATTGGAAATTGATGAAATGCTTAAATTGAAATTTCATGCAAAGATTTAGGATTACATTGGTAAAATTGAGAAGTCTAAAACTGAATTGATACTCACATATTAAATTTAAGATGGAACTGGTAATTTTCTCCCGAAAATCCTGGGTCCTCATCATCTATACAAATGAAGAACATCCATGTTGATTTGTTTGCACATAAGCCTACATTTTTCGAACTTAAGACAAGTTAACCCATCGTTTGGAAAAACCAAAATTTGCTTTGTCTGGTAAATCGGAAAGAGAAGTGGAGCTGAAATAGTCAGCTTGAGAAATACTACAAGATTTGGAAGCACAGTGAGTCTCTTTCCTAGTTGTCCGGACTTTCAATAAATTATCGACGTATTGTAAAAATTTGAAAAAGAAAATATTTCGAGAAAGCAAAAATCTTCAACTATTTTTTTTTTTAATTTCCTTATTCTCTCTCCTAACAAAAATTTTAAAAAGAAGATAATATAAATGGTCCATAAACTTTAACTTAATGTACAACATCGTTTATGAACTTTTATTTTGTTTAATGTAGTCCCTATTTTTTTTAATAAATATTCAATGTTGTCCTTCCGTTTGTTAAAACGAGAAATTAGACATTATTGGGTGACGTGTTGAAGTTATTATTGTTATCCCACATCGCTTGTGAATGTGTCTTGTATGTTCTTTATATTCATGTGGTCTCCCTGCACATAATAGTTTAAGCTTTTGTGTTGGATTTTCTAACATGGTATCATAGCCAGTGCTCGTAATTCCCCTTGCACGTGAGAGGGGGGGGTGTTAAAGTAGTTGTTGTTGTCTCACATCGCTTGTGAATAGATCTTGTATGCTCTTTAGATAATCTAATAGCTTAAGCTTTTGGGTTGGACTTTCTAACATATATTATACGCCGAGCTAAATTTTTAAAAATGTTTAGTTCATTTTTTTATCCATCTCTTTAGAAAAGGAAATAATACTATTGCGTTAACATCTCCAACATTATTTGATGATGTTGATTCTGATATCTTAATTTGGGATAAATATCTTACTTGGATAAATACCATGTAAAGATTCTCTAGTTGTCCGCCATTTAAACTGAATGAATTGAAAGACACATAAGCATACTCCATTAAATTGAATTAATGGGTGTTGACACCTGATTTTTAATCATCTTTTATTTTGATTTTATTTTTAATAGCAAAAAAAGTCATAAAATTACAAAATCAACTTTGGAAGCCTGGGTCTAGACTTGGCAACCAATTTTGAACAAAAAATATTTTTCGTAATTTTTAATATTTTTTCGGATTTATTTAAATATAAAACAACCAAAAAATCATAAAAAAATACCATTCGTGGTCATAAAAATGTAACAAAATAGTAAATAATTTTATTTTAATTCCCTATTCAATTTGGTTCTTTAAATTTAGAAAATTCGACTTGGGTCACTATGTTCCTTCACAAACATAAACCCGAATCGAGCATAAAAATTTCTCTTTGAGTCTTTTAATTTTCAATTTTCACTTCTAATAAGCTATGACATTTGGATCTAGAGTCTTGAAGTGCAATTGGGTCGATTCGGCCTCCAATTTGGTCAATTTTGACAAAGATGGCTCAATTGCACAAATTCTTTACCATTTAGTCCCCGACTTTGCAATTCTTAAAATCAAATCATTCCAAGGGACACCCATGAAAATTAAACACCTCTACCCTATGAATTACACCATGCCGAATCCAGTGGTGGTATTGATTTGGGTCAATTCGGTCATTTGGGCTTTCAATTATGCAAAAATCAATTTAGGATCTTTCGCGAAAATTGAGGTTTTCATTAAATTCCAAGTCAAAAATTCATGAAAACACCCATGTTACATGGAAATCATGCTGGGAAACCCAATTTTGACTTCAATTTCAGGAGAAAGGGTCGAATTGAGGCCTGATTTGATGAAATGGTTGAAACCGGATCCGCTGGATCGAACTCGACCCGACCCAGTGGATCCGGATCTGCAACACACTCACACACCAACACTCACACACGACTGTTTTCTCTCCTTCGCTTACCTCGGCGTGACGTGGCCTCAGTAAAAGTTCCATAACCTTCCCCCCGTCTTGTCGCCTACTGCAATAAGGAGGGTATGGGGGTGAGCTGGCCAACGGCCTATGTTGGATCTAGCAATATCACCTAGAGGGGGGGTGAATAGGTGATTCTGAATATAATTGAAATTTCTTGCGGAATAAAAATAATTCAGTGTACGATTAGAATCAGGAACAGTATAACAGTGTGCAAAAAGTTTAAACACAAAAGTAAGAGTTTAGAGTAGAGAATATTGAACACGACGATTATAGTGGTTCGGCTTAGATCAAGCCTACGTCCAATCTCCCACGATGACAGCTGATCGGCTGGATTTCACTATGAAAAATCACGAGAATTACAAACACTCAATTACTTGGTTTTTTTCTCTCTCAGATTTTCACAATGAATAGGATTTTGGCTACACAGAATATTTTCGGATAGAACTCAGATTATGCTTGCACTTTGGATTGTTGTTCGCCCTCTTTCTTTTTAGTCCATCATGGTTCTTCTTTTATACTCCCCTGCCTCCGAACTAGCCATTGGATTCCCATCCAAGGGATCGCTCTTCAATCCTTGATTGGACGTCATCAATCGTGATTGAACGAGACTGTATCTTCAGAAGATATGTAGACCGTTGAGTAAGATATTGAACCCTTCTGATTCAGTCGCCCATACAACTGAATCTCCAACTTCCATAAGTGTGATAAGTCTGAGTTGGTTCCCGAAGGAATATTCCTTAGAAGATGATATCCCATTGTAGAAAGTCCCTTGATTGATTGGAAGAGATATCAGGGAAATCGAATATCACAAGCTTTCCATAGGAATCTTGCCTTGATCGAAAACCTGCCATACGTGGGTCTTCACGTTTTGCAAATGTAGAAACTGATCTTTCTCGGGTTTCGTCTTAGAATAGATTTATTTCTTACTAGATCAGTTGACACGGAATGGTAATACGGAGATTTGATGCGATCCATCCGTCACTGTTTAGATCGTTAGAAGTACTTCCATCTGACCCTCAGTCAGAAGCACTCTATCTGACCTCGTCAGAAGCACTTCTATCTGACCCTTAGTCAGATGCACTTCCATCTGACCCTTCGTCCACGCGATAGAATTAGATCCACTCAACCTGGTGCTTACACATTCTTTCTGCATCACATAACGTTATACAATTTCTTACGATAGTTTTGTCAAAATCAAAATATAGGAGAATTTCCACAACAATCTCTCCTTTTTGGATGGTGACAAAACTACTCTTATTGCATATACATATATGTGAATTTAAAGTTTTTAAACAGTAATATAAACGAGTAATCATCCGATTTGCTCCTGTAGGTAATCATCATTAGAGATCCTGTACTAAAA
Source organism: Rhodomyrtus psidioides (assembly GCA_021437785.1). Classification (NCBI taxonomy): domain Eukaryota; kingdom Viridiplantae; phylum Streptophyta; class Magnoliopsida; order Myrtales; family Myrtaceae; genus Rhodomyrtus; species Rhodomyrtus psidioides. Next base: position 1,107,386 of record JAILYB010000169.1, on the reverse strand, counting down.
ATACTCCTGTAGAAGAACATGATCAGAGTATATATGCATAATGAAAGTATGAACAGAGTGTGGGTATCTATCAGAGTATGGTTATCTTGCACAAAAATAAACTCTTCTCCCCATAATGAGAGTATAAACATCGTATAGATATCTCTGCTCAAGATGATATCAATCACTACACAAATAGATTCTTCTCCCCCTTTTTGTCAACATCAAAAAGAGTGTATAAAGTAAAAAAAAAATTGAATCGGGTCAATTTTAAACAAAATAGAGTAAATGTTGTATCATAGCAAAGAGTAACTTTTTACCAAAAAAAAATATATAATTAAGAAGATGTTGGTGGAGGCATTTTTGAAGAAGAGTGACGATCTTCAGGCTCGTTATCAGCTTCCACTGGGGAAGGTCCTTCATAGCTTCTTCCCATTCTCTGAGCATGGCTTCTAACAGCTTGAGATGAAGGCAGTTCCGAAGCTGTTCTATCAGTTCTGACCAATGTGTAGGTAGGCATGTTGGCGACCTCGGCACAAAACATTCTGCCATATAGATCAATTGACTTCTCCAATTTGGTCACCTGACTAGTCATACCCTGCAACTTCCTATCAATATTCTCTTCAAAAATCTGCAGTTTCTGATCAAGCCTTGTTTCCATAGCCGCCAGAGTCTGAAGAAGAATATGTTGAAGATTCTCAAAATGTCCTTGAAGTTCCACCTGTGGTTCTGGAGGAGCAGGTTCTTGAGATGAGGTGTTAATCCCTTTTGTAGCTAAATTCTCCTTCTCAGTTTGTGCTTTGGGAAAAGCTTGAGAGGCAAAAACTTCAGTGAGAAAGACATCAGATGTTGCAGGCATGGGCTCCCCCTGAGTTATAGCATTCTTCCATTTATCTCTTAAGCTGGACGCAGATTCTACATCTTCATCAATGTCCATAGGTATGGACTGAGCACTCGACAGTTGATCTTCATCAATGTCATTAGCAGTTCTGTGGATTGTGAGTCTGGTAGAGGATATAGAATATGCCTCAATGTTATCTGGCTCTGCCTCCTGCTCTTCTGAGACCAGCTGAGCTAGGACTTGTGCTAACATCTGTTCATGATTAAAATTGACAAGAGCATTATCATACTCTATCTCATCCACATTTCTGTCGGTATCCTCCTCTGTCCACATGGTGAGGAACTCTTCCTCAGTAAGATCACAAGGATATACAACTTTTTCTTTTGGTTGTGTTTCTGTTTCATCTCCCCCTTCCTCATTCCTTTCAGCACTTTGATCCCCAGATTCACCTTCTTCATCTGATCCACCTCGAGATTTTGTAGCTTCAGAGTCATACTCCCATGTTCCTTCTTCACTTGCCTCTGAGTCCTTATCAGTTGAGCTGTCTTTTTGTTGTCCCTTGACAGCCATAACTTTTCTCCTCTTTGGAGATTTCTGCTTGGACTCATCCTCGAAATCCACAATGACTGGTTCATTGTTCTTTGTCCTCCATCCAGCAGGAGTCATCTTGTATCCCATCTTTGTCACCATAGTTTCACCAACAATCATCAGAGGAATTTCTTGTTTGATAAATGCGTTCAATCTACCAATCTTGAAATGATTTATTATTCTATAGATCAAAGCAGCATATGGTAGTTGTCCTTTTGGCTTGAGAACAGACCTGTACATGTGTAATAGGAATATGTGAGCAAAAGAAATCCTATTTCCTGTCAAGATGCCCCACAACAGTTTTGCCTCATACTTCGAGATGTCTGTTTTAGAGGCTGCCTTAGGTCTAAGACATTCAATGATCACCTTGTGCATCATGATGTGTTTTAAGGGAAAGTCACTGTAGGCAATATGTGACTTCGATTCCCTTGAGAAGCTTGATTTGCCAGTTAGGAAGTAAAAGGCTTCTTCTACAGTGACATCTAGAGGTATGAAATCTCTCTTTCTGGTTCCCATGATAGATGCCAATTCATCAACAGTCATAATATACTGCTTTCTTTTCATCGTGAAAGCCAAGGAGTTGAAGTTGACAAACTGAAGATTTGAGTAGAAGTAGGCTACCAGATCAGGAAAGGTATAGCCCCTATACGTTATGAATTGATCCATCTTCACTTTTTGTAGATGCTTCATCAGATAAATGCCGTTACTATCAAAGTACTTTAACTCAAACACCCTGTGAGGTATAACACCTCTCTGTTTCATGAATTCAAACTTGTCTTTGTGAGCATGATTCTGGAACATGAGATCAGGAAAGCTTTTATCCACATTAAACCCGATATTCTTCACAAAATCATTGAATAGAATGTCATCATCATCTTCAACCTTTGCCCTAGTTCCGCCAGGTCTTATAGGGGATGGTTTTCTTGACTTCGAACTAGGCTCTGCCATTTTCGCTTTTCCTTTTCTAGATGCCGATTCAGGTTTTTCTACAGCAATTGGATCAACTATTTTTTCAGGTAAACTAATAAACTCGAGCAATTCACCTTCACTTTCGAACTGATGAGCATTCAGCAATCTTCTAAGTTCATTGCTAGAATCCCCTGCTTACTTAATACTATCGTACATTGGCTTAATAGAATGTGCCATTGCTTCTTTTCCTTCAAAAGCAGATAGAGACAAACCTTTTGCCAATCGGAATGCCTCATGCTGTTCGTTGATTTGGGTTTCCGTAGGTTCGGCGCTGCTTGCAGTTGAGGCGGAAAACTTTCTCTTCAACTGAGGAGTCTTCTTCGAGTCAGAGGCTGATTTTGGAGCCATTGATACGTAGAAAGTTTGAAACTTTGGATGAAAGAGTGTTGTTTTGAGGAAGAAATCGAGAGCGAGAGATCTTGAATACGGTTTTAGGGTTTCGATTTGAGAGAGATTTGAAAGTGAGAGAACAGAGGTGACGGTTCGGTGTTTTATAAAAGAGGCGGTTATTTTTGGAAACAAAATCAATAAAAGAAAATTCTGATCTTCTAAAAACAAATAAAAGAATTTATTTAACAAATCAATTAATCGCCGTCAATCAGATATTCGGAGATATATATTCATATGAGAAACTTACCTTAAAGAGAATTTTAAGAGTTAACTAACCTTGATTTATGAACTTTTCCAAAAAGATGTGAATTTCTTCTTACGCGCCTTTTAGCGTTCCTTCTGACGTTTCTTTTGACGCTCCTTCTAGCGTTCCTTCTAACGCTCCTTCTGACGCTCCTTCTGACGCTCATTCTGACGTTCCTTCTGATTCTCCTTCTGACTCTCCCTCTGACGCTCCTTCTGGCGTTCCTTCTGACGTTCCTTGTGGCGTTCATTCTGATTCTCCTTCTGACTCTCCCTATTCTAAAATATACTTAAGAAGGAGGATTAATGATGGATAATTCATTTCTAATAAAATTAAAAGTATGCTTATCCAATGGTTTAGTGAAAATATCTGCAAGTTGATTTTTCGTATCAATGTTTTGAATGTTAACATCACCATTCTGAACATGATCACGTATGAAGTGATGCTTGATCTCAATGTGCTTTGTTCTTGAGTGAAGTATGGGATTTTTTGTAAGATTTATGGCACTTGTATTGTCACAAAGGATTTCCACAATTGATTCTTCAACACCATAATCTTTGAGCTGCTGTTTTAGCCAAAGTATTTGAGCACAGCAACTTCCAAGAGATACGTATTCTGCTTCAGCTGTACTAAGTGCCACTGTATTTTTCTTCTTGGAATACCATAAGACAAACATGTTTCCCATGAGCTGACAAGTTCCAGATGTACTTTTCCTATCAATTTTGCAACCTGCAAGATCTGCATCTGAATATCCCTTTAGTATAAAATCAGAAGATTTAGAGTACCACAAACCATAGTTGGGATACGTCCCAATGTATTTGATTATTCTTTTGACGGCTGATAGGTGTGATTCTCTTGGACTTGATTGAAATCTTGCGCATAAACAAACGCTATATAAGATGTCTGGTCTTGAAGCTGTGAGATAGAGTAGTGATCCAATCATACTTCGATATAGTTTGGGATCAACTTCCTTTCCATCTTCATCTTTATCTAATTTGGAGGAGTGAAACATGGGAGTTTCTGTCTTTTTGCCGTTCTCTAAACCAAACTTCTTTACTATTTTCAGTGCATACTTTTGTTGATATATGAAAGTTCCTTTCTGAGATTGATAAATTTGAAGACCAAGAAAGAATCGTAATTCTCCCATCATACTCATATCAAATTCATCCTGCATTACTTTAGAAAATTTCTTGCAGAGAAGCTCATTAGAAGAACCAAATATAATATTATCAACATAGATTTGAACTAGAAGAATATCCTTACCTTTTCTTTGAATAAAAAGAGTAGTGTCTACATTACCTTTTGTAAAGTTGTGTTGAGATAGAAAGTTACTCAACATTTCATACCAAGCACGAGGTGCTTGTTTCAGTCCATAGAGTGCCTTTTTTAAGACAAATACTAAATCCTTTTCTCTAGGTTCTTTGAAGCCAGGGGGTTGTTCAACATATACATCTTCTTTGATGTAGCCATTTAGAAAAGCACTTTTCACGTCCATCTGAAAAAGTTTGAAATCATTGTAACAAGCATAAGAAAGAAGTAGCCTAATGGCTTCTAACCTGGTAACCGGTGCATAGGTCTCATCGTAGTCTATTCCTTCTTTCTGAGAATAGCCTTTTGCTACAAGTCTTGCTTTGTTTCTTACAACATTTCCTTTGTCATCCAGTTTGTTTCTGAATACCCACTTAGTTCCAATTACTGGACGATTTTTGGGTCTGTTGACCACTTCCCAAACATTGTTGACTTTAAATTGCTGTAACTCTTCCTGCATTGCATTTATCCAGTTCTCATCTGCTAATGCATCTTCAATCCTTTTTTGTTCTAATTCAGATATCAATGCTATGTTGCTCATTGCTTGCTTGAATTTTGATCTTGTCTTTATGCCATCACTTATACTTCCTATGATAAGTTCCTTTGGATGACTTGACTTGTGCTTCCAACTTTTGTCGAAGCAATCATTTGAGGATGTTGTGGGTTCATTCTACTCATCTTCTGGTCTTTCTTCAACTGAGAGAATTTCCTTCTGAACATTCTCAACATTCACATCTGAGTCTTGCTTTTCTCCTGAATCTTCTTGTGAGTCTGGGACTGGAGGAAGTGTATGAACTTGAATAGACTCAGGTTCATCATTCTGATAGCTTTCATCGAACTTGATGTTTACTGATTCTTCAACAACACGAGTGTTCTTGTTGTAGACTCTGTAGGCTTTGCTCGTTGTTGAATATTCCAAGAAAATTCCTTCATCTGATCTCTCATCAAACTTTCCAATTCGATCATTAGCATTCTTTAGAATAAAGCATTTGTAACCGAATACATGAAAATATGCAACGTCAGGCTTTCTTACTTTGAAGATTTCATAGGGGGTATTTTCACTAAAAGATCTGAGAGAAATTCGATTTAAAATATAACAGGCTGTGGAAACGGCCTCAGCAAGAACAAAAGATGCAATTTTACTCTCAATAAGAAGAGTTCTGACCATTTCTTGCAAGGATCTGTTTTTCTTTTCTACTACCCCATTTTGTTAAGGAGTATAAGGTGCATAGAAGTTATGTTGAATTCCGAAATCAGTGCAAAAATCTGAGAAACTTTGATTTTCAAATTCTCCCCCATGATCCGTTCTCAAACTAGAAATGGTGTAACCCTTTTCATTTTGAATTCTTTTAGCAAGTTTTGAAAAAGACATAAAAGCCTCATTTTTGTGAGCTAGAAATAAAACCCATGTAAATCTAGAGAAGTCATCAACTATGACAAGACAGTATTTCTTACCTTCAAGGCTCAAGGTTCTGTTCGGTCCAAAGATGTCCATATGAAGTAGCTGCAAACAATGCTTAGTGGACACTTGATTTAAGGACTTAAAAGAACTTCTTACCTGCTTGCCTAGTGTGCATGCATGACATAGTCCACCTTTCTCAAATTTCGTTTAAGGTAACCCTCGAACAAGTCCCTTCTTGGAAAGCTTTGAGATATGTTTTACACTAATATGACCTAACTTTCTGTGCCAAAGATCATATTCATCCTTAACAGAAATAAGACATTTTGCACTTTCACAGTTATCATCAATATCTAAAAGGTAAATATTCCCATGCCTTCGTCCCGTGAAGGATTGCTTCTTGTCCTTGCTCATACCTGTACATTTTAAATCTTGGAAGCAAATATCATAGCCAGAGTCATAGAGTTGACTTAAAGAAATTAAGTTATAGTTCAATCCTTTGACTAGAGAGACATCTTTAACCGTCAGATTTTCAATTTTTACATTTCCCTTCCCAATGACCTTTCCCTTGTTCTTTCCTCCAAAGGACACGTTTCTACCATTACAATCTGAGAATGACATAAATATATCTGGATTTCCAGTCATGTGACTTGAACAGCCACTATCCAGAAACCACTTGTTCTTCCTTCTCTTTGGTACCTGCAAGAAATAAACAACTTATTGTTTCTTTGGTACCCATGCTTTCTTGGGTCCTTCTGTGTTAGTAGGTTTTGACCTTTTAACGGGTCTCCAAATTTTCTTGCAATAATCCTTAGTATGACTAGGATCACCACAGTTCACACAGGATTGTCGAATATAAGATCTAGTGAAATGCTTATGAAAATGATGCTTGTAATCATAAAATGTTGGTTTTCGAAATTCAGTTTTAAATGAATTTTTGAGATTACTCTCTTTTTTAAAACCTAACCCAGATCGGTCATTGAAGGGTATTTGTTTTGAAATAATGTTATTCAGAGTTTCTGAGCTTTGTGAAAACCTTTTTGAGATATCGGAAACCTTTTCTTTCAGAGAAGTATTTTCTTTTGAAATCAAATCATGATTTTCTTTCAATTGGGGAAACTCTTATTGTAGAAAATCGATTTTTTCTTTTTGAGATAAATTCTGCTGTTTTAAGGACGAATTTTCCTTTTTCAAACTAGAAACTTTTTCAAGAGCTTCTTTGTAGTTTCTACATAATTCATCAATATACTCAGTAACTTCATCAGGGAGTTCAGATGAACATACCTCAGTTTCTAAGTCTGAATTTGAATCTGATTCGGCCATGAGACAGATGTTTGCGTAATCATTTTCACTTTCATCAGAATCACTTAGAGTATCTACCTTTAGGGCCTTCTTATACTTCTCATACTTGAGTTTGTCCTTCTTCAAAATTGGATAGTTCGGTTTGATATGTCCTGCCTTCTTACAGTGAAAGCAGATCACGTCTTTGCTATCTTGTGAATCGTTGCTTGACATTTTCATATCATTCTTCTTCCAAGGTTTCTTCCCTTTGATGTTTCTGGCTTTTTGAGCCATCTTTCTAAATTTCTTGACCATGAGAGCTAGTTCTTCATCATCCTCATCTTCATCATCTGTATCAGAAAGACATTGAGCAATTTCAGTTCTCAAGGCAATAGATTTTTTACCTTTTTGTTCTCCATTCTTGTTTGCTCGTTCTGTTTCATAAGATTGCAAAGTCCCGCCTAGCTCATCCACCGAGAGTGGTCTGATTGTTTGACATTCTTGAATTGATGGTTTTATGTAATTCTAGTCATATGTGAGTCCATGTAGTATTTTCCTGACTTGCATTGGTTCAGCAATAGGCGCGCCTTGTCTTGCAAGTCCACTTGCCAAGGTCTGAAACCTGTCTATCATATCTGCAATAGATTCATCAGATTTCATTTGGAATGCTTCATAGTCACTCAGTAAAATACTGAGTTTCGTTTCTTTTACTCGATTTGTTCCTTGAAAGGTAATATGAAGTCTATCCCATATTGCCTTAGATGATTCTTCCTCTGAGACACGATTATAGAGAGGGGTAGATAAGGCACAAAAGATAGCATTGACAGCTTTAGAATCAAGGCCTCTTTTTTTAGCCTTTTCAGCATCGGTCATTGTTGTGACATGATTTGCTCCGTCAGCAGAGGTTGGATTTGTAACAGTTGCAGGAACTACTCCATTCGTGACAACATCCCACATCAGATCATCATAGGCTTTGAAGAACCACTTCATCTTGTTGCTCCACATATTGTAGTCCTTCCCATCAAAGCATGGTGGCTTGTTGGCAAAGTGCGAGTCGCTTGTTCCTGAAGAGTGATTGCTAGACATAGTAGATCGTTAGCTCTGAAGTCAATAAACACTTCGTAAATATGAGCAACCTGCTCTGATACCAATTGTTGGATCTAGCAATATCACTTAGAGGAGGGGTGAATAGGTGATTCTGAATATAATTGAAATTTCTTGCGGAATAAAAAATAATTCAGTGTACGATTAGAATCAGGAACAGTATAACAGTGTGCAAAAAGTCTAAACACAAAAGTAAGAGTTTAGAGTAGAGAATATTGCACACGACGATTATAGTGGTTCGACTTAGATCAAGCCTACGTCCACTCTCCCACGATGACAGCCGATCGGCTGTATTTCACTATGAAAAATCACGAGAATTACAAACACTCAATCACTTGGTTTTTCTCTCTCTCAGATTTTCACAATGAATAAGATTTTGGGTACATAGAATATTTTCGGATAGAACTCAGATTATGCTTGCACTTTGGATTGTTGTTCGCCCTCTTTCTTTTTAGTCCATCATGGTTCTTCTTTTATACTCCCCTGCCTCCGAACTAGCCGTTGGATTCCCAGTCAAGGGATCGCTCTTCAATCCTTGATTGGACGTCATCAATCGTGATTGAACGAGACTGTATCTTCAGAAGATATGTAGACCGTTGAGTAAGATATTGAACCCTTCTGATTCAGTCGCCCATACAACTGAATCTCCAGCTTCCATAAGTGTGATAAGTCTGAGTTGGTTCCCGAAGGAATATTCCTTAGAAGATGATATCCCATTGTAGAAAGTCCCTTGATTGATTGGAAGGGATATCAGGGAAATCGAATATCACAAGCTTTCCATAGGAATCTTGCCTTGATCGAAAACTTGACATACGTGGGTCTTCACGTTTTGCAAATGCAGAAACTGATCTTTCTCGGGTTTCGTCTTAGAACAGATCTGTTTCTTACTAGATCAGTTGACACGGAATGGTAATATGGAAATTTGATACAATCCATCGGTCACTGTTTAGATCGTTAGAAGTACTTCCATCTGACCCTCAGTCAGAAGCACTCCATCTGACCCTTCGTCAGAAGCACTTCCATCTGACCCTTCGTCCACGCGACAGAATTAGATCCACTCAACCTACTGCTTACACATTCTTTCTGCATCACATAACGTTATACAATTTCTTACGATAGTTTTGTTAGAATCAAAATATAAGAGAATTTCCACAACAGCCTAGAGGGAGAGAAGAATCCGAGGGGAGAGAGAGGAGATTGGGAGAGGATATTCAGACGAGAGCTATCGAGGATTTCGGGGGAAAGGGGGCGCCATTCGGAAAGGATCCCACACACAGAGACACACAAGGGAGACTGAAGGGACGATCGAGAGATCGAGAGATCGAGAGAGAGAGAGAGAGAGAGAGAGAGAGAGAGAGAGAGAGAGAGAGAGAGAGAGAGAGGTGAAGGCTGGGGGCGTTCTAGAGGCGAAGAAAGAAAAAGAAGAAGAACAGTGTCCATAGAGAGAGCGTGAGGAGGAGGGGATTTCAAAGCTCATACACACGGAGATGGAGAGAGTGCGACAGAAGGAGCTGAGCGATGGGGTTTTGAGCGAAAGAGGAGAACGAAAGGGCTATATGCATCCCCTCGGGCGGCCATGGAAGCTTGAAGGTCCGAATCTGTCAAGGAAATTTCAAAACAAACGAGGATAAACCAGGCCCAAGGATCGCCTCGGCAAGCTTCAAAAAGATCTTACGAGTCTTCGGAACTCTGCAGCATGAAGTTTCGTCACAAAAATTGTAATTGCCGTTAATGGGTTCTTAGACGTTCGTCAATGGCAGACCTCCGATTCTTTTGAGTTACTTTGTGAAACTTAGTTCATTATTCTCCTAATGCCTACCTGCCTCCAAATCTGCATTTGTTTTGCATTTTCATTGTGTGAAATCTTGAGTCGGCCTCTATACCCCCGAACCCATCGTGAGCTCCGCAACTTGTTCGCGACGTCCTCGACTCCCGTGCTCGACCAAGTAAGCTTCCTCAATCTCATGTGATGCAGCTTGATTAATTAGATGAGTTTTCCACATGGAATATAAAATAGTCAAGTTCCACCGGACGTTGGCTCTCGGTCAGTGATAACTAAGAGGATTCTTTGGTAGTTTGGGGGGGGAGCTTGAAGTTCATATATGATGCATGTCAAGCTGCTAAGATTAGATTAAGCTTAAGATTGGAGTAAGGTAGAGCAAAGTAAAAAAAAATGAATGAAAATCAAAAGACAAAAGAAGCTTCGGTCATGGCGAGGTCTGCGTCTGGTTCTCGGTGAAACTTCGTGAGGAAGAAGATACCCAACGAAGAAGACAACGTGATTAATAAATAAAAGAAAAAAGAACAAAAAGAAACAAACAAAAAAAACGTGGATGTGCAGATTAAGGGTGTGTGGGTTTGTTTTGTACATTGGGTCTAATTTGATTTTGGGTTGGCATGTAGGCTCATTTCAAAATCTGATCACATAGTGGGCTTTAGAATAAAAGTGGGCTTTTTCTTTAAGTGATTAAAAAACACAAAACGGGCCTTTCTTGTTTTAAACTTCATATGGGCTTCGGGTCCCATCCTAGCCCGTGGCTTTAGAAGGGTTGGGCTCAGGAGCCCAATCCGGATCACCATTTTCGGAATTACAAAATAATTAAAAAAAATAAAAAATAATTAAATAAAAAATAAAAAAATTCAAAAAATTCCAAAAAATAGGAAATAACCACTATCAACTGGCCATGGCCTATTTTGGGTCTTTCAAACCCCAATCTTTCTAAAATGACGATTTTACCCTTTTAGCAAATCGTCTCCCAAAAAATCGAAGAAATTCAGAAAATTCCAAAAAAATTTCAGAAAATAGGAAATGGCCACAATCAACTGGCCATGACCTATTTTTGGTTTTCTGAACTCCCGATCATTTCTAAAATGACGATTTTTCCCTTTTGGCAAATCGTCTTCCAAAAAAATCGAAGAAATTCAGAAAATTCCAAAAAAAATTCCAGAAAATAGGAAATGGCCACAATCAACTAGCCATGACCTATTTTTGGTTTTCTGAACCCCTGATCATTTCCAAAATGACGATTTTATCATTTTGGCAAATCGTCTCCCAAAAAATCAACGAAATTCAGAAAATTTCAAAAAAACTCCAGAAAATAGGAAATGGCCATAATCAACTGGCCATGACCTATTTTTTTGGTTTTCAGAATCCCCGATTATTTTCAAAATGACGATTTTTCCCTTTTGGTAAATCGTCTCCCAGAAAATCCAAAAAAAAAAATTCTAGAAAATGGAGATGGCCACGATCAATTGGTCACGTCCTATTTCGTTTAGTTCAACACCCAAACCTCCCAAAAATTGACGATTTCGCCCTTCGAGCAAATCGTCCCCAAATCTTCCTAGTCCACCCTTGTTCCTAAATCACACGTTCCCTAAGCCCTAAAGGCTATACTAGGAGGCCCTTGATTTGAATTGATGTGCATTGACGTGGTTCATTTATGCACTTGATTGCGCTTTCCTTATATTGATTGTGATTTGATATGATTAGTCTTCTAATCTGCATGAAACTCCTGAATCAGACTTACCTTACCCAAAATTGCGCCTACATGAAATCTTAGTTAAGAAAATCACTCGCGTTAGGTATCGAAAGGGCGTTGGTAATGACACCAACGTTACCAAGTCCCCGAACCCAAAATCTCTGGTTCCGCAGAACTGATCGATCTCTCCCAATCGATTAGTGAGGTTTTCGGTCCACCTTCCAAGAAGGACCGGTGGCGACTCCAAATGCATGCACACATAGCACATGCCACCACGACCACACTAAGGTCGAAAAGCGATCGACTCCTATCGTCGAACAACCCGCGTAAAAATTTTACTCCCATCGCGATTTGGTATGGGCCTGGGAGGGCCCGCGTCGAGAAAGCCCGCGATCCACATTGCAGAGTGGGGGCCCGATCGACAATCCATTAGCACGTCTGTTCAACCGCTGTAATAGGGGAAATTGCAAAGTGGTGGCCATATCCTATTTCGTTTAGTTCAACACCCAAACCTCCCAAAAATTGACGATTTCGCCCTTCGAGCAAATCGTCCCCAAATCTTCCTAGTCCACCCTTAGTCCTAAATCACACGTTCCCTAAGCCATTAAGGCTATACTATGAGGCCCTTGATTTGAATTGATATGCATTGACGTGGTTCATTTATGCACTTGATTACGCTTTCCTTATATTGATTGTGATTTGATAGGATTAGTCTTCTAATCTGCATGAAACTCCTGAATCAGACTTACCTTACCCAAAATTGCGCCTACATGAAATCTTAGTTAAGAAAATCACTCGCGTTAGGTACTGAAAGGGCGTTGGTAATGACACCAACGTTACCAAGTCCCCGAACCCAAAATCTCTGGTTCCGCAGAACTGATCGATCTCTCCCAATCGATTAGTGAGGTTTTCGGTCCACCTTCCAAGAAGGACCGGTGGCGACTCCAAATGCATGCACACATAGCACATGCCACCACGACCACACTAAGGTCGAAAAACGATCAACTCCTATCGTCGAACAACCCGCGTAAAAATTTTACTCCCATCGCGATTTGGTATGGGCTTGGGAGGGCCCGCGTCGAGAAAGCCCTCGATCCACATTGCAGAGTGGGGGCCCGATCGACAATCCATTAGCACGTCTGTTCAACCTCTGTAATCGGGGAAATTGCAGAGTGGTGGCCATATCCTATTTCGTTTAGTTCAACACCCAAACCTCCCAAAAATTGACGATTTCGCCCTTCGAACAAATCGTCCCCAAATCTTCCCAGTCCACCCTTAGTCCTAAATCACACGTTCCCTAAGCCATTAAGGCTATACTAGGAGGCCCTTGATTTGAATTGATATGCATTGACGTGGTTCATTTATGCACTTGATTACGCTTTCCTTATATTGATTGTGATTTGATAGGATTAGTCTTCTAATCTGCATGAAACTCCTGAATCAGACTTACCTTACCCAAAATTGCGCCTACATGAAATCTTAGTTAAGAAAATTACTCGCGTTAGGTACCGAAAGGGCGTTGGTAATGACACCAACGTTACCAAGTCCCCGAACCCAAAATCTCTGGTTCCGCAGAACTGATCGATCTCTCCCAATCGATTAGTGAGGTTTTCGGTCCACCTTCCAAGAAGGATCGGTGGCGACTCCAAATGCATGCACACATAGCACATGCCATCACGACCACACTAAGGTCGAAAAGCGATCGACTCCTATCGTCGAACAACCTGCGTAAAAATTTTACTCCCATCGCGATTTGGTATGGGCCTGGGAGGGCCCGTGACGAGAAAGCCCGCGATCCACATTGCAGAGTGGGGGCCCGATCGACAATCCATTAGCACGTCTGTTCAACCTCCGTAATCGGGGAAATTGCAGAGTGGTGGCCATATCCTATTTCGTTTAGTTCAACACCCAAACCTCCCAAAAATTGACGATTTCGCCCTTCGAACAAATCATCCCCAAATCTTCCCAGTCCACCCTTGGTCCTAAATCACACGTTCCCTAAGCCTTTAAGGCTATACTAGGAGGCCCTTGATTTGAATTGATATGCATTGACGTGGTTCATTTATGCACTTGATTACACTTTCCTTATATTGATTGTGATTTGATAGGATTAGTCTTCCATTCCGCATGAAACTCCTGAATCAGACTTACCTTACCCAAAATTGCGCTTACATGAAATCTTAGTTAGGAAAATCACTCGCGTTAAGTACCGAAAGGGTGTTGGTAATGACACCAACGTAACCAAGTCCCCCAATCCAAAATCTCTAATTCCGCAGAACTGATCGATCTCTCCCAATCGAGCGGGTGCCTGGCTAGCGAGGGTTAATGGGCCGTCCGATGTTGTATGATCGGACGCGGGCCTCTCCCAAGGTCCATTACCCAAATCGCAACTGCTAGATATACGTGGTCGACCTTCAGTGTGGTCTAGTGACATGTGATAAGTGTACATGCCAAGGAGTCGCCACCAATCGTTTCGTGGGGGGTACGATCGAAAACCTCATCGAATAGTTGGGAGTGGTCTATTCGATCCTGCGGAAACCAGAGAATTGGGTTCGGGGACTTAGTTACGCCAACTGTCAGAGTTGACGTCCGTTCGGTACCTAAGCTGAATGGTTTATCTGATCCTTGGATTTCATATAGACGAGTGGGGTACAGATCCTAAATCTAGGAGTTCATGTAGATGGGAATAGCTACCCTATCACTCATAATCATTAGAAATAAGTGCGCAAATCAAGGATCCAATACATGCGGATAAAACACATGAAAGCAGCATGGCATCCCTTATGAGGCCCTATTAGCCTAGAGAAATGTCAATCAAGGATTAAGAGTGATTTGGACATGATTCGCCCATGAGGGGCAGAATCGCAATTTTGACCTATCCAGGGACAATTCGCCTTGAAAGGGCAAATTTGTCATTTTAGTTAAATTGGGAAGTCAAAAGATGGGGGAAATAGGATTGGCTATCAATCCAATCCATTTTTCATTTTTTGAGAATTTTCAGAATTTTTCTGGAATTTAAAAGTGATTTTACCCTCGGAAGGGTAAAATCGTCATTTTGGACAAAGATGATGACTGAAAATCTCAAATATTAGGGTGGATCGCCCACTTGACCCAAACCCTAATTTTAAGAAATTTTCAGGACTTGATTGGGGACAAGAAAGACGATTTTCCCATTAAAGGGCAAAATTGTCATTTTGAGAAAAGAGGTGGAACTCGAAAACCCAAGCCTAAGAATTGGTCGCCTACCCGACCCTAATTCTTACCTTGGCATTATTGGCCTTATCTCGCATATACAGCAGAGGCGACTTACCTCTAAAGGGTAATATCGTCAAGTCTTAGAAAAATGGATAAGAAACCCCAAAAATAGGGTCGACCAGTTGTCTATGGTCAATCCTCGATTTTTGGGGACTTCTGGAGTGTCTAGGATTTTCCCACAATTTTTCCACATTTTTTTGGAATTTTGTTTGGAATTTTCTAGCATTTTTTGGATTTTCTACGAGTTTTCTGTTTTTTTTTAAAATCATTTTTTTATTAAAAAAATGTTATTCGGACCGGGTCGACCCGACCCACTTGGGTCGGGACCCGGCCCAGACCCGAACCCGCGGAAACCGTACGCTCAAAATGACGCCGTATCTTCTTTTTTATTTTTTGAATTATCCGACTCAGATCCGACGGTTCCTATTGAACCGCGTGGCTAATCCACGCCCGTCAGATCTGATTACTAAAACCTACGGTTCATATTGAACTGTAGACTCGATCAGGGCCGTCTGATCAGACTACTTAAACCTACGGCCACGATTAAAACCCACGACTCGATCAAGACCGTCCATCCATACTAATCTAAACGACGTCGCCTACCGACTAACATATGCGGCGTCGTTTCATCCGATTTTTATTTTTCTGATTTAAAACTATTTCCGGATAATCCTAATTACTAATCGAACGGCCACCGTTTATTAGACTCGATTAACCTCAGCCGTTGGATCTACCTATTCAAATAACAGACCCCTAACGGCCTGCTGACTGGACAACCACGTGGACCAATGGCCGAATGCCACCTAGGACTTTTGACTCGTTGACTTTGCCACATCGACTTCATCTTCAACCTCGCGACGGTGACGGTATGAACGGCCAGGAGCTTCCGACGACGATCTAACGGTGAAAACTTGACTAAATTGTTCGAAACCAACGCCAATCGACTCGTCTTATCTTCCAATCTCACATATATGGGAATTGAAGCACATCGATCACTAAATCACGAGTATCAGGCAAAGCGCCGAGTACGGCCATGGCAATCTAATAACTCGATTCATAGTAAATCATGGCAATTCAGTCACAGAATAGTACCAATGGAGGTTCAGAAGGCTACCTCGAGCTCCGATTGAGCTCCTCGGCCCAGATTTGGCTGGGTGACGTTGAACAGTGGTTCGGCAATGGAGGTTGGATTGGAAGACTCGATTGGATGTGTTAAGACAAAATCGATGCAAACAAGATATGCGACAGTGGTTAGTAATGCTTGGGGAACAAAATGCACACGCTAAATCAAAGAATCAAGACCGAACCCGAGTTCTGCCATTGATGCTTAGTGTAAAATTCGAAGCTCTGACTTACCTATTCTCACGATTTCGCGGGGCGCGGCCGGCGGCGATCGCTTCCTGGCGCTCTGGGCGAACTTCAAACGGTCTTTTCTAGCTTTGGTCTGGCCGGAGACGGCCCAACCGGCGCCTTGCAGTTGAGCTCGAGTTCTCGACGACAGAGGGTCGGAGAACGAGCTCTCTCTCGCGTTCTCTCCCTCTCACACGATTCAGTTCGTCCTTTACCAACTGAATTGACCAACCTCCTGCTTCGCGAAGGTTTGTTAGCTTATATACCTGTTTCGAATTTTGGCAGGGAGCGGAGGGAACTAACAGACTTGGATCGCACGTGTAGCCACGTGATTTCAGGTCTAAAGGGCGTCGGGGAGACTGGGATTCCGTTTAGCTTCGTTTGGTCCTCCGGCGGGTCTCATCCTGCGCGATTTGACATGGATTTGGCCAGCGTTTGACGTTTGTTGACTTTTGCAGGCGTGCAGGTTTGACTGACCTCGTCGGAGTTCGTCCGGCGGCCATTTGCCTCGCGGCCGGTCTTGATTGAAAGGTATTGAAGTGAGGAACAAAACGCCCACATTTCCCTTTTCAATTAATCGCGAATTGCCCTTCAATTTCTTGATCAAAATCAGCTCAGGACTGTTCATTTGCGCGAGGAAGAAGATGGCACTGTAGCAAACCGGTTCAGACCGGTCAGACCGCCGGTCTGACCGGTCTGAACCGGTTCCGAATTGGATTTTTCAAAATTAAACCCAAATTAGTATGAAATTTTTACAATTGAACCTCATAATCGAATCTAGGGCATGAATTCTATAAAAAAAAATGTGATTTTGCCAAAAAGTTCATATCAATTTCAACAAAAACCCCTAATTTCCTTTTAATTGCAAATTGGGGAATTATGCAATTAAAGGTTCAAATGATCAAATTGGGTCAAATTACCTGTGCCAATCGATTCAAAATGGTGAAACCCATCGGGCAGTATGTTTAATTTGCAATGATAGCCCTTGAATTGAAAGTAATTTCAATTATGCTCAATTTCAAGGACTAAAAATGCAATTTTAGTATGCAATTTTGCCAAATTCATACAATTGAGCAATTTGTACAAACAATTGGGCTAAATTGCAATAAGGGACAGTTATAATGGATGTCAAGATCCTAGAAAATGCCAAAATTGCAAATTAAAAGACTCGATTGACATTTGTTTCTCAAATTCAATCATATGTATAACAAAGGAACATATACAATTGAATTTGATTTTGGACTTTTTGTGAGGTCAAAAAGACAAGGGATTTAAAAGAAAAATATTGGCTATTTTTCCATATTTGTGTGACCTCAAACGCTATTTTTCTTGAATTTTTGAGTATTTTTCTATTTTCTAAAAAATACTAAAAAATGTGAAAAATATGAAAAATTATTTTTTGGTCAAGAATGGTTCATTGGGCTTGGCCAAGGCCACTAAAGTTGATTTTGTAATTTTTTTTGACTTTTTATGGATTTTTGTGATTTTTCAAAATAAAGCTAAAAAAGACTTGGTTAAAAATCAAGTGTCAACAGCTGCCCCTCTTTGAGAGGAATCTCGCGAGAGGTTTCGCTCAAAGACAGGTGACACCTGAGTCTGGACCAACTCGACTGGGGGAAAGAAAAACGAATCTTGACACTCAATCTTTCTTGTCCCGCTGGTGAACGCTCTGCTCCTTATTCTTTTGCTGACATGAGAGAGAAAGTAGAGAGACCCACCTGCTTTTTACCTGTTTGATCACCTGCCTGATGCTCGTGCGGCATGCGTGGTGTATATCGGGTTCAAGCGAATACCTAGGGACTCGTTTTTTGAGTATCCTAGGGCGGTTAAACTCTAGCCTGTATGGTAGGCCGTACCAGAATGAGATTCCTTATACTTGACAAGAACCTGTGGATGACGCACCCAGTCTCTTAGGGATTGTCGGGGTTTTGATCCGTATGGGGGATCAGACCATGAATAGGACTCCTTTCTGCTAGGAACCTATGGATGACGCACCTAGTCTTTTAGGGATTGTCGAACATTTTGATCCTTATGGTGGATCAGGCCGAGAATATGACTCCTCTCTGCTAGGAACCTATGGATGACGCACCCAGTCTCTTAGGGATTGTTGAACATTTTGATCCTTCAGGGGGATCAGGCCGAGAATAGGACTCCTCTCTGCTAGGAACCTATGGATGACGCACCCAGTCTTCTAGGGATCGTCGAACATTTTGATCCTATATTCTAAGGAATTAACTAGGATCTTTACAAATGAGGTGTGCCTAACCCTTAGGCTTCACCAGATGAGCTATTCTGGGTTTAGGGGTTACCTAGAACCTCACAGAAAGCAGATTTTGTCAACAGTTTTCGATCCTATGTTCTAAAGAATTAACTAGGATTTATACAAATGAGGTGTGCCTAACCTTTAGGCTTCACCACAAGAGCTATTCTGGGTTTAGGGGTTACTTAGATCCTCACAGAAAGCTGGTTCTGAAAATTGTCCTTTCGACACGCGAGGCGTTATTCTGGGATTTGGGGATTCCAAGTATCCTGCAGAAAACTTAAACCTGCAAAAACTTTGATAAGATTTTTCTGGGATCTAGGGGCTACCTGAGTTCTCGCAGAAAGATTGTCTTGAATATTGTCCTTTCGACATTGAATGTGACATTCTGGGATCTGGGAGCTCCAGGTATCATGTAGAAAGATCAAACCTGTAATACTGGAATCTCACAGAGGGAGATGAATTCAAACATTGTCCTTTTGATATTGGAGGTGACATTCTGGGATCTGGGGACTCCAGGTATCCTGCAGAAAGATCAAACCTGTAAATTTGAAATCTCACAGAGGGATGATTTCGGAGATTGTCCTTTTGACATTGGAGGTGACATTCTGGGATCTGGGAGCTCCAGGTATCCTGCAGAAAGATCAAACCTGTAAATTTGAAATCTCACAGAGGGATGATTTCGAAGATTGTCCTTTTGACATTGGAGGTGACATTCTGGGATCTGGGAGCTCCAGGTATCCAAGAGTGATACAAGCCATTTTAGGAGCCGAAGTCATCAAGAATCTTGCAGAAGCTCCAATCTGAAAATTTTCTTACCAAAGGCACATCAATGGTCTTTAAGTGATATCTGATGTCAAACTGACAACACTTTATGACTTATATCATAGTCATGAAAAATTTCAATGAATGCATTTCGATGCTGGAGGTTATCCAAAACACCTTGCGACATACGGAAGTGATCAAAAATCCCTTGTGAGGAAAGTTTGAATCAAACAATCTGAAATTACCCACAAGAGTTTGGTTAAAACGTCCATTGGAGTATTCTCATAAAAAAGGACTTCTCACCATTTTTGAGATAATGGTCTTTCACCAAGAATGCACTCGAATTTCCTATCAAACCTGGGCCTAGGGTTCAGGATCATTCGCAGTGAATACACCTTGATCGATCAGGAGGACTTCTTAGGGACCGTAATGCTGGGCTTGGTCAATGGTTTTCAATGGGGACTTGCAAGCAAGTCAAGGTTATTAAAGAGAAGTCTTCAATGTCTGCTCCAAGTTTACAAGTCAAGAAACCTGCAAAATGAGAAAGAAGTAATCTTGCTCGAACTTCTTCGAGCTAAGCTTAGACATTAAACCCTATGTCAATCCAAGTTCCTTAATCAGAAAAGGCTTTTCAGGGTTGTAACGTAGGTAGGTTTGGGGACCAAAGAAGGCTTATTTTTGGCTCAGAATACGCGAAGGGTTTAACATTGGTGATCATTGCAAGTTTGCCGCCATCTTGCCCCTTCTGGTTCGAAGAGCGTCTTCAGTCTTTGAAGTGCTTTAATAGTCTTTGAAGAGCATTGTCAGTCTTCGAAGCGCACATTTGTCTTTAGAGAATATCTCTTTCATGTTGAGACGGTGTCAACATCTTGTTGACACCTGATTTTTGACCATATGTTATTGCGATTTTTATTTTTTAAAATTAATTAAAAATATAAAAAAGGTCATAAAATCACAAAATCAACTTTGGAAGCCTTGGCCTAGCCTTGGGGACCAATTTTGAACAAAAAATATTTTTTAGTATTTTTTGAATTTATTTTATCTATTTTCTCGTAGAGCCATTCCTTATTCATTTTGTCAATCAACGTGTGATGCATTGGGATGGCTAAAAAAATGAGAACTGGCCGACAATAGTGGGATGAAAGTGGAACGAAACGGCGCCAAAAGAGAGAAGAAGATGAGTTTTTAAAAGAAAAGGGGATCCACGTTCTCCTTCAAGTCCATCACTTTACACAAGACGCGAGGGAGGTCTCCATCAGGCAGAGAGAGATTAATCTATAATTTCCAGCACTAGAGAAAAAAAAAAAAAAGAAAGCACGAACAGCAACCCTTCATCGCCACTCCCCACCGCTTCACCTACATCCATCACCGCAGCTTCACCGCCGGCGAAAAAAACACTTGTCAGAGTTCGCCGAATTCGGCTGCCTCTCAAGCGTCGAAGCAAAGCGAAGTGAAGAACGCGACGCAGAGTACAGCAAACGTGGAAACGCCAAAACCAACGACGCACGCTCCAGAAAGTTTTCACCGGGAAGCAAAGCTTCCTCCTCCACTCTCTCCGTCAACCCTTGGAAAAGGCCCTCTTGGTGGTGATGTTCAGGGATGACAGTTTTACAACCTTGGAGTCTCCTCCGCCGACTTTTCCTCCCTGACGTCAAACAATATCGGGTTGAAGGACACTGATGATGGGAAAGCCAAAGAATCAGTCCAACCGGTCTAAAGAGGCGCATTTGCTCTAATTCTTCTTTTCCTTTGCAGATCCACTGAAGAAACATCAAAGTCATACCTCGTGGTCTCCGCTCCTCGCGAACAATCCTAATTGATTCACCAAGCATCCCGATCAGCGGCCATAGAGTCCTGACGCCGCTACTCAGATATGCAATTCCTGTCCAACTCAGCAAGCCTTTGGCGCAGACAAATCAGCCGATGAGTCACCTCGTTCGAGCCGTCCCATGCCCGCTTTCGACGACGACAAAACCTGTTCTGGCCTCTTCGTCGGTACCCGCCCTTGCTGGTCTGAGCTCGCTGCCATCGACCCTTCTTGTCCTACAATGAGAGGCCGTTGCCGCAAACTCCCTTTTTGTCTTCCATTGGAGTTTCCTTGCCATGCCTAGCAACACCATGTTAATCTAGCTCGAATCCATTGGCGTTATCATTAGTGTTTCTTGGTTTTTGGTCCATCACCTGTGAGGAGTTTCATCGGCGTTTATGGATTGGAGTCCATCATCCTACTTCACTGGTGGTTGAAGTTAGGTTAAAGAAACATGAGAATTCTTCACTCCCGGATACACAATCATCCATAGAATTCTCTTGAATAAGTCCCAGCCAAAGGAAGACCATACAAGGCTAGGATCGAACTTGGACATACACGAAGAAGAGGATATCTGTGGAATACATTGTTTGTCCACACCTCACTTCAACAATTCATGCCCAACTCTAAGCTTCCTCACGGAGGCAATACACAAAGTTGAGGAGAAAAGGACAAAGAAAAGGGGAGGCTTATTTTTTATTAATATAAAATACTTGCATCTCATTATCTTGCTTTTCTTCATTCAGCAGGCCCACTGAGATGGATTTTATTTCCAGAAAACGTCAAAAAGGAACCTTCATCCAGAAACTTTGGTTTGGAAGATCACTGAGAAAGAGAAAGGAGTCCAAGTCCTCGCTCGCGAATCGTTCTTTCTCCGATCCTCACTTTGAAATTGGGAATCGATATCCGCAACACTTTGAATTAGGTAACGGGCATGGAGATGGTCGCTGGCTGGGGCTGAGCGATTGAAGGCCGATGTCCAATCCGGTATGTTTTACGTACCCGATCCGTATATCAGGGTTATTTTTCTAAAATGTCGCCATTATAGATTTGGTTTGCATGTATTTATCTCAGTTCAGTAGTTAGCTTATGTATCTGGTTGAGTGTTGTCTATTGCCAATGATATGCTTTTTGTTAAAATATTTTCTGAAAATACAAAAAATATTAATAAAACAGAAAAATCCAAAAAAAAGGAGAAAAATTCTAAAAAAATTCAGGAAAATCCCAAAAAAATAGGAAATGGCCACAATCAACTGGCCAAGGCTCATCCCGGGTGTTTTGAACCCGGTCCTTCTTAAAAATGACGATTTCGCCCTTTGGGCGAATCGTCTCTCAAAAAATGAAGAAAAATCAGGAAATTCCAAAAAATTCTCAAAAATGGGAAATGGCCACGAACAACTGGCCATGGAATATTTTGGGTAATTCGGTATCCAAATCTTCCAAAAATTGACGATTTTGCCCTTCGGGCTAATCGTTCCCAAATCTTCCAATTTTGCCCCTGGTCCTAAATCACGCCTTCCTTAAGCCCTTATGGCTATACTATGAGGCCTTTGACTTGAATTGATGTGCATTGAAGTGATTTATTTATGTACTTGATTGCGCTTTCATTTAAATTGATTGTGATTGATAGGAACAGTCTTCCAATCTGCATGAAACCCTGAATCAAGCCTACCTCACCTAAAATTGCGCCTGCATGAACTCTTAGCTAGGAAAATCACTTGCGTTAGGTACCGAAAGGGCGTTGGTAATGACACCGACGTAACCAAGTCCCCGAACCCAAAATCTCTGGTTCCGCAGAACTGATCGACCTCTCCCAATCGGTCAGTAAGGTTTCCGGTCTACCCTCCAATAAAGACCGGTGGCGACTCCAAATGCATGCACAAGTTGCACATGCCACCACGACCACACCGAAGGTCGAAAGCGATCGACTCTTATCGTCGAATCCTTCTGAAAAATACTCCCGCCGCGATTTGGTATGGGCCTGGGAGGGCCCGCGCCGATCCAAGGCCCGCGATCGGTAATCCATTAGCCGCGTCCGCTTCCGGATGGGTCGCGACACATCTTGTCTACGCTTTCATCATCTGAGTGTGACATGATTTAGGAGTATCTTTTGCAGTCCTGCTCCCTTGGGATTTTCTTTTATAACCAGATCTCACTAGTGACCTATACAAAGGTATCATGCCATCTTTTGGCAGTTTACAAGATCAAACACATGGTTCACAAGTGTACAAGTATTTGGACGGGCACTAGCCTTGCTTTTACCAGGCACTTTGCTTTTTCTTGATGCCCAGGATCGAATTTTTCTCTCCTCTTTTTTTTTTCTTTTGTCGAAATCCATCATTTTCTTTTCTTTTGGGGACCAGAATTTTTAAATGAGTGTGCTAGGTGTATAACTTGAATCTCAGCACTCAAACATTAGTCTAGGAATTTTTACAAATCATATCTTTCGAACTTTTTCTGCTCTTGAAGTGACGTTGCTTTCGTCTTGGAATATGCAATGATCACCAACGAGTTTGCGAAATGAAGTACAGGCTCAACTGGGTTGTGCAAAGGGTAAAAGTGTATAGGATAGAGAAATGAATGCTTTTCATCATCCTAAAGCATCTGAATTACCATAGAAGTTAAAGCGACAAGCAACACACGAAGATTGATGCAAGTCAGAGAAAGAAAACTTCTAACCATTTACCTCCTGATACTGTTGGATGTACCTCCAGTTTGCCCCACTGTGGGGTGGTTCTTGACAGGGGTAAAGAATGAAACCGTCGTTCAAAGGGTAATCAATGGTTACCTGTAGTGTTTATGATAGAGAAACGAATGCCTCCGTCGTCTCAATCCATGTAATCACTACGAATAACCCTTACGCCCGTAGGTCAAGGTCTCGCTATCCTTACCACTCCACTCATCTCTCAAGTGTGTACGGGACGTGTTTGGACCAGGCTTGCCTCTTGTCTGGAGAAACATCCTTTTGAACGGTTCAAACAACTTTTGTTGGAAAAGTTCATTTCGCTTTCTCCAAAACTTACCCTCTAAGGGGATTTATGATGCACAATGCATATTTCAATCATGTTCAGATAACCTCCAAGTTTAAACATGAATGCCAATGACATGACTGTGAGAATTTTGCGTCTTTCTAGACATGAGATTTGAATGTATGCTAGATTCCAAGAAGCCTTCAAATTCTAGCAAAAAGGGTTCTGACAGTCTTAAAACCCGAGAGATAGGGAAATGAATACTTACCTGTCCAGCGTGGCCAGGGATCCCTGAAAAAATATGAAAGGAATATGTCAGTGTATGCTATCGAATTTCAGAAAATTAGAACGATACACCTTACCCTTGATCATGCGCTCCAATGGAAATTCATAAATTCATGAAAATCTGACCACCACGCCGTTAGGTCTCCTTGATCATGCATTCCCATCTGAATGCCAATGCGTAGATTACATAAATAAGCCATTTTGACCTATGGCGATGATGCCTTCGTCTGATTGGGGCAATGAATCCTGCTCAATGGCTTCATTCATTTTGGAGCGTGCCCCTGTGCCATTCTTTGCAGTTTCCTGCTCTTCGTTTTGCTATCTGCTGTCTTCATCAGACATTCCTGGTATTTGCCATCGAGGGCCTTGCTTCCTTAGGTCCTGCAATATTGAACACATGCTAATGTATGCATGGATGCATGATCTGCTTATGCAATGACTATTATGATGACTCGGCTCAATCCGGGATGAGTCATATAATCGAAATCTGATTTTATTTCAAGGGTAATACTTCTTCACAGCATCTGAGTTTACAGGGTGCCCCAGTTCTTCTCCTTCGGAGTTTACAAGAATCAATGCTCCTCTAGTTAGAATCTTCTTGATAATGTAGGGGCCTTCGTAATTCGGGGTGAATTTACCTCCCGGATGGGTATTACTCGGCAAAGTCTTCCTAATTACCAAGTCATTTACTTCGAAATTTCTGGTCTTGACCTTTCGGTTAAACATCCTGGCTACCCTCTTCGGGTAAGTTTGTCCATGACAAATGGCTTTAAGACGCTTCTCGTCGATTAAATTCAACTGTTCGTATTTGTGTTTGGAATATTCTGGCTCAGAGAGTTTACCCTCTGACAAGATTCTCAAAGAGGGAATCTTAACTTCCACGGGTAGAACTGCTTCCATCTCATACACCAGACTGTAGGGAGTTGCCCCTGTAGAAGTCCTGATTGACGTTCGGTAAGCCATTAAGGCGAAGGGCAGCCTTTCACGCCAATCCCTGTAGTTTTCTGCTGTTTTAGCCAATATTCTTTTGATGTTTTTGTTGGCTGCTTCCACTGCCCCATTCATCTGTGGGCGGTAGGGGGATGAATTCAGATGTCGGATATCAAAGTGATCCAATAGACCATTGACAATCTTGTTGTTCAGGTTAGACCCATTATCTGTGATGATCGCTTGAGGGGTACCATACCGGGAGATTATGTCTCTTTTGACGAATCTTGCCACATTTCTTGCAGTGACGTTCTTGTAAGAACTGGCTTCTACCCATTTCGTGAAATAATCAATCGCTACCAGGATGAAGCGATGACCATTTGAAGCCACAGGATTAATAGGCCTTGTCATGTCTATCCCCCACATAGAGAAAGGCCAAACTTCAGACATTTGGTGTAGTTCGTTTGGGGGTGCATTGATTTTATCACCATATATTTGGCATTGGTGGCATGACCGGACATGCTGGCAGTAATCTGATTCGATGGTCATCCAAAAATAGCCAAGCCGCATGATCTTCCTGGCGAGGAGGTGGCCGTTCATGTGAGGCCCACATATACCTTCATGGATCTCTTTCATGAGAATATTTACTTCCTTGGCATCTACGCACCTCAACAGAGTAGAGTCAAACGACCTTTTGTATAGAATTTATCCGCTGAGGAAGAACTTGCTGGCCATCTTGGTTATGTATCTCCGGTCTCCTAGGTGGCATCCTTCAGGAAACTCCCCTTTTGAAAGATAATTCTTGATGTCGTAATACCATGGTTCCCCATCAAATTCTTCTTCGATTAGCATACAATAAGCTGGCCTTTCAACTATATTGATCCTTAGGGGTTCTATATCCAACCCTCCAGTTGTTTGTAACATTGAGGCAAGGGTGGCTAACGCATCTGCAAATTGATTATGAGATCTCGATAGGTACTCGAATGACACTTCTTCAAATTTGAGTGTTAATTCTTCAAGGTATTCGTGATAAGGGATGAGCTTTGCATCTTTTGTCCTCCATTCTCCCTGTGTCTGTAAAATGATGAGCATGGAATCTCCAAAAACTTGCAACCTAGGTATCTTCATGGAAATGGCCAATCGTAGGCCTAGAATGCACGCCTCATATTCTGAGATGTTGTTGGTGCAAGGAAAAGTTATTTTTGCCGCCACAGGGTAATGTTGATCATCAGGGGATATCAGTACTGCCCCAGTGCCTGCCCTTGATAGATTAACAGCACCATCGAAATACATGACCCAATTGTCCTCTGCTAAGTTTAGAATTTGACCTTCTGTGCTTGTTACCTCAGGAGACTCACCGTTTGACGGGTTTCTGCTAGCATGTCAGCTATAGCTATTCCTTTTACTGACTTCTGTGGAGAACACTTGATGTCAAACTCAGACAGCATCACTTGCCATTTTGCTAATTTCCCAATTAAAGCGGGTTTCTCTTGGAGGTACTTGACAGGACCGTTCTCTGTTATGAGCTGAATGTGGTGGTGTAGGGTATACTGCCTCAGTCTGCGAAGTACCTATACCGCTGCTACACAGGCCCTTTCAACTGGTACATATTTTGCTTCAGATGGCGTGAAGGCTCCCAAGGATGACCCTTTCTTTACCATCTATCGCGCTTGTTCGGGCAAGTAAGGCTCCCAAGGATCCCTGCTGTATAGTCAGATATAAGGTCAATGGGTGACCAGGAATTGGTGGCACAAGTACCGGCGGTGTGATCAGATAGTTTTTGATCATTTGGAATGCCCTGCTGCATTCAGCATCCCATGTTACTTGCGCGCCTTTCTTAAGCAATTTGAAGATTGGCTTAGCCACATCAGACAGTTGATTGATAAATTTGGCAATATAGTTCAGTCTCCCCAGAAGGCTTCTCACTTCTCTTACTGTGGAGGGAGTTGACAGATCGTGGATAGCTTGAATCTTTGAAGGATCAATCTCAATGCCCCTGTTACTGACTATGAACCCAAGAAGTTTCCCAGATCTCGCCCCAAACACACATTTGTTAGGGTTCAACTTCAACTTATATTTGCGCAGGCGCTCAAATAATTTTCTTAACACCTGTACGTGATCCTGCCCTTTCTTGAATTTGGCGATCATGTCATCGACATATACTTCAATTTCTTTGTGGATCATATCATGAAATAATGTGACCATAGCCTTCTGATAGGTAGCCCCGGCGTTCTTTAATCCAAATGGCATGACTTTGTAGCAAAAGTTCCCCCAGGGTGTGGTAAAAGCAGTTTTTGGTTTATCTTCTTGTTTCATGAAGATTTGGTTGTATCCCGAGAATCCGTCCATAAACGAGAACAATTCATAACCTGCTGTGCTATCCACCAACACATCAATGTGAGGAAGTGAAAAATCATCTTTTGGGCTTGCTCTATTCAGATCTCGGTAATCCACGCAGATCCGAACTCTACCATCCTTCTTCATGACGTGGACTATATTTGCAATCCAGTCTGAGTGTGGGATAGCTTCAATAAAGCCTACCCTAAGAAGTTTCATGACTTCTTCCTTAATTTTGTCTTCCAACTCGGCATTCATCCCTCTGCTGCCTTGTTTGACAGGTTTGATACTGGGATTTGTGGGTAAGGCATGCTCCACGATCCTAGGATCTAGGCCTGGCATATCAGCGTAAGACCATGCAAAAATGTCTTGATATTCTTTTAATAACTCTGTGAACTTGAGCCTTTCATTTCGGGATAAATGCCCGCCGATCTTGACCTCTTTGATATTCACGGAGTCTCCCAGATTAACAATGATTGGTTCTTCTGAAGTAGGAGGCGTCGATTCCTCAAATGCATTCCAATATCTGCGGATAGACGCATAACCCTCGTCTTCATCTTCCTCAATGGTATAAGAATAGTTACTGGAGAAATCTGAATCTCGTAACAACCTGGTATGCATGTTTGAGATGATATGCCTGAAATGTCATGAGTATGGTTAGTTCGTACTCCATAAGAATGACATGCATGATCATGGAAAGTCTTTTCGAAAGAGTTTTCGAAATAGGTACAGTTATAAACGGGACTAATCCTCATGTCATTGGATATCTTGGCCCCAAGGAAATCTCTTTGGAAATCAGGAATCATACGGCAAATCAGGCCTCAAGCTTCTGTGCAGAAGACTAGTATCATCATTGGGCTGATTCGTGGTTCCATATGTCCTTAACAAAATATGTATGGTTTTATTGAATGCAAGATGGGCCGCATTACAAGATGTGCTATTTGGACCAACGGCCGGAGATCCAAAGGCGTTTCCCTATACGTACAATAAGTAAAGAAAATGCGACAAAATGCAAAAAGTTCTAAATGCAGTATCTAAAAACAAGGGAAGAGTCTTGTTACTCAGAGGAAGTGGCTTCATCACTTAGCCACTCTATGACGGCATTCACAGAGTTGTCTTCAAGAAAAGGATTTGTCAGATCTGGTTCTATTGGTGAAGTGACATCTTCTTCAGACAACCATTTAGAGTTCTGGTTGAAGTAGGCATTTAAAGGATTATTGAACATTCGAAACCTGCCTTTCCAAGTTGGAGAACCGATGAACGAGTTATTCGGGTTGTTTCGGCCTCCCCGACGTCCCAGGCTTTTGCCTCGGCCTCGGCCTTCTGCTTCCGGGACAGATTCATTCATGCGATACTTCTGATACCCCAAGCCCCTTCTATGCGGGTTAGCTTTTAACTGCAGGGGGCATTTATCCCTTGACTGTGTTTACCCAGACCTTTTCTAGGATCAAACCCATATGCCAGTAGCATCTTGGCTGGTAAAAGATTGGCTTCTGAGATGTAGGGGGTTCTCAACCTTGTCCCTGCCGGGGTATGAACTATGGCTACTAGTTCTAGGGAATGATAACTTGCTTCTGTCTTCACTTTGGGTTCAACATAGGGAATGGCGCTGTTTTGGTATGTCTGGGGGTCGACTTCTCCATGTATGGTAATCACCTTCCCATCCACTACAAAGCGTACTTTTTGATGCAAGCTCGAAGGGACGGCTCCTGCTGTATGGATCCAAGGCCTTCCCAGCAAGAATCCGAATGCACTGGGCAAATCCATTACTTGGAAGTTTATAGAGAATTTTGTCCGGCCAATGAATACGTCAAGCTCAATCTCGCCCACCACGGTCTTCCTCATTCCGTCGAAAGCTCTTACAGCCATTTTGGATGCCTTAATCGTTTCCTCATTGATTCCCAGCCTTCTTAGGGTAACCAAAGGGCAAATATTGAAGGCTGATCCATTGTCGATCAATACATGTGCCACTCTTTTCCCGTTACATTGCGCGGAGATATATAAGGCCTTGTTGTGCCCTCTTCCTTCCATGGGGAAGTCCTCGTCAGAGAAGCTCAATTGGTCTTTTAAAAGGATCGCCCCCACAAAGTCCCCTAATTGTACCTCGTTAATTGTTTCAGGGACATGTACTTCGTTGAGTATTTTCAACAGTGCGTTCTTGTGCTTCTCTGAGTTGATGAATAAGTCTAGCAAGGATATTTGAGCCGGTATCTTCCTCAGCTGCTCTATTACTTCGAACTCACTGGTTTTGATGATTGATATGAGCTTTTCGGCGTCTTCCTTAGAGACTTCCTTTTTTTTTTATTCGCCTTCCCTAGGGGCATAAAACCGACCAGGCCTCATTACCGCGTCTACTTCATTAGTCCCATAGTCCCAATGGGCTGCTTTAGGATCGTATTGTTCTATTGGAGGGACTTCTATAGTTATAGTCGTCTGATAAGATGTCTCTGGTTCAGCCGTGTTGTCTGCTTCTTCTTGCGGCTATTGAATCATAACATGCTTGACTAGGTAGTCTTTCGCCCCACTCATGCTATCAAGTTCTTCTAATCTGATTACCACTGTCGTAGCGACTTCGACCATTGATACGGTGTCGTCAAGGCCTTTTGAAAAAAGTTCTTCTACGTCCTTCGAGATCTCTGGTTGAGAGAGATCATCCATACCTCCCCATCCGTCTGGTATGATGTCCTCAATTTTCTGATAAAAGCTGGGAGGGGCTGAATATTTCACTTTGAAGTTGTATCCCTCAGAATCTTGACCAAGGTTGTCTACAATTTCGCCCTTTTCAAGCACGTTGGCCATAAATTTGCGGTCCTCTAGACTTCGTCTCTTGGCTTCCAGTTCGTCCTTTTCGAATTCTTCTTCTGACTGAGTGACCGGCTTGAGACTGTCTACCAGATTCTCGTGTGGGATACCCCAGGTGCTACCCTGCTCAATTTTGATCACGAAGTAGCTTACTTCCAAAGATAAAGAAGCTTCAACTCCTTCGAATTCTTCATTGGTGATATCAGATATTATCCCTAAGCTCATCATTTTGGCAATGCATAGTTTCTTTTCGTCATCAGAGATCTCTCCTGCTTTTGAGTATGACGAAGCGGCTGCTAGCAAGTCGGTCAGCTTAGGCACGTCTATCTTCAGCTTAATGTAGTCTTACTCTGCTTCAGTAAATATCGCTCCTACTGCTTGATGATCTGGAAGTGGGTTTTCTTGTACATTTGGGGCCACATTGTCAAACTTCAGAATCTGACTGTCAATCAGAGCTTGCACCTTCAGCTTAAGAATATAACAGTTGTCCACATTATGTCCTCTCTCGCCCATGTGGTAGACACAGGTTTGGTTCTCGTCAAAGCCAGGATATTTAACAGGGTTTACCCTAGGCGGTTCTTTTGCCACCAGGCGTTGCTCTAGCAGCACTGGGAGCAACTTGGATAAAGGCCTTAGGAGCTGAGAAAATTGCTTCTGGGGTTGCCTTCTTCTGGGCTCTTGTACTTTCGGTGCCGACCAGGACGATCGTCCTTTGGTCTGATTGGAATTGCCAAACGGCTTGGGCTTGTGGGGATCCGGTATAAATGCTATGTCAAGTCCGGCTTCTCTCTCCATTTTCAAGGGATACTGCTTCCTAGTAGAAGCTTCATGAGGCCTTCTTTCTCTTAAGGCCCATTCTAGCCTTTCAGCAACCTTTATCAAGTGTGCAAATGTTTGACATCCGGAAGTGTTTAGCTTGTCAAAGTACTCGTAGGGGAGTGCCTTTAGGAATAAATCAATCAGCTCCACCTCTGGGATTGATGGCTTTACTTGGGTAGCCAAGGCTCGCCACCTCTGGGCATATGTCCTGATTGATTCGCCTCTCTCCTTTGAGGTTCGTAGAAGGTCTTCCCTCATCGGGGCCGTAGCTGTGTTGAACCTATACTTTCTGAGGAAGTCCTCTGCAAGATCTTTCCACCCGTCATTATCATCCAGGTCCAATTCAATGAACCAAGCCAGAGCGGCGCCAGCCAAACTCTCTTGGAACGTGTTCATTA
This sequence comes from Rhodomyrtus psidioides, assembly GCA_021437785.1. Taxonomy (NCBI): domain Eukaryota; kingdom Viridiplantae; phylum Streptophyta; class Magnoliopsida; order Myrtales; family Myrtaceae; genus Rhodomyrtus; species Rhodomyrtus psidioides. The sequence continues at coordinate 1,075,830 of JAILYB010000169.1, read as the reverse complement.
GTAGTGGAATATAATCCGAATAGTGCGCCATCTTGCGCAGGTAATATTTGAGGTGAGCGCGTGGACAGCCTGTCCCATTATACTTCCTCACGAAGTCCCTTTGCCTCAACTTCAGTTTTTACAATCTGCTTCACTTTTTCCTCCTTCTCGAGGTTGATAACAACAGGGGACGCTTTTTGTTGCGACGGGGTATTCGGCTCACGAATATCCTCCTCCGTAAGTTGAGTATTTCCCGTCGTTTCTTTATCAGCTATATCGGGTGCAAGTGATGGACTTGAGTTGTTAGGAACTACTGTTTGTCTGGCTTGGGAGGCTTCCGGCATTGCCTTAATATCAGCCATCATAGTTGCCATTGAACTATTTGATATTTCCCTATCAAAGGAAAGAAGGTTCGTGTCTGAACAGCATACAAAATGGGCAATTGGAATTGATACAATTTACCCTTCGTTCCTTGGGTCTTGGAATTTCCCTTTTATTTGGATTCTTTTGCCTTGACCTGTCGACATCTTTCCAGGAATAATATGCATATAAATGATGCATGCATGATATGTAAGATGCAAGTGATATAAGATGATTCTTGTTTGCAACGAAAAAAATGGATTCGTGCCTTTCACTCTGTTCACAGAAAGTATCTCTTTATCAAGTATGCCAATCTGTAAGGTTTGAATTCTTTCTTTTCGAATGCTCTTTTCAAAGAGACTTCTAATTGTTAAGAAACTTTTTCGAGTTTTCTCGAGAATTTTGTTCGCAGATTGAGCCATTATGACCCTCTTGAAATCATCTATCCTAAATGCATGTGTGAGATGATATGAAAAGTGGGTACTCCTTGTTCTGTCATTTTGAAGTCGTTGCTTCTTGGGTGTCTTGACTCTGTTCATCACCTGATAGGAAAAAGATAGGAAATATTATTCCCGCATCTGATTGAAATTATTTAGGAACGATACGTCCTTTTCTATCAAGAGGGATGGCTCGGCATCGTTCTTCTTGGAAGCGTTGTTGCTATGGCGAAACACTTTTTGTATTCAATGGATGGATTCCATTCCATTACGTTCCATGAGTGATAACCATTATTTCAGGGACTCGCCCCATGTATCACTATGCTGAATCTGATGTCTTCGGCTTGGGCATGCTTTCTGGATAGGGAAATTATTTCCCCCTCTATCAACTGAGTATTCCCCCTTGAGTTAGCTGATTTAGCCATATGAAGCTCCATTGTATCAAACTAATGCTTTCCCTGTTGGTTGAGTCAATCACTTCCATGTCAGGTGATTTTGGCGTTTGACATTCTTCGATCTATTTTGACACATGTCTTCAACTATCATTCTCTATATATGAAAGAGAAACATTTCAGTCATTTGTATGAGATGGAATCAGAATAAGGGAGAATTTACTCCCTTTTGTGACATCAGAGGATAAAACTTCATCGTAATTATCCGAAGGTCTCGGCATTTGATGTTGCACGATGCTCGACACTTTTTGGGTTCTGTCACTCTCCTTCTTTCGCCACTTTCGCTCTATTGATGCATTTCAATCTGTTTAGAGAGGAATAAAAAATGTTTGACTTTTGATTATGAAAATCATTTACTAAAACAAGTACTTCCTCTTGATTCAAAGATGGGCAACGATCATCTCTTCATGGTCTTTTCGATTTGTCATGACTTCATGACGCTCCTCAAGCACGCTACTACTCGAGATCCACAAGTGTAGATTTATCTCTATTTGTGTACATTTACGCCTTGAAGTGTTGCTTCGCAAATAAGCATTCAGTTTTCTTCATCCTCTTTGAGACGCGCTTTAATTGGCGATCATGCCATGTCACATTGGCCTCCAGTTTTGAGGGTCTACAATTGAGTCTTCTTTAAAGGGACAAATGTCGACCTCACACAATCATTTTATTTCACTTACATGACATGAGGAAGGAATACGTCAATTGTTGCACAATAGGCTCTAATTGAAACGATAACAGATTTACTATCTCCAAAGTATATTTCCTCAACTCCCATCACTTTGAGCATCAGAGATGAAGGAATGTTCCTTAACGGTCCCCACTCATTTTTTATAATCACTTGCAAGTGTGTGTAACCATGTCATCCTATAATCAAATCAATTTAATTTGGAACGAATACATCCTTTTTGACTTAGAGAGGTCGATCCAAATCGGGTTGCCCCTTTTTTCACGTTGTCTTGTTCTGGGCTTATCATTGTCGATTCATCTTATTTTGGAAACCCCATGGGTGGCATCCTGATGAAGACGCATCTCCTTTCATGTTACAGGGAAAACAACTCGCATCATTGGCCTTCAGCCGTTTTGACCTGTTGGCAAAAGAAATAACCAAGCAAGTCAAGTATAACACTAGAAGTTTTTATTGGAACGACTACAGTTTTACCATTGTTTGATCACATCTCGCATGCGATTAGATGAAGGAATCTTCAATAAATGTATGTCATGTATAGCCTGTCAGAAAGGAGACACACTTAGCATTTTACATAGCAAAGACATCTTTCAATGAGGTCGCCTCTTATAATGAAAGCAAGGCGACAATACATATCCCATAATCCCTATTTACGGGCATCTGATGTCCGCCAAGATTTCAAGATAAGAGGATACGTCATTAAAAGATCGATCCACGGTCATCAATCAAACACCCATTTAATTCCAAATGTTTAATACGCAAATGGGGGCATTAATCTTGAAAGATTGCTTTGTGACATTTTTCTTGTGAAAATCATGTGATCTTTGTTTTAAGAACTCACTACACAAAATGTGATTGCAAACATGGCCTTAACTTTATGCCCCAAAATCTTGAATTGGAAGAATTTTAGACAAAAAGAAATGCCATCTTAATCCATGATTGAAAATTTGGATGAACCATCTATTCCGTAGGGACGGCTTAGAAGTGTTCCCATTTTTGTATCTAAAATTCATTGTAAAAAACTTTCATTTGTAAACTCAAACACCCAGGGCATTCGGTTGATTTTCATGAATTTTCTATCATGAAATTTCACTAGGAAGTGAACAAGTAGAGAGAGAAGTCATACTTACAGTGATCCGCGATTTTTTTGGTTTTAGGTATACCAACCTCTCATAGACATGCGCATGAGACAAGAGGGGGGTATACTCTAAAAATCGAAAATCAGGTGAGGAACCTATGGCTCAGGCTCCCACGATCCAAATATGACAGATTCCTCCCCAAGAGTACCTACCCAAGAGGGCTAGATATCGCCAATTTGGATTGTGAGCGGGAACGAACATGAAAGTCTCAAGTGCCATCAAACACGAGATCCTTTCACATCCTTTCCCTATCTAAGATAACCAAGAGGTGGTTGCAGTCGGGGTTTGACCGCCAGTGTGTGCGATGTGTCGTGATAATCACAATGCAAGGTCATGTACATCAGTTTGTATCAAACACCGCTTCAGTATGTGCGTAAAGTAAACATACATTCTCAACTCCAACCTGCAGGAAAAATGTCAACAATCACTCCACCCCTCATTTCTCCAATCTGCAAAAATATCTAACACAATGGTTAGTGTACGTACCTCACCTTCGAGAGCATCTGTAGAAAACAAGGTCAGATAAACCAAACAACATTTTAATCGGCTCAAATCCTCTAGAATTCGTAACAAGAGATTCTGGTTTCGAATAATTCCCCAGCGGAGTCGCCAGTCTGTCGCGACCTTCTCGAGCGGGTGCCTGGCTAGCGAGGGTTAATGGGCCGTCCGATGTTGCATGATCGGACGCGGGCCTCTCCCAAGGTCCATTACCCAAATCGCAACTGCTGAATATATGTGGTCGACCTTCAGTGTGGTCTAGTGACATGTGATAAGTGTACATGCCAAGGAGTCGCTACCAATCGTTTCGTGGAGGGTACGATCAAAAATCCCATCGAATAGTTGGGAGTGGTCTATTCGATCCTGCGGAAACCAGAGAATTGGGTTCGGGGACTTAGTTACGCCAACTGTCAGAGTTGACGCCCTTTCGGTACCTAAGCTGAATGGTTTATCTGATCCTTGGATTTCATACAGACGAGTGGGGTACAAATCCTAAATCTAGGAGTTCATGCAGATGGGAATAGCTACCCTATTACTCACAATCATTAAAAATAAGTGCGCAAATCAAGGATCCAATACATGCGGATAAAACACATGAAAGCAGCATGGCATCCCTAATGAGGCCCTATTAGCCTAGAGAAATGTCAATCAAGGATTAAGAGTGATTTGGACATGATTCGCCCATGAGGGGCAGAATCGTAATTTTGACCTATCCAGGGACAATTCGCCTTGAAAGGGAAAATTTTTCATTTTAGATAAATTGGGAAGTCAAAAGATGGGGGAAATAGGATTGGCTATCAATCCAATCCATTTTTCATTTTTTGAGAATTTTCAGAATTTTTCTGGAATTTAAAAGTGATTTTACCCTCGGAGGGGTAAAATCGTCATTTTGGACAAAGATGATGACTGAAAATCTCAAATATTAGGGTGGATCGTCCACTTGACCCAAACCTTAATTTTAATAAATTTTCAGGACTTGATTGGGGACAAGAAAGACGATTTTCCCATTAAAGGGCAAAATTGTCATTTTGAGAAAAGAGGCGGAACTCGAAAACCTAAGCCTAAGAATTGGTCGCCTACCCGACCCTAATTCTTACCTTGGCATTATCGGCCTTATCTCGCATATACAACAGAGGCGACTTACCCCTAAAGGGTAATATCGTCAAGTCTTAGAAAAATGGATAAGAAACCCCAAAAATAGGGTCGACCAGTTGTCTGTGGTGAATCCTCGATTTTTGGGGACTTTTGGAGTGTCTAGGATTTTCCTGTTTTTTTTTTTATTTTTAAAAATCATTTTTTATTTTTTTATTAAAAAAATGTTATTCGAACCGGGTCAACCCGACCCACTTAGGTCGGGACCCGGCCTAGACCCGAACCCGCGGAAACCGTACGCTCAAAACGACGCCGTATCTTCTTTTTTATTTTTTGAATTATTCGACTCAGATCCGACGGTTCCTATTGAACCGCGTGGCTAATCCTCGCCCGTCAGATCTGATTACTAAAACCTACGGTTTAGATTGAATTGTAGACTCGATCAAGGCCGTCTGATCAGACTACTTAAACCTACGGCCACGATTAAAACCCACGACTCGATCTAGACCGTCCATCCATACTAATCTAAACGACGTCGCCTACCGACTAACCTATGCGGCGTCGTTTCAACCGATTTTTATTTTTCTCATTTAAAACTATTTCTGGATAATCCTAATTACTAATCGAACGGCCACCGCTTATTAGACTCGATTAACCTCAGCCGTTGGATCTACCTATTCGAATAACAGACCCCTAACGGCCTGCTGACTAGACAACCACGTGGACCAATGGCCGAATGCCACCTAGGACTTTTGACTCGTTGACTTTGCCACGTCGACTTCATCTTCAACCTCGCGACGGTGACGGGATGAACGGCCAGGAGCTTCCGACGACGATCTAACAGTGAAAACTTGACTAAATTGTTCGAAACCAACGCCAATCAACTCGTCTTATAATCCAATCTCACATATATGGGAATTGAAGCACATCGATCACTAAATCACGAGTATCAGGCAAAGCGCCGAGTACGGCCATGGCAATCTAATAACTCGATTCATAGTAAATCATGGCAATTCAGTCACATAATAGTACCAATGGAGGTTCAGAAGGCTTACCTCGAGCTCTGATTGAGCTCGCTCGGCCCAGATTTGGCTGGGTGACGTTGAATAGTGGTTCGGCAATGGAGGTTGGATTGGAAGACTCGATTGGATGTGTTAAGACAAAATCGATGCAAACAAGATATGCGACAGTGGTCAGTAATGCTTGGGGAACAAAATGCACACGCTAAATCAAAGAATCAAGACCGAACCCGAGTTCTGCCATTGATGCTTAGTGTAAAATTCGAAGCTCTGACTTACCTATTCTTGCGATTTCGCGGGGCGCGGCCAGCGGCGATCGCTTCCTGGTGCTCTGGGCGAACTTCAAACGGTCTTTTCTGGCTTTGGTCTAGCCGGAGACGGTCCAACCGGCGCCTTGCAGTTGAGCTCGAGTTCTCGACGACAGAGGGTCGGAGAATGAGCACTCTCTCGCGTTCTCTCCCTCTCACACGATTCAGTTCGTCCTTTACCAACTGAATTGACCAACCTCCTGCTTCGCGAAGGTTTGTTAGCTTATATACCTGTTTCGAATTTTGGCACGGAGCGGAGGGAACTAATAGACTTGGATCGCACGTGTAGCCACGTGATTTCAGGTCCAAACGGCGTCGGGGAGACTGGGGATTCCGTTTAGCTTCGTTTGGTCCTCCGGCGGGTCTCATCCTGCGCGATTTGGCACGGATTTGGCCTGCGTTTGACGTTTGTCGACTTTTACAGGCGTGCAGGTTTGACTGACCTCGCCGGAGTTCGTCCGGCGGCCATTTGCCTAGCGGCCGGTCTTGATTGAAAGGTATTGAAGTGAGGAACAAAACGCCCACCTTTCCCTTTTCAATTAATCGTGAATTGCCCTTCAATTTCTTGATCAAAATCAGCTCAGGACTGTTCATTTGCGCGAGGAAGAAGATGGCACTGTAGCAGACCGGTTCGACCGACGGTCTGACCGGTCTGAACCGGTTCCGAATTGGATTTTTCAAAATTAAACCCAAATTAGTAGGAAATTTTTACAATTGAACCTCATAATCGAATCTAGGGCATGAATTCTATCAAAAAATGTGATTTTTCCCAAAAGTTCATATCAATTTCAACAAAAACCCCAAATTTCCTTTTAATTGCAAATTGGGGAATTATGCAATTGAAGGTTCAAATGATCAAATTGGGTCAAATTATCTGTGCCAATCGATTCAAAATGGTGAAACCCATTGGGCAGTATGTTTAATTTGCAATGATAGCCCTTGAATTGAAAGTAATTTCAATTTGCTCAATTTCAAGGACTAAAAAATGCAATTTTAGTATGCAATTTTTCCAAATTCGTACAATTGAGCAATTTGTACAAACAATTGGGCTAAATTACAATAAGGGATAGTTAGAATGGATGTCAAGATCCTAGAAAATGCCAAAATTGCAAATTAAAAGACTCGATTGACATTTGTTTCTCAAATTCAATCATATGTATAACAAAGGAACATATACAATTGAATTTGAATTTGGACGTTTTGTGAGGTCAAAAAGACAAGGGATTTAAAAGAAAAATATTTGCTATTTTTCCATATTTGTGTGACCTCAAACGCTATTTTTCTTGATTTTTTGAGTATTTTTCTATTTTCTAAAAAATACTAAAAAATGTGAAAAATATGAAAAATTATTTTTGGTCAAGAATGGTTCCTTGGGCTTGGCCAAGGCCACCAAAGTTGATTTTGTAATTTTTTTGACTTTTTATAGATTTTTTGTGATTTTTCAAAATAAAGCTAAAAAAGACTTGGTTAAAAATCAGGTGTCAACACCGGTGGCCACTCCAAATGCATGCACACATAGCACATGCCACCACGACCATACCAAGGTCGAAAAGCGATCGACTCCTATCGTCGAACAACTCGCATAAATTTTTACTCCCGTTGCGATTTGGTATGGGCTTAGGAGGGCCCGCGTCGAGAAAGCCCGCAATCCACATTTCAGAGTGGGGGCCCGATTCGATAATCCATTAGCCCGTTACCAAAAAAAAAATGGGTCGCGACAATGGGACAACGAAATTGAACATTTTTCAAGTAGTTTAGGGCCTAAATTGAACATCTACCAATAGTTGGATCATATTGAACAAATTAAAAGTTCAGGGTTGTAACGCCTCGCACATTTCGGCACGTTAACATCCCTACGCGGTCGTTAAGTTGTGACGCCCCAGGACGTGTCGCCGACCCATTTAAAACTTTATGTTTCAATTAAGCACATGCGGTAGTGACTCACTTCCCATACAAACATAATAATAGGGATATAGAGTAGGACATCCCACTAATCCACATAAGCAAAAGTCTATTTTATTAATAGTTATTCGTTAATCTTGGGAAATACGTTTACACACATAAGCCCCACTTCAGGGCTACTTCCTACAACTCTCAGAAGTACCAGATCAAGGTTAGGGGTTAACATTACTCTCAGCTACTCCAAAGAAATTCACGTCCTTCTCAAAGCCAGGACTGCTGTTCATGCTAAAGGCCTGAAAAATAGCTAACGACAATTGGTGAGATATAAAATCTCAGCAAATTAACGACCTAAACCTCGATTAGGAGGTCAACTCAGCATGGATGTATTTAGAACCGCAACGCAATATAATACATATACGAGCATGCTATCACATAATCATAGGCAGCCCTACTTGCCTTGGCACATGCCTTGCACGATATAACCAACTGTATGCAATATAATGCATTACATAGATGCATGATCAGAACACATGCCAACTCTCTCATGCACTGTGCGATCAAGCATACTTTCATCATTATGGCCACTCATGGCACGCTCGATCACACACGGGGGTCTTCCGGCTCCACCGGGACAGCTGTTCATTCGATCAATTATGCCTGATCAAGGGCACGCTCGTCTCATACGGGGGTCTTCCGACTTTTTCGGGAATCTGTCCTTTCGATCAATTACGGCCGATTGAGGGCATGGCCGTCTCATACGGAGGCCTTCTGGCTTATCCTAGTATTCTCATACCAGCGCAACTCTCATGTCATGTATGCAGTAAATAAATTGTACGTGACCAAATACTTAGTAAATAAATTGCACGTGACCAAATACACACAATTCAACTACCAATTCAGCATATTTCACTATCCATACATCACTGAGAATTGCCAATCAATTTAATATACAAGCCAATTTATATGGCTATTCCCAATATCAACATCATAATTTAATATTGAATTCTACATGAGAACACATTAATAAATATGATGTGTAATTGCCGAAAATTAGTATATACAATTAGAGAGTAATATTTATTGAAATAATCCGATAGCTTATCATAAAATCGGTGATAGCTTATAATGAAAATATTGATAGCTTATCACAAAATAGGTGATAGCTTATCATAAATTATAGCGATAGCTTTTCATAAAAATACAGATAGCTTATCATAAAATTCTTGATAACTTATCATAAAAATAGTGATAGCTTATCATATAAAATAGTGATAACATATCATAAAAATAGCGTTAGCTTATTATAAAATTCTCGATAGATTATCGCATAAAATACCGGCCTTTCGCTTCCTCGATAACTTATCAAGACCATTTATCATGATAGCTTATCCATCAAGGTTAACTAACCCAACCATGGTTAACAACAATAACTATGGTTAACTAACACAACCAAGGTTAACTAACCCAACCATGATTAACTAACCCAATCAAGGTTAACTAACCCAATCATAGTTAAATAAATTAATACGAAGCATATTTAGACTAATTTAAATACATCCTAATCAATTTTAACATACTAATCAAGGGATTAGCACGATAACTCCCCCGATTGCGATTCTGAGGATACCGGCACGTCGGCCGCGACAAGGGCTACGCGTTGCTTGCTCCAAAAAAAAAAAATACACGAGACAATCAAGGATGGCCGAACAACAGCTACACAGAACCGAAGGGGATGGTTTTGCTTGACGAGGCCCAAATCAAAGCAAGAACAGACCGGGTCTCCACAAACCAGTCTCTATTCGGCACAAATTCGTGAAAATAAAATGGTTTCTTCGAAAAATAGCCTTCATATTTGAGTTATCTTTGATCTTACAGTTGTGTAGGAGAAAATAGGGCTCAATTCGCACTGCGAACAAGCTCAAACGAGCGATTTCTTTTCGGACGCGCGTAGAAAATCGAGAAAAAGAGAGAGCTCGGGATGGGGGAGTATTTGGCCGAAAATGAGAAGAGAGAAAGAGGGAGATATTATCTTCCAATGGCTTCTTGAACAAGCTTATCTTCAAGATAAGAACCCCTCATAATGACATGCCTCAAAAGTCTTCCTCTCATAATGCTCGCTTGTCTTTTGTTCAATAATGCAAAAAGGGCAATTTGGCATTTCACATGGTAAGGGTATTTTGATAATTTCACAAAGTATAGTATGAAGTACTATATGCTTATTTGAGCTAGTATTTTATACGAATTGGTATAAATTGAAATTGGGCTCAACTGAATAAAGTTTGGGCTTTAGAATGACTTAATGGGCTTTAGAAAACTTATTGGGCATTAGTGGGCTTACTAGGCCCAATTTGGCTTGCCTTGGGCCCAATGGCCGAACCCTAGTTGGGCTTGAAGCCCAATGTGTCCTCGTCCGGCGTGCTTCCTTGTAGGCTCCAAATCTCGTCCTGTCAATTCTTAAATCGAGTCTCGAGAAAACCGATAAATTGACATCTCAATGAGGCGACGTCCAAAAGTTTAGTCATGAAATTATCAAAGATTCGATACCCATATTTGGATTCTATTCCATGGTCAAAATCGATTGATTGCGACTATAGTTCATCTCGAGCTAATGGGGGCTTCCAAGAGTTACGCGTATTCGACCCATAGTTGATTTGATATCAATCTACGTTTAAGTTGTCTCAAGCCACATATGACTTCAGTTGTCATGTAACTGCGAGGGTTCAATCACTAGTTTCAATTCACACGATCATCGAGAATTGGTTTAGGATTGTCCGCAATCCATATAACGGTCAATCGGATTAACGCGCGATCCGATTGTATACAATTGTCAAAATGTTCTATAGCCGTTCGTTGATCGGTCCTTAATGGCTTAAAATTGTTCCTCGTCAATCCTTATAGTTGAACTGCCAGTCCATGGTTGAGTTCTTAGGTCGAGCCTATTAAAATCCTTAATAGCCTTGCCCTTTTGGTTAGTCTCTTATGAGTGATCAACTCAGAGCAAGAATTACTAACAGTACATTAATTAAAATAGTCATTTCATTACATCCTAAATAGGGTCGAATTTGAGGATGTCACAAGGGCCGACATTGCACATTTGATCAAAGTTCAAGAACTATTTATCTCGTTTGTCAAATTTTAAACTTCCAAATTTTTCATCACCACCATTTTTCCTCAGTTCCCAAACAATGCCTGATGGAATAGATGCAAATCTTTTGTCTAGGTTTTATAAGTCGTGACATATGTCCACCACATTATTTGGTTTTAGTCACAAACAATCAAATTCCAACCAAATGCTACCACCAACTCTTCTCTCCTCCTCCTCTCTCTCTTCCTCTCTATTATATATTTCTCATATATTTTTCGAGTTTGAGAGCTCGTGAACAAAACCCAACTCAAGATAAAATAAAGCAAAGAATGAAGGTTAACTTGGATTCATAATATGTATCCAATATATTCTGTTAGTGGAAGAAGATCTTCAGGGGGGCGTGGCTTTCTTGATATGGAAATGGTGTGAAAAAAAAAGTGGATTTGGTCTGGTTATTGGAGTTGCCAAACAAAGAAAATAATAAAAAAAGGAATCTTGTATTTTGCACCCTTTTTTTGTTGACCGAATTCTTTGATATTGGACGTGAAGATTGCGGAGTCTAATAAAGGTAACAATATATACAAATGCTTCAGACGAAACGAAGATACAAAGAGAGGATGGGTCTTCGTGCGATCAGTGTGCAAAAAAGGCCAAGTTGGAAGCGTTGTTCACCGAGCGCTTGTGCAGAAGACTCTTCGTGAAGCATGAAGCACCGCCTTGTTGTCGAGTACTTGAGAGAGTTTTCTCTGTGGGTTTTGTTCGTGACATTACATTAAGAATTCAAGTGTTGAAGCCGATTAAATCTTGAGGTTAGATTTGTGTTTAATTCATTTGCGAGATTGAGAGATTATTTCGTTAAGAATTGAGGGGCTAAACACTGTGTGAGTTCTTGGATATAGTTGGGGCTTGGAAAACACTGAGAGTGTTTGTGTAACTCGAGTGTGATTTGTAATCTTCCTGTATCTCTCGTTCTGTAGTGGAATTCGTTGCTGCTCTTCCCACGAACGTAGGTCTTTACGACCGAACTACGTACATCTGGTGTCCGATTTACCTTTCTCGTTCTGCACAACAATTGGTATCAGAACTAGGTTTTCTTGAGTTGAAGCGAATCGATGGCGACATAAGAAGCTAAAGGGAAAATCGACAGATTTGAGGGGAAGGACTTCAGCTTCTAGAAGATGCAGATAGAAGATTATTTATATCAGATGAAGCTGCACGAGCTCCTATCTGGGAAGAAACTAGATACGATGAAGCAAGTCGATTGAGAATTGCTGGATAGACTAGCGATGGGTGTTATTCGGCTGACGTTGGCTCGTAACGTCGCGTTTAACATAATCAAGGAGAAGACCACTGCGGGTTTGATGAAAACCCTGCCGGACATGTACGAGAAGCCCTTTGCGATCAACAAGGTCTATCTAATGCAATGTCTATTTAATTTGAAGATGAGCGAAGGTGTGTCGGTTGCTGATCATATCAATGAATTCAATGTGATAGTTAGTCAATCGAGTTCAGTTGATATTGACTTTGAAGATGAGGTGCGTTCTTTGATTCTATTATCCTCATTGCTTGATAGTTGGAATACTACTATTACTGTCGTTAGTAATTCCTTGAGATCAACAAGTTTGACTTTTGATGTGATTCGAAATTTAATTCTGAGTGAGGATATCCGTAGAAGAGAATCTGATGAATCTGTATCTGCTGCTTTAGTAGGTGAAAGAGGAAGAGCTAGTACTCGTGTTAGCAGAAGTAGTATGAACATGAATAGACCCAATCAGTCTAGGATTGGATGTGATGTCTATTGGAACTGTGGCAAGAGGAGGCATCTTAGAAGAAATTGCTTTAAGCTGAAAAACGAAAGGGTTAATGGAATTAGAGTTGAAGTTGTGGATGATATTGCAGTTGTAGCTAAAAATTCTGATGGTGTCGATAGGGTCTCGCCTGTCACTAAGGATTCATCGTTTGATGGATGGATTATGGATTCCGGTTGTTCTTTTCATGCTACACCAAACAGGAACTGGTTTGCTACTTATCAGTGCAGAGATAGTAGTAAAGTGCAGTTGGGAAACAACGTTGAATACGATGTTGTGGGTATTGATGATGTTAAAATCAGAATGCATGATGGTATTGTAAGGACATTGACTAGAGTACGGCACGTTCCAGAATTAAAAAAGAACTTAATTTCCTTGGGTTCTCTAGATTCAGCTGGATGCAGGTATTCTTCACGAGATGGAGTTTTGAAGATTGTTCGAGGTGCCCTGGTGATAATGAAAGGAATCAAGCATGGTGGCCTGTATGAACTTCAAGGTGAGAGGTTGGTAAGTTTCGTTCCTAAGATGTTGACATCTTTTCATGAGTCTAATGGCTACTTGGGGAAGGCCTGGGTGATTGTGCCGATGCACAAGTTTGATGCTGTTGTCAGGAATACGTGATCGAGAGCTTTGATTGAAACAGAGACTGGTAAGTTGATCAAGCATGTGCGAACTGACAATAGCATGGAGTCATGCTCGAAGCTCGTAAATAAATTCTGCATGAAAAAGGGCATAGTGAAATACCGCACTAGTACTGGAAAACCACAACACTTTACATAATTGATGAGCAGGACATTACTAGAGATAGCCCATAAAAAGATCTCTAGTGCTGGTACGGCTAGGAGAATTCCAGCGGATGTTGTAAGTATGGCGAGCTACCTGGTGAATAGATCCCCATCGACTGCTATTGGATATCGGACTCCCGAAGAAGTGTTGTCAGGTAATATTGCTGATGATTCTATTTTTAGAATGTTTAGTTGCCCGTGTTATTATCGAGTAAGTGATGGTAAGCTCGATGTGAGGGCAAAGTGCATATTCCATGGTGCCCGAGTATAAATTCACCTGTTTGTAGCAGAAAAGTTACCTTTGACGAGTCTCCAGTACTTTAGGCTAAGAGTGATTATAGCAGTGTTCATACGGATCTGGACGGTGTTTAGCTTGAGGTGGAGTTGCAACTAGAAACTCTCGAGGTAGCGGATACTAGCGAAGTAATCGACACAAATGGTGCTGGTATCGAGGTGGAGCCTATAGAGCCAACGGTTGCTGTAACTGCTGATATTGACAATGTACATATTCGATCTATTGACAGATATCCAACGGTGGGTTTGCTTTATATGTGATTAAGGAGCTTGTGTCAAATAGTCCTTGTGGAGTAGTTAAAGGTGCATGTGCAGTTGGTATTCTGATGAGATCCTCGGTTATGGCGAAGTTCAAGCGTGGCTTAGACTTGGATGATATCTGTGGCAGTTAAGTCCATTGGGGCTATTAGGGAGAGTAGTAGATGATGTTCGGATTATCAGCGAAACTATTGTGACTTGGCTCAAACATCGAGCCAAGATGGAGATTCTTATATATTTCTCGAGTTTGAGAGCTCGTGAACAAAACCCAACTCAAGATAAAATAAAGCAAAGAATGAAGGTCAACTTGGATTTAGGATATATATCCAATATATTCTGTTAGTGGAAGAAGATCTTCAGGGGGGGTGCGGCTTTCTTGATATGGAAGTGGCGTGAAAAAAAAATGGATTTGATCTGGTTATTGAAGTTGCGAGACAAAGAAAAAAAAAGGAATCTTGTATTTTGCACCCTTTTTTCGTTGACTGAATTCTTTGATATTGGACGTGAAGATTGCGGAGTCCAATAAAGGTAACCGTATATACAAATGCTTCAGACGAAAAGAAGATATAAAGAGAGGATGGGTCTTCGTGCGATTAGTGTGCAAAAAGGCCAAGTTGAAAGTGCTGTTCACCGAACGCATGTGCAGAGGACTCTTCGTGAAGCTTGAAGCGCTACCCTGTTGTCGAGTGCTTGAGAGAGTTTTCTCTGTGGGTTTTGTTCATGACATTACATCAAGAATTCAAGTGTCGAAGCCGCTTAAATCTTGAGGTTAGATTTGTGTTTAATTTTTTTGCGAGATTGAGAGATTATTTTGCTAGGAATTGGAGGGCTAAACACTGTGTGCGTTCTTGGATGTAATTGAGGCTTGGAAAACACTGAAAGTGTTCGTGCAACTCGAGTGTGATCTGTAATCTTCATGTATCGCTTGTTCTATAGTGGAATTCATTGCTACTTTCCCCGTGGACGTAGGTCTTTACGACCGAACCATGTACAACTGGTGTCCGGTTTACTTTTTTCATTCTGTCTATTTTTATCGTTCGCTGCTCTCTCCATGGACGTAGGTTTTTACGACAGAACCACGTACATCTGATGTCCGGTTTACTTTTCTCGTTATGTATATTTTTATCCTTCGATCGCCTGTTCCACACAACACTCTCCCTCTCTAAGAGCCGACTTTGAGATCTTACCATTGCTGTCATGATCTTGGCTAGATCTTGATGACGAGCTAGATAGAGGGCGATTGGGGAGAGAGAGAGAGAGGGATATATATATATACCCAAACAATTAAAATATTTTTTGTTCATTTATTTTAATAAGAGATTCAAGCAATCAGTTTTGAAATAATATCTTTCAAATAATTCATTTATATATATATATATATATATATATATATATATATGTAAGCGTAGAGTGATGTCATTAGGGTGGGTTAGGATTCTTTTGATAAGAACGTAATCTTTCCAAGTTGAGTTCGGTTCACCTATATCTTGATATATGAATTATTTGAAAGATATTATTTCAAAAAATGTTTGCTTGAATCTCTTATTAAAATGAATGAACAAAAAATATTTTTATTGTTCAGGCAATTTTTAGTTATAAGTTGTTATTGATAAAAAAAATTATTGACTAATTATTTCAGGAAAATTAGGCGACCATTTAGGGAAAATATTTTTTTTAGATCAGTTATTTTCCACGAGACAAACACACTCTACAATTATTTTTGTGAACATACAGACTCAAGCAATCTATTAGGGCAACAATGATAATGTTAATACTGCTGCCTGACAATCAAATAATCATTCATGTCGTATATCTGTATTTTTCAAAAGCTCGTGTGTATATGACGGATACCAACCCAAAAATGCGGATGACAATATTTATTGAGAAAGGCTAAATATACCTAGACTATATTATAAAATTATATACCAAGTGATGGAAAAATTACCAAAAATTCCTAAATCTATTGTATGGATATCAATTCAGTCCAAAACCATTCAATTATGCCGATTTAGTCCAAAACCTTTTAACAATTTGCCAATATAATCTTTTAGGGCAATTTTGTCCGAAAAATCATTGATGTGGATGTCATCCGTCCTAAGTGGCACGACTGTCACTGATGTGGATAATATATATAATTTTTTTATTTTTTATTTGTATTTAATTAATTATTCATTCTCCCTCTTTTTTTTCCCATTTTGGCCAGAGCCTAGTGACCCTGGCCAACCACTAGATGCATGCCATTGCCGGCCATAGGCAATGGTACAGCTCGCCTGTAGGAGGTCATTGGTCATTGCCTAAGATTGGCCATTGGCGAAAATGAAAAAGGAAAAAGAAACTCAAAATTTTTAGAAAAATCGTCTTCTTTATTGTTGACCGAGTCATGTAGGATGGTCGATGCTAATTGAATGGTCGCATCAATCATTTATGGTCAAAATTGGCAGGAAAAATTATATTGCCAAATTGTTAAAATATTTATGATCATGTCGACACAATTGAAAAATTTAGAACTGTTGTACAATTTTCCCCGAAGCGACATGACATGATTTTTATCAAGCCATCATAATGACCCACTAGATTAAATGTTCACTTCTACGGAGTCTACTGTTCGCGGCTCTCTTTTTCTCTTTTGTGAGGAAGACCTTCTGATCACTTCATCCCCTTTTGACAATCCCGCCTGACACCAAAAAGTTAAGGGTGCGCACGAAATCTTGCCAACTTCTCAATTTCCCTGCCAGAAGTCGATCTGGCAGGGAAATTAGTTTGATAAAAATACTGCCGAAGTAGAAATTCGTTTGGTAAAAAAATTGACTTCTGGCAAAATTTTATACTTCTGGCAAGATTTCTAACTTCTGGCAAGATTTTTGAGTGATTTTGAGAAGTAAAAAATTTTCACTTCTCCCCTTGAGAAGTCATTCTCGCGAGACCAGCCGGTCGTCGGCCGCCGCCATCGCCGGTCGTCGGTCGCCGCCGGTCACCGCCGCTGCCGGTCGCCGCCGCCACCCGTCGCCGCCGCCGCCCTCCGATTGCCGCCGCCACAGCCGGTCGCCGTCACCGGTCGCCGCCTCCGGTAGCCGTCGTCGGCCGCCGGTCGCCGCCGCCGGTCGCCGGCCGACGCCGCCGCCGGTCGCCGCCGGTCGTCGGTCACCGCCGGTCGCCGCCGATCGCCGGTCGCCGCTGGTCGCCGGTCGCCGCCGGTCGCCGCCGGTCGCCGGTGGCCGCCGGTCGCCGCCGGTCGTCGGTCGCCGCCGGTCATCGGTCGTCGGTCGCCAGTCGCCAGTCGCCGGTCGCCGCCGGTCGTCGGTCGCCGCCGGTCGTCGGTCGCCGCCGGTCGTCGCCGGTCGTCGGTCGCCGCCGGTCGTCGGTCGCCGCCGGTCACCGCCGCTGCCGGTCGCCGCCGCCACCCGTCGTCGTCGCCGCCGCCACCCGTCGTCGTCGCCGCCGCCGCAGCCCTCCGATTGCCGCCGCCACCGCCGGTCGCCGTCGCCGTCGCCGGCCGCCGGTCGCCGCGGCCGCCGCCGCCGCCGGTTGCCGCCGGCCGCCGCCGCCGCCGGTCGCCGCCGCCGCCGGTCGCCGGCCGCCGCCGCCGGTCGCCGCCGCCGGTCGTCGCCGGCCGGGGCTTGCCAACGGTCAAAACATTTTTTTCATAATGTTTCGAACATCGTCTTTTTTAATTGTTATCAAACGCATTTTTCTATCAGAAATCAACTTCTGAAGCAGAAGCTGAAAATTCGACTTCCACTTCAAAGCAAAAGCTGAAAAAATGACTTCCTTGCCAGAAGTCATTCTTGACTCCGGCAAGATTTCACTTTTCTTTTCTTTCCCCTAGCTAAAAGACATTTTTACCACCACAACAAATATTACGATAAAGGATATATATGGGCTCCCTTTTGTCCTGTAGCGCCAAGAATGAATTCTGTCGAAGAAGTGCACCGAACGCCAAAAAAACAAAGAAAGTATATTTTTGTTAGTCGGCTCAAATTCAAGACATTATATAACACAAACAATTGCCAATCACATTTGACAGGTGGGTATAATTAGTAAACATATCAAGGACCACGCGAATCATGATGTGTGTGGGACCTGAAGTCGAGAAGAAGATGAACGCCAAAGTCAATATAAGAAACAGTTTGCCCTACTTGTTGCTCACCACAGGCCAGTGTTGTAGCAACTTTGGTGATTTTGGTGTCTCAATATTTCTGCCAACATGGCCAACTTTCGTGGAAAACTAGAAGCTGAAGTCGAACTGAAATCACCAGCTGATAAATTCTTCAAGGTTTGGAGGAGTGAAACCCACAAATTGCCCACCGCCACCTCCAAAAACATTCAAGGAGTGAAAGTTCCTGAAGGTGACTGGGATCAGCATGGAGCTATCAAGATTTGGAATTACACCGTTGGTAATTCATTCAATCTGGTCTCTCTAATTATCAATTTTATTCCATGTTGTCATAGATGATAGGAATCATGCCCCAATTCTAGAAAAATAACTCAAGCAAACAATACGCAGTAGCGGAATATAATGATAAAAGAACAGAATTAGAAGAAGCACACCAGAGAATTTGTTATCGAAGTTCACCCAAACCAGAGCTACGTTTCCGCGTAGAGGCACTCTGTGAATCTACTAGTTTTCGAGAAAAGTAGGAATATAACTGACGATCTTCTCACAAGATCGAATAAAAAAGAAAATGAGAACTCTCAAGAATGCCGTCACGGTCTCTCTCTTTCTTTTTCTCTCTGTTAGCTACTTCGTGTGTTCTATCTGCTCTCATCTTTTGCGCTTTCTATCTGCTCTTCTGTTTACTCTCATCTTCTGACGGCTACAACCTATATACCCATAATATATAAGGTGTATTTTTTAACCTAGAAAAAATGAAAGGACAAAAGACAAAAAAGAAATCTTAATGATATATCTGGCTTCGCAAGCCAATAATCTCCCACTTGAAGACAAATATATCTGATGCACGAAGCAACTTTGCATCCATCCTTTTCAAAAACTAGCAGCTAGAACTTGTGCTTCTGCGATACTCCTCATCAATTAACATGGAGTAATACCAATAGTAGTAGTACAGAAAGTATGCTTCTCTCTGTCGACTACCTTAGTAAATATGCTTGTTGGATTCTTTGAGCCATCAATCTTCTGTAGCTTTAACTCATTATCTTTCAATGCTGACCTGATGAAGTGATAACACTTCTTGATATGTCTAGTCCTTGAGTAATAAGCTGCATTCTTTGCTAAGTGTACTGCACTTTGACTATCACTCCATAGTGTGCTCACTGGCTACTTCCGATGTAGCTCATCCAGATAATCTTGTAACCATATGATTTCCTTAGAGGTGTCCGTGATCGCCACGTATTCTGCTTCTGTCGTCAATAGAGCAACTATTTTCTGTAGTTGAGATACCCAACTCACTACTGTACCTGCAACTCTAAAGACATATCCAGTGGTACTTTTACCACTATCTCGATCACCCGAGTGATCTGCATCCACATAACCCTACAATTCTAAAGATGTACCCCCATAACAAAGAGAGTAATTTTATGTACCTACTAGATATCTCAATATCCATTTAACTGCATTCCAATGCTCTTTGCCTGGGTTCTACAAATATCGACTCACAACTCCCACTGCCTGTGCAATGTCTGGTCCCGTGCTTACCATAGCATACATCAAACTTTCAACTGCTGATGCATACGGCACTGCCACCATCACATCATTCAAAGCTTGAGTACTTGGACATATATCCTTGAAAAGTTTGAAGTGACCCGCTAGAGGAGTCGCAACCAGTTTTGCCTCGTCCATATTTAATCATTTCAACATATTGTTCACATAGTCTTCTTGCGAAAACCATAGTTTCTTATTTTTCCTGTCCCTAATGATTTTCATGCCTAAAATTTTCTTGGCCTCTCCCAGGTCTTTCATAGCAAACTGCGTTGCTAACATCTTCTTTACTTCTGCAATTCTCTTCATATTAGAACTAGCCAATAGCATGTCATCAACATATAAAGAGATATATACAATATCACCATTGCTATACTTTTGAAAATAAACACAATGATTAGCCTCACACTGTGCAGATCCTATTTCTTCCATAAAACCATCAAAGTTTAAATACCATTGTCGCAGAGCTTGCTTCAAGCCATACAAGCTTTTCTTCAAGCGACACGCCATGTGTTCTTTACCTTTAACTTCAAAACCTCTGGGTTGCACCATGTATAATTCTTAATCTAGATCACCATGCAAAAAAGCCGTTTTTACATCTTCTGCTCAAGATGAAGATCCTCCACTGTAACTATACTCAACAACACTCTCATTGATGTCATCTTCACTACTGGTGAAAATATCCATAATACTTTTGATTTTTCTTTGAGTGCATATACCCAAGTCTTTCTTGTTGCATCATCAATAAAAGTGACAAAATATCTCTTACCACCATAAGAAAGTTCCTGAGCCAGTCCCCACACATCAGTATGAACCAACTCTAATTTTTGCTTTTTATTCTGTCGCACATTTAATTGAAAACTAATTGCCTTTTATTTTTCATAAATGCAACTTTAACAGAAATCTAACTCAACTTTCTGCAAACCTGGAAGTAGCTTTCTTGAGTGTAATTGCTTGACACCTTTTTTACCAAGAACTCCCAAACGGTAATGCCAAAGAGTAGATAAATTACCTGTAGTAACTGTAGTTGCAACCATATCACTGATATTATCTCCTTGGAGAAGGTAAAGTGTACATGTACGCTTTTCCTTTGCTACTATTCTTGCTCCTGAGGTTATCTTCCACTCTCCGCCTCCAAAAGTTGTCATCATGCCTTCTTGGTCAAGTTTACTAGTTGAAATCAGATTTTTCTTCAATTCGGGAATATTTCTGGTTTCACGCAAAATTAGACATCCGCCACCTAAGATGCTCAAAACTACAGTTCATTTTCCTGCAATAGGACACATTTGGCTGTTTCCCACAACCACTTGCCCAAAGTCTCCACTGGAATAATCAACAAATATATTTCTTTGCGAGGTACAATGAAAAGAAGCACCATAATCAAGAAACCACTTATTTGTTGTCAAGTCAAACCCTGCAGATCAGCACAAGTTTTCTAGCAAAGGTTCATCACTTACCACATTAGCTCATTGATTCTCATCTCGCAGCTTCATTTTGTAGGCTTCACATTGAAATCTACGATATCCCGTCTGGTGACTGTCGCGACCCGTCCGGAAGCGGACGCGGCTAATGGATTACCGATCGCGGGCCTTGGATCGGCGCGGGCCCTCCCAGGCCCATACCAAATCGCGGCGGGAGTATTTTTCAGAAGGATTCGACGATAAGAGTCGATCGCTTTCGACCTTCGGTGTGGTCGTGGTGGCATGTGCAACTTGTGCATGCATTTGGAGTCGCCACCGGTCTTTCTCGGAGGGTAGACCGGAAACATTACTGATCGATTGGGAGAGATCGATCAGTTCTGCAGAACCAGAGATTTTGGGTTCGGGGACTTGGTTACGCCGGTGTCATTACCAACGCCCTTTCGGTACCTAACGCGAGTGATTTTCCTAGCTAAGAGTTCATGCAGGCGCAATTTTAGGTGAGGTAGGCTTGATTCAGGGTTTCATGCAGATTAGGCGAATATTCCTATTAATCACAATCAATTTAAATGAAAGCGCAAACAAGTGCGTAAATAAATCACATCCAATGCACGTCAATTCACTTCACATGGCCTCCTAGTATAGCCATAAGGACTTAGGGAATGCGTGATTTAGGACCGAGGTAAAATGGGAAGATTTGGAGGCGATTTAGCCCGAAGGGCAAAATCGTCAATTTTTGGAAGACGATTCGCGAAAAGGACGAAATCATCATTTTTAAGAGTGATCGGGTTCAAAACACCCGGGATGAGCCTTGGCCAAATGATTATGGCCATTTCCTATTTTTTGGGATTTTTCTAGAATTTTTTAGAATTTTTTTGGAAGACGGTTTGCCGGAAGGGCAAAACCGTCATTTTTGGAAAGATCGGGGATCGAAAGACCCGGAACAGGTCATGGCCAGTTGAATGTGGCCACTTCCTATTTTCTGGAATTTTTTATAATTTTTCTGAATTTTTCGAATTTTTTTGAATTTTTTATGATTTTTTTTTATTTTTTATTGAATTTTTGAATTTTTTATCATTATTTATTATAAATAATAATAATAATAATAAAAATTACTCGGACCGGGTCAGATGACCCGGCCCACGCCCGGATCCACGACCCGGACCCGGTCCGCCTCATCCACGACCGAAACGGCGCCGTTTCACGGATTTCGGATGGGCGCCTCAGATCTTGACACGTGGCGCTACCTGGACCGTTGGATTATTTTTATTTTGTTTATTTCCGGTTATTAAGCCCCGCTGACGTGGCCGCCACGTGGCAGCCACGTCAGCGCCACGTGGGCGTTGACCAGGTCAACAAGCGTTGACCGGTCAACGTCTCGCCGGGGAAGACGACCGGCGCCGGCGTTCCCTCGCCGGCGCCTCGTCGGAGGGCCATATCTTGGCCCTCCGGCGTCCAAATCGCGCAAAACCAACGGCGTTCGAATCTACTCGACGAGCTCTACCACATATCCTAACCTCAACATAGCAGAACATCAGATAATCAACCTGCAATCTCCGACCGAACCACATCTCCGGCGAAGCTTGGTCCCGACCATTCTACACGTTACACGACTGAAACAGCTCATCGGGAAGCATTTAGGGAGTTCTAGAAGACTTACCTGAGCCTTGCGGAGGTTCGGTTTGGTCTGAAACGAACCGGGGAGCTCACGGCAGGCCGGCCATGATAATGGACAGAGCGGATGATTCCGGCGATGAAACATCATGCAATAAAAAGCGAAAATGTACAGTGAAGTGAGACAAATAAATTGCGACAAACAGCGCAACAAACGAATGATTCTAGCCTAAGTTGCCATTGGAGGCCGGGTTCAAGCTTGAAGAGGAGTCTCACGTTTATGGGCTATCACAGAGCATTCCGGCGGGTCTATGAGTCTTATCAAGTTGTCACCAAGCTCGGAGAAGGGGTTGTTGACTTCGGTTCGGCCCTAAACATGACGACCCAGATTCGAAAGCTTGGTCGGTCCCGGCGTTGTCGTGCTCGGACGGCGATCCACGAGGGGCTGTCACGGTGGCTGTGAGTCGGCGACGGCGGTTGGAAATGATGCTCGGTGGCTGGGGGGGGGGGGGGGGGCAGTGGCTGCACGCACAAAAAAAATGAGGAGGATCGAGTGCCCCGGCCGTCCTCGTGCTCCTCTGCAAAAAGAAGAAAGAAACTTGAAGATGAAGAGGAAGCCGTTGCCAGTCCCCACGCAGGAATAAGAAAATAAAATAATAAATAATAACAAAAATATTAATAATAAAAAAATAAAAAGTAACAACAGAAAGGTGGAAACAAAATTATTTGGTCGAATCTCTTTTCTTTTGCTTTTTCTTTTAAATGATTATTATTATTTTCTTTTTTTTCTTTTTATTATTATTAATATTTTTGCCCAAATTCATTTTTATGATGATTGAGGAACACATAAAATTGAACCTGAATTTTACTATTTATAATGTCAAAAAAAGATAAGATAAAAATAAAAATACTGACTATTTTTATGTATTTTTGTGACCTCGAATACTATTTTTCTGATTTTTTTGGGTATTTTTATAATTGAATAAATTCGAAAAATATTATAAAATACCAAAAAATATTTTTTGTTCAAAATTGGTCCTCGAGGCTAGGCCAAGGCTTCCAAAGTTGATTTTGTGATTTTGTGACTATTTTTTTATTTTTAATTAATTTTAAAGAATAAAAATCACAATGACAGATGGTCGAAAATCAGGTGTCAACAGCTGCCCCTCTTTGAGAGTGAGCTCGTCAGAGGTTGCTTTCAAAGACAAAATGACACATGAATCTTAACCGACTCGACTGGGGAAAAGAAATGCTATGACATCGGACCCTTAAGTCTTTTGATAAAAACTCAAATTAACCCATGGTTTGCTCTAACAATTTGAACGTGGGCCGGAGTGAGAGAGGCTTACCTGAAGCTCACCTGTCGGATGCTGCCGGTTGCGACAACTTTCAAGAAGATACCTAGGACTCGTTCAGAATATCCTAGGGAGATTAAGCTCTGACCTGTATGGTAGGCCATACCATTATGGGATTCCTAACAGGTAGGAACCTAAGGAGGGCGTATCCCACGCTTGAGGATTCGCTAGTGATTTTAATCCGTATGGTGGATCGGACCTTTGTGTTGATCTTTAAGGCGGTATCTACGCTGGTTTTGATCCTTCAGGCGGTATCTGCCTTGAATTGACCCTTCAGGCGGTATCTACCTTTGATTGACCCTTCAGGCGGTTTCTACCTTGATTTGACCCTTCAGGCGGTTTCTACCTCGGTTGACCCTTCAGGCGGTTTCTACCTTTGTTTGTTTTGAAAAGGGGTCTCACGACGAGGGTTCTCCACGTCCGATGAGACTGCTTGAATTTTGAAAAGGGGTCTCATGACGAGGGTTTTCCACGTCCGATGAGACTGCTTGATTCTGTTTAAAAAGGGGTCCCGAGACGAGGGTTCTCCACGTCCGATAGGGCCTGTTTGATATTTTTGAAAAGGGATCCTAGGACGAGGGTTCTCCACGTCATGCGAGGACCGCTTGATTTTTGAGAAGGGGTCTCATGACGAGGGTTTTCCACGTCCGATGAGACTGCCTAAATTTTGAAAAGGGTTTTTTTTTTAAGGGTTTCTCTTCCCCAAGAAAATATTGGTAATCTTTGAGAAGACAGCAATTGTCCAATTGACAAAATTTTATGACTTAAGATTTAGTCATGAGATGTGCATTTTGATGCTGGAGGTTATCCAAAACATTCTTGCAACATGCAAATGTGATCACAAATTCCTTGCGTGGAAAATCTGGATCAACAGTTTGAAAGTTCCAAAAAGAGTTTGTTCAAAACAATCAATTGGAATATTTCTCGACAATGAGGTCTTCTCACCTGTTTTGATATAGTGGTTTTTTATAGGGGATGCATTCAATTCCCTACTAACCTGTGCCTAGGTTTTAGGCTCATTCGCAGCGCATACATTTTGATCGGTCGGGAGGTCTTCCACGGGACCGCAATGTTGGGCTTGGATATTGGTTTTCAAAGGGGGACCCGCTTGGAGTCGAGGCCATTGAATGAAAGTTTTCACCATCTGCTCCGGGTTTACAAGTCGAGAACCCTGCAAAATGAGAAAGAAATAGTCTTGCTCGTACCTCTTCGAGCTAAGCTATATGTTAACCCAAGTGTCTTAGTCAGAGAAGACTGTTTCAGGGTTGTAACATTGGTAGGATTGGGGACCGAAAAAGGCTTGTTTTTGGCCCAGAATTCGTGACGGGTTTGACATTGGTGATCATTGCTGATTTACCACCTGTCCTTTCCTTTCTGCATCTTTAGTTTTTGAGGTGTGCAACCGATTTTGGGGTGTGCACCAGCTCTTTAGAGAGCGTCTCCTGTCGCATTCAGAGACCGACTCTCTCCATGTCTTTGTTCTGTGCTTGGCAGCATTTGGGGAGCAGCCTTTTTTTTTATTTGGTTCCTTCAGGGATTTCCTCTTTTCCCATCCAGGCTTCATTGTGGATCAATCAAAGAACTTACATGAGCATCGGCCTTGCTCTTACTAGGCACTTTGCTTTTTCTTGATGCTAGGGATTTATTATCATTATTATTTTTTTGAAATCCCGGTTCTTCTCATCCTCGATGGGATCACGTCAGACATATGTCTGAAAGTCTAAACATGCTTTAAATATCAGCCCGGGAATCTTCTTCGTAATCCCTGAGTCTTGAACTCTTCCATTTTTGAAGGGGTGGTGCATCGGTCTTGGAATGATCACCAATGGGTTCATGAAATGAATTTACAGGCTCAAGTTGGGTGTGCAAAGGATTCAGTGTGTGGGATAGAGAAATGAATGCTTCTCGTCATCCTATGGCACTTGGATTACCATATAAACAACACACAAAGATTAATGTTAGTCCGAGCAAGAAAATTTCTAACCATTTTCTCCTGATGCTGCTGGACTTACTTCCTTTTTGCCCCGGTGTGGGGTGGTTCTTGACAGGGTTAAGAATGAAAACCGCCGTTCAAGTGGGTTGTCAACGGTCACCTGTAGTGTTTATGATATGAAACGAACGCCTCCGTCGTCCCAATCCATGTAATCGCTGCGAATGGTCCCTACCTCCGTAGGTCCAGATTTTACTATCTGATTCGCTCTACTTCTCTCTTAAGTGTGTATAGGACATGTTTGGACTAGGCTTTGCCTCTCGTCCTTTGAGAAAGCGTCCTTTTGAAAGTTTTGAACTTTTGATTGGAAAAAATCTCTTTCATTTTCTCCAAAAATTTTACCCGTCAATGGGATTTTATGATGCACCATGCGTGTTCTTATTCATGTTCAGACAACCTCCTGTTTTAAAACATGAATGCCAATGAAGTTTGAATTCTATGTCTTTTTCTAGACATTAGATTCTGAAAGCTTTTCTTTTTTATTTAACATCTTCAATGGATTGGGGAAAGGGATGCTTACATGTCCCCCGCGGCTGCGGATCCCTGCAAATTGTAAAAGAAGTATATCATTGTATGTTCACAAATTTTCCAAAAATCGAAACGATACATCCTACCCTTAGTCGTGTACTCTAACGAGTAGTACATGGGATGTAAAAACATGTTCGTCTGCAAGGCGGCTCCCCTGTCAAGGATAAACAATAAGTGTCAATTCATATTCCCAAATTCAAGACAAATTGGGACGATACAGCTTTACTCTTGATTTTCATCCCATTCTGATGTTGCGTATTGATATGAACGACATCTATCAAATCCGCCTATCCATGCTTGGAGTGTTTGTAACATCAATGGTTCATCTGCCCCCAGCTGGGCAGCGTCTGTTCTGCTATTTGAACGCATGACTCCTTAAGTGATTTATCCATGTTTATCATCAAATGGGTGGCTTCGCGGCCAGATGCATTTTGCATTGAAGGGATGGATTCCATTATGCTCTGCGAACGATGATCATTGCTTGGGGAGCTCGTCCCTGAGTTTAAAGATGCTCAAAAGGTAAGGCGGATCTTCATACGACTAGTTTTAAGCGTAAATGAGAAATGCCCCCATGGGAGCCTTACAATGGGATTGTCAATACATTCATTCAGGCTATTCAACCTCTTTTCTCCGAACATTTTTTTACAATCGCGCCTTGAATCAAACACCTGATCGTCGGCTCTGTATCACTATTGCAAGAGTCCGCCAGCTTCAGGCTGATCGAGCCAGAAATTGAGTTCCTCTCCAAGGAAATCGCTCGAATCTCCGAGCCATTGATGCTCAAGTCGAGTGTCACCGACCGCTGGCGATAGATCACTCTCGCCTTGGATGATTTGATTCCTCGAGCTGGAACCTCCCTTGTTGACCGGCAAATATGTAGACATGTCCCATGTAAATGTTGGATCTGCCATGGGAAGAGCACTAGCAACAGGTTGGTACTCAAATTGGGGAGTTCCTATTTGCGGGAACTGCGGTATATACACTTGAGGGGTATTGAGACTGCTTGGTGGAGCGTTCTGATTTGGGTTAGAGGAGTCGGTGACATGGTTGCTGGTCTCGTCAACACCGAAACATGGTTGGGTGTTCCCGGCTCTACAATCATCGTGGTTGCAGTTATGACCAACATTTAAGTTCGAACCAGCTCCATCCGAGCTTAGTGTCACCCGTCCCTCTTTTAGCAACCTCTTGAAATATCCAAGGTGGCTCGCGACGTTAACTTTAGAGAGTCCCGGCACGTTCAGGATTTCGTGTATGCGCGTTGATCGTGCCGTGTCGATCCCCAACTGTCGAACTGTATCAACAAATTTCTGATGGAGTTCAGCAGTCCAAGAAAATCGCGCTTTCTTGTCAACAAGAACAGCTCGCCGACTAATCTCTATGAGATCTGATTGTGTTGGAAACTGCTCTTGTAAGCCTTCGACGGTATCTGACTGCACCGGAAGACATTGCGAAAGGCATTGTAACATATGAGCACTACCAATCTCTAGAAGTGGCTCTTCGGAGAATATTTCACTGATGAAAATATGGTTATTGCAATCAAGGCAAGTGGCACTGCTCAGCGCTTCCTCATACCTAGTGCTTTCTGTTCGAAGCTTTTCATTTTCTTCCTTCAGAATCGCTAGCTCTTGCTGTCTATGTAGATTCCCCAGCCGGGCTCGTTTGTTACGAAACCACTTATTGACCTTCCCAGGCTCCCACCCTAACTCTCGACCTAGCTCAGCCCTCTGCTTCTCATCTGGATGGGGGCATTCCTCGAAGAAAAAATCAAGCTCCCGGTCTTGACTTGAAGTATGGTGAAGGGGATGTTTTCCTTTCTGATGCTGATCACTGCTATGGGCATTGTTTTCATTACCACAACCTTGAGTTTCATCGTTGGAAGTGTCAATCTCCATGACCATCGTGCCGGATTCGGTCCCGTGATCTTCAAATTCTTCCAGCAGTTTAAGCTCGGAGACTTCTAAGTCGGGCGTTTCCAACAAATGACGGTATCCTTGGAACATTTTGGATCGAAGTATCACTGACTGATCATCGCAGAAGTCATCTGATCCTTCGAAATATTGATGCATGGGTTGGGTAGTATCGCCCGACTGGTTCTTCGAGCTGGAACCTCCATTTCTTCTCGAGAACATGAGAGGGGAGTTGATCGATTGACCCCCATAAGCATCTCCTACTTGGGAATTAGGGAAACAAAAATGCTCAACGCATTCCCTTGTTAGATCCTTTGAAACCACATGCCCTAGTTCGGCAAGTCCTTGGGCACTAAGCGCAGAAAGCTCATTAGTAAGCGGAAAAACAGCGACGGATGGGTGCTGCGCCTGCTGCATCTGCGGCACACACTCTTGAAGAAAATTGGGATGACTCAGATGAATATTCTGATCAATTTCCCAATAAGTGTTGAATTTGTAACCGAGGTTAGCATGACGCTGTCTTAGCGCTCTTCTGTAACAACCGAGGTGATTTGAGACCATAGCCTTGGTAAGTTCTGGTGCATTCAGGGCCTCCATTACTTTCTTCGGGCGTGCATAGTCGAGCCCTATTCGCCGAACCACGTCTAAGAACCGGCGGTGAAGCTCAAGGGGCCACGCGAAAATCTTCTTCTCTTGGTTCAGAATAGCGTCGACAGCTTGACGGCTGATCTTTAACCCTTCTCGAGCAGGATCTGATCCTGCCATAAGTCGTTGTGGAGAAGACTCGTGGTGACTCTCATCATAGTGGCATATATTCCCTCCTCCAGAAGGCACTGGCACTATCTTTGTGGGATTGATTTGTTCATGCACATCACCAGTATTTTCGATCCTAGCAGAAGGCTTAACGGGAAACAATCTACTGAGAGTGGTAGGGCCACCGCAGTTAGGGCAGACAATAGTGCTAAGAACTTCTTCATACCTCACGTTCTTTGTTCGAAGCTTCTCGTTCTGTTCCTTTAGAAATGTGGTCTCCCGTCGTTTGTACTGCTTACTCAGCTTGGTTCGTTTATTTTGAAACCAATTCAAGATCCTCAAAGGGCTCGTCCCTAGTTTTTGACCCAACTTCTTCCTCTGTTCTGTGTCCGGGAAAGGGCATCCCTTGAAGATAGCTTCAAGTATCTGGACCTCATCCGGAGTGTAGAGCTGGCGACGCTTTCTTTTCTGGCGCAGATCATCGTCGCTGGCGTCTTGGTCGCTGAGGGCTTGAGTCTCCTGGATGGTCGAGTCGATTTCCATATCCTTCATGACGAATTCATTTCCGAGGTCTTCAAATTCCTCTAGCCGTTCAAGTTCGAAAACATTTAGGTCAGGTGTTTCCAACCGATGATGGTACCCCTTGAACATTTTGGGTCGAAATGTCTTTTCCTGATCTTCGTTCGCTTGATCTTCTCCACCCTTTCTCAGATGTTCGCCCTCTCTGTAATTATCAGAGATTATGCGTGTTCCAAGAAGCGTCCCTTTGAAATCGAGTAACGAGTATCTGACGGGCGTTCCTTTCGAGACTTCGTGATTCCCCCCGTCCGTTCTTACTCTCTCTTGCCTGAGTGGAGCGTGCAGATTTCCCGTGTCGACTTTTGCTTTATCGAGCATTACGCCTGTCCCCCTAGCTCGGTCTCCAAAGTAATAGGTCCGCCGGCCTTTAGGTGTTGTTACCTTTTCTAAGCCCGAAATCACGAGACAGAGGTGGATCTGTGACTCACCAAGGATGTATTAATGAGGCTTGATTAGCCCTGCTGCGTATAGAAAAATTATTGCAGCTTTCCCTTTCTCGTTCGAGCGTTAAAGGGCGAGAGGTTAACATCGAGGAGGTTAACATTTCGATCTAACCTCTCAAACACTCCTCCCTCATTCCTTCTTTTCTCTGTCGTTGAATCGCAGATGGCTTCCTCTCCTGTACCCGCTGCCTCAGCCGAAGCTTCAACCCAATGGGAGAGGTTTTATCACCTCTTGGGTAGAGGTTATGGCTACATAAACAGTCATCCTGAAGCTGAGGTTGAAGTTCGTACTCTGATTCCGGCTCTGGATACTGTGTGTATTGAAGGTACGAAACTGCAGAGGGAGTTTGTGATCTTCCCAACTCTCTTCAACAATTTCCTGCAGGCTTACGAAGTTGCTAGCCGGGAGGTCACTTTGGCTGGTATCGTGCGAGCCCGTTATCAGGACCGAACTGAGTCCCTGATGTTGGCCATGCTGACGGCCGATAACCATAAAAGGGCTGTTGAATACGCCCACGCCCAGGTTTCGATGTTGGTCCGTGAGAGGGACAACTTGGTGGAGCGTCTGGCTCTTTTTGACACCGCCTTTGAGCAAGATCAGCACAACCTCGTGCTGAGGTTCCAGTGTGCCTGGTTGGAGGAAAGGCTTGAAGACCTGAGCATGGATATAGCTCGCGGGAGGGTGCTGGCTCAGGACTTAGAGCTTGAGTTCGAGTACTATGAGACCAAGGTGAACGAACTTAAGGAGAAATGTCGTCTCCTTTTCTTCAAGCTTGTAGACCTCGATTCCCAGAGTGTGGGTTGTAAGCAAGGCATGGATAGCATGGAGAATCAATTGAGCTCATTTGTGATGCTCATTAGAACTCACTTCGGATTTACGGTTCTTCCTCAGTAGTCTGTTTGTAAAGTCTCCTGTTAAGTGCTATAAATGAGAGTGTATGTACATTTCCGCTTATTCTTCGCAAGATTCAATATTGCCCTTGGTTTCGCAATCATAGTGTTTGAGGCAACTGACGATCTTTCCGCTTTCGAGCCCGCTCACGTTATGTTTGTAACCTATGCTGTCACGTTTGCCTTCGTGCGCTTGGTCGATTTACCTCGAACCCATTGTGACAAAAGATTGTTGTAGCTAAACATGATGATGTTAGCAAGCATCATTGTGTGAAATTAACCCTAGGCCTTAAAGAAGAAAGGAACTGCTCCGAATGAAACTTTACAATGCGCAAATAAGAAATAAGTTCTACTTGTGTACAAGCCCCCCCTTTCTCTGGGTATGTTCGATCACCACCCCATCATGTCTGGGTTCAGGTGCGCGGTCATCGACTCCAGATCATGGCCGTGAAGGTTTGCTAGCCTCCTCCTGATGGATTCTTCGAACTGTGACCACCACCTTTGTTTGAGAAGAAAAGAGGAGGGTCGACCTCTTTCCTATCAAAAGCGTGTCTCACTCAGAGATCAGGGAAGCAAAATTGTTCGAAGTGTTCCCCCACTAGATCATCTGAGATCATATGCCCTAGTTGGGCGAACTCCTGAACATTAGACGTCGTGGGTGGATCAGCAGCAGGAAGAGCGCCGGTGGACGGCTGCTGCTCGAGCGGGGAAGTGTATATTTGTTGCACCGGTGGCACGTATTCTTGAGGAACATTAAGATGACTGATAGGGCTATATTGACCAATTCTCCAACAGTTGGTGGTAGAGCTACCAGCTTGGTTGGTATCGAGACTCGGCAGGGCTCTTCTTGAGGCATGGCTGTTGCATTCGTAGCCGTACCTAATGTTCAAGTTCGAGTCGGGCTCTTCTAGGCGCCGTGCGGCATGACGCCGTCGTAGCTTCCTACGGTAACCATTAAGGTGGTTTGCGACTAACCTTCTAGCGAGCCCCGGTTCATTCATGACCTCATGTACGCGTGTTGGACATAATGAGTCATTCCCTATTTGGTGAACCGCATCAAGGAATTTTCTGTGAAGCTCTGGAGACCATATGAACTTCTTTTGGCGACTCAGGATAGCATCCGTGACTCGGCGATCATTCCTCGATTCACTCTCGGCGGGGTCTGGTTGTGCCAGAGGTTGTTGCAGGGGAAGCTGGTTGACTTCGAACTGGTCTGTGGTGATAGTAAGCCCATTGTCAGGGAAATTGTAGTAACGCGCCTCCCCTCCTTCCAAAGATGGTTTGAGGGAGTGGGGTGGCGGACGACCACCTGCGATTCTCATAGAAAACTTATCACGGAACATTTCGCGAGTGTCGATAGAACCACCGCAGTTAAGGCAAGCGGCGTTGATGAGGACTTCCTTACACCACATGTTTTCTGCTCGAAGCTTGGCGTATTCTTCTTTTAGAGTTTCGAGCTCTTGACACTTTCCCCGAACCACTGATCTGGCCCGTCTGTTTTGAAACCAGTGCTTGACCCTTAAGGGTTCCATCTCTAATTTCCGGGCTAATTTTCTTCTTCGTCTCGTATCCGGGTAACGGCACTTATTGAAGGCGGCTTCGAGTATCTGGATTTCCTTCTCAGTATAGAGCCGGCGACGTCTTCTTCCACGAGATGGGACATCGCCGCTGCCGTCGTTGTTGCTGCTACTGTCGTCGTCGCCACCACTGTCATCGTCGCTGCCCTGATCCTGAACCTCGTTGCCAGCAGGGTTGGGTAGTATGGTTTCGACATCTGGCTCGATCCCAAAGACTTCGAGGTCTCCCAACTGCACATTACCTAGGACATTTGGGTCAGTCGTCTCCAACAAATGACTATGACTGTTAAACATATTGGATTAAGAAAAGGTTTGTTCGTCCTTTTTTAATCACTCAAGGTCTTGTAATCCTCTTCCTATGTTTACTCTCTCTAAACTTTCTTTTGAGTGACTTTGCGTACTCCGGAGTCGCTCTTCGAGCATGGAAGACGATCACCAGGCGAGCGCTCTTCTAGAGATTTTGAGTTTCTCGTCTTGTCGTCTTCCTTCCTTTTCATGGTGGAGAGATCACGGATCGCTTTTCTTTCCTCGATAGCCGAACCTGTCCCCCACTATCTCTCAAAAGACTAAATTACGTCCACCACCCGCTCAGCTTTTCATCATGACAAAACTATCAACCCTACCGCGGCTCCTTCGATATTTGCGCTCGACTCCCGCTCCATCTCAATAATGGTGAAATAGACAACTCTTTTACAGCTTTTCAGACTCGTCAGGCCTGAAATCGCGGATCGAGACATGTCTGATGATTCACGGGAGGAGCAGCCCCTGCTTTACATTAACTACCCCGGCTCCACAAGCATTATTGCTGTAACTTTTCTCCATTTTTGAGCTACTATGAAACGAGGAGAAGGTTAGTGCTCTCATTTGCCCAGCTTTCACTTTCATTCATTCCATCGCACTCGTCTTCCTCTCCATCCTTCCAACAAGAAATGGCTTCGTCTTCTGCTTCTTCCTCTGACTCTTCCCATGCTTGCGTCTTTTCAATCGCAGTCCCGGCCCGATGGGAAAAACTCTATAATCTCTTGGGTCGGGGCTATGCTTACATAGCCGATCATCCGGAGATCGAGGCTGAGATCCGCGTTCTATTTGCGGCCACAGACACTACTTCCATCGAGGGTACTGAGTTGGAGAAGGAGTATAAAACATTCCCAGCCCTCTTTGCAAACTTTCTAGAGGCTTACCGCGTTGCTCACCGTGAAGTTCTCGTGGCTCGTGTCTTGCGAGCCCGCTACGAAGACCGCTGTGACTGCCTGACGTTGACTAACTTCGTGGCTGACAGCCACAACAAGGTTATGGAAACTGCCAACGAGCGGGTCTCGACGATGCTTCGTGAACGTGGACATTTGGTGGAGCGTTTGGCCTTGTGCCTGATCACTTATGAGCACGATCGTCGTAACATCATGTTGAAGTTTCAGAGCGATTGGCTGGAAGAGCGACTCGATACTGTTACGGCGGATGTATCCCGTGGGAGGGAATTGGTCCGGGACTTGGAACTTGCTGCTGAAGATCACAGGGCCAAGGTTGCTGACCTTAAGAATGAGTGCAAGCGCCTCCTTCTCCAGCTCGAGGATCATGATATACGGAGCGGTGAGTGTAGGCAGGGAATCAACCATATGGAGGGCCAATTGAGCTCCTTCGTGCTGCTGGTTAGGGCTCAGTTCGGCTTTACTTTTCCGCCTCGCTAATCTGTATTAATCTGCTTTGAAAGTCTTTCGATTGAGCGAAAGTGAATGAAAGCTCATGTGTGTGTGTTTTAGCTTTTTATATGGTCCATTTCTTCGAGCATCCGAACATCTTCAACTTGGGTGAGCTGAACTATAATATCAATAAGTTGAGCAAATATGTCCTGATTTTCTAACTTGCTCATGATCAGATGAAAGAATAGCCTCAGATTCATCCAGGAGAAGATTTCTCTCTATTACCTATTTTTCACCTGCAAATGAAACGACTGAATCAGAAGAGATAATTTGAAAAAGAAAGCATAAACCCCTTTCAATCTTATGTTTGCTCGTGATTAATAAGGACAAAAACTTTTACAAGGGTTTTAATCTTGCGCAAAAGTTTTTTATCAGTATTCTTCGAAGAAAAGCATATTATTGAAAGGAATGTAATTCACGATAATCGCTTTTGATCAATTTTGAGAAGAACGAACTAGTCAAAAGTACAAAGCATAACGACGTGTTTTAAATTTAATTGAAGATACGGCATCCAAATCAAGGCCGTTTTGTAAGAACGAGGGCAATTTGGACATCTATCTCGTCATTAAATTCGAAACAATGCCGGTACTCTTGATCAATTATCGTGGATTACCAGCGGCGTAACACATGCATGAACCGATTCAAGTGTATAATTCCTTCTAGCGAAATTGGGGTTGGATTACCCTATACGACCAAAAGGTCGTGCAAGACTTCCAATTTTAATTTCCTCTAAAGGAATTATAAACTTGACGTGGGAGTATTCGGATGATTAGAGAAAATGCCACTATCACATTCCCATGACCCGTTAAAAGAAATACAACCAAGTTCCATCTGAATGTATACACCAATAGATCCCTAATACAATCACTCTAAGGGGTGAGATAGAGAAAAACTTCGATAAAAATAAACCCTATACAAGAGGATTAGTAATGTAAAATAAAACAAAGGAATGTGATCCTAACGTTCAAGGATGCCCCAAGCTCGATCTGTGACTTCCGGATCACTTGCCCCAACTCGTCATCTTCATTGGACGATATCTCAATAATGTCCATAGTAGGCTCCTTTGTTGCTCACTCGGTGTTCGCCATGGGATATCATCCTCCTCGTCTTCTATCAAGGACGTTTGGGAAAAACACACACATCTATCCTTGAAATGGCATTTAATCTAATCACCAGAATGCAATGAATGAAATGCCTATATTTATATGAACTGTAATAGATTTGAGGGATAGAGAGTCTTACCAACCAAACTCGTCGACTTATGTGCGGTTTTAGGTGTACCAACCGCCCAAAGACATGCGTATGAGACAAGTGATGGTAAACTTCTAAAAATCAGAGGGTTTGGCACCTAAGGTTAAGGTTCCCACCTCGAGTTCTAGAAAGAGCCGATTCCATTGCACAGCTATCGTTGCATTGGGACTCGATCCATAGTTCGAAGCGAGCGGAATTGAAAAGTGGATTACCCCGTGTTTTTCTTCACGGAGATTCCATTTTCAATTCCTTCTATTGTGTTCCTAAAGGCGGCGCCTGGGGTTTTAGGCGCGGTTGTGTGTGTCCATGTGTCGTGATCATCACAATGCAAGTCATGCACAACAGTTTATCAATCAGCACTTCAAATCATCCACACAACATACATTCCTACGCCCAACCTGCATGAAACAAAGTTAATCACAGACTACCCCCTTATTACTCCAGTCTGCAAAAACATATAACACCTATCATAAGCGGACTTACCTCACCCTCGAGAGCGCCTGCAAGGTTAGAAAAATCACTCAGCGTTTTGATTACGGCCTAAGTCCACTTGAGGTCTAGAATTATATGTTCTAGAGTAAGTGTCCCCAGCGGAGTCGCCAGCTGTCGCGACCCGTCCGGAAGCGGACGCGGCTAATGGATTACCGATCGCGGGCCTTGGATCGGCGCGGGCCCTCCCAGGCCCATACCAAATCGCGGCGGGAGTATTTTTCAGAAGGATTCGACGATAAGAGTCGATCGCTTTCGACCTTCGGTGTGGTCGTGGTGGCATGTGCAACTTGTGCATGCATTTGGAGTCGCCACCGGTCTTTCTCGGAGGGTAGACCGGAAACATTACTGATCGATTGGGAGAGATCGATCAGTTCTGCAGAACCAGAGATTTTGGGTTCGGGGACTTGGTTACGCCGGTGTCATTACCAACGCCCTTTCGGTACCTAACGCGAGTGATTTTCCTAGCTAAGAGTTCATGCAGGCGCAATTTTAGGTGAGGTAGGCTTGATTCAGGGTTTCATGCAGATTGGGCGAATATTCCTATTAATCACAATCAATTTAAATGAAAGCGCAAACAAGTGCGTAAATAAATCACATCCAATGCACGTCAATTCACTTCACATGGCCTCCTAGTATAGCCATAAGGACTTAGGGAATGCGTGATTTAGGACCGAGGTAAAATGGGAAGATTTGGAGGCGATTTAGCCCGAAGGGCAAAATCGTCAATTTTTGGAAGACGATTCGCGAAAAGGGCGAAATCATCATTTTTAAGAGTGATCGGGTTCAAAACACCCGGGATGAGCCTTGGCCAAATGATTATGGCCATTTCCTATTTTTTGGGATTTTTCTAGAATTTTTTAGAATTTTTTTGGAAGACGGTTTGCCGGAAGGGCAAAACCGTCATTTTTGGAAAGATCGGGGATCGAAAGACCCGGAACAGGTCATGGCCAGTTGAATGTGGCCACTTCCTATTTTCTGGAATTTTTTATAATTTTTCTGAATTTTTCGAATTTTTTTGAATTTTTTATGATTTTTTTTTATTTTTTATTGAATTTTTGAATTTTTTATCATTATTTATTATAAATAATAATAATAATAATAAAAATTACTCGGACCGGGTCAGATGACCCGGCCCACGCCCGGATCCACGACCCGGACCCGGTCCGCCTCATCCACGACCGAAACGGCGCCGTTTCACGGATTTCGGATGGGCGCCTCAGATCTTGACACGTGGCGCTACCTGGACCGTTGGATTATTTTTATTTTGTTTATTTCCGGTTATTAAGCCCCGCTGACGTGGCCGCCACGTGGCAGCCACGTCAGCGCCACGTGGGCGTTGACCAGGTCAACAAGCGTTGACCGGTCAACGTCTCGCCGGGGAAGACGACCGGCGCCGGCGTTCCCTCGCCGGCGCCTCGTCGGAGGGCCATATCTCGGCCCTCCGGCGTCCAAATCGCGCAAAACCAACGGCGTTCGAATCTACTCGACGAGCTCTACCACATATCCTAACCTCAACATAGCAGAACATCAGATAATCAACCTGCAATCTCCGACCGAACCACATCTCCGGCGAAGCTTGGTCCCGACCATTCTACACGTTACACGACTGAAACAGCTCATCGGGAAGCATTTAGGGAGTTCTAGAAGACTTACCTGAGCCTTGCGGAGGTTCGGTTTGGTCTGAAACGAACCGGGGAGCTCACGGCAGGCCGGCCATGATAATGGACAGAGCGGATGATTCCGGCGATGAAACATCATGCAATAAAAAGCGAAAATGTTCAGTGAAGTGAGACAAATAAATTGCGACAAACAGCGCAACAAACGAATGATTCTAGCCTAAGTTGCCATTGGAGGCCGGGTTCAAGCTTGAAGAGGAGTCTCACGTTTATGGGCTATCACAGAGCATTCCGGCGGGTCTATGAGTCTTATCAAGTTGTCACCAAGCTCGGAGAAGGGGTTGTTGACTTCGGTTCGGCCCTAAACATGACGACCCAGATTCGAAAGCTTGGTCGGTCCCGGCGTTGTCGTGCTCGAACGGCGATCCACGAGGGGCTGTCACGGTGGCTGTGAGTCGGCGACGGCGGTTGGAAATGATGCTCGGTGGCTGGCGGGGGGCAGTGGCTGCACGCACAAAAAAAATGAGGAGGATCGAGTGCCCCGGCCGTCCTCGTGCTCCTCTGCAAAAAGAAGAAAGAAACTTGAAGATGAAGAGGAAGCCGTTGCCAGTCCCCACGCAGGAATAAGAAAATAAAATAATAATTAATAACAAAAATATTAATAATAAAAAAATAAAAAGTAACAACAGAAAGGTGGAAACAAAATTATTTGGTCGAATCTCTTTTCTTTTGCTTTTTCTTTTAAATGATTATTATTATTTTCTTTTTTTTCTTTTTATTATTATTAATATTTTTGCCCAAATTCATTTTTATGATGATTGAGGAACACATAAAATTGAACCTGAATTTTACTATTTATAATTTCAAAAAAAGATAAGATAAAAATAAAAATACTGACTATTTTTATGTATTTTTGTGACATCGAATACTATTTTTCTGATTTTTTTGGGTATTTTTATAATTGAATAAATTCAAAAAATATTATAAAATACCAAAAAATATTTTTTGTTCAAAATTGGTCCTCGAGGCTAGGCCAAGGCTTCCAAAGTTGATTTTGTGATTTTGTGACTATTTTTTTATTTGTAATTAATTTTAAAGAATAAAAATCACAATGACAGATGGTCGAAAATCAGGTGTCAACAGTGACAAAATCAACACTTATCTTTTGTAACCTCGCTCTTCCTCTTGGATTGTGAACTACCGCGTCTGCTGAATTTTCCTATGCTTTTACTTCTTCCACGGTTCTCCACTGCTAGTGCCGTTGAAGATGCAGATGCCGAAAAATTATCTCCACTGCTAGTGCCGATGATACTGCTCACAGCATCATCCAAAGTCAAATCATCCTTCATGGTGCTCGAAATTCCCTGCACCACGGTGTTGTAGCTTTCCGGAAGGGAGCATAGAAATAACAGAGCTTGTAACTTCATATCTAGATTTATGCCTGTGGATTCTAACTGGCCTGTAACCTGCGTGAAACTGTTAATATGCTCTGCAACAGAACCTTTGTCAGATAATTTCATATAACCAACTTCTTTAGCAAAAATATCTGATTCGATGTGGATGGCTTCTTATAAATATTCGTTAGAATATCCATGGCTTCTTTTGCAGTCTTTGCTTTCGCGATGTGGTATACTGTCTTTTTCGTCAAGCCTAGATGAATCGCAGCTAACGCCTTTCGATCAAGAATTTTCCATCCTGATTTTGTTGTCAGATCTACTTCCGCAAGTTCAGGTTTCCAACCCTCAAGTGGTGCATAGAGATCTTTCTAATAAAGATAATCATCTATTTGGAGTTTCCACCATCCGAAATCCTGCCCATCGAACTTATCAATTCTGATTTTATCTTCTGCCATACCGTTTGCTTTCAATCAAATACCACCGAAAAACCCTCGATGTTCTCGATTAGTCAGCCTAGGCTCTGATACCAATTGATAGGAATCGTGCCCCAATTCCAGAAAAATAACTCAAGCAAACAATACGCAATAGCAGAATATAATGATAAAAGAATAAAATTAGAAGAAGCACATCAGAGAATTTGTTATCGAAGTTCATCGAAACATGGGCTACGTCTTCGCGCAGAGGCACTATGCGAATCCACTAGTCTTCGAGAAAAGTAGGAATACAGCTGACGATCTTCTCACAAGATTGAAGCAAAAAGAAAACGAGAACTCTCAAGAATGCCGTCACGGTCTCTCTCTTTCTTTTTCTCTCTAGTCGCTACTTCGCGCGTTCTATCTGCTCTCATCTTCTGCGCTTTCTATCTGCTCTTCTATCTACTCTCATTTTCTAACGGCTACAACCTATATATCCCTAATATATAAGATGTATCTTTTAACCTAGAAGAAAAAGAAAGGACAAAAGACAAAAAAGAAATCTTAATGATATATTCTGGCTTCACAAGCCAACAATAGAAAGTCTAATTTGATGACCCTGCCTAACTTAAATCTTCTTTTTTCGCGGGTGCAATTATATAGATGGGAAATCCGAAGTGTTCAAGGAGAAGGTCGAGTTCGATGATGACAACATGTCGTTCACACTGCACGGCAGTGAGGAACACGTCTTTGACACTTGGAAGGTCTTCAAGCCGATGTGCAAACTCATCCCGAAGGAGCAAGGCAGTCTGGCTAAGCTAAGCATTGAGTACGAGAAGTACAAGGTGAGCGATCCTAGCCCCGACAAGTACATGGCCTTCTTCATCGACATGACCAAAGACATCGATGCTCACGTTTTAAGCACATGAAGGAAAAAAGATCGTGGCATCACTGTGATCATATGTGAAGTTGTGCTGTATTATGCTTGAGATTTCTAGTGCTTCCATGCATCTAGACCCAATAAATCAAGCTGGTTGATCAGGTGATCTGAATTTGAGTTAGGTTTTGGGAATACCAGAATCGTGCATTATGTTCGTGTGTAATCTTGCTTGTAATAACACTTGTGGTTTTTGCAAAATGATATGCTTATGTGAACTCATGTGATAGCTGGACTAATGGTCTAAGTTGACGTTCAAGACCCAAATTATGGTGAAGGAGCTTTGGGCAAAAAAGAAAGATCTTCTATTACAGCAGAACTTCGAAGAATCAACGACAAAGTTTTAATTTAGAAACTTTCTTTGGGGGAAAGTGTGCGGATAATCATGACGAGTCAAATGGGAAAGTAGAATTGCTCTCCAGCACTTGAGAATTCAAGGACCGAGATTTCCTTAACTGGCATTGATTGGTGCAGTCTAAACAACTATTCCGAGTCGAGTTCTGCCGGAGAAGGAGAATGATGCAGACTAGAGGATCATCTACTTTGGAATTTGATTTTGTTTCCATATGCGTAGAAGATTATGATATTTCTTTCTGAATACTTTGTTTAAATAGATTTAAGGTAATATCTCTATGATTTAGTAGATGATCTTCTTTTCAGTGATTTATCGGACGTACACAAGGAGTTCTATGTTGTCTTGCCGGCGTTAAACCATTGGGAGCATTACTATTATCGGGAGAGATTTTATTTTTTGTTTCGGTCCAGAGGGGCAAAAGTATCTGAGCAACCAAAAGCGTTAAGGGTTTCGAATGTTTGCACGAACTGTATCAAAGCGATGGCGATTATTAAGAAATCCAGGAGTGATTACAACAAAAACAACCTGGCGATGATCATCGTGTTCATGATGGCTTCCTAATGAAGGGAAATCAGCTTTGCATTTCCTTGTTCTAGAGAGATTTTACTGGTCACATTTGAAACTGGAAGTTGGTGAATTGGTGCAGGGACGTCTTCCCGTCCCGGAGGAGATTTGGGAGGACCTCTCTACGGACCGCGTCCTGGGTTTTAAACGTGTTCAACTGGGTTTGTACTCGGTTCTTGTTGCGTTGACTGGATCTTCCAAGACGGCTCATTTCCTCCCTTGCTAGAAGAAATCCAACGTGACAAATGCAGCGAATCTCCTACTCACAAATTGTCAGGTTGCACCGGGTAAATCGATCACCCCAGATCGTGACACTAGGTTCCTCAATCGTTTCTGGCAAGGTCTGCGTCGCTCATTCGATTTGCATTGCATTATAGTAGCTGATGCAGCCCGCATCGATGATGCCACCCACATCGGAGACACGCTTACTCGGCCGAGGACATCAACCAGCATTCAAGCTCGACACGTCACTCGACTAGTCTCGTCAATATCGAAGGGACGCAAATCGAAGACCAAGAGTCTCATTCTTGAACCATAATAAAGACTATGCTATTCCCCATGTAGACACCTTGGGAGAGTCAAGAAGTTGTTGGGAATTATCTCGCTCTTAATGGTTTCTAGTTTATGAGGAATTTTAATGCTTTATGTTTTCTATGTTCTTTAATGTTTCTAGTTTCTAGACTAGACTTTAGTCTTTTCATTTGCCTCTTTTTGGCTATAAAAGGCCATCTACTTTATGTATTCGACAGACGATTTTGATGAATGAAAATTTGCCTTGTGCAATTATCCCGAACCTTGAAGAGTTTAACCCTTGAAAATCTAGAAGAGTTTTCGCTCCGTCCTTGAGGAGTCGGAGGTTTTCGAAATATGCATCCTTGAAGAGTTGCAGTCGTTGATTTAGAAGAATCGACGTTCTATTAACTTCCTTGGAGGCCTAGAAGAGCAACCATCGAAGTTTCTATCCTTTCTTTGTTCCATTTCTAATTTTATCCATCCTCATCCATTCATTTTCACTTCTATTTTGCTCATTTTCCATCGAAGTTACTGTCCCGATCCTTTTGTTCAAGTAGCCTACCCTGAGCTACACCAGTAGCACGGCGCATCAGACTCAGGTTGTGAACCGCACTTCGGGTAATCTGATTCCAAGTATATGCAGGGATCAAGCCTAAATGACGATGCTTCGTTTCGGCTTAGGCGGAATTCGCGTGTACTAAAGCAACTCATTTGGTTACTGAGGTTCTCTGTTGTTTACAAAACGGCTCCAGAGCGGGTTATTGACTTGATTTCACTTCCTAAGTTGACTGACAAAAGTGTTGCTGCGCAGAATTTGGCCATACAGGGAGACGAAGTACTATCAGAGACTGGCTAAAGTAAAACCGTAACTACCAACAGGCCGCGGACCAACAATGATCACTTATCTTCCAGGATGGTATACCGTTTTCAGGTTGCGGTTTTCTCTAAAGGAGCTCTCGTTTCACGAAAATTGAGCAATTTGAAAAATATTTTCTGAACAATGATTATTTATATTGTTTAGAAAAAGTCAAAAATATTTTCATTATCAATAATAATTTATGCCAACTATTTTCTTAGGCAATGAAAAATTTTCCGTTCATCTATTTTTATAAGAGATATAAGTGATTATTTTTATCGGAAAATATTTTATAAACCGCTTATTTTTGCGAAACAAACACATCCTTAAGTCTCTTATGCTTTTCCACGATGGTACATGGCTGCAAGATTGTTCTCTTCCTTCCGAATTTAATGTCCATCTAGATTCCTGTTTGTCCTCGACCTAAAAAAAAAAAAAAAAAATCCTGTCTGTCCATTTTCATTGCCTCGGTACTTCGAGATGACACGACCATGATCACATATCTTCCACATCCTATCTTTCATTCGGCCATGACAAAACTTTGAACGTGTGTATTTGCGTGGAAGGAAAATTTAGCATGAAAGTCTTAAACTTATTGCAAATGTATCGAACGAGTCATATACCTTTTAAATCTTGCCACAGTTGAGTCCTATACCTTTCAAATCTTGCCAATTAAGTACATCTAGCCAATTTTGGTTGAAAATTGATGACATAGACACAGGTTGTCCACTAGCCATCTTACATGATAATATCAACGTAGATGTGAATTTTTTATTAATTTTTCCTGTCTTTTTTTCTTCATTGTTGATATGCAATGATTTACCACAATTTATTAAGTGACCCAATTAAGTGGTGGCGCATATCTTCTTAGAGGTAGCTTTCCGTAATCCCCAAAGCGAAATCGAAAAGTCAGCACATATCCCTGTCCTCTAGATTTCTTTCCATGCTCGGTTTATGTTTCCATTTCAGGATCACCAAGAAAGGGACAATTTATGTCCAATTAATTTTCTCCATGATGAAAACATTTTTTGTTTACTTATTTTTGTAAGCGATATAAATGATCTTTTTAAAAAATATTTTCAAAATGATTTATTTTTGGCAAAAAAACGGAACATAAGCTTCAGGGTTATATTATTATTCAGCTCCCAATGGGATGTCCAGAATGTTTTAAACATCCAACTAATTCTTACCATGTGCGACAATCATCTCATACCACAAGTATCGGGTGGATAATTTTTCGAGACACGTAAGTCTATGTTTTTTGGAGTGGTCTCAAAAGAATGCACAAGTATCGGGAAAATAACCCTTTTGATTTCTAATCTGAATCATTTAGTATGGTATCTGAGGCATACTTATTTTCAACCATTTCGTAGTTCCATTTTCTTTCTTGCAGTCATCCTAACTTTCTTCTTGTTTGCGCCAAGCGTAAAATTCTTTCTGTTCGTTGTTCAATCTATCATTCATTTGTAATGTATAGTACCTTAGAACTACGAAAGTGATCCTCAAATTTTTTGCCCATAGTTCGATAATATAAAAATTAATACGCTTTCTCAGGAAAAAACCAAACTTTGCCTCGCCTATTTTACATAGCTGTTCAGATCCAAGATTTTGAAACATATGAGTTTGGGAAAATTGTCCAGAAATTCATAAATCCACTGCACTTTTGCCAATTCTATTCTAGACTTTTTAATTATGTCATTCACGTTTTGCCAATTGAGTCTATTCAGCCTATTTTGGAAGGAAATCGACAACATGGACGTCGCCCATCTTACGTGGCATGACCGACACTGATGTGGATAATTTTTAATAATATTCTAGACTTTTTATTAATTTTTTCTTTTCTTTTTCTTACTATGGATAGTGAGGCTAGCCTCGCCTAGACATCCTGGCCATAGACAAGGGTTGCGACGCCCTCTTTGTAATGTTCGTCTCAGCTGTCGAACG
Organism: Rhodomyrtus psidioides; assembly: GCA_021437785.1. NCBI lineage: Eukaryota > Viridiplantae > Streptophyta > Magnoliopsida > Myrtales > Myrtaceae > Rhodomyrtus > Rhodomyrtus psidioides. The sequence goes on along the minus strand of JAILYB010000169.1, from coordinate 1,030,983 downwards.
ACCCTCGTTGACCATATTAGCAGTTTCAGGTTCCGGATAGGTTCCACCTAAAACCTACAACCTAAAACCTACCCGCTAGTACATGTTACTCATTTTTCGGAATCTAGAACCTACTCTGTGTACCTTGGAAGTCGGAACCTCCCCTGTCATAGGTTTCGGGTCTAGTTCCAGGGTACCCGAGAACCTACCAATACAATTCCTTTTACATCAAAACAGAAACGTTCATATAGAGTCAAATGGAGCTTGTGTGAGTGCCCAAGATACAATAGGTTTGATTGCAAATTCCCTATGATAAAGCATATACAAATTGAATAGCAGATTCTACATCACATGCTATTATCAATATAATTCAGTAGAGAAGCAATGTTATTAAGAAGAAGCTACCTTCGGAAACCTACTAGCTTTATCGTACAATTAGTTGTATAGATCATCTGTAATCAAGATATAAAATAGATTTCTAACATACGAGCGACTATTTGGCAGCATTTTCTGGGGGAAAATAGAAATTAAAAGTAGAAACAAAAAGATAGGGTTTAAAAATATCGATTTCGATTCCGAGTCCGGCTCCGCTTCGGTTCCATAGAGAATTAGAAACCGAAACGGGAACCGGAACCGACGGTTCCTTAAAATGTGGAACCAGGAACCGGACCTATATCACTAGAACTAGGAACCGGAGTGGAGCTACAGGTTCGGTTCTCTGGTTCCCGATTCTACCCTGGAACCATGCTCACCCCTAACTACAACATGAAAGTTGACTCTAAACTGGAGTACCACCATTTTTTCCAAAGATGATTTTGTAGAAGTATTGGCGAACCCTCATATAAGATGATGTCTTCACTGAAGGATTGACAGCATAACCTCACATTAGGGTTGGGACAAGACTGAAAGTTGCTTATAGATTGGAGTTAGAGGTGTCAACGGGCCAGGTCGGGCGGGTCTCGGCTTGGCCCAAGCCGACTTGAGACTAAAGAGTACTAGCCTTGACCCGACCCGGCCCGAATTACATATGGCCCAACTTTTCGAGCCAGGTCGGGCAGATTCTTTTTTTCTTGTCTTTTTTCTCTCTTTTTTTTTAATTAAATCATTTAACAAGCCTGTCGAATGAAAGAATATAAAAAATAAAAAATAAAAATAAATAAATTTTTAGAAAAAGTGGGTGCCAAAAAAAAACCCAGAACCGGGTTGGCCCAGGGGTCGATGAACAGTACCAAAGCCGGTCCGAAAGGCCCGAAAATCAGGTGGGTTTTCGGGCCGGGTCGGGTCGGGCCGGCGCGGGCTTTTTTGACATCCCTAATTGGAGTACCTCCAACTTCTTCGAGGACGATGTTGTAGAAGTGCTGCTTCTGAAGTGGTTGGATAAAGCTATAATCTAATAGACGAGCCAGAGACAAGAGTTTACCAAATTTGTGAGAATATATATACCAAGATCTGATGAAGATTCACGCGAGCGTGTTGAAGAGATATAATGATATAAGAACAATTTATAATTGCTAATGTTTACTTAGTTTAGAGGGGAAATTTCAAATAATGGCGTCAAGTGCTTTCATTTTATTGAATGAGAGCCTGAAATGGATTTTGCTTCAAATAAGAGCATGAAGTGGCCAAATGGTCCTAGATAAGGACTTTTGGCCGGTCAGCGAGCATGTAACTATTCCAGCCATCGAAGAAGGGGTATTGTAGTAAAGAAGAAAAATGAAGAATAATTTTTTATTTTATTTTACTTTACTTTTCTTTCTTTTTTTTCTTTTCTTTTTTCTTTTTCCCTTCTCCCTCATCTAGCCATCATTGGCCTCGTCGATGGCCGATTGTCGTATTTGAAGATTTCCCTTGTTTCTCTCCTAAATAGAATTTTAAAGAGAAAACGATACAAACGGCCCATGAACTTTATCTCAATGTGTAATATCATTCCTGAACGTTTAATTTGTTCAATGTAGTTCTTTAACTATTAATAAATGTTCAATGTATTCCATCTGTTTGCTTAAATGGAAAATTAGACATTACTTGATGATGTGATTATTACATGCCGAGTTAGATTTTTAAAAATGACCAATCAACGTGTCATCTTTTTATCCATCTTCTTTAGAAAAGAAAATAAGATTATTAGGTGGTTAAAGGTGACAAGATAGGGGTAAAGAGAGAGAGAGAGAGATGGGGATTTGGTATTAGGGGCAGAATCGTAAAGAGATGTGATCAGGGTGGGTTAGGATTCTATTCATAAGAATCTGATCTTTCAAAGTTGAGTTCCCTTAGGTCCATTAGTTGAAAGAAATTTTTCTAAACATGATTGCCTCTATCTCTTCTAAAAAAGAATGAACAAAAAATATTTTATTATCCACGGAATTTTTAGTCATAAGTTGTTATGATAACAAGATAGATTTTATTGACTAATTATCTCAATAAATATAAGCAAATATTTTAAGATAATGTTTTCCAAATCATTCATTTTTCAAGAAGTAAATGCACCGTACAATTACTTTTGTGAACATACAATTCCATCAATGTTAATATTGCTGCCCGATAATGAAATAACCATACGTGCCGAATATCCATATTTTTTCAAAAGATTGAGTGTATATGCCATAAAGTAAATATACATTGTGAGTAGAGCATTTTAAAGTAATCAACCCAAATATGCAAATGGTAAAATCTAGAGAGAAAGGCTAAGTATATGACTATATCACCAAATTATATACAAAGCGATAGGGAAAAATTATCAAAAAAATCCTAAATCTATTGTGTGGATGCCAATTCAATCCTAAATCTTTCAAAGTATGTCAATTTAGTTATAAACCTTTTAACAATTTGTCAATATAGTCCTTTTGGCTAATTTTACCTTGGAAATTGCTGACATGAACACCAACCATCCTAAATGGCACAATCGGCGTTGTTTTATTTTTTTAATAATTTATTTAAAAAATCTTAATTTTTATGAATTTTGAATTAATTGATTTAATATTGTCTCTATTTTTTTATATTCTGGCCATCGAGGGCCCAGCGACCCTGCTAAACCATAGGGTGTAAGCTATTGTCGGCCACTAGCGAGGGTCATGTCCCTTGTCAACCATAGGCAAGGCATCCATCGCTTGTAGCTAGTCACTAGCCATTGCCTTAGATTGGCCACTGGCGAAAATGAAAATAAAAAAATGAAGAAAGAATTTATTAAAAAAAATTGCATTTGTTAGTGCTAGCCAAGCCAATAGGATGATTGAGACTAAGGGGGTGCATGATTCCCTTTCTCTTCCCGGATTCTATTTCTCGCAATAAATAGATTTTTTCATTTATATTCCCTAGACAAGTTTCTCAGACAAAAAATGTGTTTGATAACGATACAATTTTTTTATTTCTGAAAAAAAAAATCGTTTGACAACGTCAAAAAATTCCTATTTTCGGACGACCTTTTCACTGCCGGTCACCACCATCGTCGGCAGCGGCAACCGGTGGCCGGCGACCGGAGGTGGCGGTGACGATCGGAGGTGAAGGCGGCGGGGGGCGGTGGTCGGCGACCGGCGGGGGGCGGCGGCAGCGGGGGCGACAGACGATCGGCGCGGCAACCAGCCGCGGCGGTGACTGGCGACCGGCGGCAGCGGCGACCGGCAGCGGGCGGCTGCCGTGTGGCTACCGGCGGCGGCGGCTGCCGGCGGCGACCGGCGGTAGACCGACGGCCGGGGGTGATAAGGGAGGAGCGACGAAGAATGAGCAAATTGTTTTGAGTTTTTGTTTCTGAAACAAAAAAAAATAGCTTTTTTTAACTTCTCATTTCTCATCCAAATCCTAGATCTGAGCCAAAAATTTGGCTGGGGAATAGAAAAACTACATTGCGTTGTCAAACGCATTTCTGTTCCAAAGCTATTCCCTGGAACAAAAAAATAGGGAAACAGAAAAAGAATCATGCACCCCCTAAATGGCTTTGTTAGTGATTTCTAGTCAAAATTGACCGGAATGACTACATTGAGAAATCATCAAAAGATTTATGACTAAATAGAAACAATTGAAAGATTTAGACAAGATGGCAGTCGTACATTTTTCCCCTATGCAATGTCACAACTTTTTATCAAGTCTTGAGAATGATCCACTCGATTAAATGTTTACTTTGAACATTGTTGACCGATCTTAGTAGATCTAGTTTTAAGACCAGCCTACAACCATGGTTTAGGGACATAAAAGAAGCTCGATACCTTCACATGGAAGATGGTGAAGAGAGAGCCAAACTATTAAAATATATATATAATTTATTTCGGAAAAGTCAAAAACTGGAAGCAACATCCAAGTTTGCTTTGGACAGCTCATTTTCACATTGAAGTCAGCAATGTGGGGAAGTCCAATGGCAGTGAAGTGCAGGAAATTTTTTTGGTCAAAGTAAGACTTCCATAGCTGTCCAAGTGGATGAAGCAAAGACCAAGTCCAGATTTTCTTCTTCATTGATGGTGGAATTGCAGACGATGGACTTCGCTATAAATATAGGTCGTCATGATAGTTATTTTCTTTTTTAGAGTAACACATAGAAGCATTAGAGTGAGAGAGATAGAGAGTTGTGAGTTTGTATTAAAAGCTTATAGTTAAGCTTATGTTTTCTTTATGTAAAGCCGTTGCAAAGGCATTTTGAATACAACTCTAATATTGGCATACTCGAGTTCTCTCCCACATTAAATCCTCCAAACTTCCGCAACCCTTTTGGTCCAACAATTGGTATCGGAGTTAGCTATGGTATCTACCAATTCTGTTCAATTGCAACTTCCAAATTTGAACAAGAGGAATTTCAACAACTGACCCATCCAAATGAATGTTTCATTCAAATCGCAGGATTTGTGGAACCTAGTGGAGATGCCGAAGAATTCAGTGCTTTGAAAAAGAAGGAGAATGATTCGTTGGTCGAGTATCGAACGAAAGATCAAAAAGAATTATATGCGATCCTTCAAGCTGTGGAGGAGATGATATTTGAAAAAAATATCGTGTACAGAAACCGACAAAGCAGCGTGGGATAGTCTACAGAATCCTACAAGGTTGATGATCGTGTGAAGTGGGTTCGACTTCCAACACTTTGAGGTGATTTTGAGTCTTTACGCATGAACGACTCTAAATCTATATCGTCGTACTTTGATCGTGTGCGAACCATCTGTTGGAAAATTGAGATATTTTGAAGGGAAAGTGAATGAGAAATTGTTTCTCAAAGAACACTCTTGAGTTGGAAGTGGGAAGTAAAGTGCACTAGTCCCACATTGGAAATGAGGAAGGTCTTGGAGTGCTTAATATAGAGTTACACTCTTTTAGAGTGGTAACTTTCATATTACATGCATTATGCCTCGCGCGCACACGCAGGGGGGGTGCAAATCCCAAACCCCAATGAAGGCTCGACAAGTGGAAACTTGGGCGCGAATGCAGGACCGGTAATGGGCCCCGCGACAAGCCCATTTTTCCTTCCGTTTTAAGTTTTTCCAACTCAAACCGTTGCAAATTTTATGTAACAGCTGTTAAGCTATTTAGTGGCTTGTTAATAGCATTAACTAAGTAACGATTCTGTCATTATGGCTCTACCGTTACACTATTGAATGCTTAATGGTTCTGTCATTTATGGCTTTGCTGTTAATAGAAGCATAACGGTTCTGTCATTTATGGTTCTGCCGTTAACAGAAGCATAACGACTCTGCTATTATGGTTCTACCCGTTATGATTTTGCTGTTACATAATTAAAGTTATAATGGCAGATTTATTTAGTCGTTATTTCCTGTCTCCGAAATGCCCCCACTGACCTTATATATATGTATATGTATGACCTCTCATTCTACCAAGAAAGAGATTTGAGAGATTCAGAAAAGGAAAACTTCCTTCTCTTTTTATTCTCTGCATCTGCATCAGTTTTGATAGCATTCGCGTTTGGTCTGGTTCGCCAAAAACTCCGGAGTGCTGTGCTTGCCTCTGTAGCTGTTATACCGTTGTATCCTGGGAGACAGACGCTCACGGAACCTCAAAGTACATACAATAGGGGACGAATCTGTCTTAAGAAAACTGTGTAGATAGGCCTCGGTATTTGTGTCAATTTCAATTTTTAGACTTGTAATTGTAATTGCAGTGTGTTTAGTTCTAATTTAATATCAGCGGATGTACTGTTCATCGAGTTAGTGCTTCTGCCGATCCAGTGTTGTGCTTCTGCCGATCCAATGTTGTGCTTCTGCCGACTCAGAGTTTTTGTGCCTTTGCCTAATTTAATTTTGTGTCTTTGTCATTTGATTGTAAGCCAGTGCCATTGTGAATACCCTCCAACAATCTTAAGACAGATCTCGTATCTTGAATTCGAATGGCTACTGGAAAAGACGTTGACGTGCCTGCTGATGACGTCACCAAAAGCTCTACCTCTGCTGTCCATCAGCCTGGATCATCTTCTGCTTCAGGTGCGCCTTCTTTCCACCATGGTGAGAAACTTGAAAAATTCAACGGATCGAACTTTAAAAGGTTGCAGCAGAAGATATTGTTTTATTTAACAACACTGAATCTTGCGAGATTCTTGACTGAAGAACCTCCTAAGGTATCCGATGGAGAAACTGATAAGCAAGCCTTCAATGCTGTTGAGGCTTGGAAACATTCTGACTTCCTGTGTAGGAATTATGTCATGAATGGACTACATGACTCATTGTACAATGTTTATTGTGCAATAAAAACGGCAAAGGAGTTATGGGAATCCTTAGACCGAAAATATAAAACAGAGGATGTCGGAGCAAAGAAATTTGTTGTCGGTCGATTCCTTGATTATCAGATGGTGGATTCTAAGGCTGTAATGAGTCAAGTGCAAGAAATTCAGGTGATCTTGCATTAGATTTAGGCTGAAGGAATGAACTTGAGTGAAACCTTCCAAGTGGCTGCGATTATTGAGAAGCTACCTCCTGGGTGGAAGGATTTCAAGAACTACCTCAAGCACAAGCAAAAGGAATTGAACCTGGAGGAGCTGATTGTTAGACTTCGAATCGAATAAGACAACAGAAGCTCTGAACGCAAAGGATTCAATGCTTCTACAGCTAAGGCAAATGTTGTGGAGCATAAGCATGGCCACAAGCACAAGAAGGTCGCCAAGCCAAAGTTGGGACCAAAAGGAGGAGTTTCCAAGAACAAGTTTCTAGGGAAAGGCTTCAACTGTGGCAAGACGGGTCACAGATCTGTGGATTGCAGACTTCCAAAGAGGAAGAATTTTGAGACAAATATGGTGAATGACATGACAAAAGACATGTCAGACATAAACCTCTCTGCAATGATTTCTGAAGTGAACTTAATTGGGTCCAATCCAAAGGAATGGTGGATTGACACTGGGGCAACTAGGCACGTGTGCTCCGATAAGGACTTGTTCACAACTTTCGAACCAATTAATGGGGAGAAAGTATTCATGGGAAACTCTGCCTCTTCTGCTGTTGAAGGCCAAGGGAAGGTACTGCTGAAGATTACTTCTGGGAAAGAGTTGACTCTCAGCAATGTCTTATATGTGCCAAAAATCCGAAAGAATCTGGTCTTCGGATCACTGTTGGACAAGAATGGATTTTGCATGGTATTCGAGTCAGATAAAATTATTTTGTGTAAATCTGGAATGTATGTGAGGAAGGGATATGTATCTGATGGGCTTTTTAAGCTTAATGTAATGACAATTATCAATAAAGATAATAAGTCTTCCGTCTATATTGTTGAGTCCTCCAATTTATGGCATGGTAGACTCAGACATGTTAATTATGATACATTGCGTAGATTAATTAACTTGGAACATATACCCTCATTCCAAATTAATTCAAAACACAAATGTAAAATTTGTGTTGAGACGAAATTAACGAAATCATTGTTTCAATCGATCGACAGAAGCACCATACCTCATGGATTGATTCATAGTGATGTTTGTGATTTGAAATTCGTACAAACAAGAGGTGGTAATAAATATTTTATTACCTTTATCGATGATAGCACTAAATACTGCTATGTGTATTTGCTTAAAAGTAAAGATGAAGCTTTAGAGAAATTTATTCTCTATAAGAATGAAGTTGAAAATCAACTTGTTAAGAAAATCAAGAGATTGAGAAGTGATAGAGGCTGTGAGTATGAAGTACCAATTGGTGAATTCTGTGCACAACACGGAATTATACATGAGGTAACTATGCCCTATTCACCTCAATCAAATGGTGTTGCTGGACGTAAAAATCACACATTGAAAGAAATGATGAACGCGATATTACTAAGTTCAAGCTTACCTCAAAATATGTGGGGTGAAGCTATTTTGTCAAGCAATTATCTTTTAAATAAGGTACCTTGAAAGAAAGAGGATAAAATCCCTTATGAGCTATGGAAAGGTAGGAGACCATCCTACAATTGCTTACGAGTGTGGGGGTGCCTTGCTAAAGTAATTGTTCCAACACCAAAGGAAACTAAGATAGGTCCTAAAACGGTGGACTGTATCTTTATAGGCTATGCACATAACAGTAATGCATATCGATTTCTTGTCCATGAATCTAAGATTCCAGATATACACAAGAATACGATCATGGAGTCTAGGAATGTTTCATTCTTTGAAGATGTTTCCCTATAAATCCAATGATGGTTCAAGTTCATCTAAACGAACGAATGAAACTATGAATGATTGTTGACACCTGATGTTTGATCAGTCTTTCATAGTTTATTTTTAAAAAATTCATAAAAAATCTATAAAAAGTTAAAAAAATTAAAAACTCATCTTTGGTAGCCTTGAACAAGCTAAAGGAACCATTTTTTATAAAAAAAAAATAATTTGTCATATTTTTTAATATTTTTTAATATTTTCCAAAAATAGAAAAATACATGAAAAATGAAGAAAAATAGCGTTCGATGTCGTAAAAATATAGAAAAATAGTCAATATTTTTATTTTAATTTCCTTTTCATTTTGAACTCATAAATAGTCAAAATTCAAGTTCAATTGCATGTGTTTCTTCACGACGCATAGAGTTGAATTTGGCAAAAAAATGTCATTCGAGTATTTTAATTTGTAAATTTCTACATATTTTTTAGTCTTGACGTCCAATTAGATCGACCACCATCTACAATAAATTCCCCTTACTGAATATTTTCGTTTTTGTTTCACATGATTTCATGGTGTAAAACGCCGAGTGGATACCCAAATATAATCGGGTCGGCATGAGCTCGATAGCTCGTCCAAGACCAAACCAGGGCACGGCGAACCCCATGTGAGTACTCTCGAACTCCTTCGATGCTTCCTAATGCTTTTCTTAGGTTAGATCGTGTGTAGAATGGCTAGGACAGCTAAATCATTCTTGAGCTGTGATTGATAAATATGGCCTTACTAGGAATGCCATGTGATTTATTTGCATATCTAGATTCCTTGAGTTGGGCATTTTATTACTGATTGTGATTGCTAGGATAATCGCTCCTATCTGCATGAATTTCTAGATTTAGGGTTCATACCTTACTCATCCGCATGAATCTCAGGCTAGAAAATTCAGTCAACTTAGGTACCGAAAGGGCGTCAACTCTAACAGTTGGTGTAACTAAGTCCCCGAAACCATTTCTCTGGTTCTCGCAGAATTGAATAGAAACTCCCAACTATTCAATTGGGTTGTCCAATCATACCCTAAAAAAATGATTGGTGGCGACTCCATGGCATGCACACTTAGCACATGTCACTAGACCACACTGAAAGTCGATCACGCATACCTCCGTTGCGATTTGGGTAATGGGCCTTGGGAGAGGCTTGCGTCCGACCAGACAGGACGGCCCATTAGCCCTCGAGAGCCCGACAATCTCAAGAGGGTCGCGACAATGATGAAAGTCATGATTCAGATCATGAACTAAGACGTAGCAAAAGAGCAAGAGTGGAAAAATCATTTGGAAATGATTTTTTAACTTATTTGTTAGAAAAAGAACCACTAACTTATACAGAAGCTGTGAGTTCTTCTGAGGGACCTCTGTTGAAAGAGGCAATAAAAAGTGAAGTTGATTCTATTTTGCAGAATCATACTTGGGAGCTAGTGAATCTTCCTTCTGGTTGTAAACCTTTAGGGTCCAAATGGATCTTTAAGAGGAAGATGAAAGAAGATGACTCCATTGATAAGTATAAAGCCAAACTTGCAATCAAAGGATACAGACAACGAGAAGGCTTAGATTACTTTGATACTTATTCTCCTGTGACGAGAATAAACTCCATTAGGATGATACTTGCAATTGCAGCATTGCGATATCTAGAAGTACATCAAATGGATGTAAAAATAGCTTTCCTAAATGGTGATTTGGATGAAGAAATCTATATGGAACAACCTGAAGGTTTTGTAGTTCCAAGACAAGAAAGGAATGTTTGTAAATTGGTAAAATCATTGTATGGTCTAAAACAAGCGCGAAAGCAGTGGCATGAAAAGTTTGATAATGCAATGATTACCAATGGTTTTAAAATCAATGAATGTGATAAATGCGTCTACATTAAAGAGACAGAGAATGGATATGTCATTCTATGTCTGTATGTAGATGACATACTCATTGTTGGTAGTGATGACAAAATGATTAAATCTACCAAAAATATATTGAATTTAAGATTTGACATGAAAGATATGAGACTTGCTGATGTGATTTTAGGGATTAAGATCACAAGAACATCAGAAGGTTTAGTTTTAAACCAGTCACACTATGTGGACAAGATTCTTGAAAAATTCAGCAAGAATGATTCTGGTATTGCTAGAACACCCTTAGACAATAGCCTTCATTTATCCAAGAATAGATGAGAGGGTATTTCTCAAGTAGAATACTCTAGAATTATTGAAAGTCTAATGTACTTAATGAGTTGTACTAGACCAGATATTGCCTATACGGTTAGTAGATTGAGTAGATATACGAGCAATCCGAGTGCTGTCCATTGGAAAGCAATAGTGAGAGTACTCAGGTACCTACAGTATAGTCGGAATCATGGCCTGCACTATACCAGGTATCCATATGTATTAGAAGGATACAGTGATGCAAACTGGATATCTGATATAAAAGACTCAAAATCTACTAGTGGATATGTTTTCATACTGGCAGGTGCGGCTGTATCTTGGAAATCCTGTAAACAAACTGTTTTAGCCAGATTCACAATGGAATTCGAGTTTATAGCTTTGGATAAAAGTGGTGAAGAGGCTGAATGGCTACGCCATTTCCTAGAAGATATTCCAAAATGGCAAAAACCTATGCCACCAATCTGTGTACAATGCGATAGTCAATCTGCGATTGGAAAAGCACAGAGTAACATGTATAATGGTAAGTCTAGACATATACGTCGTAGACACAATACCATTAGACAACTACTCTCAATTGGAATTATCTCTATTGACTATGTAAAGTCAAATGATAATATTACGGATCCGCTAACCAAAGGGTTAAACAGAGAGTTAGTTGAAAGTCAACAATAGGAATGAGACTGAAACCCATTACAGAAAAGTTAATATAAAGGAAAACCCAACCTAGCTGACTGGAGATCCCAAGATCTAGGTTCAATGGGACAACCTAATTATATGAACTGAATGATATCACTGTGGGGGTCTATCCCTCAAACCATTCCTATAAAAGAAACAGTGATTTGATATCCCTCACATATGTGGGAAAAACCAATTATTGTGGGGGTTTATCAGGAAAAGGATAGCAATTATGCTTTAATGATTCTTAAGTGGAGTAAACCAATTACTCAAGATTAAGTAATCACCTATGTGAGAGAGAAGTGGGGCCGCTCAAAGGAGAATTATTGAGGGCTGAATTCTTTAGATACTCTCGCAGAACCAGGACGATGTTCATGGCAAAAATGAACATACTCATGAGAACTGAACAAACGTTTAGATGATTCCTGTGTGAAGTGTATGGGTCATTTACTAAGAAAGCAAGACAGTTCAAGGATATCATGTCTACTGGACAGTTGGTAAATTAAATATACTTTCACAAGGAAAGGTTCAAAGGGTGACACCTACCTATCATATGCAGGTTTCATTTGGTGAACACTATCACAGAGTCAAAACCAAAATAATTTTCATTCATGTGGGGGATTATTGGAAAATTGAGATATTTTGATGGGAAAGTGAATGAGAAATTGTTTCTCAAAGAATACTCTTGAGTTGGAAGTGGGAAGTAAAGTGCACTAGTCCCATATTGGAAAGGAGGAAGGTCTTGGAGTGCTTAATATAGAGTTACACTCCTTTAGAGTGGTAACTTTCATATTACATGCACTATACCTCGCGCGCATTCGCAGGAGGGGTGCAAATCCTAGACCCCACCGAAGGCTCGACAAGTGGAAACTTGGGCGCGAGCGCACGACCTGCGTACGCGAATGCAAGACTGGTAATGGGCCCCGCGACAAGCCCATTTTGCCTTCCGTTTTAAGTTTTTCCAACTCAAACCGTTACAAATTTTATGTAACAGCTGTTGAGCTATTTAGTGGCATGTTAATAGCATTAACTAAGTAACGGTTCTGTCGTTATGGCTCTACCGTTACACAATTGAATGCATAAAGGTTCTGTCATTTATGGCTCTGCCGTTAACAAAAGTATAACGGTTCTGTCATTTATGGCTCTGCCGTTAACAGAAGCATAACAGCTCTGCTATTATGGTTCTACCCATTATGGTTCTGCTCTTACATAATTAAAGTTATAACGGCAGATTTATTTAGCCGTTATTTCCTGTCTCCGAAATGCCCCCACTGACCTTATATATATGTATATGTATGACCTCCCATTCTACCAAGAGAGATTTGAGAGATTCCGAAAAGGAAAACTTCCTCTTTTTTTTTATTCTCTGCATCTGCATCAATTTTGATAGCGTTCGCGTTTGGTCTGGCTCGCCGAAAGCTCCGGAGTGTTGTGCTTGCCTCTGTAGCTGTTATATCGTTGTATCTTGGGAGACAGAAGCTCACGAAACCTCAAAGCACATACGGGAGGGGACGAATCTGTCTTAAGGAAACTGTGTAGACAGGCCTCGGTATTTGTGTCAATTTCAATTTTTAGACTTGTCATTGTAATTGCAGTGTGTTTAGTTCTGATTTAATATCAGCGGATTTACTGTTCATCGAGCTAGTGCTTCTGCCATCCAGTGTTGTGTTTCTGCCGATCCAGTGTTGTGCTTCTACCGACTCAGAGTTTTTGTGCTTCTGCCTAATTTAATTTTGTAGCTGTTATATCGTTGTATCTTGGGAGACAGAAGCTCACGAAACCTCAAAGCACATACGGGATGGGACGAATCTGTCTTAAGGAAACTGTGTAGACAGGCCTCGGTATTTGTGTCAATTTCAATTTTTAGACTTGTCATTGTAATTGCAGTGTGTTTAGTTCTGATTTAATATCAGCGGATTTACTGTTCATCGAGCTAGTGCTTCTGCCATCCAGTGTTGTGTTTCTGCCGATCCAGTGTTGTGCTTCTACCGACAATGAGTTTTTGTGCTTCTGCCTAATTTAATTTTGTCTTTGTCATTTGATTGTAAGCCAGTGCCATTGTGAATACCCTCCAACAATCTTACTTGAGATAGTTCTTGAATTTCTAACAAACTTAAGACGAACTACATATTGAGAAGTCAGATGGCTACTGGAAACAAAGTTGTCGATGTGTCTGCTGACAACATTATCAAAGGCGTTGCCTCTACTGTCCAACTGTCTCTGCCTGGATTATCATCTGCCTCTGCCGTCGCTTCTGTCCACTGTGGTGAGAAATATGAAAAGTTCAACGGATCGAACTTTAAAAGGTGGCTGGAAAAAAGATGTTGTATTTAACAACTTTGAATCTTGAGAGATTCTTGACTGATGGACCTTTTAAGGTATTCGATGGAGAAATGGATAAGCAAGCATTCAATGCTGTTGAGGCTTGGAAGCATTCTGACTTCCCATGTAGGAATTATGTCATGAATGGCTTATATGACTCCTTGTGCAATGTCTATTGTACAATAAGGACATCAAAGGAATTATAAGAATCCTTAACCGAAAATATAAAATAGAGGATACCGGAACAAAGAAATTTGTTGTCGGACGATTCCTTAATTATATAACGGTGGATTCTAAGACTGAGATCAATCAAGTGCAAGAAATTCAAGTGATCCTGCATGAGGTTCAGGTTGATTGAATGTACTTGAGTGAATCATTGGACCGAGCTACGTGATGGGTCGATCGAGCTAGAGGTCAAAATGGCCATGCTTGATTCTGGGCGTGTGAACGGGGCGATCCTCGTATTGCATAGAACGAATGTCCCTTGGCCCGAGAAATTCGAAGGCTCAAGGAATTCCAAGTATGTGGACAACTTCCTATGGGAGGAGAATCGATACTTGGAAACCTAATAAGCTAGGGATGACAAGGTGCGTGTGAATACCATACCCTTGTGTTTGGAAAATGAGTTGCTGTGGTGATATACCAAGAGCAACGATAAGGCCAACCATATCAAGATATGGAAGGCATATGAAGCTGAGTTTCAAAAAGCAATTCTTCCCCTCCTATGCGGAGGAAATTGCTTGAAACGTGATCGACGCCTTCAACAGAGGCTGTGAATGCAAAAGGTTCAACAGAGACTCTGAACACAAGAAGTTCGATAGAGGCTATGAATGCAAAGAGTTAAATAGAGTTAGAGGCTCTGCTCAATAGAGACTTTGAGCACAAAAGGTTCAATAGAGGCTCTGCGCGCGAAAGGAAATATGTTATCTTGATAACTTGATGATTGCTCAAGGAAATGAAATCGGCACTTTACATGTCTATGTATTGTGATTGCCAAGTGGCAATAGCCATTTCAAAGAGAAAAAACTTTCAATGGTAGAAAGAGACATGTCTGCGTGAGGTATGATGTGATAAAGCAATTGCTTGAAAATGGAGCTATGTCCATTTAGAATATAAAGTCAGAAATGGATTCGGCCGATCCTCTGACTATTCATCGTGGGAAATGGGACTTAACCAGTTGAAGAAAATCAACAGTGATGGTAACCCAACCTATGTGATTGACGATTTCATGAATTAGGGCAATAACAAGTCATTTGTTGACCTTGTGAAACATTATTTCCTTCCTAAGTTGAGAATAATGCAATACCTCGAAATAAAGAGGATATAACCCCTTATGAGCTGTGGAAAGATAGGAGACCATCCTACAAATGCTTATGAGTGTGGGGGTGTCTTGCAAAAGTGGACGTTCCAAAATCTACTAGTGAATATGAATTCACATTAGCAGATGAAGCCATACTTTTGGAAATCCTATAATCAAATTGTTATAGCCAGATCCACAATGGAATCCGAAGTTATAGCTTTGGATAAATGTGGCGAAGAGGCTGAATGGCTACGCCATTTCTTAGAGGATATTCCAAAATGGAAAAAACCTGTGCCGCTAATCTGTATATATTGCGATTGTCAATCTGCGTTTGGAAGAGCACAGAGTAACATGTATAATGGTAAGTCTAGACATATACGTCATAGACATAATACCATTAGACAACTACTCTCAACTGGAATTATCTCTATTGAAGGATAATAGTGCGAATCCACTAACCAAAGGGTTAAACAGAGAGTTAGTTGAGAAATCGATAATAGGAATGAGATTGCAGCCCATTACAGAAAAGTTTGTATAATGAAAAACCCAACCTAGCTGACTGGAGATCCCAAGATCTAGATTCAAAAGGGACAACCTAAGCATACGAACTTAAGATATCACTATGGGAGTCTATCCCCCAAACCATTCCTATAAATTTCAGTGATTCGATATTTCCAACTATTGTGGGGGTTTATCAGGAAAAGGATAGCAATTATGCTTTAATGATTCTTAAGTAAAGTAAATCAGTTACTCAAGATTAAGTAATCACCTATGTGAGAGAGAAGTGGGGCCGCTTCAAAATAGAATTTTTTAGGGCTGAATTCTTTAGAAACTTTTGCTGAACCAGGATGATGTTCATGGCCAAAACGAACATACTCATGAGAACTGAACAAATGTTTAGATGATTCATGTGTGAAGTGTATGTGTCATTTACTAAGAGAGCAGGACAGTTCAAGGACATCTTCACAATGGAAGGTTCAAAGGGTGACACCTACCTATCATATGCAGGTTTCATTTGGTGAACACTATCACATAATCAAAACCAAAACAATTTTCATTCATGTGAGGGATTGTTGAAAAATTGAGATATTTTGATGGGAAAGTGAATGAGAAATTGTTTCTCAAAGAACACTCTTGAGTTGGAAGTGGGAATTAAAGTGCACTAGTCCCACATTGAAAAGGAAGAAGGTCTTGGAGTGCTTTATATAGCGTTACACTCATAGTTGTTAAGGCGACAAGGCGAGTATAGGCCTCTAAAACGCCTAGGCGATTAGGCGCCCGCCTAGTCGTTCGCAAGGTGATAAGGCGGCAATATAGCTAAAATTATATATAAATATAAATATATATATATATATATATATATATATAATTGTATATTTTACATTTTTAATTCAAAACTTACATTCATGATTCAACATAGTAAATATACGCATGAAATATTATTAAAAATAAACAACTATCAAATATATTTAATATATATAATAATCATAAAATGGAGTAGGTAATCGAGATTAAGTAACTATAAGTTCAATAATTTCAAAATAGTTTAATATGCTATACTAAATAAGTTTCAAATATAAAGAAACGTCTCAAATATATAAAAATGGTAACTCATAGTGTCATCAAGCATCACTTCATTTTCATTTCCCTCCACTTCGTCAGTTTTAGAAAAGGAAAAAAACAAACACCCCGCGCCCAACCCCCACCACTTCCTCTCCTTTCCTCTCTCTCTCTCTCTCTCTCTCTCTCTCTCTCTCTCTCTCTCTCCTGTTCACTTTCTTTTTCTTCTTGATTCTTCGTCTTCTTCGTCGCTTCTTCTCTCCTATCCGAGCCCCCCCGTCTCCGTCCACCTCAATTCCGACGCGGGCCGAGAACCCCTTCCATCTACGCCATGTCTCAGCCATCGAGACCTCATCCACCACTGCCCAGTTGAGTTTCGCGATCTTGAGCAGCTACGACAGCCCCCACCGAGGTCCCAGCTTCCCCGCGCCGACGTACTCAAGCCCGGAAACAAACCCAGCCACCACCCGAGCCTCTGTCCCGTGGTCGCGACCCCAGATCTGCAAGCTCAGAGATCCGACGCCAGCTCCACGCCTCCTCCGCCGTCGACCCACAGCCCCGACGCCACCCTGGAGCCTCGACTAGTAGCCGCGTCACCGTCACACACCATCCAACTCAGATCTGGCTGTTGTCCAGCCTCGAGGCGCCCAAGGCGTCGTCTAGGCGTCCACAAGGCGACGCTTAGACAACCAAGGCGCCCGCCTTGATGAGACCTAGCAAGGCGACAGGACGCCTTGGGCATCCGAGGCCGCCTTGTCACCTAGGCGTCGCCTAGACAACGCCTTGATAACACTGGTTACACTCCTTTAGAGTGGTAACTTTCATATTACATGCGCTATACCTTGCGCGCATGCACAGTGGGGGTGCAAATCCTAGACCCTAACGAAGGCTCGACAAGTGGAAACTTGGGCGCGAGC
The DNA here is from genome assembly GCA_021437785.1 of Rhodomyrtus psidioides. Classification (NCBI taxonomy): domain Eukaryota; kingdom Viridiplantae; phylum Streptophyta; class Magnoliopsida; order Myrtales; family Myrtaceae; genus Rhodomyrtus; species Rhodomyrtus psidioides. Next base: position 1,013,490 of record JAILYB010000169.1, on the reverse strand, counting down.
GCATGACCTGCATATGCGAATGAAGGATCAGTAATGGGCCCCGCGACAAGCCCATTTTGCTTTCCGTTTTAAGTCTTTCTAACTCAAACCGTTACAAATTTTATGTAACAGCTGTTGAGCTATTTAGTGGCATGTTAATAGCATTAACTAAGAAACGGTTCTGTCGTTATGGCTCTGCCGTTACAGAATTGAATGCATAACGGTTCTGTCATTTATGACTCTGCCGTTAACAGAAGCATAACGGTTCTGTCATTTATGGCTCTGCCGTTAATAGAAGCATAACGGCTCTGCTATTATGGTCATACCCGTTATGGTTCTGCTGTTACATAGTTAAAGCTATAACGGCAGATTTATTTAGCCGTTATTTCTTGTCTCCGAAATGCCCCAACTGACCTTATATATATGTATATGTATGACCACCCATTCTAAGAAGAAAAAAAGAGACAGAGATTAGAGAGATTCCGAAAAGAAAACCTTCCATCTCTTTATATTCGTTGCATCTGCATCGATTTTGATAGTGTTCGATAGTGTTCGCGTTTAGTTCAAGTTCGCCGAAAGTTATGGAGTGATGTGATTGCCTCTGTAGCTGTTTTACCGTTGTATCCTAGGAGATAGACGCCCACGAAACCTCAAAGCACATACGGGAGAGGGCGAATCTGTCTTAAGGAGATGTGTAGACAGGCCTCGGTATTTGTGTCGATTTCATTTTTTTTTTATCATTCAGTTATAATTTTGATTTCGGTGTTAGTTTGTATACTATTCGCAGTGTTTATGCCTCTGCCAACTCATCGAACATGCTTCTGCCAATGGAGAGTTTATGCCTCTGCCAACTCAGCAATGATGCCTCTATCAGTTCAGCGTTTGTGCCTCTGTCAACCTTGAACTGAAGTTTGTGCCAACAATGCAAAGCTTGTATCTTGAATTCGATGGCTACTGGAAAAGAAGTTCTTGATATGTTTGCTGACGAGACTATCAAAGGCTCTGTCACTGCTGTGTAACTACCTCTGCTTGAAACCATCTCTGCCTCTACTGTCAGATGCCTCTGCCTGGATCATCCGCTGCCTTTGCCGCCGTTCCTGTTCACCATGGTGAAAAACCTGAGAAGTTCAACGGATCGAAATTTAAAAGATGGCAACAAAAGACGTTGTTTTATTTAACAATACTGAATCTTGCGAGATTCTTGATTGAGGAACCTCATAAGGTATCTGATGGAGAAACTGATAAGCAAGCCTTCAACGCTGTTGAGGCTCGGAAGCATTTTGACTTCCTGTGTAGGAATTATGTCATGAATGGCTTACATGATTCCTTGTACAATGTCTATTGTGCAATAAGGACGTCAAAGAAATTATGGGAATCCTTAGACCGGAAATATAAAACAGAGGATGCCGGAGCAAAGAAATTTGTTGTCGGTCGATTCCTTGATTATAAGACGATGGATTCCAAGACTGTGATCAGTCAAGTGCAAGAGATTCAGGTGATCTTGCATGAGATTCAAGCTAAAGGAATGAACTTGAGTGAAACCTTCTAAGTGGCTGCTATTATTGAGAAGCTACCTCTTGGCTGGAAGGATTTCAAGAACTATCTCAAGCACAAGTGAAAATAAATGAACCTGGAAGAGCTTATTGTTAGACTTCGTATCGAAGACGACAACAGAGGCTCTGAACGTAAAGGATTCAATCCTGCTACAGCTAAGGCAAATATTGTAGAGCATAAGCATGGCCACAAGAACAAGAAGGTCGCCAAGCCGAAGTTGGGACCAAAAGGAGGAGTTTCCAAGAACAAGTTTCCAGGGAAATGCTTCAACTGTGGCAAGACGGGTCACAGATCTGTGGATTGCAGACTTCCAAAGAGGAAGAATTTTGAGACAAATATGGTGAATGACATGACAAAAGACATGTCAGACATAAACCTCTCTGCAATGATTTCTGAAGTGAACTTAATTGGGTCCAATCCAAAGGAATGGTAGATTGACACTGAGGCAATTAGGCACGTGTGCTCCAATAAGGACTTGTTCACAACTTTCGAACCAATTAATGGGGAGAAAGTGTTCATGTGAAACTCTTCCTCTTCAGCTATTAAAGGTCAAGGGAAGGTACTGCTGAAGATGACTTCTAGGAAAGAGCCGACTCTGAACAATGTCTTATATGTGCTAGAAATCCGAAAAATCTGGTCTCCGGATCACTGTTGAACAAGCATGGATTTCACATGGTGCTCGAGTAAGATAAAGTTATTTTGTCTAAATCTGGAATGTATGTGGGGAAGTGATATGTAACTGATGGGCTTTTTAAGCTCAATGTTATAACAATTATCAATAAAGATAATAAGCCTTCCGTTTATTTGCTTGAGTCCTCCAATTTACGGCATGGTAGACTCTGACATGTTAATTATGATACATTGCGTAGATTAATTAACTTAGAACATTTACCCTGCAAAGAATAGAAAGAGAAGGAAGTTTTTCTTTTCGAAATCTTTCTCTCTTCGTGGTAGAATGGGAGGTCATACACACACACACACACACACACACACACACACACATATATATATATAAGGTTAGTGGGGGCATTTCGGAGACATGAAATAACGGCTAAATAAATTTTCCGTTATAACTTTAATTATGTAACAGCAGAACTATAACAGGTAGAACCATAATAGCAGAGCCGTTATGCTTCTGTTAACGGCAGAGCCATAAATGACAGAACCGTTATGCATTCAATTATGTAACGGCAGAGCCATAACGGCAGAATCGTTACTTAGTTAATGCTATTAACATGCCACTAAATAGCTCAACAGCTGTTACATAAAATTTGTAACGGTTTGAGTTGGAAAAACTTAAAACGGAAGGCAAAATGGATTTGTCGCAGGGCCCATTACCGGTCCTGCATTCGCGTATGCAGGTCGTACGTTCGCGCCCAAGTTTCCACTTGTCCAGCCTTCGTTGGGGTCTGGGATTTGCACCCCCTGCGCGTGCGCGCGAGGCATATCGCATGTAATATGAAAGTTACCACTCTAAAGGAGTGTAACTCTATATAAAGTACACCAAGACCTTCCTCATTTCCAATGTGGGACTAGTGCACTTTACTTCCCACTTCCAACTCAAGAGTGTTCTTTGAGAAACAATTTCTCATTCACTTTCCCATCAAAATATCTCAATTTTCCAACAATCCCCCACATGAATGAAAATTATTTTGATTTTGACTCTGTGATAGTGTTCACCAAATGAAACCTGCATAGGATAGGTAGGTGTCACCCTTTGAACCTTCCCTTATGAAAGTATATTTAATTTACCAGCTGTCCAGTAGACATGATGTCCTTGAACTGTCTTGCTTTCTTAGTAAATGACCTTATACACTTCACACAAGAATCATCTAAACGTTTGTTCAGTTCTCATGAGTATGTTCGTTTTGGCCATGAACATCGTCCTAGTTCTGCGAGAGTTTCTAAAAAATTCAGCCCTCAATAATTCTCCTTTGAAGCGGCCCCACTTCTCTCCCATATAGGTGATTACTTAATCTTGAGTAATTGGTTTACTCCACTTAAGAATCATTAAAGCATAATTGCTATCCTTTTCTGGATAAACCCCCACAATAATTGGTTTTTCTCCACATATGTAAGGGATATCAAATCACTGTTTCTTTTAAAGGAATGGTTTGAGGGATAGACCCCCACAGTGATATCATTCAGTTCATATAATTAGGCTGTACCGTTGAACCTAGATCTCGTATCTTGAATTCGAATGGCTACTGAAAAAGACGTTGTTGACGTGTCTGCTGATGACGTCACCAAAAGCTCTGCCTCTGCTGTCCATCAGCCTAGATCATCTTCTGCTTCTGCTGCGCCTGCTTTCCACCATGGTGAGAAACCTGAAAAATTCATTGGATCGAACTTTAAAAGGTCGCAGCAGAAGATGTTGTTTTATTTAACAACACTGAATCTTGCGAGATTCTTGACCGAGGAACCTCCTAAGGTATCCGATGGAGAAACTGATAAGCAAGCCTTCAATGCTGTTGAGGCTTGGAAACATTCTGACTTCCTAGGTAGGAATTTTGTCATGAATGGACAAAATGACTCATTGTACAATGTTTATTGTGCAATAAAAACAGCAAAGGAGTTATGGGAATCCTTAGACCGGAAATATAAAACAGAGGATGCCGAAGCAAAGAAATTTGTGTTGAGACAAAATTAACGAAATCATCGTTTCAATCGATTGACAGAAGTACCGTACCTCTTGAATTGATTCATAGTGATATTTGTGATTTGAAATTCGTACAAACAAGAGGTGGTAATAAATATTTTATTACCTTTATCGATGATAGCACTAAATACTGCTATGCGTATTTTGTTAAAAACAAAGATGAAGCTTTAGAGAAATTTATTCTCTATAAGAATGAAGTTGAAAATCAGCTTGATAAGAAAATCAAGAGATTGAGAAGTGATAGAGGCGGTGAGTATGAAGTATCAATTGGTGAATTCTGTGCACAACACGAAATTATACATGAGGTAACTGCGCCCTATTCACCTCAATCAAATGGTGTTGTTGAACGAAAAAATCGCACATTGAAAGAAATGATGATCGCGATGTTACTAAGTTCAGGCTTACCTCAAAATATGTGGGGTGAAGCTATTTTGTCAAGCAATTATCTTTTAAATAAGGTGCCTCGAAAGAAAGAGGATAAAACCCATTATAAGCTATGGAAAAGTATGAGACCATCCTATAAATGCTTACAAGTGTGGGGGTGTCTTGCAAAAGTGATGGTTCCAACACCAAAGAAAATTAAGATAGGTCCTAAAACGGTGGACTGCTTCTTTATAGGCTATGAACATAACAGTAATGCATATCGATTTCTCGTGCATGAATCTAAGATTCCAGATATACACAAGAATACGATCATCGAGTCTAGGAATGCTTCATTCTTTGAAGATGTATTTTCTTATAAATCCAATGATGGTTCAAGTTCGTCTAAACGAACGAATGAAACTATGAATGATGAAAGTCATGATTCAGATCATGAACTAAGACGTAGCAAAAGAGCAAGAGTGGAAAAATCATTTGGAAATGATGGTTGGGTTACCATCACTGTTGATTTTCTTCAACTGGCTAAGTCCCATTTCCCACGAGGAATAGTCAGAGGATCGGCCGAATCCATTTCTGACTTTATATTCTAAATGGACATAGTTCCATTTTCAAGCAATTGCTTTATCACATCATACCTCAAGCGGACATGTCTCTTTCTACCATTGAAAGTTTTTTCTCTTTGCAATGGCTATTGCCACTTGGCAATCACAATGCATAGACATGTAAAGTGCCGATTTCATTTCCTTGAGCAATCCTCGAGTTATCAAGATAACATATTTCCTTTTGCGCGCAAAGCCTCTATTGAAGCTTTTGTGCTCAAAATCTCTATTGAGCTTTTCCGTTCAGAGCCTCTATCGACCATTTTTTCGTTTAGAGTCTCTATTGAACTCTTTACGTTCACAGCCTCTATTGAAATCTATTTTTGTTCAAGGCGTCGATTACGTTTCAAGCAATTTCCTCCGCATAGAAGGGGAAGAATTGCTTTTTGAAACTGAGCCCCATATGCCTCCCATATCTTGATATGGTTGGCCTTATCATTGCTCTTGGTATATCATCACAGCAACGCATTTTCCAAATATAAGAGTACGGTGTTCACACGCACCTTGTCATCCCTAGCTCATTGGGTTTCCAAGTATCGATTCTCCTCCCTTAAGAAGTTGCCCACATACTTGGAATTCCTTGAGCCTTCGAATTTCTCGGGCTAAGGGACATTCACTCTATGTGGTACGGGGATCGCCCCGTTCACACGCCCAGAATCAAGCATGGCCATCTTGACCTCTAGCTCGATCGACCCATAACGGCTCTGCTGTTATGGTTCTACCCATTATGGTTCTGCTGTTACATAATTAAAGTTACAACGGTAGATTTATTTAGCTGTTATTTCCTGTCTCCGAAATGCCCTATATATATATATATATATATGTATATGTATATGTATGACCTCCCATTCTACCAAGAGAGAGATTTGAGAGATTTCGAAAAGGAAAACTTCCTTCTCTTTTTATTCTCTACATCTGCATCGATTTTGATAGTGTTCGCGTTTGGTCTGGTTCGCCGAAAGCTCCGGAGTGCTGTGCTTGCCTCTGTAGCTATTATACCGTTGTATCCTGGGAGATAGACGCTCACGAAACCTCAAAACACATACGGGAATGGACGAATCTATCTTAAGGAAACTGTGTAGACAGGTCTCGATATTTGTGTCAATTTTAATTTTTAGACTTGTCATTGTAATTGCAGTGTTTTTAGTTCTGATTTAATATCGGCGGATGTACTGTTCATCGAGCTAGTGCTTCTGCCGATCTAGTGTTGTGCTTCTGCCGATCCAATGTTGTGCTTCTGCCGACTAAGAGTTTTTGTGCTTATGCCTAATTTAATTTTGTGTCTTTGTCATTTGATTGTAAGCCAGTGCCATTGTGAATACCCTCCAACACCATCATTAACCAATTGAGGGTTAATGGTGAAGAACTCCAAGATGATTGAGTTGTATAAAAAATCTTGAGGTCTTTGACTGAAAGATTTGACTAGGTTGTTGTGACAATCAAAGAAGGCTAAGATATACCAACCATGACGTTGGAGCCGTTGATGGGTTCATTATGCTTGCATGAGCAAAGAATGAATCAAAAATTCGTTGGTGCTTATCCCGAGCAAGCTTTGCAAAGCCGGGTTGCTCACTCGACTCGAGGAGGACATCATGGTGTCCGAGGTCGTGGAGGTGAATGATGTAGAGGTGGAAATTTCAATTTCAATGAAAGATATAAAACACGAGACAAATCAAAGGTAAAATGTTTTAAGTATAACAAATTCGAACATTACAAATCCAAATGTCGAGTAAACATAGGGCACGAGCAGCCAAAACAAGTAAATGCCATTGATGCTGATGACAACATTGTGTTAACATGCAAAATGAATGACTCAAGTACTAGTGATGCCAATAGATGGTACATCAACACTAGATGCAATAATCACATGTGCGACTGAAAGGAGCTATTCTCACACCTAGACGAAATGGTTCGTTGTGAAGTCAACTACGAGAATAAATAAAAGGTTCTCATGATGGGAAAAAGTAACATTGATATCAAATCAAAAGATGGTACTAATGTTACTGTTGCAGATGTTTTCTTTATGCCAGGACTTTTCTAAAATTTGCTACGTATTGGGCAACTTTCAGAAAAAGGCCACAAAGTTTACATAGAAAATGGAGTTTGCATTATTAGAGGTGCAAACGATAAATTGATCACGGCGGTGCATATGACAAAGAATTGGATGTTCCCTCTATCTCTCCCTCGAAGTCTCTGTTGAGTTTTCAAGCCATGACAAAAGATAGCAAGTGGTTGTGGCATCTTCGTTTCGACCATCTAAATTTTCGTGGACTAAAACTATTAGTCCGAAAAAAGATGGTAACTGGGATACCTTTGATTGATAGTCTAGATAGTTCATGTGGAGAATGTCTCGTCGAAAAACAACATCGAGAACCCTTTCCAGTCGAAAAAGCTAGAAGAGCCAAGCAGCCTCTAGAGCTGGTACATACAGATATTTGTGGTCTAGTTGAGGTAGAATCAGTCGGACAAAAAATGTACACATTAATATTTGTCGTTGATTTTACGAGAAAAATATGGGTATACTTCTTAAGAGAAAAAGCTGAAGCTCTTGGCAAATTCAAAGAATTTAAAGTCTATGCTGAGAGCCCTCCGGAAACTCCAGAGCATCTTCTCCTATTATGCGAATGGACAAAAGAAGTGTGGTCATACGAAAGGCTGAATTTTGATACTTCACCCACAAGGATATCGCGAATGAAGAAGTGGTTAGAGGACAACTTGGTCAATAGAAGGAACTTTCCGTCTGATGACCCTTCCCCAACGTCGATCTTAGCCGAGACCCCTGGGCCATCTGGAAGGCGCGTAATGCCTGGGTGTTCCAGAAATGGAAGTGCAAACCTTAGAGCATCGTAGATGAAGCAATTTCCTCGTTTAGGTTGTATGAAAAATGGAATCCGAAAGGAAAAAATAAGGGGGAAGAGAAGGCCTAATTCCAAAAAAAACCTCAAACTTTGACGTTTATCCCAAAAATATCCATAACTTTTTTTTTTATCTCCTAAAAAACCTTCAACTTTTGATTTTGTCCCAAAACAACCTCAAGCTTTGGTCTTTGTCCCAAAAATATCCAAAACTTTTTTTGTCTCCTAAAAAACCTCCAACTTTTGATTTTGTCCCAAATTTACCACAGTTATTTAAAAAAAAAAAGGAGTGTTTCGCACCCAGTTAAACAGAACCCATGATTGTTCGACAAAGATCAAAATGTACTTCCAATTGTTTGAAGGGAGAATGTTTGACACATTGCAGCCGCATTCATTCATTTCGATACATAATTGAGTTACCCGAGATTAACATACAAATTTCAGTGGGAACAAGATATTAACAAATCTTCTTCTTATACTTCAAATCTTTACTAAAATGATGATCACAAGAAAGCATTTGGGGCAGCAGTTTGTCGTCACAGAGGCAGGGTCGGCAGCAACTTATTGTCACAGATGTAGGTTCGGCACTATCGTCCTCGGTGGGAGGCTCGATTGGCACCAAGGACTATCAACGAGTAAGGAGCCGATGACGAGGGTTGCTATTATCTCGTGACAAGGCCACACCATCGAGCGACGGTTGAGAATCACTTGGAGTTTCGACAGAAGCTAAACGGCCGATGTCGGGGTCGTCGGGAATTCTACGAGATAGGTTTTGAGGGTTTTTTTTGTGATTGGACTAGTAGATTTGGGACAAATTCAAAAGTTGAAGGTTTTTTAAGAGACAAAAAAAAGTTGTCGATATTTTTGGGACAAAGGCCAAAGTTTGAGGTATTTTTGGGATTGGATTCGTAGACTTGGGGAAAAATCAAAACTTGGAGGTTTTTTAGGAGACAAAAAAAGTTGTGGATATTTTTGGGACAAAAGCTAAAGTTTGAGGTTTTTTTTTTGGATTGGGCTGGGAAGAGAAGGACACCTTACTCGCTCACTAATGTTTGCCGAGCGAGGGATCCCAGAAATTAAACGTTGATGCGTCGTGGTGTACCGAATCGGACGAGGCAGCAGTGGCCGGAATACTTCGGGATGCCTTCAGGATACCGATCTCTGGCTTTGCAAGGTAAACTCGAGCTCCATCTGCAAGTGTAGTACAAACCCTCACCGTGCACGTTGGTTTGGAACACCTTCTGCAAGCACGAAAAGGTGAGGCGTCTGAAAGTCTTCTAGTTGCAAATCACATTGCCGTAAAAGTAGAGATTGAGACAGATTGTTTGCCTGTGGTACGGTGGATCCAAAATCTGGAAGACAGCCCATGGGTAGTGAGACCAATTATCCATGATTATAGAGCCCTGATGAATCAACTTGGAGAACCTGCATTGGCTCATTACTCTCGCTCCACCAACCAAGCCGCCGATTAGGTGGCTAAGGCCCAACGAACTGATTCTCTTAGTCCAAATTGGCTCCTTAGGCCCTCTCATCAGCTTTGATCTTTGTCATGTGAGGACAGTGGTGACCCTAATGTGTTCCTTCACTTTGATTAATGAAAGCAATATGTTTCCATCAAAAGAAAAAGTCTATGTTGAGAAACATAGTGGATTTAGTCTAAAAAATTTGAGATCAGATAGAGGTAAAGAATTTACTTCCTATGAATTTGACAAATATTGTAAAATTCATGAAATAAAACGTCAATTGACTGCCAGCTATATTCTTCAGCAAATTGGTATAGGAGAAAGAAAAAATAGAACGATTTTTGGAATGGGAAGAAGTATGCTCAAGGCTAAAGGTGTACCAAAGAAGTTTTGGGTAGAAGCTATTGCTTGTGTTGTGTTTGTCCTAAACAAGTATCCAATAAAGAATGCTGGACTAGCAACAAGCCAAATGTTTCATTCCTATGAGTATTTGGGTGTGTTGCATATCCCCATATACTAGTCGAACGAAGGAAAAAGTTGGACAACAAAAGCAAGAAATGCATCTTCATTGGTTATAGTGAGGTGAATAAGAGTTATAGGCTATATAATCCAGTCACGAAAAAGGTAATTATCAGCAAGGATGTTCAGTTTTTTGAACATGAAGCCTGGGACTAGAACTAGAAGATGAATCCTAAAAACATCACCATTGAAGATGAACCAGTAGCGGGAGAGTCAAAAAAATCTCTAACTTAAGATCCATCATTTTCACTTGGCAGTTCATCTTCTTCACCAACAATGGTTTTAGAATCGTCAATTCGATGTTTGCAACAACCGCGACAAACTCCAGTATAATTCAAGGACTATGTGGTCACAAGAGATGATGATAGTGATAGTGACGAGATCAATGATATAGCAAATTTTTGTTTATTTGCTAAATGTGACCCTATATCCTATGATGATGCAGCTATAGATGAGAAATGGACTCAAGCAATGGGTGAAGAAATTCACTCCATTGAAAAGAATGACACATGGGTGCTGACTTCTTTTCTACATAGTAAGAAGCCCATTGGTGTCAAGTGGGTGTACAAGAAGAAGTACAAGCCCGATAGTCAGGTGGACCATTACAAAGCCAGGCTGGTTGTGAAAGGCTACAAGCAGAAGCCTAGCATTGATTATTTTGAAGTATTTGCACAAGTGGCTCGAATAGATACCATTTGAATGATCATAGCACTAGAACTTCAAAATCATTGAAAGATCTATTAAATGGATGTGAAATCAGCATTTCTCAATGGTTTCCTTGATGAGAAAATCTACGTGGAGCAGTCACAAGGTTATGAGAAGAAAGGGCATGAAAATCAAGTTTACAAGTTGAAGAAAGCATTATATGGGCTAAAACTGGCACCTCAAGCTTGGCACACGAGGATCGACACATATATATTGAAGCATGGTTCTCAAAAGGGCCAATATGAGCATACACTATATATTAAATCAAATACTAATGGTGATCTCATCATTATATGCCTTTATATAGATGACTTGATATTTACAGGAAACTGTGAAAAAAAATTTGCGGAATTCAGGGAGGCCATGACAAGTCAGTTTGAGATGATAGACTTGGGATTGATGTCATACTTGCTAGGCCTTGAAGTGAAGTAGACAAATGATGGCATATTTATTTCGCAATAAAAATATGCTAATGATGTTTTGAAGCGATTCAATATGGAATCAATCAAAGCAATTCGGACTCCCGCAACAGAACAGTTGGAGTTGAAAAAAAGAAGAAACTGGTGAGTTAGTAAATTTCACTTATTTTAAAAGTATTGTTAGCTGCTTAAGATATTTGACGTCTACGAGGATGGATATTATGTATGGCGTGAGAATTATTAGTCGGTTCATGGACAGACGGTACCAATCACATTTGCAGGCAGCAAAAAGAATTCTACGATATGTCAATAGAACTCGTGATCATGAAATTTTATATTCTCACACTGACATGTTCAATTTAGTGGGATATATAGACAGTGATTGTGCATGTGATATTGCAATGAGGAGAAGTACTTTCGAGTATGCGTACTTTCTCGGATTAGGAGAAATTTCTTGGTCTTCGAAAAAGGAACAAGTTATTGTTCTCTCGATAGCTGAAGCAGGATACGTAGCAGTAGCTTTGGTAGCATGTCAAGGGATATGGCTCCATAGGATGCTTGGCGAACTGATGCATGAGCAGAAAGATCCCACCACATTGATGTGTGATAACAAGTCAGCAATTGTATTAGCCAAGAATCTAATTTTCCATGGCAAGAGCAAACATATCGACATCAAATATCACTATATCCGTGAGCTGATCAAAGATGATGAGATTGAACTTAATTTCTGTAGGTCTGAAAACCAAGGTGCAGACATCTTGATAAAACCATTGAAGGTGGATTCATTCGAAAAATTGAAGGCGATGCTTGGTGTTATGAATTTACAAAATTAATTTCAAGGGAGGTGGTAAAAAAATATAAAATTTATTTTGTAAAAGTAAAAAAGGGAAGCAAAATCTAGGTTTGCTTTATACAACTCATTTTCACATTGAAGCCAGCAATGTGGGGGAGTCCAATGACGGTGAAGTGCAGGAGATTTTTGGTCAAAGTAAGACTTCCATTAGCTGTCCAAGTGGATTAAACGAAGATCAGGTCTAGATTTTCTTCTTCATTGGCGGTGGAATTGCAGGCGGTGGACTTGGCTATAAATATAGGTGGTCATGATAGTTATTTTGTTTTTCAGAGTAACACATAGAAGCCTTAAGAGTGAGAGAGATAGAGAGTTGTGAGTTTGTATTAAAAGCTTATAGTTAAGTTTGTGTTTTCTCTATGTAAAGCCTTTGTAAAGGCATTTTGAATACAACTCTCATATTTGCATACTCGAGTTCTCTCCCACATTAAATCCTCCAAATTTACGCAGCCTTTTTGGTTCCTACACTCTGAACCATCAATATATCTAGTTTTATTCGTCTTCACTCTGAAAATTTGAGCCAATAAGTTATTCGGCCAAACTAATTGCTCCGCCTTACACCACATCATGGAAGAGTCCGCCACTGAGCCTATCAATTTGCATGGTAAGACCCACCTCCATTTCGAAAGCTTAAATTAATGATTATTGCTAAATGACCGAAATAAATTGAATTCTTGAATTGATTCTAATCAACAGGCCACGGCCATAATTGCAGGGGCATTTGACAGGTGGATATAATTAGTAATCATATCAAGGACCACGTGAATCATGCATGATGTGTGGGACCTGAAGTAGAGAAGAAAATGAACGCCAAAGTCAATATAAGAAACAACTCGCCCTACTTGTTTCCCACCACAGGCCAGTGTTCTAGCAAATTTGGTGATTCTGGTGTCTCAATATTTGTGTCAACATGGCCAACTTGCGTGGAAAAATAGAGGCTGAAGTCGAACTGAAATCACCAGCTGATAAATTCTTCAAGGTTTGGAGGAGTGAAACCCACAAGTTGCCGACCGCCACCTCCAAAAACATTCAGGGAGTGAAAGTTCATGAAGGTGACTGGGATCAGCATGGAGCTATCAAGATTTGGAATTACACCGTTGGTAATTCATTCAATCTGGTCTCTCTAATTATCAATTTTTTTCGTCTTGTCATGGAAATTCTAATTTGATGACCCTGCCTAACTTAAACCTTCCTTTTTTCGCGGGTGCAATTGTACAGATGGGAAATCCGAAGTGTTCAAGGAGAAGGTCGAGTTCGATGATGACAACATGTCGTTCACACTGCACGGCAGTGAGGGACACGTCTTTGACACTTGGAAGGTCTTCAAGCCCGCTTGCAAAATCGTTCCGAAGGCGCAAGGCAGTCTGGCTAAGCTGAGCATTGAGTACGAGAAGAACAAGGCGAGCGACCCTAACCCCGACAAGTACATGGCCTTTTTCATCGACATGACCAAGGACATCGATGCTCACGTTTTGAGCGCATGAAGGAAAAAAAATCATGGCATGACTGTAATCATATGTGAAGTTGTGCTGTATTATGCTTGAGATTTCTAGAACTATCATGTATCTAGACCCAATAATTCAAGCTGGTTGATCAGGTGAAGTGAAGTTGAGTTGGGTTATGGGAATATCATATTCGTGTATTATGTTGGTGTGTAATCGTGCTTGTAATAAGACTTGTGGTTTTTCCAAAATGATATGATTAAGGGGAAGCTAGTACATGCTTTGATTTGATCCTTCCATGGATGAATGTTTCACGATTTCCAATCAAATTAAGAGCTTAATACGTCAGTTGCACTTCGAGCGCGTCTACTTGAACACTTCGATATATCGAGATGCAGAAATATAGTTACAATAGACAATATTATGATACAAATTAGATGAGATTGAATGAGGATTGCACTTCTGTATTGTAGTGGATCCAATGCAGGTGATTTTCAGTTATATCTTAGGTGACTTTCTAGGAATTTTAGATGGTTCCTCGCGTGATTTTTCACGCATTGAGCTTTAGCCTAACTGGCCAAGAAAGCAGCATTGTACAATTTAGAATCGATGTAGTTTGAATCATGAGTGTCTTCAATAATCGGTCTAAATTCATTTGAGCCATTGGTCACACCTTAGTATGGTGACTATCGTCGCAGTTTTGCCATGGATGGTGAGGTGCAGCTTATAAGCGATTGCTAGATTGCTCAAAATGTTCTCAAGCATTGAAAATTCAAAATTCTTGTACACTAGTCTATATTGATTTGGTATAATTTACCACATATAAGATTAGGCAGATCTTTTACAATACAAGGAGTACAGTAGGAAATTGAAAATTCTTGCTCAACTTGTGCACTAATCTGATCTGGCGTTCTTTCGACGGTTTTTCGCAGCAAACCGCGTTTCTCATGAGAAACATTTGTTGGGTGATGGAATAAAGACATCTCCTGGCTTTAGGGTTCAGAAATGAAATCTGACTTTGACCTTAGCATGAAGCTGATTATAGAATAGAGTATTCCCTTAATTTTAAGGACGATTTTACAGAAGTATTGTGAATTCATATGACAGCTTGAGTAATGGAGTAAAGACATCCCCTCTAATTAGGGTTGGGATATGACATGTGAGTAGGACTTAGCCATAGCGTGAATGTTGATTATGAATTGGATTACCTCCACCTTCCCCGAGGACGATTGTGTATGCGAATTCATCTGATAGCTTGACTATTGGATTTAAGATAATGGTGTGAAGATTCCAAAAGTTTTTTATGTTAAAAATCTATTAATTCATATGAGGTGATCACTTACCACTGTTGAGAGTAGGGGTGAGCATGGGCTGGGTGGGCCAGTTCCAAACCTAGACCCTGTACTCGACCCTGTTATAATCGGTTCTCACTTTTTGGAACCGATACCCAATCTTGTTTGTCTTGGAACCTGTTTTGGAACCGATCCTGTTTTTCGGTCCGATTTTCGGGTTCCCCCTGTTTACCCTGTTCATCAGATTAAGCTTCCTCATGTCGTCCGCGTCCAGACCCAAATCCCTGTTATGCTTCACAGTTCACAGGGACTCGAAAAGCCTTCTTCACCCTAGCTTCATCAACCACAAACTCCCTCTCGAGCTCACTCACCACCAAATGCGGGTCCCAATTCACCAGCTCAAGCACTCTCCTCCCATCGTCATCCACAACCACCCTAAAGTAACCCGGATACTTCAAAGCCCTATCCCTAAAATCCTCAAGAATCCCAAAGAGGGACTGACAGTGATGAATCTTACTCAGTGCAATTCGCTTATTAGCAGACATCATGAGAAGCTTACACATCTTGTTGTCGGTGTGGCGATAGACCTCGAATAGGAGAGGGTGGCACCGAATGGAGCGGACGACCTTGCGGCCGCGGGGGAAGCCGAGCTCGCGGTGGAGCTTGCCGGCGTCGTCGAGGTGGAGGATGCGCTCGGGCTGCTTGGCGAGGAAGTCCTTGGACGGGGCGAGGAATCGGAAGTAGGAGGTGCAACAACGCGACGATTTACTGAGGTTTGAAGGAAGATGGAGATCGGGACGAGGATTGAGGCGACGAAGATGGCTGTGAGCAAGCAAGTGAGCATTGGAGGCAACGAGCAACAAAAGGGACGAGAGTAGACTCGGGTTTTATTTTTTTTATTTTTTTAAATATTAACTACAAACCGGTTCTAAAAATCGGCCCGGGTGGGTATTTACTTAGACCCGAAACCCGGACCGGTTTCAACCGGTTCCCAAATTTTGGACCCGGAACCCGGACCGGTTTGACCCGGAACCGATTCCCGACCCTATTTTTCGGGTGGGCCGATCCGGGTTCCGGGTCAACCCGATCCGGTTGTACACCTCTAGTTGAGAGAGAAATACTTGGTAATTGTCATCAATAAAGTTACGTTGAAGACCCAAATAATGGTGAAGGAGCTTTGAGCTTGCATGAAAATTTGCTCGAGTTGACTCTGCAGAAAGATTTTCTATTAATGCAGAACTTGAATCAACTACAGAGTTCAATTTAGGAGTGTGCATGGTCTGGGCCGATCCGGTCCGGCCCCAGCATGGAACCGGGGACCGGGCCAGTAGTCCTAATCCCCATATTTTCATAACCACAGGCCAAACCAAGACCGGACCGGACTGGGATTGGCAGTCCGGTCTGGTCCCGATCCCAGCCCAATAGAACCGCTAACTATAACCTCCCGCATCATTTTGAGCTCAATGGATTGATTATGGAAATAAAATTTTCTTGTTTTTGAAATAATTTTTCAAGAATAATAAGGGACGAGGGAGGTTGAAGTATCTCCTGCAGCAAATTGAGATTTTTGCTTATTTTGCCAAAGGCAGCCAGTCCTCTTCACTGAAGGGAAAAGGAAGATACTATAACCATTGAAAATCAAACACACGCAGTAAAAGCTTCAATAATTCAAACATTTCCGATCAATAAGTAGGGCACCTTCCAATTCTAATCATTTATGGTCTCATTTCTGCCAGAAAATCATCATTGTTTTATAATTGTATATATTTATATATATAAATAATTATATATTATAGTCGGTCCGGTCCGGGTCTGTTTGGTCCCAACAATAAAAATGGTGATCGAACTGCCCGGTAACCGGTCCCACTTATTGGGACCGAGGATCGGACCGCCCACCTCAAGGACCGGACCAACCTAGCCGGTCCAGGCTGGTCCCGGTCCGGTCTGGGCCGATCTGATCCAGTTTGCACACCCAAGTTCAATTTAGAAACTTTCTTTGGGGAAAGCGCATGGATTAATATGACGAGTTAGCATGGAAAAGTAGAATTGTTCTCCAACACTGGAGAATTCGAGGGCGAGTGTTCTCTCACCGGTATAGATTTATGCAGTCTAAACAATTGTCTGGAGTCAAGTTTTCCCAGAGGAGGAGAAGGATGCAGACTAGAGGATAATCTAAATTTGGATTTTCACTTTGTTTCCTTATCCATAGAACATATGATGTTATTTATTTGTGGAAAGTCTTTTATTTAAGGTAACTGTTAGATCCATTGTATATACTAGATGTAGGTTTTTTTGTGTATTTACTTCCGTGCCCTTCTTTGTATGTATTTTTGTATTGGCCTTGTGCCTAATTGTAATTGTGTATTTCATTATTCAATTCTCAAATCTATCATGGTATCAGAGTTAGGGTTTCCATAGGCGACATTCGTGCTCCTCTTTTGACGTTCTGCTCACAAACCTAAAATTCACCCACATCTGGTCAGTCCGAAAGTAAAAAAAAAAAAAAAAGTTACGTGAAACACCATGTAAAGATAATCAACTTTTTCGTGGGGTTCTTCGATTTGCGTTCTTGTTGGACCCTTTTATGCTAGTCATTACTGGCTATTTTCACGATGTTTTTCTGCCCTGTTTTTCCTGTTCTCCCTTGTTGTGGTTCGATGCCTACTATTCTGCTATTTGGTGTTTTGTGTGCTGCTGTTGATTCTTGTGTTGTACATGACCGTATGAGTGGCCGGACGATTGGCAGGGTTAATAGACATGGAGGATTGTATACAATGCAGCATCTCCAACTTCCTTCACCTCAACTTGTTCTTGCCATCTTCAATCTCGACTGTTGGCACCAGCGTCGGGGTCATATATCTGCTTCCCGTTTGTCTTTTCTGCGTTAGCATGGTGCACTTAGGCATGTTGCATTTACTATTGTATGTCCTTGTACTAGTTGCCCTTTAGCTAAACAATCTGCTCCTACTTTTCCTGTTAGTTCTTTTGTTTCCACTTCTTGTTTTGATTTAGTACATTCAGATATTTGAGATCCTGCTCCTCAAATTTCTAAAAGTGGATTCAAGTATTATTTATCGTTCATTGATGATTATTCTCGTTATACATGGGTTTATTTCATGCGTTCTCGTGATGAATTTCTCTCTATCTATAAAATTTTTACAGCCATGATATCTACTAAATTCTCTAAAACTATTAAATTTTTTATTCTGATTCTGGTGGGGAGTATCTTTCTACAGCTTTTCGTTCTTTCTTAACTTCTCAGGAAACCTTACCTCAGTTGTCATGTCCTGGTGTTCCTGCTCAAAATGATCTTGCTGAGCCAAAGCATCGTCATATTTTGGATACTACTCGTGTTATCCTGTTCTCCAATTCGGTTCCTACTGAATTTTGGGTTGAAGCACTATCTACTGCTATCTATATCATAAATCGACTTTCTTCTCTCGTTTTTCCCAAAGCCACCCTTCACCAACGTCTTTTCTCAAAACCACCCACTTATCATCAACTTCGTGTTTTTGGGTGTACGTTTTATGTGCTTCTTCCACCCCATGAGTGTACCAAACTATCTGCAAAGTTAGTTCGGTGTGCTTTCTTAGGTTACAGCACAAAGCACAAAGGCTATAGGTGCTATGATCCTTCTTCACGGTGCATTCGTATTGTTGACACCTAAATTTTGACTTTACTTATTTCATAAAAAAATGAGAATTAAGTTTAGTTCTCACCAAAAATAATTTTCATGCATACCACGTTTAATTTTTGCATTGCATTGGACTAGCAAAGAAAAATGGACCAGATTGAGCCAGAATTTGTTTTTAGGAAATTCATTCATTTAAGCATAAAATGAGAGTTAGTCATAATTCTCACAAAAAAATAAATATTCATGCATTGCATTTACATGTCATTCAATTGGAGTTGTGGCACAAGCAGTCTTGAAATTGACGTATGGAGTTCGGCAAAGACAAATGAGAGTTATGGCCGAGAATTACAAGTTAAGTGGACAAAGCCTCGAGCTCAAATTGAGTTTGGTTCATAAGGCTTTGACCTCAATCGGATTAGGGCTTAATAGAAAACGCAGCTGTCATTAGAGAAGCGCACTAGATCATTATTTGGATAAAAAAAGAAAAGGGCTAATCTGATTCTTTTAACTAAAGCCTGTTGGAATTATCAGCCTCAGATCAGCCCATGAATTAAACCTAGCT
Organism: Rhodomyrtus psidioides; assembly: GCA_021437785.1. NCBI lineage: Eukaryota > Viridiplantae > Streptophyta > Magnoliopsida > Myrtales > Myrtaceae > Rhodomyrtus > Rhodomyrtus psidioides. The sequence goes on along the minus strand of JAILYB010000169.1, from coordinate 994,577 downwards.
AAAGCACTATATAAGCATGAGGCCACACAGTTGAAAGGGACGGCCAAGCTCGAGGGCGGGGGATCAATCGGCATCAAATGGAAGGAATTGATGCATGATTTTCAGCATGTTTTCAAGAAGGAAGGTACGAATCGCATGATAAATCATGCTTGGCATATTCGCATATCATTCTCAATCAATGGATGATTTGGCTGATTCGGTGGATATGAAGCAGAGGGAAAGAATAAATTCGTGGCCAATTTCTACTAATAATTGATAGCCAAATTTTGGTGATTGACTCCGTGAATCCAGATTTTCCAAAGGAACGTGTGAGTTGTTTTTTGCTATAAAGCTCTCATTCAGGAGACAAGGGGAGGCCATTCCATTGAAAATCGGGGCATACACAATTGTCACATACGGCAGATTATAGAGAGGGGGTGAGGAGAAGTGTTTCTCGGCCAAGTTCCCCTCTTAGCCGACATTTTTTTATCGATGACGCCATGCTCAAGCAATAGAGGACAGCAAGTTCATTAACGAACTATAGAAGCGGGCACAACAATCGACTCCAGTTCAGAAGTTTCAAAGCACACATGGCCACAAATTTGTCATATGCGATTGTGGCGAAGATAGAGCATAGCCGCACGTGTCAAAGGATGAGAGAGCCAATAAAAATTTCTTCTCGGATTCCATGCGGATGTCAAAATTCCATGGCTTCCGCGTTACGAATCAGAGACACCACCACTACTCAAACACTGGAAGCTGCCCTGCGGACTTTAGCCAGTTCCGATTGAGAAGCCTCTCAACATCGCAAACCGTTTGTGTCCGAAGCCTAAACTGGGATCCACCGTCCGTGAGCCAAATCAGATTGGTCATCCACCGTGGAAACGCTGAGCAGCTGTCCCCGTCGTTGTTTAGCTACCATCGATGAGCCACACATCGTTATCGTGCTATTCCTAGGCTAAAAGAAGAAGTCCAAGCGGTGAATCTATGAAAAAGAGAAGAAAGGGGTGTTTTTTTTGTCTTAATGTGTCCAGGTGCTTATTTATTTATTTATTTAAAAAAAAAAAAAAAGAGATGGACGAAGACCAAGCTGGACATTGGACAAAACATGTCCAAAGAAGACATCGAAGGATCCCACCATTGAATTGAAAATTCTTCTTATTGTTTTTCTTGAAGTTTAGTGCAGGTTCCTTCTCGTATAACAAGAATGTTATTGGATTTTTACAAGACCAATGGATTTTCCTTGAAGGTGTCACTATAGTTCCTTGGCGGATTCAACATTCAGAGCACTCCTTGGCCACGTGCATTCATAGCTCGGTTCGTCATCTGTAAATCCGATTGGTCCAATCCTCAAGGAAATCCGATTGGTCCAATCCTCAAAGCTCGATACCATCTTCGGTCAAAGTTCAAATAAGCAAGGCAGTATCTCAAAATAAGGTTGAAGAAAATCTGAATGCTCATCATATGTTTAGAAAGATTGCACATGTCTTTTAGAATATTTGGATTATCTTATATCTGAATTTGAAATCTTCTTTGGAATCCTGAGTATCTCATAATTCTTGCAGATAAGATTGCCTTGAACTGAGATGATCCTTTTTTAATTATCCGAGATACTTTCAAAATTTCAAAAGATAATTGCTCAATTTTTCAAGATATGAATCATTTTTAGATAAAGCAAGATTACCTACCAATCTCAACCTCCTCATGTAATTTTCGAGATTTATGGATGATTTGGGGGTTATTTCATTTTGTCTGGTAATATCTGATGATTTGATTGTTTTCTTTTCATATCCGTATCATGTTCGTTTGATTGCTTGATTGTTATAAGGCTTGCACTTTAACAAACAATATTGCTCATAACACATGCTCTCTAATTGTGCCTTGCCCCTTCGGAAAACGTACATTAAAGGCAACATATGACTTCGATCTCGAAGTATGATCGTGTCCGTACGTGTGAATTAGATATCAAATCCTCAATCTTGAGGAGCGAATTGCTAATTCAAAAATAGAATTTCAAGGTTTGCCCTATATATATAGGGACGACGGTTATTCTATAAAATATTCACTTGCTAACCCTAATCTCGGGGGATGTTGTGAATAAAATCGAATTTTCGGGTTTAAAGGTGTTTTATGGGCAATATTGTTTATTTTTGTTCAAATTTTCTGTGTTTTCATGCTTAGATAAATTCCTAAAAATCCCTAAAAAAATCCCATATTTTTCTTAAGTTAGATTATATTTCTCTTGACTTTAGGATAGCTTTTTCACTTCATTTTTCATATATCCGAAAATAAACAAAAAAATACCAAAAAATGTCATTTGCATTGCATATCGTTTAGTTTGCATTATCATGTTTGCCACGTCATGCATTTTGCCACGTCATTTTGCCATGTCATGCATTTTGCCACGTCATTATTCCATCTCATACATCTTTTCCATGTCATATCATTTCACATGTCATATAGTTAGATTGCATTAGCATTGCATTTAATAAAAGAAAATCCCAAAAAATTCAATTCATCAAACTAAGGATTTTTTCATGAAAATTGGGTACCGAAAGGGCATTAATTTTTTTAATTAATGTAACCAAGCCCCCGAACTCATTTTCTCTGGTTCGTAGAGATAAAATAGTTCTACCGCTATTTTATATAGGTTTCTAATCAACCTACCGTAAATGATTAGTGGCAGCTTCGATTGAATATTTTTTTACGAACAAACCTAAGTTGCGATTTGGTAGGACTTGGGAGGGTCCGAGTTAGGTTACTTAATTTAATTGACCTAATAATCCATCACCCTAATTTTTTTAGGTCGCGACACGTATCTATCGTAGTGTTCAGTTCTTTGAACACCTATAGTTTTTTTCTTTTTTCCTACCGCCTCTACTTCTTCCAAGTCTTCTCCATCTGTCTTTATGGATTTTCCTCTTGATTCATCTCATGTTCGTCCTATTATATCTTCTCCATCAGATCCAGTGTCACCACCTTCTCCTATCATGCCTTTTCCTTCATTTACTTCGCCTACTACTTTGACGCATCTTGACAATTCTCATCCACCATCCCCTTGGCGGAATCCTCCGCGAGATCGTCGTCCTCCGGGTAGGTACGTGACGTCTATAAGTTATTCTGATGAGTTTGGTTCCTTTATGACTGATGTCCACACTTTGCAGGAACCATCAAATTATCGTATGGCCGTATGGCATATTGAATGGCATGATGCTATGTCTGAGGAATCTACTCTAGAGCGCATTGATACGTGGGATCTTATGCCTTTTCCACCAGGAAAATCTTTGATATCTTGTCGTTGGATCTGTAAAATAAGGACTCACTCTGATGGTAGTATTGAGCGCTATAAAATGCGTCTTGTTGTACATGGTTTTGACCAGGAGTATGGGATAGATTATGAGGAGACCCTTGCTCCTATTGCCCAAATGGCTTTTGTTCGCACGCTTTTTGCAGCAGCCTCTATTCGTAATTGGCCTCTTTTTCAGCTTGATGTGAAGAATGCTTTTCTTCATGGGGTTCTTCAGGAGGAACTCTATATGCAGCCACCTCCAGGTCTGCCTCATTCGCCCGGTTAGGTATGTCATATTCGTCGTGCTTTTTATGGTCTCAAACAAGCTCATCGAGCTTAGTTTGAACGTTTTGCAGATGCCATTCGATCAACTGGCTTTGTTTAGAGTGAGAATGATCATGCTATGTTTACCCATGCCTCTCCAGCTGGTTGTACTATTCTGCTACTCTATGTAGATGATATGATTGTTACTGGGGATGACTCTACTCATATTGCTTATACTAAGCAATATCTGCACCGACAGTTTGCTATGAAAGATATGGGTTTCTTACATCATTTTCTTGGTATTAAGGTTGCTCGCATCGACATAGTATTCTTCTCTTCCAACCGAAGTACATTGCTGATATTTTAGCTCGTGTTGAGTTATCTGATACTCATACTGCAGCTACTCCTATTGAACTTTATTTACAGTTTTGTCCAAATGATGGTGAACCTTTGTTTGATGTCACTCGCTACTGGGCTCTTGTTGGTAGTCTTGTCCATCTTACAACCACCCGTCCTGATATTGCATATGTTGTTCATCTTATCAGTTAGTTTATCGCAGCTCATCGTATAATTCATTATGCTACTGTACTCCAGATTCTGTGATATCTTCTTGGTACTCTGACACGCTCAGTTTTTCTTCCATCTACTTCCTCATTGCTCTTCGTTCTTACTCTGATGCTGATTGGGCTTCGGATGTTGCTGGCCGCAAGTCCATTACAGGATTTTTGTATCTTTCTAGGTGATTCTTTGATTTCTTGGTGTTCCAAGAAGTAACATGTCGTGTCTCGCTCTTCTACTGAGTCTGAGTATCGTGCTATGGCTGACACTACTACTGAGATTATTTGGCTTCGTCGTCTTCTTGCTGATCTTGATGTTGCCTCCTCTGCTTCCATTCCTATTCATTGTGACAACAAGAGTGCTATTCACATTGCTACAAATTCGATTTTTTATGAGCGTACCTAGCACATTGACATTGATTGTCATATTATGTGTCATCAACTCCAAGCACATATCATTTCTCTTCCTTTTGTGGCCTCTGCAACCCAGCTTACTAACTCATTCACCAAATCTCTTACATCACAACGCTTTGCTACTCTTATTTCCAAACTCTCGTTGGTTGACCCACCTTTAGTTTGAGGGGGGTGTTAGATATATTATATATACTAGAAGTAGGTTTTATTTTGTGTATTTACTTTCTTGCCCTTCTTTGTATGTATATTTATATTTACCTTGTGCCTAATTATAATTGTGTATTTCATTATTCAATTCTCAAATCTATTAGTAACGTCTCTATGATTTAGTAGATAATTTTATTTTCATTATTTATCGAACTTGTGACATGGAGTTCTATGTTGTCTCGCCAATGTTAAAGCATTGGAAACATTATTCTTGATCGGGAGAGAGTTTATTCTGTATTTCGGTCCAGAGGCGCCAAAGTATCTGAGCAATCAAAAGCAGTGACTTGCATTCGTGTCTGTATACTTTTGTTCTGCAGATATTCATGTATAAGTGAATTCAGAAGTCCGGCATGCTGAACTGAGTTGCAAATTCTCTTAGTAGGTGCCAAGTTGGGGGTTTTGAATGTTTGCAGGAATTGCATCAAAGCGATGAAAAGTTTTAAGTAATTTGGGAGTGATCACAACCAAATCAACCTGGTGATGATTATCGTGTGCATGATGGCTTCATAATGAAGGGAAGTCAGCTTTGCATTTCCTTGTTCTAGAGAGATTTTATCGGCCACATCTGAAACTGGAAGTAGGTGATGTTGGGAGCGCACAGCGGAAGTCCGATACTTTCACTCGGGGAGATCACCAAGAGGGAGCCTAAGTCCGAGCCCGTCAATATATCCAGTTGGACCCACCTTTACTCAAAAGCTTAAGCCAATGAGTTATGGGCCAACTTGAATATGTTAACTGCTCAACACCACATTAACTCTTCAATGTGGAACTTCTCTAACACAACTTACTTGTGCATCCTAACAATCTCCCCCTCACGTATGAGCTACAGTGTTAGGTTTGCTCCCCCTTAATCTAAGTATCTTTCCACACCAACTTATCTCAACTTGAATGTTGGCTCCATCTCAATCTGAATCTCCATTCTCCATTAACGCGCATCGAGCTCGCACTGTTACACTATAGTGTCCATCGGCCCGAAAATCGCGTTGGCACCAGATTCTTTCTTGAGATATTCGCTGGAACAGATTGGAGGCTCATCAATCAATAATTCGCTCTGATACCATTTGTTGGGAGCGCGTAGCGGAAGTCTGATACTTTCACTCGGGGAGATCGCCAAGAGGGAGCCCAAATCTGAGCCATTCAATATATCCAGTTGGACTCACCTTTACTCAAAAGTTTAAGTCAATGAGTTATGGGCCAACTTGAATATGTTAACTGCTCAACACCATATTAACTCTCCAATGTGGGACTTCTCTAACACAGCTCACATGTGCATCATAACAGGTGAATTAGTGCAGGGAAGTCTCTTCCTATCCCGGAGGAGATTTAGGAGGACCTCTGAAGTACCGTGTTATGGGTTTCTAAACTTGCTCAATTGGTTTGTACTCAGTTCTAGAAGCGGTCTGACTAGATCTTTCAATATGGCTCACCTCCTCCCTTGCAGGAGATGTGGAGGAGCTCTTCTTCTCACAAATTGTGATGTTGTTCCAGGTTGCTAAATCAATCACCTCAGGTCGTGACACTAGGATCCTTAGTCATTTTCGGCAAGTTTTGCGGCACTCATTTGATTTTCATTGCATTATAGAAGCACGACGCATCAGACTGAGGTCATGAACTGCACTTTGGGTAATCTGATTCGAAGTATTTGTAGGGATAAGCCTAACGAATGGTCCTTTTTTTCGGCTTAGGGCAGAGTTCGCATGTAAGAACGCAACTCATTTGGCTACTGAGGCTCTCTGAAGTCTACAAAACGACTACAGAACGTGTTGCTGAATTGGTTTCACTTCCTAAGTCGACTGACGAAAGCGTTGCTGCGCAGAAAATTTGTCTAGACAGTCCCATTCTGCAAGAGAGGGAGTTCAATCAGAGACTGGCTAAAGCAAAATCCTAAATATCAACAAGCCACGGACCAACAATGATCACATATCTTCCATTCGCGATGGTAGATCGTTCCTAGGTCATGGTTTTCTCTATTATAAATTTGTGTTTTTCGCTTTTCCAAGATGGTTCATGGTTGCACGATTGTTCTCTCACTTCGAAAAGAGCCCGAAGTGCCTTCAATTTCTCAAATAAAGGATTGAAATTGACCTTGTTTCAAATAAAGGCATCAAATGCTCTCATTGTCTCAAATAAGGGCTTGGAGTGGGTATTTGTTCAAATAAGGACCTGAAATGACCTTATCAGTCTTAAAAAAGAGCATGACTCACCGGTTAATAGCGACATTTTAGTCATTTAATAACTTTGTATTATTTTATTATTTTTTCCTTTTTCAAAATCAAAACAGAACTAAAACTGAAAAAAAGGGGATGAAAACACAAGCGGGAAGGGGCTGCCCTCACACCTATGGCTGCCGCCCCAACGCCGGTGAAGTGGCGGCTCTGGCTAGTGGGGTCGCCGGCCCTTGCTACCGAGTAGAGGCGATGGGCGGGAAGCCCTCACCTCAGTAGGGAGAGGGCCCCGACCCTCTCCTAGATTTGGGCGAGGGTTACCGACCCTCTACCGATCGTTGCCTTGGACTGATCGAGGGCCGTGCCTTAGGTCCTGGGTGACGGCCGGCGACCCTCGCCCAAATTTGGGAGAGGATGAAGGCCTTCTCCCTTTTGAGACGAGGGCCTGCCGCCCATCGCCTTTGCTCGGCAAGGTTGCCGACCCTCGCCGAGGCGCCGACAACCTTGCTGGCCAGAGCTACTGCCCCATAGGCATTGGGGCGGTGGGGGGAACTTTTGTTTCTCTTCTTCTTCTTTTTCATTTTTTAAAAATTTTAATTTAATTTAACTAAAAATTAGGTTAAAAGTGTATTTTTACTCTTGATCGGCTGGATTTTTTAGCTGACTGATGAGTTGAGGCCCTTATTTGAAATGGTCATAGCCATTTCAGGTCCTTATTTGAGATAATAAGGGCACTTCAAGTCCTTACTTGTAACAATGACCACTTCATACCCTTATTTGAAAAAATAAGCGTATTTGAGGTCTTTATTGAAATTTTTCCTCGGAATTTTTTTTTTTTTACCCACCCATGGGTAGTTTAGTTGTTTAGGGCGCACTTGGGATTGTATGGTTAAGCGCACTGATTCCAGGTTCGATTCCCCAGCTGAGCACCTGTGATTTAAGTGATGGGCTATGGCGATGGGTTGCTGTGCTAGTCTTCCCCGAGAAATAGCCGAGGTGTACGCAAACTGATCCAGATACTTTGGTTATGAAAAAAAAAATGATGATTTTGTTTTCTTTCCTTACATAGAGGAAAACATCGAAAACAATTTCAAAAGGACCACGTGAATCCTGTCTTGTGGGACCCTATAGACATATATATATATATATATATATATATATATATATATATATATATATATATATATATATATATATATATATATATATATATATTCTCCTCCTTTGCAAGTGAAGTACAGCCACGACCATTCCTTTTTTCCCTCACAAAAAAACCTTTGCATTTCGAATGTTCGGTGTAGCAACATATTTGATTAGACCTGTCTCCGCTCCGAAAACTAAAGCATATTATCTCATTGAGTCAAATTAATTGCTCCACCTTACACCACACTTTGAAGTGGAATTTCTTTCGCCGAATATCTTCAAAACTTACGCTTAGGCAAGTCCACTCCATGACTAAGCCTCTTGCATTAGGCTAGCTCCCCCTTAATTCAAATATGCTAAATCAAAATTCTCAGCTCAAATCTCCACCTTAGCCATTAAGTTGACCTTGGCACATCAATCAGCTTAGAAGAGCTTATATTCTGTCTGTTCGAAGCTTTGACAGAATTTTAGAGCTTATTATGAGAGTGCAAGAAATATATGAATAGGCTATTAATAGCTGATGGCCGAGAAAGGGGAAAAGTGTCAGAAAGTCCTAAATCTATTATATTGTTGTCAATTTAGTCCTAACTCTTTTGACCTAAAACCAATGCAGTCATTTCGATTAATTTTGTCCGGATATTGCTAGCGTGGACACCGGATAACCTACGTGGCATGGTTAGTAGTGACTTGGACGCAGTACTATTTTAATAGTTTTGATTTATTTTTCTTTTTTCCTTTCTTTTTTTTTTCTATCTTTTCTTCCAGGTTTCTCTGGTGGCCGAAGAGGATAAATATCGCGAGAACGACCTTGGCCAGGTGACGACGAGGGAAAATGCCACAAACCGGGAAAACAAGATAGAAAAATGAGAAAGGAAAAAAATAAAAGAAATAAAAAGAGAAATTGAAAATTATTAAAATATTATTAATAATGTCCTCAACAGCATTGGCCGCGCCACGTAGGCCTTCTGATATCCACGTCAAAAATGGACTGAATTGACATTTTAGTCAAAGTTTTTAGGATAAATTGGCACTATTGTAATAGATTTAAAACTTTTCGGACACTTTTTTTTTCGAAGAAAGTACAAGTTTTATATTGTTTCTATTATTTAACAGTCTGTCATTGCTCAGGCATATATTTTTATTCGTCCACTAAACATCTTATTGTCGGCAATACAATTTGAAAGGTAGATATACTTAATAAAAATACCACGTGAATCATGATGTGGGACTTTAATTAGAGAAACAACGACCGCCAAGCTCCTACATAAGAAACAAGCCATCCCCCGTTTTTTTCCTCAACTCAGGTCAGTGTTGTGACAAGCTTAGAGAATTTTGGTGTCTCCATACAGTAATCGCTCGGGGAAAAAAAAAACGGGGGTTAAATGGCGAATTTGCAGGGAAAACTAGAGGTTGAAGTCGAGCTGAAATCACCAGCCGACAAATTCTTCAAGTATTGGAGGAGCGAAACCCACAAAATGCCCACCGTCACCTCCAAGAACATTCAAGGAGTCAAAGTTCATGAAGGCGACTGGGATCAGCATGGAGCTATCAAGATTTGGAATTACACCGTTGGTAATCCATTCAATCTGGTCTCTCTAACTATCAATTTCATTCGATGTTGCCATTGGAATTCAACTGATACTCCTTTTCATATTGACTAACTAAAACCCTTTTCCGTTTCGTTGGCGCAATGGTGTAGACGGTAAATCCGGGACGTTCAAAGAGAAGGTTGAGTTCGACGACAACGACATGTCGTTCACCCTCCATGGCATCGAGGGCCACCTCTATGATGATTACAAGGTCTACAGGCCAGCGTGCAAGGTCGTCCCAAAGGAGCAAGGCAGCGTGGCTAAGCTGAGCATCGAGTACGAGAAGTACAAGGCGAGCGACCCTAACCCCGACAAGTATATGGCCGTGTTCATCGACATAACCAAGGACATCGATGCTCACGTTTCAAGCGCATGAAGGAAAAGATACTGTCATGACCATAATCGTATGTGAGGTTGCGCTAGAGAATGCTTCAGATTTCTGGTACTTTGATCCAATAAATCAAGCTGGTTGATCAGGTGATGTGAAGCTGAGCTGGGTATTTGGGAATATGAGAAATCGTGTATTGTGTCCATGTGTAATTGTGCTTGTAATAAGACAGTTGTGGTTTGGCCAAATGACATGGTTATGGTGAAGTCAGTAGACGCTTTGATTTTTCCCTCCATACATGGGCGTTCGAGATCCCCAATCAAATTAAGAGCTTAACACGTGGCATGACTTCGAGCGTCTTCACCTAAACACTTAATTGGACGAGAGGGAATACAGAATAATCGTATCATGAGTAATAGTGCGTTTGTTTCATAGAAAATTTCATGATAAAAGAATTTTTCTTTTCATGAAAGTCATTTTGAAAAAATTATTTAGAAAAAGTCCTAAACTTGTTGTACAGCTGTCCTGAACATTTCGATTGTGTTAATTTAAAACTTCTAACGATATTTGCAAAGTTAGTGATTTCAGACAATTTTGGCTACAAATCGCTAATGTGGTGGTCTAGTTAGCGCTATCTATCCTACGGGATACGGCTTTTGTAACTTAGCAAATCATTAGAAGGTTTATGATTTAAATTGAAAAATTATCAAAATATTTAGGACTAAATTAGCAAGTTGTCAAATATTTAGAACTAAATTGGCAACCGTACAATATATTTAAGATTTTTGGATAATTTTTTCAAATCATTTTCAAGGCAAATAATTAGTTTTAATAATTTTTTGACTTAAGGAAAGTACCATAAAGGGAAGTCATTTTCCCATAATCTAAGCTTGTTTATTTTGGTTCATAAAAAATATTCCCACCGAAAGACCAGTCCCTAAGAAGAGTACAATTTGAAATGAAAACACCTGCTCAATTTGTACTGGATCTTTGATTTAAAAAAAAAAATTGTACTCGATCTGAATCTCATCTACTACGGACATATTTTAATAATTTTCTCACCTAACCACATTTCTCATGGGGAACTTTTAAGTAATGGAGGTCACAGTCAGTCAGCCTACTTGTCGCATCGAAAATAATTGGTAGCACAAAATGTTCATGAACTATTTTGAGTGGGCTTTGCAGAAAAGTTCTCTGCTGCCATTTGTAATATTGGCCTAGTGTTTGAAGCAAAGCCCAAAATATTATTTTCCCGACAAGACATATCGATATTAAATGTTATTCTTTGTCCTTTCATTGATGCTTTCCTAATCATAGAGTATTAATGCAGTGTGAAGTGAACCGATCAGTTTTTACGAAATTATCAGAAGGGAAGTCGGAGGTGAGGAAGAAGAAGGTGGAGTTAGACCATGCGAACATGAAGGTGAGCCTTCACGGTCAGGAAGGCGACGTCTTCAAACTGCACGAAGTGTGTCGGGCGATCTGCAAGCTCACTCCGAAGAAAGAATGGCCGTTTGGCCAACACTACCGATCGAGTATGAGAAGTGGAACCCAGATGTTCCGGTGCCGGATAAGTACATGGATGTCTTTACAAATGTTCAGGAAAATTTTTATGTTTAGGACATTATCATAGATCAGAGTTACCGGTACACCGTGACTCGCTTACTCATCGAAGGAGCACTTAAGGTAAAAAACGGGGCGATGCTCTTACCAATTTACAACAGATAAAATGCATCATCTTATTCATCGCTCGTCCATGACCAAAGCGCCTCAATAGCTACAGAGATCATCTTATTCAATAGCTCTCCTCCACATATACAACTTATTTAATGGATCCACGACCAAAAGCTCCTAGTCTTTGTCTCTATTTTTCACGGGGAAGGACCATGTAGAACCTGATTCATCAGTGACCACACGGCCGTGAATTTGATTCGTTTTTTTTTTTTTTGGTTCTATTGCAATTGGCCAATTTGATCCGTAGATTAATCCTCTTATCCTTAACAAAGGCTTCCTTTTTGGTGAACCCAGGTATATCCTCAAAATAGATAATGGATGATGCTCGCGAAAAGGGATATGATAGGCATTGCAACCACCCGCATTTTGTTGCTGATACAAATTGCCATAACTCGCCTTTAGAGACAATGCGGTTTGTAATTCGTGAGATGTTACTCCCATATATCCGATCTAAGTTGGGATTCCTTGCGATCATAAGGGAAAGCAGATGAACGCATCATTCATATAGATGAATTTGTTTCAAGCGCTTACCATGTGGCAACACTTTATATTGGAATAATTCTGCATCATTTACAACATATCAATTGGATTTTCTTTTCGACTAACATGTCATGATCTGAGAAAAGTAAAATAGACTAAAGTGGCAACGGTCCATATGCATGCCCAAGCCATAAGCATTTCTATAAATTGCCTTGAGTGCTAGCTGCTTATTCGTACAGTCTAGCTTCAACATACACTTCTTCACAAAGTCTATTAACCTTTCTTTTTCCAAGAGCAGAAGGAGAGAACATGGCTCAACTGGTGAAGGTCGAGTCTCAGATGGAGTTGAAATCACTAGCTGAGAAGGTCTATGATTTCTTGCGGAGAAAATCCTACCTCTTCCCAAATATCAGTAAATCGATTAAAAATTTACCCTTTTCTTCTGTTTTTACGATTTAGAGTTTGATCTCTGTCTGTTTTCTTTTCGTTTACATCGATCGATCCGATTGTCATTGTTAATCCATTGGTGGGAGTTCGAGAATGAAAGCTGATATATAAGGTCAATGTCAAGCTTGAATATTTTAGCTTGTGGAAGATCTCTACAATCGTCAATGTTCCATGAGCTTTGGTTTGATGACCTCGGAACTAAGCTTCGATGAGATGCGTTGTTTCGATGTAGAGTCTCTATTGATTTCCGATATGAAAGTCTAAGTCGGTGGCGCTATTCATGTATTAACCTTGTGTAAATATTTCATACGCCTGAGCAAGATGTGAAGTCCAACTGAACTGGAGTCACATGCTAATTTTAAGGGGCTAGGATTTCCTACCATAAAGGTAGGAAATCATAGCATTTTGGGCCCTTAGATCTTCCCCCCCTAAAATAGGGGGAAAGATCTAAGGGCCCAAAACATAATGATCCCCTACCATTATGGTAGGGGATCCGGATCGTCGTATGTCAACTGAACTAGAGTACATACCACAGGTGATTGCGAAAGCGGGAAGGAGACTGTGGAAGCCATCGATGACGAGACGAAGTCCATCACATTCAGTGGTTTGGACGGAGCGGCGGTGATTCTTTACAAGAGCCTGAAGGCGGGCTTCCAGTTCTCTTCAGATAGTGAACTCTGCATGGCGAAAGCATTTCTTACTTATGAGAAGAAAAATGCTGACTTTCCCGACCCCGATAAATATTTCTGAGTTCAGGCGCGTTATGCTCATGGGTGTTGACGCCTGCCTTCTCAAGGCATAAAAAATAAAATCATATACTAGATATACGTGGTTCGGTTGTAGAGACATATATCCACGGGAGAGCAGCAATGAATTTCATTATAAATCAAGTAATACATGAAAATTACAAACCACACTCGAGTTGCTCAATTATTTTCAGTATTTTTTAAGCCCCAATTACATCCAATAACTTATACAGTGTTTAACATCCAATTATTAACGAAATAATCTCTCAATTTTACAAAAAAAAAATGACACAAATCTTAACTAGAACACAAACGTTATGAAATTTCCGTAGAAATAAATCATCTCGCAAGAACTCTGCAATTCTAGGCACACCAAGCACTCGCACGAAACTGGTGCTTTTAAGTATTATTCTGCCAAAAAGTTGCCCACGCTTTCTCACGATAATGTGTGTGTGTGTGTCAAGAAAAAAAATAAGGTTGCAGACTTCAATGTGGAGAAGAGATTCGGTCAACCACTCCAAGATTTGGACTTATCCCTTTGCTTCTTGACCACGGCTAATATTCATATCTAGAGTACAGCACTCTTGGCAGAACCCTACTTACTTCCTTCTTTTGCCTTTTTCTTGACTGACTTCACTTTTGGAGTTATTTCGTTTTTTTTTTCTTTTTTTGCTCTTTTCGCAGTCAAACTCCCAATGCCACCGTGGACTCAGTGAAAAATTATTGAAGCCAATTCAAACATAAAACACGAATTCCTTATGTTGAGAAATAGGGGGCGGCGCTTTGCTATTCAGTCTCAATCGACAAGATGATCGACGACTATCGAAGGTGAAAAGGCCACTTGATAAAACTCACACAAGAGAAGCTCTCAAGATAGGAGATGGATTAATGTGATGTATTCACCTTATTCACCTTCCAAAAACAATTACAAGACTCGCCAATATATAGGCATCTTACAAGACTCTTCAGCTATGTGACTGACTCATTAATAGACTCTTAAAAATATGAACAGTCAACATTGAGAATAAATGACACTAAACACGCTCGTCGAATAGACGTTCATCGGAAATCGAAAAGTCCATCGACAACTACCAAAATACGAAGAGTCGCAATTAAGGAAGAATCTAGAGATAGGCGGTGATATCTTCAATATCTTATTCCGAATCGATTTCACATACCAAATAAATCAATTTGGATCCGATCCATTAAATGGGCTCAAAATCGAGACATATTCTAATAGTATTACAGTACTAGGTCGTGTGAAAATAACGAGGCTTTGGAAACATGAAACGAAAAGGATGTTAAGTGGCCTTCCAAGTGGATAATACTTTTCGAGCTTTCAACAATGCATGATATAGTACTTTTGTTAGAATGAGCTGTAAAAGATATTGTAATCGTATAAGATATGTATGGATTGTAATTAGCTAGATTAGTGGATCTAGATTAGAGAATATATCTTTTAGGATTCTTTCCTTTATCTGTATATATATATACCTTCAAGTTATTGTAAAATATATGAAGAAGATATACAGAAAATAGCGGAATACGTTTTCTTCCTCGAAATCTCTCTGCGTTAACATGGTATCTGAGCCCTAAGGTTTGGTCCTTGGGGTACTATACATCAATCACAAATTTTTTGGGCCGTTTTAATCGCGGCGCCGTCGTCTCACACCTGTCGATTTCGTCCCATCTGATATTCTTCGTCTTTCTCGTGATCGACGTTGGATCCATGGCGGATCAGAACCCTGTCGGATCATTGATTCCCGCCCAAAACCAAGGGGGGAATACGACCACAGAAACGTTTTTGGAGAATCTGACCACCAGACTGACTCAGATTCTGACTCAGAACTAAACTCCTCCTCCTCCTCCCACATCCACACTGCAGAATGATTCGGCTTCATCTCAGATTACAAATTAAACTTGATGAAGCCAATTATGGATTATGGTCTCAGGTTGTCGAGATGTACATCACATGCAAAGACAAGCTGGGATATATCAATGGAGACCTTCCTCAATCGCTTCCTACAGATCTTGGCTTTCAAAGGTGGAAAACTAAGGACTCAACTGTGAAAGGATGGCTTATCAACTCCATGGATCCGGCGTTGATTGGCAATTTTATTCGTTTCCCAACAGCGAAATCTGTCTGGAATGTAAATGCAACGATCTTCTTTGACGGAACATATGCCTCTCAAATTTATGACTTGAAAAGGCGTGTGGCTCGGATGCGACAATGAGGAGGACCGATTGAGGCATATTACAACAACCTTCAAGGGTTGTGGAGAGAGATCGACTTTCGTCGCTCGTACCCAATGCGGTGTCCCGAAGATATTGAGAGACATAATATGGCTATACATGAAGATCGGGTTTACATATTCCTTGATGGATTGGATGACCGTCTTGACAAGGTCAAAGCGGATGTCTTGCAGATGTAGCCGTTTTCTACGGTTGAATAAGCCTATGCGCGTGTTCGATTGGAAGACACGAGACAGACTGTGATGCTAACGAACAATGAAATTGTTCATGGTTCGGCAGTTATGATATCCCGAGGAAATCGGGCGAACAAAGCAGATCAAGACTCCTTGCTGCAAGTAAACCTGAAAGTGCACAGGAAGGAGGAATGCCTAGCTTAGCACCACGCGAGAAAACTTCTCCGGGGGAGGTTGCTCAAACTGTGGCAATTCGAAACATACCAGGGAGAAGTGCTTTAAACTTCACGGATATCCAGATTAGTGGAAGGAGTTGAAGGCTCGAAAGCACGCGGAAGGGAAAGGAAAAGCTTCTGTAGTAACCGCAGAGTCTCCGCTATCTCAAATGGATCCACATAATGTGATGCCGGAAGGTAACCATGGGATTGCTTTGGCAAATTGCACTCAGGCCAATTGCAATCATTGGGTCATTGATTCGGGAGCCACTGATCATATGACTTTTACTCCTACTGACTTTATTCGTACCTCAGAACCAAGACGTGATAGTATCTCAAATGCTAATGGATTCACCTATCCAATGACTGGAGTTGTAGTTGTTGCATTTTCTCTTCCTAACACGTTGCTTGTCCCTTCATTATCGACCAAATTAATTTCGATTGGACAAGTTACTGTGGATCTGAATTGCGATGTTATAATGTATCCCCACTTTTGTTTATTTCAGGATATTCTCACGAAGGAGATAATTGGACGCGGTACTAAAAGAGGGGGGCTGTATTACATGGATGACTTCAGTTCCGGGAGTGCAGATAATGCTCGTAGCACATCTATCAGTAGGGAGAAACAGATATGGCTTTGGCATCGGCAGTTGGGCCATCCGTCATTTGGTTATTTGAAGCGATTACTTCCTAATCTTTTTATGAATGTGAAGGATTCAGACTTACAATGTCAGACTTGCATATTGGCTAAGAGTCATAGAGTTCATTTTCCTATAAATTTGAGTAAAAGTGAAGTTCCTTTCTCTTTGATACATTCAGATGTTTAGGGTCCATCTCCTATTACTGCTATTTCGGGATTTAGGTGGTTTGTGACATTTGTTGACGATTGTACTAGGATGACATGGCTTTACTTGATGAAGAACAAGAATGAGGTAGCCAAAATATTTAGAAATTTTCGTACTATGTTACACACTCAATTTAGTGGTAAGATCCAGGTTTTAAGGAGTGATAATGGTGGGGAGTAGATGAATGGACATCTCAAGGAATACTTTCAACAACATGGTGTGATCTATGAGTCATCTTGCGCACAATCTCCTCAGCAGAATGGTGTTGCGGAGAGAAATAATAGACATATCCTTGAGACAGCTCGATCTTTGTTGATTGAGAGTCATGTGCCCCAAAGATTTTGGGAAGATGCTGTGACTACAGCTGTCCATCTTCTCAATCGGATGCCGTCTAAAGTGTTAAATTTCAAGACACCATTGCAGACCTTATCTGCATATGTTCCTTTACCATCTGTCCTAACCATTCCTCCTCGAGTTCTTGGGTGTGTTGCTTCTTTTGTTGAGGCTGAATCATTTTATCAAGCTCCCAACATGTCCTTTCAGGGGAGACACAAATAAAAACGACGAATTAGTGGGAGTTTTCTAGTAGTATGTTCTCCGGAGAAGTAGAGAATATATCATCTGAAGGGGTATCGTCTGAAGGGGAGCGAACATCTGAGGCATCGTCTGAGAAGACATCATCTAAAGGGACATCATCTAAGAGGACATCATCTGAGGGGCATCATCTGAGAAGGAATCATCTAAAGGGGCATCGTTTGAGAAGACATCATCTGAAGGGGCATCGTCCGTCTGAAAAGGAATCCTCTGAGGGGGTATCGTCTGATGCTGTGCAAATCCAACTTCTACATGAGCAAAATCATGAAGAGCAGTTTCTCTCTTCTCCAGCACCCGACCCAACTCTTGAGAATATTCATGAGGTAACCTCTCTTTATTCCTTATTGTGTCTTTGACGAACCTAATACTTCTGTGGGATATAAATTACCTGTTAGGTACAATCGAGGCAAGCCCCAAATAGATATTCACCGGATGCTGAAAAGAAAAAATCTACATATCCCATTGCAAATTATGTGTTAACCAAAAGGTTATCAGACCCATTAAAGGCATTCGTATCGAACGTTTCTGCAGTTCATATTCCAGAAGGCGTCGATGATGCTCTAAAGGATCCCAAATGGGTTCAACCAATGGAGGAGGAGATGGCGTCTTTGGAGAAAAATGAGACTTGGAAGCTGGTGAATTTGCTTGAGGGAAAGAAGACTGTGGGATGTAAGTGCATCTTTTCTGTGAAGTATAAAGCGGATGGATCTATTGAAAGATACAAGACAAGATTGGTGGCGAAGGGGTATACGCAAACTTATTGAATTGATTATCAAGAGACATTTTCTCTTGTTGCTAAACTTAATACTGTGCGAGTCCTATTGTCTCTCGCAGCTAATTTAGACTAGCCATTACACCAATATGATGTCAAGAATGCATTTCTTCTTGGTGATCTTGAAGAAGAGATTTATATGAATGTTCCTCCATATTATAACTCATCCTTACAACCTAAGGCAATGTGTAAGTTAAAACGATCGTTGTATGGTCTGAAGCAGTTTCCATGAGCATGGTTTGGCTGGTTCACTTTAGCGATGAGGAAATATGAGTATTCGTAAAGTGACTCGGACCATACGTTATTTCTGAAACGACATCAAGGGAAGATAACAACATTGATTATCTATGTGGATGATATGATTATTATTGGAAATGATCTGACAGAAATATCTAAGCTCCAAAAGAAACTTTCTAAGGAGTTTGAGATGAAAAATCTTGGGGGATTGAAATATTTCCTAGGTATTGAAGTAGCAAGATCGATAGGGGGGAATATTTCTCTGACAAAGGAAGTATATGCTAGATTTATTGGCAGAGCTGAGAATGTTGGACTGCAAACTTGCAGACATACTAATTATTCAGAACCATAGACTTAGGAACTATCTAGATCAAGTGCCAACGAATAAAGAAAGATATCAAAGGTTAGTTGGAAAACTAATTTATCTATCGCATACGTGTCCTGACATTGCATATGCGGTGAGTGTCGTTAGCCAATTCATGCAAGCCCCAAGTGAAGATCATATGAATGCAATATTGCGTATACTTCGCTACTTGAAGTCTTCTCTAGGGCGAGGTCTGAGATTCTTGAAAATACACCACCTTGAGATCGAAGGGTTTACTAATGCAGACTGGGCCGGGAGTGCCTATGATAGGAGATCAACATCAAGATACCTCACCTTCGTGAGATGAAATTTAGTTACTTGGAGAAGCAAGAAACATATGGTGGTGGCATTATCAAGTGCAGAAGCTGAATTTAGAGGGATGACTAAAGGGTTGTGTGAACTCTTTTGGCTAAAGAAATTAATGTCGGAGATTAGGTTTGCTCCGAGAGCCGAGATGAAATTATTTTGTGACAACAAAGCAACGATTGACATCTCACATAATCCAGTTTAGCATAACTGTACTAAATATGTTGAAGTGGACCGTCATTTTATCAAGGAAAACTTGGATAACAATGTGATTCAATTTCCATTCGTTCGATCTGAAGATTAGTTGGCAGATATTTTGATGAAGGCGGTATCAAGCAAGATCTTCTACAACTCATTTGGCAAGTTGGGCATTCACGACATTTATGCACCAAGAGTGTTAGAATGAGCTATAAAAGATATTGTAATCATAGAAGATATATATGGATTGTAATTAGCTAGATTAGTGGATCTAGATTAGAGAATATATCTTTTAGGATTCTTTCCTTTATCTGTATATATATACCTCCGGGTCATTGTAAAATATATGAAGAAGATATACAGAAAATAGAGGAATACGTTTTCTTCCTCGAAATCTCTCCGCGTTAACACTTTTCAGTGAAAATAATGTAAATAGTAGTATGTCTATCCAAGTACAACCAGTTGTGTCTACAGAAAAATTCTGCATTTGGTGCAATAATTTCATTTTTTTTTTTTAAGTTTGCTTTCCAGTACGTGAAGGAAATACCACAGACAAACCAAAAAGTTTGAAAATTGAGGAGTGATGCAAATCTACCATGTTCTTATATTACTCTATCCAAGTAAAAGAGGTATATTGTGTTGGGACAATTTGATTCTTGGTGAAGATAGAGCAGTAGTTTATAGTTCTTTGATGCATCAGATGCGTGATGAATCTGATGATGATAATTGTTCTTAAGGCGTTATTTGCCTCCATTATTTGTTCTTGCTAGATTTAGAACAAATTACATCCATGATATACACCAAAGCCACAGAGTAACGAGTTTAGCAGTTACTCAATTGATGTCTTGAATTTCACTTAAAATGTGTTAGCAAAGTTATGTGTATTAAAAGAGAGGAAAAGAGAGTTACGAAGAAGACCTTATTGTTTTTGAACAATTGTTATTCTTGAACAGTTGTGATGAGAAATGTATGATTTAATCCTATATACAAATAACCAATCGTTATGATTTAATCCTATATATAAATAACCAATCGTTTGAGCAAAAATAATAATAACAATAACAATAACCAATCGACACATCTCTTGGGAGCGGGCACCATTTCTTCACCATCATCGTTTTCTATGATGAATCATCATAACTTTTCATTAATCAAAAGTCAAATCTTTTCGTGACGAAAAGTCGCCTCTTTGCATGATAACAAATTATTTCACCATATATAGTATAAATCTCCTAGAGGTTGGTTTATCGTAGTTGGCAACAGAATTTCGGGTGAAAATTAGGCGTACAATAGGGGTGCGCATGGTCTAGGCCGGTCCAGTCCTGGCATGAAATCGGGGACTGGACCAGTAGTCTCGGTCTTCATATTTTCGGGACCACGGACCGGACCAGGACCAGCGGTCCAGGCCAGTCCCAGTCTGGGCCCCGTAGGACCGCTAACTCTAATTGCTTATAAAAATCTAACCCTTAGAAATTACAATACAATGTTAATTTATAATCTATAATCAACCTACGACGGCAAGACAACCACGTAAATATTAGGGCCACCCAACGTGTGTTTAATCCGGCCTTGAAGGTTTCACGTGATCTTTTCTCCTCGTAATCGATGCTCGCATGTAGCCCGCTCAGGTGGGCGATGGAACCGAATTCGGATTTTATTTCTTTCTTTTTTATTTTTGGTTGTGAAAAAAAAAAGATTTCTCAAATCTGCAAAATGACTCGAGTTTCTGTCCTCATGCACGTGCGTGCTTATTCTTCGTGCACGTGCACATCATAAGGAACATATCTTATCATCAATTAAGGCCTGGTTTTGTCCCAAAGTAATACCAAAACCCAAATTGCTAAATAATATGTACAATGACACCACTAAACTCAAGAGGAGTGAGATGAGATTCACATGACTTCTCAAAATGTTAAAATTAGGTTAACTCTAGATATAGATTAATTTTTTTATTAAAAAAAATATTGGTGGTTCGGTCCCAAACCATGGAACAGGGGACCAGACCGCCCAGTCACCGGTCCCAATTATTGGGACTAGGGATCGGACCGCCAACCTCAAGGACCGAACCAGCCCGACTGGTCCGGGACGGTCCTAGGCCGGTCCGATCCAGTTTGCACACCCCTAGCGTACAACACAAATTCAACTTCCCAAATCATCGAGAGTAAACCAGAAGTCACAGTAATTTGGACTATGCACTTAGGTTTTGACTTGCGTTTTATTATATTATTAAATTCGGTGAAATTTTCAATGAAATTTGTACTCTAGGGGCGCGCATGACAAAATTTCTGCTCCAGAAAAAAATTCTAGAATAGAAATTATTTTTTTCTATTTCTAATTCAAAATGAGTTTCTGAGCAAAATAAATGCGTTTGATAATGGCAAATAATTTCTATTTCTGGAATAGAAATTTATTTGACCGGCAGAGGCGAGGGCAGCGTGCGGGCAACGATGGGCAGCGATCGGCAAGTGCGGCGGCGGCGGCGGCGGCGGCCAGCGATTGTCGGCGGCGGGGGTGCTGCGGCCGGCAGCCGGGGTGCGATGGCGGCCGATAAGGTGTGACCGGCGAGGTTGGTCGTCGACGGAGATTTCTATTTCTATTTCTATTTCTCGTAGAAGTAATTTTTTTTGTTTCTCATTTCTGCTTCAAATCTATTTATTTTTCTCAAAATTGTTCCAAAAATAGTTTCTTACAATTGCGTTACCAAACGAATTTCTTTTCCAAATCTATTTCAGAAATAGAAATCTGTTCCAGAAGCTGTTTTTGATTTGTTTTCATGCACCCCCCTGGCCCTACAAATGTTGGCCTGTTTTCGCTGGCTTGGCTAGCTTGGGAACAGATCATTGTTGACCTCTGGTTGGCAGCGCATCTATAGCCAGTCACAATACATAATGAAAAGTTGCAGATGTTATTGGTATTGTACTGCCGGAACTCCCTGCAGATATTGAATCTGGGGAATTCTAACAGTTTTCAATTTTGTAGAGTTCGCAACTTTACTCTGATACCACTTGTAGGGTATACAGAAGCATTGTGGCGGTAGTACGTGAGAATTTGTCAGATAACTCAAGACGCTCTTGTCATATTAGACTGAGGTACAAACACAACACTCCAACATTATCCACACAATTACTGTAATTCTCTTTATCTCACCACATTATTAAAAAAAAATCAAAAAAACTAGCTAATACAAGCGGACTTAGCTATTCGATTTCTTTATTAGGAGGCTCACATCTTGGCCCTCTCTCACGAGGCCAACTCTATTCTTTACTTTCTCGACTAGAGACTTTTTGCGGCCTTTCCTGAAACTTTCACCTTTGTTCTCAGTCTCTCATGTTAGAATATTCCGTTTTAATATTCAATTGTGGGCTTTATTAATTGTTACTGTAATTATTATTTGGTCTAATAAAGAAGAGATATATTGTTTCCTAATACAAGTAGGATATGGTGCTGGATAGTATGGGCCGAGATATCCTTATCCTTAATGAGGGGGTATGGTTCATTCTCTATAAATAGTGCTTAAGTCCCTCCTCTAAACCCTAATGTCCACATAACCTCACATATAGAAATTGTCAAACAGTGAGGGGCCGTCTCATTGAAGCCAGTGATCAAGGGGTTCATAGAGGAGAAGCTCTTAAGCGTCCGATTCTCGCAATTCCGCATCAAGAACGATGAATCCAAAACAAGGTGCGTTAACTCTTTGACTCTATGGATGAAACAGGGATTTGTGTATCTGTACGTGTGTATCTTGGGTCGCTGCATACAGGATTAAATACGCAGCCTACATGTGGTATCAGAGCCTGCGCGTATTAGGTCACGAATCGCGTTCTTGGAGTATTTTCGAAATTTTGTTTTTATCGAAATTCAAAGAAAATTATATATTCGGAAAGGGCTCGACGAGACGAGCAAAACCATATAAAGATCGCCGCCAGAATCCACCGGACGCGCCGCCACGCGCCGCCACTCGCCGGTGGCTATCGGGCGCGTGGCGGCCACGCGCCCCACACACGCCACGCGCAGACCCGGCCCGCACGTGCGTGACACGTGTGGGATGACGTCACCTGACGTCAGTCAGCCGGGTGCAGACCCGACCCGACCAGGAACCCGACCCGATCCGTTGCCCCGACCCGGAATGGTTGACCGTTGACTCGGACCTTCCGGTCGGACCGGTCGCTGACCGGTTCGACCGGATCGCCTCGACCGGGTTCGCCAAACCGGTTCATCGTAGCGGTCGGACCGGTCGAGCCGGTCGGACCGATTTCAGAACCGGCTGACATACAGAACACGTGCGCGACACGTGTCTGCGCGTGAGCTTCACGCGCCGAAGCTTCAGGCGGCGCGTGAGGGCGCATGCGGGCTCCGATGGAGGTGTTCCAGGTACCGGCGTGCTCGTATGCTCATGCTATACAGGATGGTATATTTATTTTTCATGTTTGGTATTTTCATGGATGGAAATACGTACGGAGAGCCAAATACGAGGGTATTTTGGGGTATTTTTGAGGTATTTTCTGGTATTTCTGTAAGGATTTGTGAAGTACAGGTACAGGCTTACATGAAAGTATCACGTGGAATTATGTGGAAATTTTTTGATCAATTTCATGTTTATGGTTTGACATGAATTGTTGAGGTATCGATGTAAATTATCGGCGTGTAATTTTGTGGATGATTGCCCCTAATTTCTGAAATTACATGCATACGGTAGATGTGATCCCAATTTCAGATAAATTCAGTTGGGTTGTGACCGCCAAAGCGGCATACTTAGTTGAGTTTAATAAAGATCAATTTACAAGTATTGGGATGTCTCTTGTTCTAATGCGTAGTTATACTCCCAAAGGAGGTAGTTGCGTGTTTTTTCATGGAGGGTTACATGTACAGCATATGGTTGAGGATTGATTAGTCTAAGTCATGTCATACACCCAAAGGTGGTGATTAACGAAGATTGAAATAAGTTCTCATGGCCGCTGTAATGTAGGGAGTATACAACTACATGTCATGTTTTCTGCCCAAAGGTGATTATGTGATGATGTATGTATCTCTCAAGGTGAAATTTCACATCGTGCTGATTGAAAACATTGATTATTTTTATTTTGTCACCGTTTCTGTGAACGGCAATTCTGTTAGAATTAAGACTTATTGAGAACTGAATGAGGATTTTCTGTTTACGAAGAACTGATAAATACTTGTATTACTCTTGTTAAGAAAGACCCCGTAGTTCTCACTTTCATTAGTGAGAACTTTCAAGAGCATTATTTGCTTATTGGGTAAAGAGTGATCGGATTCGCTTATTTGATATGAAGCGGTCCATTAAAGAACACTTGAAAAGTGTTTTCTGCCAGTTAACTGCACTGCTAAGTAAGTAAAGGAAGCCTTGGAGGGTTTGGAATTATATCTCATTTATTATTAAGAGTGGTAAATATCTGCAATGACTCCTCAACATCAAGTGTAATGGTTCTATTAAGATTAATGATTACGTCTTAAAGTTGATAAAATTGTATTTTGAACAGTTCTAAAATCATACTCATAAAGTATTATATTAAACCACCGGTCATTCTGATGATTAAAATCCATGAAAAGTATCCTTTGAAAAGGATGTTGATTGCTACTTCTTTTACAAAAAGAAAGATCACATAAAGAAAGACTACAGTTAATACAAAGACATGGTTATCTAAGTATGAGCATAAAGTAATGATTTTTTGGTATTGGTTGAGAATTCATTCTGTCTTAGGCCTCATCTGGTTATGTGATGGCTAGATAGTGGTGCGACATATTGTGTTGCGTTTACCATATAGGAATTCATAAACTGAAAGGTACCAAATCAGGTTGAATCAAGCTCATTATGGAAACACTTATAAAGTTGACGTTAAATTGATGGGAATATCATTCCGGATTCTGGTTTTATTGTGACATTATGAAACATATTTTATGTACTCTTCTTAAAGATGGAATTTATTTTCCGTATCAAGTATGGACATGTGTAGTTACTCCTTTTTGTGATTTCAAATAAAATAATTACTATTTCTTTTAAAATAAAGTTGGTTACTACTCTATGTCCAATGAATTGTACATATTATGTTTATCTCCCAATGAATTATACGTCATTTATACAGTTGAAAAGTTACGTACAAAATTTATCTGCCTAAGGAACAATCATGCGCATTATGGAATCAATTTCTTGGTCACATCAGTAAAGAAAGAGTGAAAAGATAGATAAAGGCAAGCATTCTGCTCACTCTTAAAAGTGACCTAGACACATGCGTAGATTGAAGCAGATATAAAATAACTAAGATAAATGGTGAAGCTGTAGTCGATAGTTATGACCTATTGAAGGTCATTTATACTAGTATAAGTGGATCTTATATGGTAATATTGTGTATAGTTTTTATCACATTTAAATGACGATTTTTCTCTATATGTTTTTCATACTTGGTTGAAGAAAATGTTTATTTCCGTGACGAGTTCAACATATTTTTGACTATAGTCGATAAATTTATTATAAAAAATATGTCATTTTTGACTAAGGTGGTGAGTATCATGGTTGACATGGCAATGTTGGATAGCTTAAAGAGCCATTTGCCAAATATTTGAGAGGATTCTGGGTTGTGATTTTGTGCCCGATACTCCTCAATAGAAAGGTGTGACTGAAAGGCAAGATCACACCATACGGATATGATGACGAGTATGATATGTAAAATCAATTTATATATATATATATATATATATATATATATATATATATATATATTTGTGGGGTAAAACTTTAAAATAACCCATTATGTTTTTATCAAAATATGTCATTGACTTCTTTTGAGTCATGGATTGGACGTTAATATAGTTTGAACCATATTAAAATTTGAGGTGTTCATGCAGAAATAAAGTTACATAATCCAACATTAGATAAATTGGACTCCAGAACCACTCGGTTTTACTTCGTGCCTTACCCATATCATCTAAAGGGGTATTGATTTATCATCCCAAAAGAGGAACAAGAATTGTGGAATTACAGATAGCTAAATTGCTGGAGCTTGATATAGTCGAATAATGGTAGTTGCTCACAGACTATTAAAGGTAACAGTATGGTAGGGACAATTGTATCATTTTTCTCTGTCTATACAGATGATCATAGAGCATTCTACATTATAGTATGATTCTGTTGGGGTTCAGGTTCTTGTTATTAAGATAATACCTGATGAAGTTTATCAAACCCTACAAGCGCAGAATAAAGGTTAAAGTAGCTCTACCTAAAAGATTTATCAGGCAGAGACGATCAGTTGTATCAAATCACATTGTATAGTCTATCCGGAAGAGCATGACTACAAAATCGACTATGTAAATAATCTAGTAATTTATACAGTTGCTATTTCGTGTTTTTTTTTTAATTATAATTGTGATTGGGTGCATGGTAGATGAGATATAGACTATAAAACATGCGGTGTTTGAAAGCTTATTAGTATGCCTCAAGGTCACAAGTCCATCTGCTGCAATTGGGTGTGCATAACTTAATGGACTCCAGATGAAAGTTTTTTGTCTACTTTATTATATCAAATTATATTTTGATCAATGTTTTTATTTAAGAAGTTTAAAGACAGATTGGTAGCGAAATTTTTCACTCATAAAGAATGAGCAGACTTAAAATAATTTTTATTCAGTCTCTCATAAAGAGTTTTTCAGAGTGATTAAGGAATTAATAGCTCATATTGTAAGGAGCTTTATCATACAGATATTAAAACTTCTTTTTTATTGGAGTTCTTAATGTAAAAGTTTTTTTTTTTATGTAACCCGAAGGTTATACAGCAGATGATTCAGATAAACTTGTGCGTAAAGAGAGAGGAATATCATATAAATATCATGGAATAAAGTTTGATCATATTTATGGAGATTCTAGACTGAAAAGTCTATTTTATGGGATCAAGTAAGCTTTTAGACAATTGTGGCTTGAAGTTTCATAGTATTGTAGCTTTATCATGTTTTGTCAAGAACAAAGTAAATTAGTATATATATACTACAAGATCAGTGGGAGGAATTTATTTTCCTTGTGTTCTATGCAGACGATATCTTGCTTGAAAGGAATTTTCTTGAATTATTGCATAAGATGAAGCAGATATTGTCGAAGCATTTTTTACGTGATTGATCTTGATATAGAGTGTTTTGTCCTAGGCATTGAGATTCGTATGGATCATTCTTGTAATGTATTGGTTAAATCCAGGACACGTTCACTAGGTGATTACTAAGAAAGTTTTGAGGTACTTAAAAAGGACAAAAGACTATATGCTAATTTACAGACATATTCAGGACCTGCATTAGTAAAGTATTCAGATTCAGGCTTTGTTAGCTGTCAGGATAATGTAAAGTTGACAACTACAAACATTTATATGTCAAAAGAAAAGTGCAGTATTACAGAAAAGCGTAAACATAAATCTATGTAATCCTCAATCAAGAAAGCGGAGTTTGTAGTATGCTTGTCAGCTGCTATTCAGGTTATTTGGCTCCGGAATCTCATTAAAGAGTTGACCGTATTTACTTTGTGGATAAACCCATACAGTTGTATTGTGACTATAATTATGCAGTGTTGTTCATTAACAACAGCATGAGTCGCAAGGGGTTTAAACATCTAGCGGTCAAGTTTTTGACCATAAAGGTAACAAATGAAAGGGTGACACTACAGTAGAGCTTATTACACAGATGATAAGGCTGCAGACTCACTAACTTAAAGTCTCTTCCCATACACATTTAGATGACATGTCGCAAATATAAAAGCATCGTGGGATGCTATGACGTGTTAATTGATGGGCTGAGTAAGCATCATGAGATGCTGTTGTTCAGTGGGAGCTGCATTCGATATTTGCTCTAATAAAGTTTACATTTGTGTTTGTTACATTTTGTAACATCTAAATATGCATCAACTCCATTGCATGCAATAAAGTTATAATGATTAAGAGGAGTTGAATACATATATCAGTTGAAAATCTCAAGGCGTTGTGTAAACCTTGAGTGATGACTGTGGCATTTATTTTAGCCAAAAGACATATGTCTTGTTACACGTAAAGCATAGTTAACTGTAAAGGTAAGACATATGTTGGTTCGTTGGAATCGTAAAGATGTTCTCTCGTGACACATCCGGTTTTGTGACACATAAAGTGAGAGAATGGTGACTGACAAGGAGGATAACATATAAGGTGTCTCTATTATTTGAGATGTTGTCCGATTGCCATACTACCATATCAAATCCATATCTGTAGAGTTAAGAGCATCTGTGATCGTGGATGGCTCTGTGTCTTCTGATGCAGTTACTGGCATGGTCCAGTGCTTAAGACTTTATGGGATCGGATTGACTGTTGGGAATTATCTCTAGACCAATATAAAGATGCGCATATACAGTACTGTTTCAATTAATTTAGCCCAAGTGGGAGAATGTTAGAATATTCCGTTTTAATATTCAATTGTGGGCTTTATTAATTGTTACTGTAATTATTATTTGGTCTAATAAAGAAGAGATATATTGTTTCCTAATACAAGTAGGATATGGTGCTGGATAGTATGGGCCGAGATATCCTTATCCTTAATGAGGGGGTATGGTTCATTCTCTATAAATAGTGCTTAAGTCCCTCCTCTAAACCCTAATGTCCACATAACCTCACATATAGAAATTGTCAGACAGTGAGGGGCCGTCTCATTGAAGCCAGTGATCAAGGGGTTCATAAAGGAGAAGCTCTTAAGCGTCCGATTCTCGCAATTCCGCATCAAGAACGATGAATCCAAAACAAGGTGCGTTAACTCTTTGACTCTATGGATGAAACAGGGATTTGTGTATCTGTACGTGTGTATCTTGGGTCGCTGTATACAGGATTAAATACGCAGCCTACATCTCACACTGCGTGTGGATTTCCTGAGGCTGACCTTTGTCATGGTGGATTCAGTTGTCATGGTGGATTCAGGCCCTCTCTGGCCTTCTCTAGCCTGAGGCTCTTTGGCCATCTCTTTTGCTTTGTCAATTGCCTTATTTGTAGGCTAAGATTTACTATTCAAAGGTTGGCTTGCCATTGCTTCTCTTGCGCTCACATGTTAAGCTCTTCTTTTGTTGACTTCAGCATGTGGACATATCTTGAAGCTGGACTTTTGTTATTTTCTACTTTTAACCAAAAGCCAGACTCACCGTAGAAGAAATTCACGTTCAATATGGACTTTACAAATTGGCGCCTACTTCTTGGCCGCCATTAGAGAGGTGTCCAATCGCCAACAAGTTTTCTCTTTAGTTTCTTCAGAATTTGATCCGGTGCTATGATAGATTAAGGATTTTTTATTTTTTTTTTTTGGTCAGAAACCTTGAGAAACCTTTATTTTTCAACCTGAATTAGCAGAACGTAAGGTTAAACCAGGGGCATCCCAGCACAAAAGTCCCATAAGATTTGGGGGGTTTACATATCCAAAAAGCAGGAAGCAAATTTAAACGTGAAGCTTTTGACACCCAATCTGCAACTCTGTTTGCAGATCTCCTGCAATGGGCTACGGTGAGGTTTGTGAAGCTCTGAAGATGGGTTCGGGCCTCCAATGTGACCGACTCACACTCCCATGGGATTGAATCTCGTTCAAGTACAGCGTCAATCAACGCCTTGCAGTCTGTTTCCAAGTACAATTCCTCCCCACTTCTAGATATGAAAAACTCAAAAGCTGTCACTAGGGCTCTCGCTTTTGTATGAAAGGGTGAGCAAGCTTGGATTTTTTTCTACAAAACCTTCTAGCAGCGTATCAGATCCATCTCGAAGAACAACTGCAATTGCCGCTTCTCTACTTGCAGCATCAAAAGAGCCATCAATATTGATCTTTAAGGCTCGATTCTTCGGGGGAACCCACACAGGTTGCAGGTAAGGTTGAGATTGCACAGCTTTCTCATCTTTCTTGTTCCATCTCTTGTAACTGCAAATCAAGGCATCTGCTATTTCAAACAAGACATCTATGTTGGGATTTTTACTTCTGAAGACATGATCATTGCGAGATTTCTAGATTGACCAGAGGATGGCTACAATTCTCTCCATCTGAAGGGAGTTCCCTGTCTTTTCTAGTTGGTCTTCAAGCCATCTATCTACTCTTGAAGTATCTGTGCCTGATAATTGTAAATTCATTGTAGGGTGGCACCACACTAATTTGGTCCAGAGGCAGTGGAAGAAGATATGTTCGACTGTTTCTGTCTGGTTTTCACAAAAGGGACAGAAAGCTTCGTTAATAATCTTTCGTCTAAGTAGGTTTTCTTTAGTTGGGATAGCATTTTGGCAGGCTCTCTAGAGAAAGATTTTAACTTTTGGGGGGGCTCGGAGGTGCCAAATCCAATGCCAAAACTTTCTAGAGGGTCTGAAGGAAGCTCAGGCATGTTTGGAGCCTTGCTCACTATCCTTGTTGAGAATAGTATTGTAGGCACTTTTCACGGAGAAAACACCAGATTTCGTAGCCGTCCAGTCAAGTTTATCCGCAAAGGCTAAAGAGCTTAGCGGAATTGCTAGAATCTCTGCAGCTAGTTGATCATCAAAAAGCTCCCGTATAGTTTTCTCGTCCCAGTGTGGGTTCTCTTGAGAAATCAGTTTCGCCACTTTTATAGGATCATTTCGGTTTGCTGGTCTTATAATTCCTTAATTCAGCCATTTGTCTTTCCTAATATTAATGTTTACTCCGGAACCAACAAACCATCTCACATCATCACTGATCGTATCTCTGCCTGTTAGAATACTCTGCCATCCCCAAAAGGGGCGAGACCTTTATTCGGCCAGCCAGAAATTCCTGTTTGGAAAATAGAGACCTTTCAACACATTTCTCCACAGAGAATTATGGTTAAGAGCTAGCTGCCATGCTTGTTTTCCCAACATAGCTCTGTTAAAAGATACACGGTCTTTGAAACCCGTCCCTCCTTCTTCTTTTTTCTGTTTTAATACTTCCCAACTTTTCCAGTGAAGTCCCTTCCCTACATCGCAATTTTTCCACCAGAAATTTGCTATCCTTCTCTCAATAGCCGTAGATAGAAATAGGGACCTTGAAGATTGACATAGCATATTGAGGGAGAGCTTGGACGACCGATTTTATTAAGACTTCCTTACTAGCCTTCGATATAAGATTCTCCTTCCACCCCTCTAGTTTTGAACTATTGCTATCAGCCAAGAGAACATATCCTTCTTCGACTTTCCACATTCCGGAGGGATTCCCAAATTCTTACTGATATTTTTCATCACATAGACCGTTAATACCACGACCATATTCCTCTTTAGATCTGGGGGACAGTCTGCACTAAATAAAACTCCCGATTTGTTCAAATTTATTGCCTGCCCCGAGGCATAGCAATATTGATTTAGTATCATCGTCAGGTTTTGACATTCAATAAGTTTCCCATCTAGGAAGAAGAACGAGTCGTCCGCAAAAAGGAGGTGTGAGAGGGTTGGACAATACCTGTTGAGTTTTATCCCCGTGATGGTATTCTCATCTACTGCCTTTTTCATTAAAGCCGAGAGGGAGTTTTCCATGATAATGAAGAGATGCAGAGATATAGGATACCCTTGCCGAATTCCCCTCGTAGGTTTAAAAAAGGGAAGAGGTTCCCCCATTGAGTTTATTGCTTAACGAGGCTGAAGTGACACACGCCATCACTCTATCAACCCACCAGTCACAGAATCCCATTTTCCTCATACAAGCTTCCAAAAAATCCCATTCGACCTTATCATATGCTTTCTTCATGTCGAGTTTAAGGATAGCAAGGAATTTCTTCTTTCTTTTGCGCACTCTTAGTTGATGGAGGACTTCTTGAACAACCAGTAAATTGTCCTGTATCTGTCTATTCCCCACGAAGGCACTCTGTTCCTCTTCAATGATATCCTTCAGCCATAGTTTAAGTCTATTGTCAAGGACCATCTATATAATCTTATAGGCGAAATTCATCCAATTTTTATGGGAATTTTACTCTGGGGACGAGGGTAATATGAGTTTGATTTAGTTCGGAAGTCAAGATCCCGGTTGAAAAAAGTTCTGAACCTCTTCATGTACTTCTGTTTTAATATTCTCCAGTTCTGATGAAAAAAGAGCCCATTTAAGCCATCAGGTCCAGGAGCTTTTAACGAACCCATCTAGAATACAACAACCCGGATTTCCTGCAGGGAGATATTCGCAGATAAAGCATCATTCATCTCAGTGGAAACAAGGGTGGGGCAATCTTGCAACACCAGGTCAATGTTTCGAGGCCCTACAGAGGTATAAAGGTCCATAAAAAAACCTTGAAGTCATCTCCTTCAGGTGCCCCGATTCTCGAATCCAAATCTCATTTTCGTCTTTCAGCATAGAAATTCTATTTCGCTGCCTCCTCTGAATTGTCGTGGCATGGAAAAACTTCGTGTTTCTATCACCCCATCTAAGCCATGAAATCCCTGACCGCAAACCCCAATACATTTCTTCCCTTCTCCATAAAGTGTCAATGTCCTCTATGATTTCTTGATGCTTACCCCTCCCTTGAATTCCATCCTGAGTGTTAGTACAATGCTGAAGTGCTTCTAGCAGGCCATTAATCTCGTTATGGTTATTAGAGAAATTTGTTTTACTCCAGAAGGCTAAGGACTTAGTGATTGCTTTAATCCTCTCAACTAGGTCTGCCGCTTTTAGATTCGGGGAACTCCAGCTATCTTTTATTATCTTCCCACAATCCTCATGTTCCTGCAAAAATGCCTCAAATCTAAACAACTTCTTTCTCTTAACAGGATAATAATAATGGGCTGTGATCTGAACCAATTGCAGGCAGAGCAAACACTTCAGCAGCCAAAAACTCCACTCTCCATTCGATATTGCGGCTTGCTCGATCTAGTCTCTCCTTCCCAAATTCTACCCCTTCTCGGTTATTAGCCCACATGAATGCACACCCCTTACTTTCTATATCCATTAACCCACAGATATTTAGGAACTCCTGAAAAGCTTGCATGCGATAGCGTTCTGAGTCTCTCTTTCCCACTTTCTCCCAAAAATACAGAGTTTCATTGAAATCCCCTACACAGACCCATAGAAGGTTGTTTTGAGCTTTGATCTGTTGTAATTGTCCCCAGGTTCGGAGTCTCTGCTGGAAAGTCGTCGGGCATGGACGAAAGTGACTCTGAAAGGGGTTTTATGAATTGTATCCTCATATTTTATGTCAATCCACTCTTCCGTTGCAGACTGGACAGTCACCGAGGCCTCCTCCTTCCATATATGAGCTAAACCACCCCCAACCCCAATCGGATTCACGGTAAAATGATACTGGAACTTTAGTCTTTTGGGTATACGAACAACGAGTCCATCTTGGTTCTTCATCTCACTGAGGAAAACCACATTGGGCTTGTCACGAGCCACGATGTCCCTTAAAGCTTGAACTTTCAAGGGAGTGCCCAACCCTTGGCAGTACTAACATAACAGTGTCATTTGTAACCTGGTGGCTTATTAGGGCCAGCCACCATAGCCGGTAAAGTAGTGTCTCCCACTTCCAGCAGTTGGGTCTCTATCAGACTTGACTAGTCTAAATCCCGACTACATGAGCCTTGTTTCTCATAGGGACTATATCTTCTTACCTTTTTCACTTCTCTGCCCTTGCCGATAGTTTTGGATTTCTGCAGGGTTTCAAAACCATGCTGAGTTGAAGGGAGCTCTAACAACAGAGGGGAAGATTGGTCGAATATCACTACTTCCTTGTCCGACATGGGGTTAAGCACATTCCCATTGTCATCGCCTTTCTTTTTCCTTTTTCCTCTTTCAGCTGAAGGATCGAAAGCAACAATTTGAAGAGTATCTTGCTGTTCATGGAGTTCTGGAGTTTCAGGGACACTCTCTACATCAGTCTGCACTTCCACTAATGGTTCCTAAAAAGACTTCCAGAAAGGGCTAAAAGTGTTAAACTCCGCGTTGAGCCAAGAGCCATATAGTAAGTTATCATCATTAGAGAGAAACTCCTCATCATAAGGTATCTCTTTGCATTTTTGGGCATAATGACCTAGTCTTTCACAAGAATAACAATACACAGGGAGTCTTTCAAAGCGAAAATCCAGCCAGTGTTCCTTACCCTTGAAACTGTAGATCATTACAGACTCAAGGGGACAAGATAAGTCTAATATGATTTTTGCTTTTCCCACAGTTAGAGCAGAAAAGCCCCTTGCTTCAACCTTCACATCGAGAACTTCCCCTATCTTCTCAGCAATGCTTCTTATTACTTCTTCCTTTCTTTCCTCCACAAGAAGCCCATGAATATGCATCCAGAAGGCGCATGAATCGAACTAAATACATTGCGGTAGAATACCCGGTTCCCAAGACTTTAGGACAAGCACATGGCGAATGAAAGACCATGGTCCCGACTCCAGGATTCTCAATTTTTCCTCCATTGTTAGAAACTCGAATTGGAAAAGGCCAGGAAGAACAAGCGTGCAGGTAACATTCTCACATTTCCAAACTTTCTTCATAGTTGTCTGAAAAGCCTGGAAATTTACATTCGGACTTCCATGTAAACTGCCAAAAGCAATTCTTTCCCCATCCCGCAAATTTTCCTCAGTGAACAGTCATCTACAACAGCAGTTTTTTTTTTTTTTGGCTGGAGGTGTCTTAATCTTCTACTCAGAACAGCCATACGCAGTTCATGTTCATAATCCGCCTCCATTGTTCTAAAGCAGAAAAGATATTACCAGAGAGAAAGACTTACCCAGTGTACTGGAGCTGGCTCGCAAGGGAAGCTCAGAGACTCATAGGCACGCCAACATCTCAAATATTCATTTTGTCGGGGCAAAAGGTCGTCGGAGTCGTATGGGTGCAGAAGTGTGGTTAGTGGTGTAGGGAAGGAAGAAATGTGTCTTCCATTTTTAGGGCTCGGGAAAAGAGGTTTCAAACAGAGGTAGAGACGCTAAGGGATGAAGAGATCCAGACGGGTATGTAAAAAGGAGATGAGTGGAAGAGACATTTCTATGGCGAAAGGGTTTGCTAGGGATTTTGGTAGGCGAAAAGGGGGAAGCTACTCAGAAGAGTAGAGAGAGCTCTGCAGATGTGACAGATTAAGGATGAACTGTGACATACATGTGTGGCACTCGGGCCAACATTTGGTGGCTGAAGTTGAGGGACAAAGCCTTGAATTGACAATGTCTAACAACGATTCAGTCTGGGCTATCCACAGATGTAGATCAATGCATTGATTCTTACTCTTTTGCAATTGTGCCCTCCTCAGCGTAATTGGAGCGCAAATACCGTCGATATCACTGTAGCTACTGTTACTTTAAGGTTTTACTTTCTTCTGGGACATTAAATGGTACCAGAGGAGTAGGAGATTTAAAAATAACACAACTGAAACAACCTGGTAAATGCTCACCGCCGAAGGATATCACGGGCATACAATATGGTAAGCGTTCACCACCAAATAATTCCACCTCAGTATCCAACGCATGTAACTCATTTTTAATAGAATTCACCAAAGATATATGGAGTTATGAAGATACTCCAATTCAAGAAAGATAAAATGATAAAAATGATTCCTGAATATTAGCCTTATGCGTAATGTGATCCCCGAACTTTATCTCAATGTGCAAGGTGGTTCCTGAACTCTTAATACATGTTCAATTTAGTCATTGCACTTAATGAAAATATTCAATATTATCCTTGGGCAAGAATTAACGTAAGGACAATATTGTACTAAATGTCCATGGACAACATTGACAAATAAAAAGTTGAGGGACCACAACGTACATTTGAGAAAAGCTCATGGACTACATTGAACAAATTAAAATTTTAGGTACCATATTATACATTAGATCAAACTTCAAGGACAGCTAAGATTACTATCCTTTCAAAAAATAAAGTGAAATTGTCATTGTCCCTCAAAGAATCTTTAGAGAGGTTTACATAGACACAACTTAGAACAACCCTCCAGTTAAGCAAATCCCAAGATGCTAACCATTTATTTTTTCAAGATAAAGGACCAACAACCCCAAGACAAAATTAAACAAGAATATTGACTCTAGAATCCAACCAAACCGAACCTGCCGAAAATCAATGGTTCCTATGGGGACTGATCCGTTTCTCGTTTTCAGCTTATTGGAATTGGTGAATATGGTTCGGTTTCCAGTTCTAGGCGTGAAATCGCCGCTTATGCACCCGGACTATATATATATAAAAGAAAAATCAGTGACTCTTTCTCATTTTCTTTTTGCCATTTACCCTGCAGTCCTACTTGTATCTCGCAGTCCTTGAAATAGAACACACATTAAGATGCTGTCATTTACCCTACAGTCTTTCTCATCCCCCTCGCGTGTGTCTCCGTTGAGATTAATGTGTCAAAATGATAAGCAAGAGACGGAACCAACTGCTTGGAGTGTTGTTCCATGCTCGCATATATATATATATATGTGTGTGTGTGATGAATGTAAAGGCAGACTTGATTATTGATAAATGATTGCCTTTGGCTTGAGAAAAAGGAGTTTGTTTTTATTTTACTCTTATCTTAGGTTGATTTCTACGGATGGCGAGTATTATATCCTTTTACTCTATACCTTAGGTAGATTCCTATAAGTGGCGAGCATCCCATCCCTTTTAGTTCTCACTTGTATTACCTTCTATCTTTGCTCTCTCTCCACGTCCAGAAATAAAACCAAAGAGATGCCCTCACCATTTTGTGACAGACAAAACACATCGTCCTATGCATCGTTTGTCCATGACAAAAACACCTCATCAACAACAGAGATCAACTAATTCCATATCTCTTCTCGACGTATACAACTTTAGTTAATGGATCCACGACCAAAGCACCTTAGCTCTTGTCTCTATTTTTCACGGGGAAGGACCATGTAGAATCTGATTCATCAATGACCACAGGGCCGTCAATTTGATTCCACGTACTATTTTAGCTGGGCAGTTTGATCCCTATATTCCTCTTATCCTTACCAAAAGCTTCCTTTTTCGTGAACTTCGGTAAGATAATGCTCGAAGAAAGGGATATGACAGGGATCCTAACGACCCACATTATTTTATTGGATAAGTACGCAAAAAGTTCTATAACTTTTGTACGGTGTTCACTTGAATATCATAACTTTCAAAACGTTTACTTAAGTGCCATGACTTTTAAAAATCGTTCACTTGAGTGCCATGGCTACCGCCAAAAAAGTTGACGTGGACGTCGGAAAACTGTCGTGGTGCCGGCGAACCGATTTTCTTGAATATTTAATGCACGCGTGAAATTTTTCAATAATTTTTTTTTATTTTTTGCATATTTTATTTTTCTGATTTGTTTAATTATTGAAAAAAAAAATTTAAAAAAAAAAGAGGCCGACCCCTTCAATTTTCGGTGGTGGCCAGTCGGCCCTCCCTAGGCCAGAGAGGCCGCGACGAGGGCGTGAGGCCTTCACCCAGATCTGGCGAAGGCTTCGAGCCCTCGCCTGCGCTAGCCAAGGTCGCGACGGTCGTCGGCCAAGGTCGTTGTGACCTCGCCGGCCTAGGGCGAGCCGACCTTGGCCCTTGGGCCGACACCGCCGGCCACCACCGAGAAACCCTTAGGTTCTCTCTCTTTTTTATTTGAAATTTTTATTTATTTTTTTGGCCGATTTTATTTTTCTAATTTGAATAAAAAATTCAAAAATTCAAAAACTATTTAAAAATGGAAAGAAAATCCACGTGGCACTCAAAAAATTAATAAAATAATAGTAAAAATTTCACGTCAACTTTTCCGGCAAAAGTAACACTAAGTTGAATGATTTTGGCCGTACCTGAATGTTTTTGCTCCGATGTGACACTCAAGTGAACGTTTTGATAGTTATGTGGTACAAAAGTTATGACACTTGTACTATACTTATCCCCATTTTTTTACTAATACAAATTGACGTAACTCGCCTTTCGTGACAATCCATTTTTCTAATTAGCGATATTTTATACTCATATATCCCAATCCATAGTGGGATTCCTTGCGATTATAAGGGAAAACATGAGACTCAAGAAACAATCTACCGGGGGACCATGGAGGTGCCCCTTTTCTTTTCGAATAACATATCACGATCTGAGAAAAGTAAAATCGACTAAAGCGGCAAAGGTCCACATATACATCCAATACATCGAGACAAGTTGCAGCTTTTACCGCTATTATATGGCCGAAACAATTAATTCGATATGTTTAGTGGATGAATCTTAGTATATTTGATATTGATGAAGGAATCTAACAAAAGATATTAATATGTACTGTGTATATAAAGCAACGTCCCACGGTATTCATATCACATAGCTGAAGCGCACTTACTATCACTATATCAGCTTTGATCACTGAGGATCGAACACAGAAAAGAGAAAAATACAATGTCTCTCCACGGGAAGTTGAAGATAGACATGGAGATCGAGGCTCCCGCTGACAAGTTTCACGAACTCATCAGCTGCCGGCCGCATCACATCTCGAACATGTCCCCTGATAAGGTCCAGAGCGTTGAGCTGCACGACGGCGAGTGGGGCAAGGCAGGATCCGTCATCTGCTGGAGCTACAGGCACGGTACGTATTCGAATAGTACTGATGAAACGGGCTTTGTCTGATAGCTTAACCATTTTGCGTCCAATGCACTCTGAAGATGGAGAGTCTAAAGTCGCGAAGGAGTTGATAGAAGCCATAGATAACGAGAAGAACTCGACCACAGTCAGAGTGATCGAAGGCGACCTGATGAAGCTGTACAAGAACTTTGTCTTCGTCATCCAGGCCACGTCTAAGGAAGGAGGCGGGAGCATCGTTCACTTGACGCTCGAGTATGAGAAGCAGAGCGAGGAGGTGACTGAGCCCGACTCGGTGCTCCAGTTACTCGTTCATCTCAGCAAGGACACCTCATGGAACAGGCACAGGCTCAGGCCTAGTAGAAATTAAGGAACTGGTTTGCTGTCTCTGGTGAGTTCGATGCTATGTATGAGCATGTCCTACGATGTGTCTTTGCACTGAAAGGAATAAGTTGACAAAGGAATGGTCTTCAAATAGATCGTTAAATATCTCTACTGTTTCCATGTGTTTGTGGGACTTTCATTAATTGTTTAATTGATGATGTGCGTCGTAAAATGATTTGATCAGCGATACAACATAAGCAATTATTCAACCACCGGTCATAGAGCAGCGACGGATGAACAAGACACAGTAAATTCTAGTAATATTAGTCTTAAGCAGCGTTCTAAGATCACCATAAGTAGATATGCGAATCATAATATGATAGTAAAGGAATTTACGCACCTTGTTTGGATCCATCGTTATTGATGTGAAATATTGATGAATCAACACTTAAAAGCTTCTCCATTATAACCCCCTTGAATCAGTGGCTTCAATGAGATCGTTCCTCACGTATGGTTCTTTAGACGACTCTTTATGTGAGCTTATTTATGCATTAGGATTCAAATGAGGAACTTGAACTCTATTTATAGATATTTTAACATGACCCTCTCATTACGGATAAGGTTTTACTCAGCCCACAATATGTTGCATTTTGGCCACTTCATTCCTAATCATTTTAATTGTGCTAATTACATCCTAAAATTTTTGGTAATTTGTCAATTTAGTCATTACGACTAATTTTGGTTAAAATTACTCACATTCCAGTCTTCCTATGTGACATGGTCATTGTTGATATGAATTTTTTTGTATGTTTTTATTTTTCTTGTAAAAAAATATTAACATTTGTCCTTTTTTGTTATTAAGGATCGGATGAGGCCAGCCGACCCCAATCATCAGTTGTGGGTGAAACGCCCCCATCATCAGCTGGTGAGGCTAGCGACCCTCGCTGGCCACTGGGCGAGGGCTGCAAGCCCTTGCCAAAAGCTATGAGAGCTCATGGTCCTCACTCAAATCTAGACGAGGGCACGATGTCCTCACCGACTACATGCGAGAGTTGCAAGACCTTGCTAGCCATGGGCGAAGATTG
Source organism: Rhodomyrtus psidioides (assembly GCA_021437785.1). Classification (NCBI taxonomy): domain Eukaryota; kingdom Viridiplantae; phylum Streptophyta; class Magnoliopsida; order Myrtales; family Myrtaceae; genus Rhodomyrtus; species Rhodomyrtus psidioides. The sequence continues at coordinate 954,396 of JAILYB010000169.1, read as the reverse complement.
TGGCCTCCTTTCCTAGCTGTGAGCAATGGCCGCAACCCCTCGCCTTATGGTCGGTGAGGGTTTTGCGTCCCTACCCAATAGCCGGCAAGAGTCGCTGATGACAGACAACCCTTAACAATTAAAAAACAAGAAAAGGTGAAAATATTAAAAAAATTAAAAAAAATTCACGTCAGCATCAATCGTGCCTTCTAGGATGGCCGTCATCCACATTAGCAATTTCTGGCTATATTTACCGGTAGGATTAAATTGGTAAATTAATAAAATGTTTAAGACTCGGTACAATTAAAAAGTTTAGGACTGAATTGGCCAAAGTACAATAGGTTTATGACTTTTTGGACAATCTTCCATCATCTTCTTCATCATTTTGTCCGTGCTCAAAGAACCTCATTACTAACACAGATCATCTTTTTCTTTAGCTCTCCTCAACAAATACAACTTTAGTAAATGGATCCACGACCAACGGACCCTCAGTTCTTGTCTCTATTTTACACGGAGAAGTACCATGTAGAATCTGATTCATCGTTGACCGCACAGCCGTGAATTTGATCCATGTATTATTGCAATTGGACAGCTCCTTAGGTTATCGTCTTATCCTTACCAAAAGCTTCCTTTTTATGAACCTCGGTATATCCTTGAAATAAATAGCGAATAATGCTCGGAAAAAAGGAGATGATAAAGATCGTAACGAGACGTTTTGGTCCAAATAATTGCCATAGCTCACCTTTAGTGACAATGCATTTTCTAATTCCCGATATTTTACACACCTATTTCCTGATCTAACTTGGGATTCCTTGTGATCATAAGGGAAAACAAATGAACGTATCATTTATAAGAATTAATGAATTTTGTTTCAAGTGCTTACCATGTCCCAAACACTTTTCTTTTCGAATAACATGTTTATTTTCTGAGAAAAGTGAAATCTGCTAAAGTCTCAAAGATCCTATGCACTTGGCTTCAGTGGTAGCTGCTCATTGGTACAGTCTACTACAACATCACACTTCTTCACAAAGTTTCTTAACCTTTCTTTTTCCAAGAGCAAAACGCGAGAACGGCTCAACTGCTGAAGGTCGAGTCTCAGATGGAGTAGAAATCACCTGCTGAGAAGGTCGTATTTGATATCTTGCGTAGAAAATCCTATCTCTTCCCAAAAATCATATTGGGAGTAGGCCACCAATCAACCATTAGCTCTAATACTATTTGATGGGAGAGCACAGCAAAAGTCTAATACATTCGCCTAGGAAGATCGCCACGAGAAAATCCAAGTCCGAGCTCGTTAATATATCCAGTTGGACCCACTTTTACTCAAAAGCTTAGTTAATTAGCTATGGACCAACTTGAATACATTAACTGCTCAACACCACATTAATTACACAATATGAGATTTCTCTTACACAATTCATGTTGAAAAATATGAGATATTTTGATGGGTGAGTGAATGAGAAATTGTTTCTCAAAGAACATTCTTGAGTTGGAAGTGGGAAGTGGAAGTTTGCTAGTCCCACATTGGAAAGGAGGAAGGCCTTGAAGTGCTTTATATGTGGTTACACTACTTTTAAGTGGTAATTATTGTAACAAGTACTATGCCTCGCGCGCACGCGCAGGGGGTGCAAATCCCTGACCCTGATAGAGGCCCAACAAGCTGAAACTTGGGCGTGAATACAGAACCGAAAAGTGGGCCTCGCGACAAGCCCATTTTACCTTATGTTTTAATTTTTTCCAACTCAAGCCATTACAATATAACCGTTCTTAAGTTAATTACCGACATGTTAATGGTATTAACTAAGTAACGGCTATTATAATTCTGTGGTTACATAATTAATTACATAACGGCTCTAAACGGCATATTTACTTAGCCGTTATTATTTATTTCTGAAATGCCCCACTTAGCCTATAAATAGGTGGCTTCCCATTCTATTTTAGATGGATTTTTAGAGATATGAGAGAGATCGAGGACAGAAAACAAGACCACGAAAATCTCTTCTCCCTCTTTTCAATTGTCTGCATCTGCATTGTTTCGATAGTGTTCACGTTGTGTTTAAGTTCGCCGAAAGCTTTGGAGTGCTGTGCTTGCCTCTATCGCTGCTTAACCGTTGTATCCTAGGAGACAGACGTTCAAGAAACCTCAAAGCACGTACTAGAGGGGACGAATCTGTTTTAAGGAAACTGTGTCGAACACAGACCTCAATATTCTTTATTAATTCAATTACTTTCTATAATGTTGTATTTCCATTCAGATTCATCCTTCTAAAGGTTCAGATTCACTGCTTCTGACGGGTTCAGATTCAATGCTTCTGAAGGTGCTTCTGACGGGTTTAGATTCACTCCTTCTGAAGGTTCAGATTCACTGCTTCTGACAGGTTCAGATTCAGTGCATCTGAAGGTGCTTCTGACGGGTTCGGATTCACTCCTTCTAAAGGGTCAGATTTACTGCTTCTAACGATTCCTTCTAAAGGTGCTTTTGACGGGTTCAGATTCACTCCTTCTGAAGGTTCGGATTCACTGCTTCTGACGGGTTCAGATTCAGTGCTTCTGAAGGTGCTTCTAGTGGGTTCAGATTCACTCCTTCTGAAGGTTCAGATTCACTGCTTTTGACGGTTCCTTCTGAAGGGTCAGATTCACTGCTTCTGACGGTTTCTTCTAAAGGTTCATATTCACTGCTTCTGACAGTTCCTTCTGAGGGTTCAGATTCACTGCTTCTGACAGGTTCAGATTCAGTGCTTCTGACCTGCTTCTGAATGCTCAGATTTTGTGTTTCTGACTTGCTTATGACCTACTTCTGAAAGCTCAGATTTTGTACTTCTGACTTGCTTCTGACCTGCTTCTAAAGGCTCAAATTTTGTGCTTATGCCAATTTGTGTTTTCATGTTTGAAGCAGTTTGTTTACATTTATTATTGTCATTCGAATAGTAAGTATCCTCTAATTTTCATAAAACAGAATTGTTATTTTTAACACTGTTATGTCCAACAATTCATACGTGCATTCTAATAGACAATTCATCAATGTTCCATGAGCTGTGGTTTGATGACCTCGGAACAAAGTTTCGATGAGATGCTAATTAGTCGGTGGTGTTATTCATGTATTAAGCATGTGTAAATATTTCATATTCCAACTGAACTGGAGTCACATGCTAATTCTAAGGGCTAGTAAGTAGTCGTATATCAACTGAACTGAAGTACACATACCACAGGTGATTGCGAAAGTGGGAAGGAGACACTGGAAGCCATCGATGACGAGACGAAGTCCATCACATTCAATGATTTGGACGGAGCGAAGATGAATTTTTACAAGAGCCTGAAGGTAGGCTTCCAGTTCTCTTCAGAAGGCGAACACTGCATGGCGAAAGCAGTTCTAACGTATGAGAAGAAAACGCCAATGTTCTCGACCCGGATAAGTATCTCGAGTTCACGCGCTGTATGCTCATGGGTGTTGACGCCTACCTTCTCAAGGCATGAAAAATAAGCTTAAAAGTGGTAGGCCAATATGTTGGGCTCGTGATATACTACGTGTATTACAGTTCTAGGTGGCCTGAAAATAATGATGCTTCGGAAACATGAAAGGAAAAGCATGTTATGTTGCTTTCTAAGGCGCTGCATGATAACGCACCAGAACTAGAATTTTCTTACCATAAGTCAACCTGGTAGGGAAATTCATTTGGTGAAATCACTTCCGAAGCAAAAATGCATTTGGTAAAAAAAATTGATTTCTAGTAGGATTTTCTACTTGTGGTCGGATTTTCTACTTCTAGTTGGATTTTTGGCAAGCTTTGAGAAGTTAAAAAAATTTTATTTCTCAGCTCTAGAATCACTTCTTCGAACACACGAGTCTTGGCCGACCACAGTCACCATTCGCCGCCGATCACCAACTGCCTGCCACCGCCGGCCGCCGGCTGCCTGCCGCTGTCGCCGCCATCGCCAAAAATTTTGTTAATAATATATCAAAAATAGAAATTTTCAATAGTTACCAAACGAATTTCTTTAATCAGAAGTTAATCTGGAGTAGAAGTAGAAAAATCAACTTCTGCTTTTGTGAAGAAATAGAGAAATCAATTTCAGGTAAGAAGTTGAGAAGTTAGCAAGAAATATCACCATGCAGGGGCTAGGTGGGTAATATTTTTAGAGCTTTCAACAATGCATGGTATTGTGCTTTGTAGTAAATATAATGTAAGTATTACTTTGTGTGTCTACGTCCATCCATATTTGTTTACAGAAAAATTCTCATTGGGTGTGATGGTTTCATAATTTTTTTGTGGGCTGAAGTTTGCTTTCTGGTACGAGAAAGGAAAGACCAATACAAACCAATAAGTTCGAAAATTGAGGAGTCATGCAAATCTACCACTTTCTTATATCACTCTATTCAATTAGAAGAGATATATATATATATTCTTGGGACAATTTGATTGCTGATGAAGATAGAGCAGTAGTTTATAGTTTTTCGATACTTTGATGCGTGATGACGATCTTTGTCCTTAAGGTACTATTGGCCTCCACTATTGTTACTGTTGGGGTTTAGAATAAATACGCATCCATGATATACACTAAAGCCGTAGAGAAATGAGTTTAGAGAAATAAGTTCAGCAATTACTCAATTGATCTCCTGAAATTTCACCTTTAATTTGTCAGCAAAGTTGTGTGAATTAAAAGAGAAGAAGAGAAGAAGAGAGAGTTACGAAGAAGTTATAGGCTAAGATTCGTGTTCGATGGTGGCCCATCATTATTTCTCTCGCGCTCCCCTTCTTTTGCCGACTTCAACATGTGAACATATCTTCAAGCAGGAGTCAGACTTATCGAAGAAGCAATTCAAGTTCAATATGGACTCCACAAATTGGCGCCTACTTCTTGGCCGCCAATAGAGAGGTGCCGAATCCCAACCGTGACTGATTAAGGATGGTGTTGTGACTGATTAAGGATGAGCTGTGAAGTGCATGTGTGGCACTCCAGCCGACAAAGATCCATTCGGTTTTCCACATATGTGGCCCCTGGACTTAACCCAAAACTGTGCAATCTCGTCCCTCAACTTTTAATTTATTCAATATGATCTATGGACTTTTGGTACTTATTCAACTTAATCCACATACTTTACAAGAATATATAGTATTGTCACTAAGCTAGAATTAAGGAAAGAACAATATTGAATATTTTCATGTAGTTTAAGAACTAAATTGAACATGTGCCAAATGTCCAAGGACCACATTGATTAAATTAAAAGTCTAGGGACTACATTGCACAATGAATCAAACTTTAGGGACTGTTTCATTATTATTCTTTCAAGAAAATTAATTGAAATATCATTTTTCCTCAAAGAAACTTTAGAGAGGTTTACACAACTTAGAACAACCCTCCAGTTAGGCAAATCCCAAGTTGCTAACCATTTATTTTTCAAGACAACGACCAAACACCCCTAGACAAAAGCTAACCAAAAATATTATCTCTGGACTGAAGTGTGATCTGGGAACTAAAACAACATACACTTTTTAATATTTCCCTAATGCCTGAAGCAAAACCAAAAAATATTATTTTGCCGGCGAGATATATTGATTGCAATTGAATATTATTCTTTGTCCATTCATTGATGCTTGCCTAATCATAGAAGGTGAATGCAGCGTGTAACTGATCAATTTTTGCGGAATTATCAAAAGGGGAGTCGGAGGTGCTGAAGAAGAAGCTCGAGTTAGATGACGTGAACAAAAGGTGAGCCTTCACGGCCTGGAAGGCGATGTCTTCAAACTGTAGAAGGTGTGTCGGGCGATCTGCAAGCTCATTCCGAAGAAAGAGCCGCCGTTTTGGCAACAGTGATTGTCGAGCACGAGAAGCTGACTTCTGGCGCTGTGGATGTGTTTACCACTGTCGCCAAAGACATGGATGCTCGTATGGATTCTGCAGCATGACAAAGAAAGGTGTTGAATTTGTCTCGGATTTGTTGCGGTGGACGACTTCATCAAGCCGGTGCTACAGGACGAAAAACAAAAAAAGATGGGGCTCATGTATATATCAAAGTATATTATATTCTAGGCCCACATGAAGAAAAGGACAAAAAAAAAGGAAGGGATTTTTCCTTCTGCCCTTTTTCACGCCTGCAGTAGGGTAACAAAAAGAATTTTTTTTTTCTCCTGGTACTGAGACCTAGCCGCATAAAAGAAATCGTTGGTTTCTTTTTTAGTAGAGCCGAGCCGCACAACACAGAACCGAGACCAAAGCAGCAAGAAAAGTAGAAAACTCCACGAAAAAAAAAGGACGACGCGAATGTGAGGATTCAGTCGTGGTGGTGTTTTCTCGACTCTGTGATTTTGTGCTCCGTGAGTTTATTCTTTATTATATGTATCCAATTGAGTTGTTTGATTTGTAAACAACTATGAATTTTGGTATAATTTAGGTGCGAGAAACATAAGAGTATTGAGCGATTGTAATTCCAATTCTTCGATTATAGTGGATTGTTCCTGATAGCTCTCTCCGTGGATATAGGTACCGACACTCGGATCAAACCACGTTATATCTGTTGTCCTTTATCGTTCCTCGTTATTTTCTCTGTGTTTTCGCATTGACGTATTTACAAGATCCTGGTTAATTTTCGCACATGTTAATATTACAACAATTGGTATCAGAGCCTGGGTTTAGATTTTTGGATTGTGATTTGAGATTTTTTTGCTTGTCTGGTTATTATCTGGAATTCTGTTGCTGCAATTATGTCTGGGGTGAAAGCTGAAATTGAGAAGTTTAACGGGAGGAACAACTTTGGGTTATGGAGCCTCAAGATGGAGCCATTATTGACAATTCAGGGTTTGGCAAAAGCATTGGATGGCAAGACTACGTTGCCCGAATAGATGAAAGATGCTGATAAAGATGCGTTGATGAAGAAAGCTAGAAGTCTAATCTTGATGAATTTATCGAATGAAATGTTAATAGAGGTAGGCGAGGAGAAGGATGCCGCAGCGTCGTGGGAAAAACTCCAGGCGCTCTATATAACGATAGGTTTGAACAATCGCTTGTACATGTTGAAGAAGATGTTCCAGTTCAGATATACTAAAGGTACGTCTATCAGAACCCACTTAGATGAATTTAATAAACTCGTGATGGATTTGAAGAATGTTGGCAAGACTCTTGAAGATGAAGAGCAGGGCATGATGTTGTCGGCTTCTTTACCAGAGTCATGGGAACACTTTACTGATTCACTACTGCAGGGGCGTACTATGATTATCTCAGAAGAGGTAAAGTCCGCCTCGTTTTCTAAAGAGTGGTAGAGAAAATTGCGAGATGACAGTCTGGCGTAGGATATAGCGTGGGGACTAGTGATTCGGGGTAGAGAGCAACATCGAGGGTCCAGCAGTAGCAAAGGTGAAAACAGGTCTAAATCATGCAATAGAAAATCCAAGGGACTCGTGAAGTGCTTTGAATGTCACGAGGAGGGGCACATCAGGAGAGACTGTCCTAAGCTGAGAAATAGAGGTGATAAGCACAAGGCCACAAGCAGTGTGGCGAACATTGCTGAGGAGAGCACTAGTGATGTAGATGTTGTTTTATGTGTGACTACGGGTTCGTCAGGAGATGAATGGGTGCTAGATTCGGGGTGTTCTTATCATATGACGCCTCATAAGAACTGATTTACCACCTTTCATATTGCAGATGGTGGTAGAGTTATATTGGGGAATAACGTAACTTGCAAGGTTGTGGGGATAGGGGCTGTTTGGATTCAGATGCACGATGATGTGATTCAAACATTGACAGACGTGAGGTATGTATCGAACTCATGAAGAACCTTATTTCTCTGGGGATACTCGATGATATCGGGTGTAAGTACACTGTTGAAGGTGGAGTACTGAAAATCTCTCGAGGTGCCATGATAGTGATGAAAGGGAAGAAAGTGAGTTGTCTCTATCATCTACTGGGAGAGACCGTGACAGGAGCTGCTGCAGTTTCATCATATGAGTCAGATTCTGATTTAACTCATTTATGGCATATGCGTTTAGGGCCATGAGTGAGGCAGGTATGATAATGCAGAGTGATAGGGGTTGTTAAAGGATCAGAAGACAAGTAAGTTAGACTTATGTGAGCACTGTATCTTTGGGAAGCAGCGCTGGATTAAGTTTACTATAGGTATTCATTCGACCAAGCAACCAGTGGAATATAATCATTCAGATGTTTGGGGGCCCGTCTCCGGTTCATTCGAAAGGAGGTGCCCGTTATATGCGAACCTTTATCGATGATTATTCCATGAAGGTATGGGTATACTTTCTGAAATACAAATATGATGTGTTTGATCGGTTCAAGAAATTTAAGGCATTGATTGAGAAGCAGTCAAATAAACAGATCAAGTGCTTAAGAACCGATAATGGCATGGAGTTTTGTGGTAAAGATTTTATCGAGTTCTGCAAGAGAGAAGGGATTGTGAGACACCGCACAATACCTGAGACACCACAGTAGAACGGCGTGGCAGAACGGAAGAATAGAACTTTACTTGAGTGGGCTCAGAGCATGTTATCGCATGTTGGGATAGGCAAGGAATTTTGGGCCGAATCAGTAAACATGGCATGTTCCTTGATTAATCGATTTCCATCATCTGCTATTGAGTGGAAGACTCCATAGGAAGTATGGTCGAGAAAAATTGTTAATTACTCCGGATTACGAGTATTTGGATGTTCTACGTATGCTCATACTAGTGATGGTAAGCTTGAGCCGAGGTCGAAGAAGTGCATATTTCTAGGTTATGCACATGGGGTGAGAGGCTACAGGCTATGGTGCACCGATCCTAGATCACCCGATTTTCTAATCAGCAGAGACGTGATCTTCAACGAGACCGCAATGCTTCGACAAAGGAGTTCTAAGACACGACCAGCAGAATAGATAGATCATGGTGTCAGTAGTGAGGTGGAGCTTCAAGTGGAGACTCCAAAGACCTCCGAGGTAACAGAGGTTGAGACTCTAGATGAGGCTGCTGTTCCTGAAGTAGGTGATAGTGAACAACTAGTACAGCCGCAGCACACTCTAGCTGAGGGCAGACAACGAAGGCAGATAAAACCACCGGTACGTTATGGTTATACAGATATTGCTTATGCTTTGACTGTAGGTGACGAGGTGGAGACAGATGAGCATTCGTCTTACTCTGAGGCGATGGCTAGCTCTGAATCATCGCAGTGGCTAGGGGTTATGAGTGAAAAGATGGAATCACTCCATCGGAATCAGACATGGGAGTTGGTTAAAGTACCCAAGAGTCAGAAGATTGTTGGAAGTAAATGGATCTACAAATAGAAAGATGGCATTCCTGGTGTCGAGGCAACAAGGTATAAGGAGAGACTCGTGGCGAAGGGGTTTACACGGAGGAAGGGCATTGACTATAACGAGGTGTTCTCTCCTGTGGTAAGGCATACTTCTATTCGTATTTTACTTGCTTTAGTTGCTGCACAGGATCTTGAGTTGGAGCAGCTTGATGTGAAAACTATTTTTCTTCATGGTGAGTTGTAGGAATTGATTTACATGAGGCAGCCAGAGGGATTTGCTATTCCGGGTAAGGAAGATCATGTTTGCTTATTAAAGAAATCTTTATGTGGGTTGAAACAGTCTCCTAGGCAATGGTATAAGCGCTTTGATGCTTTCATGGCTAGTCAGGACTATTCTAAGAGTCAGATAGATAGTTGTGTTTATTTTAGAAGACTGGATGATGGGTCTTTGATATATCTGCTGTTATATGTGGACGATATGTTAGTAGCAGCAAAAAATATGTTTGATATTGATGTGTTGAAAAGGAGTTGAGTACTGAGTTTGAGATGAAAGATTCAGGTGCTGCAAAGAAAATATTAGGTATGGATATTTTACGTGACAAGAATGCAGGATTATTACGTCTATCTCAAAAGAAATATATTGAGAAGATTGTAGCACGTTTTAATATGCAGTCATCATTAGTGAAGCACTTTAAACTTTCAGTTAAGTTATCACTGCAGACTGAGGAGGATGAGGAGCATATGTCACGTGTTCCATATTCTAGTACAGTGGGTAGCATTATGTATGCTATAATATGCACTAGGCATAATATTTCCCAAGCTGTTAATGTAGTTAGCCATTTTATGAAGCGTCATAGAAAAACTCATTGGGAAGCTATGAAATGGATCCTCAAATATTTGAAGGGGACATCAGACGTTGGTATAGTATACCGGAGGAACAATAATGGCAGTGAGACTACAGGTTTTGTGGATTCTGATAATGCAGATGACTTGGATAAGTGTAGGTCTTTTAGTAGGGTACTTGTTTAAGCTTGTAGGTGGTGCAGTTAGTTGGAAGGCGTCCTTACAGGACCACGTTGCCTTGTCATCGACTGAAGCAGAGTACATGGCACTGACCTTTGTAGCGAAAGAGGCGATATGGTTACAAAGTTTGCTCTTGGACCTTGGGTTAGATCAGTAAAGTGTAGATGTACACTGTGATAATCAATTTGCGATATTTATGGTGTATAATCCGGTTTATCACGAGCGGAAGAAACATATCAATATCAGGTACCACTTTATTTGAGATGTCTTAGCAAATGATATGATTATTGTGAAAAAGATAGTGACAGCGGAGAACCCGGCGGACATGATGACTAAGTCTGTTCCTTTGGCGAAACTCAAGCTCTGCTTGAGAACTATTAGCGTCTGTGGAGAGAGATCGCCTTTCAGGGTGATGGAAGAGCAGCATGGTTAATGAGCACTATGAGTTGGCTTTAAATCTCGAGCCAAGGTGGAGAATTGTTGAATTTGTCTCGGATTTGCTGCAGTGGACGACTTCGTCAAGTCGGTGCTACAGGACGGAAAACAAAAAAAGGAAGGGCTCTTGTACATATCAAAGTATATTATATTGTGGGCCCACATGGAGAAAAGGACCAAAAAAAACGGCAGTTTTCCTTCTTCCCTTTTTCACGCCTGCAGTAGGATAACAAAAAGAAAAGTACTTTTTTTTTTTCTCCTGAAACTGAGACCGAGCCGCACAACACAGAACCGAGACCAAGAGCTGCACGAAAAAGCAGAAGATTCCACGAAAAAAAGGACGACGCGAACGTGAGGATTCAGTCGTGCGTGGAGGTGTTTTCTCGACTAGGTGATTTTGTGCTCCGTGAGTTTATTCTTTATTGTATGTATCCAATTGAGTTGTTTGATTTGTAAATAGCTAGGAATTTGGATATAATTTATGTGCGGAAAACACGAGAGTATTAAGCGATTGTAATTCCTATTCTCCGATTATAGTGGATTGTTCCTGCTGGCTCTCTTTATGGATGTAGGTACCGACATTCGGACCGAACAACGTTATATCTGGTGTCCTTTTTCGTTCTTCGTTATTTTCTCTGGATTTTCGTATTGACGTATTTACAAGATCGTGGTTAATTTCCGCACGCGTTAATATTACAATAAAAGGGAAAGAAATAAAAAAGATGAAGCTAGGGTCTATATATCTTTGTTTGGGCTTATATATGGTGGCCTATGAATGCATTGTATAAGTATAGACAGAATATATATATAAGGTCTTGATAGATAATTAATCAATATGCTCAGGAAACTTTTTGTGTTTAGGACATGGTCACAGGTTAGAGTTCGGGATACCGTGACTTGTTTAAATTAATCATCGAACGAGTAATTAAGGGAAAACGGAGAGATGCTCTCGCCAATTATCGACGGTCAAAGCGCATCATCTTATTCATCGTTTGTCCATGACCAAAGCACCTCATTAGCAACAGAGATCACCTTATCCCTTAGTTCTCCTCGACAAGTACAACTTCAGTCAATGGATCCACGACCAAAGCATCTCAGTTCTTGTCTCTATTTTTCACGGGGAAGGACCATGTAGAATCTGATTCATCAGTGACCACACGGCCGTGAATTTGATTCCATGTGCTATTGCAGCTGGGCAATTTGATCCTTAGATTATTCCTCTTATCCTTACCAAAAGCTTCCTTTTTTGCGGACATGGGTATATCCTCAAATTTTTTTGAGGATAATGCTCGGAAAAAGGGATATGATAGGGACTGTAACAACCCACATTTTGTTCTTATACAAATTTCCGTAACTCACCTTTAGTGGCAATGCATTTTGTATTTTACACTCCCATATCAAAGTGGGATTCTTTAAGATAATAAGGGAAAACGTAAGACTCGAGAAACAATCTACCGGGGACCAATGAATATGTCGTCCTATTCAATAAGTTTATTGGATGAATCTCGGTATACTTAATATTAACAAAGGAATCGAACAAAGATATTAATCTGTAATGTTGTATATAAAGCGACGTCTCAAGGTATTCATGTCGCACAGTTGAAGTGCACAAAGCATCACTATATCAGCTAAAGAATGACTGTCCACGGGAAGGTGGAGATAGACGTGGAGATCAAAGCTCCGGCTGACAAGTTCCACAATGTCATCAGCTGCCGGCCCCACCACATCTCCAACATGTCCGCCGGTACGATCCGTGGCGTCGATCTGCACGAGGGCGACTGGGGCAAGGCAGGATCCATCATCTGCTGGAGCTACATGCACGGTACATATTCAATTGGTACCAATGAAAGGGGCTTTGTTTTGTAACTTAACTCTCTGCGCCCAATGAACTCTGCAGATGGAGAGACTAAGGTCGCAAAGGAGGTGATAGAAGCCATAGATAACGATAATAACTCGACGAGATTCCGAGTGATCGAAGGCGACCTGTTGAAGCTGTACAAGAACTTTATCTTCGTCGTCCAGGCCACAAACAAGGAAGGAGGAGGGTGCATCGTCCGCTGGACGCTTGAGTACGAGAAGCTGAGCGAGGAAGTGACTGCGCCCTACTCGCTGCTCCAGTTAGGTGTCCATGTCAGCAAGGACATCGATCTTCACCTCATGGAACAGGCTCAGTGTCAGGCTCAGGCCTAGCAGAAACTAAGGAACTGGACGTTTATGTATATGCACTGGTTTGCTGTCTCTGGTGAGCTCGACGCTATGGTTGTATGAATGTTTCACGATTTGTCTGTGTACTGAAAGGAATAAGCTGAGAAAAGAATGGTCTTCAAGTAGTTCGTTAAATATCTCTACTGTTTCCATGCGTTTGTGGGACTTTCATTAATTGTTCAAGTGATGATGTGCGTCGCAAAATGATTTGTTCAGCGATGCTACATAAGCAATTATTCAAACTCCGGTCATAGTCTCATGGAACGGTGATTGGTGAACATGACATAGTAATTTCTGGTAATATGAACTCTGTCCGGCTAAAGGGGTCTAAGAACTCATCTCGCTTTCTGAATAGGGGTTTGTATAAAACTTTTCACGCCAACATAATTGACTGGGATGACGACGAACGGCCAACAAAGCACAAGCAGTTTGAAAAATCGTTCCACACGGAAATCATTTTGATTAAAACAAATGCACACTAATGTGCATGTGTCTAATACATTTCTGAAAAGATTCACGAAATTAAGGTGGTTCGGAGCCTGAATCATTTGCCTCTCCTCCTCCTCCTCTTCCTCCTTAAGCTGGTAGCGTAATCCATCGGAAGAGCTTCGCGAGCTTGGGTCGACCATTCACAACCCTGGGGGGTAACAGAATTTAGGGCCATTGCATGGCAATCCACCCTGTGGATAGAATCATAAGAATTTGATGACTAGCTTGTAATTTTACACGCAGCTTTCCCTGAGCAAATTCACGGACGTATTGAAAAATTATCTCAATTCCACCCTTATTTGTCCTTTCATCGATGCTTGCCTAACCATAGAGTGTTGATGCAGCGTGAACTGATTAGTTTTTGCGAAATTATCCGAAGGGAATTCGGAGGTGTTGAAGGAGAATGTGGAGCCAGACGATGTCTTCAAAACTACAGGAAGGTGTGTCGGGCGATCTGCAAGCTCTCTCGGAATAAAGAACGGCAGCTTGGCAACAGTGAAGAACGAGTACGAGAAACCGACTCCGATGCTCTGGCGGTGATGATAAGTGTTAGCGTGTGAAGCCAAAATATATCATTAAGGGTTTTTTTTTTGTCTTTTGTCATTTCTTTTGCTTCTAGTTTAAAAGCTATACCTCTTATATAAGATATGTAAATGTAGTAGCCATTGAGAGCATATAGAAACGCAAAGTAGCAAATATAGAGAAAAAGAAGAAGAGAGGCCGTGACGGTGTTCTTGAGAGTTCTCGATTTCTTTTTGCCCCGATCTTGTGACAAGATCATCAATTGTATTCCTACTTTTCTCGAAAACTAGTAGATGGACTTATTACACTTTGTTCACTTCAATGCTAAACATTTTAATTGTGCCAACTGAGTCATAAATCTTTTGATAATTTGTCAATTTAGTCATTCCAATCAATTTTGACCAAAAATTGCTCACGTGGATGCCAACATTCCTATGGGATACTGTCGATGCTGGTATAAGTTCTTTTTTGAATTTTTTATTTTTCTTTTTGAAAATTATATTAATATTTTTCCTTTTTTGTTGTCAAGGACCAACTACCGTTGGCCACCGGCCAAAACCCAACGACCCCTACTGTTGGCTGGGGACGAGATCGTGATGGCCGCTACGCGAGGCCAACGAGACCTTGCCAGCTTCCCATCAGCTACTAGCAAGGCTCGCAACCCTCGCTAGCCAGTGGGCGAGGGCTGCCCGCCGTTGCCAGCGGTTGTGAGGGCTCATGGCTCTCGCTAAGATCTGCGTGAGGGCAGGGAGACCTTGCTGGCCATGGGCGAGGATTGTGATCTCCTTGCCCAGCCATGAGTGAGGGCTGCTAGCCCTTGCCTTGTGGCTGACGAGGGTTTCGTGGCCCTAATTGATGGCCCTTAACAATTGAAAAAATAGAAAAAGGTAAAAATTTAAATTAAAAAATTAAAAAAAGTTCACATCAGCATTGATCATTCTGCGTAGGATGGTCATCATCCACACAATTTTTAGCCAAAATTGGCATGTAGGATTAAATTGGCAAATTGATAAAAATATTATAACTCAATTGGCACAATTAAAAAGTGTATGATTGAATTGGTCAGAGTGAAATAAATATTGGACTTTTTGGACAATCCTCCATCATCTTCTTCATCGTTTGTCCGTGATCAAAGCACCTCATCACTAACCCAGATCATCTTATTCTATAGCTCTCCTAGACAAATACAACTTTAGTAAATGGATCCACGACCAACGCACTCTCAGTTTTTGTCTCTATTTTTCACGGGGAAGGACCATGTAGAATCTGATTCATCAGTGACCACACGGCCTTGAGTTTTGATCCATGTATTATTGTAATTGGCCAATTTGATCCATAGATTGTTCCTCTTATCCTTAACAAAAGCTTCCTTTATTATTATTATTTTTTTAACCTGAGAATATCCTCAAAATATAATGCTCGAAAAAAGGGATATAATGGAAATAGTAACGACCCACATTTTGTTGCCAATACAAATTGCCATAACTCGATTTTAGTGACAATGCGTTTTCTAATTCCCGATAATTAAGTGTCATATATCCCAATCTAAAGTGGGATTCCTTGTGATCATAAGGGAAAACAGATGGATGTATCATTCATACAAACGAATTTTGTTTCGAGTGCTTACCATGTCACAACACTTTTCTCATCGAATAACATGTCATGTGCTGACAAAAGTAAAATTGACTAAAGTCTCGAAGATCCTAAGCACTCCATAGGCAGCTGCTCATTCTGAACAGTCCGGCTAGTGGCTACGACAGGTACTTCTCAACACAGCCTCTCATCCATTTCATTTTCCAAGAGCAGGAGGAGAGAACATGACTCGATTGGTGATGGTCTATGAGATCTTCTGGAGAAAGCCCTACCTCTTCCCAAAAATCGGCCCTGAAATGGTCAAGTACGTAAAGTTGCTCACCGGTGATTGGGAGTCTGTGGGGCTCAGTAAGGCTATGGACATATGTCGCCTTGCTGCCAGGTACAGTATTTCTTCTGTCATGTGATTGAGAGTGCCATCGCTACTCGATTTCTTCTATTTCCCATCAAATTCGTCGTTAAGTCGTCATCGGTCACTAGTTGAACAATTGAGGCCAACATGGAAGGTCAATGTCAAGCTCGAACTTTTAGCTAGTGGCAAATCTTGGACGCGCTTCTTTCGACGTATAGTCTTGGCTGACTCCCGACATAAAAGTCACAGTCCGATTGCGCTGACGTGGACATTGTCAGACGATCCATTATTTTGATATTTTTTAAAATTTAAAATTTTTCTTTTTCTTTCTTCTTTTTTTTTCCCTTCCCTCTTTTTCCTCGGGCCAATCGCTAGCAACCGGCGAGAGAAGTTGCGATAAGTTTAGGACTTTTTGGTAATTTTTCTCTCGGCTGACAACATAAGTTGTCTTTGTGTCCAACGCGCTGTGGGCATAATGCCACCTGAGGCTGCTGTCCCTATTCATGCCGGTGTCACATCTAGGAGACCATCCACCGTCCCCGGTTAGATACAACATTTCTTTTCTTATGAGCGCTTCTATGGCAAGGTTTCCTGTTATATCCCTCTTTGAATCTTTGGTAGTAATTGTTTTGTCCATTATATTTCACATGAACGCGCGAAACTAAAACCTCGAGTCGCCAATTCAAGACTTGAATTTTTTTTGTGTTAGTAAGTTCACATAATTTGGATCATCCACCGAGACTTTCATTAAAATCCCCTAATCTTCTTTCATGAAATTTGCCAGTTTCAGTCACAGCACATCATGGGAAGTTGCACATTTTATAGACATATTGTGTGGCGGAAACAATTAATTCATGCAGCTATTGATATGGGGGGAGTCAATAGTTTTCAGCTCTCTTTAATTCATCCAGACTTCTGGCACATTATTAAAGGGTGGAGTAGACATGGCCATTTGGGCCCGTGGACCAGGAACCGGCCCGTTGACCGGGCCCGCGGGCTCGAACCGGAACCGGCCCAAAACAAAAGGGGGGGGTGTGGCGTGGGGGGCAATGCCCCCCCCCCCCTCGGGAAGAGCCTAACGGCTCTTCCCCAACAGGCCGAGGACCGTTGGTCTCGGCCCGTTGCGAATTTTCTTTTTAAAAAAAAATTCTATAAAAATCTCACAATCCCTCTTTATTTTTTTCACAATTTCTCTCAATTCTCTCCAATATTCTCAAGTCTCAACTCTCAAGTCAAATTCTCTCGATCCGATATTCTCTCTGAATTCCGTATCAATTCTTTGAATCAACTTTCCGATCAATTCTCTCAAAAAATGGCAAGTGGAAGCAGAAATACTAGAAAGGGAAAGAGCTCGATGGAGATGGGAGAATCCAATTTTCCTGTTCATGAATATGATCCTCGTGAATATGCATCTTGGGAAGATGACGATGTTCCCAATCCCTACGTCGAGCACATCGCAACGCAAGAAAGTCTTTATCCTCCTACTGCCACTACCACTGGTGTTGAAGGATCGTCGGTACCAAATGAGTCGGCACGGAAGAGCCGAGAATCCGACTTATGGCTACACTTCGACAAAGTATGGAATGAAAATGAAGGTAAGTTTGATATAAGCTGTAAATATTGTCTGCAAAAATACAAACTTGGTAAAGGAGATGGCTATGGAACATTTCGTCGGCATTTGACGAAAAAACATCCAACACAAGCGGGGATCGACACTAGCCAACAACAAATTTCCGGGTTCGCCAATCCTAACCCTCATCCTTTATTCCGTTTCACTAATGTACTTTATAAAGAAACATTAGCTGAATATGTTTCCCTTGAGCATGCTCCGTTTAATATTGGTGAAAATTTTAATTTTAGATATTTGGTAAACACTGCGCTGGTTCCGCAAGCACCATCTGCTCCGAAAACTACTCTTAAACGCGAACTTAAACGAGTTTATAAAGATCGAAAAAATAAATTGAAAACGTTTTTTGAAGAATTCAAAGGACGTGTACATGTAGGTAGTGATATTTGGAGTGATTCTTGGAATATTAATTCTTATATGGGTGTCACGTGCCATTGGATAGGTGATGATTGGGTTATTCAAAAAAGACTTCTTGCATTTCGAGTTTTTCTTGAAAGGCATACGGCCCATAATATTTATAGAATAATTAGGCAAGTTTTAGAAGAATATGGTTTGATTAATAAAGTTTTTTCAATTGGTTTTAATAATGCCGCCGCAAATACCGCTTCCATTCCCGAGTTAGAAAAAATGTGTAAACCCTCTTTTGGAGGACAATTTTTTCACATTAGATGTACTTGTCATATTTTGAATTTATGTGTTCAAGATGGTTTACGAATTCTTGTAACTTCTCTCCACCCAATAAATAGTGCAATTAGATTTTTATGGAGCCGCCCTCAACTTATGAAAGCGTGGGAAAAATTTTGTAAAGAAAATAGGAGAACGGCTGTCGCGACCCGTCCGAAATAAACGGACGCGGCTAATGGATTACCGATCGCGGGCCCCACTCTGAAATGTGGATCGCGGGCCTTAGATCGGCGCGGGCCCTCCCAGGCCCATACCAAATCGCGGTGGGAGTATATCTTTAAGGATTCGACGATAAGAGTCGATCGCTTTCGACCTTAGTGTGGTCGTGGTGGCATGTGCAACTTGTGCATGCATTTGGAGTCGCCACCGGTCTTTCTTGGAGGGTAGACCGGAAACCTTACTGACCGATTGGGAGAGATCGATCAGTTCTACGGAACCAGAGATTTTGGGTTCGGGGACTTGGTTACGTCGGTGTCATTACCAACGCCCTTTCGGTACCTAACGTGAGTGATTTTCCTAACTAAGAGTTCATGCAGGCGCAATTTTGGGTGATATGAGTCAGGGTTTCATGCAGGTTGGAGGACTGGTCCTATCAAACCACAGTCAATATAATGAAAGCGCAATCAAGTGCATAAATAAATCATGTCAATGCGCATCAATTTCAATCACTGACCTCCTAGTATAGCCATAAGGGCTTAGAGAAGACGTGATTTAGGGCTAGGGGGTAAAATGGGAAGATTCGGGGACAATTAGCCCGAAGGGCAAAATTGTCATTTTTTGGAAGGTTTGGATACCGAATTACCCAAAATATTCCATGGCCAGTTGATTGTGGCCATTTCCCATTTTTGAGAATATTTTGGAATTTCTTGATTTTTCTTCGATTTTTGGAAGACGATTCGCCCAAAGGGCGAAATCGTCATTTTAAGAAGGGTCTGGGTTCAAAACACCCGGAATGAGCCTTGGCCAGTTGTTTGTGGCCATTTCCTATTTTTTGGGATTTTCTTGGATTTTTAGAATTTTTTTGGAAGACGGTTTGCCGGAAGGGCAAAACCGTCATTTCTGAAAAGATCGGGGGTCGAAAGACCCGAAACAGGTCGTGGCCAGTTGAATGTGGCCATTTCCTATTTTCTGGAATTTTTTAGAATTTTTCTGAATTTTCCGAATTTTTTGAATTTTTTATGAATTTTCTATTTTTTATTGATTTTTTTGAATTTTTTTTTATTTTTTATTATTTTCTGAATTTTTTTAATATTTAAAAATATTTTCCGGGTCGGGTCAAACCCGGCCCACGCCTCTCGGGCGCCCGGCCCGGCCCTAGGGGTCGAAACCGGCCTAAAACGACGCCGTTTTATATTTTTAAACATTTTTCCATTTTTTAACAATTTTTTTTGATTTTTTATCTATTTTATTTAATTATCCGAAAATTCCCCGGATCGGACGGTCCACGTTGTGCCACGTGGCTTCGTCTCGTGCGTCCGATCTTCCACTAGATCGAGCGACCCACAGAGAGCCACGTGGCTCAATAATAGCCGTCGGATCAAAAATTAATTTATTTTCATTTTTTAGAAAACCTACAAATCGGACGCTCCAGAACGTGCCACGTGGCCTCCTCTGGTGCGTCCGATCTTGTACAAGATCGGACGTCCCTCAGTGAGCCACGTGGCACATCCTCGTCCGCCGGATCGATTATTCGAAAATCATTTATTTAATTTTCCAAAAATTCCAGGATCGCGACACGTGTCGCGATCGTAGCCGTCCGTTTGTTTTATTTGAAAATAAGCGGACCGGACCCACCCGGCTGACGTGGCTGCCTACGTGGCACGCCACGTCGGCCGTTGACCGTTGACCGGCCGGAGGGTCGCCGGAGAAGACGATGAACAGTGAAAATTCCGGCGAGGTCGCCGGAGAAGATGATGAACAGTGAAAATTCCGGCAAACCTCGCCGGAGAAGACGATGAACAGTGAAAATTCCGGCGAATCTCGCCGGAGAAGACGATGAACAGTGAAAATTCCGGCGAACCTCGCCGGAATTTTTTTTGCCGGAAAATCGCGAACCGGACCCAAACTTGGTGTTTTTCGTTCCTTTTTTCGGCATTCGACTTCTTGGACCACCCACATCAACATACAACACAAATAATAACCATGAACACGCTAAAAACCGGCGAACCGGACCTCCCCGAACCCGGCTCCGGCGAGCCGATTTGCAAATTTTTTTTTGCGTTTAAACTTGTTTCCAACCGTTCACACAGCATCCAAGGGAGGTTTGAGGACTTACCCGGGGTCCCTCGATGGTCGGCGGCCTCCGGAAATCCCTCGCCGAGCTCCCGGTCCGGATCAAAGCCGGCGAAGCTCCGAGCTGTGTTTCGTCGCGGTTCAATGCAAAACAAAGGTCAAAACGAGTTTAGAAGCAATGCTAGTACATATTCAAAGCTTGATACGCGCAAATGGGGGTCGGGAAAGGCACGGCCGAGACAAAACCAAGTCGAGGCATCCATCGGCATTTTGTCGAACACATGGCGTGCGTATGAGAAACGGTGATCGGAGGAGAATACCGACCTATCCGGAGCTTGCCGACGACCGCCGAGCCTTTGGTGATGTTCGCCCTGGTATGTTGAAGGTCCGAGGACGCCGTTTCGTGCTTCCCCTCCGCTCAAAAAAATCCCCTATCTCCCTCGGCCGGGCTCCGTTTTAAACGGGAATCTCCGCCGGTTTCGTGGCCGACCGGCTCTCTTTTCGCGCCCACGCCCCCGCTAAACACGAGCATCGGTCTTTGGTATTGTCCCCCACGTTCTCTGCCTCTTTTTCCTTTAAAAATCGCGCGCTGCCATCATTCCCTGTTCTGTTCTGCATTCTGTCCGCGCATGGGTCTGCAACAATGTTGCAGACCCGGGTCGGACCGGGTCGGGTCGGGCCGGCCCCGACCGACCCGGTTCGGCCAAATCGCCCAAATCGCCAAATTGACCCCCCAAATGACCTCGTTTCATGAAATTGATGGCAAAATCGGATTCCTTGACATGTTTTCCATCAAATATGGGTATTTTCGTGAATCAATTTATTGAAATTCTGTGAAAACCCCAAATTGTCCCTAGGATCCGAAATTTAATTTCGCCAAATCGAAGGCCTAAACGATCGAATTAGCCAAAATTGAGCCCACCAATGGATTCAGCATGATGAAAACTGTTGGGTAGAGGTGTTTAATTTTAATGGGTGTGCCCGTGTGAAATTTAATTTCAAAAATTGTGAAACCGGGGACTAAATTGAAAGATTTTTATGCAATTAAGCCCTTTTGGTTAAAATTGATCAAATTGGAGGGCAAATTGACCCAATTGCATTTCAATACTTTGGAGTCCAATGTCATAGCTTATAAAAACCAAAAATTGAAAATTAAAAGACTCGAAAAGGATTTTTTAGGCCCGGTTCGGGATTAGGTTTGTGAAGGAACCCCATGAACCAAGCCAAATTTCCATAATAAAAAGTGAAAATATTGAAGAGATAATTAAAATAAAATTTCCGAATATTTTTGTGTAATTTTCTGACCACGGATGGTATTTTTCTGATTTTTTGGGTATTTTTATAATTAAATAAATTCCAAAAAATATTAAAAAATTCAAAAAATATTTTTTGTTCAAAATTGGTTCCTAAGGCTAGGCTAAGGCTCCCAAAGTTGATTTTGCAATTTTTTGACTTTTTTTTCTATTTTTAATTAATTTTAGAAATAAAAAAAAAACTATAATAACGGATGGTCAAAAATCAGGTGTCAACAACGGCAAGAAGGTTTCCAAAAGATGTTCCGACTAGTTGGAATTCTACCTACGAGATGCTTCTACAAACTTTTGATTACAAAGATTTATTATGTTAATTTATTTCAAATATTGTTCCCGATATTGCTTTACTTCCGCAACATTGGGACGTTTGTAAAAAAAATTTAGATTGTTTGAAAATTTTTAATGATGCTATTAAAATTTTATCTGGTATTTATTATCCTACTACGCATTTATTTTTAATAGAGTGCGTTAATATTGCTAATATTTTTAATGCATATGAAAAAGATACTGACTTAGCTTCGAGTATTTTAGTAATGCGAGAAAAATGGTTGCATTATTATTTGAACATTCCTCTTGTCTATTTAGTTGGTATTGTTTTCGATCCACGTACTAAATTAGATGATTTATTAAATTATCTGACTGCTTATTATTATGATTGTTTGCATTTGGATAGTAGAGGTTAAAGAAGCTATAGTAGCATTATATAATGAATTTTGTAATAGATATGGTTTAAGCGACAGTGGATATGAATCTGCCCAGCATATTGTCTCAGAAAGCGATGTGGGTATTTCACTACTTAGTAGAGGGTATCAAATTCTCAAGACTATGCAAAATATATATATATATATATATATATAAAGGGACATTAACAGGTAGTATTTTCGAATTAGAAAACTATTTAACAATTTCTTTTGAGTTTAGCGATTCAGAAAGCAACGCAGATTTCAAGATTCTTGAGTGGTGGAAGAATCATTCAACTTAATTTCCAGTTCTCTCCCTCATCACGAAACAAATATTAGCGATCCCTTCTTCAACAGTGGCGGTTGAACAAGTATTTAGTGCTGGAGGATTAATTTTGGACCCTCGCCGTTCAAGATTAAGTCCGGAAAGTGTGGAGTGTCAATCTTGTGATTCTCTATTTTTTTTTTCCAAATTTTATTACAATGTACAATTTAATTATAATTTATAATTTATTTATTTTATTTTATTATTTTAAAAATAAAATTAAAAGTTCGGAACCGGAACCGGAACCGGCCTCTTAAGGGCCGCTTCCGGTTCCACCTTTTGGCGGAACCGGAACCGCCGGTTCCTGAACCGGAACCCGCCATGTCGTGGAGGTGTGAATAGTTAATGAGGAGCTGTGAAATGCTGTGGCCAATGTAGGGTGGCTGAGGAAAAAATCCTCGAATTTGACATGTCCAACGAAGATTTCAGTTGCGTAAGCTCCACCGGGATTGCCGTTGATAATCATGGCACTGATTGCTCCCTGGACAAGGCATCTTCCGAGTGGGCCACGTTCATTTATTAACTTACTCGCTCGAGATTTGTCTTTAATTCCAAGGGCATCATTACTAAAATAGGTATTCTATATTAAAATTCTCTCCATGGGATATACTTTCTTGATAGTTTGATAGTACTGTCAATTATATCCAATTAGATGTGTCAAAAAAGCACGCGCCGGCCAAGCCCGACCTAACCCGGCCCAGAAATATCCTTGATTTTCGGGTCTTTCGGGCTAGCCCTGATACTGTTCATCGACCTGGTTTCGCTTTTTCTTTTCACCCACGTTTTCGTTTTAATTTAATTTAATTTAATTTTTTATTTTGTATTCTTTTATCCGACAAGCTTGTCAAGTGATTTTTAATTCGAAAAAAATAAAAAAATAATAATGATCTGACTCGGCCCGGTCCGGCCTGAAAAGTTGGGTCATATGTAATTCAAACCGGGTCGGACCAAAGCTGGTACTCCTTAGTTTCAGGCCGAGGCCGGTACCCCTATTTTTAACCATAGATCTACACATTATTATCGTGTGTTTTGCATAAAGTACTCATTAATTAAAAAATCGTGGGGTCAGAAATAATGACATTACTGTCAGACTGTCTCGATAATAGTTCCCTCCTCTCCATAATCTTCCTCTTGATTGGCAAAAAGACAAAAAAAAAAGGAACCTTTGCTTCATTTTATATGTTTTGGGATAATTATTCCAATATCTCATGAAAATTAGCCGCATGTTTTACACATATGTAAGGTCATATTATTCCTGAGCAGCATTTAATAGTTTGTAGAAATTTTCTCTGAAAGGCTCCAAATTACTTGAGACCGATTCATTAGAAGCTAGACACATGGGGCCTTCCAATAATTTAATTTGTCACCATAATGGAGAAAGAAAAGTCCCTCAAGCATCTAAGAAAGTGACGCCGACGATCCAACCAGCAGAGATATACACGTTATCATGCTCCAACTAATTTTGCCTCGACCATTAGATGAGCCTTTTAATCTTCCTGAACCATATTGGGCATAAAGGCATTTAGAGTGTCAAAAATTTCAAACCGCGCTCACATTTGTGTAAAAAAATTTCGCCGGCTCATTTAAGTGCCAAATCGGAGAGAAACAATTACTTAAGTACCTTCGACAATAAATTCTAGCCAAAAATTTTATATGGGTTTTATTATATTACTTATTATCCAAAATTGACATTTCTATATTAAAAATGGAGATCCAAAGTGGAATATAATGTGGTTGGACTCTCCATAAATGACGTTGTAAGAAAAAGAATCATTCAATACTATCTTCAATGGTGCGAACATGAAGAGAGAGAGAGAGAGAGAGAGAGAGAGAGAGAGAGAGAGAGAGAGAGAGAGAGAGGAGAGAGAGAGAGCGCGCGCTCTAGATCTAAACGTGGAGAGGGAGATCTCAACTGGTAGATCCGAGTTTGCGAAGTACATCGGGCCGGCGCAAATCAACAAATCGGAGATCGACGGGAAAAAGTTATTTGCCATGAAGAACATCAACGCATGGACTGTGGTGCTACTTACCAGAGCCATAGCAATAGAGAGAGGGATCACTTAGGAAAAACCGACACTCTCGACGGGTTTTCATTTCGTATCGTGTAGTGTCCGACACTCCCTGACACATCGATACTTTTTGATATGCGATCGATAAGTGGTCAGCGCTCCAGACACACCAACGCCACGTAAGTCCAACATCCCAATACGTACTGGGTCAATTTTAAGCATTTTTAATAAATTAGAGGTGAAAATATAAATGCGTCAAAAATCTATATGCTTAATTCATATAACCGACCACCCAAAATTAATATACCCAACCAACCAAAAAAAAAATAAAAAACAAAACCTAATCATCAATCCCTACACATATATACACATAACGTGTCCCAATGCATCGAAATTCTCTATTTATTAGAAATGGCATGTCATGTTGTATTGTGTCGCGTGTCAATGCTACCATGATGGAGGATTTGGGTTCGACGACAACAAGCATGTGGAAGAATTTCAGAGTCATGGGCTGTATTTCGAAATGTGGAAGAATTTCAGAGTCATGGGCTGTATTTCGAAATGTCGAAGAACCTGTCACCTGATTAGTTTTCTGTCTTCAGGGGGAAGACGAGGACGGTTTTCAGGTGCCGGATCTGAGCATTTTCGGGGTAGAGGCAAGTAAGAGCACTCAACTTTGATGACGGAGGCGATGCAAGCCCTTTTCCACCTTTTCTTCTTCTTCGATTGTTTGCCACATCCTAATTGGGAAAAAAAAAATCCTAATTTGTCTATAATTTTGTTTGCTAACAAAAATCAGGGTTTACATCTGCGGAAAGATGTAAACGACACCGTTTATGGCTATTATTGTGGATTTGTCACGCTGGCGAGCCACATCATTTAGGGAAATTGATAAAATATTGCTTAGATTTTCGGTGACCTAAATCGGAGTTAGCACTTAGATGGTCCTTTTTTTTTTAAGTAGCACTTAAGCTATCCAATAAAAAAATTTGGCACCAAAGTAAGCGTTGTCACCAAACTTTTGACATTTCTAATTTCTTTACACCGATCATATAGTAATCCTAAGCTTATTGATTGATAGGTGGACCTTTTTCTATTGTTTTAGATCCTTATGTTAAACTTATCTCCTTCTATCAAAGAACTTCGATAGATTTAGAGGGAAGCAGGAGAGGCCCTCGCCCTATTAGAATAGGCACACAATCACAGCAAAATAAAATGACAAGAGAAAGAGAAACCGAGACACTAGATTTATCCTGGTTCACCCTTAAACTAGGGCTATGTCCAGTAGAGGATTCCATTATATCAGCGCCTCACACCTCTTGTTACATCACTCAATTACAAGTGAACAAGAATATATATATCAGTAGTTATTCATGAGCCCAAACCCAAACTACTAATGAAAAATTACAGGCTTAAATCATAAGAGCCCTCTAGTGTCAATGGGGCGCTGCCCCCTTGCCGCAAGGGCGGCTCCCCAAGACCCCCACCTGCTCAGCGTGGAGCGGGACCCACGTGCTTTCATGTCGCAAGAGAATATGAACCACACCGCAACATGCCCTCCCCAACTTTCTGAAATTATGATTAGACCAAAATTTACCAAAAATCACAAATTTTAAAGAAATTATTATCAGGAATTATGAACAAAACAATTCCTTCAAAATTTAAGAGCTATATTTTACGAAAACGATGCTTCTAATTGTTAAATATGAGGGAGGTTGAGTGATTATTTCTAAATTCGAGAAATAATGCTTTGGAACAGATGGAGTGATTTAACTTTACTATCTACGTATACGTCCATTTTGGTAAACACTAACAATCAATTGAAAACTTACACACTACAGCTTTCCAAATAATATGAGGGAGTGTTCAGGAAATAATTTTATTTTGTATAATCCTAAAATGTAAAGAACTAGTGATATAGGGAAAAAAAATCAAGAACTGTTGTACTAAGATTATTAAGTCACAAATCTGCAAAACAAGTTAAATATCCTTTGTGAGCTATTCTGTGGAAGGGAGCTGCTACCATAATAGTCTGACAGTACTGTCATTATTTCTGACCCCATAATTTTTCAATTAATGAGTGCCTTATGGAAAACACGCGAAGATGATGTATGGATCTACCGGTCAGAAATAACTAATAGTACTATAGACCATCAGAGAACCATTTCCCTTTGTGAAATACATCATCTTTCTAAAAATGAGAAAAAAGAAAAAAGAAAATTCTCAACCCTGATACATATGATTGAAAAGAATGAGTTTCAATTTTATTTACAACAGTCTCCATTATACAATTTGCTAACAAATATTATTTATCTGTGGGCAATGTTTGGGCCCTCTAGCATGTTTGCTCCAGATCCAGCCCTGTCTTATTTGCAATACGCGGGGTTTAAACCCGAACATTGAACTACGATTCTCATACACTTCCCCAAAGTAAAGCAACTAAGGCTGCTAATGGTAGCGTTTCTGTTCCTGGGAGCATTTTTTGAACAAAAACATATTTTTGTGTTTCTGTTTAAAACTACGACTTTTGAGGAAAAAACGCATTTGGTAAGTAAAAAAAAAAAATACTTTTTTCGATTGCCGGCCGGCGGCGGCGACCGCGGCCAACGACCGGCGGCGACTACCTCGGCCGACGACCAGCTGCGGCGGCCAATGACCGACTACGGCGACCGCGACCGTCGGCGACCGCGGCCGGCGACCGGCGGCGGCGACCGCGGCAGATGACCGACGGCGGCTGACGATCGGCGACCGCGGCCGACGACCGGTGACCGCGGCTGACGACCGGCGACCGCGGCCGACGACCGGTGACGGGCATTCGACAACTTCAACCGGCGACAGGCGTCCGGCCGAGGCGGTCGGCTTTTAGCAAGGTAGGAGGCGGTAGCCGCGTCGGCGACGATGGCTGGTGGTTTCAAAAGTGTTCCAAAAATTCAGAAGCAAATTTTTTTTTTTTGTTCCTTCAAAAGTGTTCCATGGCACAAAAGTGTTCCGCGGAACACTTTCGGAATATTTTTGAATCATACGCGTTTCTGTTCCAAATGTGTTCTTGGAACACTTTTGGAACAGAAATATTTTCCTTGGCTACCATCCATACGCAGCCTAATAGTTTCAAAATCACGCGCACTTGAAGTGTACAAAGCACGCGGGGACAATGAATCATTAACTCTTCGTTGATCGAGTAGTGCTAAAACGTAAGGACATTGATTCAAACTTGTCTACTAAATTAATATATTGAATAATGCGTAATTTTAGGGGCAATAGCATAAATCATCCATGAACTTTAGTTTGATAAGTAATATTGTTCTTGAACTTTTAATATATTTAATATGCTTCCTGAATTATTGGTAAATGTTCAATATACTCCACATACTACGTAAAAATGTCTAAAAATTTGGGGACCCCATTGAATATTAGGCCAAATGTTAGGGACCGCATTGAATAATTCAAAAGTTTAAGGATGATATTGCGTATTGGACTAAAGTTCAAGAACCATATTGAACAAATTAAAGTTTATGGACGACGTTACATAGTACGAAAAAATTCAATGATCGTTTGTGCCATTTTTCCGTAATTATATTAGTAAGTAATCGACTTATTTAAGCATCCAAGATGATTTTATTGTTCTATTTAACAAATTTGATGATGCATATTGATATATTTAATGTTGACAGTGGAAGTGATATGTTCTCCCACTAGCGCAGTCCCATTAGTCCTCCCATTTTTTTCTTCTTTCTATTATTTTATCTTTGAGGTAACAAATAAGTATGTCTCCCTTGTGGGCGTGCCCAGTGAGTCTACGACATGTGGAATACATTTCAATTTATTTTCCATCTTTTCTGTGCACCAGCTATCTTCGACTTGCCTCGAGATTTTCAAGCCAGTTCACGTCCTTGGGGGGATTTGGTTTATGATGGGAGAGAATGCATGTTGATTTCACTAATGCATGAGAAAACGTAATTCAAAAATATGCTTTAAGGGTGATAAATTTATCTTGAGTAGTCTTGACTCTATCTCATCATTTATCTTGAGTAGTCTTGACTCTATCTCATCCCCAAGGGCCAGAGCTAGCCTAAAAGATGAGATATGCCCTCACACTTAAAAATTGATCATCAGTCTCTTCCACAATCAATAAAAGACAATCCCAATAATCTCTCTCTCTCACACATCCGGCCTTGAGTCAGAGGAGCGATTCGTATCTCTTTTGTAGACTGTTAGGTCCAAACTTGTTAGTAATTTCGGTTGTTATGTCCAGACTTGTTATTAATTTTGGCTTTGATACCATTTATTGAAGCACGCAACAGAAGCCTGATACATCTAGGGAGATCGACAAGAGGGAACTCAAGTCCGAGCTTGCCAACATATCTAGTTAGACTCATTTTCACTCAAAAGCTTAAGACAATGAGTTATGGGACAACTAGAATATATTATCTACTCCACACCACATTAATTATCCGATATGAGACTTTTCTATTGCAACTCACATGTGTATTATAACAATCTCTCTCTCACGTGTGAGTTCCAATGTTAGCTGTTAGGTCCACATCAACATATCTCAACTTGAATCTCCTTCAATGCACAGTGGGTCCGCGTTGCTATACCACAATGCCCACCAGCTCAGAAACAACGTTGGTTGCCAAATTTGGGAGTGAGCCACCAATTAACCATCGGCTATGCGTTGACTCACTACAATGCCCACTAGCCCAAAAATCGCGTTTGTTACCAAATTTGGAAGTGGGCCACCAATCAACAATTGGCTCTGATACCAGTGTTAACTGATCTTGGCCTCTATCATCCTAAAAGTTAACTCAAAAGGCGAGGCTTTCCCTCACACCTATAAATTGACTATCGGTCATTTTCACAACCGATATGGAATAACCCAACAAACCCCCCTCACACATCATTGGAGCAGCAACACTGTCTCTCTCGTATGACTATTGAGTCCAAACTTGTTGAAAACCTACGCTCTAATATCGTGTTGGGTCTCTCTCATCCAAAAAGTTAGATCAAATGATGAGCCTTTCTTTCACACTTATAAATCAATCATCAGCTTCCTCCGCAATCGATACGAGACAACTCCAACAATCTAGCGGTTGATCATATCTCTTCCACCAGTCATAAGTTCAATTTACATAGTAAATGGCTAATAATGTGTTGCCAAACTGTGATATATTTCATGTGAAGAAACTATATGGCTACAGGATCAATCGTCGAAATGCAGAATCATTATGGCACAAATTGAATGTTACGGGACGAGGGTCATATTCTTAGTGCTAGTGGTCGGTCCTCATCCTTTTACTTATAAAAGAAATTGCGTGAGCAAATAAAACAGCTCTGGACCATTTTAATTGATATATTTTTAAATTTAAAATCAGAAGTTAGAGAAATTTTTTGAGCAGTTTATCTCTTTAGAAATTTTTTAGGACTAGTCATGTCGAAAATGATAGGTCTATCTATTGGATAAATATGACAAACTCGGAAAAAATCGGTGTTACAAAATTAATTTCACTGGCCAGTTAGTTAAATAAATCCTGACTTTTACTTTAAATTTTTTTTTTGCAATACTCATGAGAGTAGGCATGTGAAGACAGATACAGGAGCTTCATACAAAAGTATCTAATCACAGATACTATTTTTTTTTTTTTTATGATTGCAATCGGTTTTCCAAATTATATACATTAGCCCAATAATTTCGGTTTCACGTGAATCAAGAGATTCTAAAACCTTAAAAAAGATTATAATTAAATTAAATAAGTGTAGATGTCAATGGAGTACAATTGCAATTGCTCCTAGGATTATGTAATGGAGCAACTAGAAATTATATGGTTGAACGCTAAATTAAAATTAGCAATCATCCAAAGGTTTTTATTGCGATCAGAGAGAAAAGCACCAAAAAAAGCTTAAACCTATCGTATTAGTAACAATTTAGTCCTAAATCTTTCAATATGACCAATTTAATCTTAGACCTTTTCACATTGGTATCAATTCAATTCAACCGGACAATTTTGGCCTAAAATCGCTAATGTGAACTATGACCCTTCTACATGGCACAACTGGTGCAGAGGTAAACAATATAGTAATTTTATAAAAAAATTAATTTTTAATTAATTTTTATTTTGGTCAGCAATGGTCGCCGGCAACCCTCTCGAGCCATTGGGCGAGGCTCGAAAAGCCCTCGCCAGATCTAGGCAATGGCTATTACCTTGCTCGCGGTTGGCGCGGCTGCGAAGGCCCTCAAGGCCATTGCAACCTAGTCTAGATATGGGCGAGGGCTAGCGGCCAAGGTGGTCCTCGCCTAGATCTAGTGAGCATCGTGACCCTTGGCAGCGGCCGACAACCTTCCCAACCTAAAGGAAAGGCAAAAAAAAAATAATAAAAGAAAAAACAATAATGAAATATCCACATCAGTGTCAATCAGGTCATTTAGGACGGCCGATGTTCACATCAGCCACTTTCAGTCAAAATTGACCGGATGAAATTGGCACTATTGTGAAAAAGTTTGGGATTAAGTTAGTCCAATTAAAATATTTAGGACAGAATTAATATCAATGTAAAATATTTAAGTTTTTTTTTGGTACGTTTCCCTGCAATCAGGCTATGTGATGCATGCATGATATGCATCTACAGTTTGATAGATAGTAGTCTCTCTCTCTCTCTCTCTCTCTCTCTCTCTCACTCACTCTCTCTCTCTCTGAGTGCGCTTTCGAAATTAGTTTTTGTTCTCCACGAGTAAACGTGAAAAGAGGGGGGGTGGACATTGTGTATATAACGGGTCCTGGGAGAGAACTCTCTCTGATCATATTCCTCACTCACTCTCTTCCATCTCGCAGTCGAAGATCAAGAATGACAGTCCACGGGAAGATGGAGATTGACTTGGAGATCAAGGCTCCGGCCGACAGGTTCCACGATGTCTTCGGCCACCAGCCCTACCACATCTCGAATATTTCCACTGATAAGATCCATGGCGTCGATCTCCATGACGGCGCTTGGGGCAAGGCCGGATCTGTCATCAGCTGGAGCTACACCCACGGTGAGTACTCAAATAATACTAATGAAACGGGCCTTTATTTGATAACTTAAGCTTTTGTGTCCATTGAACCCCGAAGATGGAGAGGCTAAGGTTGCGAAGGAGGTGATAGAAGCCATAGACGATGAGAAGAACTCGACGACATTCAGAGTGATCGAAGGCGACCTGATGAAGCTGTATAAGAAATTTGTCTTCATCATCCATGCCACGCCCAAGGAAGGAGGCGGGAGCGTCGTCCATTGGACGCTGGAGTACGAGAAGCTGAGCGAGGAGAACACTGAGCCCTACTCGCTGCTCCAGTTCTGCGTCCATGTCAGCAAGGACATCGATCTTCACCTCATGGAACAGGCTCATGCTCAGGCTTAGGCCTAGTCGAAACTAAGGATGTGGACTTTATGCATATGCACTGCACTGGTTTGCTGTCTCTGGTGAGTTTGATGCTACGTATGTTTGAACATGTTTTACGACGTCTCTATGTACTGAAAGGAATAAAGCTTGGGTTATGTCATTATGTGTGGTTCTTGTGGTTCTTATGAGGAAAATTAATGGAATGGTCTTCAGACAGATCATTGAATATCTCTACTGTTTCCGTGTGTTCGTGGGACTTTCATTAGTTGTTCAAGGGATGATGTCTGGCCAGGTGTGCAACCCCAAGATTCAAGGGGCTGTTTTCCTCTCCATCTCTGACTTGTAGATCCTTTCATAACATCTTCATAATGAACTTTCTTTAACGAATTTCACACGTAATAATTTAACCAACCCGATGCATAAGTCGAATAAAGAACCCCAGTTTCATGATTCGTGTGTGTACGATCTCAAGTGGAATCAGGAAAAGTACATTATAAGTGCCATAACTTTCGTACGGCGTTCACTTAAGTACCATAACTTTCAAAATATTCACTTGAATGCCAGTTTTTTTTTAAAACAATGTTCACTTGAGTGCCAAAGGCGACGTGGTCGCCGAAAACGCTGACATGGCGCCAATGAAGCGATTTTTCTGAATATTTAATGTACACGCGACATATTTGAGTGCATATTTTTTTTTTCCTAATTTGTTTTAATTACTGAAAATTAAAAAGAATGAAAAAGGGGAATTTCTCGGTGGTGGCCGGCAAGGGTCGCCGCCGACCACCACCGGTCGACCCAAGGGCCAGGGTTAGCTCGCCTTGGGCCGGCGAGGCCATTGCACAGATCGCGCGAGGGCTTAAAGCCCTCGTTTGCTCGAGCTGAGGTTGCGACAGCTGTCGGTTGGGGCCGTCGCGGCTTGACCTAGCGCAATCGAAGGCTCGATCACGCCTGGGTTAGCACTATCGAGGGCTTCGCACCCTCAATCCCCGTTGTCGACGCCGGGACAACCGTCAACCAGGGCCGTCGCAGCCTCGCCAGCCCAGGGCAAACCCTGGCCCCTGGGCCGGCGGTGAACCTCGCTAGCCACCATTGAGAAACCTAGGGTTTCTCTATTTGTTTTTAAAAAAAAATCGTTAATTTTTTTTGCCTTTTTTTTGTATTTGAATAAAAAATACAAAAAAAACTACTAAAAATGATGTGGAATTTTCACATGGCACTCAAAAATTCAATAAATAATAGTGAAAATTTCACATCATGTTTTCCGGCGAATATAGCACTCAAGTGAACGCTTTTGGCCGGAATTGGCACTCATCTGAACGTTTTTTCTCTGATATGGCACTCAAGTGAATGTTTTGAAAGTTATGACACTTAAGTGAACGCCGCACGAAAGTTATGGGACTTGTAGTATACTTATCCTAGTGGAATCGATTCAGAGGTCGCCTGTGGCTGGCAATCACAAATAAACCTCATATCTGAGGTTGCGGAGACTTGGGAGGGGAGGGGTGGGGTCTGGGGGGAGCTTTAGTGTTAAGTTTTGTGCATGTTAAGGTAACATATGAGTCGCCTTCAAACGTGTAAATCACCTGTCGTAGAGCCGTGATGGATGAACAAAACATGGTAATTTCTGGTAATATGAGCTCGATCTGACCAAATGGGTCTATGAAAATGCTAATATCGAACATTGAAACATAGCCAATTCCAACTTATGAAGGAAGAGATACCGATATACTTCGTTTTTACTTGAAGAACTTTTCTCATTTCGCTTTCTGAATAGTGGGTTTATATTAAACTTTTCACACCAACACAACCTAATTTTACATTTTGGCGATACGCATGTTTCTATTCATCAAATTAGAGACGGATGACAGGAAAATTTCCTCCAACGCTTTCAGATATTCACCCTCGGGGAGGAAAATTCATCCTTTTAAACACGGAAAGGTAGAAACTTCACAGCAAAAGATGAAACTTGACAAGTTCCTTTCCAGAGGCAGATCTTATCGGTGCAAAGAAGCGAGAGCTAGATTCTGGGATAAGTACACTAGAAGTATCATAACTTTTGTGTGGCGTTCACTTAAGTGTCATAACTTTCAAAACGTTCACTTGAGTACCACATTGGAGTAAAAACTTTCAGGTAGGTGTTAATAATTCCGGCCAAAATCGTTCATCTGAGTGCTATTTTTGTCGGAAAAGGCGACCTTGAATTTTCATTATTATTTTATTAATTTTCTAAGTGCCACGTAGATTTTCTTTACATTTTTTAATAGTTTATGCAATTTTTTTTATTCAAATCAGAAAAAAAGGAAAAAAAGATTAATGATTTTTTTTAAAAAAATAAAAATCTAATTCTTAGTGGTGGCCGGCCCAAGGGCCAAGGTCGGCTCGCCTTGGGCCGGCGAGGTCGCGATGGCCCTGGACGACGACCGTTGTGGCCTCGACAGCAATAGAGGGTGCGAGGCCCTCGCCCAGATCTAGCGAGAGCTTCAAGCCCTCGTCTACGCCACCCGAGGCCGCGACGGCTCTAAACAGCCATCGCCTAGGGCTATCGCGGCCTCCCGGCCGAGGGCTAGTCGACCCTGGCCCCCGGCCGGCCTCGATCCTCGTCGGCCACCACCGAGAAACCCTTAGGTTTCTCTTTAAAAAAAAATTGATTAATTTTTTTTGCCTTATGTTTTTCTGATTTGTATACAAAAAAAAAATGCAGGAACTATTAAAAAAATATAAAGAAAATCCACGCGGCACTCGAAAAATTAATAAAAAAAAACTGTTCGCCAGCCCACGTCACCATTTCTGGTGGCCACGTTAGCTGTGGCACTCAAGTGAACGCTTTTAAAATTTATGGCACTTGAGCGAACGTTTTGAAAGTTGTAGCACTCAAGTGAACGCCGTACAAAAGTTATGATACTTCTAATATACTTGTCCGGCTAGATTCATTTGTAAACTTGTAGTTAATGGACGCTGAACTTAGACCCGAATTTAGCTCAAGCCCAGATGTAACAAAAAGTCCAAGGTAACGCTTGAAAGAACCATCGTGATGGGCTTTGCTCAAACTATTATTTCTACCTCCATTTTCACATGGGGATGGGTTGTTAGTAGCAATTTGAATATGTTATCGGTCAATGCATTAAATTAGGTGATTGGGTAAGCTCTGTAACACATAAGGATTAGATGTTAGTAGTAATTTGAGAATGCAAAGATAATTGTAAAAAAAAAAAAAAGTCCTACACCTATTACAATTATGCCAATTAATCTTAATTTTTTTTTTGCCAATTCGGTCCTTCTGGTCAATTTTGATTGGAAATCGCTGACGTGACATAAGCGGCACTAACATGACAATTTTTAAGAGTATTTTAATATTTTATTTTATTTCTCTTTATTTTTTCTTCCCTTCTCCTTCAGCCGACTACAGGACCTCGACGACCAGTCAGAGATGAGAGCTAGCAAGGTCTGCCTCGCCAACGACGGTGAGGTTAGGGCTTGCCTAGTGATGATGAGGCTTGCCTCTAGCCGGTCGTTCACCGTTGCCGAATACGGCAACCGGTTGAAGGAAGATGAGAAAAATAAATAAATAAATAAAATATTATTGGTAAAATTTGTCATGTCAGGCCACGTTAGTGATTCTCTATGAAAATTGGCTAGAAAGACTAAATAGGCACAAATGTAAAAGGTTTAGAATTAGATTTGGGAAAAAAAAAGAGATTAGTACTGAATTTGCACAATTGCAATATGTTTAGGATTTTTTTGGCAATTATCCCGAAAAATTTGTCCAAAAAGTCTTCAACCTATGGCACTTTGACCGATTCAGTCCTAAATCTTTCAATTGTACCAAAGAAGTCCTAAACCTTCCAACATTTGTTCAGTTAAGTCCATTCGGCTAAGTTTGGCAGAAATCTCTGACGTGGAAGTTAGGCATCTTACATGGGATGATTGGTGCTGATATGAATAATTTTGAATAATTTTAATATTTTTTAGATTTTTTATTTTCATTTTTTATTTATTTTTTTCTATGCCGGTGAGGGTCACTTGCAACCCTCACCGGTTGCGAAGGCTTTGGCAAGGCTACTTGTTGCGGGCCAGACGGGGCTCATCCAAATCTGATGAGGGCCTTAGCGCCTTCGCCTATAGCCGACGAGGTCACGATGGCACTAGGAGACCCGCCGACCGCGGGCAAGGCCCAACAAGGTAAAAAAGAAAAAAATAAAAATAAAAATAAAAAAGGGAAAATAAAAATTACAAAAATATTATTAAAATTATATATATCAGGGCCGACCATGCTATATAGCATATGCGTGTCCACGTCAGAGTTTCGGTTAAAGTAGATTACATGACTATCTTAAGTGAGTCAGTAACATGGGGTCATGCGACCGCCCCCAAGGGCAGCAACCACACTTTGCGGGAAGAATAGCCATCGCAGTCTGTTGTAGGATACCAGACATAGCCATTGCTGGACACTGGATATCGCTAGACTTCGTGGCCGCCGCTTGTCGCCAATTGTTGCTATCAGAAAAAGAAGGAAACTTGATGATTTCCTAAAAAAAGAAAAAAAGAAAAAAAATTAAAAAATAAGAAAAGGAAATTTACAACAAACAAATTCTTTTTTTAAATTAGATTAAATAAGAAAGATTTTTATCAATACAGGTCGAGTTAGTTATGAGTTAGGTCTGATATGGGTCGCTAATTTTGTATTACATGAAAATGAGTCAATGTGTGATGGGTCATTTTCAATCCGATCCGGCCCACCCTTGACAGGTCTATTGAGAGCTTTCGGTAGGCAAATATAGACGGCTGACAAGGCCATTAAGCCGTTGCCGATAGTAAAAAAAAAGGGAAATTACTAAGTCGTAAGACATGCTTATCGACGAGTGAAGCTCAGTTTGATCAACAAGAAGGCCATGACTAAAACTAATCGCGACGACTTGGATACTAGGTGATTGTCCAAGTAAATAGTTTGATAATTTCGATGCTTAGGTAAACTGATATGGCCATGGAGAAGTATGATCGGCTCGGTCCCGTTAATGTAGAGCCGTAGATCACAGAAGCCACTAGCTATAAAGGTCGAAAATATAGGTCGTTGCCACCATTAGGAAGTGGATCGACAAGCTACAAAAGTAATTGTCGATGTTTGATAAGTAATGCATGTTAAAGTAATTGGTTTACTTAGCAACTGCTTGTAAATACATGTTGCTGAATTCTAAAAGTCACGTAAATGTGTTTGCTTTTGTTGTAACCATTGTTAACTATAGGAAGTAGAACAAGTAGCTGAATGGGAGTTTGTAGCAAAAAAACTACCAATCAGTTGTTCAATTTTATCTTCCCGTAATCTTTACATTTCAAATGTTTTTTTTACCTGGCTGGTCACGACTGCCTCTAGTCTCAGTACTTTTAATTTTCTTGTCAATTCACATTTCCAATTTAGGGGTCAACAAGGGACCATTCACATCATCATTTGTCAATTTATATATCGATCGACACTTTGAAATGTTTTTCGATGGTAACACTTTTGGCGAGTACATCGTCTTTCTCAAATGCGGGAAAAAGAACATTTTTGTTCCATGATGCATGTTAATTCTTTCAATTTACTTGGCAACATTCTCTATTATACATTAGATACGAAAAACTTATCCATCTGTGGACTGTACTTGGTCCGCCAACATGTTTGCTGTAGATACGCTCTAACTTCTTCTTCATTCGTCAAAGTGATTGAAAATTGATGAAAATACTTCGAAAGACTTTAAAGAACATAAGTTCTCGGCAATACAGATTTCAATCTTCATATCCAATTGCGAAATCTTTGCTGGATGAACTTCGATTTTCCAACAAAAAAAAACTTTAATTCATGTACACCTTCCCAAAATTAAGCAACTAACCGTATCAAAATCACACGTACAATTTTAATGACATGCGTGCCTGGAGGAGGAATTGTTAAATCTTTAGTGATTGAGTATGGGTAAAAATTAAGGATTCTAATTAAAAATCGTCTACTAAATTACTATATTAAACAACTTGTTAGTCTACTAGTAAACAACTTACTCATTCAAACAATCAAGAAGAGTCCGCCGTTCTTTTTAATAGATTTAGTGAATGAATCGCTACATACGTAATATTATTATTTGAAGTGAATTAATGTCACGACTTGTGTAGCCCTATCCGTCCTCCAATTTTTTCTTCGCTACATTATTTTAAAGCTGTTAAAATTGTGTCTCGAGTTTGAGCCCATATACGAAGACTCGGGAGTTAGGCACGAGTTAGGCATTGACTCGGGAATTAGACATTGACTCGGGAGTTAGGCATTGACTTGGGAGTTAGGCACGAGTTAGGCATTGACTCGGGAGTTAGGCATTGACTCGGGAGTTAGGCGCGAGTTAGGCATTGACTCGGGAGTTAGGCATAAGTTGGGCACAAGTTGGCATGCTTCCTCTTCCATTCGGCTATATAAGGAGAAGAAGAACCGAAGACAAAGCAAGCGAACAAGAGAGAGCTCAAGAGATAGAAGTGAGCTCGGAAAGACTTGTTCGCCGCGTCGAGTCTATTTGAGTTATTAAACACCGTGGGTATCGGGTGTATAATCTAGGGTTGGGAAACACTTGAGCGTGAGGGATTGTAATCTTGTAATTCTCCGATTTGTTAGTGGATTATTTGTTGGCTCTCCCCGTGGACGTAGGTTCCGACATTCGGACCGAACCACGTAAGTCTCGTGTCATTTATTATTATTCCGTTTTATTTCTCTGTCGACTTTCTACGGCTCCCGACATTAATTGCAAACGCTCGTCGATCCTATTCCGCTGCGACACCGATCTAGTGTCTCATTTCACAACAATTGGTATCAGAGCTTAGACTTTGCAATTATGTCTGGAGCAAGAGTAGAAGTTGAGAAATTTAATGGAAGGAACAACTTTGTGTTATGGAGCGTCAAAATGGAGGCGCTGCTGACAACTCAAGGTCTGGCCCGGGCATTGGAAGGCAAAGCCAAATTGCCTGAATCAATGAAAGATGCCGACAAGGACGAGCTGATGAGTAAGGCCAGAAGTATAATCCTGTTGAACCTATCGGACGAGGTGTTAATAGAGGTTGCTGAAGAGAAAGATGCCGCAGCAATGTGGGCAAAACTTCGGGCCCTCTATGTAACAAAAGGTTTGAACAATCGCCTGTATATGCTGAAGCGGATGTATCAGTTTCGATACACTGAAGGTACGTCCATCAGAACCCACCTAGATGAGTTTAATAAACTCATGATGGATTTGAAGAATGTCGGAAAGAACCTTCAAGATGAAGAACAAGGCATGATACTGCTGGCGTCTTTGCTAGAATCATGAGAGCATTTCACTGACTCCTTATTACAGGGACGAACTTCAATTACCTCTGAAGAGGTAAAATCTGCTATGTTTTCAAAGGAGTGGCAGCGAAAGCTGCGAGATGACGGCCTATCGCAAGATGTGGCGCGAGGACTCGTGATTCGAGGCAGAGATCAACACCGGTGGCCCAGCAGCAGCAGAGGCAAAAGCAGGTCCAAATCGCGACCCAGAAAATTCAAAGGTCGCATGAAATGCTTTGAATGTCACGAGGAGGGGCACATGCGGAGAGATTGTCCAAAGTTAAGAAATAAAGGTGGTGGGCAAAACGTCACAAGCAATGTGGCAAATATTGCCGAGCAGAGTATCAGTGATGCTGAGACCGTCCTATGTGCATCAACAAGTTTGTCAGGAGACGAATGGGTGCTAGATTCTGGATGTTCCTATCACATGACTCCTCATAGGAACTGGTTCACTACCTACCAAACTACAGATGGTAGTAGAGTTCTTATGGGGAATAACACAGCCTGCAAGGTTGTGGGGATAGGGACAGTTCAGATCCGGATGCACGATGGCATAGAGCGAACGCTAACAGACGTGAGGCATGTACCGGAACTCAAGAAGAACCTTATTTCTCTAGGGACACTCGATGACATTGGGTGCAAGTACACCGCCGAAGGTGGAGTACTGAAGATCTCTCGAGGTGCCATGACGGTAATGAAAGGGAAGAAGAAGAATTCTCTCTATCATCTACTGGGAGATACCGTGTCTGGAATTGCTGCAGTTTCATCAGGTGAGTCAGATTCTGACTTGACTCATTTATGGCATATGCGTTTAGGGCACATGAGTGAGGCAGGTATGACGATGCTGAGTGAAAGGGGGCTGCTGAAAGGTCAGAAGACAGAAAAGCTGGACCTGTGTGAGCACTGCATTTTCGGAAAGCAGCGCCGAGTCAAATTTGGTGCAGCTGTACATTCGACCAAGCAACCTGTTGAATACATCCATTCAGACGTCTGGGGACCGTCTCCAGTTTCTTCGAAAGGAGGTGCCAGATATATGCTGACATTCATCGACGACTATTCAAGGAAGGTATGGGTATACTTCTTGAAACACAAATATGAGGTGTTTGATCGGTTCAAGAAATTTAAGGCATTGATTGAGAAGCAGTCAGGTAAGCAAATCAAGTGCCTGAGAACCGATAACGGCATGAAGTTCTGTGGTAAGGATTTTACCGAGTTCTGCCAAAGGGAAGGAATCGTGAGACACCGCACGGTTCCTGGGACACCACAACAAAATGGCGTTGCTGAACGGAAGAACAGAACTCTACTTGAGAGAGCTCGGTGCATGATTTCACATGCAGAACTGGGCAAGGAATTTTGGGCCGAAGCAGTAAATATGGCATGTTACCTAGTTAATAGATCTCCATCTTCTGCTATTGAGTGGAAGACTCCTGAGGAAGTATGGTCGGGAAAACCTGTTGATTATTCCGGATTGCGGATATTCGGATGTCCTGCGTATGCTCATGCGAGGGATGGTAAGCTTGAGCCGAGGGCAAAGAAGTGCATATTTCTGGGTTATGCAGAAGGGGTAAAAGGCTACCGGTTGTGGTGCAATAATCCCAGATCACCCCATTTTATAATCAGCAGAGACGTAATTTTCGACGAGACTGCAATGCTTCGACAGAGGAGTCCTGAGTCACTACCAGCAGAGCAGACTGATCATGGCGTCAGTAGTGAGGTGGAGTTTCAGGTGGAGACTCCGGAGACCTCGGAGTTAACAGATGTTGAGACTGTGGATGAGGCCACTATTCCTGAAGACGGTGATACGGAACAACCAGCGGAGCCGCAACATAATATAGCCACAAACAGACAAAAAAGGCAAATCAAACCACCGGTACGTTATGGTTATGCTGATATAGCCTATGCATTGACTGTAGGTGATGAGGTGGAGACAGATGAGCCTTCGTCTTACTCTGAGGCGATGGCTAGTTCTGAGTCATCGCAGTGGCTAGGGGCTATGAGTGAAGAGATGGAATCACTCCATCAGAATCAGACATGGGAGCTAGTTAAAGTACCCAAGAGCCAGAAGATTGTTGGAAGTAAATGGGTCTACAAACGGAAAGAGGGCATTCCTGGTGTCGAGGCAGCGAGATATAAGGCGAGACTTGTGGCGAAGGGGTTTACACAGCGGGAGGGCATTGACTACAATGAAGTGTTTTCTCCTGTGGTAAGGCATACCTCTATTCGTATTTTACTTGCCTTAGTTGCTGCACAGGATCTCGAGTTGGAGCAGCTTGATGTAAAGACAGCGTTTCTTCATGGTGAGTTGGAGGAGCAGATTTACATGAGGCAGCCAGAGGGATTTGCTATTCTGGGTAAGGAAGACCATGTTTGTTTGTTAAAGAAATCTTTATATGGGCTGAAACAGTCTCCTAGACAATGGTATAAGCGCTTTGATGCTTTCATGGCTAGTCAGGACTATTCTAAGAGTCAGATGGATAGCTGTGTTTATTTTAGGAGACTGGATGATGGGTCTTTGATATATCTGCTGTTATATGTTGATGATATGCTGATAGCAGCTAGAAATATGTCTGATATTGATGTGCTGAAGCGGCAGTTGAGTGCTGAGTTTGAAATGAAAGATTTAGGTGCTGCAAAGAAGATATTGGGTATGGAGATTTTGCGTGACAAGACTGCAGGGATTTTGCGTCTATCGCAAAAGAAATATATTGAGAAGATCGTGGAACGTTTTAACATGCAGTCAGCAAAATCTGTAAGTACACCTTTAGCTGCACACTTTAAACTTTCTGACAAATTATCACCGCAGACTGAGGAAGAGGAGGAGCATATGTCTCGTGTTCCATACTCTAGTGCAGTGGGTAGTATTATGTACGCCATGGTGTGCACTAGACCTGACATTTCACAAGCTGTAAGTGTTGTTAGCCGTTACATGAAACACCCAGGTAAGACTCATTGGGAAGCTGTGAAATGGATCCTCAGATATTTGAAGGGGACAGCAGACGTTGGTATCACATACCAAAGGGACAAGAACGGCAGTAAGACCACAGGGTATGTGGACTCGGATCATGCTGGTGATACGGATGGTCGCAGATCATTAGCGGGGTACGTTTTTATGCTAGCAAGTGGTGCAGTAAGTTGGAAAGC
Organism: Rhodomyrtus psidioides; assembly: GCA_021437785.1. Lineage (NCBI taxonomy): Eukaryota > Viridiplantae > Streptophyta > Magnoliopsida > Myrtales > Myrtaceae > Rhodomyrtus > Rhodomyrtus psidioides. The sequence goes on along the minus strand of JAILYB010000169.1, from coordinate 911,876 downwards.
ATCTTTACAAGATCATGTTGCTTTATCTTCAACTGAGGCAGAGTACATGGCACTAACCTTTGTGGCAAAGGAGGCGATATGGCTGAAAGGTTTGCTCTTGGACCTTGGACTGAATCAGAAAAGCGTCACTGTACATTGTGACAACCAAGGTGCGATACATCTAGCTTATAATCCGATATATCACGAGCGAACAAAGCATATCGATATCAGGTACCATTTCATCCGAGATGTCATAACGAAGGGCGAGATTGCTATTATGAAAATAGCAACAGCAGAAAATCCAGCAGACATGATGACGAAGCCGGTTCCTTTGGCAAAGCTCGAGCTCTGTTTGAGCTCGATTGGCGTCTGTAGAGCATAAGCGCCCATCGGGGCGCTGGGAGAGTTAACATGAATACTATAGCTTGGCTACAAACATCGAGCCAAGGTGGAGAATTGTTAAAATTGTGTCTCGAATTTGAGCCCATATACGAAGACTCGGGAGTTAGGCACGAGTTAGGCATTGACTCGGGAATTAGACATTGACTCGGGAGTTAGGCATTGACTTGGGAGTTAGGCACGAGTTAGGCATTGACTCGGGAGTTAGGCGCGAGTTAGGCATTGACTCGGGAGTTAGGCATAAGTTGGGCACAAGTTGGCATGCTTCCTCTTCCATTCGGCTATATAAGGAGAAGAAGAACCGAAGACAAAGCAAGCGAACAAGAGAGAGCTCAAGAGATAGAAGTGAGCTCGGAAAGACTTGTTCGCCGCGTCGAGTCTATTTGAGTTATTAAACACCGTGGGTATCGGGTGTATAATCTAGGGTTGGGAAACACTTGAGCGTGAGGGATTGTAATCTTGTAATTCTCCGATTTGTTAGTGGATTATTTGTAGGCTCTCCCCGTGGACGTAGGTTCCGACATTCGGACCGAACCACGTAAGTCTCGTGTCCTTTATTATTATTCCGTTTTATTTCTCTGTCGACTTTCTACGGCTCCCGACATTAATTGCAAACGCTCGTCGATCCTATTCCGCTGCGACACCGATCTAGTGTCTCATTTCACAACAAAAGCCTATCCAAATCCTTGGTGGGATCCGGTCAATTAATTTTGTTTTTCTTTTTGTTGTAATAAACGCGGAAAACAAACACAGAATAACAAGGATTTACGTGGTTCGATCAAGGTGATCTACGTCCACGGGCAAGGCAAAACGAGATTCCACTATAATCAAGGAGAGTGCATATTACAAAAGTCGTTCTCAGCGACTGAACAAAGCTCACAGCTCACAAATCTCTCAGATGACGAAAAAACCGACGTGTACTAAAAAACCCTAGCCGCAGTAGTAAATAGGGCCCAAAAAAAAATTTCTCGGGGGCAAAGCCCCCGAACCCCCTTTGCGATCTGTCGCAACTCTCCGCGTCACGAACCAAATCTCAATTTTCTCTCCAATTTTGGGTCGCACAAAAAATATGTCGGATCGGGTAATGAACCGGGCCGAGTACATAAAATTCAAGACATATTTAACACTTTTTATTGAGACGGAGGATATGCTTTATAATTTAACTGATTCATGAGAGGATATATTGTTTTTGATCTAGCAGTAAAAACATAATATGTTTTTCACGAATTCATTAGTTCAACTTATGTCAGTCGCAATGGCTTGTACTGCGCTACCTAACTACTGAATACTTCATGTGGAGAGTTTTCCTAATTTTCAGCATCTTGGTGTGCTGTAGTGACGGCACGCCAACTTTGGATCTACGGATATGGTCCTTAATGCGAAGTACTTATGCTCAAATCAAACCATTCATAATGACTAATGAGTGTGAGACTCTTATGATAACGCCCAGAGCAGTCATTAGCGCTGATCAAATCTCTCAATCCTTTTATTCATTTACAAAAGAAAGTGCGCGAGAAAACAGGACAACTGACTTTTATTGTTCGTGCTGCATTAGCTCGATACTACACACCTCATGCAGAGAAATGTTGTGACTGCTAGCATAATATAATAACAGGTGCACTAATATGAGATCTAAGGATCGGCAACGGTAGGGGGAAAGGGATCAAGTGCCCTTGTCAGACAAGGACATGCGCTGTCCTTGAAATCCGGATCATCCATTTCATGAATGGACGGCCCAGATCATTCCTTTAAAAATAAAACAAAAAATAGCACCCTAAAAACAAGAGATTTGGATCGTCCGTAACGAACGGCCCAGATATCTAGGACATGAGATCCGAATCGACGGTAGGGAGTAGTTATAGCTCAAACAAATCATAGTTACTATTTTCATGCCTGCAATTATTTTATCAAATCAATTTTTTATTTCACATATTGGCAGTGGGCCAACAATTTAGGCTTAACGTGAATCATGTGATTCAAGAATCGTCAAAAAAAATTTAAAATGAATTTAAAAAGTTTAAAGCAGCAATCATCCAAAGCTTTGGAGATTTCGCATTAACATACGCTAGCATTGTTTAATGTGAAATTATGAGGGAAAAGTTGAGAAATTTATCAAAAAAAGTCATTAACATATTATAATTATGTCAATTCAATCCTAATTTTTTTTTATTTTCAGTTGAGTTTTAAACCTTTTGTATTTGTGTCAATTCGGTCCATTCGGCCAATTTTGACAAAAAATCACTGACATGAAAACTGATCCTCTTATTTGAAACATTGACGTGGAAAATTTTAAATAATATATATTTTTATTTTTAGTTTGAATTTTTTACTTTTTTTCTTTCTATTATTTCTCCTATTTCACACTTAATTAAGCGAGCGAAAATTTTCGGCACTAAAGTGAATGTTGTACCAGACTTTTGGCAGTTTCTAGTGTCTTGATCCCCTAATTTTCATATTCTGTCATATATTATATGTTTTCCTTTTTTTCTCTAAAATGAATAAATTATATAGTTGAAAAAGAATGCATCGATCGGCTATGTATGTGGATCTAGCTTTGTTTATTAACTCAGTTTATCTTCCTGCATAAAAAGAAAACCAACAAAATTTTTTATATGTATGTCCATATAAAACCTCGTATAAGAGAACTCTCCGTCATTCATATTCATATCACTTCCTCCCTCCTGTACCCACTTAAAGCAAACATACCATCATCATATCAGTTTGATCACTGAGGATCTAACGAAAAAGAAAACCAAAACGATGACAGTCCACGGGAAGATGGAGATATACTTCGAGATCAAGGCTCCAGCCGTCAAGTTCCATGACGTCTTCAGCAGCCGGCCACACCACATCTCGAACATATCCCCTGATAAGGTCCAGGGCGTCGATCTGCACAACGGTGACTGGGGCAAGGCTGGATCCGTCATCTGTTGGAGCTACACGCACGGTACACATTCGAATAGTACTGATAAAACGGGCTTTGTCTGATAGCTTAACCCTTTTGCGTCCAATGAGCTTTGCAGATGGAGAGACTAAGGTCGCAAAGGAGGTGATAGAAGCCATAGATAACGAGAAGAACTCGACGACTTTCAAAGTAATCGAAGGCGACCTGTTGAAGCTGTACAAGAACTTTGTCTTCATCGTCCAGGCCACGTCCAAGGAAGGAGGCGGAAGCATTGTCCACTGGACGCTCGAGTATGAAAAGCTGAGCGAGGAGGTGACTGAGCCCTACTCGCTGCTCCAGTTAGGCGTCCATCTGAGCAAGGACATCGATCTTCACCTCATGGAACAGGCTCAGACTCAGGCCTAGAAGAAACTAAGGAACTGGACTTTCATTCATATGCACTACTTTGCTGTCTCTGTTGAGCTTGATGTTATGTATGTTCGAACATGTTTTACGACGTGTCTATAATGAAACTATGCTTGTGCTATGTGTGGTTCTCGTGAGGAAAACTAATGGAAGGTCTTCAAAGAGATGGTTGAATATCTCTACTGCGCGATCCCAATAGATGGAATGATTCGGGTGTGCAACAACCGGCTTCATGGGGCTGTTTTCCTCTCAATATCTGAGCTTTAGATCCTTCTCACAACATCTTGATGGTGGATTTTCTTGAAAAAGTTTCTCGTGTGTGTGCCATCTCGAGTCGAAGCCCATCAGAGGTCGCCTATGGCCGACAAAACAATCACAAATCAACCTCAGATCTGAGGTTGTGGTGGCTTGGGAGGGGGAAGGGGAGTTATAACTGTTAAGTTTCGTGCATGTTAAAGTAATACATGAGTTGACTTTAATGGGTAGACCACCCGTCATAGCACGGTGATGGATTAAAAAAACTTTGCAATTTCTAGTAATATGAACTCAGATCCGGCCAAATGGGTCTAAAAATAGCAGGGCAGGGGATCCCCTGAAATCTGGGCCCTTGCAGGGGATCCGGATCCGAAAAGAAAATGCTCATATTGAACATGGAAACCAAGTCCAACTTAATCGGTCAAAGGATACTGATTTACTTCCATGTCTATTTAAAGAATTTTTCTCATCTCTCTTTCGGACAGCGGGTTTATACAAGAAAGCCGCTAGCTTGACAATCTGACAGTACTATCAGTTATTTCTCACCACACGATCTCTCAATCAATTAGTGCTTTGTGCCAAAAATATTATTTTTCCATCGAGATATATCGATTTCAATTTGTCCTTTCATAGATGCTTGCCTAATCATAGAAGGTGACTGTAGCGTGAACTGATCAATTTTTGCGGAATTACCAGACGGGAATTGAGAGGTGTTGAAGGAGAAGCTCGGTTTAGATGGTGCGAGCAAAAGGTGATCCTTCACAGCCTGAAAGGCGATGTCTTCAAACTGTAGAAGGTGTGTCGGGCGATCTGCAAGCTCACTCCGAAGAAAGAACCGCTGTTTGGCAACAGTGATAATCGAGCACGAGAAGCTGACTCCGGTGTTCCGGCCCAGATAAATACATGGATGTGTTTACCCCTGTCGCCAAAGACATGGATGCTCGCATGGATTCGGCAGCATGACAAGGAAAGGGAAAGAAAATGAAAAGGATGAAGCTTGAGTCTATATGTCTTTGTTTGGGCTTATATATGGTGGCCTTTGGATGCATTTTATAGATATAGACAGAACATATATAAGGTCTTGATAGTTAGTCAATGTTCAGGCAAATGTTTATGTTTCGGACATGACCATAGACCAACGTTACCAGGATACCGTGACTTGCTTAATCATTGACGAGTACTTAAGAAAAAAAAAGTCAGAGAGATGCTCTCATCAATTTGTGACATTAATGAAAATTTATCCAAAAATTCCTAAGCTTATTACACTTTGGCCACTTCAATCCTAAACCTTTTAATCGTGTCAATTGAGTCCTCAACCGTTTGATAATTTGTGAAAGTCATTCTGATCAATTTTGACCTGAAAATTGCTCATGTGGACGTTAGACTTCCTACAGGACACGGTCAATGCTTATATGAATATTTTTTGAAATTTCTTTTTTTTATTCTTGAAAATTTTATTAATATTTTTTCTTTTTTGTTATTAAAGATCCGATGGGGCCACAAGTTGAGGCTTGACGACCTCGGCTGTTAGTTGCAGGCGAGATCATGATGCCCCCATCGGCAATTGGCAAGGCTTGTGACCCTCGCTAGCTACTGGGAGAGGGCTGCCAGCCCTTGCCAGCGGTTATGAGTGCTTGTGGCCATCGCTCATATCTGGGCGATGGCAACAAGACATCGCTAGCTGTAGGCAAGAATTGTAGCCTCCTTGCCATATATTATATGGCCATGTAGAATAGTCGTGATGATCTACATTAGCAATTTCTAGAAATTGGCTAGAAAGATTAAACTGGCAAATTGATTAAAATGTTTAGGACTCAAAAGGAGCATGCATGAGTCATAAGGCAAGATCGGTGGAGAAATAGACAACGAAAGAGGAACTGTTGACCAGAAAATTACGAAAAAAAAAAATTGATAAATCTATTATAATTTTGTCAATTCAATCGCAATTTTTTTCTAATTAAGTTCTAAACCTTTTGCAATTATACCAATTTAGCTCATCCGATCAATTTTGGCAGGCCGCTGCTAACAAAAGAGAAACTGTGGATTTTTTGAATTTTTTCTTTTTTTTTTCCTCATCTCTTCTTCCTTGGGCCGATTGCCAGTAACTGGCCAGAGAAGTTGCAAAACGTTTAGGATTTTTTTGGTAATTTTCCCCTTGGCCGAAGACATAAGTTATCTTCGTGTCCAATGCATTGTGGCCGTAATTCCACCGGAGGCTATTGTCCCTATTCACGCCGGTGTCACATCTAGGAGATTGTCCACCGTCCCCTATCAGATACAACATTTCTTTTTTCTTATGAGCGCTCATATGGCAAGGTTTCCTGTTGCATCTGTCTATGAATCTTTGGTAGTGATTGTTCTGTCCACTATATTTCACATGAACGCGCGAAACTAAAACCCCGAATCGCCAATTCAAGACTTGGGACATTTTTTGTGCCAATAAGTTCATATAATTTGGATCATTCACCGAGACTTTCATTAAAATCCCCTAATCTTTTTTCATTAAATTTGCCAGTTTCGATCAGAATATACATCATGGGAAGTTGCAGATTTTATAGGTATATTGTCTGGCGGAAACAATTAATTCTTGCAGCTATTGATATGGGGGGAACCAACAGTTTTCAGCTCTCTTTAATTCATCCATACTTCTGACACATTATTAAAGGGAGGAGGGTGCAAATAGTCAATGAGGAGCTGTGAAATGCGGTGGCCAATGTAGGGTGGCTGAGGAACAAATCCTCGAATTTGACATGTCCAACGAAGATTTCAGTTGCATAAGCTCCACTGGGATTGCCTTCGATAATCATGGCACTGATTGCTCCTTGGATAAGGCATCTTCCGAGTGGGCCAGGTTCATTCACTGAAAAATGCTTATATAGGTATCCTTCAACGCCTCACTGGACAATTCATCTTTCGATTCGCTCGAGATTTGTCCTTAATTCCAAGCGCATCATTACTCGTATAGGGCGAAAAGTGTCAGGGAAAAAAAAAATCCTTGGTAATCCAGTCATAAATCCTTTTTTTTTTATGTCAATTCAATCCTAAAATTTTTTCATTTGTGTCGATTTGATCCTAAACTTTTTATTGATGCTAATCAGCCCTAAACTTTTTGTGTTAGTGCCAATTTAGTCTTAAATATTTTGTATTTATATCAATTAAGTTAATTCGATCAATTTTCGTCGAAAATCATTGGCGCGACTATCAATTGTCCTACATGGCATAGCTTGCGCTAATGTGAATATTTTTTAATATATATATATATTAATATTTTTAATATTTTTTAAAAACCAAAAAAATGATTAAAAATTATTTAAATTTACAAATAATAGTAAAAAAATCCAAGTCAGTGTTTGTCGTGCCGCATAGGATAATTGATGTCCACGTCTACCATTTTCTGTCAAAATTAGTCGGATTAACTCAATTAACATAAATACAAAATATTTAGGATTGAATTGTCATCAATACAAAAGGTTTTGGATTGAATTAGTATCAGCAAATGGTGTAGGACTTAATTAGCACAAATGCTAAAGATTTAGAACTGAATTGGCATAAAAAAAAGTTTAAGACTAAATTGGCACTAGTGCAATAGGTTTGAGACTTTGTTGACACTGCTCCCCTTATATAGGTATTCAAGATTAGTATTCTCTCTATCTATCAGTTATTTCTGATAATAAATCCACACATTATCATCGCGTGTTTTGTATAAAATACTCATTAATTAAAAAATTGTGAAATCAGAAATAATGACAGTACTGTCAGATTATCAGGGGTGCAGCTCCTTTCTCCCCCATAATCATCCTCTTGATTGGCAAAAAGAGTGAGGAAAAGAAAAAGGAACCTTTGCTTCATTTTATATGCTTTGCGATGACTATTCCAATATCTCATGAAAATTAGCCACATGTTTTACACATATGGAAAGTCATATTTATTCCTGAGCAGCATTAAGTAAGTCTGTTGGAATTTTCTCTGAAAGACTCCAAATTACTTGAGACTTGACTCATTTGAAGCTAGACAAATAGAGGTTTCCAATCATTTAATTTGCCACCATAATGGAGTAAGAAAAGTCCCTCAAGCATCTAAGAAAGTGACGCCGACAATCCAACCAGCAGATATACACGTAATCATGCTCCAACTAATTTTGCCTGGACTATTAGATGAGCCTTCTAAGCTTCTTGAAACATATTGGGCATAAGGACATTTTAGAGTGTCAAAAGTTTCGTACAACACTCATATTGGTGTCAAAAATTTTCGTCGGCCTATTTAAGTGTCAAATCAAAGAAAAAGCGATTACTTAAGTACCTCCGGCGATAAATTCCCACCAAAAATTTTATGCGGATTTTATTATATTACATATAATCCAAAATTAACATTTTTATATTAAAAATGGTGATCCAAAGTGGAATATAATGTGGTTGGACTCTCCATTCAATACGATCTTCAATGGTGCGAACACGAAGAGTGAGAGCAAAGTACTAGAGAGAGAGAGAGCGAGGGAGCGAGCTCCAGATCTAAACGTGGAGAGGGAGAACTCAGCTGGCAGATGTGAGCTTGCGTAGTACATCGGGCTGGTGCAAATCCACAAATTGGAGATCGGCGGGAAAATGCTGCTTGCCATGGAGAACATCAATACAGAAACTCTGGTGCTACTCACCAGAGCTATTGCGATAGAGAGAGGAATCATTAAGAAGCATTGTCTTCGTGTCGTGTTATTCCTCACACTTCAACACTCTCCAACATGTGATCAACAAGTGGTCTACGCTCCAAACACACCAGCGACACGGAAGTCCAACATCCCGGCTGTACTTGGTCAATTTTAAGCATTTTCAATAAATTATGAGTCAAAATATAAATATATCAAAAATCTATATGCTTAAGGCATACATCCTGCTACCCAAAATTTATATACCCAGCCAACAAAAAAAAGAAAAAGAAAACTCCTAATCGTTGATCCCTACAGAATAAAAAGAAGAAACTTACCAATGACATTTTAAAATATACATAATAAATTATCATGTGTGTGTATATATATTAAAAAATATTTTTAATATACAACGTGTTGAAATTTTCTATTTTTCAAAAATATCGCGTCGTATCTTATCGCGTCGCATGTCGATATTGGTATCGATGCTACTTATGGGATGAAGGAATTGGGTTTGGCGAGAACAAGTAGTTGGTCATCCGGAAGAACTTCATAAGCAGTGTCAGAGGCTGTGTTTCGAAATGTCGAAGAACTTGTCAACTGGTTTGTACGCTGTCTTCAGGGGAAGATGAGGAGGGTTTTCAGGTTCCGGATCTGACCATTTTCAGGGTAGAGGCAGGTGAAAGCACACAACTTCGATGACAGCAGCGATGCTAGTTTCTCTCCCCTTTTTCCGCTAGCTTTAATGGTCACGATTGAAGCGGCAGCCTTCATTAATTTCCTCATCTTCAGCAGCACATCATCATCTTCCACCTTTTCTTCTTCTTCGGTTGTTTGCAAAAACCCTAAAAAAAAACCTGATTTGTCTATAATTTTGTTTGCAAACAAAAAATAAGGGCTTACATTTGCGGAAAGATGTAATCGGGGTCGTTAAGGGCTATTATCGTGGATTGGGCAAGCCAGCGAGCGACGTCGTTCAGGAAAATTAATAAAATATTGCTACTGTCACATTTTTGGCTACCAATGGGAGTTGACACTTAAGTTGTCCTTTTTATTATTGACACTTAAGCTATCCAAAAAAAAATATTGATGTTAAAGTGAGCGTCATGCAAAAACTTTGGTACTGTGTAATACTAACGCGAAAATAACTAGGATCTTACAAATACGTAAATAACGAGGAACGATAAAGGACACCAGATATAACGTGGTTCAGTCCGAATGTCGGTACCTACATCCACGGGAAGAGCCAGCAAGAACAATCCACTATAATCGGATAATCGGATTTACAATCACTTAATACTCTCGTGTTTCCCGCACCTAGATTATACACAAACCCAAGTGTTTACAATAAAACAACTCTATTGGATAAACAAAAGAAAATAAACTCGCGCACAAAATCTGAATATGCGCGAACCTCCTAACCCCTGGAGCTTCCTATGCGCCTATCCTCGTGCGGCGCGGCTCTCTTCACAGAAAAAGTACTTCTTTTTCTTCGGTTCGTGCGGCTCCAAGGCTCTTCTCGGCTCAAAAAAGTAAACCACAAAAGTCCTCTCCTTTTGTACGCTTTCTGCAGGAGAAAGTAAGTAAAGAAGGAAAGCACTCTTCTCTTTTTTTGTCCCTTTCTCTAATGGGCCCCACAATTGTTATTTAATTCCAATTCTTGAATTGCATTGTATGGTGTCAGAGAAATCTTGAAGAAAGCAATTCCTTAGTTGGTCCAACACGTATAATTGACATGTATTAGGAAACATGATCCGCACTCCTCTTTGCACGATCAGAGAAATCCACGAAGCCAATCTCTGATTCGGATATTGCATATTTCAAGATTTCCAATCTTCATAGAAATTCAAAATCGAGACATAAAAATAACAATTCTCCATCTTGGCTCGATGTTTGAAGCCAAGTCAATAGTGCTCATCATCCATGCTACTCTCCTATCGCCTCAATGGACGATCACTCTCCACAGACGCCAATAGTGCTCAAGCAGAGCTTGAGCTTCGCGAAAGGAACATGCTTAGTCATCATATCCGCAGGGTTCTCCGCTGTCGCTATCTTTTTCACAACGACCTTACCCTTCGCTAAGATACCTCGGATGAAGTGGTACCTTATATTGATATGTTTCGTCCGCTCGTGATAAACCGGATTATACGTCAGAAATATCGCACCTTGGTTATCACAATGTATATCAACACTTTTATGATCCAACCCAAAGTCCAAGAGCAAACCCTGTAACCATATCGCCTATTTTGCTACAAAAGTCAGTGCCATGTACTTCGCCTCAGTCGACGACAAGGCCACGTGGTCTTGTAAGGACGACTTCCAACTAACTGCACCACCTGCAAGCGTAAACAAGTACCCTGCTAAAGACCTGAACTCATCCAAGTCACCTGCATGATCAGAATCCACATAACCTGTGGTTTCACTGCCATTATTGTTCCTCCTGTATACTATACCAACGTCTGTTGTCCCCTTTAAATATCTGAGGATCCATTTCACAACTTCCCAATGAGTTTTACCATGACGCTTCATAAAACGACTAACTACACTGACAGCTTGTGAAATATCATGCCTAGTGCATACCATAGCATACATAATACTACCCACTGCATTAGAATATGGAACACGAGACATATGCTCCTCCTCCTTGTCGCGACCCGTCCGAAAAACGGACGCGGCTAATGGATTACCGATCGCGGCCCCCACTCTGAAATGTGGATCGCGGGCCTTAGATCGGCGCGGGCCCTCCCAGGCCCATACCAAATCGCGGCGGGAGTATTTTTTAAGGGATTCGACGATAAGAGTCGATCGCTTTCGACCTTAGTGTGGTCGGGGTGGCATGTGCAACTTGTGCATGCATTTGGAGTCGCCACCGGTCTTTCTTGGAGGGTAGACCGGAAACCTTACTGACCGATTGGGAGAGATCGATCAGTTCTGCGGAACCAGAGATTTTGGGTTCGGGGACTTGGTTACGTCGATGTCATTATCAACGCCCTTTCGGTACCTAACGCGAGTGATTTTCCTAATTAAGATTTCATGTGGGCGCAATTTTGGGCGAGGTAGGTTGATTCGGGGTTTCATGCAGATTGGAAGACTATTCCTATCAATCACAATCAATATAATGAAAGCGCAAGTCAAGTACATAAATAAACCGCATCGATGCACATCAATTCAAGTCAAAGGCCTCCTAATACAGTCATAAGGGCTTAGGGAAGGCATGATTTAGGACCAGGGGCAACATATGAAGATTTGGGAACGATTAGCCCGAAGGGCAAAATCGTCAATTTTTGGAAGATTTGGATACCGAATTACCCAAAATATTCCATGGCCAGTTGATTGTGGCCATTTCCCATTTTGAGAATTTTTTGGAATTTCTTGGTTTTTCTTCAATTTTTGGAAGACGATTCGCCCAAAGGGCGAAATCGTCATTTTTAAGAAGGTTCGGGGTTCAAAACACCCGGGATGAGCCTTGGCCAGTTGATTGTGGCCATTTCCTATTTTTTGGGATTTTCCTGGATTTTTTAGAAAATTTTTGGAAGACGGTTTGCCGAAAGGGCAAAACCGTCATTTTTGGAAAGATCGGGGGTCGAAAGACCCGAAACAGGTCGTGGCCAGTTGAATGTGGCCATTTCCTATTTTATGGAGTTTTTTATAATTTTTCTGAATTTTCCGAATTTTTTGAATATTTCATGATTTTTCATTTTTTTATTGATTTTTTGATTATTTTATTATTATTTTCCGAATTTTTTAATATTTAAAAATATTTTGCGGGCCGGGTCAGACCCGGCCCACGCCTCTCGGGCGCCCGGCCCGACCCTAGGGGTCGACACCGGCCTAGAACGACACCGTTTTATTTTTTTAAACGTTTTTCTATTTTTTACAATTTTTTTTTATTTTTTATGTATTTTATTTAATTATCCGAAAATTCCCCGGATCGGACGGTCCACGTTGTGCCACGTGGCTTCGTCTCATGCGCCCGATCTTCCACTAGATCGGGCGACTCACAGAGAGCCACGTGGCTCGATCACGACCGTCGGATCAAAAATTAATTTATTTTCCCTTTTTTTAGAAAACTACCGGATCGAACGCCCCACGTTGTGCCACGTGGCCACCTTCGGCGCGTCCGATCTAACCTTAGATCGGACGTTCCACAGCGTGCCACTTGGCACAATCTCGTCCGCCGGATTGATTATTCGAAAATCATTTATTTAATTTTCCAAAAATTCCAGGATCGCGACACGTGTCGCGATCGTGGCCGTCCGTTTGTTTTATTTGAAAATAAGCGGACCGGACCCCACCCGGAGAAGACGATGAACAGTGAAAAATCCGGCGGGAATAGTAAAAATTCCGGCGAGGTCGCCGGAAAATTGCGAAACGGGCCCGAAACTTGGTATTTTTCGCCCGTTCTTGCGGCATTCAACTCCTTAGACACTCAGCATCAATATGCAACCAAAAAGGGACAAAAATCGCATCGGTAACCGCCCCAAAAATCCGGCGACCGAACCGGCTCCGGCGAAGAATTCACAAAAAAAATTTTATTTGTTTAAACTCGATTCTAGGCATTCACATGGCATCTAAGGAAGGTTTAGAAGCTTACCTATAGTCCTTTGATGGTCGGTGGCCGTGGGCTTCGCCGGTGTGAGCTTTAGGTTCGGCCCGAGCACATCGAACTCCGGCCACCGCTCCCGGCATGGTTTCAATGCAAAATAAACACGTAAACAAGCTTAGAGTTGGTTCTAGGATTAACTTAGGGCCCTAACCGAACATATGCCACTCGAATCACGCACGGCCGGGGACGAAACCGAGTTGAAACATGCGTCGGCATTTCACCGAACACATGGCGTGCATAAGAAAATATGGAGATCCGGCGAGATACCGACCTATTCGGAGCTCGCCGATGGCCACTAAGCTCCGGTGATGATCAAGGAGTGTCGCCAAAGGCCCTGGGTTGCAGGTTGTCCGTCGATTTCCTCCCGAAAATTTTTTTTCCCTCTCTCGGCTCCCCTCGGTTTTGACCGAGAATCCCCCCTCGCTCGCGGTGGCCGACCGGCCCGCTTTTGTGCCCATCCGTCTGCCAAAATGCGAATATTCGCTGCCCCCTTACTTCCCACGTTCGGCCGGCCCCTTTTCTTTTGAAAATCGCACGCCCATGCCCATTTTTTTAGTCCTCTGTTCTGCCCCTGCCTTACTGTCCACGTTCTGCAGAGTGGTCTGCAACAATGTTGCAGACCCGGGTCGGACCGGGTCGGGCAATAGTCAAATTGACCCCTAAAATGACCTCTTTTCATGAAATTGATGGCAAATTCGGATTCCTTGGCATGTTTTCTATCAAATATGGGTATTTTCGTGAATCAATTTATTTAAATTCTGTGAAAACCCCAAATTGTCCATAGGATCCGAAATTTAATTTCGCCAAATCGAAGGCCTAAACGATCGAATTAGCCAAAATTGAGCCCACCAATGGATTCAGCATGATGAAACCTGTTGGGTAGAGGTGTTTAATTTTAATGGGTGTGCCCGTGTGAAATTTAATTTCAAAAATTGTGAAACCGGGGACTAAATTGAAAGATTTTTATGCAATTAAGCCCTTTTGGTTAAAATTGATCAAATTGGAGGGCAAATTGACCCAATTGCATTTCAATACTTTAGAGTCCAATGACATAGCTTATACAAAAACCGGGAATTGAAAATTAAAAGTCTCGAAAAGGATTTTTTAGGCCCGGTTCGGGATTAGGTTTGTGAAGGAACCCAATGAACCAAGCCTAATTTCCCTAATAAAAAGTGAAAATAATAAAGAGAGGATTAAAATAAAATTTCCGAATATTTTTGTGTAATTTTCTGACCACGGATGGTATTTTTCTAATTTTTTGGGTATTTTTATAATTAAATAAATTCCAAAAAATATTAAAAAATTCAAAAAAATATTTTTTGTTCAAAATTGGTTCCTAAGGCTAGGCTAAGGCTTCCAAAGTTGATTTTGCAATTTGTTGACCTTTTTTGCTATTTTTAATTAATTTTAAAAATAAAAAAAAACTATAATAACGGATGGTCAAAAATCAGGTGTCAACACTCCTCCTCCTCAGTCTGCGGTGATGACTTAATTGAAAGTTTAAAGTGCTTCGCTAATGGTGTTCTTACAGACTTCCCTGACTGCATATTAAAACGTGCTACAATCTTCTCAATATATTTCTTTTGAGATAGGCGTAATAATCCTACAGTCCTATCATGCAAAATCTCCATACCCAATATTTTCTTTGCAGCACCTAAATCTTTCATCTCAAACTGAGCACTCAACTGCCTTTTCAGCACATCAATATCAGACATATTTTAGCTGCTATCAACATATCATCAACATATAGCAGCAGATACATCAAAGACCCATCATCTAATCTCCTAAAATAAACACAGCTATCCATCTGACTTTTAGAATAGTCCTGACTAGCCATGAAAGCATCAAAACGCTTATACCATTGCCTAGGAGACTGTTTCAGCCCATATAAAGATTTCTTTAACAAGAAAACATGGTCTTCCTTACCCGGAATAGCAAATCCCTCTGGCTGCCTCATGTAAATCTGCTCCTCCAACTCACCACGAAGAAACGCTATCTTTACATCAAGCTGCTCCAACTCGAGATCCTGTGCAGCAACTAAGGCAAGTAAAACACGAATAGAAGTATGCCTTACTACAGGAGAAAACACTTCGTTGTAGTCAATGCCCTCCCGCTATGTAAACCCCTTCGCCACAAGTCTCGCCTTATATCTCGCTGCATCGACTCTAGGAATGCCCTCTTTCAGTTTGTAGACCCATTTACTTCCAACAATCTTCTGGCTCTTGGGTACTTTAACTAGCTCCCATGTCTGATTTCGATGGAGTGATTCTATCTCCTCACTTATAGCCCCTAGCCACTGCGACGACTCAGAACTAGCCATCGCCTCAGAGTAAGACGAAGGCTCATCTGTCTCCACCTCGTCACCTACATTCAAAGCATAAGCAATATTTGTATAACCATAACGTATCGGTGGTCTTATTTTCCTTCGCTGTTTGCCCTCAGCTAGAGTCTGCTGCGGCTGTACTGGTTGTTCACTATCACCGACTTTAGGAACTGCGGCCTCATCTACAGTCTCAACCTTTGTTACCTCCGAGGTCTCCGGAATCTCCACCTGAAACTCTACCTCACTACTGACACCATGATATGTCTGCTCTACTGGTAGTGTCTCAGGACTCCTCTGTCGAAGCATTGCAGTCTCATCGAAGATCACGTCTCTGCTGATTAGAAAACCGGGTGATCTAGGATCAGTGCACCACAGCCGGTAGCCTTTCACCCTATGTGCATAATCCAGAAATATGCACATCTTCAACCTCAGCTCAAGCTTACCATCACTAGCATGAGCATACGCAAGACATCCGAATACTCGTAATCCGGAGTAATCAACAGTTTTTCCCGACCATACTTCCTCTAGAATCTTCCCCTCAATAGCAGATGATGGAGATCTATTAATCAGGTAACATGCCATGTTCACTGCTTCGGCCCAAAATTCCTTGCCAATACCAGCATGTGATAACATGTTCCAAGCCCGCTCAAGTAAAGTTCTGTTCTTCCATTCTGCCACGCCATTCTACTGTGGTGTCCCAGATACTGTACGGTGTCTAACAATGCCTTCTCTCTCGCAGAACTCGGTAAAATCCTTACCACAGAACTCCATGCCGTTATCGATTCTCAAGCACTTGATCTGTTTATCTGACTGCTTCTCAATCAATGCCTTAATTTTTTTGAACCGATTAAACACATCAGATTTGTGCTTCAGAAAATATACCCAAACCTTATTGGAATAGTCGTCGATAAAGGTCAGCATATAACGAGTACCTCCTTTCGAAGGAACCGGAGATGGACTCCAGACATCTGAATGAATATACTCAACCGGTTGCTTGGTCGAATGAATACGAGTCAAGTCAGAATCTGACTCGCCTGATGAAACTGCAGCAGCTCCTGTCACGGTCTTTCCTAGTAGATAATAGAAAGAATTCGCTTTCTTCCCTTTCATCACTGTCATGGCACCTCGAGAGATCTTCAGCACTCCACCTTCAGTGGTGTACTTACACCCGATATCATCGAGTGTCCCTAGAGAAATAAGATTCTTCTTGAGCTCCGGTACATGCCTCACGTCTGTCAATGTGCGAACCACGCCATGGTGCATCTGAATACGAATTGTCCCTATCCCTACAACCTTGCAAGCTGCGTTATTCCCCAACAGAACTCTACCACCATTTGCAGTCTGGTAAGTAGTAAACCAGTTCCTATGAGGCGTCATATAATAAGAACACCTCGAATCTAGCACCTATTCGTCTCCTGACGAACCTGTAGTCACACATAAGACAACCTACGTGTGACTAGTGCTCTCCTCAGCAATATTTTCCACACTGCTTGTGGCCTTCTGCTTATCACCTCTATTTCTCAACTTAGGACAGTCTCTCCTAATGTGCCTCTCCTCGTGACACTCAAAGCACTTCACGCACCCCTTGGATTTTCTATGGCGTGACTTAGATCTTCTTTTATCTCTGCTACTGATGGACCCCCGCTGTTGCTCTCTATCCCGAATCACTAGTCCCCGTGCTACATCCTGCGCCAGACTGTCATCTCGCAACTTTCCCTGCCTCTCCTTAGAAAACAGGACGGACTTTACCTCTTCTGAGGTAATCGTAGTACGCCCTTGTAACAGTGAATCAGTAAAGTGTTCTTCATCTTGCCATGTTCTTCATCTTCAAGAGTCTTACCGTCATTCTTTAAATCCATCATGAGTTTATTAAATTCATCTAGGTGGATTCTAATAGACGTACCTTCAGTATATCTAAACTGGAACATCATCTTCAACATGTACAAGCGATTGTTCAAACCCTTCTTTACATAGAGCGACTGAAGTTTTGCCCACAATGCTGCGGTATCCTTCTCCTCGCCTACCTCTATTAGCACTTCATCCGATAAATTCAATAGGATTTGACTCCTAGCCTTCCTCATCAGAACATCCTTATCAGCATCTTTCATTGATTCAGGCAACTTAGCTTTGCCCTCCAATGCTTCTGCCAAACCTAGAGTTGTCAATAATGCCTCCATCTTGAGGCTCCACAACCCAAAGTTGTTCCTCCCGTTAAACTTCTCAATTTTAGCTTTCACCCCAGACATAATTACAGCAACAGAATTTCAGATAATAACTAGACAAGCAAAAGCCCCAAATTACAATCCAGAAAATCTGAACCAAGCTTTGATACCAATTGTTGTAATACTAACGGGAAAATAACTAAGATCTTGCAAATACGTCAATGCGAAAGCCCAAAGAAAATAACGAGGAATGATAAAGGACACCAGATATAACGTGGTTCGGTCCAAATGTTGGTACCTACATCCACGGGGAGAGCCAGCAAGAATAATCCACTATAATCGGAGAATCGGATTTACAATCACTCAATACTCTCGTGTTTCCCGCACCTAGATTATACCAAAACCCAAGTGTTTACAATAAAACAACTCTATTGGATAAACAAAAGAAAATAAACTCACGCACAAAATCTGAATATGCGCGAACCTCCTGACCCCGAGAGCTTCCTGTGCGCCTATACTCGTGCGGCGCGGCTCTCTTCACAAAAAAAGAACTTTTTCTTCGGTTTGTACGGCTCCAGGGCTCTTCTCGGCTCAGAAAAGTAAACCACAAAAGTCCTCTCCTTTTGTACGCTTTTTGCAGGAGAGAATAAGTAAAGAAGGAAAGCACTCTTCCCTTTTTTTTTTGTCCCTTTCTCTAATGGGCCCCACAATTGTTATTTAATTCCAATTCTTGAATTGCATTGTATGGTGTCAGAGAAATCGTGAAGAAAGCAATTCCTTAGTTGGTCCAACACGTATAATTGACATGTATTAGGAAATAGGATCCGCACTCCTCTTTACACGATCAGAGAAATCCACGAAGCCAATCTCTGATTCGGATATTGCATATTTCAAGATTTTCAATCTTCGTAGAAATTCAAAATCAAGACATAAAAATATTAGGTACTTCTAATTTCTTTATACCAACCATATTGTAATCCTAAGCCTATTGATTGATAGGGAGATCTTTTTCTGTTGTTGTAGATCCTTATGTTAAACTTATCTCCTTCTACCAAAGAACTTCGACAGATTTAGAGGGGAGCAGGAGGGGCCCTTCCCAAACTTTTTGAAATTATGCTTAGACCCAAATTTTGCACACAAAAAAAAAGTCACAAAATGTAAGAAATAATAATCAGGAATTTTGTACCAGAAAAATTCCTTCCAAATTTAATAGCTATATTTTGCAAAAATGATGCTTCTAATTGTTAAATATGAGCGAGGATTTATTTCTAAATTTAAGAAATAATGCTTTGGCATAGATGGAGTGATTTAACTTTACTATAAGATCTATGTCCATTTTGGTTAACATTAACCACCAATCGAAAACTTACACACGACATGTTGGGAATTTGCGCCCATTAAGGGCAATATTTATTTCTGCCTTTGTTATGATATTTAATTGTGATAATTGATTGCAATTAATAGAACTCATTTCCTATTCTAAGAGAGAGAGAGAGAGAGAGAGAGAGAGAGAGAGAGAGAGAGAGAGAGAGAGAGAGAGAGAGAGAGAGAGAGAGAGAGAGAGAGAGAGAGAGTCTCTTCACTGTCGCGACCTAAAAAATCAATTTTAGGTTAATCGGATTATCAGGCAAGTTATCGAGAACTAACCTAATGCGGATCCTCCCAAACCCTACCGAATCGCAACATGGGAAAAATTATAACAAATGAGGAGTCGCCACTAATCGTTCGAGGTAGGCCGATTAGAAACCTAGATGAACTAGTGGGAGAACTAATTCACCGCTGCGAACCAGAGATTTTGGATCCGGGGATTTTGTTACGCTAATTGGCTTAAACTAACGCCCTTTCGGTACCTAGATTCCTTTTTGTTTTGGATTTTTCCTGAAAAAAATGATGACTCGGAAATCAACTCAAGGCTTTTGCCTTTTTTTTGTTTTTTTGTTTTTTTTTTATCTCGAATGAAATAACGATAAAGCACTAATGCAATGCATGACCTAAACTATATGACATACGATGAATTATTAAAAGGTACAAAACTTCAAATAATTAAAAAATTACAAATAAAGAATCAACTGACTCGAAATAAAAAGCAAATTCGAAAATAGACTTTAGTAATTCCGAAACTAAAGGGAATTTTTTCCGACACTCTCGTCATCTTGATCTTGCTGGGCTTGGGCCACCGTCTGACCCTGGACATCACCCCTCTTGCAAGGCCCATATTTTGGAGCGGTTCTGATAGCCCATCGCCTCTTCCTGATCCTCTTATGGAAATTGTCGATCACGACGATCCTATCCATCTTTCTAAATTCCTTATGACCCAACTCTATTTGGCCCACAACATCGGGCTTTTCCTGGTCCATCTAATCCTAATAATCAAAAATTACATTACAAATGAAATGGCATGGGAGACATGGGATGACAGGCGAGATGACATGGCAATATGCGGAATGAATTGGTCATTTTTTTTAGAAATTCGAAATTTTCTAACTAAAGACCAAACTCGCCATTTTTATTCATCTTTTTTTATTTTTCGATTTTTTTTTTTCGAAAATTACATCCATTTTCCCATTAAACTCGAAAATCGATCTAGGATTTGCCGCCAATCACTATCAAAGATATTCGCGTGCTTTCCATGTTTGGAAATCGGGATCGACATCTGTTAAACGTGCCTTCCTTATTAAAAATGTGATCGGATTCACAATTTCATAACTCGAATTTTTCCTTACCGAAAACTTTCAAAAATATTCGCGCGCTTTCCATATTTTGGGAATCGGGATTGCAATCAATTAGGCACGCCTTCCTTTTTAAAAATGTGATCGGATTCAAAGTTTCCTAGCTCGAATTTTTCCTTATTAAACGAGATCGATTTGAGACGGGAAACTAACCTAGATAAGGCAACCACAGAATTTCAATCAGAAAATCGAATCCAATCAATTTCCATCAATTAGGCAAGCAATCATACCAACATGGCAAGAATTCGACAATCCGAAAAAAATTAAATCCTTATTTCCAAAAAATTCAACCGTGCCGATTTAGCATTTTTTTTGTATCAAGCCTGGCAAATCGCACCCGCAGGGTAACGGGCGAAACTGACCATAACTCGATTTTTTGTTTAGCGAAAAGGGCTTTCGATTTTGTAGATCCGCGAAACATGCAAAGGTAACTAAACTCAACTAAACTAAAATCAACCGAGCATGGCAAATCAAACCAATTATCAACCAAAATAGGGATTAAAAATTGTACCTAAGCCGAGCTTCCTTTCCCTATTCGAGTTAAGCACCCCCAAAATCGATTCGATACCCTGCGAAAATAAGAAACGATAATGAAAATCGCCAAGGCCGAGGATGACGGCGACTAGACGGCCGGCCAAGATTGATGTCGATCGGGCGATAGGCGTGCGGCTATCGAACAACGGCTTAATTATTCCTCGAGTGGCCACAGACTCAAGCGAGACAGGCGTCGACTCTTCTCAAACTGGATGAATGGTGAGCGGCGATCTTCAATCGACCTAGGGTGTCCGGCAACATCCAAGAGATATTGTTGAATGGCGCGGCGATGTTGAAAGGAACGAGCAACAGGAGGTAGCCTTCGGGGATCACGAGCAGGTAACGAAGTGAAGGCGGTCGTAATTGGCGATAGAGAGATCGGGAGGAGGAAAGAGTTGGTGTGTCAGAACAAAAAAAAAAAATCGTGAAGGCCAGAGAGAGAGAGAGAAGTGTTGATGTGTGATGGGCAAAAATGGCGTGTGAGAGAGAGAGAGGTGTATGGCTCAAAGAAATGGATGGTTGTCAGGGACGAATTCAGAGAGAATCGCGAGAGAGTTCGCCAGAGAGAGAGTTGACGTCCCCAAATCCCGTGAACCCCCCCCTGCAGAATTTTTTCGATTTTTTTTTTTTTATGGAGGCCGAGTGAGTGCGATAGGGAGCGTGTATGTGTCAAAAAATTTTGTCGTCGTCCTCGTAACCTTAGGCTTAGTGAGATATATATAGATGATACTAGGGTTACGCCTTTAGGGTTTAATTCTAGCCGTCGACTCTACGGATTTCCGACGCGATATCCACCGTAGGATCATAATTCGACGATTCTTGAATAACCCTATCGGACTAGGGTTTCTCAGATGGGCTCATTCGTGCAGACTTAAGGCCTAAGCGGGCTTTAATTAATTAACTAATAATTAATTAAAAGCCTTATTTTCACAAAATTAAAATGGACCGAATGAGATTTTAAATCGAGGCCATTATAATTTCCGGTAATTCCCCCTTTCATGATCGAAAATTCCCGAATTGATTTCGGTTCCGCTACCTGTTAAATTCTGCTCAATCAAGATCGCCTACGATTGATTGCCAATGCATGACTGACAAATGAAATATGTAATGCATGAAATTTTTTTTTGCGAGAATTAAGATTAACTCTCATTTTATGAAATAAATGAATTTTCCAAAAATCAAAATTTAGGTGCTAACAGCTTGCTCCTCTTTGAGTAGAAGCTCGGAGAGGTTTCGCTCAAAGACCAAAAGTGGCACCTAAATTTTCATATTTTTTTATTTTTTATTTGGGAATGATGCAATGCAAGACTGAAAATAACATGCGTCTAACTTCTTTTTTCAAAGAACTCGCGCATGGATCGCGTAAGGTGTATCTGCTTCTGCAAATACCTTATAAGCTGAGGATTCCCTTAATCACCAGCGCTGGGAGGCTCTCAAGGTACTGGGCCCACCCGTCCTTAGGAATTTCTTTCTTCCTGACTCGGGACGACGCAAGATGTCTGTAGGCCGAATTTGCGAGTTCTGGATCGCAAATCGGTAATGCTTATGCACCACGATCATCCGCTCATCACGTGAAGCATTAGCTGTGAGTAAAACTTTCAAACCACGATTATCCGCTCATCACGTGGAACGTCAGCTAAGAATAAAGCTTTCAAACCACAATCATCCGCTCATCCTGTGGAATGTCAGCTGAGAAATACCTCTGCATCACGATCATCCGCTCATCACGTGAAGCATTGGCTAAGGATAAAGTTTTCGAACCACGATCATCTGCTCATCACGTGGAACGTTGGCTGAGAATTGACTTTTGCATCACGATCATTCGCTCATCATGTGAAACATTGGCCGAGAATAAAGCTTTCGAACCACGATCATCTGCTCATCACGTGGAATGTCGGCTGAGAATTAAGCTTCCAAACCACAATCATCCGCTCATCCTGTGGAATGTTAGCTAAGAATTGGCTTCTGCATCACGATCATCCGCTCATCACGTGAAGCATTAGCTGCGAGTAAAGCTTTCGAACCACGATCATCTGCTCATCACGTGGAACGTCGGCTGAGAATTAAGCTTCCAAACCACAATCATCCGCTTATCCTGTGGAATGTTAGCTGAGAAATGCCTTTTGCGTCATGATCATCCGCTCATCACCCGAAACATTGGCTGAGAATAAAGCTTTCGAACCACGATCATCCGCTCATCACGTGGAACGTCGGCTGAGAATTAAGCTTCCAAATCACAATCATCCGCTCATCCTGTGGAATGTTAGCTGAGAATTGGCTTCTGCATCACGATCATCCGCTCATCACGTGAAGCATTAGCTGCGAGTAAAGCTTTCGAACCACGATCATCCGCTCATCCTGTGGAACGTCGGCTGAGAATTAAGCTTCCAAACCATAATCATCCGCTCATCCTGTGGAATGTCAGCTGAGAAATGCCTTTTGCGTCACGATCATCCGCTCATCACGTGAAACATTGGCTGCAGGCCGGATTTGCGAAATGCTGGTATCGCAATCAGGTAAAAACTGAGTCACATTCATCCTTTATGTGAAACAGTGGACAGAATTACGAAATGTTGGCATCGTAATCTGAGAATATCTGAATCACGTTCATCCTTTATGTGAAACAGCGAACAGATTTACGAAATGCTGGTATTGCAATATGAGAAAACTCGAATCATGTTCATCCTTTACATGAAATAGCGAACAGAATTGCGAAATGCTGGTATCGCAATCTGAGAAAATCTGAGTCACATTCATCCTTTATGTGAAACAGTGGACAGAATTACGAAATGCTGGTATCGTAATCTGAGAAAACCTGAATATGGTGCTCGAGTTATGGATCGAGCGGGCCTGATTGTCTTCGGGGATCCTCTGTCTAGATCACCATACTTAGCTTGATACCTGCAACATTGAAGATGCGGTCATCCAAGTCTGAAAAAGAATCAGAAAACTTACCTGAGTTGACTGAAACCCGACTTTTATGATTTGCTGAATTGGCGTGCTCAACCTGTTCAGTTCATAAGAAAATGTTGTCTCGCATGAACTTTAATGCAAATGCAACAATTTGTGAGCTTCTACTTGCATTGTAAAGCTCCATTGGGGATTTTATCAATAAGGAAAACTGTCTGATCCTTTCAACAAAATTTGACCAAATAGAATGAGGAACCTTCAGTTAGAAAGGACTTTCTCTCACTCTCTTTGTAAAGGCTATTTGACCCGACCATTGATGCGGGCATAAGAATCACTCAGAGCTGTCCTCATCACACTTGATAAGGGTCCGGGTAATCTTGCAATTAGTATGACCAGACCAATCCATGAGGTCTTTTCAAGGACTGTAATTCAGGCTTGGTCAGAGGCTATTCAAATGGGACTCACATGAGTCACTAGGCCATGAGATGAAATCTTGATCAGCTGCATTGGGTTTACAAGTCAGGAACCCTGCCAAATGAGATAAAAATGATCTTGCTCGCACTACTTCAAGCAATATTTATAAGCACTTGAAACCCTATATTAACCCAAGTGCCTTAGTCTGAAGAGACTTTTGGAAATGGTTGTAATGTAGGTTCAGGGTAGGCTTGGAAATGAGAGGCCTATTTTCAACAAGGGTTCATGAAGATGAGAAAGTTGGTGATCATCCGTCTTTGACACCTTTGCACTTCAGGAATGGTCTTTCTTCATGGAATACATTTCGAACAAATTTAGGCGAGACCTCCCTTCTTTCTGAATTTTTTTTTTGAGAGAGCTCTTTTCTTTTTTTTTTCTTTTTCTCTTTCTTTTCGATGAGAGTAGGCGTTTTTGCCTCTCTCTTTTTTTTTTGCACAGTGAGCTCTTTTGAAAAGGAAGGGAGAGTCTCATCTGAATTGCCTACATGTTGTGCTGGCAAATTTTTCGATTTTCAATTTGCCTCATAGCACTTTGCTCATTTGTAAAATGGTTTGGAATGCTTTCCTTTTAGGATGATCACCAATTAGGTTTAGAGAAATGAATCCACCGCTCAAGTTGGGTTAAGCAAAGGAAGAGTGTATATGGGTATAGAAATGAAATGCTCTTCATCATGTCTAAAGCACTTGAGTTAACATAGAATTCGCATGCAATAAATACACTTGAAGATTGATGCAAGTAAAAGCAAGAAAATTCTATTCATGCTTTGAATTTTCTGAAATTTGCCCTAATGTGGGGTTGTTCCTGACAGGGTATGAAAACGAAACCACCGTTCAAAGGAGTTTAGCAAAGGGAGATCTGTAGTTTTTGGGTAGAGGAAATGAATGCCTCACATCATCTTGATCGTCATACTTTTCGCAAGATAACCCTTTCACCTTGTGAGTATGGAAATCTTCACACTTACTCACTTGGGATATGATATAGGACGTGTATGGAAATAGCTTGCCTTTCATCGTCCTGGCGTTCCTCATTCAAAATGATCAACATCAATTAACCAAACAAATCTCCAGATTGAAAATTCAGTGAAGATTTATAATGCAATTAGAAAGCAGGCAAAATGTGCATGAGTATTAAGATTTGCAAAAACATTACAATATCTCAAGTATAATATTTCTTGACTGAATCAGCATTGACCGGATTAGTGAAGACACGTCCATCCATTTCTGCCAAGATCAAGGCGCCGCCTGAAAGAGCTTTCTTCACTAAGTAGGGTCCACCATAGTTTGGAGCAAACTTCCCTTCTGGTTGTGGGATGATGGGCAGAAGCTTCCGCAGCACAAGGTCTCCCTCTTGAAAATGTCGAGGTCGTACCTTCTTGTTAAAAGTTCGGGCCACTCTCTGCTGATAACATTGACCATGGCATAAAGCTCTGAGCCGCTTCTCGTCAATCAAGTTCAGCTGATCTATCCTCTGTTAGATCCAATCTGCTTCAATCAGTTCTATATGGGACAAAATGCGTAGAGAATGAATCTCCACTTCGACCGGTAATACTGCTTCCATACCATATACCAAGGAGTATGGGGTTGCCCCGGTTGATGTCCGGATTGAAATCCGGTATGCCATAAGTGCGAACGACAACCTGTCGTGCCAATCTCGATAGTTCTCAACCGTCTTAGACAAGATCCTCTTGATGTTCTTGTTTGCTGCCTCAACTGCCCCATTCATCTGAGGGCGATATGGAGAAGAATGCAAGTGTCTGATCTTAAATGCTTTGAGCAGTTCTTCCACCTGCTTGCTATTCATATTCGCACCATTATCTGTGATTATAACCTCAGGGGCTCCATATCGAGCAATTAAATCACGTCCGATGAACTTTACCACATTTCGGGACGTGACCGTTGAATACGATGTCGCCTTAATCCACTTGGAAAAATAATCAATTGCCACCAGAATGAAACGATGTCCATTGGAAGCTTTAGGGTTGATCGGGCCAATCACATCTATTCCCCACATGGAAAACGGCCAAGGCTCGGATAACTGATGCAACTCGTTTGGAGGGACATTGATCTTGTCACCATGAATCTGGCATTTATGGCAACTTCTGACATGCTGTATACAATCATTTTCTAAGGTGACCCAATAATAGCCCAGCCTCATGATCTTCCTTGCTAGCATATGGCCGTTCATGTGAGGGCCACAGACGCCTTCATGCATTTCTGCCATTAAACGAATCGCTTCAGTCGCATCAACACATCTCAGCAGGATCGAATCGAAAGACCTTTTATAAAGATTTTCTCCGCTCAAGAAGAACTTTGAAGACATCTTCCTTATATATTTCTGCTCTGAAACTGTACTATTCTCAGGAAACTTCTGATCCTGGATATACATCTTGATATCTTGATACCAGGGTTTGCTATCTGGCTCATCCGCTACAACCATGCAGTAGGCCGGCTGTCTTAAAACTTCGAACTTTAGTGGTTCGACTTCTAATCCCTTCGTGACATGCAACATTGATGCCAAAGTGGCCAAATCGTATGCAAATTGATTTTAAGTTCTAGACAAATATTCAAACGTGATATCTGTAAAACTTTCCATCAATTTGTCTAAATACTCATGATAGGGCAGCAGCTTTGAATCTCGCGTCTTCCATTTACCAACCGTCTGGAGAATAATTAAGGCTGAGTCTCCAAATACCTTGAGCTTAGATATTCCCATTTCTATTGCTGCTTGTAAACCAAGAATACAAGCTTCATATTCGACAATGTTATTAGTACAAGGGAACACCAATTTTGCTGCTACTGGATAATGTTGACCTCCAGGAGATATCAGGACTGCTCCCGTGCCGGACCCTGACAAGTTTACAGCTCCATCAAAGTACATTGTCCAAACATAGTCTTTGACCGCCATAATTCGATCTTCAGGTCGATAAAGATCATCGTCTTGCCTCGGATTTTCCGCTAGAATATCTGCTATAACTCTTCCTTTCACCGATTTCTAGGGAAAATATCGAATATCAAACTCGGAAATTTGGATTTGCCACTTGGCCAGTTTGCCAACCAATGCAGGCTGATTCGGGAGATATTTAATGGGATCGCACTCCATCACCAAGAGGATTTGGTAATGCAGAGTGTATTGACGCAGCCTGTGTAATACCCATACCAATGCTGCGCTTGTCTTTTCAGCCTTTGAGTAATTTAATTCGGAGCCCGTGAATTTCTTGCTCGAATAATAGATGGCTCGTTCTTTAGCATCTCCTTGACTTTCTTGGGCTAGCATGGCTCCCAGTGACTCACTGTTTATTGTGAGGTAGAGAATCAATGGTTACCTCGGTGTGGGTGGCACAAGGACATGTGGATTCATAAGATGCTGCTTCAACTTCTCAAACGCTTCCTCACATTCTTCATCCCATCTAATAAGTACATTCTTTTTCAGGAACTTGAGAAAGGGTTTGGCGGTTTCTGTCAACTGAGAGATGAATCGGGAAATATAGTTCAATCTTCCCATGAGACTCCTAACTTCCTTTGCCGTGGTCGGTGGTTTCAATTCACAGATCGCCTTAGCCTTCGATGGATCAATCTCGATACCTCGGTTGCTGACAATGAAACCAAGTAATTTGCCACTGCTAGCCCCAAAAACACACTTCGCTGGGTTGAGACGCAATTTGAACTTCCTAAGCCGCTCAAATAACTTAATCAGAGTCTGGACGTGGTCTTCCCCTTTCCGGGTCTTGGCAATCATATCGTCGACATATACCTCTAACTCATTATGAATCAGGTCATGAAATAAAGTCACCATGGCCCTTTGATATGTTGCCCCGGCATTTTTCAATCCAAAAGGCATCACCCTGTACTGAAATAATCCTTATGGGGTAGTGAAAGTGGTTTTCCTCTTATCATTTTCGTTCATCAGAATCTGGTTGTACCCCGAGAAGCCATCCATGAAAGAAAACAGCTCAAATCCAGCTGTGCTGTCCACTAGAACATCGATATGTGGGAGGGGAAAATTATCCTTCGGGCTGGCCTTATTCAAGTCCCGATAGTCTACACAAACTCAAACTCGACTATCCTTCTTCATCAGTGGAACGATGTTGGCAATCTAGTCTTGGTATTGAGAAGTCTCAATGAATCCCACGTCTAGGAGTTTCATAACTTCCTCTTTGATCTTATTTTCCAACTCTGGTCTAGCTCTTCGTTTCTTCCACGCTACCGGATCACAAGATGGGTTGAGTGGAAGACAGTGTTCAACAATCGAGCGATCGAGCCCTGGCATATCTGCGTAGGACCATGCAAAGATATCTTGGTAATCCTTCAGGAGTTGAATCATCTGTCTAGCTGTGTCTTCAGGAAGGTTTGCCCCAATCTTGACTTCCTTAGGGTTTTCTTCATTTCCTAGATTGATAGACATGGTCTCATCTCCGGTCAACGGCTTGACCGTTTCATGTTCCTCAAATTCCCGACGTATTTCTTCATATTCGAGGTCGAATTCATCGAGGTCATAAACTCCAGAATCCATTAGATCTCCCTCCACATCCCTGAGACATAAAGTATGGAATTCAGAAAAACAAATAGGGTTTAAAGATGTATGCCCTATCATTTTTTGATGTGATTTTTTTCTTGGAAAGTGCTTCTTCTTGGCTTTTTTTGTTTTTCTTTCTGAAAAATTTATTTTACAAAAATTTTGAGACGAGAATCTTTGAAGAAGCCCAACCCTCGGTATCTTACCATTGACGACAATTTGTTTGACCGTTGGTTATCGTCATCAGGTTGGTTTGGGGTACTTCGACAAGATTTCAAAATGATGGATAAAAAATTTCTGTAATTTTATTGTTCTTCAAAATCAATTCATTACATTTATTGATTGAAAAGTGCAATACCGAAGAGAAAAGCCCAAACAATAATCAAAATGACTACAATTAAAAGAAAGTTGGAAATATCCCACGCATGGGGGTAACATAGGCTGGTTACTCTGAATCTAAACCCTCCAATGGATCGTCTTCAGAGTGCACATTGTTCGAGGGCCACGGTGGTCTGCGTTCCAGGTAGGGCTCTTCTTCAAGGGTCCCATCTATCTGCATAAGGTCTTCAAGCACAGCTCCTACGGTCATGTTACCAAACCATTCTGCCAGGTTAGGTATCTCACCATCCACATCCAGCTTTATAGGCTCTACTTCGGCTACCTGCTCCTTCACTGGAACATGGAATACAATCCCCAAATCGTCCTCATACTTGGACAACTCATCATATCCTCCAACCATCCCACTAGATCGAAAATTGACGTATAGGGGCTGTGGCCGATAATTGTCTTCTTGCTTGCTAAGCCCTTTCATTACTTGCTTGCCATGTCTCTGTCCCGGATAACTAAGGCCCGCCTTATGATTTTGACCTTTAAGCTCCATAGGGGTGCGGATTCCTTGGCAATGTCTTCCCAGTCCCATGCCAGGTTGATAGCCATTCCCTACCATTATTTTGGCCACCATAACAGAAGCGGCCGACACCTCGAGAGTTGGTAAGGGACTCTCAGGAGAGGCATGTATGGTATGTATTAGCTCGAACGCATGATACGAGCTCTCTTCATTTCCGGTCGGTTCCACATAGGGAATAGTTGTCTCGTTATAGATCTGATGGTCCTCCTCACCAAACACCGTCACCAGCTTCTTCTCAACTACAAATTTGATCTTCTGATGGAGGCTCAAAGGTACGACGCCTGCATTGTGGATCCAAGGCTGTCCAAGTAGAAGATTGAATGCAGAGGGAATATCCAGGACTTGAAATAAAATGTCAAATGTTGATGGTTCGATGAGGATATCTAGATTTATCTGCCCCAGAACGTCTTTCTTCATCCCATCAAAGGCTCTTACATGGGTCTTCGGTGACTGCATTTTAGCCAAGTCCACTCCCAATCGGTTCAAGGTGGCCAATGGACATATATTCAATGTTGAACCGTTATCAATGAGGACTCGAGAGACAAAGGTTTGTTTGTGCTTCACGGTAATGTGCAGGGCTTTGTTATGGCCCCGACCTTCTACAAGAATCTCATCGTCTGCGAAAGTTACTTGATCCTTCAACAGGACTGCCCCGACAAATTCTTCCAGCTTCTTTTGTTCGATGTTTTCAGGGACATGAACCTGTGCCAGGACATTCTTTAACGCCTTTTGATGCTTGGGTGAGGTTTGCAACAACTCAAGTAGAGAGACTTGAGCTGGCGCTTTCCTCAGCTGATCTACAATGTTATATTCGCTAGTCTTAATGACCGCGAGAAACTCCTTAGCTTCCTTTTCTTTGACCAGTCTAGGCGGCTTGTCTTCATTGTAGGTTCGTCCTGACATAGTTATAAGAGCTAAGTCATAGGACCAAGGGACTGCCCGATGTTGACACCTGATTTTTGACCATTTACTATTGTGCTTTTTATTCTTTAAAATTAATTAAAAATATCAAAAAAGGTCATAAAATCACAAAATCAACTTTGGAAGCCTTGGCCTAGCCTCGGAGACCAATTTTGAACAAAAAATATTTTTTGGTATTTTATAATATTTTTCGAATTTATTTAATTATAAAAATACCCAAAAAATCAGAAAAATACCATTCGTGGTCAGAAAAATACACAAAAATATTCAATAATTTTGTTTTAATTTCCTATTCAAGTTTGTTACTTTAAATCTCAAAAATTCGGCTCGGGTCACCATGTTACTTCACAAACATAAACCCTGACCGAGCTTAAAAAAATCCCTTTTGAGTCTTTTAGTTTTCAATTCTCACCTTGTGTAAGCTATGACATTGGATTCTAAAGTCTTGAAGTGCAATTAGGTCAATTGGCCCTCCAATTTGATCAATTTTAACCAAAAGGGCTTAATTGCATAAAATTTTTTCAATTTAGTCCCTGGTTTCACAATTTTTGAAATTAAATTTCATACGGGCATACCCATTAAAATTAAACATCTCTACCCGAGATTTTTCATCATGAGGAATCCATTGGTGGCCTCAATTTTGACTAATTTGGTCATTTAGGCCCTCGATTTAACAAAAATCAATTTCGGATCCTAGGGACAATTTGGGGTTTTCACTAAATTTCAATCAATTGATTCGCGAAAATACCAATATTCGATAGTAAACACGTCAAGGAGTCCGATTTTGCCATCAATTTCATGAAAATAGGTCAATTTGGGGGTCAATTTGATCAAATTGGCCGAACTGGGCCGGTCGGGTTAGACCCGACCCGACCCGGTTCGACCGGGTCTGCAACTAAGTTGCAGACCCACCGGCCGAAAGCGCGCCATGAACGGGGGAGCAAGGTGGAGCCGCGGCATTCTTTTTTTTAGGGGAAAGGCGGACGACAACGTGTCGTGGGAGACTCAGTGGACGTACTGGGGGCCGCGATAAAAGGCCGGTCGGCCACGAGTGGGAGAGGACCTCGGTTTTGGACCGAGCTCGGCCGAGAGAGAGAGAGGAGAGACCGAGGGAGTTCGAGCGAAAAGGGAGCGTGAAGGAGCATCCCCGAAGGTTCAGTGGCTCGGGCCAACCACCACCGGAGCTCCAGCCATCGTCGACGAGCCCAAACCAGGTCGGTTTTCTTCTCCGACCATCACTTCACACACGCACACCAACTATTCGACGAAATGCCACAATGACTGTGACATTTTGTAACTCTCGGCCGTGACACCCCGGGCCTCATTTCGTGCGGCTTTGATCCTAATACCGCCCTAGAACCGACTCTAAGCCCGTTTATGTGTTTATTTTGCAATGAAAACCATCGAGAACAATGGCCGGAGCTTCGTCGGCCACCATTCGGACCGAGAGCTTGCATCGGCGAAATCAGCGGTCACCGACCACCATGGGATCTCAGGTAAGCTTCTAAACCTCCACTAGATGCCATGTGATGGAATGAAATCAAGTTTAGATAAAAAAAAAATTTGCGAATGGGCTCGCCGGCGCCGGTTCGGGGGGGGCTCTATTTGAACCGTTTTCCGACGTTGTGATCGCCATGAAATGGTCGGGTGTTGGTCTCGATCCGTTGGGATTTGATTTGGTGTCAAATTATGGGAGATTCGGTGACGTTTTCACGTCGGTTCGGGCTCTCCGGCGAGGTTCCGGCGAGGGTCGCTGGGTTTTGACACTGTTCATCGTCTTCCCCGGCGATCCTCCGGCCGGTCAACCGGTCAACGGCTGACGTGGCATGCCACGTCAGCAGCCACGTCAGCCGGGTGGGGGCCGCGGCCATAAAAATAAAACGCCCAGATCGGACGGCCGTGGTTTCGCCACGTGTCGCGATATGGGATTTTTGGAAAATTAAAATATTTTTCAGAATTAATAAACGATTTTCGAATAATATAAAAAAAATTCAAATCGGATGGCTCAGATTGGGCCAAGTGGCGCTCAGAGGAGCGTCTGATCTTGTCTGAGATCGGACGCACCAGGACTGGCCACGTGGCATAATCTGGGAGGTCCGTTTCATGGGATTTACTAAAAAAATTAAGAAAATGATAAAAAAATCAATAAATCAAAAACGGCGTCGTTTTCTACGAGGCCGGTTTCGGCCGTGGGATTGGGCCGGGCGCCCGCGAGGCGCGGGCCGGGTCTGACCCGGCCCGGAAAATAATTTTAAATATTAAAAAAATTCAGAAAATAATAATAAAAAAATAATAAAAAAAATTCAAAAATCAATAAAAAAAATAAAAAATCACAAAAAAATTCAAAAAAATTTGAAAAATTCAGAAAAATTCTAAAAAATTCCAGAAAATAGGAAATGACCACTTTCAACTGGCCACGACCGGTTTCGGATCTTTTGACCCCCGATCTTTCCAAAAATGACGATTTTTCCCTTCCGGCAAACCGTCTTCCAAAAAAATTCTAAAAAATTTCAGGAAAATCCCAAAAAATAGGAAATGGCAACAAACAACTGGCCATGGAATATTTTGGGTAATTCGGTATCCAAACATTCTAAAAGTTGACGATTTTGCCCTTCGGGCTAATCGCCTCCAAATCTTCCCATTTTACCCCTGGTCCAAAGTCACACCTTCCTTAAGCCCTTATGGCTATACTAGGAAGCCATTGATCTGAATTGATGGGCATTGATATGATTTATTTATGCATTTGATTGCGCTTTCATTTAAATTGATTGTGATTGATAGGAATAGTCTTCCAATCTGCATGAAACCCTGAATCAAACCTACCCCACCCAAAATTGCGCCTGCATGAACTCTAAGTTAGGAAAATCACTCGCATTAGGTACCGAAAGGGCGTTGGTAATGACACCAGCGTAATCAAGTCCCCGAACCCAAAATCTCTGGTTCCGTAGAACTGATCGATCTCTCCCAATCGATCAGTAAGGTTTCCGGTCTACCCTCCAAGAAAGACCGGTGGCGACTCCAAATGCATGCACAAGTTGCACATGCCACCACGACCACACTGAAGGTCGAAAGCGATCGACTCTTATCGTCGAACCCATTAAAGGAAAACTCCCGCCGCGATTTGGTATGGGCCTGGGAGGGCCCGCGCCGATCCAAAGACTCGCGATCGGTAATCCATTAGCCGCGTCCGCTTTTCGGACGGGTCGCGACACCCGACCATCTGAATAAGGGAAAGGCTGTGGGGTGGTAAGTATCAGCTCCTCGTTCACCACCAGCCCCAGATCATCATCTGAAGCGTCTTGTAGAGGGGGCATATCTGTTAACTCCGGATCTACTTGAGCTTCTATTTTAATCTCCTCGATGGGAATCGTTACTTCAGGTGGGGATATAGCCAATGCCGCCAGCTCCTATTCCCAGTCAATAACCATTCCAGAGATGGTAGCTAGCAGTCCAAACTGGTTCATCCGAACCACCAAGCCTTCTCTGCTCAATTTAGTAAACATCTCCTCCAGCTGAGTTGAAGTCACTAATTCTCCTGTTTGATAATAACCCGCCCTGATTAGGACGTCAAGAGCTTCAGCAGCCTTGACCTTAAAGGGACCTGCTGTGCTAATTTCTTCTCCTAAAATAGCATTGATGGCCCTGGAATGTTCAGGTAGGGGATTCTTCTGCACGTTGGGCTGCTTATTGGGTAGCGAGATTGCCCCAGTCTCAATCAGATCCTGAATACGATTTTTCAAGACGAAACAACTGTCTGTGTCGTGGCCTACTTCCCCACGATGATAATCACACTTCTTGCTCGGATCATACCACTTTGTGTTTGACGTGTTTGCTCTCATTGGCTCTGTAGTTAAGAGCCATTTCTTCTGCAGGATGGCCCAAAT
This sequence comes from Rhodomyrtus psidioides, assembly GCA_021437785.1. Classification (NCBI taxonomy): domain Eukaryota; kingdom Viridiplantae; phylum Streptophyta; class Magnoliopsida; order Myrtales; family Myrtaceae; genus Rhodomyrtus; species Rhodomyrtus psidioides. The sequence continues at coordinate 877,332 of JAILYB010000169.1, read as the reverse complement.
CTGCGTCAAGGTCCCAGGGAGTAGGCTGAACTGCCGGTTCCTCCATGTATCTCTCCTCTGGCTACTACTAGCTCTCCGTTCGTCAGGGAGTTGAATGACGGGACTCTGAACCACTGGTTTCTGCGTGTACGCCAAGTTAACCTACGTGGCTGCTGGTTCCTTTTTTGGTGCAAAACGCTTCAGACCAGTTCCACTGTCTCCATACCAGCCTCTCTTCCAGTTGCTTTCCACCTCCTCAGCAAAGGAAATAAGGTCGGAGAAAGAAGCGACCGCTGATATGAACACATGCGCTCGTACATTCCGTGGCAGGGTAGAGACGAATAGTCTCATCAGTTCCCGTTCGGGAGGTACCGGTTTCAACTGTGAGGCGAGACTCCTCCATCTGGTGCCGTACTCCTTAATCAACTCACCTTTCTTCATTTCGACCGGCTCCAGATCTTGTGTTGTGATGGCCACATCAATATTGAAGCTGAAATGCTGCACGAAATCATTGGCCACCTCGCCCCAATCATCTTTGGTATAGACCTCATAAGCAATGTACCACCTCATGGCGGCTCCTTTCAAGCTAGCCTGAAACGTCTGGACCATGAGGGCATCATTTGTAGCATACTTACCCATTCTAGCCTGGTAAGTCTGGATGTGTTGCACAAAATCTGATGTGCCGTCATACTTTTCAAAATCCGGGACTTTGAACTTGTCTGGATAGATTGTTCTTGAAAAGGCTGAACGGTCAATTTTAGAGACATGCCGTGCACCCTCAACCTCTTTGAGCCTCTGGTCTATTTTGGCCAGCATCTTCGCATTATCATCCTTTTGTGGGATAATAGCTTCAGGCACAGAATAGTTCACCAGCTGGACAGATGTAACTTGGGTCGATGATTGGCCAACATGCCCTGAAGCTTTGGCAACCCCTTTAGCTTTTGTTTTGGCCACGACAAGTGAGGCTATAACTCCAGGCATGTCCTCCTCCTCATCTTCTTCCTCCTCCTGTTGTAGGTCTACGTATAAACCCTTCGACTGAAACAAAGGGTTGGAACGCACGGGCGTAGCAGAAGGTAGTTGTTGAGCCAGAGATAGCTGGGATATCATTGTCTTCAGCTCAGCCAGTTGATCATTGAAGATCTTGGTTTGCTCTTCCCTTTCCCTTTTCATTTCCTGTCTCATTCTCTCCTCCATTTGGGCAATTGATTCAGCTGGATTGGTCATTTGCCTAACTTTGGAGCGAGTGTTATATGGATGCTGAGGAGGATCCGTGATATGCTTCCTAAGACAAGGAAATAAGCCATAATTAGTAACATGTTTCAAGCATGCCGGGCTGATCCATGACACACCCTAACTTACGGACTTCTTAAGACTCCCAACTTTGTTTGCGTTTGATAGAGAAAAACCTTTGCCATTGTAAGCACTTCGATTTGATTAAGAGGATCATTCATGGCAATCTGATATTTAAACAAATAAAAATATGAAATTCTCCATTTAATCACAATTTAACAACCTCATGAAATAAATTCTGACAAAGTCAAATTACAAAAAATAAATCCTAAAACAAATCTCTATAAAGACTTACAGCACTCAAAAAGACTAAACATCTCGAACTGTAGATCCCGGGGGAATCTTTTGAGCCTTGAGTTTCTTGTACTTTTCCTCAAAGATACGGGCCTTCTCCTTAGCTTTGGCATACTTCCTCTTGAGTGAACGGATTTTGAGACGCATGGTTTCCTGAACTGGAATGGCGGGAACCACTGGGAGCCACTCCTTTGGTATATCATGTTCCTTGATATATTTGAGAGAGGCGCAGTACGTCTTTACCCTTGCCTTGAGGATTTCCTTCGAAAATACAAGCTTCACTGGCTGATAACGTTCCCACATAGAACGCAACAGGGTGGCATGTTCCTCAAACCTCTGTTCGCTTCCTTCAAAGTAGATGCAGATCTTGCCTTCCTTTGGCTTTGGTGGAATTTCCTATAGGACACCATACTGACGGACTACCCTTGCAGGATGATATTCTAACACGCCTGAAAGTCCCAAGAGAGGAACAGGTGCTCCGTTTGGACCCGTGATCCTTGCCTCCTCCACCCTAAACCACATAGCACTCCATAGGAAAGTCACTGGACTGAGGTTTGATAACATGGCCAAAAGCTTGATATAGTGAAAGTTAGGAAGTCGACCTTGTTCATTTTTAAATTTCAAGAAATGGTGTTCAAGTTCTGAAATCAAGGGTATTTCGAGGTATTTTCCAAACTGAACATAGTGAGAAAAGAACCAAACTTGCAGAATTTCTGGAGAAAAACGGAGTGTCTTATCTTGTTTGGCCTTAAATCTATTAAGTGAAAGGAAAGTTTCTGCCAAAATTGCATTGACAAAATTTCTACCATCTAACACATCGTTGACAAAAAATGACATCAAAGGATCGACATGATTTGGCTTATGTGGAAAAACGATTGACCCGAAGAATAACATCATGAAAATTCTAGCTCTGCCAAATCTAGAAGATTCAACCCTAAGACAACTATCTAGGAATGAGATGGGGCAACTCCCCCTTTCTTGTTTCAAAATCTTAGCCACTTCATCCCTATTGACATTTAAAAACTCAGACAAGACTAAGACTGGATCTTTACCAAGTGGCGGAGCGACCAAAACTCGGCCCAGTGACTTTCCAACAAGAATACTATACTCTTCCAAGGTGGGAGTTAGCTCATGCTTACCAAAGATGAAGGTGGTAGTCTGTGGACTCCAAAACTGAACCAGAGCATGAACGAGACCAAACTGAATACGGATATGGATCAAAGGAAGTATTCGACCAATGTAGAATCTGGTTATCTCTCGGATATCCTCTCCCAGAAAATTCCACCATTCCTTCAACTTCTCCCTGGCTGGTTCAATACACCGGATATCTCCTTCCCCCATGATCTATAATTCGAGACTCTGACTCGCCTTAACTGTCATCGATCAACCCGAAAAGCATAAATAGAGAGAAAGGTAGAGTTCAGAAAATACCGTATTTAGAGAACTGAAACAAATAATCACATAGACACACAGATGAGGTCATGAGGTTCACTAACTAATAGGCTTCAAAGGTGGAGCCCCAAGGATACTCAGACCAAGCCAACTGGGGTTTGCGGCTGGATCGAGGTCCCCCGTAGACATCCAGCTCAGCCAAGTGAAGACCCGCATCACCAGGGTAAGTGAGGAGGGTACTCGCTCTCGGCACCGATTTAGAACGATTCAGGACTTGAAAAGGAAGACTCAGGCCACAGGGTAATGGCCGAAGTGTCCCTAACCAAGCACCATCCTAAGCCTAGCCATTCAGGTCCAACGGCGGGTTGTGTGTGCAAGGTGTAGTGTTTATCCAACTAAGGCATGCATAGCAGGTTATATCAAGACAACGCTTCTATATAAACTCATATACATAAACTCCTTCAGACTGCAAAACAAAGGTTAGCAGACACTCGTCCCTTATAGCTCCTAGCCTGCACAAAAAGGGTTAACAAACACCTCCCCTTATCACTCCAAATCTGCAAAAATATTTAACACCTTAAATGTGAGATTCAATCAATCCACTCAAGACATCCAGGGAATCTAAACGGCCTAAATCCTCTACAACTTTTAAATTTTTCGAAAGGTTCAGATAACTGAGTTAAGCATTCATATTTCTCGAAAAATAAAAAAAGTACGTCCCCATTGGAGTCGCCAAGCTGTCGCGACCTAAAAAATCAATTTTAGGTTAATCGGATTATTAGGCAAGTTATCGAGAACTAACCTAATGCGGATCCTTCCAAACCCTACCGAATCGCAACATGTGAAAAATTAGAACAAATGAGGAGTCGCCACTAATCGTTCGAGGTAGGCCGATTAGAAACCTAGATGAACTAGTGGGAGAACTAATTCACCGCTGCGAACCAGAGATTTTGGATCCGGGGATTTTGTTACGCTAATCGGCTTAGACTAACGCCCTTTCGGTACCTAGATTCCTTTTTGTTTTGGATTTTTCTTGAAAAAAATGATGACTCGAAAATCAACTCAAGGCTTTTGCCTTTTTTTTTTTTTATCTTGAATGAAATAAAGATAAAGCACTAATGCAATGCATGACCTAAACTATATGACATACGATGAATTATTAAAAGGTACAAAACTTCAAATAATTAAAAAATTACAAATAAAGAATCAACTAACTCGAAATAAAAAGCAAATTCGAAAATACACTTTAGTAATTCCGAAAATCCTAAAAAAAAACTAAAGGGAATTTTCTCCGACACTCTCGTCATCTTGATCTTGCTGGGCTTGGGCCGCCGTCTGACCCTGGACATCACCCCTCTTGCACGGCCCATATTTTGGAGCGATTCTGATAGCCCGTCGCCTCTTCCTGATCCTCTTATGGAAATTGTCGATCACGACGGTCCTATCCATCTTTCTAAATTCCCTATGACCCAACTCTATTTGGCCCACAACATCGGGCTTTTCCTGGTCCATCTAATCCTAATAATAAAAAATTACATTACAAATGAAATGGCATGGGAGACATGGGATGACATGCGAGATGACATGGCAATATACGGAATGAATTGGTTATTTTTTTTAGAAATTCGAAATTTTCTAACTAAAGACCAAACTCGCCATTTTTATTCATCTTTTTTTTTTATTTTTCGAAAATTATTATTTTTTTATTTTTTATTTTTATTTTTTTGAAAATTACATCCATTTTCCCATTAAACTCGAAAATCGATCTAGGATTTGCCGCCAATCACTATCAAAGATATTCGCGTGTTTTCCATGTTTGGAAATCGAGATCGACATATGTTAAACGCGCCTTCCTTATTAAAAATGTGATCGGATTCACAATTTCCTAACTCGAATTTTTCCTTACCTAAAACTTTCAAAAATATTCGCGCGCTTTCCATATTTTGGGAATCGGGATTGCAATCAATTAGGCACGCCTTTCTTTTTAAAAATGCGATCGGATTCAAAGTTTCCTAGCTCGAATTTTTCCTTATTAAACGAGATCGATTTGAGACTGTTGTGGAAATTCTCCTATATTTTGATTCTGACAAAACCTTCAAATAGAAATTGTTTAATGAAATGTATTGCAGGAAGAATGTGTAAGCAGCAGGTTGAGTGATTCCAATTTTGTCGCGCTGACCAAGGGTCAGATGGAAGCGCTTTTGACGAAGGGTCATATGCAAGCGCTTCTGATGAATGGTTAGATGGAAGTGCTTCTAACGAAGGGTAAGATGGAAGCGCTCTTGACGAAGGGTCAGATGGAAGTGCTTCTGATGAAGTGTCAGATGGAAGTGCTTCTGATGTAGGGTCAGATGGAAGTGCTTTTGTTCAAGGATCAGAAGGAGGTGCCCCTGACGATCTAAACAGTGATGGATGGATCACATCAAATCTCCATATTACCATTCAGTGCCAATTAATCTAACCCATGTATGGCAGGTTTCCGATCAAGGCAAGTGATATTCGATTGTCCTGATATTCCCTCTAATCAATTAAGGGACTTTCTATAATGGGATATCATCTTCTAAGGAATATATCCTTGGGAATCAACTCAAACTTATCACACTTATGGAAGCTGGAGATTCAATTGTATGGGCAATTGAATCAGAAGGGTTCAATGTCTTACCCAACGGTCTACATATCTTCTGAAGGTACAGTCTCGTTCAATCACGATTGATGACGTCCAATCAAGGATTGAAGAGCGATCCCTTGGCTGGAATCCAATGGCTAGTTCGGAGGCAGGGGAGTATAAAAGAAGAATCATGATGGACTAAAGGGAAAAAGAAGTGCGAACAACAATCCAAAGTGCAAGCATAATTTGAGTTTCATCCAAAGAGTATTCTGTGTACCCAAAATCCTTCACTGTGAAAATCTGTGTGAGAGAGAAACAAAATACTTGAGTGGTTGTAATCCTCTCGATTCTTCATAGTGAAATCCAGCCGATCGGCTGTCATCGTGGAAGAGTGGACGTAGGCTTGATCTAAGCCGAACCACTATAAATATCGTGTGCAATATTCTCTTCTCTAAACTCTTACCCTTGCGTTTAGATTTTCTGTACACTGTTATACGGTTCTTGTTCCTAATCGTACACTGAACTTTATTCATTCCGCAAGAAATTTCAATTTTGTTCAGAATCTCCTATTCACCCCCCCTCTAGGAGATATTGCTAGATACATCAATTGGTATCAGAGCAGGTTGCTCATTTTACGAAGTGTTTATTGACTTCAGAGTTAACGATCTACTATGTCTAGCAATCACTCTTCAGGAACAAGTGATTCGCACTTTGCCAACAAGCCACCATACTTTGATGGAAAGGGTTACAATATGTGGAGCAACAAGAAGAAGTGGTTCTTCAAAGCCTATGATGATCTGATGTGGGATGTCGTTACAAATGGAATAGTTCCTGCAAATGCTACAAATCCAACCTCTGCTAACGGAGTAAATACTATCACAACAATGACTGATACTGAAAAGGCTAAAAGAAAAGGCCTTGATTCTAAAGCTGTCAATGCTCTCTTTTGTGCCTTATCTACTCCCCTTTATAATCGTGTCTCAGAGGAAAAATCATCTAAGGCAATATGGGATAGACTTCATGTTACCTTTCAAGGAACAAATCGTGTGAAAGAAACAAAGCTCAGTATTTTACTAAGTGACTATGAAGCATTCGAAATGAAAACCTGATGAATCTATTGCAGATATGATAGACAAGTTTCAGACTCTGGCAAGTGGACTTGCAAGACAAGGCGCACCTATCGCTGAACCAATGCAAGTCAGGAAGATACTGCGTGGACTCACAGATGATTGGAATTACATCAAGCCATCAATTCAAGAATGCCAAACAATCAGACCACTCTCGGTGGATGAGCTAGTCGGAACTTTGCAATCCTATGAAACAGAACGAGCAAACAAAAAGGGAGAGCAGAAAGGTAAAAAATCTATTGCCTTAAAAACTGAAATTAATCAATGTTTTTCTGATATAGATGATGAAGATGAGGATGATGAAGAATTAGCCCTCATGGTCAAGAAATTCAGGAAGATGGCTCGGAAAGGCCGAAACATCAAAGGAAAGAAACCTTGGAAGAAGAGTGATGTAAAAATACCAAGCAACGACTCACAAGATAGCAAAGACGTGATCTGCTTCCACTGTAAGAAGGCAGGACATATCAAACCGAACTGCCCAACTTTGAAGAAGGACAAACTCAAGTATGAGAAGTACAAGAAGGCTCTAAAGGCAGAAACTTTAAGTGATTCTGATGAAAGCGAAAATGATTATGCAAACATCTGTCTCATGGCCGAATCAGATTCAAATTCAGATTCAGAAACTGAGGTATGTTTATCTGAACTCTCTGATGAAGTTATTGAATATATTGATGAATTGTGTAGAAACTACAAAGAAGCTCTTGAGAAAGTTTCTTGTTTGAAAAAGGAAAATGCTTCATTAAAACAACAGAATTTGTCCCAAAAAGAAAAAATTGATTTTTTACAACAAGAGTTTCACCAGATGAAAGAAAATCATGATTTAGTTTCAAAAGAAAATGCTTCCTTGAAAGAAAAAGGTTCTGATATATCAAAAAGGTTTTCACAAAGCTCAGCAACTCTGAATAGCATTATTTCAAAACAAATACCCTTCAATGACCGATCTGGGTTAGGTTTTAAAAGGGAAAATAGCCAAAGAAATATCTTTAAAACTGAATTTCGAAAACCAACGTTTTCCGATTACAAGCATCATTTTCATAAGCATTTTACTAGATCCTACATTCGACAACCTTGTGTGAATTGTGGTGATCCTAGCCATACTAAGGATTACTGCAAGAAAATTTGGAGACCTATTAAAAGGTCAAAATATACTAACACAGAAGGACCCAAGAAAACATGGGTACCAAAGAAACAGTAAGTTGGTTATTTATTGCAGGTACCAAAGTGAAGGAAGAACAAGTGGTTTATGGATAGTGGTTGTTCAAGTCACATGACTGGAAATCCAGATGTATTTATATCCTTCTCAGATTGTGATGGAAGAAGCGTATCGTTTGAAGGAAAGAACAAGGGAAAGGTCATCGGGAAAGGAAATGTAAAGATTGGGAATCTGATCGTTAAAGATGTCTCTCTAGTCAAAGGATTGAACTACAACTTGATTTCTGTAAGTCAACTCTGTGACTCTGGATACGATATTTGGTTCCAAGATCTAAAATGCACAGGTATGAGCAAGGATAAGAAGCAATCTTTCACGGGACGAAGGCATGGGAACATTTATCTTTTAGATATTAATGCTGACTGTGAACTTGCTAAATGTCTTATTTCTGTTAAGGATGAATCTGAACTTTGGCACAGAAAGTTAGGTCATATTAGTGTAAAACATATTTCAAAACTTTCCAAGAAGGGACTTGTTCGAGGACTACCTCCAACTAAATTTGAGAAAAGTGGACTATGTCATGCATGCACAATGGGTAAGCAGGTAAGAAGTTCCTTTAAGTCCTTAAATCAAGTTTCCACTAAGCATTGTCTGCAGCTACTTCATATGGACATCTTCGGACCAAATAGAACTCTAAGCATTGGAGGTAGGAGATATTGCCTTGTCATAGTTGATGACTTCTCTAGATTTACATGGGTTTCATTTCTTGCTCACAAAAGTGAAGCTTTCATATCCTTCTCAAAATTTGCTAAAAGAATTCAAAATGAAAAAAGGTTACACTATTTCCAGTTTGAGAACGGATCATGGGGGAGAGTTTAAAAATCAAAGTTTCTCAGATTTTTGCACTAAGTTCGGAATTCAGCATAACTTCTCTGCACCTTATACTCCTCAACAAAATGGGGTAGTAGAAAGGAAAAACAGATCTTTGCAAGAAATGGCCAGAACTCTTCTCATTGAGAGTAAAACTGCCTCTAACTTTTGGGCTGAGGCCGTTTCAACAGCGTGTTATATCTTAAATCGAATTTCCCTCAGACCTTTTTCTGAGAAAACCCTCTATGAACTTTTCAAAGAAAGAAAGCCTGATGTTGTATACATTCATGTATTCGGTTGCAAATGCTTTATTCTAAAGAATGCTAATGATCGAGTTGGAAAGTTTGATGAGAGATCAGATGAAGGAATCTTCTTGGGATATTCAACAACTAGCAAAGCCTACAGAGTCTACAACAAATACACTCGTGCTGTTGAGGAATCAGTGAACATCAAGTTCGATGAAAGCCACCAGGATGATGAAACTGAATTCATTCAAATGCATACACTTCATCAAGTCATAAACTCACGAGCAGACTCAGATGTGAATACGGGTTCGGAGAATGTTCAGAAGGAAACTTCCTCAGTTGAAGAAAGACCAGAAGATTAACAGAATGAATCCACAATATCCTCAAATGATGGCCTTGACAAAAACTGGAAGCATAAGTCAAGTCATCCAAAGGAACTTATCATAGGCAGCATAAGTGATGGCGTAAAGACAAGATCCAAATTCAAGCAAGCAATGAGCAACATCGCCTTGGTATCTGAATTGGAGCCAAAAAGGATTGAAGATGCATTAGCAGATGAAAACTGGATAAATGCAATGCAGGAAGAACTACATCAGTTCAAGGTCAACAATGTTTGGGAACTGGTCAATCGTCCCAAAAATCGTCCAGTAATTGGAACAAAATGGGTATTCAGAAACAAACTTGATAACAAAGGAAAAGTTGTAAGAAACAAAGCAAGACTTGTAGCAAAAGGATACTCTCAAGAAGAAGGAATAGATTACGATGAAACCTATGCACCGGTTGCCAGGTTAGAAGCCATTAGGCTACTTCTTGCTTATGCATATTACAATGACTTCAAACTTTTTCAGATGGACGTGAAAAGTACCTTCCTAAACGTCTACATCAAAGAAGAGGTATATGTTGAACAACCTCCTAGCTTCGAAGAACCTAAAGAAAAGGATCTGATATATGTCTTAAAAAGGCACTCTATGGATTGAAACAAGCACCTCGCGCCTGGTATGAAAGGTTAAGTAACTTTTTATCTCAACACAGCTTCACTAAAGGTAATGTAGACACCACTCTTTTCATTCAAAGAAAAGGTAAAGATATCCTTTTAGTTCAAATTTATGTTGATGATATTATATTTGGCTCCTCTAATGAACGTCTCTGCAAGAAATTTTCTAAAGCAATGCAGGATGAATTTGAGATGAGTATGATGGGAGAATTACGATTCTTTCTTGGTCTTCAAATTCATCAATCTCAAAAAGGAACATTCATATTTCAAGAGAAGTATGCATTGGAAATTGTGAAGAAGTTTGGTCTGGAGAATGGCAAGAAGACAGAAACTCCTATGTCTCGCTCCTCTAAATTAGATAAAAATGAAGATGGAAAGGACGTTGATCCCAAACTATATCGAAGTATGATTGGATCATTACTGTATCTCACAACTTCAAGACCAGACATTCTATATAGTGTCTGCTTATGTGCAAGATTTCAGTCAAGCCCAAGAGAATCACTCATATCAGCAGTCAAGAGAATAATCAAATACATAGGGACTTATCCCAACTATGGTTTGTGGTATTCTAAATCTTCTGATTTTATACTAAGGGGATATTCAGATGCAGATCTTGCAGGTTGCAAAGTTGATAGAAAAAGTACATCTGGAACTTGTCAGCTCATGGGAAACATGCTTGTCTCATGGTATTCAAAGAAGCAAAATACAGTGGCACTCAGTACAGCTGAAGCAAAATACGTATCTCTTGGAAGTTGCTGCACTCAAATACTTTGGCTAAAACAGCAGCTCAAAGACTATGGTGTTGAAGAATCAACTGTGGAAATTCTATGTGACAACACAAGTGCCATAAATCTCACAAAGAATCATGTACTTCACTCAAGAACAAAGCATATTGAGATCAAGCATCACTTCATACGTGATCATGTTCAGAACGGTGATGTTAACATTCAATACATTGATACGAAAAATCAACTTGCAGATATTTTTACAAAACCTCTTGATAAACAGAGTTTTAATTTTATTAGAAATGAATTATCCATCATTAACCTTCCTTCTTAAGTATACCTTAGAACTAGAAGTATCAGAAGGAGCGTCAGAAGGAGCATCAGAAGGAACGTCAGAAGGAGAGTCAGAAGGAGCGTCAGAAGGAGAGTCAGAAGGAACGTCAGAAGGAGCGTCAGAATGAGCATAAGAAGGAACGTCAGAAGGAGCATCAGAAGGAACGACAGAAGGAGCGTCAGAAGGAGTATCAGAAGAAGCATAAGAAGGAACGTCAAAAAGGCGCGTAAGAAGAAATTCACACTTTCTTTTAAAAAGGTCAGTTATCACTAAAAAACAAATTTAGGCAAGTTCCTTATATAAATAGACATCTCCAAATATCTGATTGACGGTGAATATTTGTTCTATTAAAAGAATTTCCTTTTCTTCTTTCTTTAGAAAATCAAAATTCTCTCTTTTGTTTCCAAAAATAACTGCCTCGTTTATAAAAACGCTGAACCTTCGCCTCTGTTCTCTCACTTTCAAAATTTCTCTCAAATCAAAACCCTAAAACCGTGTTCGAAGTCTCTCGCTCTCGATTTCCTCCTCAAAACAACACTCTTTCACTCAAAGTTTTAAACTTTCTACGCATCAATGGCTCCAAAATCAACCTCTGACTCGAAGAAGATGCTTCAGTCGAAGAAAACGTTCTCCGCCTCAACTGCAAGTGACGCAGAACTCACAAAAACCCAAATCAACGAACAACGCGAAGCTCTTCATCTGTCAAAAGATCTGTCTCTGTCTGCCTTTGAAGGAAAAGAATCTATGGCTCATTCTATTAAGCCAATGTATGATAGGATTAAGGCTGCATGAGATTTTGGTAACGAACTTAGAAAACTGCTGAAAACTCATTATTTCGATAGTGAGAGAGACCTATTGGAGTTTCTTAGCTTGCCTGGGAAAATCGTTGAACCAATTGCTGTAGAAAAACCTGCATCAATTTCTAGAAAAGGAAAGGAGAAAGTGGCAGAGACAAGCTCGAAACAAAAACCATCCCCAATTAGACCTGGCGGCACGAAGGCAAATGTGGAAGATGATGATGACATTCTGTTCAATGACTTTGTGAAAAATGTAGGCTTTATTTTGGATAAAAGCTTTCCTGATCCCTTGTTCCAGAATCAAGCTCACAAAGAAAGGTTTGAAGCAATGAAACAGAGAGGTATTATACCTCAAAGAGTATTTGAGTTAAAGTACTTTGACAGCAATGGCATCTATCTGAGGAAGCATCTAGAAAAGGTGAAGATAGATCAGTTTGTAACTAAGAGAGGCTACACTTTTCTTGATTTGGTAGCTTACTTCTATTCAAATCTTCAGTTTGTCAACTTCAACTCTCTGGCTTTCATAGTCAAAAGACAACAGTATTTTCTGACTGTTGATGAATTGGCTGCAATCATGAGAACCAGAAAGGGATATTTCAAACCCTTAGATGTCACTGCAGGTGAAGCTTTCTGCTTCCTGACTGGCAAATCGAGTTTCTCAAGGGAATCAAAGTCACATATTGCCTACACAGACTTTCCCCTGAAACATATCATGATGCAGAAAGTGATCATCGAATGTCTCAGACCCAAGGCAGCATCAAAGACAGATATATCAAAGTATGAGGCAAAGCTGTTATGGGGAATCTTGACAGGACAGAGGATTTCCCTTGCTCATACAGTCCTATTGCACATGTACAGATCAGCTCTCAAGCCAAAAGGCCAACTTCCTTATGCCGCCTTGATCTTCAAAATAATCAACTATTTTAAGATTGATGGCTTAGGTGCCTTTATCAATCAGGAAACTCCTCTGATGACTGCTGGAGAGACTATGGTAACAAAGATGGGGTACAAAATGACTCATGCTGGATGGAGAACAAAGAACAATGAACCAGTCATTGTGGACTTCGAGGAAGAGTCAAAGCAGAAATCTCCAAAGAAGAGAAAAGTCATGGCTGTTAAGGGGCAACAAACAGAAAGTCCTGCTGATAAGGACTCAGACGCAAGTGAGGAAGAAACAGGGGAATATGATTCTGAAGCTACTCAATCTCGAGGTGGATCAGATGAAGATGGTGAGTCTGAAAATCATAGTGCTGAGGGAGATGAGGAAGAAGGAGATGAAACAGGAATACAACCACAAGAAAAAGTTGTATATCCCTGTGATCTGACTGAGGAAGAATTCCTCACAATGTGGGATGAGGAGCAAGCTGCACGATTTGAAGATGACACAGAGTATGACATCCAAATTGTCAACTGTGATCATGAGCAATTGCTAGCACAAGTTCTAGCAACGTTGGCGTCAAAAGAACAAGAGGAAGAACAAGATGACATTGGAGCCTACTCTGTCTCTTCCACCAGGGCTACAATTCACAAAGATGCTGCAAGTCTAGCTTCAGCAATTGCCCGAGAAGATCAATTGTCCAGTGCACAGTCCATTCCAATAGATATTGATGAGGAAATAGTCTCCGTGCCAAGCTCAAAGGAAAAAGGGAAAAGAGCTATAATTCAGGGGGAGAAAGAGCCTGTGCCTGTTACATCATATGTTTTTCTCACTGAAGTCCTAGCTTCTCAAGCTTTCACCAAGGCACCAACTGAGGGGGAGACTCAAGAACCTGCACCTTCAAAACCACAAATGGAACTTCAAGCGCATTTTGAAAATCTTCAAAATACTCTTCTTCAGACGATGGCTGCAATGGAAACAAGATTTGATCAGAAAATGAAGGCTTTTGAACAGAAGACAGATAGGAAGCTGCAGGGTTTGACTAGTCAGGTGACTAAGCTGGAAAAGTCAATTGATCTCTATGGGAGAATGTTTTGTGCTGAGATCGCCAACATGCCTACATACACACTGGTCAGAACGGACAGAACATCTTCAAACCTGCCCTCTTCTCAAGCTGTGAGAGATCATGCTCAGATGATGAGAAGAAGCTATGAAGGACCTTCCCGAGTAGAGGCTGATAATGAGCCTGAAGAACATCCCTCTTCTTAAAAACTCTTATTTCATTTTCTATTCATATAGGACGCGTTATTTTTTTAAGGACCTTCTTATACAAATTTTTTCTGATGTTGACAAAAATGGGGAGAAGTTGAATTTACCTTTATGCAGTACTTTTAGCAGTCTCATTAGATTGCCCATAATTATATTTCAATTTAGAAAAAAAGGGGAAGAAGACCTAACTTACTTTTTACAGGACAATCTTACTCTGATCATGCTCTCCTATGAGAGAACACTTTCATTACAGGATCTCTAATGTTGATTACCTACAAGGAGTAAATGTGATGGTTACTCATTTTTATTTTATCACTGGTTAATTTTCCTTTAATCACTCATTTGTAATTTGCAACTGGAGAAGTTTTGTCACCATAAAAAATGGGGAGATTGTTGTGGAAATTCTCCTATATTTTGATTCTGACAAAACCTTCAAATAGAAATTGTTTAATGAAATGTATTGCAGGAAGAATTTGTAAGCAGCAGGTTGAGTGATTCCAATTCTGTCGCGCTGACCAAGGGTTAGATGGAAGCGCTTTTGACGAAGGGTCAGATGGAAGCGCTTCTGATGAAGGGTCAGATGGAAGTGCTTCTGACGAAGGGTCAGATGGAAGCGCTCTTGACGAAGGGTCAGATGGAAGTGCTTCTGATGAAGGGTCAGCTGGAAGTGATTTTGTTCAAGGGTCAGAAGGAGGTGCCCCTGACGATTTAAACAGTGACGGATGGATCACATCAAATCTCCGTATTACCATTCAGTGCCAACTAATCTAACCCACGTATAGCAGGTTTCCAATCAAGGCAAGTGATATTCGATTGTCATGATATTCCCTCTAATCAATTAAGGGACTTTCTATAATGGGATATCATCTTCTATGGAATATATCCTTGGGAATCAACTCAAACTTATCACACTTATGGAAGTTGGAGATTCAATTGTATGGGCGATTGAATCAGAAGGGTTCAATGTCTTACCCAATGGTCTACATATCTTCTGAAGATACAGTCTTGTTCAATCACGATTGATGACGTCCAATCAAGGATTGAAGAGCGATCCCTTGGCTGGAATCCAACGGCTAGTTCGGAGGCAGGGGAGTATAAAAGAAGAATCATGATGGACTAAACGGAAAAAGAAGTGCGAACAACAATCCAAAGTGCAAGCATAATTTGAGTTTCATCCAAAGAGTATTTTGTGTACCCAAAATCCTTCACTGTTAAAATCTGTGTGAGAGAGAAACAAAATACTTGAGTGGTTGTAATCCTCTTGATTCTTCATAGTGAAATCCAGCCGATCGGCTGTCATCGTGGAAGAGTGGACGTAGGCTTGATCTAAGCCGAACCACTATAAATATCGTGTGCAATATTCTCTTCTCTAAACGCTTACCCTTGCGTTTAGATTTTCTGCATACTGTTATACGGTTCTTGTTCCTAATCGTACACTGAACTTTATTCATTCCGCAAGAAATTTCAATTTTTTTTTCAGAATCTCCTATTCACCCCCTTCTAGGAGATATTGCTAGATACATCAGAGAAGGGAAACTAACCTAGATAAGGCAACCACAGAATTTCAATCAGAAAATCGAATGCAATCAATTTCCATCAATTAGGCAAGCAATCATACCAACATGGCAAGAATTCGACAATCCGAAAAAAATTAAATCCTTATTTCCAAAAAATTCAACCTTGCCGATTTAGCATTTTTTTTTGTATCAAGCCCGGCAAATCACACCCGCGGGGTAACGGGCGAAACCAACCATAACTCGATTTTTTGTTTAGCGAAAAGGGCTTTCGATTTTGTAGATTCGCGAAACATACAAAGGTAACTAAACTCAACTAAACTAAAATCAACCGAGCATGGCAAATCAAACCAATTATCAACCCAAATCGGGATTAAAAATTGTACCTAAGCCGAGCTTCCTTTCCCTCTTCGAGTTAAGCACCCCCAAAATCGATTCGATACCCTGCGAAAATAAGAAACGATAATGAAAAATCGCCAAGGCCGAGGATGACGGCGACTAGACGGCCGGCCAAGATTGATGTCGATCGGGCGATAGGCGTGCGGCTATCGAACAACGGCTTAATTATTCCTCGAGCGGCCACAGACTCAAGCGAGACAGGCGTCGACTCTTCTCAAACTGGACGAATGGTGAGCGGCGATCTTCAATCGACCTAGGGTGTCCGGCAACATCCAAGAGGGATTGTTGAATGGCGCGGCGATGTTGAATGGAACGAGCAACAGGAGGTAGCCTTCGGGGATCACGAGCAGGCGACGAAGTGAAGGTGGTCGTAATTGGCGATAGAGAGATCGGGAGGAGGAAAGAGTTGGTGTGTCAGAACAAAAAAAAAAAAATCGTGAAGGCCAGAGAGAGATAGAAGTGGTGATGTGATGGGCAAAAATGGCGTGTGAGAGAGAGAGAGGTGTATGGCTCAAAGAAATGGATGATTGTCAGGGACGAATTCAGAGAGAATCGCGAGAGAGAGAGTCGACGTCCCCAAATCCCGTGAACCCCCCCTGCAGAATTTTTTCGATATATTTTTTTTTTTTATGGAGGCCGAGAGAGTGCGATAGGGAGCGTGTATGTGTCAAAAAATTTTGTCGTAGTCCTCGTAACCTTAGGCTTAGTGAGATATATATAGATGATACTAGGGTTACGCATTTAGGGTTTAATCCTAACCGTCGACTCTACGAATTTCCGACGCGATATCCACCGTAGAATCATAATTCGACGATTCTTGAATAACCCTATCGGACTGTGGTTTCTCAGATGGGCTCATTCGCGCGGACTTAAGGCCTAAGCGGGCTTTAATTAATTAACGAATAATTAATTAAAAGCCTTATTTTCACAAAATTAAAATGGACCGAATGAGATTTTAAATCGATGCCATTATATTTTCCGATAATTCCCCCTTTCATGATCGAAAATTCCCGAATTGATTTCGGTTCCGCTGCCTGTTAAATTCTGCTCAATCGAGATCGCTTGCGATTGATTGCCAATGCATGACAGACAAATGAAATATGTAATGCATGAATTTTTTTTTTGCGAGAATTAAGATTAACTCTCATTTTATGAAATAAATGAATTTTCCAAAAATCAAAATTTAGGTGCTAACATTCACTTTACACAAAACGTACGTTGGGTGTAAGAAAACTCTTTCATAAAAAATTTCTCTAGAAAAACTTTCTCATAAAAAATTTCTTTGGAAAACTCTCTCGACGGACGATTGATTGGCGGATCTGGATCTTTTCTCATCTGCGATGGGGGCTCTTATGATGGGAGTGCGTAGCCGAAGTCCGATACCTTAACTTGGGGAGATCGCCAAGAGGGAGCACATGTTTGAGCCCATTAACATATCCAGTCAAACCCACCTTCATTCAAAAGCTTAAGCTAATGAGTTATGGGCCAACATGGATATATTAACTGCTCTACACCACTTTGATTCTCCGATGTAGAATTTATTTTTTACTCTTTAATACAACTCACTCACACGTGCATCCTAATAATCTCCCTTTCACGTGTGAGCTCAGTGTTAGGTCCGGTCCACTCCTTATTAATTCAGGTATCCTTCTACATCAACTTATCTCAAGTTGAATAGCCCAACTAAATAACAATGAAGTCTACCTTTGAGCCCACTCAGTAACCGCATGGGGGGCATCAACCATCGGCTCTAATACCATTTGATGGGAGTGAGTAGCAAAAGTCCGATACCTTAACTTGGGGAGATCGCCAAGAGGGAGCACATGTTCGAGCCCATTAACATATCCAGTCAAACACACATTCACTCAAAAGCTTAAGTTAATGAGTTATGGGCCAACATGGATATATTAACTGCTCTACACCACTTCGATTCTCCGATGTGAGATTTCTTTTTAACTCTTTAACACAACTCACTTACACGTGCATCCTAACATCTTAATCCGTGGCTATTGAGGTATGTTCGTTATTCGTAATATACTTAATAGATTAGTGATACAAGTCGATTCCAGGGCATGTAATTCAGTTTAATCCGTTGCGTATGTGTACATATTATATCGGGATCCATTCCCTTCACTACAGCTATCCAAATAATAGGAGGGAGTGTTTAGGAAATAATTTTATGTTTTTGTCTAAAACATAAAATTAAGTTAGTCACAAATCTGTCAAACAAGTTAAATATCCTTTTTGAGCTGTTTTGTGAAATACATCATCTTCCTAAAATGAGAAAAAAGAAAATTATCTACCATGATAAATATGATTGAAAAGAATGAGTTTCAATTTTCTTAACAACAGTCTCCATTATACTAACTATTTGCTAACAAATATTATTTATCTGGGGACAATGTTTGGCCCCTCTAGTGTGTTTGCTCCAGATCCAGCCCTGTCTTCTTTGCATTATACGGGGTTTAAACCCGAACATTGCACTACGATTCTCACTCTTCCCCAAAACCACGCGTCTTGACGCGAACAAAGCACGTGGGGACAATGAATCATCAAATCTTGAGTGATCGAGTAGCGCTAAAACGTAAGGACATTGATGTTGGCATGAGCTGCATTTTTTTTTTAGGAGATTTGATTTTTTCTGTGATTTGTAAAGGACTCTTTTTTTTTACTTAAGTCCGTCTGAATGTATATTTATGAGTATGTATATATTTGATGTGATGACTAAGAAGAAAAAGAAAAAAAAAGGGTAAGGTATTTAACCGAGGACGTAAGCACATTGCCGAACCTCATAAATTAGTGTGTTCTTCTATATTTTTTTCTTTGCTTTTCAACAATTGATTCAAACTTGTCTACTAAATTACTGTATTGAATAATGTGTAATTTTAGGGGCAGCAGCATAAACGATCTCTGAATTTTGGCTCAATAAGTAATGTCGTTTTTGAACTTTTAATTTATCAATATGTTTCCTGAACTATTAGTAAATGTTCAATATAGTTCATGTAATACATAAAAATATCTAAAAAAAATTTGGGACTACTTTAAACATTAGACCAAATGTTAAGGACCGCATTGAAATAATTTAAAAGTTCAAGGACAATATTGGGGAAAAGTACACTTTTAGTGCCAAAAGTTATGTATGGAGATCACTTTAGTGCCAAAAGTTTCAAACGAATCACTTTAGTGCCAAGTTGGAGATAAAATGATCACTTTAGTGCCAAAAATTTCATACGGATCATTTTAGTGCCAACTTTTTTTAAAAACGACCATTTAAGTGCCAACTTCTTTTAAAAACGATCACTTTAGTGCCAACTCTGATGTGCCATGTCAGCTTAAATAATAATAATAATGCCACGTGTCGGATTTTCGGCAAGCCACGTCAACTCTAGCATTGAAGTTGTTGTTTTTAAAAGAAGTTGACACTTAAGTGATCGTTTTTTGAAAAAGTTAGCACTAAAGTGATCCGTTTGAAACTTTTTGAACTAAAGTGATATCCGTACACAACTTTTGACACTAAAAATGTACTTTTGCCGACGATATTGCATTGGACCAAAGTTCATGAATCTTATTGAATAAATTAAAAGTTTATGGACGGCGTTAAATAGTAGGAAAAAAATCCAATCATCATTTGTGTCATTTTTTTCGTAATTATATTAGTAGGTAATTGACTTATTTAGGCACCCAAGAGGATTTTGTCGTTCTAGCGACAAATTTGATGATGAATATTGATATATTCAATGTTGAGAGTGGAAGTGATGTCTTCTTCCCGCTAGCGTAGTCCCATTAGTCCTCACATTTTTTTTCTTCTTTCCATTATTTTATCTTTGACGTAACAAGTCAAATAGTATATGTCTCCCGCATGGGCCTACCAGTGCGTCTACGATAGGTGGATGAAGTTTCAATTATTTCCATCTTATCTGTGCACCAGCCAACTTCTACCTGCCTCGAGATTTTCAAGCCTGAGAGGGCATGCATGTTGATTTGACTAATGCATGAGAAGATATACTTCAAAAATATTCTTTAAAGGTAATTAATTTAGTTGTTGATCATATCTCATCCACCACATCACGAGCTCAATATACATCGTAAGTGGCTCATATTGTATTGCCAAACTACGGTATATTTCATGTGAATAAACTTTATGGCTACAGCACCAATGGTCGAAATGTGGAATCATTATGACTCAAACCAAATATTACGGGACAATATTCTTAGCGCAAGTTGTCAGTGCTCATCCTTTTACTTATAAAAGAAATCGCGTGAGGAGATAAGACAGCTTAGAACCATTTTTTGGAATAGTCATGTTGAAAATGATAGGTCTATCGGATAAATATGATAAACTCGAGAAAAATCGGAATTACAAAGCTTCACCAGCCAGTTAGTTAAAGAAATCCCGGCCGATTTTTACTTTATATATATGTACACACACTAGATATTACTTTTCTTATAATAAATTCTTATGATTGCTATCGGTTTTCCAAATCATATACATTTTGGTGCTAGCCCAATAATTTTGGCTTCACGTGAATCATGAGATTCTAAAACCTTTAAAAAAGGTTATAATTGAATTAAATAAGTGTAGATGTCAATGGAGTACAACTGCAACTGCTCCTAGGATTATGTGATGAAGCAACTAGAAATTATATTATTGAACGCTAAATTAAAGTAGCAATCATCCGAAGGTTTTTGTTGCGATGGGGGATAAAAGTACCAAAAAAGGTTTAAAACTATTATTTGGTACCAATTTAATTCTAAACCTTTCAATCTGATCAATTTAGTCCTAAATCCTTTCATATTGGAACTAATTCAATCCATCTGGACAATTTTGGTTGAAAATCGCGGATGTGAACTATGATCGTTTTACATGGCAGAGCTAGTGCCGATGTGAACAACTATGATAATTTTATTAAAAATTAAAATTTTAATTATTTTTTTTCATTTTGAGCTGCAGTGGTCGTCAGCAACCCTCTCAGACCATTGGAGAGGGCTGACAAGCCCTCGGCAGATCTAGGCAATGGCTACTGCCTCGCTCGCGATTGGCGGAGCTGCAAAGGTCCTCGAGACCATTACAGCCTATCCCAGATCTGGGAGAGGGCCAGCGGACAAGGTGGCCCTCGCGTGGATCTGGTGAGTGTCGTGACCCTCAGTAGCGGCTGACAACCTTCCCTGCCTAAATGAAAGGAAAAAACAAACTGAAAGAAAAATAATAATGAAATGTCCACATTAGTAGGGGTGTGCATGGTCCAGGCCGGTCCGGTCCTGAAAATTACAATATAATGTTAATTTACAATCTATAATAAACCTACGACGGCAAGACAACCACGTAAATGCTAGGAGCACCCAACGTGTGTTCATTCCGGCCTTGAAGGCTTCACGTGATCTTTTATGCTCATAATCGACGCCCGCATGTGACCCGCTGAACTCAGGTGGGCGATGAAACTGAACTCGGATTTTATTTCTTTCTTTTTTATTTCTGGTTGTGAAAAAAAATAGATTTCTCAAATCTGCATAATGACTTGAGTTTCTGTCCTCATGCACGTACGTGCTTATTCTTCGTGCACGTGTCCATCATAAGAAACATATCTTATCATCAATTAAGACCTGGTTTTGTCCCAAAATAATACCAAAACCCAAATTGCTAAATAATACGTACAATGAAACCACTAAACTCAAGAGGTATGAGATGAGATTCATGGGCTTCTCAGAATGTTAAAAATAGGTTAACTTTAGATGTAGATTAATTTTTTTTTTTTTAAAAACATTGGATCTCCGGTCCAGGCGGGGGTGGTCCGGTCCCAAACCATGGACCGGGGACCGGACCGTCCAGTCACCAGTCCCATTTATTGGTACCGGGGATCGGACTGCCAACCTCAAGGACCGGACCAACTCGGCCGGTCCGAGCCGGTCTAGGCCGGTCCGGTCCAGTTTACACACCCCTACACATCAGTGTCAATAAGGTCATGTAGGACGATCGGTGTTCATATCAGTGATTTTCGATCAAAATTGACCGAATGAACTAAAGTGGTACCATTGTAAAAAGGTTTAAGAATAAGTCAGTCCAATTGAAAGGTTTAGGATAGATTTAGTACCAATGCAAAATGTTTAAGATTTTTTTGGTACTTTTCTCGAGGATCAGGCCATGTGATGCATGCATCATATGCATATACAGTTTGATAGATAATAATCTCTCTCTCTCTTTCTCTCTCTGAATGCTTTCTGTAAATTAGTTGTTATATCTCCACGAGTTCTTACGTGAAGGGGAAAATATCTATACACATATTTTAAAAGACGGAAAACCACAAAGACATCGTCGCATACTTGTGTATATAAAGGGTCCTGGGAGAGAACTCTTTCTAATCATATTCATATCACTCACTCTCTCCATCACACAGTTGAAGCTCCAGAATGACAGTCCACGGGAAGATGGAGATAGACTTGGAGATCAAGGCTCCCGCTGACAGGTTCCACGACGTTTTCAGCTGCCGGCCCCACCACATCTCGAACATTTCTACCGATAAGATCCATGGCGTCGATCTGCATGACGGCGCCTGGGGCAAGGTCGGATCTGTCATCAGCTGGAGCTACACCCACGGTGAGTACTCAAATAATACTATTGAAACGGGCCTTTATTTGATAACTTAAGCTTTTGTTGTCCATTGACCTCTGCAGATGGAGAGACTAAGGTCGCGAAGGAGGTGATAGAAGCCATAGACGATGAGAAGAACTCGACGACATTCAGAGTGATCGAAGGTGACCTGATGAAGCTGTACAAGAACTTTGTCCTCGTCGTCCATGCCACGCCCAAGGAAGGAGGCGGGAGCGTCGTCCACTGGACGCTGGAGTACGAGAAGCTGAGCGAGGAGGAGACTGAGCCCTACTCGCTGCTCCAGTTCTGCGCCCATGTCAGCAAGGACATCGATCTTCACCTCATGGAACAGGCTCAGGCTCAGGCTTAGGCCTAGCAGAAACTGAGGATCTGGACTTTATGTATATTCACTGCACTGGTTTACTGTCTCTGGTGAGTTCGATGCGACGTATGTTTGAACGTGTTTTACGATGTGTCTCTCTACTGAAAGGAATAAAGCTTGGGATATGTCATTAAGTGTGGTTCTTATGAGGAAAATTAATGGAATGGTCTTCAAACAGATCGCTGGATATCTCTAGTGTTTCCATGTGTTCGAGGGACTTTCATTAGTTGTTCAAGGGATGATGTGTGGCTCGGGTGAGCAACACCAATATTCAAGGGGCTGTTTTCCTATCCATCTCTGACCTGTAGATCCTTCTCACAACATCTTCATAGTAAACTTTCTTTAACAAATTTCACACGTAATAATTTTATCAGATGTAAAAATGGAATAAAGAACCCCAGTTTCATCACACTTGTGTGTGTATGATCTCAAGTGGAAGCCTTTCAGAGGTCGCCTGTGGCCGACGATCACAAATAAAAACCTCAGATCTTTTGCCGTTAAGTTTTGTGCATATTAAAGTAATAGATTAGTCGCCTTTAAACGTGTAGACCACCTGTCGTAGAGTGGTGATGGATGAATAAAACATGGTAATTTCTGGTAATATGAACTCGATCCGGGAAAATGGGTCTAAGAAAATGCTAATATTGAACATTGAAACATAACCAAGTCCAACTTATGGTGAAAGAACAATGTTTTGCTTCATCTTTTGCCGAGGAACTTTTCTACGCCCTGATATTACATTTCGCCATGATTTTACGCGGAAGAAAATTCATTTATTTTAACACGGAAAGGTCGAAACGGCACAGCAAAAGATAAAATTGGCATGCTGCAATTCGTTATTTATCAGAGGCAGACTTTTTGGATGCAAAAAAGTGAGAGCTAAATTCGGCTGTAAGCTTTAGCAAAAACGTGCCTCAGATGTAACAAAAAGTCCATTCGATATGTATGCATGAAGACTTATTATAGCATCCGCTCCCCCTCTCTTTAGGGTTTTCTCTCCAGCCGCCAACCCCGACGCCTCCTCTCTCTCTCTTGAAGATCGTCCTTAGGGACCCTCCCTCTTCCTCTCTATATCTCTATCTATCTTCCCATCCTTTCATCTTTAAGAATCTTCAAGACTTTTTCGATGATTTTGTGTGTTGGGTGCACGCAGCAGAAGTCCGATACCTTTTTCCGAGAAGATCGCCAAGAGAGAGCCCAAGTTCGATTCCGTCAATATATTCAGTTGGACCCACCTTTACTCAAAAGCTTAACCCAATGAGTTATGGGTCAACTTAGAAATATTAACTGCTCAGTACCACATTAAGTCTTCAATGTGAGACTTCTATAACACAACTCACACGTGCATTCTAACAATCTCCCCCTCACGTGTGAGCTCCAGTGTTAGATTTTTGCTTCCCCTTAATCTAAGTATCCTTCCGCACCAATTTATCTCAACTTGAATCTTCATCAACGCCCATCGGGCCCTCGATACTACACCACAACGTCCACCCGGCCCGAAAATCACGTTGGCTCCATCTCAATCTGAATCTCCATCAACGCACATCAAGCTCGCACTACTACACCATTTGTTAGGTGCACGCAACAGAAGTCCGATACTTTTTTGCTAGGGAGATTGCCAAGAGGAAGCCCAAGTCCGAGCTCGTTAATATATCTAGTTGGACCCACATTTACTCAAAAGCTTAAGTCAATAAGTTATGGGCCAACTTAGATATATTAACTGCATAGTACCATAGTAATTCTCCAATGTAAGACTTCTCTAACACAACTCACACGTGCATTCTAACATTGTGGATGATGTTCATGCGTTTAGTGGTCTCTGAAACTCATCTCTCACTGCGTTGAACGGCAAATTTATCTAATAGTGTTTTGATCAACTGTATTTGCTTACAGCTCTTCTATCGAGAGTTAAGAGTTAGATCTAAATTTGAGAGTTCTTCTATCCCAAACTAGAGATAGATCTAAGATTTACAAGACGTTATTTGTGTCTTTTCAACTTATTTATGTTTTTGTTGTCTCTGTACAGTTATGACGCGGGGATGTCAAACGTAGGCATACATCATCTTTTCCCAAATTCATAGTTACTATGGATGAAGATTTTGGTGTGTGCTCATCACGGATGACGACACGAGTTTCGGTTATCAACCGTCGATTTTGCTATGACGCTATAACATATTGGTTTTTTTGGAAGGAGGGAGTTGCTAGGGGTGAGCAGTTTCAGGTTCCGTACAGGTTCACCTTAAACCTACCCGTCTATATAGGTTCCTCATTTTTCGAAACCTAGAACATACCTTGCATACCTTGGAACTTAGAACCTATCATGTCCCAAGTTCCAGGGTCGGTTCCAGGTTCCACCCAAGTTCCACATATATTCTTAGTTGAACGATTACTATGACTAATTACATTTAATGACTGCCATTTACTACTAAAATCTACTAACTACAACTCATATTTAGACACACGAAAAGTATGAAACAATAATAAAGTAAAAGTCTCAATGATAAAGTAGTTCTGGATTAAATACTGATCATCATCCTTATGAAACATCTTAGAATGACGCGAAGACATATACTAAGAAAAAATATAAAGACTTGCGCTAGGTTCTAGGTTCCGATTCCAAGTTCCACCTACCTAGAATCTAGAATCTACCCATCAAAACAGGTTTCCTAATTTTTAGAACCTGAAACCTACCTTATGTACCTTGAAACCTGGAACCAATCGGTTTCCACCGGTCCGGTTCTATAGGTTTCAGGTTTCTGCCCTGAAACCATACTCACCCTTAGGAGTCGCTCCAAGGTATATCAAGTTGATTTATATTTCAAATTTGCACTGGGTTGTAACGGTATGTAATTGACTTTATCTTGAATTTATATACTTCTTTTTCAAGTGAAATAAAAATTTCTTTTGACGAAAAAAAATTGTGCATGAAAACAAAAAAAGGAAAGAGAAAGAAAAATAAATGAATAAATCAATCAATAAAAAATTAAAAATATTGTTAGAAATTTCCACATCAGTGCCGATCGCGTCACGTCAGCAATTTCCAGCCAAAATTGATCGGAAGGACTAAACTGACACAAATGCAAAAGGTTTTGGACTAGATTGGCAAAATAAAGGTTTAGTATTTTTTTTTTTGGGTCAGAAAAGGTTTAGTATTAAATTGACACAATTACAACATGTTTGGTACTTTTTTTTGGCAATTATCCCAGGAAAATTGTCCAAAAGTTCTTAAATCAATTTTTTTCCCTTAAACCTATTACATTTTTGCTAATTTAGTCCTAATTTTTTTTAATTTTACCAATGGAGTCCTAAACCTTCCAGCATTTTGCCAATCGAGTCCATTCGGCTAATTTGGAAAAAACACTAACATGAATGTCACATTCTAGTGACATGACCGACGTTGATGTTGAAAATTTTTGATGATATTTTATTTTATTTTTGTGCCGGCGAGGGTCCCCTACAAGCATCGCCAATCGCTAAGGCCTTGGGCAAGGTTGCTGGCCCCAGGCCAAGCGGCCCTAATCCAAATCTGGCAAGGACGAGCCTCGCCCGTGGCCGGCATAGCCGCGGTGGCCCAGGGCGAGGGCTTCATAGCCCTACCGACCGCGGGCAAAGCCATTGCGGGACAAAAAAAAATACACAAGAAAAGACAAAAAAAAGGAAAAAAAATTAAAAAAAAAATATCGACGTCAGGGAAACCACGCATGTAGGATAGACGCATCTACATCAGAGATTTTCGGCTAAAATTGGTTACCTAACATCTTAAGTGAGTTAGGTCGTCGTCAACAGTCGGAGGATGTCGCCTCCATCGAACGCTGGACGCAGCCGCCACCTATCGCCGGTTATTGCTGGTGTAGGAAGAAGGAAATTCAGATATTTCCTAATAAACCCAATTAAAAAGGAACAAGGAAACTCGGTCCTGTTATTGTAGAGCCGTAGATCACTGAAGCCAGTAGCTATAATAAAGGTCAGAAAACATAGGTCGTTGCGACCGTTAGGAAGTGGATCGGCAAGCTACAGAAGTAACTGTCAACATTTGATAAGTAATGCCTCTCGAAGTAACGGGTTTGCATAGTAGCTGCTTCTAAAAGTCACGTAAACGTGTTTGCTTTTTGTTGAAACCATTGTTAACTATAGGAAGTAGTGCAACTAGCTGAATCAGTTGGTCACTTTTATCCTCCCGTGATCTTTATATTTCAATGCATTTTCACATGGCTAGTCACGACTGCCTCCAATCTCACTACTTTTAATTTTCCCATCAATTCACATTTCCCGTTTAGGGGTCAACAATGGACCATCCACGTCATTTGTCAATTTATATATCGATCCACACTTTGAAATGTTTTTCGTTGGTAACTTTTTTGGCGAGTACATCATCTTTCTCAAATGCGGGAAAAACAAAATTTGTATTCCATGATGCATGTTAATTCTTTCAATTTACTTAACAACATTCTCTATTATACATTAGATACGAAAATATTATCCATTTGTGGACTATATTTGGCCACCTACAACATGTTTGCTCTAGATCCCTCCTAAGTTCTTCTTTATTCGTCAAAGTGATTGAAAATTGACGAAAATACATCGAAAGACTTTAAAGAACCTAAGTTCTCGGCAATACAGATTTCAAGCTTCATATCCAATTGCGAAATCTCTATTGGATCTTATATAACTTCATGGTGGGAAAATTATACATGGATTAAACCCGAACAATGAACTTCGATTCATGTACGCTTTCCCAAAATTAAGCAACTAATCGTATCAAAATCACACGTACAATTTTAATGACATGCGTGCCTAGAGGAGGAATTGTTAACTCTTTAGTGATTGAGTACGGGTAAAAATAAGGATTCTAATTAAAACTCGTCAAATAAATTACTATATTAAGTCTTCTAGCAAGTAACTTACTCATTCGAACAGTCACGAGGAGTCTGTGGTTCAATTTAATAAATTTAATGAATTAATCGCTACATATACAATATTATCATTTGAAGTGAATTTTATGTCGCAACTTGTGTAGTCCTATCCGTCCTCCAGTTTTTCTTCGCTACATTATTTTAAATTATATGATACATCAAAAAAAGTTTGTATCCCTTGCGTGCCTACCAATTGAGTCTATGATATATGGATTAGGTTTCAATTATTTTCCCCAGCTACTTTTAATTTGCCTCGATATTTTCTAGCCTGTCCAAATCTTTGGTGGGATCCGGTCAATTATTATTATTATTTTTATGAAACAGAGGATATGCATTATAATTTAATTGATGAGTGAGAAGATATAGTGTTAAGTTTTCCACGAAATCACTAGCTCAATTCATGTCGGTCGCAATGACTTGTACTGCTTACCAAACTTTGAATACTTCATGTGGAGAGTTTTCGTAATTGTTAGCGTCTTGGTGTGCTGCAGTGACGGCATGCCAACTTCGAATCTATGGATGGTCCTTAATGCGAAGTATTTATGGTTAAATCGAACCATTCATAGTGAGTGTGGGACTCTTATGATAATGGCCAAAGCAGTCATTATTGCTCGTGCTGCGTTAGCCAGCGAGTACATACCTCATGCGGGGAAATGTTGTGACTGCTAGTATAATGATGGGGCTACAATAAGTCAATAACGGGCGCACTAATCTGAGATCTAAAGATAAAGCAACGGTAGGGAGTAGTTATGGTTCAAACAAAATCATAGTCACTATTTACATGCCTGATATTATTTTACCAAATCATATATTTTTTTTAATTCACATAGTGGCAGTGGGCCAACAATTTAGGCTTAACGTGAATCATGTGATTCAAGAATTTTAAAAAAATAATTTAATAAGTTTAAAGCAGCAATCATCCAAAGTTTTGGAGATTAATTTCGCATCAAAATAAGCTAGTATTGTATAATGTGAAATTGTGACGGAAAAATGGAGAAAATTATAATTATATTTCTATTGTAATAATGTCAATTCAGTCCTATATTTTTTTTCCCGAGCCCTAAATCGTTTATATTTGTGTCAATTCAGTTAATCCGGCAAATTTTTACTAAAATTCATTGACATGGATGTCGATCTTCCTACTTGAAGTAGCTGGCAATAACATGGATAATTTTAAATAATATATTATTATTATTATTTTTGAATTTTTGCTTTTTTCTTTTCTATACCTTTTTTTCTTTTTCTTTTTTTTTCTTCCCTTCCTTCTTTCTCTAGTAGATCGCCGAACCTGGGTGATTGGCCAGAGCCGAGAGCCGGCTAGATCGACCATGCCGACCTCCCACAAGGCTCGCCTTCGCCGGCCACTAACAAGGCTTAGCTTCTGTAGTTCTTTGATAGCTTTGTCAAACCCTAGCTCGAGCTTCTCAAGAAGTCTCCATCCCTCTTCTCATTCGACAAAGTAACTCTTCAATCTTGGCTTGACCTTATCTTAGTGTTGCGCCTTTAGGACGAGCCTCTGACGTTGCTCCAACCATTGAATTTACCGTCCCATCGATTGCTCTGCCCTCAAACCACTAAGGCGCCTATTGTTGTAACAAATACGGAAAAACAAACACAGAACACAAGGATTTACATGGTTCGATCAAGGTGATCTACGTCCACGGGCGAGACAAAACAAGATTCCACTATAATCAAAGAAAGTACTGATTACAGAAGTCGGTCTTATCTAATGAACAAAAGCACACGGCTCACAAATCTCTTATATACAGAAACAACCTCCATATAACAAAATAAACCCTAGCCGCATCATAGAAAGAGTCCAATTTTTTTTAATCAAGTATATAGCATTTTGATTGTCACAAAAGACAACTAAATTGTCTTCCTGGTGGAGCCCAAGTTCCTGAACAAGATTCCTTGACCAAATAGCTTCTTTCACTACTTTTGTTGCTGCCATATACTCTGCCTCTGTAGTAGACAAAGCAACTGTCGACTGTAAGGTTGACCTCCAACTAATAGCCGAGCCAAATAGAGTGAGAAGATAACCAGTCAAAGATATTCTCTTATCGAGATCGCCTGCAAAATTAGAATCCACAAATCCCAAAACTGAGGTACCGTTGGAACTGTTTCTATCAAACACTAAGCCCAGCTTTGCAGAGCCTTTAAGATATCTAAGTATCCATTTTACTGCCTGCCAATCAAACCTTTCCAAGGTGTGCCATATATCCATTAACCACACTAACGACATGCGCAATGTCGGGACGAGTGCATACCATAGCATACAGCATGCTACCAACTGTACTAGAGTATGGGACATGAGACATCGCAGTCTCCTCGACCTCTGATTAAGGTGAATGTATAGCTGAGAGTCTAAAATGGGATGCTAACGGTGTACTAACAGGCTTAGCGTTTTGCATGCCAAACTTCTCAAGTACCTTCTCAACATAACTCCTCTGCGAGAGATATAACTTCCTTGCTTTCCTGAATCTCCATTCCTAAGATCTTCTTGGCAGGGCCCAGATCTTTCATCTCGAATTCCTCACTGAGACATTTCTTCAAGATCAACACATTTTAAATAATATATTATTATTATTATTTTTGAAATTTTTTTCTTTTTTCTTTTCTTTTCCTTTTTTTCTTCTTCTTTTTTTTCTTCCCTTCTTTCTTTCTCCAGTAGATCACCGAACCTAGGTGATTGGCCAGAGCCGAGAGCCGGCTAGATCGACCATGCTGACCTCCCACAAAGCTCGCCTTCGCCGGCCACTAACAAGGCTTAGCTTCTGTAGTTCTTTGATAGCTTTGTCAAACCCTAGCTCGAGCTTCTCAAGAAGTCTCCATCCCACTTCTCATTCGACAAAGTAACTCTTCAATCTTGGCTTGACCTTATCTTAGTGTTGCGCCTCTAGGACGAGCCTCTGACGTTGCTCCAACCGTTGAATTTACCGTCCCATCGATTGCTCTGCCCTCAAACCACTAAGGCGCCTATTGTTGTAACAAATACGGAAAAACAAACACAGAACACAAGGATTTACATAGTTCGCTCAAGGTGATCTACGTCCACGGGCGAGACAAAACAAGATTCCACTATAATCAAAGAAAGTACTGATTACAGAAGTCGGTTTTATCTACTGAACAAAAGCACATGGCTCACAAATCTCTTATATACAGAAACAACCTCCATATAACAAAATAAACCCTAGCCGCATCATAGAAAGAGTCCAATTTTTTTTAATCAAGTATATAGCATTTTGATTGTCACAAAAGACAACTAAATTGTCTTCCTGCTGGAGCCTAAGTTCCTGAACAAGATTCCTTGACCAAATGGCTTCTTTCACTACTTCTGCTGCTGCCATATACTCTGCCTCTGTAGTAGACAAAGCAACTGTCGACTGTAAGGTTGACCTCCAACTAATAGCCGAGCCAAATAGAGTAAGAAGATAACCAGTCAAAGATATTCTCTTATCGAGATCGCCAGCAAAATTAAAATCCACAAATCCCACAACTGATGTACCGTTGGAACTGTTTCTATCAAACACAAAGCCCAGCTCTGCAAAGCCTTTAAGATATCTAAGTATCCATTTTACTGCCTGCCAATCAAACCTTTCCAAGGTGTGCCATATATCTATTAACCACACTAACTGCATGCGCAATGTCGGGACGAGTGCATACCATAGCATACATCATGCTACCAACTGCACTAGAGTATGGGACATGAGACATCGTAGTCTCATCGACCTCTGATTAAGGTGAATGTATAGTTGAGAGTCTAAAATGGGATGCTAACGGTGTACTAACAGGCTTAGCGTTTTGTATGCCAAACTTCTCAAGTGCCTTCTCAACATAACTCCTCTGCGAGAGATATAACTTCCCTGCTTTCCTGAATCTCCATTCCTAAGATCTTCTTGGCAGGGCCCAGATCTTTCATCTCGAATTCCTCACTGAGACATTTCTTCAAGATCAACACATTTTAAATAATATATTATTATTATTATTTTTTAATTTTTTCTTTTTTCTTTTCTTTTTCTTTTTTTCTTTTTCTTTTTTTTTCTTCCCTTCCTTCTTTCTCCAGTAGATCGCCGAACCTGGGTGATTGGCCAGAGCCGAGAGCCGGCTAGATCGACCATGCTGACCTCCCACAAGGCTCGCCTTCGCTGACCACTAACAAGGCTTAGCTTCTGTAGTTCTTTGATAGCTTTGTCAAACCCTAGCTGGAGCTTCTCAAGAAGTCTCCATCCCTCTTCTCATTCGACAAAGTAACTCTTCAATCTTGGGTTGACCTTATCTTAGTGTTGCGCCTCTAGGACGAGCCTCTGACGTTGCTCCAATCGTTGAATTTACCGTCCCATCGATTGCTCTACCCTCAAACCACTAAGGCGCCTATTGTTGTAACAAATACGGAAAAACAAACACAGAACATAAGGATTTACATAGTTCGATCAAGGTGATTTACGTCCACGGGCAAGACAAAATAAGATTCCACTATTATCAAAGAAAGTACTGATTACAGAAGTCGGTCTTATCTAATGAACAAAAGCACACGGCTCACAAATCTCTTATATACAGAAACAACCTCCATATAACAAAATAAACCCTAGCCGCATCATAGAAAGAGTCCAATTTTTTTTAATCAAGTATATAGCATTTTGATTGTCACAAAAGACAACTAAATTGTCTTCCTGGTGGAGCCCAAGTTCCTGAACAAGATTCCTTGAACAAATAGCTTCTTTCACTACTTTTGTTGCTGCCATATACTCTGCCTCTGTAGTAGACAAAGCAACTGTCGACTGTAAGGTTGACCTCCAACTAATAGCCGAGCCAAATAGAGTGAGAAGATAACCAGTCAAAGATATTCTCTTATCGAGATCGCCTGCAAAATTAGAATCCACAAATCCCATAACTGAGGTACCGTTGGAACTATTTCTATCAAACACTAAGCCCAGCTCTGCAAAGCCTTTAAGATATCTAAGTATCCATTTTACTGCCTGTCAATCAAACCTTTCCAAGGTGTGCCATATATCCATTAACCACACTAACTACATGCGCAATGTCGGGACGAGTGCATACCATAGCATACATCATGCTACCAACTGCACTGGAGTATGGGTCATGAGACATCGCAGTCTCCTCGACCTCTGATTAAGGTGAATGTATAGCTGAGAGTCTAAAATGGGATGCTAACGGTGTACTAACAGGCTTAGCGTTTTGCATGCCAAACTTCTCAAGTACATTCTCAACATAACTCCTCTGAGAGAGATATAACTTCCCTGCTTTCCTGAATCTCCATTCCTAAGATCTTCTTGGCAGGGCCCAGATCTTTCATATCGAATTCCTCACTGAGACATTTCTTCAAGATCAACACATTTTAAATAACATATTATTATTATTATTTTTGATTTTTTTTTCTTTTCTTTTCCTTTTTTTCTTTTTCTTTTTTTTCTTCCCTTCCTTCTTTCTCCAGTAGATCGCCGAACCTGGGTGATTGGCCAGAGCCGAGAGCCGGCTAGATCGACCATGCTGACCTCCCACAAAGCTCGCCTTCGCCGGCCACTAACAAGGCTTAGCTTCTGTAGTTCCTTGATAGCTTTGTCAAACCCTAGCTCGAGCTTCTCAAGAAGTCTCCATCCCTCTTCTCATTCGACAAAGTAACACTTCAATCTTGGCTTGACCTTATCTTAGTGTTGCGCCTCTAGGACGAGCCTCTGACGTTGCTCCAACTGTTGAATTTACCGTCCCATCGATTGCTCTACCCTCAAACCACTAAGGTGCCTATTGTTGTAACAAATACGGAAAAACAAACACAGAACATAAGGATTTACATAGTTCGATCAAGGTGATCTACGTCCACGGGCGAGACAAAACAAGATTCCACTATAATCAAAGAAAGTACTGATTACAGAAGTCGGTCTTATCTACTGAACAAAAGCACAGGGCTCACAAATCTCTTATATACAGAAACAACCTCCATATAACAAAATAAACCCTAGCCGCATCATAGAAAGAGTCCAATTTTTTTTAATCAAGTATATAGCATTTTGATTGTCACAAAAGACAACTAAATTGTCTTCCTGCTGGAGCCCAAGTTCCTGAACAAGATTCCTTGACCAAATAGCTTCTTTCACTGCTTCTGCTGCTGCCATATACTCTGCCTCTGTAGTAGACAAAGCAACTGTCGACTGTAAGGTTGACCTCCAACTAATAGCCGAGCCAAATAGAGTGAGAAGATAACCAGTCAAAGATATTCTCTTATCGAGATCGCCTGCAAAATTAGAATCCACAAATCCCACAACTGAGGTACCGTTGGAACTATTTCTATCAAACACTAAGCCCAGCTCTACAAACCTTTAAGATATCTAAGTATCCATTTTACTTCCTGCCAATCAAACCTTTCCAAGGTGTGCCATATATCTATTAACCACACTAACTGCATGCGCAAGGTCGGGACGAGTGCATACCATAGCATACATCATGCTACCAACTGCACTGGAGTATGGGACATGAGACATCGCAGTCTCCTCGACCTCTGATTAAGGTGAATGTATAGCTGAGAGTCTAAAATGGGATGCTAACGGTGTACTAACAGGCTTAGCGTTTTGCATGCCAAACTTCTCAAGTGCCTTCTCAACATAACTCCTCTGCGAGAGATATACTTCCCTGCTTTCCTGAATCTCCATTCCTAAGATCTTCTTGGCAGGGCCCAGATCTTTCATCTCGAATTCCTCACTGAGACATTTCTTCAAGATCAACACATTTTAAATAATATATTATTATTATTTTTTTTCATTTTTTCATTTTTCTTTTCTTTTCCTTTTTTTCTTTTTCTTTTTTTTTCTTCCCTTCCTTCTTTCTCCAGTAGATCGCCGAACCTGGGTGATTGGCCAGAGCCGAGAGCCGGCTAGATCGACCATGCTGACCTCCCACAAGGCTCGCCTTCGCTGGCCACTAACAAGGCTTAGCTTCTGTAGTTCTTTGATAGCTTTGTGAAACCCTAGCTCGAGCTTCTCAAGAAGTCTCCATCCCTCTTCTCATTCGACAAAGTAACTCTTCAATCTTGGCTTGACCTTATCTTAGTGTTGCGCCTCTAGGACGAGCCTCTGACGTTGCTCCAACCGTTGAATTTACCGTCCCATCGATTGCTCTACCCTCAAACCACTAAGGCGCCTATTGTTGTAACAAATATGGAAAAACAAACACAGAACCTAAGGATTTACATAGTTCGATCAAGGTGATCTACGTCCACGGGCGAGACAAAACAAGATTCCACTATAATCAAAGAAAGTACTGATTACAGAAGTCGGTCTTATCTACTGAACAAAAGCACACGGCTCACAAATCTCTTATATACAGAAACAACCTCCATATAACAAAATAAACCCTAGCCGCATCATAGAAAGAGTCCAATTTTTTTTAATCAAGTATATAGCATTTTGATTGTCACAAAAGACAACTAAATTGTCTTCCCGCTGGAGCCCAAGTTCCTGAACAAGATTCCTTGACCAAATAGCTTCTTTCACTACTTCTGCTGCTGCCATATACTCTGCCTCTGTAGTAGACAAAGCAACTGTCGACTGTAAGGTTGACCTCCAACTAATAGCCGAGCCAAGTAGAGTGAGAAGATAACCAGTCAAAGATATTCTCTTATCAAGATCTCCTGCAAAATTAGAATTCACAAATCCCACAACTGAGGTACCGTTGGAACTGTTTCTATCAAACACTAAGCCCAGCTCTGCAAAGCCTTTAAGATATCTAAGTATCCATTTTACTGCCTGCTAATCAAACCTTTCCAAGGTGTGCCATATATCTATTAACCACACTAACTGCATGTGCAATGTCGGGACGAGTGCATACCATAGCATACATCATGCTACCAACTGCACTGGAGTATAGGACATGAGACATCAGAGTCTCCTAGACCTCTGATTAAGATGAATGTATAGCTGAGAGTCTAAAATGGGATGCTAACGGTGTACTAACAGGCTTAGCGTTTTGCATGCCAAACTTCTCAAGTACCTTCTCAATATAACTCCTCTGCGAGAGATATAACTTCCCTGCTTTCCTGAATCTCCATTCCTAAGATCTTCTTGGCAGGGCCCAGATCTTTCATCTCGAATTCCTCACTGAGATATTTCTTCAAGATCAACACATTTGACATGTTCTTTGCAGCAATGAGCATGTCATCCACGTATAAGAGAAGATCGACAAAGGATCCATCTGAACGCTTCCTAAAGTAGACACAACTATCATAGCTGCTCCTATGATAACCACTCCCTATCATAAAGCTGTCGAATCTTTTATACCACTGTCTTAGCGACTGCTTTAAACCATACAAGGATTTCTTCAATCTACAGACATGATCTTCCTTACCTTCTACATAATAGCCCTTAGGCTGGGCCATATATATAGTTTCCTCAAGCTCACAATGCAAAAAAGCAATCTTCATATCAAGTTGCTCAAGCTCTAAGTCAAATTGAGAAACTATAGCCAGCAACACACGAATGCAAGTGTGTTTTACCACAGAAGATAACACTTCATCATAATCAATTTCCTCATTCTGATTGTAGCCTTTAGCTACAAGCTGTGCCTTGCATCTAGCATTTTCAACACCTGGAATGCCTTCCTTTTTCTTGAAGACTCATTTACACCCAATGGCCATTTTTCACTTAGACAACAGCACCAAATCCCAAGTTTGGTTCTTGTGGAGTGATTTAAGTTCTTCAACCATAACAACAGCCCATTTCTCTGATTTTGTGCAAGTAATAACTTCAGTATAGGTAGAAGGTTCCTGAATACCCATATCTTTTGCTGTCGAAAGAGCATAAGCCACCAGATCAGAGAACCCATATTTTTTAGGGGACCGAGTCTGCCTCCTTTCTCTGCCAGTAGCAATAGAGTATGGTTGCTCCACCTCATCCAAAACTTCCTTATCTAAACTTGAATCAACAGTAACAATTTGCTCGCTCAAATCATTCTGAGAGGTCTTTTCTCGAAGTTCTACCTGAACCTCCACCTCATTCATTTCACTCTCATGTTTTCCTACAGACTCATCAACAACATTCCTTTGATCAAGCATAAGCATTTCATTAAAAGTAACATCCTTATTAATAATGAACTTAGGTGAGTTAGGTTCCTGACACCACAAACGGTAACCTTTCACCCCCATCAGCATACCCAACAAAGATACATTTCTTTGCTCTAGGTTCTAACTTACCATCCTTAACATGATAGTAAGCAGGGCATCCAAAAACCTTTAAATTAGAATAGTCACAAGGCTTACCTGACCACATCTCAAAAGGAGTCTTGCATTCTATTGCTGTTGAAAGAGAACGATTAACCATATAACAAGCCGTGTTAACTGCTTCAGCCCAAAGATCCTTTTCCATGCCAGCATTTGAGAGCATGCATCTTACTCTCTCCAATAGAGTTCTGTTCATCCGTTCCGCCACTCCATTTTGTTGTGGAGTGTGCCTAACTGTAGGTGTCGAACGATACCTACATCTGCACAGAATTCATTGAAATCGCCACCACAGAACTCAAGACCATTATCAATCCTAAGACGTTTGATCTTCTTCCCTGTCTCATTCTCAAAAAGGGCTTTCCACTTTTTGAAGGTTTCAAACACGTCACTTTTTCTTTTCGAAAAATAAACCCAAGCCTTCTTGGAATAATTGTCAATAAACATCACAAATTAAAGAGCACCACCCTTAGATGGAACCTATGCTGGTCCCCATAAATGGGAATGGATGTAGTCGAGTGTTCCCTTCGTCGAATGCGTGCTCGTACTGAATCTGACTCTGCATTGCTTGCCAAGTACACAGTGCTCACACAAATTTAGTGAGGTCGTCTGCTCACCATAAAGTAAACCACGTTTACTCAAAACTGTCATGCCACGCTCACTCATGTGGCCCAAACGCATATGCCACAATTTTATTCTATCATTATGAGAAACGAAATTGGATGTGCCAATTGAAGGACCCGCAACTGTGCTACCTTGCAAATGATGCAAGTGATTCACCTTGCTTCCTTTCATCACAACCAGATTGCCTTTGGAGACTTTGAGAACTCCACCTCCACCTAAGTACACACACCCAATTGAATCCAAACTGCACAATGAGATAAGGTTTCTCTTTAAGTCTGGTATGTGCCTTACTTCAATCAAGGTTCTCACTGCTTTGTCGCAGAACTTAATCCGAACAGTACCAATTCCCACAACTTGACATACAACATCATTTCCCATCAAGACTGATCCACCATTCATTGGGTCATATGTAGTGAACCATTCCCTATTTGGGCACATGTGATATGATGCTTCCGAGTCCATTATCCAAACATCGTTGGAGAAACTAACAGCAGAGCATGTCGTAAGAACATTGTCTAACGCATTAGACTCATTTTTGTTAGCAACATTCGCTGCATCTTGTCTTTGACCATGCTGCTTCTCCTTTCTCTTGAGCAAAGGACAATCTGATTTGTAATGTCCTCTCTTGTGACAATAGTAGCACTCGACGTTCATCTTATCTCCAAGTGGCCTAAATTTTGAATGACTAACAGATTTCCCTCAGAAAACTTTATCCCTGCTCTTGGTCCTGCCTCTCACAAGCAAACCATATGCTCTGTCTCTACTGGTATTCCCATTCAATTTTGTTCTCAGTTCTGCAGAATTCAAGGATGTTTTAACATCCTCCAAAGTTATGGATTCACGTCCATAAAGCATCGAGTTCACAAAATTCTCGTGTGAGGCAAGTAGTGAACATAACACGATCAAAGCTTGATCTTCATCCTCGAGTTTAATATCTAGATTTTTCATATCCATAACAATTTTATTAAACTCATCCAAGTGTTCCTGAACATGGGTACCTTCACGCATCTTTAGGGTATAAAGATGCTGCTTCAAATAAAGTCTCAATGTTAAAGACTTCTTCATGTAGAGACTTTCCAGTTTCTTCCAAAGACCAGCCACTGTTTCCTCATCGGTGACTTCTCGCAAAACATTGTCATCTAGAGACAACTGGATCGCGCTATGCGCCTTCTCATCAATCTCTTCAATCTCAGCCGAGGTCATGTCGTCTGGATATTTTCCCATCCAGTGCCCTAACAATACCTTCTCGCTTCAATAAAGCCATCATCTTTATTCTTCATAATTCGAAGTTGTTCTGTCCGTCAAAAGATGAGATCTGAAACTTCATAGATGTCATCTCAAAGAATCCTAGAAACGAACTCGCTCTGATACCAGTTTATTGTAACAAATGCGGAAAAACAAACACAGAACACAAGGATTTACATGGTTCGATCAATGTGATCTACGTCCACGGGCGAGGCAAAATAAGATTCCACTATAATCAAAGAGAGTGCTGATTATAGAAGTCGGTCTTATCGACTGAACAAAAGCACATGGCTCACAAATCTCTCATATACAGAAAAAATCTCCATATACCAAAATAAACCCTAGCCCCAGCATAAATAGAGCCCAAATTTTTTTTTCTCCGCGTCACAAACCAAATCTCAATTTTTTCTCCACTTTTGGGCTGCACAAAAAAAATATGTCGAGTCGGGTGATGAACCAGACCGAGTGCATAAAATTCAAGACATATTTAACACCTATTGATATGTTTCATAAACTCTGTCGCCGGTTAGAGCAAGGGCTCAGGCCACTGGGTGAGGGCTCACCACCCTCGCTCACAACTGGCTGCTGGCGAGGACTCGTAGCCCTCGTCCAGGTCTGGGGATTTCCTACCATAAAGGTAGGAAACCATGGGGAAGGTCCAAGGGCTCCAAAAATCCTGATCCCCTACCATTATGGAAGGGGATCCAAATCCCTCGTCCAGTGGCTGATAGCCGGTGGTCGACGGGCTTTTCAATAGAAAAAGTAAATGAAAAAAAAAGACATAAAAATAATCCAAAAGAATAATAATAAAAAAAAAGATAAAGTTCACGTAGAACGGCTAGTGGGCATGGCATCAATCTCCAGTCAAAAGTTCCTGAATGGACTCAATTGACCCAAAAGAAAAAGATTTAGGATTAAATTGACGCAATTGCAATAGAGTTATGACTTTTTTTGACAATTTTCCCGAAAAAAAAAATGAATCAACCACGTTTTTTGGAGATCATTCGCTAGCATTGTTTGCTAACCATCCCAGTATAAAAGCAGCTGCATAAATGTTGTGATAGCTAGAAGAACGATTCATTAAAGCCGACTTAGACTCGTATTTAGTGATCCAGGTGCATTTGTGATTGTTATTAATTTTTAGGAGAAAAAAGTATTAGAAGTGTCAAAAGTTTTGTACAGCGCTCGCTTAAATACCAAAAGTTATTTTTAGATCACTTAAGTGCCACTTTAAAAAAAGAAGAAGAAGAAGAGAGAGAGATCAGTTAAGGGCCAACTCTAATTTGAATTGCCGAAAGTCCTTGGTGATCATATTTTATTACTTTCTACGGCCATCTTGGCCGCGGACGAGCATAGTCAGCATGAAGACCTCTAAACGGCTGGTCTTCCACGTTTGCCCCAAAACACGAACCCCAAAGCGCAAATTGAAAGAAATTTCCCAGTTCGACCATTCAACCGAAAATCGAATTGGGCAACTCTCGCATCTGAAGAAGTTTGACAAGTCATGATTCAATGCGGGAATCGTATTCATGGATGAAGTTTGACAACATACTTAAAAAAGCTTCTTCCTTTTCATTCGAATTGGAACGACTCTCGTGAAAGTTGAAAGAAAAATGGAAGTAGATCCCGTGAAAGAAACAGAGATTAGTGGCGCTCCAGAGAATGAGAACTTCCCAAATATGTCAGCTTTGGGTTTCAAGGACAGAGACGAAGTTAGTAATACGGCAGATTGGCTCGACGGACCGCGCCATGGTGGCTCCTCCTCCTCCTGCTCCGCCAAGTCGTCTTCATCGAGGTCCCACGCGAGTTGTTCGTGGAAATCCCCTGATTCCTCCCAAGCGTCCGGCAACCATCGTCAAGCATCGCGCAAGATGGATGAGTCCCGAACGTGATCAATCGATTTGGGGGACCTGAATTAGGGCTTTTCGGAATTGGGCGGGCCACACATTTGGGGCGAAGAAGATTATAATAATAATAATAAAAACACTGTTGGACTGAATTTTTTTCAAAAAAGGCCAACTCATATTGAAATTTCAAATATAAAAGTCATATAATCATTTTGGTCAGAATTTTTCGCCAGAGGCACTTAAGTGATCGTTTTTTCTCTAATTTACCGCTTAATTGAGCTGGCAAAAACTTTCGTCACTAAAGTAAACAGCGTACGAAACTTTTGAGAGTTTCTATTGTCCTTATTCCTTAATTTTCTCCTTCTATGATATATAGACACATATAAGTTTTCCTTTTTTTTTTCTCAAAAATGAATAAGTATAGATGAAAAAATATTCATGAATCGGCTATTTATGTGGATCTTACTTTGTTTATTAACTCAGTTTATTTTCTAGCATAAAAAAACCAACAAAGATTTTTATATGCTTTACCAAAAAAAAAACAAAGATTTTTATATGTATGTCTTTATAAAGCCTTGTATAAGAGAACCCTTCGTCATTTCATTCTGATCACTCGCTCCCCCCAATACCTAGTTGAAGCACGCATATTATCATCATATCAGTCACTGAGGATCTAACGCAAAAGAAAACCAAAACGAAAATAAAAGGATGACAATCCACGGGAAGATGGAGATAGACTTCGAGATCAAGCTCTGACAGACAAGATCATCACGTATAGACATGCAAATCACATATTCATAACACAAAAGAATTAATGCACCTTATTTCGGATCCATCGCTCTTGATGCGGAATTGCGACAATCCAATGCTCAAGAGCTTCTCCTTTATGAACCCTGTTATCACTGGCTTTAATGAGACGGCTTCTCACGTATCGTTTCTGATGACTTCTATGTGAGGTTATGTGGACATTACGATTTAGATGAGGTACTTGAGCTCTATTTATAGAGATTGTAACTTATCTTCTTATTATAGATAAGGCTTATCTCAGTCCACACTATCTAGCAACATAAGCCCACATAAAATATTAGAATATGTTCTAACATTCTCCAGGTTGGGCTATATTAATTGAAATTATACTATATATGAGTATTTTTATATTAGTCCAGAGATAATTCCTAATAGTCAGTCCGATCCCATAAAGTCTCAAGCATCGATTCATAGCAATAACTGCATTAAAAGACACAGAACCATCCATAGTCACAAATGCTCTTAACTTTATTGATATGGATTTAATATGTTAGTGTGTCAAATGGATAACATTTCAATTAATAGAGAAACCTTATATGTTATCTTCCATATTAGTCACCATTCTCTTTTGTCACGAAACTTGGTGTCACAAGAAAATATTTTTATGGTTCCAACGAATCTACATATATCTTACATTTATAGTTTTTTTTGTTGAAGATGTACATATTATAGATCAAATGAAGTACAGCAGTTTAGGGGCATCCCCCAGCATTACAAAGAGAGCTAATAATTCAAAAAGACTATGGATATGGCTAAAAATAAATACCCCAGCCATTACTCAAAATTTATATAACACCGTGATATTTTCAATAGATGTGTATTCAATATAAAAAAAAATCACATTCATAAATACTTCATTGAATGTAAAAGCGTCCATACATATCAAAATCGTCACTAAACGTAACATAATACAGATGTAAACTTTATTAGAGCAAAAACTAAATAGCTCCCACTAAACAATGGCATCCCAATATACTTCTAAGCCCATGTTTATGACATGTTGTTCAAATACATAAGGGCGTAGACCTTTAGTCATTGGATTAACAATCATAACATCTGTAGAAATATGCTCTACTGCAACGTCACCATTATGTACAGATTCATTCATGGTAAAAAAACTTGACCTCCATATGCTTAGACCTCTTGAGACCTCTATTGTTAATGAACAAAACTGCAGAGTTATGGTCACAATACAACTGTATGGGTCTGTCGACAAAATCAAACACGGTCAACTCCCTAATGAGATTCCGAAGCCAGATAGCTTTAGTAGCAGTCAAAAAGCAAGCTATAAACTCCGCTTGCTTCATAGAGGATGATACCGTTTTCTGTTTCTCACTTTTCCATGATATCGCACCATCTGCTAGCATAAAATGTTGCTATGTTGTTGACTTATTGTCATCTTGACAATTAGCAAAATCTGAATATGAATACCTTACTAATTGC
Source organism: Rhodomyrtus psidioides (assembly GCA_021437785.1). Taxonomy (NCBI): domain Eukaryota; kingdom Viridiplantae; phylum Streptophyta; class Magnoliopsida; order Myrtales; family Myrtaceae; genus Rhodomyrtus; species Rhodomyrtus psidioides. Next base: position 834,392 of record JAILYB010000169.1, on the reverse strand, counting down.
AGGTTTTGAACATATTTATAAATCAACGTATAGTCTTTAGTCCTTTTTAAGTACCTCAAAACCTTCTTGGCAGCAATCCAGTTATTGTGTTATGGATTTGATTGATATCTGCCTAGAAGTCATGTTGCAAAAGTAATATATAGTCTAGTACAAACTTGTGCATACATGATACTATCAAGTGCACTTGCATAAGGCATATTCTTCATCTGTGTTTTCTCAATATCTGAATGAGGATATTGTGAAAGACTCAATTTATCACATTTGCAGACAGGAGCAACTCTTGGTTTGCACTGTTGCATATTGAATCTCTCCAAAATGTGATCCATCTATGCCCTCTGAGGTAAGCCCAATATGCAACAAGAACGATACATATGAATCTCAATCCCAAGGACAAAAGACGCATCACCAAGATCCTTCATATCAAAGTTTTGTGACAACATTCTCTTTGTTTTATACAATAATTTAATATCGTTGATAACAAGCAAGATGTCATCGACACAAAGAACGAGAAAAATAAAATTTCTTTCACTCACATTGCAGTATATACACTAATATAACTTCTTCTTAATAAACCCAAAAGAAGCAACAACACTATGAAACTTTAAGTACCACCATCTAGAAGCTTGCTTCAAACCATAAATAAACTTTTTTAATCTATAAACCAGATTACCTGTCTTACCTGCTACAAAACCTTCGAGTTGTACTATATAAACCTGTTCATCAAGGTCTCCATTCAGAAAAACAGTTTTAACATCTATCTGGTAAAGCTTCATACAAAATGAACCACTAAAGCCATGATCACTCTAAAAGATTCTTTAGAAGAGACTAGAGAAAATGTAGCCTCATAGTCTACTCCTTGTTTAGTGAATCCCTCAGCTACCGATTTAGCTCTAAATTTTTCAATATTTCCTATGGAGTCTCTCTTGGTCTTAAACACCCACTTATAGTTGACAGGTTTATAATCCTCAAGTAATTCGACAAGCTCCCAAACATCATTATGTTTCATAGACACATCTCATCTTTCATCGTATCTAACCATAAATCATATTGAGAATAAGAAATAGCTTATGCATAAGTTACCTGATCAACAACACAATCGGTATCATAATCGTACTTTCCAACATAGATTATGTAATCTAGCGGTATAGCTAATCGTCTCTGCCTAACAGGTCTCCTTAGAGGAGCATCTTCAACCTCATTCGGTTCCTGAGAGGCTTGAGGAACTTCGTCGGGAATTGCTTCAGTAACAGGTTCATGAGCTTCAACAGGTTCAGTCTGTTGTATATGGACCTCCACAATTATCTGTATAGTTAGAGAAAATGATATAGAAGTACTCATCGTACTGTTATCCTCAATATTCTGTGAGCAATCACATTTTTCAACCTCCAGAAACTTCTCTGACTATGAATCCACAATTCTTGTTCCTCCATTGGGATTATAAAATCGATATCCCTTTGAATGATCTGGATAAGACACAAAATAAAATCAAGTGATTTTGGGGTCTAATTTGTTCAAAGTTAGATTATACAATTTTACTTCTGCAGGGCATCCCCAAACCTTCATATAATTTAAGCTAAGTTTCCGTCCAGTCTACAACTCAAAAGGAGTGAGTGACACAAATTTTGTAGGAATACGATTTAGAATATAAAGCACCGTTTTCAAAGACTCGCTCCACAAAAAATCAAGTAAATTAGTTTTGCTAATCGTACTCCTTACCATATCCAAAAAGGTGTGATTATGCCTTTCATCTATATCATTCTGTTCAGGACTACCGGCATAGTAAACTGAGCCATAATCCCAAAATCCTCTTAAGTACTTGGCGAATGGCCCTTTAAGTTGTCCAGCATCACCATGTCAATCATAATACTCACCACCGCTGTCAGATCTAACAACTTTTATGATTTTTTTAGTTGTTTCTCGACTTCAATCCAGAAAATCATGAACTTATCCAGAGATTCAGACTTTTCCTTAATCAAGCACAGATAACCATATCGAGAATAATAATATATAAATGTGATGAAATAAAAATTTCTACACAATGTTGCTTTATAGAGTCCACTTTTATTTGTATGGATGATCTCTAACAAGTGAGAACTATGGACTGCAGTTTTCTTCTTTAATTTAGTCATTTTACTTCTACATCAGTCAATGCATGTGTCTACGTCTCTTTAAGAATGGATAGAATGTCTACCTTTATCAGTTTTTTCACTCTTTCTTTAGAGATGTTACCAAGAATTTATACCATAATGCATATGATTATTCCTTATGCAGAGGTCTTTTGGAAACAACATTTTCAGCTGTATAAGCGATGTATATTTTGTTGGAAGACAAACATAATCTGTATAATCCATGGGATATAATGCAATACCCAACTTTATTTGAGTTAAAATAAATAGAAATCGCATTATTTGAAATCTCAAAAAAGTAACTACACACGTTCAAACTTGATATGGAAATTAGATTCCATCTAAAAGAATGTACATCATCAAATTAAAACCATAACCTAGAATTAAAATAACATCTCCCATGAACTCGGCGTCAGCTTTATTGCTGTTTTCTACTTTGAGTTTCAATTCATCCTTATTTGGCATCCTCCGATTTATGAATCCATGTATGGTAAACGCAAAATGATTAGTTACAGCGTTATCTAACCACCACAAATAAGATGGGGCTTTCGATAAATTAGATTAACAAATCAATGCGAAAGAATCATTATTTTTAGTCTCACGCTTAGACAACTAGTTTTTTTATTTAGCATAGTATTTCTTTACGTTCCCTCCCCTTTTACAGAAGAAACAGAGACCATCCTTACCAGCATTGTCGTCCTTTTTAAATGTCGACTTCTTTAAATCTAAATTGTCAAATGGACCAGTAGATGAATGAGTTTCTTTATGGGCACGATTTTTGTGCCTGTTACCCTTCTTAACACCAGAACCAGAAACAGCATACATAACAATATGCGCTTTACCTTTCTTTAGCTTCATCTCCTCTGACACTACCCTCGCAATCAAGTCATTGATTGTCCATGTCTGGTAAGCGGTATTATATTGTATTTGGATTTTACTAAATTCAAGTGGAAGAGGGTTGAGTGCAAGATGAACAATACAAGCATTAGGAATATTAACATCAAGCACCTTGAGCTTTGATTGTAGATCTACTATCCTTATGACATAATCCCTAACACCGCAGAACCATCATATTTTAAACTAAATAAACCTAACATATGTATCCCAACTTCAGCATTAAGAGAGTCACGATTCCTTCCCACCAAGGCCTCTATCATCTGCCTAACAGTGATGTTAGCAGCAAAATCACTTTTAAGATGTTTCTATATGGATTGCTTCATAGACAGTAAGCAAATCATATTGCTCTTTTCCCAAGCAGTGAACTATACTTTCTGAACATATGTACTAGCCTTAGTGAAAGCTGTCGGTTTATCCTCATAATAGCAACATGAACATCCACTAGTCCATAACAAACATAAAATCCTCTCTCCACTTCTTAAAATTAGAACCAGTAATAATCTCAATAGTTATGGAGTTGTTGTTAACAGAAAAGGTGACTGAAAAAAAATAATCGATGTTGATAATTAGCATAATATGAAAATTTATCTTGAGAGTTACATCATCATATAATTACCTTTAATAGAAAACATGATATGCAGTTGTATACTCTTTACATTACAACGGCCATGAAAATTTATTTTTATCTTCGTTAATCACCATCTTTGAGAGTATGAAAGCACTCGGACTAATAAATTCTAAACCATATGCAATTTTCCATGGAACGATATGCAATTACCTCCTTTAGGAGTATAACTATGCATTAAAACATGAGACATCCCAATACTTTATAAATCATTATTTATTAAACTCAACTAAATTTGCCACTTTGGCGGTCACAACTCAATTGAAATTTTTCTACAATTGGGATATAAACTTTATATTTCACATTTACCATATGCATGTAATTTCAAAGATTAGGGACAATTCTTACAAAAAAAATAACATGCCTTGCTAATTTACATTGATGCACTCAACAATACATGTTAAACTATGTATATGTAATTAATAAATTGTGCTCCACAAATATGTATGTGGCACTTACATGTAAGCTTGCATTTGTATTTCATGATATCATATAGAAATATACAGAAATACATGGAAAAATATCCTAAACAATACACGTATTTGGAGTTCCATAGGTGTATTCTATTAATAAATGCATCAAACATATAAAATAAATATACCATCTTGTAGAGCACGAGCATACAAGCACGCCGGTACCTGTAACTCCCCGATCGGACGCCATACACTCCTTCATGCGCCACATCAAACCTTGATGCATGAGGCTCACGCGCTAACATGTGCAACGCACGTTTTAGCTTCCCAGCCAGTCTTCAAATTGGTCCGATCAGTTTAACCGGTCCGACCACTCCCCTAACCGAACTGACGAAATGAGTCAAGCTTAACCTGATCTGATCGGTTAACGACTGGTTCGACCGGGAAGTCTAAGTCAACGGTCAACCGGGTCAGGTCACAAGTCGAGTTAGTCTCCAGGTCGGATCAAATCTTTCTTAGATTGAGATGGCGTTAGCCCAACACGTGCCGGGTACGTGTGGGATACATGTTTGGCACGTTGCCTTGCGAGGCGACGCATCTAATGGTCACTGGCGACGATCTTGACATGATTTTTCTCGCCTCGACGAGTACTTTTAGAATGTATAATTAATTTTCAATTTTTATGAAAATAAAATTTCAAAAAAACCATGATAACGTGGTTCGAGATCTAATACGCGTAAGTTCTAATACCACATGTTAGCTTCGATTAACTACTTTATGTAGCGGTCTAAGATCATCACGTATACACATGCGAGTCACAGATTGTCACATTCTGGTTTTTCCTGTCATTTCGAGACTTATCACTGAGAATGTATGTAATGATGTAATTCAGTCTTATCTTGCTCGGATCTTATCAATCTCGAGTTAACCGACCATAAAGGAAAAGGCTAACGCAATACAAGGTACGTGGACCTAGGAAACTCAAACAGGAAATAGCACTTTGGCTATAAGGATTGACGAGGGAGTATTTAGAACCATTAAAGACCTATCTAAGAACGATTAAGGAATGCATTGCTAGCATTATACAATGGGAGCGCGGGTGATGCCGCTTAACCAATATATAATTTGTAAAAAATTTCGAAATCGAATGATGACGATCGAGACCATCGGAGCTAGTAATAGGCCCTCGCAATTACATGACAACCGAAGTCGCCATGACTGTCGAGTCCTAAGTGTGATAGGAATCATAAAGTCGATACGCGTAACGTCTGCAAAAGCCGCCCGTCAGTTCGAGATAGTCTGGAATTTCTTTCGATAGAGAATTGACCTAGAGACGAGTCTCGAAATTGGAAAATAGAAAATTGAGAATTTCAACATTATATTTGATTGGACGTCGCCCCATCGAAGAAAATTTTGAGTCCGAAAAATGACGTTTCGGACGGCGAGGGTGAAGTTACCATTTTGCCCCTCAAGTCTTGGCTTTATCTTAATAAATGGGCAAGGACATTTTGGACTTTTATCCACCCCAAGGCTGCCGAAAATGAAGGTAAATATTGGCCATTGGATGAATTCAATTATTTACTCCAAGGACAAGTGTCAATGGATGGTTAAGTGACATTTATTGATTAGCTTTATACCTACCATTCAATCATGTTTGACCAAGATTAAGGGAAGTAAACCCCCTTTCTTCTTCTTCCTCAGTACTTTCACGACAGCTTGCTCCCCCTCTCTTCACTTCTTGCGTTTTCCCTCAAGGACAGAAGCTGTCCAGCTCGACCAGCTCCGCACGCTCACTTCGCGCCTCTCGATGACCACTTTCGGCCACCGCCTGACCTCGCGCCGACCACTAGCCCCTAGCCCTGCCTCTTGCCGACCATCTCCAAGTGGAAGCTCGACGTTTGGTCATCGATAGAGCTCCGGCCAGCCATTCTCCCGAGGGTCGACAGTTTTCGTCGCAACAAGAGGTAGGTTGTCGTTTGGCCTCCATAGGACCTCAAATTGCTTCTAATTTTCGGTCAAATTTTGTAGACATGTAGGACACTTGTATACTGAGCTGAGGTGAAAAATTTGGCTGAGTTTGATGGAGTTTTGATGCCAAATTGGTGATGTGTTTGAAGGGCAAATTCTGACCGGTGAAGAGCAAGGGAAACCGAACCTGTTTTAGGGACTTCCTGGTGTCACCTTGCCATACAATTCTCGGTGAGGCTTCTTATTACATAGGACTATATGTTAGCAAGTGTTTTGAGTGTTAAATTGAGACTTAATATTGGATTAAAGGCTGATTGGTTGAGTACAAAATAGAACCGAAAACTGCTATGTTTTGATTTGTGCATTCGGATTCTTAGGGGTTGTTAAGGGTGTTTCCAAGCTCTAAATTCATCGTTGGGGTGTACTAGAATGTTTATTAAGATGTTATTAAGGTTTATGCTCAGTGGTTCGATGATTGGACGTGAGAAATTGATGAAATTGGTTGGATTTCCCTAGGTTATACGGCTGCCCTGTTTTGGACCCTTAAGGCCGAATCCTTGTTGAGCTAGAAAGGAGGATTTTGTTGAATTGAGCTTAAGGTAAGGAGTCTCTAAGCCTTGGTGAGGAGGATATGCCTCGACTGGATGAATTGGCTTCGAATTGAATGAGTTTTCATGAGTTATTTTGTGGTTGTTCGATGTTTACTATAGTGAGACGATGATTGCTCGAATGCTTGCTAAATATTCATGCTTTGTGTCGATGCCACTTTGGAGTAATGAATTTGATTGTCTCGCGTGCCATAGATGCTTAGTCCTTGCATGGGCTTATATTCGATCATGAAGTCTTGAGTTGAAATGAAACTTGGCATGCTTGAGAACTCATGGTGTCCTGATGTGTTGAGACGCGGAACAAGATTCATGTGTGTCGATACAGAGCTAGAATGGCATGGAAAACCTGATGCGTTTAACGCGGGTTTGTCAATTTGATGATCTGAGGCGTAATGACGTGGATCGAGCCTGAGGCGTAGTGACGCGGGCGTGAATTATGAGAAAATTCTAAAGGGTGGAATGCACGGCTTAGTCTAATGTTTCATGCCAGACTTGATTGATGTGTTATGGTGACTTGATTATGTGACTGCCAATCACTTGTGCATTTATGGTATGTTATGTCTGATGAGTGCTTTGTATTGTTGAGTGCGTGTTCTCGTCCTTTATTTGCATTCATTTGGGTGTACTATTGACCTGACCTAGGGTTAGGACTTATTACTGAGATGTCAATCTCACCCCGTCGCGGAACCTTACTTTTCAGACCCTAAGCCCTGAGGATGCTACCGACACGTCTAGGCGATCCTAAGGAGATGACAGCATATTTTGACGAGTTCCCTGACGGTCGGGGTATCATTTTTGTGAGAAAATGTACAGTGGTTTGAGTTGAGATGCACCACGGGGATTGGGGCAAGGCCAGATCCGTCATTTGATGGAGCTGTTAGAATATATTGTAATATTATGTGTGGGCTTTATTAATTATTATTGTAAATATTAATTGACCTAATAAAGAGAGATATATACAATTTCCTAATTCAAGTCGGATATAGGGCTGGATAGTATGGGCCGAGATAAACCTAATCTTTAACGATGAGATAGGTTTCATTATCTACAAATAGAGCTCAAGTCCCTCCTCTAAAAACTAATATCCGCACAACATCATATAAGTAATCGTCAGACACGACGTGTAAGGGGCCGTCTCATTGAAGTCGGCGATAAAGGGGTTCATAGAGGAGAAGATCTTGAGCATCGGATCGTCGTAGTTCCACATCAAGAACGATGGATCCAAAACATCATGTGCATTTATTATTTAACTCTATGGATTGGTGATTCGTGTATCTATACATGTGATTCTTGGGTCACTGTATACGGATTATAGTCACAGACTACATGTGGTATCAGAGCCTACACATTTTTAGATCTCGAATCATGTTTTGGCTAATTTCTGAAAGTTTTTATTCGGCTATTATTACTATTATTTTTTTTAAATCACTGAGACGAGGACGCAAAGTTGCGAAATCATCATTGCGATGACATCAGGAAAGTTGCTCGTTGCCAGGAAGTTTGTTGTCGGTGTTTGGCCAAGTAGTATTAAAAAAATTATTTTCTGCATAAAGACTTCGCCTCAGTGGGCTGGTGCATTGTCTTATTTTATTGACGTTAATCTCAATGGACAAGAAAGTGATAGAGCTTTGTAGTGAGGTGAACTCTTCGATAGTTCAAATCAAGGGCACTTACAAGGACGGCATGTTCGTGCATATAGTAATAATAATTAAAAAAATTTATTACATGTTCAAATTGTATAGACGACCAGCATGTTGGGATTTCTTGAACACGGTTCCCGAGTAAGTTAAATTAACTGTTCGACGTAAATAGTTCAATTCTCAACGGAATCATATTGATATTTCATTCTGTACTGCATTATGACTTGATGCTTATCCGATTGCTTGGTTTCGGACTCGGTTAAATTGAGGAAATTCCTTTGGTGACCACAAGCATGAAGAAGAACCATGTAAGCTAGAACTGGGCCCGCATGTGCACGGCACGTGCATGCTGACGTTGCCTGACGTCACTCAAGCCCGAGTGTCTCGACTCAATTCGATGACCCTATCCGACTTGTGAAGCCGAATCGACCAGTTGACTATTGACTCGGGCCATCCGGTTGATGTCGTCGTTGACCGTTTCGGCCGGATCGCATGACCTAGTTCGCTGGTCGGCTAAGGGGGTAACTGTTGGATCGGATAAATCAGTCGGATCGATTTTCAGTATTGGCTGAGATCGAACATATGCGCGTGGGGACCACGCGTAGAGAGAAAAATGCGAGCATGAGGGCGCGTGACTGTTCCGGTCGACGAGTTTTAGGTATTTCTCTATGGTTTTATGAAATACAGGTGCAAGCTCACATGTAAGTACCACATACGGATATGTGGAGCATGCTTGATCAATTACATGTTTATGGTTTGACATGTATTGTTGATTGTATCAATAAAAATTAGCAAGACGTGTAATTTTGTGGATGATTGCTCCTAATTTCTGAAATTATATGCATAAGGTAAATGTAAAATTAAAGTTAATATCGCAACTTCAGGTAAATACAATTGGGCTGTGATCGCCAAAGTGGCACACCTGGTTGAGTTTAATAAAGAACGATTTATAAAATATTGGGATGTCTCTTGTTTTAATGCGTAGTTATACTCCCAAAGGAGGTAATTGCGTATTCTTACATGGAGGGTTACATGTAAAACATATGGTTGATGATTGATTAGTCTAAGTACCATCATACACCCAAAGGTTGTGATTAACGAAGATTGAAATAAATTCTTATGGTCGCTGTAATGTATGGAGTATACAACTGCATGTCATGTTTTCTGCCCAAATGTGATTATATGATTATGTATGTATCTCTCAAGGTAAAATTTCACATTATGCTAATTGAAAACATTGATTATTTTTCAGACACCGTTTCTGTGAATGGCAACTCTGTTAACATTGAGAATTGAGATTCATTAAGAACTGAATGATGATTATCTGTTTACAAGGATTGGCAAATAATTGTATGCTCTTATCAAGAAAGATATCATAGTTCTCACTTTCATTAGTGAGAACTTTCAAAAGCATTATGTGTTTATTGGGTAAAGAGCGATTGGATTCGTTTGTTTAATATAAAGCGATCCATTAAAGAACACTTGAAAAGTTTTTTTGCCAGTTAACTGCACTGCTAAGTAAATAAAGGAAGCCTTGGAGGTTTGAAGTTATATCTCGTCTATTATTAAGAGTGGTACATATCTGCAATGACTCCTCAATATCAGGTGTAATAGTTCTATTAAGATTAAAGATTAAATCTTAAAGTTGGTTGAATTGCATATTAAGCGGTTCTGAAATCATACTCATAAAGTATTATAGTAAACCACCGGTCATTCTGATGATTTGGATATATGAAAAACATCCTTTGAGAATGATGGTGATCGCTACTTCTTTTATAAGAAGAACGATCACATAAAGAAAGACCAATTAATACAAAGACTTGGTTATCTAAGTATGAGCATAAAGTAATTATTCTTTGGTATTGATTTGTGAATTCATTCTATCTAAAGCCTCATCTGGTTTGTGATAGCTAGATAAAGGTGCAACATATTATGTTGCACTTACCTTATAGGAATTCATAAACTGAAAGATAACAAATCAGGTTGAATCAAGCTCGTTATGGAGACAACTATAAAGCTGACGTTGAATTGATGGGAATGTCATTCCGGATTCTGGTTTTAATATAACATTAAGAAACATATTTTATGTACTCTCTTTAAAGAAGGAATTTATTTTTTGTATCAAGTTTAAACATGTGTAGTTACTATTTTAAGATTTTAAATAAAGCAATTACTATTTATTTTAATTAAAATAAAGCTTGGTACTACTCTATGTCCAATGGATTGTATAAATTATGTTTATCGCCCACTGAATTATACATCACTTATAGAGCTGAAAATGTTGTTTCAAATGGACCTCTGCCTAAGGAACAATCATGCGCATTATGAAATAAATTTCTTGGTCACATCAGTAAAGAAAGAGTGGAAAGACCGATAAAGACAATAATTCTGCTCACTCTTAAAAGCGACCTAGATACATGTGTAGATTGAAACAGATGTAAGATAACTAAGATAAAGGATGAAACTGTAGTCGATAGTTATGACCTATTGAAGGTCATTTATACTGGTATAAGTGGATCATATATGGCAATATTGTGTAGAGTTTTTATTTCATCACATTTAAATGATGATTTTTCTCTATATGTTTTTGTACTTGATTAAAGAAAAGTTTAATTTCCGTGACAAGTTCAACATATTTTTTTACTATAGTCAATAAAATTTAAAAAAAAAAAGGATTGTCAGATTTGTTTGAGGTGGTGAGTTTTATGGTTGACATGACAACGCTGGATAGCTTAAAGAGCCATTTATCAAATACTTAAGATGATTCTAGGATTGTGGCTTTGTGCCAGTAGTCCTGAACAAAATCACATCATATGGATATGATAAAAATATGATTTTTAAAATCAATTTATGTGATTTTTGTGGGGTAAAAATTTGAAAATAATTCATTATATTTCTACCAAAACTATTTCTTTGACTTCTTTTGAGATATGGATTGGATGTTAATCTAGTTTGAACCATATTAAGGTTTGAGGTGTTCGTGTAGAAATAAAGTTACATAATCCAACATTGGATAAGTTGGATTCCAGAACCACTCAGTATTATTTTGTACCTGACCCAGTTCATCTAAAGGGGTATTGATTTATTATCCCAAAAGATGAACAAGAATTGTGGAATTACAGATAGCTAAATTGCTAGAGCTTGATATAGCCGAATAAAGGTAGTTGCTCATAGACTATTAAAGGTAATGGTGTGGTAGGAACCACTGTGTCATTTTTTCTGCCTATACAGATGATCATGGAGCATTCTAAGTTACGGTTTGATCATGTTGGGGTTCAGGTTCTTGTTGTTAAGACAATTCCTAGTGAAGTTTATCAAACCCCACAAGTGCAGAATAAAGGTTAAAGTAGCTCCTCTTAAAAGATCTATCAGGCAGAGACGATCAGTTGTATCAAGTCATACTGTATAGTCTATCCAGAAGAGCATGACTACAAAATCGACTATGTAATTGATCAAGTAATTTATACAGTTGTTATTTCTTGTTCTTAATTATAAATGTGATTGGGTGCATGGTGGATGAGATACAAACTATGAAACATACGGTTTTTGAAAGCTTATTAGCATGCCTCAAGGTCACAAGTCCGTTTGTTGCAATTGGGTGTGTACAACTTAAGGGGACTCCAGATGAAATTTTTGTCTACTTTATTATAACAAATTACATTTTAATCAGTGTTTTTATTTAAGAAGTTTAAAGACAGACTGATAGAGAAATTTTTCACTCATAAAGAATTAGCAGATTTAAAATAAGTTTTCTTTTCAGTCTCTCATAGTTTTTTTAGAGTAATTAAAGTATTAATAACTCATTATAATAAGGAGCTTTACTATACAAATATTGAAACTTCTTTTATTGGAGTTCTTAATATGAAAGTTTTTTTTTTCATGTAACCCGAAGATTTTGCAGCATATGATTTAGATAAACTTGTGTGTAAATAAAGAGGAATCCCATATAAATGCCATGGAATAAAGTTTGATCATGTTCATGGGTATTCTAGACTGGAAGGTCTGTTTATGGGTTTAAGTAAGCTTTTAGACAATTGTTGGTTAAAATTTCATAATATTGTTGTTATATTCTATTATGTCAAGAACGAAGTAAATTAATATATACTATAAGATCAGTGGGAGGAATTTATTTTCCTTGTGTCTTGCATAGACGATATCTTGCTTGAAAGTGATTTTCTTGAATTACTGCATAATGTGAAATAGATATTGTCAAAGCATTTTGACATGATTGATCTTAATAAGGAATATTTTGTCCTAGGCATTGAGATCAATATGGATCGTTCTCGCAACATGTTGGGTTATTTCTAGATGACACACATTAATTGTATTTGGTATAAAGTGCTGCAAGTTAGGAGTTGCTCATGTAAGGCAATAGACTGAATCTGTCATAACGTCTTCATAAAGTTATGAAGAAAACCCAAATAAATAATGTACCATATTAGGGTGCACTTAAAAGCATCAGTTTTGAGGTACTCAAAGAGGACAAAAGACTATATGCTAATTTACAGACATATTTACGACATGCATCTAGTAAGGCATTCAGATTCAGGCTTTATTAGTTGTGAGGATGATGTGAAGTTGACAAATGCAGACATTCATATGTCTGAAGAGAAGTGCAATATTACATGAAAGCATAAATAGAAATCTATGTATCCTCTATCAAAAAAGTGGAGTTTGTAGTATGCTTTCCAGCTGCTATTCAGGTTATTTGGCTTTAGAATCTCCTTAAAGAGTTGGTCGTATTTAATTTTGTGGCTAGACCCATACAGTTGTATTGTAACTATAATTCTGTAATATTGTTCATTAATTACAGCAGAAGTCCTAAGGGGTTTGAGCATCTGGCGGTCAAGTTTTTGATCATAAAAGTTACATATTAAAAGGTGACACTACCGTAGAGCTTATCACACAGATGATAAGGCTGCAGACTCACTAACTTAAGGTCTTTGCCCATGAACATTTGGATGACATGTCGCAGACATAAAAACATTGTGGGATGCTGATATGACATGTTAATTGATGGGCTAAGTAGCATCATGAGATGCTGTTGTTCAGTGGGAGCTGTTTTCGATATTTGCTCTAATAAAGTTCACATCTGTGTTTGTTACATTTTATAATATTTAGGTATGTATCAACTCTATTGCATGTAATAAAGCATTTTATGATTAATGTGACATTATGAATTTCCGACCCTCTTCGAAGCTAACGATATGGAAAGGGATCTCGAAATCGAATTTAGGACAATGACGAATTCCAATGCTTGATAGGAATTGGACGTCGCCTCATCGATGGTAATTAATATCGGAAAAATGAAATTTTGGAATGTGACATTCCGAATTTCCGCCTTCAAGGGTTGAGGTATGAAATTTGACTTCGAAATTGGGAAATGGAATTGAGGAATTCAAACATGAGATTTGAATTTGACGACGCCTGACAAAATGGGACAATTAAGACTGAAAAATGAAGTTTCATACGAAAAGTGCAAAATGACCGTTTTGCCCCTCAAGCTTAATTCTTGTCTTTGGAAAATTATGAAGGGTAAAATGGACATTTACCCTTCCCCCACTAGCTGCCAAAAAATTGAGCAGAAAATTGGTCAAAGAAGTCAATGAGATTAAGCTCAAATAATTGGTGCATTGGACAAGTGTCAAAAGGAGAGTGAATGGCCATCTAATCCCCCAAAAAATTGTTGGAAAACTAAGAAAATTATTGAGGGTCCTCTTACTGTTGATCTTCTTCCCCAACCCTTCATTCTCCCAAAAATCTCTCATCTTCCCCATTTTTCTCTCCACTTTCCTCTCAGCCAGACTGTATCGCTCGATCGGTTTCTGCTCTCCTATTTGGTCCATACGACGGCCCCCTCCGGTAACCTTTTGGCCAGCCGTCAACCACCACAAGTTAGTTTAACATGTCCTTAACAAGTTTCAATTGGTTTCATGTCATTTGGAGATCTGGTTAATTTAGGAAAAATTTTGGAAGAAAAGTGGACGGATTCTGAGCTAGCTGAGGAGAAGTGATGGTTCTAGTTCATAGAAAATCCAATTGAGCTCAATTTTTCGAGGGTAGCTTCATAACATATAGTACTACATGTGTCTGATCAGAAATGAACTTTTCAATTGAGATTTAGAGGTGTTTCATGGCTGAGATTGAGTGGACAGAATTGATCGAAAATCTGATTGGTGGACAATTTGTGGAGGCCGAACCATTTGGGCATCCTAAGGGTGTTATTTTACTTCCAAATCATTAGGGGATGTCCTAGACATGTAAATCTAGGTCTTGGCAAGAGGATTAGACAATAAATTGATGATTTGAGGTGAATTATGGGCTGTTGGAATAGGGCAAAGGCAAAACAGAATGCTGTCCAATTCTGTTCCATCCTTGGCCGAGCCCTTTGATGGTTCTAGGATGTGTTTCCGTGGTCCAAAATGATTATTGGGATGTCCTAAGATTTCAACGGATGTCTCGGCAAGAAATTGGCTCGATCGGATCGGAATTTGGCGGAGTTTATTGACGGGAATTGTGATTTATTTGTAGGACTATGCGAGACGTGATTTGACTGTGCATTTATGAGCCTTGGAAGTGAATTGAACGTGGCATTGGCTAGCTTGGCTAATGGTAAGTGTTGCCTAAACCCTTACTTGAACATTAGGACACTACTGGATGAATTTAGTAGATGGATTGCCTGAAATGATGAGAAATAGTTGAGATAAGCTATGTGCTCTTTAGTTTATTTAGCCAATGATTGGTTGATTCATGAGTGCATATTCATGTGATGCATTGATGCGTTAAACGCGGGGCTTGAGTAAATCCTGAGGTGTATCGACGTGGGATTCGACCTGAGGCTTATTGACGAGGGTCTATGAATGGAAAGTGGTGTCCTGAGGCATATTGACGCGGGATTTGACACTTGGCCCAGTAAGGATCGCTAACCTGATGCGTTGTTACGCGGGTAGTATCCTAGTCTAATGCATTATTATGCCGATTGCCTGATGCGTGTTACATGGGTATTGATATTGAGAATTGAGATACGAGCCTAAGGGCCAGTAGCACCCCGATGCGTCAGAACGCGAGGTTGCGATTTGAATCGTATCCTGATGTGTCAGAACGCGGGATATGTTGGTATGAGTCGACACGAGCCTCGAAATGGCAATCTAAACCTGATGCATCATAACGCAGGTTTATGAACTGTTAAGGCCTGATGCGACACAACGCGGACAAGCTCTGTAAGCCAAGGAGTTTTAATGAAATGATGTTCAATGTTGCCTTCGGAACTTCTTGTGCTAGTATGTAAGCTTGGTCCAATGATATTGAATGGCTGCGAGCCTTAAAAGTGCCGATTGGCCTGTGGCCCTAGTGGTACCAAGACCGATTGGCCCGTGGCCCCAGTGGTACCAAGACATCGATTGGCCTATGGCCCCGGTGATGTCAGTTGACAGAAATGCCAAAGAAGTACAAAAGTGGAGGTGGAAGTTGTGATAATTGAGTACCGAATTGTATGTTGCTCGAGCAAGGAGCTTGAGACCCTGAAGTTGAGTATGATTGATTGTATTGCACATCCATGCTTGGCTATTGATATGCTTGTTAGTTTGATGCCATGTGTTATTGTTGATTGCTTGCATCTTGGTGGTGGTGGTGTGTCGTCTGGGGGGGTTGGTGTTCAGGTCTAGGTTTAGGTTTCACTTATTGAGATTTATATCTCACCCCAGTGGGGGCTTAACTATTTAGGTCCCAGGCGAAAGAAGCTCGAACTTTCCAAGGATTGGCATTCGATAAAGTAGTTGATCAAATGTATTTATGACGTTGGGTGACCTTAGAAGTTATATTATTTAGTGGATTAGTTTTGATCTTTAAAATGAATTGAGGTGTATTTTGAAGGTTGAGAAGTGTACTATTTATTTTTGTCCTAAGTCATCTTGATTTTATTTGTGTACGGAGTAGTTTCTTGCTTCCGCATGTATATGATTTGTGAACATGAGGGCTGAAAGGATCCTGGGTGGCATAGCTTGATTACGGCCTGGTGGGATGTTCGCGTGCTCGCCGGGTTCGGGGCGTGACAATTAAGGTGAGTTGAATATATATCAGTTGAAAATCTCAAGGCATCGTGTAAACCTTGAGTGATGGCTGGGGCATTTATTTTTAGCCAAAAACATATGTCTTGTTACACGTAAAGATAGTTAACTATAAATGTAAGATATATGTTGGTTCGTTGGAACCGCAAAGTTGTTCTCTCATGATTCATCCAGTTTCGCGACACTTCAAGTGAGATAATGGTGACTGACAAGAATGATAACATATAAGGTGTCTCTGTTATTTGAGATATTATACGATTGCCATACTACCATATCAAATCCATATCAGTAAAGTTAAGAGTATTCGTGGTCATGGATGGCTCTATGTCTTCTGATATAGTTACTAGCATGGTCCGGTGCTTAAGACTTTATGAGATCGGATTGACTATTAGGAAATATCTCTAGACCAATATAAAGATGTGCATATAAAGTATAATTTCAATTAATTTAGCCCAAGTGAGAGAATGTTAGAATATGTTGTAATATTCTGTGTGGGTTTTATTAATTGTTATTGTAAATATTAATCAGTCTAATAAAGAGAGATATATACAGTTTCCTAATTCTAGTTGGATATGAGGTTGGATAGTATGGGCCGAGATAAACCTAATCTTTGATGAGGGGATAGGTTTCATTCTCTATAAATAGAGCTCAAGTCCCTCTTTTAAACCCTAATGTCCGCACAACATCATATAAGTAATCATCAAACGCGACGTGTGAAGGGTCGTCTCATTGAAACCAGTGATAAAGGGGTTCATAGAGAAGAAGATCTTGAACATCGGATCATCGCAATTTCACATCAAGAACGATGGATCCAAAACATCAGGTGCGTTTATTCTTTAACTCTATAGATTGGTGATTCGTGTATCTATACGTGTGATTCTGGGGTCGCTGCATACGGATTATAGTCGCAGACTACATGAGCTACACTCACGTTATGTATTCACATGATACTAATGAAATGAGCCTTCATATGATGACTTAACCTTTTGCATCCAATGAACTCTGCATATGGGGAGGCTAAGGTCGCGAAGGAAGTGATAGAAGACATAGACGAAGAGAAGGACTCGACGACATCCAGAGTGATAGAAGGCGACCTGATGAAGCTGTACAATAACTTTGTCTCTGTCGTCCAGGGCACGTCCAGGGAAGGAGGTGGGAGCAATGTTCACTTGACGCTCAAGTACGCGAAGCTGAGCGAGGAGGTGATTGAGCCCTACTCGCTGCTCCAGTTTGTCGTCCATCTCAACAAGGACATTGATCATCACCCCATGGAACAGGCTCAAACCTAGCAGAAACTAAGGAACTGGACTTTAAATTATATGCACTGGTTTGCTGTTTCTAGTGAGTTCGATGCTACGTATGTTTGAACATGTTTTGCAACGTGTCTCTGTACTAAAAGGAATAAAGCTTGGGTTATGTGTGGTTCTTGTTGTTCTTCTAATGGAATGGTCTTGAAACAGATCATTGAATATCTCTACTGTTTCCATGTGTTTGTAGGACTTTCAGTAATTGTTCAAGTAATGATGTGTGTTGTGAAATGGTTTGTTTAGCAATCCAGCAAAATCAATGATTCGGATGTACAACACCAAGATTCAAGGGGCACTTTTCCTCTCCATCTTTGAGCTGTAGATCCTTCCTAGAAGATATTGATAGTGGATTTTCTTTTATGGTTAATACCGCGAAAAATCCCAAATTGGTACACCTGTAACAAATTTATCCCAAATTATTTTTTTGACTACAAAAAACTTCAAACTGGTACACTTGCGACAAATTTACCCCAAACTATTTTTTTAACCACCAAAAACCCTAAACTGGTATAATTGTGATAAATTTATCCCAAATTACTTTTTTTCCATAAAAAATTTCAAATTGATTCACATATGGCAAATTTATTCTTTGTTAATTTTAGTTAAATTGAGCTAATATCATAAAAAATTTCAAATTGATAGACATATAGCAAACATATGGTAACATGTACATCTAACAATAGCCACGTGTCATCAAACTTAGCAATTTGACGCTAAAATTTAACGAAAATTATCAAAGGGTAAATTTGTCACGGCTATACTAGTTTGGGGTAAATTTATCATAGATGTACCAGTTTGGAGTTTCTTCATGGTCAAAAAATAATTTTGGGTAAAATTATCATAGGTGTACCAGTTTGAGGTTTTTGGTGGTATTAACCATTTCTTTTAACACATTGTAGTTTCTCATAATATGAACGCGATCCGTCCAAATAGGTCGGACGGCGCCGGAGGAAGTTGGGTTTCCGTCCAACTCCGTCGACACTTTAGGCATGTCCAACGAGCTCCGGTTTGGCTCATTTTTTTAGTTTTGTTGACTTTTTGCATGCCAAGACTTTGACTTCTCCACCGGCGCTCGTCCGGCGATCAGATGTGACGCCGTCGGTCTCGATTGACAGTTCTGAACACGAGGGATGAAACATCCTCCAGAATTCGATCAATCATCGTCGAATTGGCCTTCAATTCTGTCATCAAAATTTGACCTCCAAACTTGTAAATCGCACGTGAAATGGGGAAGGGGATGAACAGTGTTCGGTCGGATCTGTGGGTCGGATCCGGTCTGACCCACGACCTGATCGAGATCAATTTTCAAAATTAATGAAAAATTCTCCGAATTAAACATCAAAATTGAATTTAGAGACATCAGTATCATTAAAAACATGATTTTCCCCATATTTTCATCACGAATTGATTAAAAACCCCAAATTGGTTCATTTTTGTGACTTCGAGAGCTATTTTTCTTGATTTTCCAAATATTTTTCTATTTTTTGAAAATATTAAAAAATGTGAAAAATATGAAACATTATTTTTTTTTGTCAAGAATGGTTCGTTAGGCTCGGTCAATGCTATCAAAGTATTTTTTTTTGGGTAAAGTAAGTAATATATTGAACTTTCCAAAACGCAATGAACAGAGAGGTAGCCGAACACAAATATCTCGAACCCACTAGGACACTTGGACATGTTCTAAAGGGTGCATAGGTGTAGCGACACTACATGATACAAAGAAGATAATGTGCAACAACAAGAGGGCCAAACTGGCGACCCAAATAGACCAAAAGGACTAAAACAACAGCCAAGACAACGGCCAAAGAAAACCTAATTAGGAAGGAGTAGCATCCTCAAAAATAGAAGGTGAGATGCCCCAATTAGCTTGTACTCTTCTATTACGGGGGGTGTCCATGACTTTGGTAAAGGTAAGACCTTTATCTCTCACTACTTTCACAAGATGCTTGAGGAGAGCCGGCACAAATGTGTCTTATTCCTGAATATGATATGGTTCCGTTCCATCCAAATGATATGACATAGTGCCCCAAAAGAAAACCGAGCAATATGGTAATGAAAATACTAACCTCCCATGCAACGAGTGGCCCAAAGAATGTTGTCTTGCCCGGAACCATTCCACCAAGAGAGATTGCATTTTGAAGCCCAAAAGAGTGCTAGAGAACCGGTGGTAGCACATCCAAAAAATAGGTGATCAACGGAATTCGGTCTATGTTGACAAAAAGCACATGTACCTTCCTGGATTCTGTGGTAATTCAGAAGTAACACCTAGGTTGGGAGTCTACTAAGAGAGATGAGCAAAGGAGGAACCTGTCCCTCGGGGAAATGATATAGTCCCACACAAATGAAAACCAAGGGACAACTTGTCTCATATATCTCATGAGGTCACAAGCCGACGCAATTGAGAAGTCTCTAGAGGGATTACCAAAGTTAATTTTATAATTTTTTTTAGCTTTTTATGAATTTTTTTTATGAATTTCTCGAAAATAAACGAGAAAAAGACTAACAAAAAATCAAGTCTCGACATTGGTTTCTAGGACTTTATTACTTTTCAAGTTCCCATGTCTTAGTCCCTTTCCTATGAAGAGCCGTCCATGCTTGGAAGGTTATTCCATGCTCATCTATATAAGCATACTAGGATGAATGTAAAGGCAAACTTGATTGATTTATAATTATTGCCTTTGCCTTTAGAGCGAGGAGCTGTTCTTATTTACTCTTATTCCTTTGGTGGATTCCTACGAATTGTGAGCATTCTATCCTTTTAGTTCTCATTTGTGTTACCTCTTATCTCTCTATGCTTTCTCCCGGCGTCAAGATCCGGCCTAAGTTCTTCTTTATTCGTCAAAGTAATTGAAACAAACGTGCAAGTGTACTCGTAGGTAATTTACTCATTGAAGAAGCTAAAGAGGTATCTGCCGATTTAACAAATTTAATGGATGAATATCCATATATTTGTTATTGTTATTTGAAGTGATTTTACGTCACAACGTGTGTAGTAGTCCCGTTCGTCCTCCCTTTTTTCTTCGTTCCGTTATTTATCGTTTATGTAGTGCATAAAAAATGTTTGTGCCCCTTACGTGCCTACCAACTGAATCTATGATATGTTAGGTTTCAATTATTTTCCCCAGCTACTTTTGACTTACCTCGGGATTTTCAAGCCAGTCCATATCATTAGTGGGATCCAGTCATTGAATTTTTCATGAGACAGAGATGTATGAGTGACTAATTTAATGGAAGTTACTAACCTGAGAATCTGACAACATTGTTTGTTATTTTTGAATACATTATCTCATAATCTATGAGTGTTTTATGCAAAACACACGATGATAATGTTTGGATTTATGGTTGAGATTGTATTTGTGGTTCCTGGCTAGGCTATACACCTAGAGGGGGTGAATAGGTGTATTTAATCAAACTTTGACAAATAATGCGGAATTGAAAATATCGAGTTCGATAGAGGCACAGGTATTAGCAGAGTCACGCAGTGCTTCTGCCAGACAGTTAATAGATGCAGTTGATAGAGGCAGAAGAAGTAGAGAAGCGATGCACACAAGATTATAGTAGTTCGGCTTTGGGAAGCCTACGTCCACTCTCCCACACTAACAGCCTACTGGCTGGATTCCACTAAGTAATCAAGTAAGAGATATAGAAAGATGTGATTGCTTGAACACAAGCACTTCCAACAGAAGCGAGCTATGCCTCTACCCAGGCTTTCCACTCTACACACTTGACTCTGTATAACACCTCTCACAAGATCTCATTTTAAGCACGAATAGATAATTGAAACAGATGAAGGTCTCTTGATATATGAGTATTGATCTCTTGACTTCTCTCTTCCTTCTTCTCGAACTTGGTGGTCTTTATATACTCCTCTTCTTCCAAGCTTCCCGCTGGATAGAATCACCCGAGGATCAATCTCCAAAACTAGCCGTTGGTTGATTGTCGAATAAAGATCACGAGTCTTTTGAGGTAAGAGCAATCAGAGATTTGAGAGGATTTGCTCGCCTATACAATCAAATCTTTAACTCCATAAATCAAGCTTCTAATAAAAGAAATTATCTAAAGACGATTGCCAATCAATCAAGAGTCCTCATATGGAAAGTAATGAGAATATCTTTATGATTGATTATCAATCAATTTAACTTAGACACACAATCCTAACCAGATAATTGACTGTTAGTGGGGAAATTAAATCTGCTAAGATAATCAAGAATAAGATTGACTAAACAATGAGGATAAATCAAAGATCAAAATATATCTCATCATGATTCTCGAATTAGTATGCATCTGCCACGAAATCTGCATGCTTCTATCAGAATAAAAGCGTTAAGCACATTATATATAAAATGCATAGAGATATATTTATAGTAATTTCTCAAGGTATAAATCAAAGTCTTTTCAATAAAGCATGCGAGTTTTGTTTCCTTCAAAATCAAATATAATATTCCTAACAATCTCCCCCTATTATGATGGAGACAAAACCTTTCAAGCAATATATAACTTTGAAAATATTTTGATGAAAAGGATACTTGCGTAAGATAGTTTTTTCAGTTCTGATCGAAAAACACAAGTACTATAGCATAAGCATAAAGTAATCGAATTTCTTACTGCAATGGTTCTGCTTGGACTTCTTTGCATTCTCCCCCTTTAAGAAGAACACAAGTATTAAAGGCATAAACATAAATATTGAAAAAATTGCTTACTATGATGCCTTTGCTTGAACTTCTTGCTTTCTCCCCCTTTTTGTCAACATCATAAATAGGCATAAACAATACTGATGAGAGATAAATTGATGGATCTAGCAATATCTCCTAGAGGGGGGTGAATAGGATATTCTTAATAAAATTGAAATTTCTTGCGGAATAAATAAAATTCAGTGTACGATTAGGAACAAGAACAATATAACAGTGTGCAGAAAATCTAAACACAAAGGTAAGGGTTTAGAGAAGAGAATATTGCACACGATGTTTATAGTGGTTCGGCTTAGATCAAGCCTACGTCCACTCTCCCACGATGACAGCCGATCGGCTGGATTTCACTATGAAGAATCAAGAGGATTACAAACACTCAAGTACTTGGTTTTTTTCTCTCACACAAATTTCCACAATGAAGGATTTTGAGTACATAGAATACTCTTTGGATGAAACTCAAATTATGTTTGCACTTTGGATTGTTGTTCTCCCCATCTTCCCTTAGTCCATCATGATTCTTCTTTTATACTCCCTTGCCTCCGAACTAGCCGTTGGATTCCAGCCAAGGGATCGCTCTTCAATCCTTGATTGGACGTCATCAATCGTGATTGAACGAGGCTGTATCTTCAGAAGATATGTAGACCGTTGGGTAAGACATTGAACCCTTCTGATTCAATCGCCCATACAACTGAATCTCCAGCTTCCATAAGTGTGATAAGTTTGAGTTGATTCCCAAAGATATATTCCTTAGAATATGATATCCCATTGTAGAAAGTCCTTTAATTGATTAGAAGGGATATCAGGATAATTGAATATCACTTGCCTTGATCGGAAACCTGCCATACGTGGGTCTTCGTGTTTTGTAAGATGCAGAGACTGATCTTTCTTCAGAATCGTCTATAAGAAGATTTGTTTCTTACTAGATCAGTTGGCACGAAATGGTAATACGGAGATTTGATGTGATCTATCTGTCACTGTTTAGATCGTCAGGAGCACTTCCATCTAACCCTTCGTCAGAAGCACTTCCGTCTGACCCTTCGTCAGGAGCACTTCCGTCTGACCCTTCGTCAGGAGCACTTCCTTCTGACCCTTCGTCAGGAGTACTTCCGTCTGACCCTTGGTCAGTGCGACAGAATTGGAGTCACTCAACCTGCTGCTTACACATTCTTCCTGCGTCACATTTCATTAAACAATTTCTTTTGAAGGTTTTGTCAAAATCAAAATACAGGAGAATTTCCACAACAATCTCCCCATTTTTTATGGTGACAAAACTCCTCTAGTTGCAAATACAAATAAGTGTATAAAAGAAAATTTAATCAGTGATAAAATAATAAAAGTGATTAACCATCACATTTGCTCCTGCAGGTAATCATCATTAGAGATCTTGTAATGAAAGTGTTCTCATAGGAGAGCATGATCAGAATAAGATTATCCTGCAATGATCCTGCACGAAACTAAACTTTGCGATGAGAGTGTACTGAGTGTACATTAAATAGATTATCCTGCGCAAAAGTAAGTTCTTCTCCCCCTTTCTAAATTGGAATATAATCAGAGGTAATCTAATGAGAGTATACTTCTTGCATAAAAGTAAGTTTAGAACTTCTCCCCCTTTTTGTCAACATCAGAAAAAAATCTATATAAAATTTAATTGTTGCATAACAAAAATAACGTGTCCCAGAAGAATATAAAATTAAATTAGGAAGATGTGAGTGAGGGCATTTTTTTAAGAAGAGGGATGATCTTCAGGCTCATTATCAGCCTCCACTCGGGAAGGTCCTTCATAGCTACTTCCCATCCTCTGAGCATGGTCTCTTACAGCTTGAGAAGAGGGCAGGTTTGAAGGTGTTCTGTCCGTTCTGACCAGTGTGTAGGTAGGCATGTTGGCGATCTCAGCACAAAACATTCTCCCATAGAGATCAATGGACTTTTCCAGCTTAGTCACCTGACTAGTCAAACCCTGCAGCTTCCTATCTGTTGTCTGTTCAAAGGTCTGCATTTTCTGATCAAACCTTGTTTCCATTGCAGCCAGCGTCTGAAGAAGAATATTTTGAAGATTTTCAAAGTGTGCTTGAAGTTCCATTTGTGGTTCTGAAGGTGCAGGTTCTTGAGTCTCCCCCTCAGTTTGTGCCTTTGGGAAAGTTTGAGAAGCTAGTACTTCAGTGAGAAAGACATCCGATGTAACAGGCACGGGCTCTTCCTCCCCCTGATTGATAGCCCTTTTCCCTTTTGCTTTTGAGCTCGGCACGGACACTATTTCATCATCAAAGTCCATTGGTATGGACTGTGCACTCGACAGTTGATCTTCTCGTGCAATTGTTGAAGCTGGACTTGTAGCATCTTTGTGAATAGTTCGTCTGGTGGAGGATACAGAGTAAGCTTCAATGTCATCTTGTTCTTCCTCCTGTTCTTTTGAAGCCAACTTTGCTAGAACTTGTGCTAGCAATTGCTCATGATCAAGGTTGACAAGTGTGATGTCATACTCTGTGTTATCTTCAATTCTTGCAGCTTGCTCCTCATCCCACATTGTGAGGAATTCTTCCTCAGTCAGATCACAGGGATACACAACTTTTTCTTGTGGTTGTGTTTCTGCTTCATCTCCTTCTTCCCCATTTCCTTCAGCACTGTGATCTTCAGACTCACCATCTTCATCTGATCCACCTCGGAATTGAGTAGCTTCAGAATCATATTCCCCTGTTTCTTCCTTACTTGCTTCTGAATCCTTATCAGTAGGACTGTCTGTTTGTTGCCCCTTTACAGCCATAACTTTTCTCCTCTTTGGAGATTTCTGCTTGGACTCTTTCTCGAAGTCCACAATGACTGGTTCATTGTTCTTTGTTCTCCATCCAGCAGGAGTCATCTTGTACCCCATCTTTGTTACCATAGTCTCTCCAACAGTCATCAGAGGAATGTCCTGCTTGATAAAGGCGCTCAAGCCACCAATCTTGAAATGATCTATTATTCTGTAGATCAAGACGGCATAAGGAAGTTGTCCCTTTGGCTTGAGAGCTGATCTGTACATGTGTAAGAGTACTGTGTGAGCAAAGGAAATTCTCTTTCCTGTCAAGATTCCCCATAACAGCTTTGCCTCATACTTCGATATATCTGTCTTTGATGCTGCTTTAGGTCTGAGACATTCGATGATCACCTTGTGCATCATGATGTGTTTCAAGGGAAAGTTCGTGTAGGCAATATGTGACTTTGCTTCCCTTGAGAAGCTCGATTTGCCAGTCAAGAAGCAGAAAGCTTCTCCTGCAGTGACATCTAAGGGTTTGAAATCTCCCTTTATGGTTCCCATGATTGAAGCCAATTCATCAACAGTCAGAATATACTGCTTCCTTTTCATTGTGAAAGCCAGAGAGTTGAAGTTGACAAACTGAAGATTTGAGTAGAAGTAAGCTACCAGATCAGGAAAAGTGTAGCCTCTCTTTGTTATAAAATGATCTATCTTCACCTTTTCTAGATGCTTCCTCAGATAGATGACATTGCTGTCAAAGTACTTTAATTCAAAAACTCTGTGAGGTATAACACCTCTTTGTTTCATTACTTCAAACCTTTCTTTGTGAGCCTGATTCTGGAACAAGGGATCAGGAAAGCTTTTATCCAAATAAACCCAATATTTTTCACAAAGTCATTAAACAGAATGTCATCATCATCTTCGATCTTTGCCTTCGTGCCGCCAGGTCTAATTAGGGATGATTTTCGTTTTGAGCTTGTCTCTGCCACTTTCTCCGTTCCTTTTCTAGAGGCAGATGCAGGTTTTTCTATAGCAATTGGTTCAACGATTTTTCCAGGCAAGCTAAGAAACTCCAATAGTTCGTCCTCACTATTGAAATAATGAGTGTTCAGCAGTTTTCTAAGTTCATTACCAAAATCTCCTGCTGCCTTAATCCTATCATACATTGGCTTAATAGAATGTGCCATAGATTCGTTTCCTTCAAAGGCAGACAGAGACAGACCTTTTGCCAAACGGAGTGCTTCTCGCTGTTCGTTGATTTGGGTTTCTGTAGGTTCAGCGCTGCTTGCTGTTGATGCGGAGAGCTTTCTCTTCAACTGAGACGTCTTTTTCGAGTCAGAGGCTGATTTCGGAGCCATTGATGCATAGAAAGTTTAAAACTTTGAGTGAAAGAGAGTTGTTTTGAGGAGGAAATCGAGAGCGAGAGGTATTGGACACGGTTTTAGGGTTTTGATTTGAGAAAAATTTGAAAGTGAGAGAACAGAGGTGACGGTTCGGCGTTTTATAAAAGAGGCGGTTATTTTTGGAAACAAAAAAGAAGAAGAGAATTTTGATTTTCTAAAGGGAAGCAAAAAGTTTATATAATAAAATACTTAATCATCATCAATCACATAATCAGAGATATCTATTCATATGAGGAACTTACCTAAAAGATAGTTTTTAGAGATACTAACCTCAACTTGTGACCCTTTAAAAAAATAGTGAATTTCTTCTTACGCGCCTTTTAGCGTTCCTTCTGATGCTCTTTCTAACGTTCCTTCTGACGTTCCTTCTGATGCTCTTTCCGACTCTCCTTCTGACGCTCCTTCTGATGTTCCTTCCGACTCTCCTTCTGACGCTCCTTCCGACTCTCATTCTGACGCTCTTTCTGATGGTCCTTCTGACGTTCCTTCCGACTCTCCTTCTGATGCTCCTTCCGACTCTCCTTCTGACGCTCCTTCTGATGGTTCTTCTGAAGTTCCTTCCGACTCTCCTTCTGACGCTCCTTCTGACGCTCCTTCTGATGTTCCCTATTCTAAGGTATACTTACGAAGGAAGGTTAATGATGGATAATTCATTTCTAATAAAATTAAAAGTCTGTTTATCAAGTGGTTTAGTAAAGATATCTGCAAGTTGATTTTTCGTATCAATGTATTGAATATTAACAACACCATTCTGAACATGATCACGTATGAAGTGATGCTTGATCTCAATATGCTTTGTGCTTGAGTGAAGTACGGGATTCTTTGTAAGATTTATGGCACTCGTGTTGTCACATAGGATTTCCACAGTTGATTCTTCAACACCATAGTCTTTGAGCTGCTGTTTTAGCCAAAGTATTTGAGTACAGCAACTTCCAAGAGATACATATTCTGCTTCGGCTGTACTGAGTGCCAGTGTATTTTGCTTCTTTGAATACCATGAGACAAGCATGTTTCCCATGAGCTGACAAGTTCCAGATGTACTCTTTCTGTCAATTTTGCAACCTGCAAGATCTGCATCTGAATATCCCTTTAGTATAAAATCAGAAGATTTAGAGTACCACAAACCATAGTTGGGATAAGTCCCTATGTATTTGATTATTCTTTTGACGGCTGATAGGTGTGATTCTCTTGGGCTTGACTGAAATCTTGCACATAAGTAGACACTATATAGGATGTCTGGTCTTGAAGATACTCCGATATAGTTTGGGATCAACTTCCTTTCCATCTTCATCTTTATCTAATTTGGAGGAGTGAGACATATGAGTTTCTGTCTTCTTGCCATTCTCCAGACCAAACTTCTTCACTATTTCCAGTGCATACTTCTCTTGAAATATGAAAGTTCCTTTATAAGATTGATGAATTTGAAGACCAAAAAAGAACCGTAATTCACCCATCATACTCATCTCAAATTCATCCTGCATTGCTTTAGAAAATTTCTTGCAGAGAAGTTCATTAGAGGAACCAAATATAATTTCATCAATATAAATTTGAACTAAAAGGATATGTTTACCTTTTCTTTGAATAAAAAGAGTGGTGTCTATATTACCTTTAGTGAAGCTGTGTTGAGATAGAAAGTTACTTAACCTTTCATACCAAGCACGAGGTGCTTGTTTCAATCCATAGAGTGCCCTTTTTAAGACATATACCAGATCCTTTTCTCTAGGTTCTTCGAAGCCAGGAGGTTGTTCAACATATACCTCTTCTTTGATGTAGCCGTTTAGGAAGGCACTTTTCACGTCCATCTGAAAAAGTTTGAAATCATTGTAACAAGCATAAGCAAGAAGTAGCCTAATGGCTTCTAACCTGGCAACCGGTGCATAGGTTTCAT
The DNA here is from genome assembly GCA_021437785.1 of Rhodomyrtus psidioides. Taxonomy (NCBI): domain Eukaryota; kingdom Viridiplantae; phylum Streptophyta; class Magnoliopsida; order Myrtales; family Myrtaceae; genus Rhodomyrtus; species Rhodomyrtus psidioides. Next base: position 806,029 of record JAILYB010000169.1, on the reverse strand, counting down.
CGTAATCTATTCCTTCTTCTTGATAGTAGCATTTTGCTACAAGTCTTGCTTTGTTTCTTACAACTTTTCCTTTGTCATCAAGTTTGTTTATGAATACCCATTTTGTTCCAATTACTGGACGATTTTTGGGACGATTGACCAGTTCCCAAACATTGTTAACCTTGAACTGATGTAGCTCTTCCTGCATTGCATTTATCCAGTTTTCATCTGCTAATGCATCTTCAATCTTTTTTGGCTCCAATTCAGATACCAAGGTGATGTTGCTCATTGCTTGCTTGAACTTGGATCTTGTCTTTACGCCATCACTTATGCTACCTATGATAAGTTCCTTTGGATGACTTGACTTATGCTTCCAGTTTTTGTCAAGGCTATCATTTGAGGATGTTGTGGATTTATTCTGTTCATCTTCTGGTCTTTCTTCAACTGAGAAAGTTTCCTTCTGAACATTCTCCGAACCAATATTCACATCTGAGTCTATTCGTGAGTCCGTGACTTGATGAAGTGTATGCATTTGAATGAATTCAGGTTCATCATCCTGGTAGCTTTCATCGAACTTGATGTTCACTGATTCTTCAACAGCACGAGTGTTCTTGTTGTAGACTCTGTAGGCTTTGCTTGTTGTTGAATATCCCAAGAAAATTCCTTCATCTGATCTTTCATCAAATTTTCCAATTCGATCATTAGCATTTTTTAGAATAAAGCATTTGCAACCGAATACATGAAAGTATGCAACATCAGGCTTTCTTTCTTTGAAAAATTCATAGGGGGTTTTCTCAGAAAAAGGTCTGAGATAAATTCGATTTAAGATATAACATGCTGTTGAAACGGCCTCATCCCAAAAGTTAGAGGCAATTTTACTCTCAATCAGAAGAGTTCTGGCCATTTCTTGCAATGATCTGTTTTTCCTTTCTACTACCCCATTTTGTTGAGGAGTATAAGGTGCAGAGAAGTTATGTTGAATTCCGAACTCAGTGCAAAAATCTGAGAAACTTTGATTTTCAAACTCTCCCCCATGATCCGTCCTCAAAAAGGAATTAGTGTAACCCTTTTCATTTTGAATTCTTTTAGCAAGTTTTGAGAAGGAAATGAAAGCTTCACGTTTGTGAGCAAGAAATAAAACCCATGTAAATCTAGAGAAGTCATCAACTATGACAAGACAATATTTCTTACCTCCAATGCTTAGAGTTCTATTTGGTCCGAAGATATCCAGATGAAGTAGCTGCAGACAACGCTTAGTGGAAACTTGATTTAAGGGCTTAAAAGAACTTCGTACCTGCTTACCTAGTGTGCATGCATGACATAGTCCACTTTTCTCAAATTTTGTTTGAGGTAATCCTCGAACAAGTCCATTCTTGGAAATCTTTGAAATATGTTTTATACTAATATGACCTAACTTTCTGTGCCAAAGATCAGATTCATTCTTAACAGAAATAAGACATTTTGCATTTTCACAGTCAGCATCAATATCTAAAAGATAAATGTTCCCATGCCTTTGTCCCGTGAAGGATTGCTTCTTATCCTTGCTCATACCTGTGCATTTTAGATCTTGGAACCAAATATCATATCCAGAGTCACAGAGTTGACTTACAGAAATTAAGTTGTAGTTCAATCCTTTGACTAGAGAGACATCTTTAATAGTCAGATTTCAAATCTTTACATTTCCTTTCCCGATGACCTTTCCTTTGTTTTTTCCTCCAAAAGATACGCTTCTTCCATCATAATCTGAGAAGGATATAAATACATCTGGATTTCAAGTCATGTAACTTGAACAACCATTATCTAGAAACCACTTGTTCTTCCTTATCTTTGGTACCTGCAATAAATAAACAACTTACTGTTTCTTTGGTACCCATGTTTTCTTGGGTCCTTCTGTGTTAGTAGGTTTTGACCTTTTAATAGGTCTCCAAATTTTCTTGCAGTAATCTTTAGTATGGCTAGGATCACCACAGTTCACACAGGATTGTCGAATGTAGGATCTAGTAAAATGCTTATGAAAATGATGCTTGTAATCGAAAAATATTGGTTTTCGAAATTCTGTTTTAAAGAAATTTCTTTGGCTACTTTCCTTTTTAAAGCCTAACCCAGATCGGTCATTGAAGGGTATTTGTTTTGAAATAATGCTATTCAGAGTTACTGAGCTTTGTGAAATCCTTTTTGATATGTCGGAAACTTTTTCTTTCAAGGAAGCATTTTCTTTTGAAACCAAATCATGATTTTCTTTCATCTGGTGAAACTCTTGTTGTAGAAAATCAATCTTTTCTTTTTGGGACAAATTCTGTTGTTTCAAGGAAGCATTTTCCTTTTTCAATTAAGAAACTTTTTCAAGAGCTTCTTTGTAGTTTCTAAACAATTCATCAATATATTCAATAACTTCATCAGGGAGTTCAGATGAACATACCTCAGTTTCTAAATCTGAACTTGAATCTGATTCGGCCATGAGGCAGATGTTTGCATAATCATTTGAGCTTTCATCAGAATCACTTAAAGTTTCTACCTTTAGAGCCTTCTTGTACTTCTCATACTTGAGTTTGTCCTTCTTCAAAATTGGGCAGTTTGGTTTGATATGTCATGCCTTCTTACAGTGAAAGCAGATCATGTCTTTGCTATCTTGTGAGTCGTTGCTTGATATTTTCACATCACTCTTCTTCCAAGGTTTCTTTCCTTTGATGTTTCTGCCTTTCCGAGCCATCTTCCTAAATTTCTTGACCATGAGGGCTAATTCTTCATCATCCTCATCTTCATCATCTGTATCAGAAAAACATTGATTAATTTCAGTTTTTAAGGCAATAGATTTTTTACCTTTCTGTTCTCCCTTTTTGTTTTCTCGTTCTATTTCATAGGATTGCAAAGTCTCGACTAGCTCATCCACCAAGAGTGGTCTAATTGTTTTGCATTCTTGAATTGATGGTTTGATGTAATTCCAATTATCTGTGAGTCCACGCAGTATCTTCCTGACTTGCATTGGTTCAGCGATAGGTGCGCCTTGTCTTGCAAGTCCACTCGCCAGAGTCTGAAACCTGTCTATCATATCTGCAATAGATTCATCAGTCTTCATTTCAAATGCTTCATAGTCACTCAGTAAAATACTGAGCTTTGTTTCTTTTACACGATTTGTTCCTTGAAAGGTGACATGAAGTCTATCCCATATTGCCTTTGATGATTCCTCCTCTGAGACACGATTATAGAGATGGGTAGATAAGGCACAAAAGAGAGCATTGACAGCTTTAGAATCAATGCCTCTTCTTTTAGCCTTTTCAGCATCAGTCGTTGTTGTGATAGTATTTACTCCGTCAGCAGAGGTTGGATTTGTAGCATTTGCAGGAACTACTCCATTCGTAACGACATCCCACATCAGATCATCATAGGCTTTGAAGAACCACTTCATCTTGTTGCTCCACATATTGTAGTCCTTTCCATTAAAATATGGTGGCTTGTTGGCAAAGTGCGAATCGCTTGTTCCTGAAGAGTGATTGCTAGACATAGTAGATCGTTAACTCTGAAGTCAATAAACACTTCGTAAAATGAGCAACTTGCTCTGATAGCAATTGATGGATCTAGCAATATCTCATAGAGGGGGGGTGAATAGGAGATTCTTAATAAAATTGAAATTTTTTGTGGAATAAATAAAATTCAGTGTACGATTAGGAACAAGAACAATATAACAGTATGCAGAAAATCTAAACACAAAGGTAAGGGTTTAGAGAAGAGAATATTGCACACGATGTTTATAGTGGTTCGGCTTAGATCAAGCCTACGTCCACTCTCCCACGATGACAGCCGATCGGCAGGATTTCACTATGAAGAATCAAGAGGATTACAAACACTCAAGTACTTGGTTTTTTTCTCTTACACAAATTTCCACAATGAAGGATTTTGAGTACATAGAATACTCTTTGGACGAAACTCAAATTATGTTTGTACTTTGGATTGTTGTTCTCCCCATCTTCCCTTAGTCCATCATGATTCTTCTTTTATACTCCCCTGCCTCCGAACTAGCCGTTGGATTCCAGCCAAGGGATCGCTCTTCAATCCTTGATTGGACGTCATCAATCGTGATTGAACGAGACTGTATCTTCAGAAGATATGTAGACCGTTGGGTAAGACATTGAACCCTTCTGATTCAGTCGCCCATACAACTGAATCTCCAGCTTCCATAAGTGTGATAAGTTTGAGTTGATTCCCAAAGATATATTCCTTAGAATATGATATCCCATTGTAGAAAGTCCCTTAATTGATTAGAAGGGATATCAGGATAATTGAATATCACTTGCCTTGATCGGAAACCTGCCATACGTGGGTCTTCGTGTTTTGTAAGATGCAGAGACTGATCTTTCATCAGAATCGTCTATAAGAAGATTTGTTTCTTACTAGATCAGTTGGCACGGAATGGTAATATGGAGATTTGATGTGATCCATCCGTCACTATTTAGATCATCAGGAGCACTCCCATCTAACCCTTCGTCAGAAGCACTTCCATCTGACCCTTCGTCAAGAGCACTTCCGTCTGACCCTTCGTCAGGAGAACTTCCATCTGATCCTTCGTCAGAAGCACTTCCATCTGACCTTTCGTCAGAAGCACTTCCGTCTAACCCTTCGTCAGGAGTACTTCCATCTAACCCTTGGTCAGTGCGACAGAATTGGAGTCACTCAACCTGCTACTTACACATTCTTCCTGCGTCACATTTCATTAAACAATTTCTTTTGAATGTTTTGTCAGAATCAAAATACAGGAGAATTTCCACAACATAAATTTCATATAATCATCAAGTTTTCCTGCCTTCTATCAAGAACCTCTGTGAGCTTCTGCATTTCCTTCACTAGAGCCAGATGTTGTGTACCATTTCATCTTTCACTCATGCTTATCCAGCTTTCATGTATTGATTTACCGACTCCCCCTGAGTTCTAACTCTTTCCAGAAATTTAATGAAGTCTCTTCATTTGTAGCTTTTTGCTCAGCTTCTATTCTGGTATTCTCATTTGTTACTACTCTAGTAATGGTAACAGTATCTTTGGCTTGAGCTTTTGGCTTAGATAATACTTCTGTCTCAGCTCGTGTCTTTACATCTGCTTCAGTTTTGCCGTTACCTTCTGCCATAACCTTTGCTTTTTCTCTTTGTACGTGAGATTGCTTGCTTCATCTTTCCAAGACTGTTCTCTCTTCTGTTATCTCATAGTGAACTTCAATACTCAGAGATTTCCTTCAAAATTTGGATTCCATTGCAAGATTTGAAATGATTTCGAAAGAAAATTGATTCTTTCAACGAGAGAGATCTAGAAGATTTTTTTTTTCGAACAAGAGATTTAATTTTGATGATAAGCCCGAGATTTTTAGAGATTTGAAATAAAACTGCAACGGACAATTATTTTAAGAAATAAAGTGAGAGATAAAATCTTTTAGAACAAAATCAAATATTCAGTCAATAAGGCAATCAGATAATCAAAGATATTCGATTTTGAGATATAGGAGAGAGAGAAAAATGTAATTAAGGCAGTTTTTGAATACATTTGAAATCCGTTCAAAAATTAAGAGATCTTGAAAGAGAATTGCAATAGTTATTTTTGGAAATAATATCTCAAAAATCATATCGCATAATCAATCAATTAGTCAATCAATCAAATCAATTAGATAATCAAGTATATTTGGAAAAGATTGAGATAGCGTACCTGATTTCCTTCCAAATATAATTTCTAGAGCAAGAGATACTTACTCGATACGTCATTCAATAGAGTCACTTGCCTTTGATAGAACCACATGCGTATGGTGGAACCACTTATTCTGCTTCTGCTACGGTACTCTGATTTTGATCTCATCTAAGTCTACATACTCCGAATTACACACTTCAACCATTATCTAGGTACTGTTTGTTCTTTTTCTTTGGTACCTACAACAAATAAACAGATTCACGGTTTCTTTGGTACCCAAACCTTTTTGGGTCCTTTGACATTAGTTAACTATGTCATTCTTAAGATAATCCCTCTGGTTGGTCTCCAAAATTTAGGACAATCATTTTTGAAATGATTTTTATCTCCACAGTTTGAACACTTGAAAAATTCGCAGCCAACAGGTTTTATGAAATGCTTTCTAAAATGATTTTTGTAAGTAACTTTTGAAGGATTTTGTTTTCGTCTCTCTTTGTAATTTGGAAAATCGTTCTTTAAAGAAGTTTCCTTTTCAAAACCAAGACCACACTTGTTATAGTATGGAATTTGAAAAGAAAGAATATGTTCCAGTGTTTTCGAACCAAAAGAATTTTTTTTACAAATAGCTGAAATTTGAGATTTGCAAGATTCATTTTCTTTTAAAAGAGAATCACGATTTTCTTGAATATTTAGAATATCCTTTTTGAGAAGATCACGATTTTCTTGAAGTTTCAAAACTTCCTCTTTGAGCAATCATGATTTTCTTTCAAATCAAAAACTTCCTTTTGAAGAAAATTGATCTTTTCTCTTTTAGAAAGATTCTGTTGCCTTAAACTCAAATTCTCTTTTTTCAACTCAGAGATTTTCTTAAGAGCAACCTTGTAATCCAAACACAACTCATCAATATAATCAGACACTTCATCAGGGATTTCAGGAAAACTTATCTCTGTTTCATTTTCGGAATCTGATTTGGCCATTAAGCAAATGGTGGCACGTTTTTCCTCATTGCTATCTTCGCACTCTGTATCGCTCCATGCTTCAGCTTTCAACGCTTTCTTTTTCTTTTCAAATCTCCCTTTGTTTTTCTTTAGGAGCGGACAATTTGTCTTGATATGTCCACGTTTCCTACACTCAAAACAAATTATTTCCTTACCTTCTTCATTGTCGCTAGAAGATTTCTCAAGTTGCTTGCTCTGTCGTCTTCCTTTGAAGTTTCCTCTTTTTCTAGCCATCTTTCTGAACTTCCTTACCATCGCGGCTAGTTCTTCATCATCTTCATCTTCCTCTGAATCTGTATCAGTTGAATAATATATTTTTTGATTTTAAAGCAATTTCTTTTTCACCGTTGGAACCATCTTCATCATTCAATCGTTCAGATTCATAAGATGTCAATGTTCCCACAAATTCATCAACAGTTAGAGGCGAGATCTTTGAGGTCTCCCGAATGGTGGTTTTGATGTTGTTCCACTCCTTTGTCAATCCCCTCAGAATTTTGTTGACTCTTTCAGTTTGAGAGATCTGCTTGCCATAGTAGGTCAATCCATTTACAATATCTGTAAACCTGTTGATCATATCAGAAACAGATTCATCAGGTTTCATCTTAAAAGATTCATATTTTCCAAGGAGAATATTTGTCTTCGCCTCCTTGACTCTATCAGTCCCTTCATGAGTAACCTGTAAACTTTCCCAGATATCATTTACTGTTTCACATGAGCAAATACGATTATATTGAGATGGATATAAAGCACAATATAAAGAGTAAATCGCTTTTGAATCCAAAGCTTCTCTTTTGGAGATTTTGATGGCACTAAGCTTTGATTCTTCTTTGCTACTTTCTTTTGACGAAAAGATTGTTGGGTTTGCTCCTTTTTGCACGACATCCCACATAAGTGGATCTTTAGATTTGATGAATGCTTTCATCTTGTTCTTCCAGATGTTGTAGTCTCTTCCATCAAAGTATGGAGGTCGTGTGTTGCTTTGGCCTTCCACAATACCTGCTCCAAGGATGCTAGCCATTGAAGATCGTTAGCTTAGAAGTATACACTTCCAAAAACAAGTCTTAGGCTCTGATACCAAATGTGGTTCCTGGCTAGGCTATACACCTAGAGGGGGGAATAGGTGTATTTAATCAAACTTTGACAAATAATGCAGAATTGAAAATATCAAGTTTGATAGAGGCACAGGTATTAGCAGAGTCATGCAGTGCTTCTGCCAGACGGTTAATAGATGCAGTTGATAGAAGCAGAAGAAGTAGAGAAGCGATGCACACAAGATTATAATAGTTCGGCTTTGGGAAGCCTACGTCCACTCTCCCACACTAACAGCCTACTGGCTGGATTCCGCTAAGTAATCAAGTCCGAGATACAAAAAGATGTGATTACTTGAACACAAGCACTTCCAACAGAAGCGAGCTATGCCTCTACCCAGGCTTTCCACTCTACACACTTGACTCTGTATAACACCTCTCACAAGATCTCACTTTAAGCGCGAATAGATAATTGAAACAGATGAAGCTCTCTTGATATATGAGTATTGATCTCTTGACTTCTCTCTTCCTTCTTCTCGAACTTGGTGGTCTTTATATACTCCTCTTCTTCCAAGCTTCCCGCTGGACAGAATCACTCGAAAATCAATCTCCAAAACTAGCCGTTGGTTGATTGTCGAATAAAGATCACGAGTCTTTTGAGGTAAGAGCAATCAGAGATTTGAAAGGATTTGCTCGCCCATACAATCAAATCCTTAACTCCATAAATCAAGCTTCTAATAAAAGAAATTATCTAAAGACGATTGACAATCAATCAAGAGTCCTCATATGGAAAGTAATGAGAATATCTTTATGATTGATTATCAATCAATTTAACTTAGACATGCAATCCTAACCAGATAATTGACTGTTAGTGGGGAAATTAAATCTGCTAAGATAATCAAGAATAAGATTGACTAAACAATGAGGATAAATCAAATATCAAAATATATCTCATCATGATTCTCGAATCAGTGTGCCTCTGCCACGAAATCTGCATGCTTCTATCAAAATAAAAGCGTTAAGCACATTATATATAAAATGCATAGAGATATATTTATAGTAATTCCTCAAGGTATAAATCAAAGTCTTTTTAATAAAGCATGCGAGTTTTGTTTCCTTCAAAATCAAATATAATATTCCTAACAGTATTGTCTCCACTAGTACTGCCAATGAAGCATTTCTCTAATTTAATTGATGCATGAAAATATATACTTAAAGGTTTTCGGTATAGCAAAGATCACATTCCTTTCACGTGATCATTAGTTCAATTCATCGTGTAAACTTATGAATGACTTATATTGGAGAAGTTTTCGAAATTGGCAACTTCTTGGTGAGCCTGTAATGACGGCACATCGACCTCGGATCTCCGAATGATTCGTAGTGCGGGGTATTTAAGGGTCAAATCAAACAATTCATAGTGAGCGGGAGACTCTTATGGCAACACCCAAAGCAATCGTTGATGCTAATCGACCCTCTCAATCCTTCCATTAATTTCTATAAAAAATTGTGTGAGATGATAGGATAAATGACTCTTATCGCCTATGCTGCGTTCGCTAGCTGTGACGACTCATGTCGAGAGATTTTGTCTCATGTGAAGACAAACACAGAAACTTCCTATAAAGCATCTAGTCGCACATACTATACATGCTTTTTATTTTATACTTTTTTTTATTTCACATAATGGCAGTGGCCCAATAATTTCGGCTTAGCGTGAATCATGTGATTGGAGAACCCAAAAGGAAATTAAATTAAATAAGTTTAAAGCAGAAATCATCCCAAGTCCTGAAAATTTTCACTAGCATTGTTTCTTGGAGATGATTCGTTGACATTTTTTGCTAACCATTGCAAGATAGAAGCAGATGCGTAAGCATTGTGTTAGATGGAAGATCGGTTCATTAAGGCCGACTTGACTCGTAGTTAGTGATACGGGTGCATTGTGTTTGTTACTAACTTTCACCTTCTTCTTTTTTTCATACAGGCCTATCTAATTTCCTCTTTCCTCGAAAATGAATAAGTATATATGAATTTTTTTTCATCGAACTGTATATTTATGTAGAACTCTCTTTATTTGTTAACTCAGTTTATTTCCTTGCGTAAAAAGGAAAACAACAAAGATGATATAAAAAAAATTGATTATGTGACCGTCTTTAATTTATTATGACATTAACATCCTATTTTTAGACAACAATTAATAATAATAAATAATTAAAAATTATTGTGGGGCTTATTCGTTCGAGAATTTGTGGTTCACAATATGTTGGTTCTCTCACAGCCATGTAAAAATTGTTATGCGAGCAAAGCCTATGAATATATGTGTATATAAAGCGTCATATGAGAGAACTCTATGTCATTCATGCTCATATCATTCGGTCCCTCCAATACACAGCTGAAGCTCACATACCATCATTAGATCAGTTTGATCACAAGGATCTAACACAAAAGCAAACCAAAACGAAAACGCAAGGATGACAGTCCACGGGAAGATGGAGATACACTTCGAGATCAAGGCTCCTGCCGACAAGTTCCACGACGTCTTCAGCTGCCGGCCCCACCACATCTCGAACATGTCCACCGATAAGATCCAGGGCGCTGAGCTGCACGACGGCGAATGGGGCAAGGCCGGATCCATCATCTGCTGGAACTACACCCACGGTATATATTCAAATGATACTAATAAAATGGGCCTTCATGACTTTACCTTTTGCGTCCAACGAACTCTGCAGATGGAGAGGCTAAGGTCGCGAAGGAGGTGGTAGAAGCAATAGATAACGAGAAGAAGTCGACCACATTCAGAGTGATAGAAGGCGACCTGATGAAGCTGTACAAGAACTTTGTCTTTGTCGTCCAGGCCACATCCAAGGAAGGAGGGGGGAGCATCGTCCACTTGATGATCGAGTACGAGAAGCTGAGCGAGGAGGTGACTGAGCCCTACTCGATGCTCCAGTTTGGCGTCCATCTCATCAAGGACATCAATCTTCACCTCATGGAACAGGCTCAGGCCTAGCAGAAACTAAGGAATTGGACTGTTATTATCTGCACTGGTTTGTTGTCTCTGTTGAGAATGATGTTATGTAGGTTTGAACATGTTTTCCGATGTGTCTATAGTGAAAGGAATATGCTTGTGCTAAGTGTGGTTCTTGTGAGGAAAACTAATGGAATGCTATTCAAACAGATCGTTGAATATCTCGACTGTTTCCATGTGTTTGTGGGACTTCCAGTAATTGTTCAAGTAATGATGTGTGTTGTGAAATGGTTTGTTCAGCGATCCGGCAAAAGAAATCATTCGGATGTACAACACCAAGATTCGAGGGGCTGTTTCCCTCTCCATCTGCGAGCTGTAGATCCTTCAAAGCATTATAATTTCTGGTAATATGAACTCGATCCGACCAAAGGGGTCTAGGAAAATCCAAATATTGAACATTGAAACATAACCAAGTCCAACTTATGGGTGATTTACTTCATTTTAATTTAAAGAACTTTTTTCATCTCACTTTCGGGCGGATCTTATGAGTGCAAAGAAGTGAGAGCTAGATTCGTCTGTAAACTTGTACTTAATGGACACTAGACTGAGACCCAAGTTGAGCTTTGGCAAAGGTGCCTCAAATGTAAGTAAAGTTCAACATAAGAAATACGAAGTTGCGATGAAACTCCAATCCAATAGTTTATACATACACAACTTGGAATGAGCCTCCAAATTAGGGAAATTCCAAAACACTAACGTTTTATTTTGCAAGATAGAAACCGACGACTCCTAGACAAAACATAATTAAGAACATTGACTCCGGACTCAAATGATCGAGAAACTAAACGCAGTGCACACGACTCAACACACAAAATACTGAAAAAACAATCATTCTCGGATTTCCTGAGTAGCACTTAGCATTTTGGGATAATTGTCTCTGGAATCTTCATAGTGCTTCAAACTTGATTAATTAGAAACTGGAGCTTTTCTATTATTGTAATGTTTGACCATACTGAAGTACGGAAAGTGTCTCAAACATCCGGAAGAGATGCACTACCCGGCCCAACCGGAACCGCAAGGGTTTTGGGCTCTCTCTGGCCCGACCCATTGACACCCAAATAATATTACTTGACGATTAGATAAGCCTATGAATTGACAGGCGAATTTCTTCTTGTGTTTTAGATCCATATGCAAAAAGTAAATCCATGTTTCAATGACCTTGGGCGGATTTAGAGGGGAGCTGGAGGGCGCTCCGGCCCTCCCAATTTTCTCCAATTATGTTTAGGCCCCAACTTTTAACAGACATTCAAATTTTCATCCATAAATCTTGGCCCCACAAAAATTGTCTAACCTCTTCACAATAAAAAATTAAGGAAGTACTACTAATGAATGTTTACCAAAAAGTCCTTCCAAATTTAAGAGCTAAGTTGTACAAAGATGATGCTTTTGGTTGTGAAATACGAGGAATGATGAGTACTAATTTCCAAACTTGAGAAATAATGCTTTGGTACAGATGGAACGACTGAACTTTACTATTAGGTCTCTCTCCATTTTTGTAGCATTAACTATCAAGGAAAGCTTACACACTAGTGAGATAATATGAGAGATTTTTTAAGAAAGAATTTCAATGTTCAATAATCCTAGAAAATAAAAAACTGGTGATGTAAGGAAAAAAAATGTCCAGAGCTATTGTCCGAGGATTATTAATTTCTATCTTTATTAAAGTTCAAATCCTTTGCCGATTATTTTGTGAAGTTGTTGACACAAGAAATTGCCCAAATTCCCAACTGTCAGACTCGGACTAGGAGAGGCCATGCAAGGCGTTGCTGAAGTACAATTCACTAACGATTGGTAGCTTTTAGTCGGCAATTATAGATAGTCGACCAGACCACTAAACAATTGCCGATAGCAAAAGCAAAAGGAAAAGGAAATTACTAAGTCCTGCGACATGAGTGTTGATGAATGAAGCTCGATTTCATCAACGAGAAGGACATGACTAAAACTAATCACTACGACTTGGATACCGAGTAACTGCCCAAGTAAAGAGTTTGACAATTTTGAACGCAAATTGCTTAGGTAAACTGATATGGCCGGGGAAGTAAAACCGACACGGTCCTGTTAAAAAAAAAAAACCTGATATGGCCGGGGAAGTAAAACCGACACGGTCCTGTTATTGCAGAGGCGTAGATCACAGAGGCCAATAACTATAAGGCTGCGTTTGTTAGTCCGGATTTGGGCCTGGATATGATAGGATAAGGTTGGATTAGAAATCTTCCTGATTGTCTTTTGGATTTTGTAAAATCCCATCATATGTTTGGTAGATGTCCGAATAGGATAGGATATTCACACTTTGTCTGGTCCGCAATCTCTCAGCCGCTCCTCTAGGGTTTCCTCCTCTCCAATAATGCCGCCTCCGAGCAAGTCCATCCGACCCTCCCACCATGGGGCCGCCAAGGAATCGGGTGACGATCACGAGACGCCACCCTCGAACAACCTTTGGATCAACAACCTGTCCGCCGACGTCACCGATGCGGATCCGATGGACACGTTCGGCAAATACGGCCTGCTCGACGCTACCTCGTATGCCTCCCGCAGCTTTGTTACGAAGCTGAGGAGGAGAAAGTTCTCCATCTCTTGATTCGTTAACGACGACCCTTCTTCCAGTGCCTATATTGGTGTAGACCTTCCTTTTTGTGCTCTGCTGAAGTCCTTTTTGTCTCGCCATTTTTTTTTTCACTTTTCAGTCCTCGTCTTCTTCCTTTTGGTGTAGACCTTTCTTCGACTACATTAACAACGACCCTTCTTCCGGTCGGCCGCCGCTCCGAAATTGGCCCACACCATCTGATCTGCCGATCGAGCCAACATCGCTGCACGGCAGGGCAAGCTTGGGCTGACGACTGCAGCGGATAGTGGAGGAGCCGGTGGCGCCGCCGCCAAGGATGCGGTACAGGGGACTTTGGTGGAGGAAATCCTAGAGGAGCGGTTGAGAGGTTGCAGACCAGATCTCGTGGTGATGACGTCCTTCCGCAGTGAATAGGGTTTATTATTTTTTATCCAATCCGGGTGTATCCTACCCCCATCCTCGGATTTCTTATACGGTGTTTTATCCGGGTTTATCCGATCCGGACGACATCACCAAACATCAGATAGGATAATTTGTTATCCTATCCTGGTCCAAATCCGAACCACCAAACGCAGCCTAAAGGTCCAAAACATACGTCGTTACCATCGTCAGGAAGTGGAACCACAAGCTACAGAATTAACTGTCAATGTTTGAGAAGTGATGGCTGGCGAAGCGACGGATTTGCTTAGGCTCTGTTTGGCAATGTTTCTGTTCCCGTGTTTTTGTTCCTCAGTGTTTCTGTTCCCGGATGATTTTTGAGAATCAAAACGCGTTTGGTAACTGCTAAAATTTTTGTTCCAGGAACAGAAACGCGTTTGGTAACTGCATAAAATTTTTGTTCCCAATTTGCATTTAAATTAAATAATTAAATAATTATATTTGATGACAAAGAAAAGAGAAAATAATTAAATCAAATAGTGATTAAGAAAAAGAAACGAAAAAATAAAAGAGTTGCGAAAAAGAAAGTTTAATCTTTTTTAGATTTAAAAATACCATCTTAAAGAGGAAATTGAAATAAAAATATCAACTATATTTGTGTATTTTTCTGACCACGAATGATATTTTTCTAATATTTTTGGATATTTTATAATTAAATAAATTTAAAAAATTTAAAAAATATGAAAACTATTTTTAATTCAAAATTGGTTCCTAAAGCTCAGCCAAGGCTTTCAAAGTTGATTTTGTAATTTTTATGATTTTTTGTAAATTTTTAATTAATTTAAAAAAAATAATTATAATTATAATTATAAATCATGTTTCAACAAGAACTGAAAGTATCGATGAGAAATTCATAGAAGTATATCGTGAAAAACAGTGATTTGCAAAAGTGTTTTGGAACACAAAAATCAACTTTTTTTTTGTTCTGAAAAGTGGTCCAAAAGTGTTCCGGAACACAGAATCATAATCATAATTATTTGCATTACCAAACATATTTCTGTTCTTTACTATTCCCAGGAACAGAAACAGAGAAACGGGAACATTGCCAAACAGACCCTTAGTAACTGCTTGTAAGCACATGTTACCGAATTCTAGGAGTCATGTAAATGTGTTTGCCTATGTTGCAACCACTGTTAAATATAGGCAGTAGTACAAGTAGTTGAATCGGAGTTTGTAGCAAAAATTGCCAATCCGTTGTTTGATTTTGTCCTCTGTAATCTTTACATTTCGATACCTTTTTACATGACCGGTCAAATTGTCTTCAATCTCAGTACTTTTAATTTTCCCATCAATCCATGTTTCCTATTTAAGGGCTTAAGTACACCCCAAGTGCCATAAGTTGTGTATGGCGCTCACTTTAGTGCCGACACTTTCAAATCGATCACTTTAGTGTTAAGTTTTTGTAATTTCGATCACTTCAGTGTCAACTTCTTTTAAAAACGATCACTTTAGTACCAACTCCAATTTAAGCTGACGTGTGTCACGCCCCGACTCTCGAGCCGCGACATCCCTTGTCAAATCGCCACTAGGTCACGAAGGATAACGTTTCAGGCACGCTATCAACCTAACTTAATATGCACATGCGGAAACGTGAACTCTCCTAAATCATCAAATCAAGATGGATAGTAAAGTAGGGAAGAAATATAGTCAACTCGGCAAAAAGACAATTCATTTCACTAAACCAAAGCATAGGAGTTTTAACCCTACAGAGCTACAGCTGACAAACAACCCCATACTTCAGGGCGGCTCTCTAAGACCTCAAAAAAATTACTTGGTCAGGTAAGGTTAAAGGCTCATCTACTTTTAAAAGCCTACTCCAACAGCCACACCTTATCATCCACGAGGCTCCATCACTTGAACCTGAAAATGTTAACCCACGATGGGGTGAGAAATAAATCTCAGTGAAGTCAACGTCTAAGCTCGGCTAGGGCATTGATTCGCCCAGGATATCCCACCAAACAAACATGGCATATCATCATAGAATAGACATCCAATCACATGCAACTTACCCGCCAGGAAGCCATACAAAATGCGATGCAGACACGACATGACAGTCAATCAATCAAATCTAAGCAAAGCATCACGCCAGCTTGCACATGTAAAACACCACACACGGTCCGTTTATTAGGGAAATAAGGCATGTCGGCTCGGTTTATTAGGGAAATAAGGCATGTCGGCCCGGCACACTGGTCAATTAGTGCGTAGTACACTGGTCAATTGGTACTTTTCTGGCGATGCCAGGTTATGTCCCTTACTTCCGGCGACGGCTTCCGAAAGTCCATGTAACTCCGCTCGACCGGCCAAACAACAAAGACTGACGACACGACACGGAATTAACGGGAATCCCTGTAGGGGCTTCGGTTCTTCACAAGCTGCGACCGCAATCGATCAGCCAGAAAACAATGATTGTCACACTTCTAGCGACCAGAAAATAATGATCGCCAGGACATCTGATCGACCAGAAAACAATGATCGTCGAGAACCCATTAATGTGACCACTCAAGCACAATCGACATCCAGCTATTTCATTTCTTTGAATTTAGTTGAGTACTCATATGCATGCACAAAAACTTGGTCAAATGCCATTTTCATGCTAAAGTATGCAATTTGATCCCCCATGTGGTCACATGAATGCACAACTTATCAACTGACCAATCAAGAAATTCAGTACGATTAACCCCCAAATCAATCACTCACAATCATCCACAGGCAGTCTTGGCATTCAAATCATTCAATTAGAGAGGCGATCAACCAATCGAAGCTATTCGATCATACTACGGCATCCAATTCTCGAGCACAAACAATCGCATGCTCGTCTTTAACCTATCGTTCGCTCGCGACCAAACAACGGCAATCAATTGCCCAATAAATCAATTCTAATCACCAATTAGCCACAGACGACCTAACTAATCCGACTAGCTTAACTAATTACGGTCATTTAACCTAAATCATGTTTCTAACTAATCCAACCGTAATTAAACTACCTAAACACCATAACGAGCTAATTAACTAATCATAGGTGCAATTAGCACCCTAACCAAGGATTAGAGGTCGACTCACAATCTAACGAGCTCGGGCGATCTCGACACGAGCGGCAACAACGAACGGTGACAGCGATGAAACTCGAATCCGCGACGGTTCCTGAAGGCAACCCTCGTTCCTCAAGGGTTCACCGTTCCTCGGTGCTTCCCGGATCATAAGTCAACAATCCAAAGTTTGTGGGACTTCATGGCAGCGACGATGGAGGCTAGCGGTTGTCGCGACCTAAAAATTATCAAGCTAATGGATTATTAGGTCAATTAATTAACTAACCTAATACGGACTCTCCCAAGCCCTACCAATTCGCAACATAAGTTAATTAGAAAGATTTAGAATTTTGAGTCGCCACTAATCATTTTTTGGTAGGTTGATTAGAAACCTAAGTAAAATGGCGGGAGAACCATTTTACTTCTACGAACCAGAGAAGTAAAATGGAAATGAATGCAATGACATGAAATTATCTAAATGATGCAATGACTTGCAAGATTAAGGTCGTCTCATCCTATATGCAAAATTAACTAATTAATTAAGACATACAGAAATATATGACGTCAGGGCTCAATGCAAGTCCATTAGTTTAAACATGCAAAGGCCTTAGGTGAAAACACAACCCGTCACACAATTAGTTAATTAGCATGCAAACTTACATACAATTGATTGAATTGAACATACAAACTACCTATACACAAGAACTCATGTAGCACGTGATTTTTTTTAAAATAATTTAATCATGTAGTCAAACTAACCTAGTATGAAAACCCTAAACATGGTACTAGAGACATGACAAAACAGAATGAGACACATGCATATAAATATTGGACATGCGAATGCTATGACATATTATGCATAATTTTGAAAATGATAATGATGCATGAATAAGCAATTGTCAAAAAATGTATGATAATATAATGAGCAATTTCCTATCTTTTTAATATTTTTTTATACTTTATGAAGTTGATGCAACCTAACTACATGACACGTAAGATGATATGACATGGCGACGATGCATGACATGGCAAGATGACGTGGCAAAACGACATGGCAAGATGACATGGCATTTATGCATGGATGACGTGTACGAATGACATGGCAAGATGACGTACAATTTTTTTTTTGATGATTTTTTTTAAAAAAAAGGAAAATTATCCTATTCTCGACAATCAATTTTCTAGATATGGTAAAAACCAATAAGTCGATCAATCAATCCATCAGTCAGTCAGTCAATCAATGAATCAATCAATCAATCAATCAATCTGCCAGCTAACATTCAAACAGAATCACGATCGCCAACATCCCGACCATCATATTTTTGAATTTTTCTAAAAAAATCAGATCTTAGATCTTGAATTAAAGTTTGATTTTTTATTCGGAGACAGCAAATCAGACCTAAACGGTGATAGGTCAGATTAGCTATCTCCGAGATTTTCTTGACAAAATTATGTTCCAACGATTCTGATTAAAAATCCATTACCTTGAATTTCCAAAAAAAAAGGATCCGCGGTTCGTTTAATGTTGGTATCAAAACATGCGAGAATAGCTTTATTTTGAATAAAAAATAAGCGAGCCAAATATGCAAAAATATCGAGCAAACAGCAGCCAATCACTTCGCGAACATGCTCGAATTAATCCTTAAAGCATAAGTGTGTTACCTTAACGGTAGGGCTTCAAGTAATGTTCAAGAACTTGTTATTGAGCTTAAAAATCTGCACTGAGCAAGCTACGAATTTGCCCGAGAATAGCAACACTTTGACCCGAATTTGTCACCGATTGAGCTCCGGATTGCAGAAATTCTGCAAAGAACGACTAATTCTGAGAATCTTCTCTTCTTCACAATTCTTCAACTTTCCCAATCTTATTCCCCATCCTCCATGCACGCCTTTTCCCCTGGATGTATGAGAATCATCCACCAATAGAAAGAGAGAGAGAGAGAGAGAGACACCTATTCATCTTTTCTCCACTAATGGACTTCTATTGCGTGGTACAATCTGTGAGTACGAAAGTGAAAATCCGTTAATAAAGGTGCCTTGAAAATATGAATTCATAAAAATCTCCTGTAGGCAACAGGTTAACAAAAAGAACCAAAAGTTGGCATCATGGAGCGAATCACAGCAGCAGTCTCATTGCGATGTTTGAAGCAAGGACGACATCGTGTGGCCGAATTTGATCGTCGGGGAGGGAAGAAAACTCGTATTTATGGGTTCACTTGGTATGATCCAGGATTCGTGCGAGAAGGAGGCCCATCAAAAGTTGGAGAAAAACGACGAGTGAATTTCTTCTCTCTTTCCACTTCAAGCTCTATGCACCGTGTAGACTAACCTTTGGATTTTCTGCAATTAAAAAACTGCGAGCAAAACGTAAAATGGAATAAAAAGAAAGGTGTAAATACAGATGAAGGATCAGCCTCTCCGTCCCTTGTCCACTTTTCATCGTCGCCTATGCCTTGAATGAATGAATTGTCATGGCTGGTCCGCTTGATAAAAATCGATGCTGCAAGCTTTGCGGAGAGTCGCTGGGAAATTGACGCGTAGGAGGGAGCATCCGAAGGCTGGATAGATGGTGACCCCAGCGAGAAATCTCTTATCCGTGCATGTCAGAACATGGAGCCCCTTCTTCAGAACCTTGAGTTCTCTGAATGGAAGACTCAAAGGAAAAAGACAAAGGGAGCACCCTCCTTCATTCTCTCTCTTTGCCTTTCTCTCAAAATTCTGTCGTGTATTATGATCATCTGGCCCCTCGAAATCTGCTATTTGTGTAAAAAATGTGGCCTCTCCTCAATATGCCGTATAGTGAATTGTATTGGCCTCCTCTGTAACCCTAGGCATAACCACGTATATATAGAGAATATTCTAGGATTTAATCTGAACCATCAGATTTGAGAAAAGAATGATCATCGGATTAATCCCGTCGGGCTAGGATAATCACAATTTCGCCCATAAGAGAAAGGCTATGGGCTTGGTCGAAATTCTTATTTTAATGGGCTAATCCACACAAATTTGAGGCCTAATCGAACTTTAATTAATTAAATGTGTAATTAATTAAAAGCTTGATATTAAATGGGCTGATTTAAAAATTAAATTTGAGCTTGATCCATGAAATTGAATTTGGCAGAAAATTGAAGAATTAACTCTAGTTCGGTCGCTTGTCAAATTATGCACGATTGACTCGCCTTCGCCCAAAAGCAAGTGGGTAACAGAAAAATAAATATACAATGCATGAGAATTTATTTTTTGTGAGAATTGTAAATAACCCTCATTTTTATGATTTAAATGAATGATTAAATGATTTTTTTTTTCTAAAAAATCAAAATTTAGGTTTCAACAGCTGCCCCTCTTTGAGTGGAAGCTCACAGAGGATTCGCTCAAAGACTAAAATTGAAACCTAAATTTTGGAAAAGAAAATGATGATGAAAATAATTTTTTTGGCGGGAGTTTTAAATCCAATTTTCTGATTTAAAAAAAAATTGAAACCTAAATTTTGCAAATGCAAATGGTGGTAATAAAATTTTTGGCGGGAATTAAAATCGCATTTTCTGATGCAAAAGGAAGTGATGCATGGAATGTGATACTATAGATAACATGCGCTAAAAATTTCTCTTTTCACCGTTTTAGAGAGACATGCACACAGATCGCATATGAAAATACCTATTTTATCAAATATTTCATAATGCTGGTGATTCCCTTAATCTCCACGCTTCCTCTTTGCGGATGCCAGGATTTTAAGGTACTGAGCCCACCCGTCCTCAGGAATTTCTTTCTTCCTGACTCGGGACGACGCAAGATGTCTGTAGGCCGAATTTACGAGTTCTGGAACGCAAATCGGTAATGCTTCTGCACCACGATCATCAACTCATCACGTGAAACTTCAACAGAGGTTGAAGCTTCTGAGTCGCAATCATCTTCTCGCCATGTGAAATGTCGGCTAAGAAAAAAGCTTTCAAACCACAATCATCTTCTTGTCATGTGGAATGTCAGCTGAGAAATGCTTCTGCATCACGATCATCCGCTCATCACGTGAAACATTAGCTGTGAGTAAAGATTTCGAACCACGATCATCTTCTCGTCATGTGGAACGTCGGCAATGAATAAAGCTTTCAAACCATAATCATCTTCTCGTCCTGTGGAATGTCAGCTGAGAAATGCTTCTGCATCACGATCATCCGCTCATCACGTGAAGCATTAGCTGCGAGTGAAGCTTTCGAACCACGATCATCTTCTCGTCATGTGGAACGTCGGCAGTGAATAGTGCTTCTGCATCACGATCATCCGCTCGTCATGTGAAGCATTAGCTGCGAATAAAGCTTTTGAACCACGACCATCTTCTCGTCCTGTGGAATGTCAGCTGAGAAATGCTTCTGCATCACGATCATCCGCTCATCACGTGAAGCATTAGCTGCAGGCCGGATTTGCGAAATGCTGGTATCGCAATCAGGTAAAAACTGAATCACATTCATCCTTTATGTGAAACAGTGGACAGAATTACGAAATGCTGGTATCGCAATCTGAGAAAATCTGAATCACATTCATCCTTTATGTGAAACAGCAAACAGATTTGCGAAATACTGGTATCGCAATCTGAGAAAATCTGAATCACATTCATCCTTTATGTGAAACAGCGAACAGAATTGCGAAATGCTAGTATCGCAATCTGGAATGGCTTCCGATTCATGATCATCTTCACGTCACATGAAACCTCGGCCGAAAGATCAAATCTGAATAGGGTGCTCGAGTTATGGATCGAGCGAGCCTGATTGTCTTTTGAGATTTTCTGTCTAGATCGCCGTGCTTAGCTTGATACCTGCAACATTGAAGATGCGGTCATCCAAGTCTGAAAAAGAATCAGAAAACTTACCTGAGTTGACTGAAACCTGGCTTTTAGGATTTGCTGAATTGGCGTGCTCAACCTGTTCAGTTCATAAGAAAATGGTGTTTTGCATGAACCTTAATGCAAATGCAACAATTTGTGAGCTTCTACTTGCATTGTAAAGCTCCACTGGAGATTTTGTCAATAAGGAAAACTGTCTGATCCTTTCGACAAAATTTGACCGAATAGAATGAGGAACCTTCAGTCAGAAAGGACTTTCTCTCACTCTCTTTGAAAAGGCTATTTGACCCAACCATTGATGCGGAGATGAGAATCACTCGGAGCTGTCCTCATCACACTTGATAAGGTTCCGTGTAATCTTGCAATCAGTATGACCAGACCAATCCACGAGGTTTTTTCAAAGAATGTAATTCAGGCTTGGTCAAAGGCTATTCAAAGGGGACTCGTATGAGTCGTTAGGCCATGAAATGAGATCTTCATCAGCTGCATTAGGTTTACAAGTCAGGAACCCTGCCAAATGAGATAAAAATGATATTGCTCGCACTTCTTCGAGCAATATTTATAAGCATTTGAAACCCTATATTAACCCAAGTGCCTTAATCTGAAAAGACTTTTGGTAAGAGTTGCGATGTAGGTTCAGGGTAGGCTTGAAATGAATGGCTTATTTTCCACAAAGGGGCTGTGTAAAGATGAGACTGGTGATCATCCATTCTTGATATTTCAGGCAGGAGTGCCGCTGGTAATCTTTGCTGATGTACTCCATAAAAGATCATTCTTTGAGGAACATTTTGTGAATCAACTCAGGTGAGACCTCCCTTCCTTTCGGAGATTTTTATGAGAGAGCTCTTTTCTCTTTCCCTTTTCTTTATAATGGGAGTGGGCTCTTTTGCATGGCAAGCATCACCTTTTTTTTGCCTTTTTGTATTTTGTTTTTTGTTTTTTTATTTTTTTTTTGTTTTTTGCATGGCTAGCTTTTTCTTTCCTTTTTTTACAGCGAGCTCTTTTGAAAAGAAAAGAAGAGTCTCATCTGAATTGTCTGCATGTTGTGCTGGCAAATTTTCAAGTTTCAGCTTGCCCCAAGGCACTTTGCTCATCTGTCAAATAGTCTGAAATGATTTCCTTTCAGGATGATCACCAATTGGGTTTCAAGAAATGAATCTGCTGCTCAAGTTGGGCTAAGCAAAGGGATGAGTGTGTATGGGTATAGAAATGAAATGCTCTTCATCATGTCTAAAGCACTTGAGCTAATATAGAATTCGCATGCGATAAATACACTTGAAGATTGATGTAAGTGAAAGCAAGAAAATTCTACTCATGCTTTGAATTTTTTGAAATTTGTCCCAATGTGAGGTTGTTCCTGACAGGGGTATGAAAACGAAACCACCGTTCAAAGGAGTTTAGCAAAGGGCAACCTGTAGTGTTTGGATAGAGAAAATGAAATGCCTCACATCATCTTGGTCGTCATACTTTTCGCAAGATAACCTTTCACCTTGTAAGCATGAAAATCTTCACACTTAGTCACTAGGGATATGATATAGAATGTGTATGGAAATGGCTTGCCTTTCGTCGTCCTAGCGTTCCTCATTCAAAATGATCAATTCAATTGGATCAAAGAGACTTCCTGATTGAAATCACCTCACAGTGTAGATTAGCAATGCATGCAAAAATATGATGAGATTAATTTGATTTGATCATCAATAATATCAGAAAATGAGTGCAGATCAAATATAGCCATGCATAAATCATGCAAGTACATTCAGATGTGAAAGAAATTTCAAGGAATGGGGAACAATAGATTGCCCCAGTATATGTGAGTAGATCAACCAAACCAGGAAGTCTAGTCCTCGGGTTGAGCATCGACTCATTCCTATATTTGCCCCAGAGAGATGGACACATGTACAAAGGAGTTGGGTAAGACTTGAGGTGCTCTAGTTGCCCCAATTTAATGGCGATGACTGTCATGGTCAGTCGTATGTTCCTGCAAAAGGAAAGTGTCACCCTTAAAATAATGTGAAACAGAGAGATATACTTCATTTTCCAAGTCGGGGTCTGCATGCCCCCATTTTCAGTCAGGATGGGTACGAGTATAGCTTTCACCAAGTCATGAGATTGCCCCAAACATGGCCAGAATTCGACTTCGAGCACTGGCATATGACTTGTTTCCACGTTTAATACTGCATGGAAAAGCATTCATGAATAAGAACCTCAAGAAAATGAAATGAACAAACATTCGGGATGTTCTTGATTGTCGATCTGCTTCGGTGGTAGCAATCAATAACATGTCTCCTTGCTTGACACCTGCAAGAGGAAAAACGAAAGTCATTTCCAAGTATGACGAGTCGAAGATAAGAGATGCTCCCTTTGAGATCGAGTGATCTTCCTCTTCCCCACCCCTCAGTGCTTACCATATATGATAGATTGATCGCTGGTTATCGTCATCGGGTCAGTTTGGGATGCCTCATCAAGGTTCCAAAATTTAATGAAAAACATCTGTAATTTTATTGACGTGAAAATCAATGAATTACATCTTATTGAATGCCACATTGAATTGAAATGAGATCCTGATTGTAAAACGAAAAAAAAAATATGATGCAACGTAGAAAACTTAAAGGAAAGCAAGAAATATCCCACGAAGGGGATTGCAAAAACATAAGAATGACATTGATCTGGGTCTGCGCCCACTTCATCGATGATGAACTCTCTTAGCTTATGGAGGGTCTAATCATCCCATGTGTTCCAGGTAACACCACGAGGGAAACGATGACTAAATGGAGATGGCTCATCTTTGAACAGGTGCAGGTATTCCAATCGCATGCTTAGGACAACCAGTAAATCTCGATCTTCTCCACAATATTTCCATGCGCGGAACATAAGATCTCCAGCGTCAATCATGTCTTGGATCCGGAATCGCATGGTAACACATTCTTCGAGGGAGTGACCTTCTTGACCATAGTGGAAGTCACAAGACTTGCCCGGGCAAGAATTCTGGGAGCTTGTAATCTGATGAGGTGTTTTCTCTCGATGAATTACTCCCTTCTTTAGGAGTATTGGCCATATGATGGCTATTGTTGTGGGAAGCAGAGTAAACACCCTTCCAATCATTGATGGAGGCTCATCACATGGAAGTTGATTTGTAAGATATGCTAAGTTGGATCGAATCATTTCAACCTGATGCTCAAGAAGTTGAACAGTACGTTCCATTGCATTGATCATACTATTCATCTGAACACCCCCGGCATGCATCTCTCCTAGAAGTTGATCGATTCTTTCACTTGTAATGACTGCAACTCCAGCTCGATCAATCATTCTTCTTGCTCCAGATCGAGTATTACTGGAGTGTGAAGGATCCATGATATATCACCTCGAAAGAAAGGCCACACGAAGATTAGTAAAGTGAGTGAGAATAGTGGGCCAGTCCATGACAACTCTCTAGACTCAATAAACAAAGCAAAAAATCTAAATCAGGCAGTTTTTCAGTTCCGTCGACCTTCACGATACAAATTCGTCATAATTAGCACGTTGATCAAAACATTCCCAAATTTTACGAGCTGATCTAGGACTTAACGAGGAACAACTTTGATGTTCAGACTTAAGGCTAAAAGTGGACCGATCAATACAGTTTAATATTTATTTTGAAAAATTCTTCTCAGGAAAACTTTTCTGTCCGGTTTTTGTCAAATGAGCGAAAGACTCCCTTAAAACGCGAATTAAGGTCTGAAATTTTGCAGATTATTAGTTTAGACATCAATCTACAACTTTCATTTTGCATGGTCTAAGAAAAGAGATCATTTAGAAATGGTAATCTACAAAAAAAAGCAAGTGTGAGCCAACTGCCGAAATTCTCACCTGCATTGTCTTTGATGAAAATTCGTCCAATAAATGGAAAACACTATGGATCGGTCTCAAAATTTTAAAGATGATAGCTCAAAATGTTCGGAACATTTTCCATTTAGACACTAGAGCTCGAAAATTCCCAGAATACACTCTAAAAAATCTAACCATGCAAAGTATTTGCCTAAACATAGTCATGGACCGACCCGAAAATATAAGTAAGCAGGAGGATAAAGATTGAAGAGAGTACCGCCTTTTGGGACGTCTGAAATGACCAATCATATAGACATGCAGATGAAACCGTGAGGTTTACTAACTAATAGGCTTCAAAGGTGGAGTCTCAAGGATACTCGAACCAAGCCAACAGGGGTTTGCGGCTGGATCGAGGTCCCCCGTAGACATCCGGCTCAGCCAAGTGAAGACCCGCTTCACCAGGGTAAGTGACGAGAGTATTCGCTCTCGACACCAATTTAGAAAGGTTCGGGACTTGAAAAGGACGACTCGGGCCACAGGGTAATGGCCGAAGTGTCCCTAACCAAGCACCATCCTAAGCCTAGTCATTTAGGTCCAACGGCAGGTTGTGTGTGCAAGGTGTAGTGTCTATCCAACTAAGGCATGCATAGCAGGTTATATCAAGACAACGCTTCTATATAAACTCATATACATAAACTCCTTCAAACTGCAAAATAAAGGTCAACAAACACTCGCCCCTTATAACTCCTAGCCTGCACAAAAAGGGTTAATAAATACCTCCCCTTATCACTCCAACCCTGCAAAAATATTTAACACCTGAAGGTGAGATTCAATCAATCCACTCAAGACATCCAAGGAGTCCAAAAGACCTAAATCCTCTAAAACTTTTAAATTTTCCGAAAGGTTCAGATAACTGAGTTAAGCATTCATATTTCTCGGAAAATAAAAAGTAAATCCCCAGTGGAGTCGCCAAGCTGTCGCAACCAAAAAATTATCAAGCTAATGGATTATTAGGTCAATTAATTAACTAACCTAATACGGACTCTCCCAAGCCCTACATATTCGCAACATAAGTTAATTAGAAATATTTAGAATTTGGAGTCTCCACTAATCATTTTTTGGTAGGTTGATTAGAAACCTAAGAAAAATAGCGGGAGAACCATTTTACTTCTGCGAACCAGAGATTATGGATTCGGGGACTTGATTACATTAGTTAATTAAAACTAATGCCCTTTCGGTACCTTAATTCCATGTGAGATGTCCTAAATTGACGACTCAGATTGAATCAATTTGAAGTTCAGAAAATGTAATTCTTTTTTGAATTTTCACTTTTTATATGCAATGCATGAATGGAAATGAATGCAATGACATGAAATTATCTAAATAATGCAATGACTTGCAAGATTAAGGTCGTCTCATCCTATATATAAAATTAACTAATTAATTAAGACATGCATAAATATATGACGTCAGGGCTCAATGCAAGTCCATTAGTTTAAACATGCGAAGGCCTTAGGTGAAAACACAACCCGTCACACAATTAGTTAATTAGCATGCAAACTTACATGCAATTGATTGAATTGAACAGACAAACTACCTACACACAAGAACTCATGTAGCACGTGATTTTTTTTTAAAATAATTTAATCATGTAGTCAAACTAACCTAGTATGAAAACCCTAAACATGGTACTAGAGACATGACAAAACAGAATGAGACACATGCATATAAATATTGGACATGCGAATGCTATGACATATTATGCATGATTTTGAAAATGATAATGATGCATGAATAAGCAATTGTAAAAAAATGTATGATAATATAATGAGCAATATCCTATCTTTTTAATATTTTTTTTATACTTTATGAAGTTGATGCAACCTAACTACATGACACGTAAGATGATATGACATGGCGACGATGCATGACATGGCAAGATGACGTGGCAAAACGACATGGCAAGATGACATGGCATTTATGCATGGATGACGTGTACGAATGACAGGGCAAGATGACGTGCAATTTTTTTTTTTGGACGATTTTTTTTTAAAAAAAGGAAAACTATCCTATTCTCGGCAATCAATTTTCTAGATATGGTAAAAACCAATCAGTCGATCAATCAATCAATCAATCCATCAGTCAATCAGTCAATCAATAAATCAATCAATGAATTAATCAATCAATCTGCCAGCTAACATTCAAACAGAATCACGATCGCCAACATTCCGACCATCATATTTTTGAATTTTTCTAAAAAAATCAGATCTTAGATCCAAGATGACGTGCAACACTTTGACCCAAATTTGTCACCGATTGAGCTCCGGATTGCAGAAATTCTGCAAAGAACGACTAATTCCGAGAATTTTCTCTTCTTCACAATTCTTCAACTTTCCCAATCTTATTCCCCATCCTCCATGCATGCCTTTTCCCCTGGATGTATGAGAATCATCCACCAATAGAAAGAGAGAGAGAGAGAGACACCTATTCATCTTTTCTCCACTAATGGACTTCCATTGCTTGGTACAATCTGTGAGTACAAAAGTGAAAATCCGTTAATATGTGTGCCTTGAAAATATAAATTCATAAAAATCTCCTGTAGGCAACAGGTTAACAAAAAGAACAAAAAGTTGGCATCATGGAGCGGATCACAGCAGCAGTCTCATTGCGATATTTGAAGCAAGGACGACATCGTGCGGCCGAATTTGATTGTCGGGGAGGGAAGAAAACTCGTCTTTATGGGTTCACTTGGTATGATCCAGGATTCGTGCTAGAAGGAGGCCCATCAAAAGTTGGAGAAAAACGATGAGTGAATTTCTTCTCTCTTTCCACTTCAAGCTCTATGCACCGTGTAGACTCACCTTGGCTTTTTCTGCAATTAAAAAGCTGCGAGCAAAACGTAAAATGGAATCAAAAGGAAGGTGCAAATACAGATG
The DNA here is from genome assembly GCA_021437785.1 of Rhodomyrtus psidioides. Taxonomy (NCBI): domain Eukaryota; kingdom Viridiplantae; phylum Streptophyta; class Magnoliopsida; order Myrtales; family Myrtaceae; genus Rhodomyrtus; species Rhodomyrtus psidioides. Next base: position 777,740 of record JAILYB010000169.1, on the reverse strand, counting down.
AAGAATCAGCCTCTCCGTCCCTTGTCCACTTTTTGTCGTCGCCTATGCCTTGAATGAATGAATTGTCATGGCTGGTCCGCTTGGTAAAAATCGATGCTGTAAGCTTTGCGGAGAGTCGCTGGGAAATTGGCGTGTAGGAGGGAGCATCCGAAGGTTGGATAGATGGTGACCCCAGCGAGAAATCTCTTATCCGTGCATGTCAGAACATGGAGCCCCTTCTTCAGAACCTTGAATTCTCTGAATGTAAGACTCAAAGGAAAAAGACAAAGGGAGCACCCTCCTCCATTCTCTCTCTCTGCCTTTCTCTCAAAATTCTATCGTGTATTATGATCATCTGGCCCCTCGAAATCTGCTGTCTGTGTAAAAAATGTGGCCTCTCCTCAATATGTCGTATAGTGAATTGTATTGGCCTCCTCTATAACCCTAGGCATAACCACGTATATAGAGAGAATATTCTAGGGTTTAATCTGAACCGTCAGATTTGAGAAAAGAATGATCGTCGGATTAATCCCGTCGGGCTAGGATAATCACAATTTCGCCCATAAGAGAACGGCTATGGGCTTGGTCGAAATTCTCATTTTAATGGGCTAATCCGCACAAATTTGAGGCCTAATTGAACTTTAATTAATTAAATATGTAATTAATTAAAAGCTTGATATTAAATTAAAAATTAAATTTGAGCTTGACCCATGAAATTGAATTTGGCTGAAAATTGAAGAATTAACCCTAGTTCGGTCGCTTGTCAAATTATGCACGATTGACTCGCCTTCGCCTAAAAGCAAATGGGTGACAGAAAAATAAATATGCAATGCATGAGAATTTATTTTTTGTGAGAATTGTAAATAACCCTCATTTTTATGATTTAAATGAATGATTAAATGATTTTTTTTTCTAAAAAATCAAAATTTAGGTGTCAACAGCGGTGGCCGAAATAGCTCCGGCCAGAGCTAAACCACCTCGGAACAGGGGAACCAGTATAAGGGATGGTTGTGTTCGCGGTTGGTTTAAGGGATTACGGTCGGGGCAAGGCTGGGGAAGGGGTTAGGCTCGGTCAGTGGGTTGTCGGGGGAATGAGGATGGCGCCGACGACAGCAGAGAGTGGCCGAAAGCGGCGAAGCAAATGCTAACAGCCTCTCAGCCGAAAGTAGGGGAGCCCGGCGTAGAACTAGGGGAGGCTGGCTAAGGCGCTTCGGGGCTTGCACCGGTAGCGATCAGTTTCTAACGACTTCGAGGGACGGCAAGGCGACTGAGAGGAGGTCCAAAGGGGTCACCTGAGGGCGGCGGATGGCGGTTGGAGGCGACAGAGGACGGCGGAATAGATTCGGGGCCGAACAAGGCAAGCTGAACACGGTCGGCTTCCACGGCTGTTCGACAGCCCTACGGCAGCTTTTGACGGTTAGGGTGGTAGTTGAGTGACGAAGGAGTGGTGGTGTGGTAGCTAGTGGCGGTCGAGAGCGGCGTCAAGCGCTGGCCAATGAGGAAGCCGAAGTTGGAGCGAAAACAGGGGATCCATTTGTAGAGGCGGTTTGGCGGCTCAACGATGGCTGGGACGATGGCGCAGCAACGACGGTGGAGACTAAAGGTCGGAGGTGGCGGATGAGGGTGGTCAGAGGTAGGCTGGTCGCAAGAAAGAAGAACAAGAAGAAGAAGGAAAAGGTGATGGCTTGGTCGGGTGTTCCACGGAGTAGGGAAAGGAGAGAAAGAGAGAGATCGGGAGAGAGAGAAAAGTAAGAGAGAGAAGAGAGAATTGACATGAGGCGGTGGGGATTTGATTGGTGGAAGAGGGATTTGACTTATAGTGGGGCTCATTAGGATTTAAATTTTCTTGTCCTCTAGTGAATAATTGGAGGGCATTTTGGTAAATCAATAATTCGGGACTGAACGAATATTTGGTATAATTGACGGAGGGTAATTTGGTCTTTTCACAGGCTAGGCTCGATCAGGGTTAGGCTCGGGCGTGAGGATTTGAATCCTAATTCGCGACGACTAAAATTTTTGAAACCTAATCTAAACTGTGATGCCCTGGAAATTCGCTTTTTGTAAATCGTGTGATTCGATACGAGGAATAAAATTGAATTTCAGTCGATATGAAATTTTGGACCGTGAGGAATTAAAAGACGGATTTTGGATAATTCCTGAAATATCAGTCGGTTTAGATCAGGCTCTATAATTCTTAGCTACCGCGAATTAGGATCAAATCCCCGTGCCTGAGCCTAGCTAATAAAATTACCGAAATGCCCTTCGTCCAGTGCACAAAATTTCCTTCGGTCCTAAATTGCCAAATGTCCATTTTACCCCTCAATGATTCAAAGTTGACCCACCATTGGTCAAATCTCCCAACCACCAGCCCCCACCAACCAGTCAAACCCCATAACTACCATTCTCTCTCTCTCTCCTCTCTCACGTGTCTCTCTCTTTCCCTCGTCAATTTCCCTCTCCCCTGATGCTGTTCACGCGCAAGACCCCCTCCCCCCACCGAACGACTTCCTCCTCCTCACCCTTCATCTCCGGTTTGCTTGCGCCACCACCACCACCACCACCGATTGTCCCCCGCTCCTCCACCAACCCGTCGCCACCTCGCCGACCCCTGTCCGGCCGCCACGCGCTGCCGAGGAGCCCAAACAAACCTCGGCCCCTTGCTCTGTTTTTGGGACAGAGAGCTATTCGGGCTTCGCCAGCTCGTGCGGCCGCTGCAGGACGCTACCGGCCGCCGTCCCACCGTTCTTCGCCTTCCCTCCGACTCCCTCGACTCCCTCTTGCCGCCTGTCCCCGCCGTGAACCGCTGTAGAAACTTGAAGCCCATCGGTGCCCTGTTTCAGGCCAGAGACTATTCTACCTCCCTTCGCCCTCCTCTGTCACCTTCCACCGGTCGCCGACCACCACTCACGACCCATCTTGACCCCTTGCCGTTCCCCCACAGCCACCGGAGCTCGACCGCCGCCCGTGGACCCGTGAGAAGCCCCGGCCAACTCCCCTATTTTTCTGACGGTTCTGTTCGTGGGCGTCTCCGCCGCCTCCGGCCACCAGCCATCGCCGTTCGCCTGTCCCGAAGCTTGCTGTCGGCCTGTTGGTGAGTCCCGTAACCTTCGCCGGCCTAGTCTTAGTCTTGAAGCCAAGATTCCGCACCGAAACAACCTATTTTCCCATGTTTCGCCCTGTTTTAGCAACTGGCCGGTTCGATTTTGGCCGGACTGCAGCTCGCTGGAGCTCCACCGACCTCTTGCCGGACCTCCGTGTTGTGTCCTAGCCGCTGTGGGGGGGCATCGCCACTTGGTGAGCCGAGAAACCCCGGTTGTTCAAGGGAAAATTGAGAACCGTTGTCGCCAGTTTTCGTTGCCGCGGTTTCGCCATCACTGTGCCGACGTGGTTGCTGCCCGAGCTTCATTTAGGGGTGAGCTGACCCCTAAACCTTGCTTAGGGCGCTAATTGTGCCTAGGATTAGTTAATTAGTCAATTAGAGTAATTAGTTAGAATAATCGTGGTCGGTTTAGTTAGAAACCGGGTTTAGGGTAAATGGCCGCGATTAAATAAGTTAGTTGATTTAGTTAGGTTGCCTGTGGATAGTTGGTGGTTAGAATTGTTTAATTGACTGATTGGGCATCAATTGCCATTATTTGACCGCAAGCGAGCGGTAGTTCAGAACCGAGCGATCGATATATAATTTGATGAAATTAGGATTAACCAATGGCGTTTGATTAATTGAAATGGATAATCGATCGTGTCTTGACTGCTTGACTGATTGCAATTGATTGGTTGTGATGTGACGTGATTGAATTTCTGAGTGTTTCATCGTCTGTGTCGGATGCAAGCCTAGTTGTGAGGTGGTGCATTCATATGACCTGTGTGAGATCAAACTGCACGATTTAGCATGAAAATGGCCTGAGGCCGAGTATTTGAGCATGTGTGTATGAGCATCCGACCTAAATCAAAGATGATAAAATTGATTGATTGTCGGGTGTCAAGTGTGGTCATATGATTGGACGATGAGATTCATGACAAGATTGTACCGTGACGATCGGAAAAATACGACTTGTTAGAAGCACATCTTTCTGTGGCGTTAGTTTGATGGATGCCGGTCACAGCTTGTGACGGACCTAAGATTCCTGGTAGTTCCGTGCCGTGACGATCGGAACCACACGGACTACTGGAAGCAGTCGCCGAAAGTAAGCGATGTTGCCTGGCGCCGCCAGAAGAGTACCAACTGACTAGTGTACTAGGCACCAACTGACCAGTGTGCCGGGCTGACATGCCATGGGCTGACATGCCCTATCTCATAATAAATGGACTACGTGTGTTGTCATATGTCAGTTTGATGTGATGCTTGCCTTGATTGGGCTGTTTGACTGTCATGTCGTGTCTGCATTGCATTTCGTGTGGCTTCCTGGTGGGTAAGTTGCATGTGGTTGGATACCTGTATTGGTTGATATCCCGTGTCTGTTTGGTAGGATATCCTGGGTGAATCAACGTTCTAACCAAGCTTAGGTGTTGACTTCACTAAGATTTATTTCACACCACGTCGTGGGATAACATTTTCAGGTCGCAAGTGACGGAGCCTCGTGGATGCAGAGGCGTGACTTTTGGAGTAGCCCTTTGGAGTAGATATGGAGTTAACCCTACCGACCATTGTTTCTTTTGAGGTCCTAGAGAGCCACCCCGAATAATGGGGTTGTATGTTGTTAGCTCTATAGGGTTAATTAGTATCTGCTTTTGATTTGAGGGTTGAAGTTATCTTTTGATGAATTGACTGAATAAATGTTCCTATTGTCCTATCCCATGCTGATCTTGTTGTTTGGGAGTTTGGCACGTTCTGCATGCGTATTTCAATCATAGGTCGATAGCGAGCCTGGGACGCTATCCTTCGTGACCTAAGGGTGTCAAGGTAGGGATGCCGCGTTCTCGAGGATCGAGGCGTGACATCCCCGTCCAATGTGGTATCAGAGCAAGGTCAGCTTGATCCATCCAGTCATTGGCCTGGAGTAATAAGGAGCGATGGGAAATGGGATAGTGAGTAGGATTTTGAGCGATGCGCATGTGATTGCTACTTTGTCCTAAGTAGTTGGGTTGCCTTCTAACCTCGTTTTGCTATGGGGTGAGCATGACTCCATAACTCACCTGTAAAATGAGCGGACGCGGTAGAAGAGCTCCCCGAGCACCCGGAAGGAGGCCTATCAAGCCGGTTGAAGAGATCGTAGCTGGTCAAGGAACATCTCGTACTGTTGAGCCTGCTAGGCAAGAACCGATTATGGCTGATGTTCTTCAAGCGCTGGGAGCGCTGGGAGATTGGTTGGACCGTCAGGAAAGAAGCCAAGGTGCTCCTGTTGTTGCCGCTGCTGTTCAGGTACCCCAAGGAAACCTAGTGGCTGGAAATGAGAATAGAGAACGACCGATGCTTAAGCTGGTGGAACAGTTTCTCAAGCTAATGCCACCGAAGTTTGTTGGAGATGGAGATCCCGAAGTAGCTGCCTCGTGGGTCAAAGAATTGGAGAAAGTGTTCGAGCTACTGAAGTGTACCGAAGAAGATAATGTCACCTTAACCATTTTTCAACTGAAAGGAAATGCAAGAACTTGGTGGGATGTATCTAAGGGAAGGATTTTTCCCGAAGGGACCGTTCAGAGTTGGACAGTGTTTGTGGAAGCCTTTAATGGCAAGTACTTCTCGGACTGTGCTAGAGAACAGAAGGTGAATGAGTTCATGCGCCTGTATCAGGATCAATGATTGTAGATCAATATGAGGCGAGATTTGCTTAAGTGTCGTGGTATGCCCCAAGGATGATTAAGGATCCTTTGGATAAAGCTAAGAGATTCCGAGATGGGTTGAAGCCGAAGATAAAGAATATCTTGATACCTTTCAACTTAAAGGACTATGATGACATTTATGAGAGGGCTTAGCTGATCGAACGGAATCTGAAGGAAAAGGCTGCTGCAAGTGGATCATGGTTCACGCCTTGGATTAAGAAGGATACCTGGAAAGGGAAGAAGCCAATGTCGGGTGGTAAGCACCACATTCCTCCAAACCGGAAAGGAACGATCAGCAAGCTTGTGCATCGTCAGGATGAGAGGCATGGTTCTGCTCCGTGTCCGTATGCCGATGGATCTTGCTTTGGTTGTGGTCAGAAGGGGCACCAAGCGAGGGACTGTCCACAAAGGCAACAGTACAGGCCGCAGGGAGGCCAAGCTGGAGGGAATGCGCCACAGAGCTTTCAGAACCGACCACCGGCGCAAGGACGTGTGTTTGCTGTCACTCGAGAAGAGGCGAAGGATTCGCCGACCATTATAGGTACGGTCTTCTTGCATAATCAGGTTGCTTATGCCTTGTTTGATCCGGGTGCCATGCATTTATTTGTTGCCGAGCAATTTGTTAAACTGTCTGGTGTGGATTTCGTGCCCTTAGATGTTGTTTTCAAAGTGTCTACACCTTTAAAGGATAGTGTGGTAACTGCAGTAGGCTGTCCTGACTGTAGATGGTGGTAGATAGTCATGAAAGTAAGATAGATCTGATGTTGCTGGAGATGTATGATTTTGATCTGATTGTGGGTATGGATTGGCTAACAAAGCAAAGGGCCACAATGGATTGCCTTCGTAAGGCGATACGGTTTAACCCGTTGAATGGGGATAGTTATGAGTTTGTGGGAAATCGAGGAGGAACCTCGACTGTGGTGATCTCGTCGTTAGAGGCAACCTGTCTGTTGGAAAAAGGATGCCAAGGTTATTTGGCTGCTGTGGTTGACACATCTGTCGAGGAACTTAAGTTGGAAGATATTGTGGTTGTACGTGAATTCCCAGATGTTTTCCCTTAGGAGTTTCCTGGCTTGCCATCGAAAAGGGAAATAGAGTTTGTGATAGAGTTAGCTCCCGGGACGGGGTCGACCTCTAAGGCGCCGTATAGAATGGCGTTATCGGAACTAAAGGAGCTCAAGGTTCAGATGCAGGAGTTGTTGGATAAAGGGTTTATTCGCCCTAGTGCATCGCCTTGGGGAGCGCCTGTGTTGTTTGTGAGGAAAAAGAATGGATCGTTGTGGTTATGCATTGACTATAGACAACTAAATCAAGTGACGATTATGAATAAGTACCCATTGCCAAGGATTGACGATCTTTTCGATCAGTTACAGGGAGCATCGGTATTTTCCAAGATCGATCTACGGATGGGTTATCATTAGTTGAGGATCAGAAAGGAGGATATGCCGAAAACGACATTCAGGACGCGTTATGGATATTATGAGTTCACTGTGATGCCATTCGGTCTGACAAATGCCCCTGCTACTTTCATGGACCTAATGAATAGAGTATTCAAGGAGTTCTTGGATCGCTTCGTCATTGTGTTTATAGACGACATATTGGTGTACTCGAAGAGTCTAGAAAATCATGAACAACACTTGAGGGTTGTGTTAGAAACTCTGAGAGTACATCAGCTGTATGCCAAGTTCAGCAAGTGCGAGTTTTGGCTAGCTCGTGTGGCATTTCTAGGTCATGTAGTATCTGGTGAAGGTATCGCTGTGGATCCATCTAAGATTGAGACTGTTATGGATTGGCCGAGACCGACGACTGTGATAGAAATCTGAAACTTCTTGGGTATTGCAGGCTATTATAGGCATTTTGTAGAGAAGTTCTCAGCTATAGCTTCGCCTTTGACCAAACTGCTGAAGAAGGACACGAAGTTCAAATGGACAGACAAGTGTGAACATAGTTTCCAAGAGTTCAAGCATAGACTGACTACTGCTCCTGTTCTGACAATTCTGTCTGGTCTTGGTGGGTTCGAGATTTATAGCGATGCTTTGCTTCGAGGTTTGGGTTGCGTGCTGATGCAGCATGGAAGGGTGGTAGCCTATGCCTCTCATCGGTTGAGGCCACATGAGTTGAACTATCCGACGCACGACCTAGAATTGGCTGCTGTCGTGTTTGCTCTAAAAATCTGGAGACACTATCTGATTGGGGAAAGTTTTCAGGTGTATACCGACCACCAGAGTCTGAAGTATCTGTTCTCTCAAAAGGAGTTGAACATGAGGCAACGTCGATGGATAGAATTGCCTAAGGATTATGACTGCTAGATTCTGTATCATCCGGGTAAGGCAAATAAGGTTACAGATGCCCTGAGTAGAAAATCAGTGATTGCTCAATTACAAGTCCAAGAATGGCGTCTATTAGAGCAAGTGAGAGACTCCGACTTCAAATTGGAAGTAAGCCATTTGTCGAGTCTTGTGGCTACCTTAAGGATTGAACTAGAAGTGCAGGCGAGGATTAAGACCTTGCAGTCGACAGACCCTGCCATTCAAAAGATAATTCGAAAGGACTCAGCTAAGTGAAAAGTCGACTTCCAAGTGGCCGAGGATGGGATACTGAAGTTCTGAGGACATTTGGTCGTGCCTGCTGATGAAGATTTAAGGGAGGAGATTTTATCGGAAGCACATCGTAGCAGTTATAGTATCCATCCTGGAAGTACGAAGATGTATCAGAATCTAAAACAGCACTACTGGTGGATGGCATGCAAGCGGGTATAGACAATCATGTGGCTAGATGTTTGACCTGTCAGCAGGTCAAGGCGCAGCACTGTAAGCCTGGAGGATTGCTGCAGCCTTTGGAGATCCCATAGTGGAAATGGGAGCAAATCACGATGGATTTTGTGATGGGATTGCTAAGGAGTCAAAGAGGGCATGATTCATTTTGGGTTGTGGTCGACAGATTGACGAAGTCAGCGCATTTCATTCCTGTGAGAAAGGACTTCGCCTTAGACAGATATGCAGATTTGTATGTGAGGCATATCGTGAGATTGCATGGAGTGCCAGTGACGATCACTTCAGATCGTGATCCTAAGTTCACTGCCACATTTTGGAAAAGTCTGCAGACTGCTTTGGGGACAAAACTGCAATTCAGTACGGCCTATCACCCGCAGACAGATGGCCAGTTTGAAAGGACTATTCAGACTTTGGAGGACATGTTAAGGGCATGTGTTTTTGATTTCAAGGGCAGCAGGGAGGAACAGTTGCATTTGGTGGAATTCGCCTATAATAACAATTTTCAGCAGAGCATTAAGATGGCGCCTTTCAAGGCATTGTATGGCCGAGCCTGTAGAACGCCTGTTTGCTAGGATGAGGTTGGTGAAAGGAAGATCACTGGACCTGAGTTAGTAGAGGAGTCAATGGAAGCAATTAAAGTAATCAGAGATAGACTTATGACTGCTCAGAGTCTCTAGAAAAGTTACGCTGATGGGAGGCGCAGACCTTTGGAGTTCTAGGTGGGCGATCATGTATTTTTGAAGGTGTCGCCTATGATAGGGACATCTCGTTTTGGCATGAAAGGAAAGTTAAGCCCTAGATACGTCGGACCGTTTGAAATTTTGGAGCGAATTGGAAATCTAGCGTACCGTCTTGCGTTGCCACCGAGACTTGCTCAAGTGCATAACGTCTTCCACGTGTCGATGTTGAGAAAGTACGAGCCGGACCCCGCTCATGTGCTAAGTTATGAGAAGATTGAACTGGATGAGCAGGCATCGTACGTGGAACGACCAGTTAGGATTGTGGACAGAAAAGAGCATGTGCTCCGGAACAAGAAAATCCCTTTGGTTAAGGTGGTTTGGCAACACCATAGAACCGAATGAGCGACTTGGGAGAATGAAGAAGTCATGAAGAGTAGTTATCCTTATCTATTTGAGTAAGTTTTTTACTGCACTGTAATTTCGGAGACAAAATTTCCTAAGATGGGGAGAGTTGTGATGCCCTGGAAATTTAATTTTTTAAATCGTCTGAATTCGATACGATGAATGAAATTGAATTTCAGTCGATATGAAATTTTTGGACTGTGAGGAATTAAGAGACGGATTTTGGATAATTCCCGAAATATCAGTCGATCTAGATTAGGCTCTGTAATTCTTAGTTACCCCGAATTAGGATCAAATCCATGCGCCCGAGCCTAGCTAATAAAATTACCGAAATGCCTTTTGTCCAGTGCATAAAATTTCGTTCGGTCATAAATTGCCAAATGTCCATTTTACCCCTCAATAATTCAAAGTTGACTTGACTTGTGGGACCCACCATTGGTCAAATCCCCCAACCACCAGCCCCCACCTACCAGTCAAACCCCCCAACTACCATTCTCTCTCTCTCCTCTCTCACGTGTCTCTCTTTTTCCCTCTTCAGTTTCCCCCTCCCCCGATGTTGTTCACGCGCGAGACCCCCTCCCCCCACCGAATGACTTCCTCCTCCTCACCCTTCATCTCCGGTTTGTTTGCGCCACCACCACCACCACCGATCGTCCCCCGCTCCTCCACCAACCCGTTGCCTCCTCGCCGACCCTTGTCCGGCCGCCACGCGCCGCCGAGGAGCCTAAATAGACCTCGGCCCCTTGCTCTATTTTCGGGATAGAGAACTATACAGGCTTCGCCAGCCCGTGCGGCCGCTTCAGGACGCTACCGGCCACCGTCCCACCTTCATTCACCTTCCCTCCGACTCCCTCTTGCTGCCTGTCGCCGCCGTGAACCGCCGCAGAAACTCGAAGCCCGTCGGTGCCCTATTTCGAGCCCGAGACTGTTCTACCGCCCTTCACCCTCCTCTGTCGCCTTTCGCAAGTTGCCGGCCACCACTCACGACCCCTCTTGACCCCTTGTCGTTCCCCCATAGCCACCGGAGCTCGACCGTCGCCCGTGGACCCATGAGAAGCCCCAGCCAACTCCCCTATTTTTCCCCTTTTTTTTTCATCGGTTCTGTTCGTGGGCGTCTCCGCGGCCTCCGGCCACCAGCCGCCGTCGTTCGCCTATCCCGAAGCTTGTTCTCGGCCTGTTGGTGAGTCCCGTAACCTTCGCCTGCCTAGTCTCAATCTTGAAGCCAAGATTCCTCATCGAAACAACCTGTTTTGCCATGTTTCGCCCTGTTTCAGCGGCTGGCCGGTTCAATTTTGGCCGGACCGCCACTCGTCGGAGCTCCGCTGCCGTCGCCGGCCTCTTACTGGACCTCCGAGTTGTGTTCTAGCCGCTGTGGGGGGCATCGCCACTTGGTGAGCCGAGAAACCCCGGTTGTTCAAGGGAAAATTGAGAACCGTTGTCGCCAATTTTCGTTGCCGCGGTTTCGCCATCACTGTGCCGACGTGGTTGCTGCCCGAGCTTCATTTAGGGGTGAGCTAACCCCTAAACCTTGCTTAGGGCGCTAATTGTGCCTAGGATTAGTTAATTAGTCAATTAGAGTAATTAGTTAGAATAATCGTGGTCGGTTTAGTTAGAAACCGGGTTTAGGGTAAATGGCCGCGATTAAATAAGTTAGTTGATTTAGTTTGGTTGCCTGTGGCTAGTTGGTGGTTAGAATTGATTGATTGACTGATTGGGCATCGATTGCCATTGTTTGACCGCGAGCGAGTGATAGTTTAGAACCGAGCGATCGATATATAATTTGATGAAATTGGCATTAACCAATGCCATTTGATTAATTGAAATGGATAATCGATCATGTCTTGACTGCTTGACTGATTTTAGTTGATTGGTTGTGATGTGACGCGATTGAATTTCTGAGTGTTTCATCGTCTGTGTCGGGTGCAAGCCTAGTTATGAGGTGGTACATTCATATGACCTGTGTGAGATCAAACTGCACGATTTAACATTAAAACGGCCTGAGGCCGAGTATTTGAGCATGTCTGTATGAGCATCCGACCTAAATAAAAGATGATAAAATTGATTGATTGTCGGGTGTCAAGTGTAGTCATATGATTGGACGATGAGATTCCTGACAAGATTGTACCATGATGATCGGAAAAATATGACTTGTTAGAAGCCTATCATTCTGTGATGTTAGTTTGATGGATGCCGGTCGCAGCTTGGGACGGACCGAAGCCTTGGAAGGGATTCCTGGTAGTTCCATGCCGTGACAATCGGAACCACACAGACTACTGGAAGCGGTCGCCGGAAGTAAGGGACGCTGCCTGGCACCGCCAGAAGAGTACCAACTGACTAGTGTACTAGGCACCAACTGACCAGTGTGCCAGGCTGACATGCCCTATCTCTTAAGAAATGGACTACATGTGACGCCATGTGTGTCAGTTTGATGTGATGCTTGCCTTAATTGGACTGTTTGACTATCATGTCGTGTCTGCATCGTATTTCGTGTGGCTTCCTGGCCGGTAAGTTGCATGTGGTTGGATACCTCTGTTGGTTGATATGCCGTGTTTGTTTGGTAGGATATCCTGGGTGAATCAACGTCCTAACCAAGCTTAGTCGTTGACTTCACTGAGATTTATTTCTCACCCTGTCGTGGGATAACATTTTCAGGTCGCAAGTGACGGAGCCTCGTGGATGCAGAGGCATGACTTTTGGAGTAGCCCTTTGGAGTAGATATGGAGTTAACCCTACTGACCATGGTCTCTTTTGAGGTCCTAGAGAGCCACCCCGAAGAATGGGGTTGTATGTTGTTAGCTCTATAGGGTTAATTAGTATCTATTTTTTATTTGAAAGTTGAAGTTGTCTTTTGATGAATTGACCGAATGAATGTTCCTATTGTCCTATCCCATGTTGATCTTGTTATTTGGGAGTTTCGCATGGTCCGCATGCGTATTTCGATCATAGGTCGATTGCGAGCCTGGGACACTATCCTTCGTGACCTAAGGGTGTCAACGTAGGGATACTGCCGCGTTATCGAGGATCGGGGCGTGACATAAATTGACCGAAGCTTCAAAATTTGTCCAATTATCGTTTCTTCAGTCCTTACAATCCAAAATATTTTATACGAACTGAAATTCAATTAATTCCTTTTATTGAATTTAGGCACTTTACAAGAAGTGAATTTCCAGGGCGTCACAACTCTCTCCACCTTAGGAAATTTCATCCCCGAAATTACAACACAATTACAACCCTTCAAATAAATAAGGATAGTTGTTCCTCAACTTTCTCATCCTCCTAGGTAGCTCCTTCAGTCCCATGGTGTTGCCAAATTATCCTGACCAACAAAAATATTTTGCACCAAAACACTTGCTCTTTCCTATCCACGATTCTGACTGGTCATTCCACGTACGATGGTCATTCATCCAGTTCAATCTCCTTATAGCCCAACACATGAGCGGGGTCCGACTCGTACTTCCTCGACATCAACACGTGGAAGACGTTATGCACCTGAGCAAGTCCCGACGGCAACGCAACCTGATAAGTCAAATTTCCAATCTGTTCCAGGATCTCGAATGATCCAATGTACTTTGGGCTTAACTTTCCTTCCTTGCCACAACAAGATGTCCCTGTCATAGGCAACACGTTCAAATGGGCCAGTACCTTAGCATCCTCGCATCCACTGGAGGTCTAGAGATTGAGGGAATCGTCAGCATATGAGTATTTGGTAAAACATGTATTTTTCATATGCGATCCATGTGCAGGTTTCTCTAATGTGGGAAATATGGAAGTTCTAGCACATGTTATTTACAATCTTACATAACATACATCATTTCCCTTGCATAGAAAATGGGATTAAAACTCCCACAAAAAAAAAATCGTCATTCATCATTCATTGTCAAAATTTAGGTTCAATTATGTCTTTAAGCGAAACCTCTGCGAGCCTCCACTCAAAAAGAGGCAGCTGTTGACACCTAAAATTTAATATTTATTTTATCACTAATTATATAAAAATTGCGGATTAACCTTTAGTCCCTAAAAAGAATATGTTTTAATAATTGTTTGCATATATATCGCATTTAGATCATTTTCAATTTTTGCATTCATCGCATTCGCATTTTATCAAGACTTGCGGTGGAAAATGGAGTTTTCATTCAAAAACGAGAGTGTTAGCGTACACTTCAGTACACAGAAAATTACACATCTTTGCGGATGGGAATCAAGATGGCTTCCGGATATTCAAGATTGTGAAGAATGTTCAACAATTATAGTGAAGCAAAATCAGTTCGTGTACAATTCCAAAACCCCAAGAAAAGCGACATGGAGCAAGAAAGAGTACAAAATACTATTGGATATTGGGCAATATGCTTGCTAAGGGATGCAAATTTTGGAAGAGAACACATACACACGGTTGAGTGCAGAATATAGACCGTATATTTGCTAGTGTGTATTTCTTGGCAAAAATTGAATCTTAGAGAAAAGACCAATCAATCCAGCAAATCCGCTCGTTCCAAGAGGAACATTCCAGAAAGTCAGATGAAGGAAATAAAGAGATCACCGAGAACCATTCGCAATATCCAGCTCGATGAAATTTGAAAGGAAATGAGTGGAGGTTAAGGTCCGCCAACGCTACTTGATGAAAATCTCGTAGATTAAGGCCAGCCAATCTTGCTTTAAATTGCGAAGTGTCGGAGATTGAGGTCTGTCTTCGTTGCTTTGATTTGCAAATTTTGGAGATTAAGGAATCAATTTTTTTTTGTCATATATAGACACATGCACGTAGATCAACATGGGGCCACTGGGGGGATCTTGGAGATTAAAAAGGCAACGTGAGAAGAGTAGAAGGGGAAGGAAGGAAATGAAAAGGAAAAAGAGAAAATGGATGCGCCTATGGTGGGAATGAATCTGGCCATAGAAGGAAGAGATGTTCATGAAGCCTTGTGCGAAGGAAATCTTTCATGCACCAATTCACGGCTAATTCTCACCGGCAATTCTGACCTAAAATTCAGTAATTGACTCCATGTATCAAGACTTGCCAAAGGAAGTGCGAGCGATATTTACTATAAAGAGTAGGCTCCATTCACTGCCGAAGGGGGGGGGGGGGGGGTGACGACTAAAAAAAGAAGAAGAGGTTTCTGAGAGGAGGAGAAGAGATTTTCTTTAGCTCACGAAGAAGAGAGAGAGATCACTCGGCCATCACTTTTCGGCACACATTGGGTGGTGAGAGTTGGGAGTTGTTCGAGAAGTGCGAAGGGGTCCGATTGTTTCCCCCGTGGTCGCTGTTGACACCTGATTTTTAATCATATTTTATTTTGATTTTATTTTTAAAATTAATTAAAAATAAAAAAAAAATCATAAAATTATAAAATCAACTTGGGAAATCTTGGCCTAGTCTAAAGAACCAATTTTGAACAAAAAATATTTTTCATAATTTTTAATATTTTTTCGAATTTATTTAATTATAAAAATACCCAAAAAATCATAAAAATACCATTCGTGGTCAGAAAAATGCACAAAAATAGTCAGTAATTTTATTTTAATTCCCTTTTCATAAGGGTTTTTATAAATCTCAACATTTTGACTTGGGTCATTATGTTCCTTCACAAACATACACCCGAATCAACCATAAAAATTCCTTTTTGAACATTTTAATTTTCAATTTCCACTCCCAATAAGCCATGACATTTGAATCTAGAGCCTTGAAGTGAAATTGTGTCGATTTACCCTTCAATTTGGTCAATTTTGACAAAAGGGCCTAATTGCACAAATTTCCTTGCAATTTAATCCCCGGCTTTGCTATTCCTAAAATTAAATCTTTGCTAGGGTCACCCATGAGAATTAAACATTCCTACCCTATAGATTTCACCATGCCGAATCCAGTGGTGGCCTCGATTTGGGTCAATTCGGTCATTTGGGCTTTTAATTTGGCAAAAATTAATTTCGGATCCTATGCGAAAATTGGGGTTTTCATTAAATTCCAAGCCAAAAATTCATGAAAACACCCATGTTACATGGAAACCATGCTAGGAAACCTAATTTCGACATCAATTTTGTAAAAAATCATCGAATTGGGGCTCAATTTGGGAGAATTTGTGAAACCGGATCCATCGGATCGGGATCGCCCGACCCGACCCGACGGATCCGGGTCTGCATCAAAGGTTCAGCAGAGGCTTTTTTCACGAACGTTTTTCCTCCGTTTCCCACCTCGGCGCAACGATGGCACGAAAGAAGGATCGAGAAGATTCTCCCCATTTTGTCGCCTTCTACACGTGCTCTGATGAGCTGGCCAACGGCCAAGAGAGAGAGAGAGAGAGAGAGAGAGAGAGAGAGAGAGAGAGAGAGAGAGAGGGGGGGGGACAGTAGGAGGGGGTGATCGCGCGGCGAAGGAAAAAAGAAAAACAAAAGCAGGGAGGAGAGAGGGAGAGCGGTGGCGATTTGGAGAAAGGAGGGCGGCCATTCGAACTGACCCAAAGACCTTTCCACTCACAGAGAACGAGCACGAGAGAGCTTGAGAGCGAGAGAGTGGTCGTCGAAGCTCCGACAAGCTAGAAAAAGGCAATACAATCCCAGCCTAGAGAGAGGAGAGCACCGTGGGCAAGCTTAGGCCGACACCGAAGCACGAACAACCGTCCTCGATCTCCCACACGCTTCACCCATCATCACGGGGACCACTGTAGCCGTCGACAAGCCCCGAACAGGTTGGTATGCTCCCTGAACTCTCATTTCTCCGCTGTATACCACCTGCTCGACGAAATGCCAAGCTAGTCGTTTCGTTCTTAGCTCTCGGTCGTGTCTTTCCTGAACGCTACTAGTGCGAGTCTTGCCTTAAACCTTCTCTAGAACCAACTCTAAGCTCGCTTTGGCTTTTATTTTGCATCGGTTTGCGCCGAAAACGTTGGTTCGGGACCTCGCCGGACTCGGTTCAGACCGAGAGTTCCACGGAAGGGCACAGTCATCGTTGGGCTTGAAATGGCCCCATGTAAGCTTCTAAACCTCCCTTGGATGCTATGTGAACGAACGAAACCGAGTTTAAACCAAGAAAAATTTTCTGCAAATGGGCTCGCCGGCGTCGGTTCTGTGAGGGTCCGGTTCGATCGATTTCTGACGTATCCATTGCCTTATTTTGGTCGTATGATGATGCTGGTAGTGTAGGGAGTCGAATGCTGAAAAAAGGAGTAAAAAATTCAAAGTTTCGGGGCCGGTTTGTGCATTCCGGCGAGGATTCCGGAGACTTTGCCGGAATAATTACTGTTCTGGCGAGTCGCCGGTCATCTTCTCCGACGGCACTCGATCGGTCAACGGTCAAAGTGTTGACGTGGCGTGCCACGTCAGCAGCCACGTCAGCATGTGGGACCGGGCCGAGAGCAAAAATAAAACCCAGATCAGACGGTCGTGGTTTGGCCACGTGTTGCGATCTGGGATTTTTGGAAAATTAAAAAAAAAAAGATTTTCAGAATTAATAAATGATTTTCGGAAATAATAAAAAAAATTTGATCCAACGGATGATACTGTGCCAAGTGGCACTCTGAGGACCGTCCGATCTAGTCCAAGATCGGACGCGCCAGATGAGGCCACCTGGCACGTTTTGGACCGTCGGATGAGGGAGTAATTTTTGAAAATTATAAAAAAATTCGGTTCCGATCGAACGGACAGTATTTCGCCACGTTGGGTATTCTGGACCGTCCGTCGGGGGTTTTCGGAGGTAATTAAATAAAATGACAAAAAATGTTTAAAAAATAGAAAAAATCTCTAAAAAATTAAAACGGCGTCGTTTAGGCCGGGTCTGACTCGACCCTGAAAATATTTTTAAAATAAAAAAAAAATCATAAAAATGGAAAAAATCAAGAAAAATTAAAATAAATTCTGAAAATTCCAGAAAAATTCCAAAAAATAGGAAATGGCCGTAATCAACTGGCCATGACCTATTTTGGGTCTTTCGAACCCCAAACCTTTCCAAAATGACGATTTTTCCATTTTGGTAAATCGTTCCCTAGAAATTCCAAAAAATTCCAGAAAAATCCCAAAAAATAGGAAATCGCCACAATCAACTGGCCATGATCTATTTTGGGTCTTTCGAACCCGACCCTTTTCAAAAATGACGATTTTGCCCTTAGGGCAAATCGTCTCCAAAAAATCAAAGAGATTCATAAAATTCCAGAAAATAGAAAATGGCCACAGTCAATTGGCCATGACCTATTTTTGGTCTTCTGAAACCCAACCCTTTTCAAAAATGACGATTTTGCCTTTTAGGCAAATCGTTTCTCGAGAAATCCCGAAAAATTCAAGAAAAATCTCCAAAATAGGAAATGGCCACGATCAAATGGCCATGACCTATTTTGTTTAGTTCAACACCCAAACCTCCCAAAAATTGACGATTTCACCCCTTCGAGCAAATCGTCTCCAAATCTTCCCAGTCTACTCTTGGTCCTAAATCACACTTTCCCTAAGCCCTTAAGGCTATACTAGGAGGCCATTGATTTGAATTGACGTGCATTAACGTGGTTCATTTACGCACTTGATTGCGCTTTCCTTATATTTATTGTGATTTGATAGGACTAGTCTTCCAATCTGCATGAAACCCTTGAATCAGACTTACCTCACCCAAAATTGTGCTTGCATGAAATTTTAGTCAGGAAAATCACTCGCGTTAGGTACCGAAAGGGCGTTGGTAATGGCACCAACGTAACCAAGTCCCCGAACCCAAAATCTCTGGTTCCGCAGAACGGATCGATCTTTCCCAATCGATTAGTGAGGTTTTTGGTCCACCTTCCAAGAAGGACCGGTGGCGACTCCAAATGCATGCACGCATAGCACATGCCACAACGACCACACCAAGGTCGAACGCGATCGACTCTTATCGTCGAAAACCACGCGCGTAAAAATTCAATTACTCCTGTCGCGATTTGGTATGGGCCTGGGAGGGCCCGTGTCGAGAAAGCCCGCGATCCACATTTCAGAGTGGGGGCCCGATCCGACAATCCATTAGCCCGATTCGAAAATCAAAAACGGGTCGCGACAGACTGGCGACTCCGCTGGGGATCGAACCCAGAATCTCTGGTTTCTGGTTTCCAAGTGGACTTAGGCCGTAATTAAAATGTTGAGTGATTTTTCTAACCCTGCAGGTGCTCTTGAAGGTGAGGTAAGTCCGCTTACGATAGGTGTTACATGTTTTCGCATATTGGAGTGATAAGGGGAGTAGTTTGTGATTAACTTTGTTTTACGCAGGTTGGGCGTAGGAATGTATGATCGTGTGAATGCTTTATATATGAAGTGATGATTGTTAAATAAATCGCATGCTTATCGCCTTAGCACGACACTGAAAACACACACAACCGCGCCTAAAACCCGGGCGCCCCTTTTAGGAAAACAATAGAAGGGATTGGAAATGGAATATCCATGAGGAAAAACATGGGGTAATCCACTTTTAATTCCGCTCACTTCGAACTATGGATTGGGTCCCAATGCAACGATAGTTGTGCAATGAAATCTATCCTCTCTAGAACTCGAGGTGGGAACCTATAAGCCTTAGGTACCTCACCCTTTAGGCGTCGAAGCCTCACTCGTTTCATGCGCATGTGTGTGGATGGTTGGTATACCTAAAACCAAAATTCATTGGGTACCGCTTATGGTAAAGTCCTTCCATTTCTATTTAATTTGCTTGTAATCGTTTATTTTGCACAACATGTTGCATTCATTAAATCCAATGGTTGAGTCCAATTCCATTTTGTAGTATGGATAGAGTAGAGATGGTTCCTCCGAGTCGGTCCAAGATCCCAGAAATATCCGAGTACGAGCGACGCGTCATCCGTCATCGAGCCACTGGGACATTTAATGGATTTCACTCCTTCCGATTCACCCAAGGAAGGGCACTTACCGGACGAAATCTCATTCGAGGGACAGACTGTTTCTACACCAAGTCCGCCAAGCAACTCGAGTGCAAGCATAAACACAAGCACAATATGGAGGGGATGATGAACCTCTACCGAAAGCGGAAGAAGGCGTTTCGAAGGGCGATAGCAGATCCAAGACCCCCTCCAAAGGTCATCGAGATTTCATCAGGCGAAGAGGATTTTCTCAAGAGCCAACCATCTTCTTCCACTCCCATAGACATTTCATCCGACGAAGAGGATGATCGGAAGTAGACAGACGGAAGACACCAAGCGTTGTTCCCCGAAAACCCGACTTGGGGCATCTCCTTAGGTTCTCTAGGGTCGCATTCCAATTGTCTCTTTTTAGTTATTTATCTATCAGAGTCCTCGAGTATGTAAGGAGTATCCGCCTATGGAGCTCCCTTCTACCTTTGGCACTTTGGTCTTTGGGTTTTGTCTAAATATCTAAACATTGGAACGCGACACTGGAACTTCTCTCAACCATTCGGATTTTTCGGTTTAATTCCATGTCTCATCCAAATGAAATTCTCGTTAGAACTCACACTTGACGTGTTTAGCGCAAGTACGAGAATCTAATTTTCATTTCATGGCACATGAGGCATGAAATTGAACCGGCCCATGTGATGCATAGGCATATCATCTGCATGGCATCGTCATTCCCATCCAACTCATTATACTCTCTAATAGAGCTTGGGTTGGAACCCTCATTTGATATCCTCTTTAATCGGATGAGGGAACTTAACCCTCGCCACATCAAGAGGAAATAACGAGTTGAACGAGTCTCGTGACTTAATAGTCCATGATAATTAATTTGGGGCATATCATCTGCATAATTCAAATGATTAGACTAAATACCGATTCTTAGGATAAGATGGTGATGGTCCCTCGCACCGAAGTAGAGAAGCAGCTGGAGCCGTACCTACACGATCGAAAGGTGGTAGCACCCCAGTCATATACCAGGTTCCAATTGGTCCACTTCATCCATGAAAGGGAACTTACCGGGTGTAATTTGGGGCATCCTGATGATTGCCACACCTATCGCCATATGGATCAAATCATGCGCCAACGTAAGGTGATCGAAAACCCAGAAATCCTACTCGAGCGAAGATGTGAGCAAGATGAGATTCGCGAGTCTTTCAAGGAAAAGAAGAGACAGCTTCGCAACCTTGCAGCTAGGGAAAGGTATGCCCGCCGAAAGGAAGAACGTCTCGCCAAGATGAATAGATCGATGGAGGCTCCGTGGGAAAAGAAGCGACGCCTCGCCATCAAGACCAAGCCGAAGCACATCACCTTGAAGAAATCTAAAGTCATGCAAGCTGATGAGATGCTACCCGCTGATATGGAAGACTCTAGCATGGAATCACAAGTTTGCCCATGATAGTCAACCCAAGGGTTTCCGCTAGATAGTTCTAGTCACATTCCACTATACTCTATCTTAGACTCTATGGGCTTCCCCATTTTTCAGGAACCTTCTACCATCCATTTCCTTAGACTCAGTTGTACTAGGCATCCTTTACTGTATCCACTTCACAGTACCTTTCTTCGTCGGATTAGTGGAATGTGACGTCGGTATTTCCTCTAATCACTTGATTGCCCACAAGCAACTTTTTATCTCCTTTGGATGAAATTTAGGTTAGAACTCCCTTCTGATACTCCCAAATTAAGTAAGGGAATCTGACCCTTTTTACACCAAAAGGAAATGTCAAGATGAAGTGGGTCATGCATGTTCCATCACATTTGCATTACGCATCATTCGTAATCCATTGTGATTATCAAAGGTCATCCGTGCTTTCTGAATTCAAGAGGAAATTAGATATTCGAATTGTTTCGGGTAAGCAATTTCAATTTGGATGTCCTATCTCCCACTGAATTTAGGACACATTGGAATTGCATCTTTATCTTTTTGGACATTCCACAGATTTTTCTGGGAATTTGCCAAAAGTAATAACCATGGATTACGCCCCTTCCAATAGTATGCTTCTTTTGAAAAACATTGATAAAGAACTTTTCACACAAGGCTAAGATTTGTGTTAAAGTCCTTATCTTCGTTAATCACAAGAAAGCATAAAATTGAAAGGATTTATGCTTTACTTCCCTTGCTAACATAGTTCTGTAATTTATAACAGGTAATTTCCAGAAGCAAAATCCAAATACCTGCGTGGAGACTCAGTCACAAGTTAAGATGGACCAGGATGACGTGGAGAAACGCTTGACCACTCTAGAGAGCCAGATAACTCAGTTGATTGCAACGATGACAGAGATGAAGGCACTCATAGTCACCATACAAGGGGCATCCCCGACGGACTCCAATCTTGACCCGACCGTCCGACCAGTTTCGCCTAAAAAATCGGACATTGATCAAGCCGTAGGAGCAGAGCTCTTCTTCGAGAGCAAACCTGTGATGGCTGATCTGAAAAAACAGCATAAAGGAAAGCTTGGTGTTATTGACGAAGATGCATTGACTGGAGAGAATCTGTTCGTCGCATACCTGATTCGAGAGAAAGACTCTAGCCACCAGAAGAGCGTTGAAGGTCACGCGATCCCAATCAACGTCAAAACCCATCCATGCATCGCCTCTCCTACATCCCTTAAAAGGAGGATGCCTGAGGTTCTACAAAGGCTGGAATTTGCCAAGAGATATGATGGCATTGGCTGCCCGAGAACTCACATCTTTTGCTATTTGGAAGCAATGGCCGATTACGACCGGGATGATTCACTTCTTGTCCAAAATTTTCGGCATAGCTTGGTTGGTCCCGCGTTAGGATGGTTTACAGCGCTTGACGTCAAGGGTATCCAAAAATGGGACGATCTGGCCAATCAGTTTCTCCAGCAATACGGTTCCAACAGGAATGCCACCCCTACCAGAATGGATCTGGTGCGTATGAAGCAAAGGAGAAATGAAAACTTTAAATCATTCGCACAAAGGTGGAGAGCGAAAGCGGCCCGAGTCCAACCTCCGCTGGACGAAGATGAGTTAATAGAGCACTATCTGAAAGCTCTCCCCTATGATTCCTTTAATCGGTTGAGTACGACTCATTACCAATCATTTTCACAACTTGTGCACGCGGGTGAAAGGATGGAATGGGCTAAGCGCGATAGTATAATCAGAAACAAAGAAAGTCGCGGAGAGTCTTCTCAAACGAGTAAAGAACCGGTCAGGGAAATGAATATCGACTATCGAGGAATGACGTTCGCGAGTCAAATTTCTGAACACATGTCAAGACATCAGTCACCTGATTTCATTCCTCACCGGAGACAACCAGCGCCCAAGATAGAGAAATCTGGCCAGCCAAGCAAGAGAGGTCCCCCATTTGTTACACCACTCACACTCCCTATGTCAGAACTGCTACATAGGCTTTTGGAGGAAAGGTTGGTAGCCAAAAAACCACCGAGGGCGAAACCACCAAGGTTCCCGGGATTCGACATGAACCGAACTTGTGTATACCATATGGGCGAGAGGGGACATAATGTCGACAATTGTCGAGCACTACAGTATGATGTGCAAGCTCTCATCTACAACAACTTGTTAGTGTTCGACAGGGCAGGACTCAACGTCCGGCCAGACCTTTTGCCAGATCGCGAAATCAGTGATGTATCCGAGGATGGACCAGAAGGCGATCTAAGGCTTATCACCAACGTACCCGAATTACATGAGGTACCAGCCTTATCTTCTCAAAAACCGGAGAAGGGTACCACATCGATGAGGCGAAAATAACCATGCTTGGCCGATATGGGTAATATGAGCATCATCAGTAGGGTTGAAGACCCCACTTTTACGGCATCCTTCGCTAAGTTTAATTTAACCTCTGAAGGGTATGCGATGGAGACTATGAGGGAAGAGTCATGGGAGATCCCTGCTGGGTATTCATTGAGCCTCAAGGATATTGAAGAGATCGAGGAATTAGAAGAGTACGAGGAACGTCTGGAAGAAGCGTCCCGAGAGGACAGAAAGTTCATCTGGGATGCCAACAAAGGGGGCGAGACGCCACTTAGAAGGCATCGTCCGGTATGTGAGGCCAACGGGACAGTCATACCAAGCTCATGGAAATAAGAGGGCCCATCAGCACCAACTTCCATCTGGGGAAATGCCTCTTGCGGAACATCGAGAATTTGCGAGCCCAAGAAGAAATCGCTCCTGCAGTTTACATCACTTCCAATGCCACTATCAAAACTGCTCCCAATACTCTTGGAAAAAGGGATGGTGACCAAGGAGGTGTCGAAGTATAATCCTCCCTTATTCAAAGGATATGATGAAGCCAAGTCGTGCGCCTATCATGCAGAGGAGAAAGGGCACAACGCAGACAACTGTATTCGACTGAAAATCAGGGTGCAGAAACTCATCGACAATGGCGTTTTGGATTTCGAGGAGATAAAGCAAAATAGGTAGCAAGATCCGTCGTTGGGTTGCCCAAAAACTGGACAGGGTGTACGTGGATAACCCTATCGAAGACTATGCCAGCCCAGCTGATTGGACAAACGATGACGGCAGACTACATGGATAAGGGAGTCACTTCCTCCTTTCCATCATCACGCTTTAGTCTATTCGCATTGTAGTTCATCTATAGTTCAAGTGCAGTTTCTAAAAAAAAACAAAAAACAAAAAAACAAAAACAAAAAATGGGGACGTGTGGGAGCAAAAATCGGTCGATGACGACTAAAAAAAAGAAGAGATAAAAGAGGTAAAAAAAAGGGAAAAAGAGAGAAAAGAAGAAAATTCCTGAGACCTGATTTCCCACATGTCTCCTGATTTCAAAATCTTTTGGAGGAACGAGGATGTCCAACGATAGGAGGACTAGCCCCCTTTTCTCGCCTTCGGGTCGAATCTTTCAAAATATTTCCCTAAGAATTCATCACACATGGATCCTCTTTGCTATATGTGAGCTAACCATCGTCATGGCATTTCAGATAACCCTCAAGAAGAAAAATCAGCCAGGAGAGACATGTTTCCGATTTTACAAGACACAAGACAACATTCAGTCAAAGGACGCCTCAAGAAGCGGTGTTTCAGGAAGATTGAAAATGATCAACAACCCAAGTAACTAGAATAGATGATTGAGGATCCACTTGGATCAGACCTCCCACCAGAGGAGCATGTTGGGGCAAAGTCATCAAGACCCTGGTGACAAGTAGTGAGGCATAGGCTATTGGGGCAATATACCTGGAAAGAGATAACATCAAGCGTTGAAAGATGAAAAGAGGCATGCAGCCCTAGACAAAAGACATCCCCAAATTGAAAAGGAGACTACAAAAGTTGCGAAACAGATTAATCTAGTCAGCTGAGGCAAATTCCACCTGACTAAGGCGAAGGCCATCTAACCGGGGCAAATGGATCAAAATGTGTGACCAAGAGTAAGGCAGTATCGTTCCAATTTATTTCTAATGCGGAGCATACACTAACTCTTCATTTCTTATCTTGACAGGGACTCGCCGTCATGGTGGACATGTAAGTATCCCTTTCCTTTAAGACTCCAAAGAGGCTTCAAACGTTTGGCCATCTCATCTGATCGAGTGGATCGCACATCCTCAGACTCTATGCAATTACATCCAAATGAGAACACATGATCAAGGGTGAAGTTGTATTGTTCCATTTTTCCCTACATTCGAGAACATATACTAATACGTCTCTCTTGTATCTCCAGGGACTCCCCACCATGGCGGGCAGGTAAGTATCTCTTTCCTCATCTCTTAGAGCTTAAAATTTTCGAAACCACTTGCACTTACGTTCTGACTTTGAAAATCCTTGAAGCCATCGAAATTTCGGAGAGTCTAGAGATACTCAATAATTCCATGTAAAAAAAAAGAGAAAGTGTGAAACTCTTGAAATCCTTTCATCTGCATTCACATTTAAAAGCTTCTGAAGTCATCCAACACATGCATTGGAACATGCATCATGCATCAAAGATCCTTATAAGGGATGTTTTTTAAAAAAAAAAAATGAAAATGAATTTTCGAAAGGGAATGTTTAAAACCGTCAAAAGGAGTATCTCAGATGACGAGAGGCAACCCGTGCCCAAACACGTCCCTACACACACTTGAGTGATAAGTGAAGTAAGAATTAGAATAAGAGCCTTATTCGAGGATGTAGGGATCATTCGCAGTGGCTACCTAGATTGAAAAGACGAAGGGCATTCTTTTCTCTATCCCAGACACCGCATGTTATCCATTGATTAAACCCTTTTGAGCGGAGGTTTCATTTCTATAACCCTGTCAAGAACCACCCCACAATGGGGCCAATCAGAAGGAATTCTAGCGGCGGTATAAGGTAAATGGTTTGAAATCTTCTTGCTCGAACCAACATCAATCTTCAAGTGTTTCTTTACATTCAAACTCGTACTGTGATTCAAGTGCTTTAGGAAGACGAAAAGCGGTCGCTTCTCTATCCTACAAACACTCTTCCTTTGCGCAGCCCCATTGAGCATGCATATCCGTTTCGTAAACCCCGTTGGTGATCATTGTTCATTCCAAGATGAAGACGGCGCCACCTCAAATCGGGAGAACTTAAAAGAATTGGGTCTATGGGGAAGTCCTAAATTAATTCTTCGGTGTGCTAAGATTTTGTTTGCATGTGTATCTGGCATAATCTACAAAATATCCTGTCAAAAAAAAAGAGAAGAAAAGGAAAGGCGAGATTTAAAAAGAAGAAGAAGAAGAAGAAGAGTGAAGAGCTAATCCTGGGCATCAAAAAGCAAAGCGTCTGGTAAAAGCGAGGCCAATGCCCATTCAAATTCTTGTGTATTTATAAATCATCTAAAGGATTCCAGAATATCCAAATGTTAATCCCTAGTGGAATCTACTTGGGAATTAAGTCATGAGGTTATCCTCAGCCGGGGCGCGTCCAAGTGACGACTACACTATCCTTGAGCAACGAGGGTGCTTTCTGAAGATCAATCAAAGGGATAAGATCGGTGGTAAATCTGCAATGATCACCAACATCAAACCCCTTTCATATATTATGAGCCAAAAACAGTCCTTGCTCAGTCCCCAATCCTCACCTACGTTACAACCCTTGAAAGTCTTTTTCGACTAAGGCACTTGAGTTAACGTAGATTTTAAATGATTTTAAGCATCGCTCGAAGAGGTACGAGCAAGACTATTTCTTTCTCATTTTTGCAGGATTCTTGACTTGTAAACCCGAAGCAGATGATGAAGATTTTCAATTCATTGGCCTCGACTCGATCACGAGTCCCCTTTGAAAACCACTGACCGAACCCAATATTACAGTCCTTTAAAAGCCCCTTCTGATCAATCAGGGGGTGTACACTGCGAATAGTTTCGAAACCTTGAACATAGTTCGAGAGAGAGAATTTGAATGTTTCAAAAAGGAGAGGAAGTAAGAAGAAACCTCCTGAAAAATGGTGAGGAGCCCTCTTTGATGAGCGTACTCCAATTGGCGTTTTAACCAAACCCTTTTGGCGATCTCAGATCATTTGATTCAAAATTCTTCCTAAAAGGAGCTTTGATCGTCATATTATGTTGCAGGATGTTTTGGATGACCTCCTACATCATTAGCATACCCAAATGAAATTTTTGTCCAAACAAAATTTTTAACAACATCAAAACAGGATCCCCTCTGCTTGTCATGGAATCCTCTTTCAACACAAGAAAAAAAATCCCTCTGCTTGTCATGGAATCCTCTTTCAATACGAAAAAAAAAAAATCCCTCTGCTTGTCATGGAACCCTCTATCAAAACAAAAAAAAAATCCCTCTGCTTGTCAAGGAAATCCTATTTCAACACAAGAAAAAAATCCCTCTGCTTGTCATGGAATCCTCTATCAAAACAAAAAAATCCCTCTGCTTGTCAAGGAAATCCTATTTCAACACAAGAAAAAAATCCCTCTGCTTGTCATGGAACCCTCTATCAAAACAAAAAAATCCCTCTGCTTGTCAAGGAAATCCTATTTCAACACAAGAAAAAAAATCCCTCTGCTTGTCATGGAATCCTCTGTCAAAACAAAAAATCCCTCTGCTTGTCAAGGAAATCCTATTTCAACACAAGAAAAAATCCCTCTGCTTGTCATGGAATCCTCTGTCAAAACAAAAAAATCCCTCTGCTTGTCAAGGAAATCCTATTTCAAAACAAGAAAAAAAAATCCCTCTGCTTGTCATGGAAATCCTTTTAAAAATCAGAAAAATCCCCACTGACGTCAAGAGTCATCGTCATGGGAAAACCCTTTCAAAACCAAAAAAAAAAAAAATCCCTCTGCTTGTCATGGAATTCCTTTTAAAAATCAGAAAAATCCCCACTGACGTCAAGAGTCATCGTCATGGGAAAACCCTTTCAAAACCAGTAAAAACCCATCTGCTTGTCATGGAATCCTCTTTCAGAACAAGGAAAAATCCCTCTGCTTGTCATGGAACCCTCTTTCAGAACAAGGAAAAATCCATCTGCTTGTCATGGAACCCTCTTTCAGAACAAAAAATCCCTCTGCTTGGAACCCTCTTTCAGAACAAGGAAAAATCCCTCTGCTTGTCATGGAACCCTCTTTCAGAACAAAAAATCCCTCTGCTTGTCATGGAATCCTCTTTCAGAACAAAAAATCCCTCTGCTTGTCATGGAATCCTCTTTCAGAACAAGGAAAAATCCGTCTGCTTGTCATGGAACCCTCTTTCAGAAAATCCCCTCTGACTTGGAGAACCCTCGTCATGAAAAATCCTTTTTCAAAAAGAAATTCGAAAAATCCCATCGGACGTGGAGAACCCTCGTCCTAGGAACCCCTCTCAGACAAGAAATGCCCTCTGACCCCGCTAGTCAGCATCATGGGATCCCCTAGAACAAATAGGTGCCTAGAAGCCGACCCAAGACTAAAGCCCACAAGGCTCGCTTGCCGCTTCGAAAGCACGATGACCTAGATAAATCTCTCTGTAAGTGTTCACAGGTTGGTAGCCGCGGATCTGTCATCTTCCGGACCGGATCGCCAATCTTCAGCTTTAGAAGATTTCTTCCACCCCAAATCCCACCAGACAGGGATCTACGACAAAGGTGTCTCAAAGCACAGTTCAAGATCGGATCCCATAACGCTCGCGACTTGCCGCCTAGAGATACGGTGACCGCCTTTTCCACGAAGCACGCGCCGTATAGCCATGCCTCGAAGCTCTCACCCTTCGGAATGGAGTGCAGCCGGTAGCCGCGGAAAAGACTTTCAAGACCCTGGTATAGTGAATCAGAAGCTACGATGGGAGGAATAAAAACCTGGTATAGTGAGTCAGAAGCTACGAAGGTAAAAAAAAAAAAAAAAACAGTGAGCTCAGATTTCGACACCCCAAGAGCATAACAACTAACCCATAGATTCCACAAGCACAGCATCTGACAGGTGAGCTTCAGGTAAACTTCTCCCTCTTCGGCCCACATTCAAGTTGGCAAAGCAAACCGGTGATTAATTTGAGCTTTCATCTAGGGGCTTCTCAAAGTCTGATGTCATGGCAATTTCCTTTTTTCCAGTCGAGTCGGTTAAGACTCAGGTGTCATTTGATCTTTGAAAGCGACCTCTGACGAGCTCACTCTCAAAGAGGGGCAGCTGTTGACACCTGATTTTTAATCATATTTTATTTTGATTTTATTTTTAAAATTAATTAAAAATAAAAAACAAAATCATAAAATTATAAAATCAACTTAGGAAATCTTGGCCTAGTCTAAAGAACCAATTTTGAACAAAAAATATTTTTCATAATTTTTAATATTTTTTTGAATTTATTTAATTATAAAAATACCCAAAAACTCATAAAAATACCATTCGTGGTCAGAAAAATGCACAAAAATAGTCAATAATTTTATTTTAATTCCATTTTCATAAGGGTTTTTTATAAATCTCAAAATTATGACTTGGGTCATTATGTTCCTTCACAAACATACACCCGAATCAACCATAAAAATTCCTTTTTGAACATTTTAATTTTCAATTTCCACTCCCAATAAGCCATGACATTTGAATCTAGAGCCTTGAAGTGAAATTGTGTCGATTTACCCTTCAATTTGGTCAATTTTGACAAAAGGGCCTAATTGCACAAATTTCCTTGCAATTTAGTCACCGGCTTTCCTATTCCTAAAATTAAATCTTTGCTAGGGTCACCCATGAGAATTAAACATTCCTACCCTATAGATTTCACCATGCCGAATCCAGTGGTGGCCTCGATTTGGGTCAATTCGGTCATTTGGGCTTTCAATTTGGCAAAAATCAATTTCGGATCCTATGCGAAAATTGGGGTTTTCATTAAATTCCAAGCCAAAAATTCATGAAAACACCCATGTTACATGGAAACCATGCTAGGAAACCTAATTTCGACATCAATTTTGTAAAAAATCATCGAATTGGGGCTCAATTTGGGAGAATTTGTGAAACCGGATCCATCGGATCGGGATCGACCCGACCCGACACGACGGATCCGGGTCTGCATCAAAGGCTCAGCAGAGGCTTTTTTCACGAACGTTTTTCCTCCGTTTCCCACCTCGGCGCAACGATGGCACGAAAGAAGGATCGAGAAGATTCTCCCCATTTTGTCGCCTTCTACACGTGCTCTGATGAGCTGGCCAACGGCCAAGGGAGAGAGAGATAGGGTGGGACAGTAGGAGGGGGTGATCGCGCGGCGAAGGAAAAAAAAAAAAAAGCAGGGAGGAGAGAGGGAGAGCGGTGGTGATTTGGAAAGGAGGGCGGCCATTCGAACTGACCCAGAGACCTTTCCACTCACAGAGAACGAGCACGAGAGAGCTTGAGAGCGAGAGAGTGGTCGCCGGAGCTCCGACAAGCTAGAAAAAGGCAATACAATCCCGGCCGAGAGAGAGGAGAGCACCGTGGGCAAGCTTAGGCCGACACCGAAGAACGAACGACCGTCCTCGATCTCCCACACGCTTCACCCATCATCACGGGGACCACTGTAGCCGTCGACAAGCCCCAAACAGGTTGGTATGCTCCCTGAACTATCATTTCTCCGTTGCATACCACCTGCTCGACGAAATGCCAAGCTAGTCGTTTCGTTCTTAGCTCTCGGTCGTGTCTTTCCTGAACGCTACTAGTGCGAGTCTTGCCTTAAACCTTCTCTAGAACCAACTCTAAGCTCGCTTTGGCTTTTATTTTGCATCGGTTTGCGCCGAAAACGTTGGTTCGGGACCTCGCCGGACTCGGTTCGGACCGAGAGTTCCACGGAAGGGTACAGTCGTCGTCGGGCCTGAAATGGCCTCAGGTAAGCTTCTAAACCTCCCTTGGATGCTATGTGAACGAACGAAACCGAGTTTAAACCAAGAAAACTTTTCTGCAAATGGGCTCGCCGGCGTCGGTTCTGTGGGGGTCCGGTTCGATCGATTTCAGACCTATCCATTGCCTTATTTTGGTCGTATGATGATGCTGGTAGTGTAGGGAGTCGAATGCTGAAAAAAGGAGTAAAAAATTCGAAGTTTCGGGGCCGGTTTGTGCATTCCGGCGAGGATTCCGGCGACTTTGCCGGAATAATTACTGTTCCGGCGAGTCGCCGGTCATCTTCTCGACGGCACTCGATCGGTCAACGGTCAAAGTGCTGACGTGGCGTGCCACGTCAGCAGCCACGTCAGCATGTGGGACCGGGCCGAGAGCAAAAATAAAACCCAGATCGGACGGTCGTGGTTTGGCCACGTGTCGCGATCTGGGATTTTTGGAAAATTAAAAAAAAATGATTTTCAGAATTAATAAATGATTTTCGGAAATAATAAAAAAAATTTGATCAACGGATGATACTGTGCCAAGTGGCACTCTGAGGACCGTCCGATCTAGTCCATGATCGGACGCGCCAGATGAGGCCACCTGGCACGTTTTGGACCGTCGGATGAGGGTCTAATTTTCGGATATTATAAAAAAAATTCGGTTCCGATCGAACGGACAGTATTTCGCCACGTGGGGTATTCTGGACCGTTCGTCGGGGGTTTTCGGGAGTAATTTAATAAAATGATAAAAAATGTTTAAAAGATAGAAAAAATCTCTAAAAAATTCAAACGACGTCGTTTAGGCCGGTTCTGACCCGTAGGGTCGGGCCGGGCGCCCGAGAGGCGCGGGCCGGGTCTGACTCGACCCTGAAAATATTTTTAAAATAAAAAAAATCATAAAAATGGAAAAAATCAAGAAAAATTAAAATAAATTCCGAAAATTCCAGAAAAATTCCAAAAAATAGGAAATGGCCGTAATCAACTGGTCATGACCTATTTTGGGTCTTTCGAACCCCCAACCTTTCCAAAATGATGATTTTGCCATTTTGGTAAATCGTTCCCTAGAAATTCCAAAAAATTCCAGAAAAATCCCAAAAAATAGGAAATCGCCACAATCAACTGGCCATGATCTATTTTGGGTCTTTCGAACCCGACCCTTTTCAAAAATGACGATTTTTCCCTTAGGGCAAATTGTCTCCAAAAAATCGAAGAGATTCATAAAATTCCAGAAAATAGAAAATGGCCACAGTCAATTGGCCATGACCTATTTTTGGTCTTCTGAAACCCGATCCTTTTCAAAAATGACGATTTTGCCTTTTAGGCAAATCGTTTCTCGAGAAATCCCGAAAAATTCAAGAAAAATCTCCAAAATAGGAAATGGCCACGATCAAATGGCCATGACCTATTTTGTTTAGTTCAACACCCAAACCTCCCAAAAATTGACGATTTCACCCCTTCGAGCAAATCGTCTCCAAATCTTCCCAGTCTACTCTTGGTCCTAAATCACACTTTCCCTAAGCCCTTAAGGCTATACTAGGAGGCCATTGATTTGAATTGACGTGCATTAACGTGGTTCATTTACGCACTTGATTGCGCTTTCCTTATATTTATTGTGATTTGATAGGACTAGTCTTCCAATCTGCATGAAACCCTTGAATCAGACTTACCTCACCCAAAATTGTGCTTGCATGAAATTTTAGTCAGGAAAATCACTCGCGTTAGGTACCGAAAGGGCGTTGGTAATGGCACCAACGTAACCAAGTCCCCGAACCCAAAATCTCTGGTTCCGTAGAACTGATCGATCTCTCCCAATCGATTAGTGAGGTTTCCGGTCCACCTTCCAAGAAGGACCGGTGGCGACTCCAAATGCATGCACGCATAGCACATGCCACAACGACCACACCAAGGTCGAACGCGATCGACTCTTATCGTCGAAAACCACGCACGTAAAAATTCAATTACTCCTGTCGCGATTTGGTATGGGCCTGGGAGGGCCCGCGTCGAGAAAGCCCGCGATCCACATTTCAGAGTGGGGGCCCGATCCGACAATCCATTAGCCCGATTCGAAAATCGAAAACGGGTGGCGACAGTCGAGACAATCCCTCTCAAAATTTCATCGGACTCTCCACCAAGCCCTCTTCCGTCGTTCATCCACGGTCGTACACCACGTTCAGACACTATCCCAGCGACTCATCCAAAGTGGACGTCCTTACAAAATTTCGTCCGATTGTTTTTTATCTCAGCCCTGTTGTGGTTGGATTTAAGTATTTAACATCTTTGTTATTTGGTGTCGAGATTTCTTGAGCTTGGAGTTCCAACTCGTTCGAAAAAGGGGGTTGTTTTTGTGCATTATTAACAGCTTGCGCTTCTGCTGGAATTTGCTCAAGAAGAGGTAATTTTCCTAAATTTGATTATCAATTTATGCGTGCTTGATTCGTAACATGTGTATATACCCGTATATCAATGAATGCACGTTGATTTGTGGTCAAAAGTTCCAAGAATTAACTCTCTTTTTTTTTGTTGAAAACCAGAAGCTAAATTGTCGTGCATAGAAATCAGATTCTTGCTAGTGGGTTTAACTGGGCCATGGAGGTCAATGAAACAAGAGGAATTTCTGAGAGTTAATATGGCCAATTGCGGGCTTGTTCGGCAATATCAAAATTGAACTGATTGTTATTAAAAAAAAAAAACATTGTATTCAGCATGCATGCAACTCTTTGGTAGAACCTGTCACGTTGGTGGATGAGTTTTCGTCCTCTTCTTGTTTTAGAATTGGTTGAATGAGGTAGCTTGATAATTATCTCATGCTATAGACAAATTGTTGATTTGGATTGTCGTGGATAAAAATTGTTGAATTGAATTTTTTTTCTAATCTTTGGGATTGGCTGAATTTGGAAGAGGAAAGGTGGATCCCAATGCATATTTTGATCATCCCTCTCTAAACATTCTAAAATTCAAATTCGGTTGACTCTTTTCATTTTATTTTGTCATGCTTGTTTGTTTTGATTGTTTATAAATTTGCACTGGAGTAAACAATCTTGCCCATAACACATGCTCCCTCATCGTGCCTTGCCCCTTCGGAAAACGTACATTAAAGGCAAAATATGACTTCGATCTCGAAGTACGATCGTGCCCGTACGTGTGAATTAGACATCAAATCCTCAATCTTGAGAAGCGAATTGCTAATTCCTGAATAGAATTTCAAGGTTTGCCCTATGTATATAGGGACGACGGTTAATCTATAATATATTCACTTGCTAACCCTAATCTCGGGGGATGTTGTGAATAAAATCGGATTTTCGGATTTCAAGGTGTTTTATGGGAAATATTGTTTATTTTGTTCAATTTTTCTGTGTTTTCATGCTTAGATAAATTCCTAAAAAACCCACAAAAAATCCCATGCTTTTCTTAAGTTAAATTAGATTTCTCTTGACTTTAGGGTGGCCTTTTCACTTCATTTTTTCATAAATACAAAAATACATAGAAAATACCAAAAAATGTCATTTGCATTGCCATATCGTATAATTTAGCTTGCATATCATTTTGCCATGTCATGCATTTTGCCACATCATGCATTTTGCCACGTCATGCATTTTTGCCATATCATCTTGCCATGTCATTTCACATGTCATATAGTTAGATTGCATTAGCATTTTCTTTTAATAAAAGAAAATCCAAAAAAAGATCAATTCATCAAACTAAGGATTTTTCATGAAAATTGGGTACCGAAATGGCATTAATTTTTTTTAATTAATGTAACCAAGTCTCCGAACTCATTTTCTCTGGTTCATAGAGATAAAATAGTTTTCCCACTATTTTATATAGGTTTCTAATCAATCTACCGTAAATGATTAGTGGCGGCTCCAATTGAACATATTTTATGAATGAACCTAAGTTGCGATTTGGTAGGACTTGGGAGGGTCCAAGTTAGGTTAGTTAATTTAATTGACCTAATAATCCATTAGCCTATATATATATATTAGGTCGTGACAGCTTGGCGACTCCGCTGGGAATTTTTTAAAATTTTTTCGAAAAAAAAAAAATTAAAAGGGAGAGCTGAATTGTCAAATTTTCGAGAATTAAGACTTGATTGACCCCTTTTATTTTCGAAAAAAATTAAAATTTTGGTGGACTTAGGCCTGAGTGATTTTCATGTTGATTATCTTTGATTGATGATTTGGATTTTCATTTTTTTTTTCAATTTTGATTGCCATGCTTGATTTTCTAACTATCTAACCTTTGTCTTTGGATGGTTGATAATTAAGTTACATTGCAATTTAATTTCTTGGGTGACATAAACTCTTCTGCATTAATTTTTATTTTTGCACTACACCATTTTCAAAACTTTAGTAAAATCTAGGATGGTATCAGGATCGGGAATTTCCCTGGCCTCGATCTCGAGGAGTGGGTGACCCCGTCTTCGATCCCGAGTTTTGGTACCGAGGATTGCCGAACCTGGCTATGATCTCGTAGCATGTGGAATGGTCCCTCGGCCTAAATGAAACTCTTAAAGGATAAACATTGACCAATTTAATTTGGTACGGTTTGTCTTTAAGATTTCAATTTTTTTTCAAATTCATAAAATGGGCACACACTTTGCACTTGTCATTCGCATGTCTCTGCATCGTTGTAATGCTTGTAGGTAAGCTCATCATCTCTTTCATGCAATTTACTTATTTCATATGTTATCTTAGTCGGTCCATGGCATTAGGTTTGGGCGTGTCTCGATTTACTACTTCATGGAGCAAGTAGAGTGCAAGAACATCCGAACCGTTCCAATGCCTAAGAAGGGACTGGGCACATGGCTTACTCAGCTGGACATCATAGCTCGCGATTATGTGGAGCACAGATTGGGGCGTTTGGTGAACTTTTGTGAGATATGGGTCCGTACCGGTCTTATCCAGGCTATCGCTCATTTTTGGTGCCCTGAGACCTCGACATTTATATTTGGTAAGCATGAGCTTACTCATACTCTAGAGGAATATAGCATGCTCATTGGGAAACCCCTAGATCCGGAACCTATTAGTCCATACATTAGTGCTGATCCTCCACTCTTACTAGCCGAATTTTTGAACATGGGGATAGCTGAAGTTCGAAAGGATTTAAAAGCTAATTATGGGAATTGCTCATTCTCATTTTTGACTAAATGTTTTGATAAGGCTGTTTCGTTACAAAAGGGAAAAGTTTTCTTGCTGGCCTTCTTTGGATTAGTAATGTTCCCCCATTGTAAAAATTCGATTAATCCAGAGATAGCTTACTTGGTTCAACAGGTCTGTGAGGAGAAAATTTTCATCAACGCCATTCTGGCAGAAACCTTCATGTCTTTGAACAAGTATAAACGAAATAAATCTGGTACTTTTAAAGGTTCGGCTGAGCTTTTACAAATATGGTTCCTTTCCCATATTAAAGGATGTCAAAATCTTGTAATTGTTGAAAAGCTCAGAAATTTTTCTCCTCCGATCATGGTTTTTAAAGAGAAACAAGATAAAATTCCAGATCACCATTTTTGTGAGTGGATAGGATTGCTAGAGGATCCGGAACCTAGGGATTTTCTATGGCAGGCTAGTTGGTTCAAAGTAGCTACGGCGCGACTTGCTAGTGCCAGTGCGAAGCCGATCCCTTTGCTCGGATTCACTGGAGCCACGGAGTATCATCTCCTTCGGGTGGCCCGCCAGTATGGAGTTGTTCAGACCTTACCACCACCTTTGGAGGCCCAAGGGGTTCAGCTTGATTTTACCATCAAACTCCCGGAGCATGAACAATCAGTCATTACCATCCGCTCGTTGTGGAGGTTTTGCCAACCATGCAAGCTCAGACTACCAAGGAAGGAGTTGTTGGGCGATGAAAAGATATATCATGCTACCCCTCAGTACATCAAGAAGCATTTCATTCCTGAAGCACTGTGATTGGTAATCCCCGAGGTACGACCCACGGCTACTCTTCGTGCCCAAGTGGAAGACCTCACGGAAAAGTTGGAGCGAGCAAAGAGGAAAGCGGTAGAAGCAACTAGGGCGCTAAAACAGTCGAAGGACAAGCATGCCCTCCTAAAGTAGTAAATCGAGATCGTCATGTCGTTGAGTCATTCGATTCCTAGTCTTGTGTTGCTCTCTCGTCATGTTTTAGGGTTTCTGTTTAGTGAACTTTCATCGAATATTAGGCTTGTCATCTTTTATTACACTTTCAGTCAGCGATTCAATTCAGTTTTCATTCTGACCTCTCAGTATTGTCTGAATTTTATCACCTCTTTCGAGTTGGATTCAGCTCCCGAACTCCAAATGAAAAATTTTCATAAGATTCAAAACTATCATGAGAAAAGGTTTGACGCCAATCCGATGCGTTTTCCATTTAACGCGGAATTAATGGCCATAGTGGAGCAGGCTGAAATTTCTCACATTTTTCAGACTCCAGAACATTTTGCAGAATACCCCTAATAAATGACTTCCTTTGTTAAATCTCTAAACTTAAAAGTTGTAAGTCGACGTCTGAACTAGTAACCTGCAAAATTCCAGACCTTAATTCACCTTTTAAAGGGGTCATTTGCTCTTTTAATGAAATTTGGACGAAACCGTTTTATGAACAAAAATGTTCTTGAAGACGCATTAAACTGTATTGATTGGTCCATTTTCAGCCTCAAGTCCGAACATAAAAGTTGTTCATCACTGTGTTCCGTATCATTTCATAAAATTTGGGAAATTTTCGATCAACGTACGAATTATGGAGAATTTTATCGTAAAGGTCGACAAAACTGAAAAAAAACACTGTCTGATTCTACCTTTTGCGCATATATGTCTTGTTGAGTCTCGAGAGTTGTTATGGACCGGCTCATTAATTGCGCTCATCATACTAATCTTTTCTTTGTCATTTCTTCAAGGTAACTCACCACGGATCATCCACACATCACTAGGTCAGTCGCGAAGAAAATGGCTGACAAAGCTGAAATAAACGCTGCGATCCAAGAAGCCCTCCAGGAGCACATAGACGCCCTCAACAACAAAATGGATAGCATGGTCTCCCAGATGGCGGACAAAATGCTAGCAAGTCTCATGGCTAAGATGCAGCTGCCTGGCCAGACCCCCCAACCAATGGCAGATCCGCCTCCTGCAGCTGATGACCCAACCAAGAACCAGGGGCAGTTCCTGTCACTAGAGGACATGTACGTCCCAGGCTCTAGTATGATTGCTCCGTCGGTGGCTCCCGTTCACCAAGCCAGCCTTGTGACGTCAAAGCAGACTAACGATACAGCAAAGCTGAAGGCTTAGATGGAGCTAAAGATGGAGCAGAAGATGGAGGAAAGGCTTCGAGAAATTTAGGGAACACACAGTATCCCCCACATCGACTTTTCTGCCTTCACGAAAGTCGATGTGCCAGAGAAGTTTAAAGTGCCCGATTTTGAGAAATACGACGGCACGTCCGATCCTATGCAGCATGTTCAGATGTACCAAGCGATAATGAGCAAATATGCTGACAACGGCCCTCTACTAGTTCAGACTTTTCAGGCCAGTCTGAAAGAGGCAGCCATACGATGGTATATTGACCATGAAGTATACAGCATGACGAATTGGAAACAGGGGGCGATTGCTTTTATCAAGCACTTCAATTTCAACATAGATGTCCTCGTCTCTAGAGAGGACCTAGAACAAGCCGAAATAAATAAAGGTGAGACGGTTAAACAATATGCTACCAGGTGGAGGAACATTGTGTCCTAACTCAAGCCCGTTCCCCCTGAGATGGAGCTCATGAAGTTGTTTGTCTCTACCCTTCCACAAATTATGCGGACACGGGTCCTTGGCACCTTTGCGATATCATTTGCTCACCTTATAGCAATGGCTGAGGAAGTGGAAGGTGGCATGAAGAAAGGCTCGTACGGAGATGCTGGCACGCCCACAAAACGATTTGGAATAAAGAAGGACAAAGAGGTCGCTCCCCAAACCAACATGGCGAGTTCCGCACCGGCTGTACAAGTTCCCGTCAAGCAGCAAGGGAACTTTGGCGAGCAGAAGAAGATGAGAAATTCACACTCATCCCGACAATACACACCTCTACCTGGAACACTTTCTCAAGTCTTGGCTGTCCTCCGCAAGAAGGACTTGTTGTCAACTGAACCTCTGAGACCGAATTATACGTCATATGCGGGTTATGACCCATCCAAGAAATGTGATTACCATCACGGTGAAGCTGGCCATGACACAAACAATTGCGTTGTGCTTAAAAATCGCATCCAAGACTTGCTCGATTCAAATTCATTTTCATTCCAAGGAAATACCCAGCCAAATGTCCAGAATAATCCCTTGCCCGACCATTCTGGTAAAATTAATGCTATGTTTGGCTGCAGTACCCAATCGGCAGGCGTTTTCAAAGTCCAGGTAACAGACATTCGTGATGCTCTAGTTAGGGCGGGCTATTACCAGACCGGAGAGCTGGTGTCGTTGGATCAGTTAAAGATAATGATCGTGACCCTAATGAGGAATGAGTTGATAGTTAAGGTCAATCACGCGAAAACAATTGCCACTATATCTCAGATCATCATTGATTGGGACCAAGAGTTCGCCGCTCTGACCATAACTCAGTCTGAACATTCTCCAGAAATAGAAGTAGCAGCAGCCGACGTAGCGAGTCTGGTCAAAGCTGATCTGGATTTAGCTGACATGCCCCATTGGAAGATGCGTTTGGCGATGAGTTAGGGATTCTCATACCTGAAGCCTTGGTAATCACTTCACCCCAGCCATTCCCTTACACAGACGATAGGGCTGTTCCTTGGTCGTATGACCTGGCTTTAGTGACGAGGTCCGGCCGCACTTACAACAAGGATCAATCGACCAAACCAGTTAAAGTCAAAGATGCAAAAGAATTCTTGGCTGTGATCAAAACGAGTGAGTATAACATCGTCGACCAACTACGGAAGTTTCCGGCTCAGGTTTCTCTGCTCGAACTTTTGCAGTCGTCAGAAAAGCATCGGGACTCCTTGATGAAAGTACTAGGGCAGGTCCACATCCCAAAAAAT
The DNA here is from genome assembly GCA_021437785.1 of Rhodomyrtus psidioides. Taxonomy (NCBI): domain Eukaryota; kingdom Viridiplantae; phylum Streptophyta; class Magnoliopsida; order Myrtales; family Myrtaceae; genus Rhodomyrtus; species Rhodomyrtus psidioides. Next base: position 738,110 of record JAILYB010000169.1, on the reverse strand, counting down.
ATTGACCAGGACAAGCTGGAGAATTTTGTCAGGACCATCCTTTTGAAAGATCAGGTGGTGTTTGCTGATGACGAGATTCCCGTTGAGGGTCGTGGTCACATCAAAGCCCTGCACATAACAGTAAAGCACAAGCAAACGTTGGTAGCACGGGTACTCGTCGACAATGGGTCGGCACTAAACATCTGCCCTTTGGCACTCTAAATCGGCTAGGGGTAGATCTGGCTAGAATGCAAGCTGCCAAGACCTCAGTCAGAGCTTTTGATGTCGTGAAGAAAGATGTCATGGGACAAATCAATCTAGACATCATGATTGGGCCTTCTGTGTTCGATGTGTCGTTCCAGGTGTTGGATATTCCGTCGGCTTTCAACTTCCTACTGGGTCGTCCGTGGATTCACAATGCGGGAGCTGTGCCGTCAAGTCTTCATAAGAAGATCAAGTTCGTCGTTGAGGGAAAGCTAGTGATCGTTCATGGTGAAGAAGATCATCGGATCTTCAATGAAACGACTATTCCTTACATTGAGCCGGCTCATAATGAAGAAGACTCGTACCATGCTTTTGAGTTGGTGCAAACCATTCATACGTCACCAGAAAGTCCTCTGCCAATTCCTGAGCTATCAAACGCTTCCATCATGGTGGCAAAGGTAATGGTGGGCAATGGATTTTAACTTGGCGCTGGTCTAGGCCGGCAGGGTCAAGGGATCCGTACCCCAATCGAGCTTAATGGACAATCTCATACGGCCGGTCTGGGACACCGAGGGCGTGGCCAGTCTAGACGAGGTAGACAGCGCGGGACAGGCCGTGGAAGGTCGGAATCTAGCCCTCTACCACCTCCTATTTACACTACTTTCCAATCAGCTGGAGTGGTCGGTGGGTATGATGAACCAACCCAATTCGAGGATGACTTAGGGATTGTATTCCCCGACACGCCAAAGGATCGAAATTTTTTGGCTGAGCCGATGGCGATAGGCGAACATGCAGCTGATGATAGATTCTTGGATCTTATTGGTTGTTTTGATGACCTCATTATTAGAACCATATCTGAGGATCCCATACAAGATGATAAAGTACTTGAAGAGGAGCTTTGCATGGCGTCTGGATTCCCGAGCCCGTCTGTTGAAGCCATGGTCGACGATCCAATGGAGGGATCATAGTAACACTTTCAAAATTGTGCAATCCCCTGCGTGGAATCTTTCCTGTTTTCTTTAGTTTCTAGGCTGCATTAAGATTCTTTTCAATTCATGTCGCACATTAGGATTTCATTTCAGTTCAATGTTGCATTTACATTCAATAAGATGTAATTCATTGGTTTTCACATCAATAAAATTACAGATGTTTTTAATTTAGTTTTGGAATCTTGATGAGGTATCCCAAACTGATCCGATGACGATGACCAACGATCGAACAAAATTGTCATCTATGGTGAGTATTGAGGATTGGGCTTCCTCAAGAATTCTTGTCCCGTGGTCTTCAAAAAGAAAATTTTTCGAAATACACACTGATTTTTGAAAATTGCAAAGCATGCATGATTAAACCCTGTTTGTTTCTCTGACTCTCCCACTTTATGTTTCAGGCGAAGATATGAGGGGGGTGATCCATTGGATTCTGGAGTATATGACTTGGACGAATTCACTCCCGATTATGAAGAAATACGTCAAGACTTTGGACAACATGAAATGATTAAGCCTCTGACTAGCGACGAGACGATATCAGTCAATTTACGCAATGAAGAAAATCCAAGAGAAGTGAAAATCGGAGCGAACTTATCCACTGAAATGGCGGAACGACTTACCAAGCTCTTAAAGGATTACCAGGATATCTTTGCATGGTCCTATGCAGACATGCCCAGTCTTGATCGATCAATCGTTGAACATTGCTTACCGACCGATCTCTCAATCAAGCCAATAGTGCAGGGTGCGGGAAGGGCTAGGCTAGAGCTAGCAAAGAAAATCAAAGAAGAGGTCATGAAGCTTCTCGATGTCGGATTTATTGAGGCTACCCAATATTCTGATTGGGTCGCTAATATTGTCCTAGTGCTAAAGAAAGACGATCGAATTCGAGTCTGTGTCGACTACCGTGATCTGAACAGGGCTAGTCCTAAGGATGATTTTCCACTCCCACACATTGATGTGCTTGTAGACAGCATGGCTGGGTTCAAAATGTTTTCATTCATGGATGGTTTCTCAAGCTATAATCAAATCCTGATGAACGTGGATGATAAATTGAAGACCACGTTCACCACTTCGTGGGGGATGTTTCATTGTAAGGTGATGCCCTTTGGCCTCTGGAATGCTGGTGTGACTTATCAACGGGCCATGGTCACTCTGTTCCATGATATGATGCATAATGAAATCGAGGTTTATGTCGATGACATGATCGCGAAGACAAGGCACGAGGAAGGTCATATCGAAACCCTGACGAAGCTGTTTGATAGACTCAGGAAATTCAGGTTACGCCTTAATCCAGCTAAGTGCGTTTTTGGTACTAGTTCCGGCAAGTTACTTGGTTTCACTGTCAGTAACAAGGGTATTGAGATAGACCCGTCCAAGGTGCAAGCCATATGTGAACTCAAGCCGCCGACAACAGTCAAGGAAGTTCGAAGTCTCATGGGCAGATTGAATTATATTGCCCGATTCATTTCTCAGCTGTCGGAAACCGCTAAGCCTTTCTTCAAGTTGTTAAAGAAGAATGCGCTGGTTGAATGGGATGATGTTTGTGATGAAGCTTTTGAGAAAATAAAACAGCACCTCACAAACCCACCAGTGCTTGTTCCGCCAGTGTCAGAGCAACCTTTGATCTTCTATCTCACGATCCATAGTGAATCTCTAGGTGCTATGTTTGCGCAGATAAGAGAAGATGATGGGAAAGAACGAGCCATTTATTATCTGAGCAAGAAGTTCACAACTTCTGAAATGAACTACTCTGAAGCTGATAAGACATGTGCGGCACTAGTTTGGGTGCTACATCGATTGCGACAATAAACTTTGCATTACCGAATCCTTTTGGTGACATAGTGCGATCCCATCAAGTACCTATTAAATCAACCTGCCTTGATCGGTAGGCTTGCCAAATGGCAAATCCTCATTTCTGAGTTCGATGTGCAATATATGTCCCAAAAGTCAGTAAAGGGACGAGCCATAGCCAATATCTTGGCCGAAAATCCGGGGCAAGATGAAGACCTTTATCAACCTGAAGATCGGGTCATGGTGGTGGGTGATTACATCTGGACCATGTATTTTGACGGAGCTGTGAATTTATCTGGATCAGGTACAGGGGCAGTCTTGATATCCCCAGCCGGTCAACACTATCCAGTAGCGACAAAATTAGTGTTCCCTTGTACCAATAATGTTGCAGAATATGAAGCATGCATTCTGGGCCTACATGCCGCAATTGAAATAGGTGTAACCCGACTCAAGGTATTTGGAGACTCGGCCCTAATCATCCTTCAGACTATCAGAAAATGGAAGACACGAGATGCTAAGTTGCAACCATACCATGAGTACCTGGATGAGTTGGTGGAGGAATTTGATGATATTTCGTTTGAATATTTATCCAGAACTCATAATCAGTTCGCCGATGCATTGGCTACTCTGTCTTCGATGTTGCAAGCTACTAATGGGCATGAGGTCGAACCACTGAAAATTGAGGTATTGAGAAAGCCAGCCTATTGCATGGCCATAACTGATGAACCCGATGGCAAGCCTTGGTATCATGACATCAGGACGTACATTCAAGAGCAGAAATTTCCCGAGAAGAGTACCGCGTCTGACCAGAGGTACATAAGAAAGATGGCCTCAAAATTCTTTCTCAGCAGCGAAAATCTTTACAAAAGATCCTTTGATTCAGTTCTTCTGAGATGCATTGATTCCACCGAAGCTATCCGTCTGATGATGGAGGTACACGAAGAAATCTGTGGTCCACATATGAACGGCCACATGCTAGCCAAGAAGATCATGAGATTAGGTTATTATTGGCTTACTCTGAAAAGCGATTGCATTCAACGCGTTCGAAGCTGTCACAAGTGTCAGATTCATGGCGACAAGATCAATGTTCCTCCGAACGAGCTTCACCAATTATCTGAACCATGGCCTTTCTCTATGTGGGGTATTAATATAATTGGCCCGATTAACCCGAAAGCATCAAATGGACATCGTTTCATCCTGGTCGCCATTGATTATTTTTCTAAATGGATCGAAGCGACATCTTATCTGGCAGTCATGGCACGAAACGTCATGAAATTAATCAGTTGAGACATCATCGCTCAATACGGTTCACCTGAAGTCATAATCACCGACAACGGCTCGAACTTGAACAACAAGCTGATCGATGATTTGTTCAAGAAATTCAAGATCAAGCATTTAAACTCTTCCCCGTACCGTCCTCAGATGAATGGAGCAGTGGAAGCGGCCAACAAGAACATCAAGAAAATCTTAGCCAAAACTGCTGAGAATTATCGAGATTGGCATGAGAGATTGCCATTTGCGCTTATGGCTTATCGAACTTCAATCCGGACATCTACTGGGGCAACCCCATTTTCTCTTGTATGGAATGGAAGAGGTATTACCCGTTGAAGTTGAAATCCCCTCCTTACGTATACTATCTCAAGTCAAGCTGACCGAAGCCGATTGGATCCAGTAGAGGATGGACCAGTTGAACCTGATCGATGAAAGGTGACATAGGGCTTTATGCCATGGCCAGTGCTACCAGCAAAGGGTTGCCAGATCATTTAACAAGAAAGTCCGTCCTCGACATTTTCAGGTAGGAGACCTTGTTCTGAGAAAATTATTGCCTATTGTACCCCTTCCAGAAGGGAAGTTTGCTCCGAACTATGGCGGTCCATGTGTTGTGAAGAAAGTGCTCCTAGGCGGTGCTTTAATCCTGGCGGAGATGGATGGTCGTGTTTTCACTAGTCCTGTTAACTCTGATGCTGTAAAGAAATACTACATTTAAGTTGCCCTGACACTTTTTCTGATCAAATTGTATCCATTTGATGATCATTCATGCTCATTTGATGATCATTCATGCTCATTTGATGATCAGTCATGCTCTATTTGTCTTATGTTTTGCTTACACTATTAATTTCCATTGTGAGATAATTTCAATCAGGAAATCTATCTGATCTATTTGGATAGACCATTTTGAATGAGGAATCTCAGGACGACGAAAGGCAAGCCATTTCCATACACGTCCTATATCACAACCCCCAGTGAGGAATGTGAGAATTTCCACGCTTACAAGGTAAAGGGTTATCTCGCGAACAGTATGATGACCAAAATGATGTGAGGCATTCATTTCTTCTATCCAAACACTACAGGTTGCCCATGGCTTAACCCCTTTGAACAATGGTTTTATTCCATACCCCTGTCAGGAACAACCCCACATTGGGGCAAATCTCATAAAGTTCAAAGAATGAGTGGAGTTTTCTTGCTTTCACTTGCTTCAATCTTTGAGTGTATTTGTTGCATGCGAATTCTTTGTTAGCTCAAGTGCTTTAGATATGACGAAGAACATTTCATTTCTATACCCATATACACTCATCCTTTGTTTAACCCAATTTGAGCGGCGAATTCATTTCTCAAAACTTAACGGATGATCATCCTGAATGAAAATCATTCCAAACTATTTGACAGATGAGCAAAGTGCCTTGGGGCAAGCTGAAACTTGAAAAATTTGCTAGCACAATCTGCAGAAAATTCAGATGAGACTCTCCCTTCCTTTTCAAAAAAGCTTCCCGTGCAAACAAAAAAAAAGGGCAAAAGTACCCACTCTAGTAAAAAAAAGAGAAAAAGAAAAAAGAAAAAGAAAAGAGCACTCTCAAAGAATCTTCGGAAGGAATAGAGGTCTTACTTAAATTAGTTCAAGAAATGAAATATCATTTGTGGGTGACAGAGGCAGATGATCACTGATTTTCTCATCATTATACTACCCCTTGTTGAAAATAGGCCTTTCATTCCAAGCCTACCCTGAACCTACATTACAACCTTTTTCAAAAGTCTCTTCAGATTAGGGCACTTGGGTTAATGCGGGGCTTCAAATGCTTATGAATGACACTCGAAGAAGTGCGGGCAAGATCATTTCTATCTCATTTCGCAGGGTTCCTGACTTGTATACCCAATGCAGTGGATGAAGATTTCATTTCAGGGCCTTAAGGACTCACATGAGTTCCCCTTTGAATAGCCTCTAACCAAGCCTGAATTACAATCCTTGTAAAAGACCTCACGGAGTGGTCCAGTCATACCAATTGCGAGAATACATGGACCCTTTGTCAAGCATGATGATGATAGCACTGAGCATTTCTCTTACCCGCATTAACGGTCGGGTTTCGATGGCCTCTTTCATGAGAGTGAATGAAATGTCCTTTCTGACTGAAATTCCCCATTCAACATGATCAAAATTGTCAAAAGAGTCAAATAGGCTTCCTTATTGACAAAATTCCCCAACGGAGCTTTATAATGCTAGCAAAAGCTCACAAAATTTTTCTGGCCTATAACATTGCAATCGTAGCAGCTTATGCATATCATCATGTTTTTCAAGCGATTGGACAGGTACGATGTAGTTGACCTAGCCATGTCATTTGGAATCGTGAAGAAAAAACCGGGTAAGTTTTCTGAACCCCTTTTTCAGATTGGCAGCTTTTAAGATTTAAGTTGCCATTGTTGGCCCTTTATATTGCACTGACAGTTTTTCAGGCATCGCACCATTTTGTATTCATACTGACTCGATTCAGGTGATACATCATCTCTTGTCTTGATACGATGAGACCTGCTTGAGAAGGTCGCAAGAGATTATTTCTACCGTCTCATGGTGACTCGTTGAGGAGGTCCCAAGAGGCAACTCTCGCCTTGATACGGTGGGACTTTCAAAAGAAAGTCGCGAGAGATTATTTTGCTGACTCATACTGACCAGCTGAGGAGGTCGCAAGAGACACATTACCGACTCATGCTGACCCATTAAGGAGGTCGCAATAGACATTCTACTGCCTCATGGTGACCCGTTGAGGAGGTCCTAAGAGGCATCTCTCGTCTTGATACGGTGAGACCTTTTTAAGAAGGTCGCGAGGGATTATTTTTACCGACTCATGGTGACCCGTTGAGGAGGTCCCCAAGAGACAAATGGCTAGCTCGAACCATAACTCGAGCACTTTTTGCACCGTTTCGCGTCAGAAGGAAACTTCTTGCAACAAATGGGCCAGTACCTTAGCATCCTGGCATCCACTGGAGGTCTAGAGATTGAGGGAATCGTCAGCATATGAGTATTTGATAAAACATGTATTTTTCATATGCGATCCATGTGCAGGTTTCTCTAATGTGGGAAAAAGGGAAGTTCTAGCACATGTTATTTACAATCTTACATAACATACATCATTTCCCTTGCATAGAAAATGGGATTAAAACTCCCACAAAAAAAAATCGTCATTCATCATTCACCGTCAAAATTTAGGTTCAATTATGTCTTTAAGTGAAACCTCTGCGAGCCTCCACTCAAAGAGGGGCAGCTGTTGACATCTAAATTTGAATATTTATTTTATCACTAATTATATAAAAATTACGGATTAACCTTTAGTCCCTAAAAAGAATATGTTTTAATAATTTTTTGGATATAGATCGCATTTAGATCATTTTCAATTTTTGCATTCATCACATTCGCATTTTATCAAGACTTGCGGTGGAAAATGGAGTTTTCAATAAAAAATGAGAGTGTTAGCGCACACTTCAGTACACAGAAAATTACACATCTTTGCGGATGGGAATCAAGATGGCTTCCGGATATTCGAGATTGTGAAGAATGTTCAACAATTCTAGTGAAGCAAAATCAGTTCGTGTACAATTCCAAAACCTCCAAAAAAAAGCGACATGGAGCAAGAAAGAGTACAAAATACTATTGGATATTGGGCAATATACTTGCTAAGGGATGCAAATCTTGGAAGAGATGTTCATGAAGCCTTGTGCGAAGGAAATCTTTCATGCACCGATTCACGGCTAATTCTCACGGGCAATTCTAACCTAAAATTCAGTAATTGACTCCATGTATCAAGACTTGCCAAAGGAAGTGCGAGCGATATTTACTATAAAGAGTAGGCTCCATCCACTGCCGAAGGGGGGGAGGGGGGGTGACGGCTAAAAAAAACAGAGGTTTTTGAGAGGAGGAGAAGAGATTTTCTTTAGCTCACGAGGAAGAGAGAGAGATCACTCGGCCATCACTTTTCGGCACACATTGGGTGGTGAGAGTTGGGAGTTGTTCGAGAAGTGCGAAGGGGTCCGATTGTTTCCCCCCGTGGTCGGGACAATCCCTCTCAAAATTTCGTTGGACTCTCCGCCGAGACCTCTTCCTTCGTGCATCCACGGCCGTACACCACGTTCAGACACTATCCCAGCGACTCATCCAAAGTGGACGTCCTTACAAAATTTCGTCCGATTGTTTTTTATCTCAGCCCTGTTGTGGTTGGATTTAAGTATCTAACATCTTTGTTATTTGGTGTCGAGATTTCTTGAGCTTGGAGTTCCAACTTGTTCGAAAAAGGGGGTTGTTTTTGTGCATTATTAACAGCTTGCGCTTCTGCTGGAATTTGCTCAAAAAGAGGTAATTTTCCTAAATTTGATTATCAATTTTTGCGTGCTTGATTCGTAACATGTGTATATACCCGTATATCAATGAATGCACGTTGATTTGTGATCAAAAGTTCCAAGAATTAACTCCTTTTTTTTTTTTTGAAAACCAGAAGCTAAATTGTCGTGCATAGAAATCAGATTCTTGCTAGTGAGTTTAACTAGGCCATGGAGGTCAATGAAACAAGAGGAAATTCTGAGAGTTAATATGACCAATTGCAGGCTTGTTCGGCAATATCAAAATTGAACTGATTGTTAATAAAAAAAAAAACATTGTATTCAGCATGCATGCAACTCTTTGGTCGAACCTGTCACGTTGGTGGATGAGTTTTCGTCCTCTGCTTGCTTTAGAATTGGTTGAATGATGTAGCTTGATAATTATCTCATGTTATAGACAAATTGTTGATTTGGATTGTCGTGGATAAAAATTGTTGAATTGAATTTTTTCTAATCTTTGGGATTGGCTGAATTTGGAAGAGGAAAGGTGGATCCCAATGCATATTTTGATCATCCCTCTCTAAACATTCTAAAATTCAAATTCGGTTGACTCTTTTCATTTTATTTTGTCATGCTTGTTTGTTTTGATTGTTTATAAATTTGCAATGGAATAAACAATCTTGCCCATAACACATGCTCCCTAATTGTGCCTTGCCCTTTCGAAAAACGTACATTAAAGGCAAAATATGACTTCGATCTCGAAGTACGATTGTGCCCGTATGTGTGAATTAGACATCAAATCCTCAATCTTGAGGAGCGAATTGCTAATTCCTGAATATAATTTCAAGGTTTGCCCTATGTATATAGGGACGACGGTTAATCTATAATATATTCACTTGCTAACCCTAATCTCGGGGGATGTTGTGAATAAAATCGGATTTTCGGATTTCAATGTGTTTTATGGGCAATATTGTTTATTTTTGTTCAAATTTTCTGTGTTTTCATGCTTAGATAAATTCCTAAAAACCCCCAAAAAATCCCATGCTTTTCTTAAGTTAAATTATATTTCTCTTGACTTTGGGGTGGCTTTTTCACTTCATTTTTTCATAAATCCGAAAATACATAGAAAATTCCAAAAAATGTCATTTGCATTGCCATATCGTATAATTTAGCTTGCATATCATTTTGCCATGTCATGCATTTTGCCACATCATGCATTTTTCCACGTCATACATATTTGCCACGTCATTATGCCATGTCATGCATTTTGCCACGTCATTATGCCATATCATGCATTTTGCCACTTCATGCATATTTGTCACGTCATTATGCCATGTCATGCATTTTGCCACGTCATTATGCCATGTCATGCATTTTGCCACATCATGCATTTTGCCACGTCATGCATTTTTGCCATGTCATTTCACATGTCATATAGTTAGATTGCATTAGCATTTTCTTTTAATAAAAGAAAATCCAAAAAAAGATCAATTCATTAAACTAAGAATTTTTCATGAAAATTGGGTACCAAAAGGGCATTAATTTTTTTTAATTAATGTAACCAAGTCTACGAACTCATTTTCTCTAGTTCGTAGAGATAAAATAGTTCTCCAACTATTTTATATAGGTTTCTAATCAACCTACCGTAAATGATTAGTGGCGGCTCCAATTGAACATTTTTTATGAATGAACCTAAGTTGCGATTTGGTAGGACTTGGGAGGGTCCGAGTTAGGTTAGTTAATTTAATTGACCTAATAATCCATTAGCCTATAGATATAAATTTTTTTATGTCGCGACACCTATCAATCCCTTAGTAACCTTACCTCGGATCTTGGTGCCTCCACATGTCACCCAAACTAATACGATAACTACTACGCTGGGTTCCAGTAGGTTTTCTGCTTTATCCAAAAGCAAGACCCATATGGTCATCACTCCAAGAGACTGTGTGGCCTTACTATGCTTTCGATGCGTACTCTGATAACTAGCTTTCCTTAATTGCCACATCTCGCAATCTTAATCTTATCTTGGGTTATCACCAATCTCAATAATTCGTACATCTACTTGGAAATCCCTTTCTAGTAAATGAGTTGCCTTAATCGACGAGGTCACAACAGTCGAGATTTCTCCTTGATTACCCACAAACTCAAAACTATCCCCAATTGTGAGCTAAATCCAATCACCTTACGATAGCAATCTATCATGGTCCTTTGCTTCATCAACCAATCCATACCCACGATCAGATCAAAATCGTACATCTCCAGCACAATAAGATCTATCTTACTTTCATGACCATCTACAATAAATTTACAACTAGGACAGCCTACTACAGCTACCACACTATCCTTTCAAGGCGTAGACACTTCACTACAATATCTAATGGCATCAAATTCAACTCAGAAAGCTTAATAAACTGATCTCCAACAAACGAATGTGTGGCACCCGGATCAAACAAAGCATAAACTACTTGATTATGCAAAAAGATCGTACCTGCAACGGTCGGCGAATCCTTCACCTCTTCTCGGGTGATGGCAAAAAACTTGTCCTTGCGCCTAAGGTCTGTTCTGGTAATTCTGCAGCGCATTCCCTCCTACTTGGCCTCCCAGCGGCCTAATCTGTTGCCTCTATGGGCAGTCCCTCACCAAATGCCCTATTTGCCACATCCAAAGCAGGCTCCATACATCGAACACTGATCGGGCCCATGTTCTGATGGGATAAATGACAGACATCATCTCGGCGAGGCATCGGCTTACTAATCGCTCCTTGGCGATTGGGTGGGACGTAGTACTTGTTGTCGTACATTAGTCTCTTCCCTTGCCTCTTTTCAACTCTGTTTGAGGACATAAACCGTGATCCAGATGCAATAGTCCTCTTAGCCTGATCTTGCTCCACCATCTGGGCTATTTTATAGAGATCGTTGTAGTCTTTCAGATAAAGCGACACCAGTTCACTTTGAATCGCGGGCTTCAACCCATCTCTAAACCTTATTGCTTTATCCTCAGACTCTGCCACCATCCTTGGGGCATACTTAGAGAGTTCAGCGAACTTGGCCTCATACTGATCTACCATCAGCTGGTTCTGGCGCAGGCGAAGGAACTCAGTCATCTTCTGTTCCCTCGTAGTATTCGAGAAGTACTTGCTATAGAAAGCTTCCACGAAGGCACCCCACGCCGGGGCCATGTCCACTGGAAAGACTCTGTCCTTTGAGGCTCTCCACCAAAAACTTGTATTTCCCTACAACTGATAGATAGCCAAAGTGACCCTTTCTTCTTCAGTGCACCTCAGAAGGACGAACGCCTTATCCAATTCCTCAATCCACGAGGTTGCAACTTCGGGATCTCCGCTTCCAGTAAACTTGGGCGACAGCATCTTAAGGAACTGCTCTACTAACCACTGGGCCTAGCGCCCTTCATTCTAATTCCTATCAGGCGGGTTCACAGGTGGAGCTTCAGCAGCGGAATTCTGAATCCTAACTTGCTGCTCCATGAGATCTCCAATGGCTCCAAGTGCTTGCATAACTTGAGCCATCATCGGCTTCTATCTAGCAGGTTTAGTAGCAAGAGGTGCTCTTCCATCGTCCACGATCTCGTCGATAGGCCTGACAGGTCTTGCTTGCGGTGCACAGGGTGCTCTTCTGTAGCGTCTGTTCATTAAGCAGATATGATACGGAGTCCAGCTTACCCCATAGCGAACACAGTCAAAAGGCAGCTCAACGACTTACTACACAATTAGCAATCACATGCACAATGTTTAAAGTCCTACTAACTATCCCATTTCTCATCGCTCCTTATTACTCTAGGCCAATGACTAGATGGATCAGACTGACTTTGCTCTGATACCACCTTGGGCGGGGATGTCACGTTCCGACTCACGAGCACGCGACATCCCTTGCCAAATCGCCACTAGGTCACGAAGGATAACGTCTCAGGCATGCTATCAACCTAACTTAATATGCACATGCAGAAACATGAACTCTCCTAAATCATCAAAAAGCTACTCCAACAGCCACACCTTAGCATCCACGAGGCTCCATCACTTGGGACCTGAAAATGTTAACCCACGACGGGGTGAGAAATAAATCTCAGTGAAGTCAACACCTAAGCTCGGCTAGGGCATTGATTCCCCCAGGATATCCTACCAAACAAACATGGCATATCGTCATAGAATAGACATCCAGTCACATGCAACTTACCTGCCAAGAAGCCACACAAAATGCGATGCAGACACGACATGACACTCAATCAATCTAATCAAAGCAAAGTATCATGCCAGCTTGCACATGCAGGACACCACACACTGTCCGTTTATTAGGGAAATAGAGAGAGATCGTGAGAGATAGAAAAGTAGGAGAGAGAAGAGAGAGTTGACATGAGTGGGTGGGGATTTGATTGGTGGAAGAGGGATTTGACTTGTAGTGGGGTCCACTAGGATTTGAATTTTCTTGTCCTCTAGTGAATAATTGGAGGGCATTTTGGTAAATCAATCATTGGAGACTGAACGAATATTTGGCTCAACTGACGGAGGGTAATTTGGTCTTTTTACAGGCTAGGCTCGATCAATGTTAGGCTCGGGCGCGAGAATTTTAATCCTAATTCGCGGTGACTAAGATTTTCGAAACCTAATCTAAACTGACCGAAGCTTCAGAATTCGTCCAATTATCATCTCTTCAGTCCTTATGATCTAAAATATTTTATATGAACTAAAATTCAATTTAATTCCTTTTATTGAATTCAGGCACTTTACAAGAGGTGAATTTCTAGAGCGTCACAACGTAGCTCGCCGAAAATCCGACACGTGTATGTTTTATTATTATTTGAGATGACGTGGCTTATCGGACTTGGCACTGAAGTGATTGTTTTTAAAAGAAGTTGACACTTAAGTAATCAAATTTACAAAAAACTTAGCACTAAAGTGATTGATTTGAAAGTTTTGGTACTAAAGTGAGCGCCGTACACAAGTTATATGACACTTGAGGTGTACTTACTCCCTATTTAAGAGTCCAAGAAGGGACCATTGACATAGTTTGTCCATCTATATGTTGATCCAAATTTTGAAAGGTTTTTCTTCCTTAACTTTTTGGCGAATAAATCATCTTTCTCGAGTGCAGGGAAAAAAAAAAGAGAATTTTTATACCGTGGGGCATGTTAATTATTGAGAAGAATGAACTGCAATTTTCTCAGCATTCACTAATTCGAAACCTAATTTAATAGCCATATTTCGACCTGGACATTTTCGGGATGCTCCTAGTACCCAACGAATGACAAGTATTTTTTTCTTATGTGGATCCTACAGATACAAAAGATTAGCCGTCTGTGGACAATATTTGGCCCTACCAACGTGTTTGCTCTAGATACACCCTAACTTCTTCTTTATTCGTCAAAGTAATTGAAAAAACGTGTGTCTACTAGTAAGTAATTTAATCATTCAAGTAGTTAAGAAGAATTGCCTATTTATTAAACAAATTTAATGGATGAATATCTATACATTTATTATTGTATTTTGAAGTGATTTTATGCTACAACGTGAGGAGTCCCGTCCGTCTTCCCATTTTTCTTTGTTCTGTTATTTTATCTTTTGTGTCCCTTACGTGCCTACCAATTGAATCTATGATATATTAGGTTTCAATTATTTTCCCCACCTACTTTTGACTTACCTTGAGATTTTCAAGCCTGTCCATATCACTAGTGGGATCCGGTCATTTTGAATTTTCTTTTTCATTGGATAGAGACATATGAGAGAATTCGCGGGACAGCTATCTCAACACACATCAATCCTTATGTCCACAGCGAGCGGGTTAAGGCCCTCTATCTTGCTACTTGCCTTTATCTTCCAGTCTGCCAAACAAGTTTGTTTATTCTATGTTATTGAAAAAGAAATCAGTAAGATTAATTTAATTGATGCATGAGAATTTTTACTTAAAGGTTTTAGGTCTAGCAAAGATCACATGCCTTTAATGTTATCACTAGTTCAATTCATCAAGTAAACTTATGAGTGGCTTATATCTGGAGAAGTTTTCAGAATTGCTAACATCTTGATGAGGCTGCAGTGATGGTGCACCGACCTCGGACATTCGGATGATCCGTAGTGTGGGGTATTTATGGGTCAAATCGAATAATTCATGGTGAGCGTGAGACTCTTATGGCAATGTCCAAAGCAATTGTTAGAGCTAATTAATCAACCCTCTCAATCCTTCTATTTATTTATAAAAGAAAGTGTGTGAGATAGGATAACTATGACATTCCGAAATTTCCGCCCACAAGGCTTGAGGCATGTGATCTCAGAATTGGTAAATGGAGACGAAGAATTTCTAACAATCAATTTGGAATCGACGATGCCTAATCAAGAATGAAATTCTGCGAAAAAAATGGATTTACGGACGAAAGACGTGAAAAGACCATTTTGCCCCTCGAGGTTCGGTTTTGTCTCAATAAATGAAGGAGGGCATTTTGGTCATGGACCTATCCTCCAAGGCTGCCGAAATTAGAGGAAATTAGGGCCATTGGATGGTCTTAATAATTACCTTGATGACATGTGTCAATGGATGACATTGTAGCTTTAATTACTTAGCTTTTTACCTACCAATCAACAAGTTTGACCAAGAGGGGGATGAAGCAACCCTCTCTCTTCTTCCTTCAGCCTTTTGGACGACAACTCCCCTCACCAACCTTTTTCTTCCTCTTCTTCTTCGTTCTTCAACTTCAGCCGAGAAGCTCCCAGTCGACCAGAATTCACCTCCGTCTTCGCTCCACTCGACGGCCCTTCCCGGCGACCTTCTGACCTCACGCTGATCACCAGCTCCAAGCTCAGCCTCTTGCCGATCAACTCCAAGTGGAATCTCGGCATTTGGCCACCGGTGGAGCTCCGACCAGCCGTTTCCTTGAAAGCCGACAGTTTTCATCGCAGCTGGAGGTAAGCTGTCTTTTGACCTCCATAGGACTCCAAATTGCTTCCAATTTTCAGTGGTTGCTTAGGAACATGTAAGACTCTGGTATACTGAGCTGTGGTGACAAGTTGAGTGGATTTTGATGGAGATTTCTTGTTGAAATGGTGATGTGTTTGGAGAACAGAAACTGCCCTGTTCCGACCAGCTTCTGCCAGCCGATTTGGTCCGTACGAAGGCCACCTCCGGTGATCTTTTGGCCGACTATCACAGGTTAGTTCAAGATGTCCTTGACAATCTCCAATTGGTTTCGTGATTTTTGGAGGTCTGGTTAATTTATGGTGATTTTTGGAAGAAAATCGGACGAATTCTGAGTGAGTTGAGAGAGGGCCATGATTCAGCCCCTTAGAGACTTCAATTGGCTCCGACATTTTTATGAGAGTTGCATGACATGTAGTACTATGTTCACTGAGCTTGGGCTGCTGATTTGGCTAAGTTTCATTTAGGTTTCGATGGGTGAATCGATGTGGTTTTAGGAGCAGAATCTGACCGCCGGTGGGATTAATACGAAGTGAGCTATTCGAAATTCTTAGGTGTGCTATTTAGCTTCGAAATTCATCGTACGACTATATAACATGTAGATTAAGGTGTCGGCGAGTGGAATTTGTGATAAATTGGAGCTTAGGAGTGATTTGTGGGTTGTTTAGTGTAGGAAAGTGCTGAACCGGTTTTGCCCTGTCGTGTCTTGTGAAAACTGTTTCTGTTGTGGGCTGAGGGGAGTGTCGCCATGCTTTACATTCATCGTTATGACATACTAGAATGTCAATTGAGGTGTTAATGGGAAGTGTGTGAAGTGGCTTGAGAATTAGAAGTGATTTAAGGGCTGCTTGCAGTGAAACCCGAGAGGCCGACTAATCTGTCTTCGGCGCACACTGTTTTTAAAATGAGTCGTTCTAAGTCGTCCGGTATCCGAATTGAGCTCCATTTTCGGCCACACGTCCGTAAGACATTGAAGTATAAGATTCTGAAAGTTTATTTCATAAAAATGTGTTGGATCAATGTCATTTTATAAGGATTGAATCTGGTCGTGGGGCTTAGAGATAGGACAGTTTTGGCGGAATGATAATTATGGTGATTTGCCTTGATAGAACGGCGATTTCACATGCTTAGAGCCATTGAATCGACAATGTGAGAACATGAAAATAAGGGGTTGTGTGTGCTATTGAAGTAATGGCACAATGAAAATGAGAAATGACTAAGTTTCGATGTGGTTTTTCCTAGGCGCACCATGGATGTCCTGTTCGACCTTGAAATTTGCTGACCTTGGAGGAGCTTGGTGATTGAAGTTTGCTATTTGAATGAAGAGGTGAGTGACCCCTAAACCTTTATTAGGACATTTGGACGTGACTGGACGGTTTCACTGGGAAATCGATGAATTGATTGACTCTTATTGCTTGATTGATTGAAAGCCGAATGGCCTTGACGAGGAATGAGCCATGAGTGCTAGTTTGCCATAGAATAGTGTTCTCGTGATTGAATTGATGACGTGCTTGCTAGTGTGCTTTGCTTGCTTATGTGATGACATGATACTCGACTCTTGAATTGTTGTTTTTATGGCAAAGCACGTTTTTGGCAAGTGATTGATTTATGATTATGTGACTGAAATTTCCTCATGATGAAATGTGAAATGCCCTAATGCGATGTAATCGCGGGGTCGAGGAAATGTGAAATACCCTGATGCGATGTAATCGCGGGGTCGAGGAAACGTGAAATACCCTAATGCGATATAATCGCGGGGTCGAGAAACGTGAAATACCCTGAGGCGATCTAATCGCGGGGTTGAGATGTTAAGTACACCCTGAGGCGATCTAATCGCGGGGTTGAAGAATGAGACACACCTTGAGGCGATGTGATCGCAGGGTTGTGGCTGTAGTCGAAAGTCCATCCTGATGCGTTTGAACGAGGGATGAGAATCGTACCTATGGACACGAGCTTAGTGATAAGCTGCTAAACCTGATGCGTCTGAACGCGGGTTTATTGATCGGGATAGCCTGAGGCATCTAAACGCGGGCTGGTCTCTGGAAATGTGAAGTGAAGTGGAATCACCTTATGATTCTTATGTAGTTATGAATTTTCTGACACTAGTATGGACGTTTGGTTACTTGATGCCATGTTTACATTTGATTGAGATTCTCGTTTTAGCATGATTCGATGCCTTGAGAAAATGCATTGCCTTGATTCAACTAATGATTGCATGTTACTGTAAATACTTTGGTTCGGTGGAAAGATTAGCCTAATTTAGGGTTAGGATAGCTCGCTGAGATTTATATCTCACCCTAGTGGGGGCTTAACTTTTTCAGGTTCCAGGCGAAAGAAGCCCGATTTGGATTTACAGAAGTGGCTTATGGAGGAAGTAGGTGATCAAATGTATCTAAGACAATGGGTGATCATTAGGGATTGTATATAATGAGGTGGATGTAGAAGTCAAATCTTTAGTTTTGATCATCCATGTGAACTGAAGTGTACTATTTCTCTGTCCTAAGTCATCTTGACTTTATTTGTGCACAGAGTAGCCTCTTGCTTCCGCAGATATACGATTGTGTAGTTGAGGGCCGAACGATCCTGGATGTCACAATTTGTTTACAGCCAGTGGGATGTTCGCGGCTTGTCGGGTTCGGGGCGTGACAATAACTGACTCTTATTGCTCATGTTGTGTTAGCTAGCTATGACACACATCATATGGAGAGATTTTGTGACTATTAGCGACTTGACGGGGTTCCAATTACGGCGCGATAACCTGGCATGTTTATTTATTTATTTTTACGATTCTCATGTGAAGACAAACACAGAAACTTCCTATAATGCATCTAATTGCAGATACTATGATTTTGACAAATCAAAATCAATTGAGTGCCGTACGAAAGTTATGGCATCTTATTATTCTTATGCCTGGTTATTTTGTATTGTTGAGAAAACTATCTCTTTGAGTATTTTGATTCTGATAAAACTATCATTGTTCAGATAGAATCTGTGTAATTCTTATATTGTTTTTAATTGTAGAATGAACAAGTGAACAAAAGTTTATATGGATCCATTTCTGACATCAAGACTCAAGAAGGAGTAGTCATATATTTGCTTCTAGAGACGTTCAGATAGAGTTGCTTCTAAAGAAGATCAGATGGAGTTGCCTTTGAATACGATCAGATGGAGCATTTTGCTTCTGAAGGCTTATTCTTTTGAAGGGTTATATGACGTGTCAGAAGGACTTTATTGAAACTCAGTATCACAGTTCAAGTTTATCTGTTCATATTCAGAGTCTCTTCACTTCTGAAGACTGCTTATGAACACTGTTAAGATTCTGCAATTTCTTTCATACAGATTCTGAAGACCCACGAATGACAAGTTTTTGATTAAGGTAAGATCTTTTATGGCTGTTTGTAATATTTGATTGACAAGATTTTTATTCAATCAGATCAGGAGGAAATCTACGATTGAATATTACCTTCCAGGAATAAGTCTTGTGGCTTATTTGAATCCACTCTACTTTTGGAAATTGAAGATTTAGTTATATGGGTGACTAAATCTGAAGAGTTCGTATTCTACTTCAACGACTACCGTATCTTCTCAGATATAGTCTCGTTCGATCACGGTTGATGACGTCCAATCAAAGATTGAAGAGCGATATTTTGAAGGATTATCCAACAGCTAGTTTGGAAGCAAATGAGTATAAATAAATAAAAAAAAAAAAGAACCATGGTGACCTGCAAAAGGTCTCGAGAACATTAAATTTCAAAGTGCTTGAGTTGTTCAAATTCACATACTTATTCTAAGAGTTCTTAAGTTCTCTCATTGTGAGGATTTGTGAGAGCGACGGAGTGTCTTCATCTCTTGTAACCTCCATTGAATCATTCTAGTGGAACCCAGCAAATCGGTTATCATCGTGGGAGTGGACGTAGGCCTAACAAGCTGAACCACTATAAACTTAGCGTGCACTATTCTCTACTGTAAACTTTTATTTCTGTGTTTAGATTACTTGCACGTTGTTATATTGTTCCTGATTCTGATCGTTCTTTGAAATTGTCTTAATTTCGCAATAAGTTTCAATCTGATTCAGAATCACCAATTCACCCCCTCTAGGTGATATTACTAGATTCAACAATTAGTCTCAGAGCAGATTACTCTTGTTTGTGGAGTGCTTGACTTCAGAGTTAACGATCTATCATGTCTACCAACAATTTCTCAAGAACAAATTACTCGCATTTTGCCAACAAACCACTATATTTTAACGGAAATGATTATAACATGTGGAGTAACAAAATGAAGTGGTTCTTCAAAACTTACGATGATCTGATGTGAGATGTCGTTACAAATAGCGTCGTGCATGCAACTTATACAACTGCATCTACTGGAAATGAGACAAATCCTACACCAACGATGTTTGATACAGAAAGGGCTAAAAGACGAGGCCTGGACTCGTAAGCTGTTAATGCATTATTCTGTGCTTTGTCGACTCCCATGTATAATCGTGTCTCAGAAGAAGAATCAGCAAAAGCTATATGGGATAGACTTCATGTTACTTTTGAAGGAATAGACAGGGTGAAAGAAACAAATCTTAGCATCCTACTGAGTGACTATGAAGCCTTCCAGATGAAGCCAGATGAATCTATTACAGATATGATCAATAGATTTCAAATTCTGGTAAGTGGTCTTGCAAGACAAGGTGCTCCAATTATTGAGCCAATGCAAGTCAGGAAGATACTTAGAGGTCTTACAGAAGATTGGAATTATATCAAACCTTCTATTCAAGAAAGTCAAACAATCAGACCACTCTCGGTGGATGAGTTTGTCGGAACTTTGCAATCTTATGAGACAGAACGTGCCAACCAGAAAGGAGAGTCAAAAGGTAATAAGTCAATAGCTTTAAAATCTGAAATTAATCATAATTTGTTTCATTTAAATGATGAAGACGAAGATGATGAAGAACTAGCGCTTATGGTCAAGAAATTTAGAAAGAAGGCTCGAAAAGACAAAAACTTCAAAGGAAAAAAGTCATTCAAGAAAAATGATCAGAAGTTTTCGAGCAATGAAACACAAGAAAGCAAAGACGTGATATGTTGTCATTGTAAGAAGGCAGGGCATATCAAGCCAAATTGTCTCATTCTGAAATGAGACAAAATCAAGAATGAGAAGTACAAAAAAGCTCTAAAAGTATAGACGTTAAGTAATTCTGATGACAGTGAAGAGGATTATGCAAATATTTGCTTAATGGTAAAGTTTGGTTCAGAATCAGAATCTAGTTCAGATTCAGAAATAGAGTTATGTCTCTCTGAACTCCCTAACGAAGTTACTGAATATATTGATGAGCTTTGCAATAACTACAAAGAAACCCTTAAAAAGGTTTCTATTTTGAAAAAGGAAATTTCTTCCTTAAAGCAGTAAGATATTTTTCAAAAGGATAAGATTGATTTATTACAACGAGAATTTCATCAAATGAAAGAAAATCACGATTCTGTTTCAAAAGAAAATGATATGCTAAAAATAGAAATTGAAAACATTTCAATTTTTTTTTTCACAAAGCTCAAAAACCTTAGACAACATTATTTCGAAACAAATTCCTTTCAATGACAAATCAGATTTGGGTTTCAAAAGAGAAAGTGATCTCAAAAATCATTTTCCCAAAACAAATGAAAGAAGTTTTCAATAAACCTTCTACATCTGCTTATAGACGGCATTTTCAGAAGCAATTCACAAGATCTTACATACGTCAATCATGTGTAAATTGTGGTGATATTAGTCATGTCAAAGATCATTGTATGAAAATCAAGAGACCTGTTAACAGAAAGTTATCAGGTTCTACTAACTTAGAAGGACCTAAGAAAGCATGGGTACCAAAGAAACAGTGAGCTATTTGTCATTTGCAGGTTCCAAAGAAGGAAAATAACAAATGATTTCTGGATAGTGGATACTCAAGTCACATGACTGGTGATCTAAAAGTTTATTATTTTATCAAAATACAATGGTAGAAGTGTGTATTTTGGAGGAAATAACAAAGGAAATGTTATTGGAAAAGGAACCGTGAAGATTGGAAATCTGAAAGTGAATGATGTCTCATTAGTCAAAGGACTAAACTACAATCTTATCTCCATAAGCCAACTCTGTGACTCTAGTTATCAAATTTGTTTTCAAGATCTAAAGTGCATAGGTGTGAGAAAAGACAAGAATCAAAGCTTCACTGGTCGAAGGCATGGAAATATCTATCTTCTTGATGTTGATTCTGAAGATCTGAAATGTCTCATCTCGGTTAAGGATGAATCTAAACTATGGCACCGAAAGTTAGGGCATATCAGTATGAAACATATCTCAAAACTTTCTACAAAGAAACTAGTTCGAGTATTACCGCAAACAAAGTTTGAAAAATCGAAACTTTGCTCTGCATGCACATTAGGCAAGCAGGTAAAAAGTTCATTTAAGTCAATAAATTAAGTTTCTTCTAAACGAGCTCTACAACTGCTTCATATGGACATTTTTGGTCCCAACAGAACCTTAAGCCTTGGAGGTAAGAAATGCTATTTTGTTATTGTTGATGACTTCTCTAGATACACATGAGTACTATTTCTTGCACACAAAAATGATGTCTTCTCATCGTTTTCAAAAATTTTCTAAAAGAGTTCAGAATGAGAAAGGTTATGTTATTTCCTGCATAAAAACAGATCATATGGGAGAGTTTGAAAATCAAAACCTTTCATATTTTTGTGCTGAATTGGGAATTCAACACAATTTTTCTACTCATTATACTCCTCAACAAAATGGCGTAATAGAAAGGAAAAATCATTTTTTACAAGAAATGGATATAACTCTTCTGATTGAGAGCAAAATTGCTTCTCATTTTTGGGCAGAAGCTGTTTCCACAGCTGGCTATATTTTAAATCATATTTCTCTTAGACCAATTCTTGAGAAAATACCCTATGAACTTTTTAAAGAAAGAAAACCTGATGCTGCATACTTTTGTGTATTTCATTGTAAATATTTCATTTTGAAGAATGCTACCGATCGTATTGGCAAGTTTGATGAGAAGTCAGATGAAGGTATATTCTTGGGATATTCAACAACAAGCAAAGCCTACAGAGTCTACAACAAAAACTCTCGTGTTGTTGAGGAATCAATGAATGTTAAGTTTGATGAAAGTATTCAAATAATCAATCTGAATTTAGTCAAGCTCCATTTCTTCCACAAAATTCAGACTCATTGAAAGAATCTGAAGAGAAGCAAGATTCAGAAGAAAATGTTGTTTTTGAAGATACTCAAAAGGAAGATCATCTGAATGAAGAAACTTCAGAAGCAGTGCAGCATGAATATGAAGAACCTATAAAAGATTGATTCAACAAAAATTGGAAATACAAATCTAGTCATCCGAAGGAGCTTATCATGGGGAGTTTAGATGATGGTATCAAAACAAGATCCAAGTTCAAACAAGCAATGAATAATATCGCTCTTGTTTCTGAAGTGAAACCTAAAGGCATTGGAGAAGCACTGGCAGATGAAAACCGAATCAATGCAATGCAAGAGGAGCTACATCAATTCAAAATCAATAATGTTTGGGAACTGGTTTCTAGACCCAAAAATCATCTAGTAATTGGAACTAAATTGGTGTTTAGAAACAAACTAGATAATAAAGGGAAGGTGGTCAGAAACAAAGCGAGGCTAGTGGCAAAAGGCTATTCGCAAGAAGAAGGAATAGATTACGATGAACTTATGCACTAGTTGCCAGGTTAGAAACCATTAGGATACTTCTTGCTTATGCCTGTTACAATGATTTTAAACTCTTTCATATGGACATAAAAAGTGCATTTGTAAATGGCTACATCAAAGAAGAAGTTTACTTCAAACAACCTCCTGGTTTCGAAGAACCTAGAAGAAAAGATCTCGTATATGCATTAAGAAAAGCACTCTATGGATTAAAGCAAGCACCTCGTGCTTGGTACGAAAGGTTAAGTAGTTTTCTGTTTAAATAAAAGTTCATCCAAGGTAATGTAGACACTACTCTTTTCATTCAGAAGCAGGGTAAGGATATTTTGCTTGTTCAAATTTATGTTGATGATATTATTTTTGGTTCCTCTAATGAACGTCTTTGCAAGAATTTTTCTAAAGTGATGTGGGATGAATTCAAAATGAGTATGATGAGAGAATTAAGATTTTTTCTTGGACTTCAAATTCATCAGACGAAAAGTGAAACTTTTCTTCATTAGGAGAAATATGCACTTGAGATTGTCAAGAAGTTTAGTTTGGAAAATTGCAAGAAGACAGAAACTCATATGTCTCATTCCTCTAAACTTGATAAAGATGAAGATGGAAAAGAAGTTGATCCCAAACTATATCGCAGTATGATTGGATTATTATTTTATCTCACAGTCTCGAGACCAGATATACTATTCAGTGTCTGCTTATGTGCAAGATTTCAATCCAATCCAAGAGAATCACATCTTTTAGCTATCAAAAGGATCATCAAATATATTAGGACTTATCCCAGATATGGCTTGTGGTATTCTAAAAATTCTGATTTCATTCTGAAAGGATATTCAGATGCAGATCTTGCTGGATGTAAAATTGACAGGAAGAGTACTTTTGGAACCTGTCAACTTACGGGGAATATGCTCATATCTTGGTACTCCAAAGAGCAAAGCACAATTGCTCTCAGTACAGTTGAAGCTGAATACGTATCTCTAGGAAGCTGTTGTGCTTAGATTCTTTGGTTCAAGCAACAATTAAAGGATTATGGTGTTAAAGACACAAATGTACAAATCATATGTGATAATACTAGCGCCATCAATCTCACAAGGAATCCCATTTTGCATAGAAGAGGAAAACATATTGAGATCAAACATCGCTTTATACACGACCATGTTCAGAATGGTGATGTCCATATTTAATATGTTGATATAAAGAACCAGCTTGCATATATCTTTACTAAACTCCTGGACAAAGAAACTTTCAATTTTATCAGAAATGAGCTAGCTATTACTAATCCTTTGTCTTAAGTATTTTTGTTTAGAACAGGTTTACACATAAATGTTTAGATGCAAACATTCAGACGTAACTGTTTAGATGCAAATGTTCAGATGCAACTGTTTAGACACAAATGTTCAGATGAAGAATGACATTCAGAAACATATTCAAAAAGGCAAGTTCACAGATCAAAAGGTGAGATTTATTTTGATACAAAAGAATTTAAGGTAAGTTCCTATAAAATTTCTAATATATATTTGATTGATCAGATTGGTATATCAAAATATATTTTTGTTATTCTATTTATTCGAAATTGCTTTTATTTTCAAAAATAAGTATTTTACAGTTTTTATTTTCAAATTTGAAACAGTGACTTGAACTGTCACCTTGTCTTAAAACCTTTATACTTCTCCTCACTCAGACTTACGAACCATAAGAACACTTGAAAACCAATTCTCCTTCGGCCGAAAACATCTTTTTTCTCTACTCTTCCAAAAATCTTCAAAGTTCCAAAAAAAATTCATCAATGGCTCCGAAATCATCTTCCTCTGCAAGAAAACCTTCTGGCGACGCTAAGGAACAAAGAAAGAAGCCGACTCATGTGTCGAGGAGACTTCTGTCACGTAACACTACGCCGGTCAATATCTTTGGGTCAAAAGTTGAAGAAGAAAGGGAAGTGTTTCGAAAGAAAACAGGTTTGTCTGAAACTGATTTAGATGAACGTAAGGCTTTGGCCATGACTGTTAAGCCTCTGTTGGATAGCCTCAAGGTGATTGAGGGCAATGAGGAGAACGTTAGGTTACTATTCAAGGTTCATAAGTTCGCTAGTGAAGAAGAATTGCTTAGTGTGCCCGCTCGAACTGTTAAACCCATTGCTATAGAAGTCCCTAAGACAGTGTCTCGAAAGGGAAAAGAGAAAGTTGTTGGCACGAGTGTGCGGAAACCCAAAAAGACTCCTTCTAAGGGTGTTGTGATAAGGAGTAGAGATGAAAGTGAGAGTGATTTTAAAGGAAAGCCCGACGATGATGATGATGTGGTGTTCAAGGATTTCAAAAGAATCAGGGTATTTTGGAAGGATAAGGATTATCAGGATCCTTTGTTTGTGAGTGCAAAACTCAAGGAAACATTTGAGTGTCTGAAGAAAAGAGGCGTGATACCACATAGAGTTTTTGATCTGGAGTATTTCGATAGTGTTGGTATTCCTATTTGAAAGCATCTTAGACAGATGAAACTTTGCAATTCAAAGAAGAAATGTCTTGCCAGATGTGGCTGCTTATTTCTATTCTTATCTTCGTTTCAAAGATTTTGATTCTTTCTTCTATACTATTGGCAAAGATCATTATCATGTGCTTGTTCAAGACCTGGCAGCTTTAATGGGTGTTGATGAGATGAAATTCACACCATTGGATGTTTCACCTGATGAGGCCTATGGTTTTCTCACTGGGATAGAAAGCTTCTCATGAGACTCAAATGCTCATATTGCATACAATGATTTTCCATTGAAACACATTGTTATGCATAAAGTTGTGATTGAGAGCTTGAGACCTAAAGCTACATCCAAGACTAACATCTCCGAATATGAAGCTAAACTGATGTGGGGCATGCTAAGTGGAAAGAAAATTTCCTTTGCACACACTGTTCTGCTTCATATGTACTGGACAGTCCATAAGACTAAGGGACAACTCCCTTATGTATGATTGATCTTCAAAATCATGAACTTTCACAATGTCAAGATTTCTACAGTTCTTCTGTAGAAAGAAGACCAAGTTATGACTGCTAGAGAGTCAATGCTTAAGAAGATGAGATTTAAATTGACTACTAGTGGATGGAGAAACAGGGACTCAGAGGTGGTTCTTGTAGAGTTTGAAGAAAAGATAAAACAGAGATCAAGCAAGAGAAGAAATACTGTGGCCAGTAAAGAAAAGGCAATTGAGTCCTTAGATGATGAGGAATTTTCAGAAAAAGATGTTGATACAGAAGTGTTAGATTCAAAAGCTATTGTTTCAGTTTTTTCTAAAGATGGTGAGGAAGAAGGAGATACAACTGCAGATTATGGAAGTCAGAATGGGCAGGGGTGCCTATAGACACAGAAGAGGGTCACCATGAGAATTAAGAACAAAATGAACAGACAGAAACTTCTACTAAGAGGGCAGAAAGAGAGATTAAGTGTACTCAAGAAGAGTACATCCATATGTGGAGTGAAAATCTTGAAGAGAGAGAGGCAAGCGAAAGAAATTATGCTGAGATTATTGCACAATTTTATGAGTAGAAGAATTCTGAGATCACTAAATAAGCCAGACAAGCAGAACAAGACAGAGAACAGGTTATTGAACAGTAGGATGCTAAAAGGCATAAGCGGCAAATTGTGACAACTGTTGATACCTAAATTTTGATTTTTGGAATTCATTCATTTAATGTATAAAATGAGAGTTAGTCATAATTCTCGCAAAAATAAATTCTCATGTATTGCATATTTATTCAGCCATTTGCATAAAAATCAGAGCTAGACTTTTAGTTCTGAATAAAAATAATTAAATCATTTTTCATGCCTATTTTTATCATGCACCATATCTGCATTTGTTTGGACTATCGGCAAGGGATTTGAGCTCAATTCTATCAAGTAACTTGGACATTAACCTTGCGGCAATTTGAAGGTCATGAACTGAAATTTTATATAATTTATGGACCTATTTCAAAGCGGCCCATTTTCACTTGTTAAATTTTTAAGGCTTTTTTTTAGTAAATTAGAGCCCGAACTTGCGCGAATGAGTCCACGAAAGAGCAATTCTCGGCTGGCCCGAATCTTTGCCCCCATGGCCAAACTTTTGAAGTATTTCGACCCGTTGGGATTCCACAAGATCAGAATTTTTAATCGAACGGTCGTTATCGAATCTTACGAAGTGCTAATCCGACGGTCAAGGATCAACTCTATCGCAACTAGGATTAGGGGCTATCTTTCTCTATAAATACTCGCTTATGTTTAGGGTTTTAAGAGGGGCCACTTCATTATAATATACGGCCATATTGGAAGAGCATCGGAAAAAGTCCTTCAAACGCAAGAAGGAAAAGCTCACAACCACGATGGTCTTTCTTGGATGAATTTGTCCTTTGATCTCGTCGAACGGACGAATTCTCCATTTGTTCATGTTGTACCAACGGGAGATTACTATTTGATCAAGTCTAAGCAGCGTCCATCATTCCCCGAAGTCCACAATGAGAATTTCGATTAATTAAGCTTAAATTGTGGGTTCGTTTTCTTATGGTCTTTGTCCTGATCTAATAATGCAATTGCGAGCTCTTGTTCCCTGTCTTGTAGGCCTTTGACAAATTTCCAACGGTTACAATTTGCCTTCATGAAGATTCTGGAGCTTCCCTTTGGATGTGCCCGCATTCTAGCACATGATGAGGGAAAGTGAGACATCCGGGTAAGAGGACAAACTGTAGACAACTCAGCGAAGCCTGACCGCAGCACCTCAAGAGGACATTCTCCTTTGACCACCAATCTGTCCTGTTCTTGCAAGCGGGCGTCAGGGAGTTCAGCGTGTACCCAAGCACAATCACACTTCGTATGAGCTCCAAAGAGAGAAGATCCTCAAAGAAAAAATTACTTTGCTTCTTTCCCTTTGCAGGTCATTCACGTCATCACTCCCAGTAGCCACAAGTCAAATTGATGATCGTTTGACTGCCTTATATTCGTCCACTGAGAGTGCTTTTAATTGGATACGAAAAGAAGCTCGTTTGGTAGCCTTGTCCCAAATATCGAACTAGCTACGAAGCACTACCGACGAGTCTCACCAGTCCGCGGATCGGCTCCGATTCTAAGTTTGAGTCGGCCTCAATTTGACTCTTATTCAGCATCTAATTACTTGCCTTTTGCTTGCACACATGCAAAATTTCTTCCTTGAGAAAAGTATCCTCGAGCTCACATCCAAACTAGTTGAGACGCATTTGCGCGTGCGTCGACCGTCACAACTCCACTATCCAGCGGCCTCGGTGCTCCGGTTCAGCCACTATCCGCCGTGCGCAGCTCAGCCTCAACCCCGTTCAACCGTCGGAGCCGTCGGTTCATCGTTTTAGCCAAGATCACCAAGCAACTTGGCGTTCAACCACTGTTCGGTCATGTTAAGATTGGTTTCAGCTCTCACTACAAAAAAACACAGATTTAGCGACGAAAATTTGTGACGAAAGAAATTCGTCGCAAATTTGCGACGAAATTCGCGACGAAACACAAAATTCGTCTCTATTTGCGACGAAATTAGCGACGAAAAATTTCATCACAAATTAGCGACGAAATTAGCGACGCAAATTTATTCGTCACTAATTAGCGACGCAATTAGCGACGAATTTTCTATTAGTCGCTAATTTGTGACGAAATTAGCGATGAAAAAGGATTTTCGTAGCAAAAAAGACAAAAAAAAATAAAAAAATTTGTTAATGAATTTATATGAGCAAATTTGCGACGAATATATAATTTCGTCGCAAATTTGCGACGAAATTATATATTCGTCGCAAATTGATATATTAATAAAAAATAAAATTAAAAACATTTGCGACGAAATTGTATATTCGTCGCAAATTGATATATTAATAAATAATAAAATTTAAAACATTTGCGACGAATTAATAATGTCATCGCAAATTTGCGACGAAATATTATATTCGTCGCAAATTGATATTAATAAAAAATAAAATTAAAAACATTTGCGACGAATTAATAATGTTGTTGCAAATTTGCGACGAAATTTTATATTCGTCGCAAATTGATATATTAATAAAAAATAAAATAAAAAACATTTGCGACGAAATTATATATTCGTCGCAAATTGATATATTAATAAAAAAATAAAATTAAAAATATTTGCGACGAAATTGTATATTCGTCGCACACTGATATATCAATAAAAAATAAAATTAAAAACATTTGCGACGAATTAAGAATTTCGTCGCAAATTGATATATTAATAAAAAATCAAATTAAAAACATTTGCGACGAATTAAGAATATTGTCGCAAATTTGCGACGAAATTCTTAATTCGTCGCAAATTGATATATTAATAAAAAATAAAATTAAAAACATTTGCGACGAATTAAGAATTTCGTCACAAATTTGCGACGAAATTTTATCTTCGTCACAAATTGATATATTAATAAAAAAAATCAAATTAAAAACATGTGCGATGAATTAATAATTTCGTCACAAATTTGCGACGAAATTCTATATTCATCGCAAATTGATATATTAATAAAAAATAAAATTAAAAACATTTGCGACGAATTAATAATTTCGTCGCAAATTGATATATTAATAAAAAATAAAATTAAAACCATTTGCGACGAAATTGTATGTTCGTCGCAAATTGATATATTAATAAAAAATAAAATTAAAAAAATTTGCGACGAATTAATAATTTCGTCACAAATTTGCGACGAAATTTTATATTCGTCGCAAATTGTTCTTTCTTATATTCTATTTTATATTATTTACACTAATTGTTTTTAATAGAAAATGAAAATAGAAAGAATATTCTTTAAATTAAAAATCGAATATATTATTAATTAAGTAAAGATTACATTAATAAGTATAAATAAAGAGCTATCAATTTATTTAATAAGCACACATGAAATTTATTGATGTACAACTCTTGATATATTCGACAAAAAAGCTCTTGATATGAGGAAATGAATTAATATCGATAGTAGATTTAATTTCATAGCAAGTGGATAAAAAATTTAAAATATGCTTAAAGTTGAAATTCGTCACAAAAGTATTTTATCGCTAATATAATGTAAAAATTGACACAAAATGGCAAAGACTAATTTGTTAAAAGCACATTAACATGTTGAACATACTTATATTTATACAATTATTTACAAAGAATTAATAAATAGGGGAAATGCATGAAATTTCTTGGTATTCAACTTTTGATATAATCGATAAGAAAATACTTACATATCTAGCAAATGATAACAAATCAACATATTAGACAAAAAAGCTCTGGACATACTTATATTTAGATATGTAATTTTTTTATAGTGACGAAAATAGATGTGAGAATTGATCCATCTTCCATAAAAGAAGATGAATGAAACCAAAGCTTCATGTTCGATTTTGAATTACAGACGTTAAAAATGATGAATCGACGTCGACTATAGCCTATAGCCTTCCAAAATTCTATTCTCTTAATAATTTTTTTTCCTTTTTATCATAATTACTTTTATTAATATTGTTATCATTGATTATTATTATTTATCTATATGTTTTTAGTTTTTTCCTTTCTCACGATAGGTGTCGTGGTTTATTGTAATTGTGTCATTCAGGAAAATAAAATTCTTTCTTTTTAGCAATGTACGGAATGTATCATCAACTATTCAATGTGATTCTATAAGGTCTAATTTCGTTCAATATTAGTAATGTGGAATTTAATCTCCACACACTAATCAATTAAAGAGAGATTCAATAACTAAGAGAAAGATCGATTCTTTGGGATCCTTGCTTTCTTTAAACGACGAACGACTTAAATAAGAAATGACTAAAAGGAAGATCGATTCTTTAGAAGGATAAGCTTATTATGTTTTTCTTATATTATATTTTATATTAATTCACATTAATTCTTTTTAATAGAAAAATGAAAATAGAGCGAATATTCTTTAAATTTAAAAATCAAAATATTATTAATTAAGTAAAGATTACATTAATAAGCATAAATGAAGAGCAATCGATTTATTTATTTCTATTGTCTTTGTTCATGAATTAGAAAGCATTCCTTCTATTCCTAGATAGTTTCTTTCAAAAGGGCTTTTGCTTCCTCAGTGAATGCTTTAACAAAAGATATAATTTCTTGGAATTGAAGCTTATTTGTTTTTACATAAATGCGTAACTCAATGACTCATTACCTGTCAATTTCTAATAAATCAAGATGACCATTAATTATTATCATTATTAATGTTATACATGATAAAATTCATTGCTAATTTTAAGAAGATTCAGATTGTTTTCATTTTTTGTTGCTAATTTAGCAACAAAATTTCCAATAGCTCGGATAGAATTCCAAATCTAAATTATTTCAATTCTATTTTTTAAAATAAAATAGAAATAAAATATTTAATAATAAATAGAATAAATAAAAATAGAATAAATTAAGAAATTGAAAATATACGAAAATAGAACATGAATAAAATAAAAAAAGAAAGTATTCAAATTTGCGACGAAGGAGTTATCGTCGCTAATGGAATAAAAATAAAAAAAAATTATTTAAATTAGCGAGGAAGGTATGTTTCCGTCGCAAAAATCCCCAGACACAAGCCATTTGCCGCGTTCCTTTTTTCCTTTTCCCTCCCTTCTTTTCCTTTTCCCTCTTCTTTTTCCTTTTCCTCTCGCGCGGCGCTTCGCATCTCCCTCTTCCCTCCCAATCGCCACTCTCTCTCTCTCTCTCTGCTTCCGCTTCTTCTTCTCCGCCTCCTCCTCTCGTGTTCGTCCACCCCCGTTGCCGGCCACGCCTCACTACCTGCCGGCCTCGCGAGCCACAACCATCTGAAACCCACCCGCCTCTTCCATTTCGCTCACCCGCCTCTTCCTTTTCGCTTCCCTCTTCCGCTGCCGTGTTTCTGCTAGATCTCCACTCCGTCGTCTCTCTCTCTCTCTCTGTGGAAACAATGGCGTCTTAGCTCCCACTAATTCTCTCTCTTCTCTTTCACTTCTCTTCTCTTTCTCTTCAATTGTGACGAGGATCGACGACAATGGAGTCTGAGAAGTCCAAAGCCGTGATCGGCGTCGTGCGAGCGTCGAGGCCTCTGTTCCGGAGCCGGCACGACTGCCTCGTTTTCGCCGTCCACGCGACGTTCCTCGCCTCCGGCTACTCGCTCGCTGCCACCGGACCAGCCGCTTACGCCGCCGACTCGGACCAGGTAAACATTCCATCTTGGTCTGCAATTTCACTGTGTCGATCACGAACTGCTCCTAATCTGAGCGATTTCTGTTGTGGGTGTGCTCCTACTACGGTGTTTGAAGATGTGATCTGGTGATCTTCCGTGGGGGGACCCAAGAGAAGCTGTTTTCCGGGCTGTTCCAACCCTTCGTCTCGCACCTCAAATCCGTGGGTAGGGTATTAAAAGTAAACTATGCAAAACTGCGGAAGAAGAAATCTCCCCCTCCTGCACAACCCAGACCGATCGCAACATTTTAACTTGTTCGTAGCTAATCTGTCATATGAGGCTAGAGCTAGAGACCTGAGGGAGTTTTTCAGCTCGGAGGGTGGTAGGGTTGCCTCTGCGGAAGTCATAATTCATGACAATCCAAGAAGGTCTTCTGGATATGGATTTGTTTCCTTCATATCCAAGAAAGATGCTGAGGCAGCCTTGACAGACTTTCAGGGGAAGGTGAGTAGTTTATGTTGATACTCACTTAATTCATTAGCTGTTGATTTGTACATGGGTGTAAGCAGCATCTTTTAACATGTATTTTGGCCTAAACGCCGTTTCAGGATTTCATGGGGAGACCATTAAGAGTGGCACGAAGTAAGCAATTTCTGAAGCTACAAACTAAAGAAAGCTTGCAGTCCAATAATGCATCAGATGAATTGATACCTGATGCTGAGCAGGTGGATGAAGCTGAGTAGAACCAAAATTTGAAAAGACAGACACTTCCTGTTTTTGGTTATAGTGTGTGAGATCTCTTAAACACAGACACTCAGTTTTTATTTTGTCTTTTTTAGTGGTATCTGTAACTTTGTAATATGTGCTTGCGTCATCTCATAACATTGGAAAGCATTGCCAATGGAAGGTGTAATCCCTCATCTGTATCTCCATTGAAGGAGAGCATGTATATCTATGAGTAACATTGCATGTCATATAACTAACTCCTTAGTGAAAGATGAACGTGTATGCAGGGTATGCTTTTTCTGGCCAATTAGTCATTGTCCGTATGGATTTTTTTTTGCTTGAATCGCATCCAGAGCTTACTACCTCTTTTTAGGATCTGCATGATTCCTGTACTAGATATGGAGTAAATATTCAGCGATTGATTCTTTCCCATTAAAGGGAATGTTCTTGAATGGGGAATTTGCATTTAGGCTATGAATATCCTGATCAAGGGGCACAGTCTTGCGTTCTCTCTTGCTTTTCCTTATGGTATCTTCTCTGCATATTTGGGTTGCTTCTTTGTGGTTCCAAGATAGCAATGAGCCTGTCCGGCTGTTCCTTGCATGTAGTAGTCCATTTTTTTCTCTGCATTTATCTGGGTTAGAACATAAGTATTTTTTATTCATAGATCCTATTTGAGGTTTTGGGCGTGAAGTGTAAGTCTGTCTGAAATTTAGACCAATGCCTTGAAGAGCATAATTTAAAGTGAAGGAATCTGAACTTTTCTGTAGCTAATTATGCTTCTCATATGTTGGCTCAATGCTATTATTTTACATTTTCAAATTTGCAAACACGCTTCAGTGTAAGGTGATTTTGTAGAATCTATGGAGTTCATTCCAGTGAGGCAGTTTACCACTCCAGCTTGACTCCTTTTGAATTGTGCGAGGGCTCATTTTGAGCTCGATTGAGCTTTTCTTCCTTTTCTAAAGCTAGATCCAGATTTGATGCTTGAATTTAAGTATAACGAAGTTGCCTGATTCTTCTAAGGTTGTGTATTGATT
The DNA here is from genome assembly GCA_021437785.1 of Rhodomyrtus psidioides. NCBI lineage: Eukaryota > Viridiplantae > Streptophyta > Magnoliopsida > Myrtales > Myrtaceae > Rhodomyrtus > Rhodomyrtus psidioides. Next base: position 704,051 of record JAILYB010000169.1, on the reverse strand, counting down.
TGACTATATTGGAATCAGCCATTTTTATGCTTGCGAGAAGCTCATTCAACTGCTACGTAACTCTTTGGTTTCTACTACAGCTACAAAATGAAACTGCTGAAGTAAATGATCTCCCATAAGAGGAAAACTCAAGGTATTTCTTATTTTTTTCTAATAGTATCTTCTCATTGTGGTGCGTTTGTCAATAATTTATCACTGATTCATTCAGTCTTTATGATGGCAAGGCTTCGTCTCACATCAATGATGATAATATAGGCAGTCTCACAATTTTCTGTTCTTTGCTATAAGCATTGCATTTTAATGAGCATATTCCTATGATGCATACTATATAGTGTTGTCCTTGCTTATGTTGAGGTAAACTCCAACTGCCTTTGTTGAGGATTTACTCTCTTTCTTCCACAGGATAAACTTGAAACTGGTTGTTGATGTATTATTCTAATTATGTTGCATGATCCTATTTTCCTTTGTAATATATTATCCCCATTTTTTTACGGTCGATCTTGTTGCTGTGCGCTCCCTGGAAAAATATTTACAATCTATGGGGATATGATTGGAACTTTCTTTCCTGGATGATGTTTTTTGCTTTTTTCTCTTTTGACACAATGATGTCAAACCCTCTAAGCCTTGTAAGTACTGAAGTAAAAAGTCGCTCTCCCCACCTTAGGGTAGACAACTAAGTATTTCTTCTTGATCAAGAGGCACGAATGCCAGAGGTATATTGAGAGATTGAAGAAACGCTAAGAATATCATTGGAGTTTTGCTGACAATGTTTGTGTGTGGATGCAGAGCTGATAAATGTCGAGTAGAAGCAAGGGGCTATGCAAGAATTTCATGAATTTATTACCTCGAAGAGATCCCGAGCATGGCAAAATACCCTTGAGAGGATTGTGTTTAGTACATTGAGTTGTGTATTGATATGAGGATGGTCTGATTCAGTATGACATTGTATGTCAACAAGTGAATGTCACCTTTATGGAGGAGCTACTGTAATACGAGGAATTAATTATGTAATACGAGCTAATGTATGTCAATAAATATTATAATATTTAGATCTTATTACTTGCTTAATCAATGGTAACTATAAATTTTAGAAATTAATTTTGCTTTTAATTAGATTTAAAATTGAAAAATAAAATAAATTATTTTATCGTAAGATCAAACATTTATCGCTAGAGAAGAATAAAAATTTTAAAAAATTCCGTCGCAAATGAGTGTCTTGCGACGAATTTTGTGACGAAAAATAATTTCGTTGCTAATATGGCGTCGCATATTTTGTGACGAAAATTTCATTTTTCATCGCAAATTTGCGACGAATTTTGCGACGAAAACAATTTGTAGCAAATTTGCGATGAATTAAATTTGTAGCAAATTTGCGATGAATTTTGCGACGAACTAAATTCGTAGCAAATTTGCGACGAATTAGAATTTCGTAGCAAATTTGCGACGAACTGTACGTCGTAGCAAATTTACGACGAACAGTGATTCGTCGCAAATTTGCGACGAACAGTGATTCGTCGCAAATTTGCTACGAAAAATCGAAATTCTAATTCGTCGCAAATTTGCGACGATTTGCCGAAATTTCGTCGCAAAAGTTGCGACCCCGAGTTAGCTACGAAATTCTCATTCGTCGCAAAATTCGTCGCAAAAATCAATTGCGACGGATTTTGGCAAAATTTTCGTCGCAAATTTCGTCGCTAATTAGCTGTTTTTTGGTAGTGTCTAGTTTTGATTGAAATTTGATTATTAGCTCGTTCGTTATTTGGTGTTAAGATCCCTTGCCGTTTAGGGCTCAAAATTGGCTCAAAGAGGCTCTTCTGGATAGTTTACATCAAGTGCTCGCTTGCTGGAAATTTGGCATTCAAAAGGTTCTGAAGGAGATCTGGAGGCCAAGTGAATGGAAATACACGGCACAAAGAAAAAGGAAAAGGGGATCATCAAGGAAGAAGACGACGTGCGATGAGGTCCCAAGAGGTTTCTTAGGTTTTGCCAAGAAGTCCATCATTGAGAGTCCCTTGCCGATCCAAAATCAGCGAGCCAGCCATCATCTGTCGTCAGTTCGAATTTGGCAACACTATTTCAAAATTAGGTAATGATCTTTATTTTGAAATATTCTGAGAATTACTTGCTTAATTTGAATGTCAAGCGAACATTAGGTTAATATGGATTGTTTTCGGATATCTACGTTAGAATTGCTTAACTTGAATTTTGAGCGAATCTTGTGGATGTTATGCTTAACTTGAATTTTGAGCAAATCCTTGGATCAAACAATTTGAAGTTTCCAATCAAAACTTGCTTTCGAGCATTCTATTGGAATATCTCTGTCAGAAATGTCTTCTTACCAATTTTTCTGACTTGGTCTTTTCATAAAAAGAGCACTCGAATTTCCTAATACTCTGTATCTTGGTTTTCGAGACCGTTCGCAGCGCATACATTCAGATCAATCGGGAGGTCTTTACGGGACCGTAACGTTGGGCTCGCACACTGTTTCCGAAAGGGGACCCATTTTCTGAGTCAGGTCTTTTTGCATGCAAAATTTTCTTCATCTGCTCCGGGTTTACAAGTCAAGAACCCTGCAAAAATGAGAAAGAAATAATCTTGCTCGAACTTCTTCGAGCTAAGCTTAGACATTAAACCCTACGTTAACCCAAATGCTTTAATCAGAAAAGACTTCACAGGGTTGTAATGCAGGTAGGTTTGGAGACCAAAAAAGAAAGGCTTGCTTTTGGCTCAGAACGCGCGAAGGGTCTAACATTGGTGATCACTGCAGATTTGCTGCTGATCCGGTACCTTGCGGTTCAAAAAGTACCTCAGTTTCTTAGGTGCATCGATAGCCTTTGGAGGACCTCTCTCTTGTGCTAGTGCGACGTCGACATCTGAATGCGACATAATCTGGAAGTGTCTTTCGTAGTCCCGCTCCCTTAGGATTTTCTTTTACAATCAGATCTCACTGGTGACCTTTATACATAGATATCATGCCATCTTTTTGGCATTTACAAGATCAAACACACGATTCACAAGTGTACAAATATTCGGAGGGGCATTGGCCTTGCTTTTACCAGGCACTTTGCTTTTTCTTGATGCCCAAGATTGGATTTTTCTCTCTTTTTTTTTGTTGAAATCCCAGCTTTTCCTTTCTTTCTTTCTTTTTTGGAGTCAGGATTTTCAAATAAGTGTGCTAGATGTGCAACTTTGAATCTTAGCACTTCGACATTAACTCAGGAATTTTTATCCTTCCTATTCTTTTTGAAGCGACGTCGCTTCCACCTTGGGATATGCAATGATCACCAACGGGTTTGTGAAATGAACGCATAGGCTCAACTAGGCTGTTCAAAGGGTAAAAGTGTATAGGATAAAGAAATGAATGCTTTTCGTCATCCTAAAGCACTTGAATTACCATAGAAGTCAAAATGACAAGCAACACACGAAGATTGATGTAAGTCTGAGCAAGAGAATTTCTAACCATTTACCTCCTGGTACTGCTGGACTTTCTTCCAGTTGGCCTCAATGTGGGGTGGTTCTTGACAGGGGTAAAGAATGCAACCGCCGCTCATAGGGGTTATCAATGGTCACCTGTAGTGTTTAGGATGAGGAAATGAATGCCTCTGTCATCTTAATCGATGTAATCGATGCGAAGGGCCCTTATACCCTCAGATCCAGGCTTTCCTATTCTTACACTTCTCTCATCTCTCGAGTGTATGTAGGACGTGTTTGGATTAGGTTTGTCTTTCATCTGGAGGAACATATCTGCTAGATAGTCTAAGCAAGCTATGTTTTTTGAAAAATCACTTTGTTTTTCTCCATGCATTTTATTCCACAGGAGATTTCAAAGATGCATCATGCATGCTCGTACCGTGCTTGGACAACCTCTGATTATGACAGATGTGCAATAAATGTCATGAATTCATTTCTCAAAAGCAAGATTTATTTCTAAGTTCGGGCATGTGAATGTTCCTTTTCTTGCTCTTTTTATCTTACAGAAGATGCAAGAGATTTTACTGCGCTTGTCTTCCGTCTTCATCAGGCATTCCTGCATGTAGGATAGAGTAGACATCCTTGTGAGTGAAAGGTGGCTTAACCTTTGATGGAACAGATACATATCACTTGATACTTGGTGTTGAAGATCATTTTGTCTAGGGTTTCATTCGGATGAGTCCAATTTTGAGTCCACTTCTTGGAATCCTGCAAAATTGAACACATGCTAGTGTATGCATGGATGTATGCTATGCTTATGCAATAGCTATTATGGCGGTTCGGATCATTTCGGAACAAGCCAGATATTTCAACCTCTGATTTCATTTCAAGGATAATATTTCTTCACAGCATCTGAATTTACAGAGTGTCCCAATTCTTCTCCTTCAAAATTTACCAGAATCAATGCTCCTCCTGTGAGAATCTTTTTGACAATATAGGGGCCTTCGTAATTCGGGGTAAACTTGCCTCCCGAATGGACAACATTTGGCAGAGTCTTCTTTACTACCAGATCATTCACCTCAAAATTTCTGGCTCTAACCTTTCGATTAAATGACTTGGCCACCCTCTTCTAGTAGCTTTGACCATGACATATTGCTCTAAGACGCTTCTCGTCTATCAAATTCAGCTGTTCATATTTGTGCTCGGAGAGTTTACTCTCTGATAGGATTCTTAAAGAGAGAATCTTAACTTTCACGGGCAAGATCGCTTCCATCCCGTATACTAGAGCGTAAGGAGTTGCCCCTGTAGAAGTCCTGATCGAAGTTCGATATGCCATTAAGGCAAAGGGTAGCATTTCATGCCAATCCCTATAGTTTTCTACAGTCTTAGCCAAGATTCTCTTGATGTTCTTGTTGGCTGCTTCCACTGCCCCATTCATCTGTGGGCGGTAAGGGGACGAATTAAGATGTCGAATACCAAAGTGGTCAGCAGATCATCGACAATCTTGTTATTCAGGTTGGACCCATTATCTGTAATGATCGCTTGAGGGGTACCATATCGGGAGATTATGTCCCTCTTAATAATCCTTGCCACATTTCTTGCAGTGACTTTCTTATAAGAACTAGCCTCTATCCATTTCGTGAAGTAATCAATTGCCACCAGGATGAAGCGATGACCATTTGAAGCCGTTGGATTTATGGGCCATATCATGTCTATCTCCCATATAGAAAAAGGCCAAGATTCAGAAATTTGATGTAATTCATTCAGGGGCGCATTAATCTTATCGCAGTATATTTGGCATTGGTAGGATGACCGGACATGTTGACAACAGTCTGATTCAATGGTCATCCAATAATCGCCAAGTCATAAGATCTTTCTAGCGAGAAGATGACCGTTCATGTGTGGCTCACATATACCTTCATGGGTCTCCTTCATGAGAGTGTTTGCTTCTTTAGCATCTACGCATCTCAACAGAGTGGAGTCAAATGACTTTTTGTACAGGACTTGTCCATTGAGGAAGAACTTGCTGGCCATTTTGGCTATGTATCTCCGGTCTCCTGCTGACACCCTTCAGGAAACTCCCCTTTTAAGAGATAATTCTTGATGTCATAGTACCACGGCTCTCCATCGAATCCTTCCTATGCCGATTCTTAGTGGTTCTATTTCCAACCTATCAGTTACTTGTAACATCGAGGCCAGTGTGGCTAATGCATCTACAAATTGGTTATGAGATCTTGGCAAGTATTCAAATGACACCTCTTCGAACTTAAGCGTCAGGTGTTCAAGGTATTCATGATAAGGGATGAGTTTTGCGTCCTTCGTTTTCCACTCTCCATGTATCTGTAAAATGATGAGCATGGAATCTCCATAAACTTGTAGCCTAGGTATTCCCATGAAAATGGCTAATTGTAAGCCTAGAATACAAGCTTCGTATTCTGAGATATTGTTGGTGCAAGGGAAAGTCATCTTTGCCGCAACTAGATAATGTTGATCGTCTGGGAATATCAATACTGCCCAAGTGCCTGCTCCAGATAGGTTAATAGCGTCATCGAAATACATGACCCACTTATCCTCCACGAGGTTTAAACTTGATCTTCTGTCTTTGTCTTTCCAGAAGACTCGCAACTTCGTGAGTTTTCTGCCAACATATCAGCTATGGCTCTCCCTTTTACTGATTTTTGTGGAGAACACCTGATGTCAAATTTAGATAACATCACCTGCCATTTTGCTAACTTCCCAATTAAAGCAGGCTTCTCTAGGAGTTATTTAACAGGGTCATTTTCTGTCACCAGCTAAATATGGTGATGTAGGGTATACTGTCTTAACTTGTGAAGTACCCATACGGTTGCCACACATGCCCTTTCAACAGGTATGTACTTTGCTTCAGACGAGGTGAATTTCTTGCTCAAGTAATAGATGGCTATTTCCTTACCATCCGTCGGGCTCGTTTGGGCAAGTAAGGCTCCCAAAGATTCCTGTTGTATAGTCAGATATAAGGTCAAATGATGACTTGAGATGGGCGGCACAAGTACTGACGGAGTGACCAGGTAGCTCTTGATCTTCTGGAATGCCTAACTGCACTCTATATCACATGTCACTTTCGCACCCTTCTTGAGTAGTTTGAAAATCGGTTTAGCCACATCTGATAGCTGATTGATGAATCTGGCAATATAGTTCAGTCTCCCTAGAAGACTTCTCACTTCTTTTACTGTGGAGGGAGTTGCTAGATCATGGATGGCTTGAATCTTTGAAGGATCAATCTCAATGCCTCTATTACTGACCATGAATCCGAGAAATTTCCCAAATTTTTCCCCAAACACACATTTGTTAGGGTTCAACCTCAACTTGTATTTGCGCAGTCGCTCAAATAATTTTCTTAACACCTGAATGTGATCCTGTCCCTTCTTGGATTTAGCGATCATGTCATTGACATATACTTCAATTTCCTTATAGATCATGTCGTGGAATAATGTGATCATAGCCTTCTGGTAGGTGGCCCCGGCGTTTTTTAATCCAAAGGGCATAACCTTGTAGCAAAAGTTTCCCCAAGGGGTGGTGAAGGCAGTCTTCGGTTTGTCCTCCTTCTTCATGAGGATCTGGTTATATCCGGAGAAGCCATCCATGAATGAGAATAGTTCGTATCCTGCGGTACTATCAACCAATACGTCAATGTGAGGTAGTGGAAAGTCGTCCTTCGGACTTGCCTTATTCAAATTCCGATAATCCACGCAGATCCGAATTCTGCCGTCCTTCTTCATGACGGGGACTATGTTGGCAATCCAGTCCGAGTGTGGGATAGCCTCAATAAAGCCCACCTTGAGAAGCTTCATCACTTCTTCCTTGTTTCTGTCTTCTAACTTGGCTTTCATCCGTTTACTGCCTTGCCTAACAGGTTTGACACTGGGATCTGTGGGTAATGCATGTTCCACAATTCTAGGATCCAAACCCGGCATGTCAGTGTAAGACCATGCAAAGACGTCCTGATACTCCCTCAATAATTCTGTGAATCTGAGCTTTTCACCCCGAGATAGATGTCAACTGATCTTGACTTCTTTGATATTCATAGAGTCTCCCAAGTTAATAACAACTGGTACCTCCGAAGTGGGATGTGCACTCCATTCTTTGCGGATAGATGCATAACCTTCATCCTCATCCTCTTCTTCAATATTGTAGGAACAGTCATCATGATGATCCGAATCACACAATAACCTGATATGTATGCTTGAGATGAAATGCCTGAAATGTCATGAGCATGGTTAGTCTATACTTCATATGGAAATGCCATGCATGAGTGTGAAAAACCTTTTCGAAAGAGGTTTCAAAATAAGTGCAGGCGTAAATGGAACTAGCCCTCGTATCATAGGACATCCTTGTTCCTCGGAAATCTTTTGGAAATCAGGAATCATATGGGAAACCAGGCCTCAAGCTTCTGCGTTGAAGGCTAATATCATCATTGGGCTGATTTATGGTTCCATATGTCCTTAACAAAACTTGTGTGATTTTATTGAATGCAAAATGGGCAGCATTACAAGCTATGCATGCTATTTGGACCAACGGCCGGAGATCCAAAGGCGTTTTCCTACATTTATTTCAAGCAACAATACTAAAGGTGCAATGAAATGCGGGAAATCTAAATGCAATATTAAGAGTAGGAAAGATGTTTTTTTACTCAGAAACGGTGGCTTCATCACCCAGCTACTCTATGATGACGTTCACGAAGTTATCCTCCAAGAAAGGGTTGGCCAGATCCGGTTCTGCTGTTGGAGATATGTTTTCTTCTGACAACCATCTAGAGTTCTTGCTGAAGTGCACGTTCAAAGGGTTGTTGAATATCTTCGACCTGCCATTCCAAGTTGGAGAACCAATGAATGAATCTATCTGGTTTTTCTGGCCTCCATGGCATCCTTGGCTTTTGCCTCGGCCTAGGCCTAATGCCCCGGGGACTGTTGACACCTAATTTTGGATCAGCCTTTTTTGGTTATTTCTTAGAAAATTCATGAAAAATCCATAAAATGTCAAAAAAAAATTACAAAATCAACTTTAGTGGCCTTGGTCAAGCCTAAGGAACTATTTTTGACCAAATTGTTTTTTCATATTTTTTTGCATTTTTTAAAATTTTCAGAAATTAGGAAAATACTAAAAAACAAATAGCATTTGAGGTCACAAAAATATGAAAAAATAGCCAATATTTTTCTTTTAAATCCTTTGTCTTTTTGACCTCACAAAAAGTCCAAAATTAGATTCAATTTTACATGTTCCTTTGTAACACGTATGATTGAATTTGGTAAAAAAGTGTCGATTGAGTCTTTTAATTTACAATTTTGGCATTTTCTAGGATCTTGACATTCAATCTAACTGTCCCATATTGCAATTTAGCCCACTTGTTTGCACAAATTGATCAATTGCACGAATTTGGCAAAACTGCATACTTAATTGCATTTTAGTCTTTGAAATTGGGCATATTTGAAATTACTTTCAATTCAGGGGCTATCATTGCAAATTAAACATACTGCCCAATGGATTTCACCATTTTGAATCGATTGGCATAGGTAATTTGGCCCAATTTGACCATTTGAACCTTCAATTGCACAATTCCCCAATTCACAATTAAATGAAAATTTGGGGTTTTTGTTGAAATTGATATGAACTTTTGGACAAAACCACATTTTTAGATAAAATTCATGCCCTAAAGTCGATTCTGAGGTTTAATTACAAAATTCCCCACCAATTTGGGTTAATTTTGAAAATCCCAATTCGAAACCGGTTCAGACCGGTCTGACCGCCGGTCGGACCAGTCGAACCGGTCCGCTACAGTGTCATCTTCTCCACTAAGCCTTCGCGCAAATGAACAGTACGAAGTCGAATTTCAACAACAAAATTGAATGACCAATCGACTATAATTGGAGAAGCATTGTTGGGCGTTTGGTTCCTTAGACCATTCCCCATCGATTGGGATCGGAATGATGATCAATGGCCGCCGGAGTGGGGAGTAATCGGCCGGTCAAGGCCCCGGTACCTGCAAAAGTCAACAACGACAAAGCTCAGATGAAATTTATCCAAATTCGTGCCAAATATGATCACCAGAGGTCCCGAACAGAATTGCCATTTGATGCCCGTTGATTGCCGGTCGTCGGTGACCATTTCGCACGTGTTTTCACGTACAGAGGTCACCTATCCCAACCCCCCCGTTCGGCGCCAAAATCTCAAAGAAGGATATAAGACGATGGACCTTCGCGAAGCAAGCAGTTAGTGAATTCAGTTGAAGAAGAAGAAACTGAGTCGAGAGAGAGAGAGAGAGAGAAAGCGACTAAGAGCTCGTCCTCCAACCGCCATTGTCGAGGGTTCGAGCTCGAACTGTGAGGCGTGGGTAGGGCCACTTCCAGGCCAAACCGAAGCCGATGGGTGTTGCGAGGAGGTTGCCCAGACTCCCAAGAAGCGATTGCCGCCGACCGCGCAAGCTACGACTGCGGAAACAGGTGAGATAGACTCCCGAGCTTCTCACTGTGTGTTAATGGCGATCCATATATTTCTTGATCATTCTTGCAATTAGCGTGTGCGTTTCATTCCTTGGACATCACTGAGCATCATTGCATCTTCATTTTGCATCGATTTCGCCCGAATATCTCAAATCGAGTCTTCAAACATAGCCTCCACTGCCGACCGCCGTCCATAGTTACCTAGCCAAATCTGGGCCGTGCGAGCTCAATCGGAGCTCGAGGTAAGTCTTCTGAACATTGAATGATGCTCTTGTGTTGATGAATTAGCCTAAAATGCCATGAATCACATGATTAGAGTAGCTATGTACGCACTGGTTCGAACTTCACCGCGTTCGATCCTACGGGTGTAGTCGTACGATTTTACGATATGTTATGCACGAACCTGAGACGAGTCGATTGCCGCCGGTTTCGCTCGATTCTGTCAAGATTCCACCGTTGGATCATCGCCGGACTGTCGTAGTCGTTCGTTCGGAGACAGTCGCGAGGTTGAAGATGAAGCTGACGTGGCGTAGTCAGCGGGTCAAAGCTTAGGTGGCAGTCGGCCATTGGTCCACGTGGATGTCAAGTCAGCTCGACCGTTAGTCTGTTAGGGCGAGTCAGCGTAGATCGGACGGTCTAGGTTAATCAAGTCCATTTCATAACGATCGTCCGATTAGAAATTAGGATAATTCGAAAATATTTTAAATCGAAAAATCAAATTCAATCGAAACGGTGTTGCATAGGTTAATGAGTAGGCGACGTCGTTTAGGATAGTAAGATTGAACGGCTCAGATCAAGTCTCGGGTTATAATCCTGGCCGTAGATTTCAATAGGACAATCGGACGGCCCTTGTCGAGTCTTCGATTAATCTAGACCGTAGGTTTCAGTAATCAGATCCGGTGTTCGTGGATTAGCCACGCGGCTCAGTGAGGACCGTCGTATCGAGTCCGATTAATCCGAAAATAAAAATGGCAGAAACGGTGTCGTTTTGGCATAGTGGTCTCGTGGGTCCGGGTCTGGGCCAGGTTCCTACCCAAGTGGGCCGGGTCGACCCGGTCCGATTAATATTTTTATAAAAATAATAAAAATCAGAAAATGGATTTAAAAAAAATAAAAAAAAATCAGAAAAATTCTAGAAAATCCAAAAAAATGTTAGAAAATCACAAAAAATCCCAAAAAATATAGGAAAATTGTAGGAAAATCCTAGATATTCCAAAAATCCCCAAAAATTGTGGATTGACCACAGACAACTGGTCAACCCTATTTTTGGGGTTTCTTATCCGTTATTCCGAGAATTGACGATATTACCCTTTAGGGGTAAGTCGCCTCTGTTGTGTAAGCGAGATAAGACCGATAATGCAAAGGTAAGAATTAGGGTCGGTTAGGCGACCAATTCTTAGGCTTGGGTTTTCGAGTCTCGTCCCTTTTTCTCATAATGACAATTTTGCCCCCAATGGGAAAATCGTCTTTCTTGTTCCAATCAAATCCTGGAAGTTGCTCAAAGTTGGGGTTTGGGTCAGGTGGGTGACCAACCCTAATATTTGAGATTTTCAGTCCTGATTTTTGTCCAAAATGACGACTTTACCCCTCTAAGGGTAAAATTACTTTTAAATTCCAGAAAAATCCTAGAAATTCCCGAAAAATAGAAAATGGAAGGATTTGATCACCAATCCCATTTCTACCCTATTTTGACTGCATCTTTCATCTGAAATGACAATTTTTCTTTTTATGGAAAATTTCCCCAAATGTTTCAAAATTACTATTCTGCCTCTCATGGGCGAATCATGTCCAAATCACTCCTAAGCCTTGACTGATACTTCTCTAGGTTAATAGGGCCTCATTAAGGATGCCATGCTGATTTCTTGTATTTTATCTGCATGTATTGGATCCTTGATTTGCGCATTTATTTCTGTTGATTGTGAGTGATAGGGTAGTCATTCACATTTGTATGAACTCCTAGATTTAGGATCCGTACCACATTCGTCTGCATGAATCTTAAGGTCAGATAAATCGTTCAACTTAGGTACCGAAAGGGCGTCGACTCTGACAGTCGGCGTAACTAAGTCACCGATCCCACTTCTCTGGTTTCCGCAGAATCGAATAGATGGCTCCTAACTATTCGATAGGGTTTCCAATCGTACCCTCAACGAAACGATTGGTGGCGACTTCTTAGTATGTACACATATCACATGTCGCCAGACCACACCGAAGGTCGACCACGTATATCCAGGAGTTACGATTTGTGTAATAGGCCATGGGAGAGGCCAGCGTCCGATCAGGCGATGATCGAGCGGCCCATTAGCCCCCTTCGACAGTCCTCCCTCGAGGAGAGGGTCGCGACAAACTGGCGACTCCACTGGGGATCATTCTAAACCAGAATCTTTGGTTAAGAATTCCAGAGGACTTGAGCCGATTAAAAAGTTGATTTGTTTATCTGACCTTATTTTCTGCAGATGCTCTCGAAGGTGAGGTACGTGCACTAACCATTGTGTTAGATGTTTTTGCAGAATTGAGAAATAAGGGGTGGAGTGATTGTTAACATCTTTCCTGCAGGTTGGAGTTGGGAATGTATGTTTATCTTACGCACATATTGAAGGAGTGTTTGATACAAACTGCTGTGCATGACCTTGCATTGTGATGATCACGACACATCGCACACACTGGCGATCAAACCCCGACTGCAAACCACCTCTAGGTTACCTTAGACAGGGAAAGGATGCGAAAGGATCTCGTGTTTGATGGCACTCGAAACTTTCGTGTTCATTCCCGCTCACAATCCAAATTGGCGATATCTAGCCCTCTTGAGTGGGTACCCTTGGGGAGGAATCTGCTTCATTTGGATCGTGGGAACCTGAGCCATAGGTTCCTCACCCGATTTTCAATTTTTAGAGTATACCCACTTGTCTCATGCGCATGTCTATGGATGGTTGGTATACCTAAAACCCCCCATTGTTATAGAGGAACATTTTACATTCCCCAAGTATGGTTGGTAAGGCATTTACTTTCGATGTACTGCATTATTCCCTATTTCATAGTATGATTCATGCATTATATACTTCCATATGCATTGCATACATCATGAAATCACTCGAGTGACTAATGGAAATAACAACGATAATGGGGTAGGATGTCGTTGTTTCCTAAAAGTTCAACAGAATTGGTAACCTTCGAGTACCTAAGGAAAGTCACTCGCCTTGGACCAAACACAAGGCTACACTTTACCAGATTTGTGTATGGTCGAGAGCTGACTGGACGTAAGCTGGGATATGCTGAAGATTGTCAAACCCGCTACCACGTCGACAACCTCAGATTCAAGCGACAAGCGGATGAGATGTTTAAGAATTATTTGGCGATGAAGAGACAGCGTCGCAACCACCTAGCTAGAGAAGCATACGCACGTCGATAGGCTGAACGACACGCTAATGAAGACTTTCCCATGATCACTTTTTAGGGAAAAAGGAGACGCCTTGCGATCAAGACAAAGCCGAAACGCATCACACTCAAGAAGACGAGACGTGAGAAAACTCGAGAAGTCATTATACCATGGACCAGAGAATGGCCAGAGGGACTAGGACCCCTCAGCCAATGCATTGAAGACGACCCCTTACACTCAATTGGAGAATGATTCCTGACTGACTATTATTGTGAAGGGGAATAGACAAGTAGGAAGATGTGGTTTAGATCCTCACATTGCATTGGCCTTTTTATGGCTTTCTTGTTTGAGGAGTCTCTCTTTACCTTTCTTTCGTTAGGCGTCTTGGTTATAATAAGGGATTCATTCCGCTCTTCTCCCATTTTGATGTTTTGACCAACAGAATGTGATGTTGTTAATTCCCTCAGTCACTAAAGTGAACCTGACTAAATTGCATAATTCACTTTCCTGAAATTCAAATTAGACTTCAAGTCAGGTCTTCAGTACCTGAAAAAGGTTCTAATTTCTATTTCTTCAATTGAACTAAGCAATTAAGTTGGTCCATGCATACTTCATGGCATTTGCATAGTCGCATATTTAAATTAATTTTTGACGATTGACTTTTAAAAATTATTTGCATATCTTAGACTTGATGGAAAAGAATGATATTCAAGTGTTTAAAGTTCCTCGGACCGAACTCCTATCATGGTGGGATAGCATGGGCGAAGCCAGCCAAGAATACGCCAAATCACGACTAGGGTATCTATTGGACCTGCTGAAGGTTGAATGCCCACCTGCCTTCATTAGAGCTATGGCGCTCTATTGGGATCCTACCACCGCTACATTCTGCATGGAAGGACTGGAAATCACCCATACTCTAGAAGAGTACAGCGCCGCCATCGGAGTTGAATTTACTCACTCACTAATTCAACCTCCCATAGGATTCGATCCCTTGAGTCAACTAGCCGAATTCCTTAACACAAGCCTCAAAGAAGTCAAAGCAGACACCAAAGGTAATTCTGGGCGAATTTCACTATCCTTCCTACTAAATCGATTCCCCAGCCTCCCTGCTGCTAAAGGGACTAAATCAGGTAGAGCATTTGTCTTAGCCTTCTTCAGCTTTGTGCTATTCTCGATCTCATCTGTCACCTTCGACCCTATTATGGCTGTAGTGGTCAGACAGGTTTGTTGTGGGTGGGATTACTCGAACATTATCCTTGCTGAGACCGTCCTTTCCCTAAATCGCTTCAAGAAAAATAAAAAGGGAATCTTTAGAGCCTCTAGTGATCTTCTGTACCTGTGGTTCACATCTCATGTTAGACAATTCCATATCCGCATGGGTTTCACTGAGATTAGCCCCGATGCTCATCCTCTTAAAATCTTTGTCAGAACCCATCCTCTTAGAAATCTGAAATCGGAACAGCTTCGATGGCAGCTAAGGTTGCCGACACTGGGCAAAGTCAGGCTTGCATGCAATGACGAAGACCCTGTCCCTTTGCTGGGATTCACCGGCACTACTGCGTATTATCCGAAGAGGGTTATCCGACAATTTGAGGCATTACAGGAGATTCCTCCTCCACCCCAACCTGGTATCTTCTCATTTGACATACCAAACGTGACCCTCATGGGAGAAAAGAGGAAACAGTTCGAAGCTAAGGTGGCATTTATTATACGCTCTTTGAAGAACTCTCAGGCTAAAGATATAAGGTGGCCAGAGAATATGACTAGCAGGGAGAACATTCACATGGCCACCACTGAGTACATCCAGCACTTTGAGGCGACCCGACGCAGCTTTGTCGAGCCTTATATACCTGAGTATATCGTGCCATACGTACCTGGGATAGAGCCTTATATACCCGAAGACATGGGATCGTCGCTGTACTCGGATGATGAAGAATCCCAAACCGAAGAGACTGATCTGCATGGGAGTGACGAGGATGCCTTAGGCCTCAAACGCCCTAGACTTGAATAGACTATCCCGTCAAGTGTAAAATAAGCAAACACTGTGATGCCTTTTCATGCATTCTCATTTGTATTGGATATTATTTTGGATACACGAGCATGAATGTGGACATATTTTACAAATGCATAAAAACTATCGTAAAAAATTACACTTCTTTTAATTTCATGAATTCTCTTTGGAAAATGATCTAAAGAACTACTCGCATGAGACTAAGGCTCATAAGGTAATCCTTTTTCTCATTCACCAATAGAAAACATGCAATTAGAAGAATCAAGTACTTCTTTTTGTCAATACCAAAGAAATACTTACTGGAATTCCTTTTAAACAGGTGCACTCTCATCACGGAACTACCAACACATCGCTTTCGCACTCGGCTTAAAATGAGAATGGAACAACAGGAGTTGACCCCTTGCGTAGGCATGCTGGAAACTCAAATGACTGCTATGGCGACTATGATGGCCGATATTAAGGCGATGCTGGAAGCCTCCCACGCCAGACAGGCAGTAGCCCCTAATCAGAACAACTCAAGTCCATCACTTGCACCCGATGTAGCTAATAAAGAGACGGCGGAAAATACCCAACGTGTCGAGGACGATGTCCGTATGCCGAACATCCAGTCACAAAAAAAATGCACCATATGTTGTCATCAACCTTGAGAAGGATGAAAAGGGGAAGCAGACTGTGAAAACTGAAGCGGAGGCTAAGAGGATAGCCAAGATCGAGGAATGCTTGAGCAGCCAAGGCTATGAATTGGCTCGTTTCGACAAGATATCTCCCTTTGCCATGGTGGAGACCCCTCCTAACTACAAGAAACCAGACTTCGTAAGGAAGTATAATGGGACAGGCTGTCCCCGTGCTCACCTCAAATATTACCTGCGCAAGATGGCGCAATATTCAGATTATATTCCACTGCTGATGAACACGTTCCAAGAGAGCCTAGCTGGCGCCACTTTGGCTTGGTTCATTGAATTGGACCTGGATGACTACGATGGATGGGAAGATCTTGCTGAAGATTTACTCAGGCAGTATAAGTTCAACACAGCTACAGCACCGACGAGAGAAGATTTGCTGCGAACCTCAAAAGCAAGGGGCGAGTTGATCATAACATACGCCCAGAGATGGCGAACTTTGGCAACCCAAGTAAAGCCGTCAATCCTAGAAGATGAACTGATTGATTTGTTCCTGAAAGCACTCCCCTATGAATACTTTGACAAATTAAACAACTCTGGATGTCAAACCTTTGCACATTTGATAAAGGTGGCTGAAAGGCTAGAATGGGCCTTAAGAGAAAGAAGACCTTATGAAGCTTCTACCAGAAAACAGTACCCCTTGAAGAAAGAGAAAGAGGCCGGGCTCGACATGGCATTCATATCGGACCCCCATAAGCCCAAATCGTTTGGCAATTCTAATCAAACCAAAGGAGGATCATCCTGGTCAGCGCCGAAAGTGCAAGAGCCTTGAAGGAGGCAACCCCAAAGGCAGTTCTCTCAACTCCACAGGCCCTTATCCAAGCTGCTCTCGATGCTGCTAGAGCAACACTTGATGGCGAAGGAACCACCTAGAGCGAATCCTGTCAAGTATCCAGATTTTGACGAGAACCAGACTTGTATCTATCACATGGGTGAAAGGGGACATAATGTTGATAATTGCTATATCCTTAAGCAAAAGGTACAAGCTCTGATTGGCAGTCAGATTTTGAAATTTGATAGCACGGCTCCGAATGTGCAAGAAAATTCACTCCCTGATCACCAAGCAGTAGGGGCAATATTCGCTGAAGAGGAGGAAAACCATCTTGAACTAAAGGTGGACATGTCTAAACTGACCGACATCTTGGCAATCGCTTCACTATACCCGAAAGAATGGGAGATCTCTGCTGACATGAAGAAACTGTGTATAGCTAAAATGATGAGCTTGGGGATACTGTCAAATGTTACCGATGAAGGATTCGAGGGAGTCGAAGCTTCTCTAACCTTGGAAGGAAGCCACTTTATGATTAAAACTGAGTAGGGAAGCATGTGGAACATCCCACACGAGGGTCTGGTAGGCGATTTTGGGCCGATCATTGAACCAGAAGAAGAACTCGACGAGGACGACCTGGAAGCTAAGAGGCGAAGTCTAACAGATCGCAGATTCATGGCTGACGCGCTAGAAATGGGAGAAATTACAGACAACCTAGGTCAGGATTTTGGGGGATATAACTTCAAGGTGAAATACTCTGCTCCTCCTAGTTTTTATCAGAGAATGGAGGATATCGTACTAGACGGATGGGGAGGTATGGACGATCCCATTCGAATCCCGAAGGAAGTGGAAAAGCCTTTTACGAGGGGGCTCGAATCACTGCTGGGCCAGATGATAGGCACCAAACTTAACACGAAACAGTATGAGAGATCGAATGATCAACAACAAGATTCAGCTGAACTATTCAAGGGAAGGAGAGAATACCCGAGATCTGCGACATCAACAGTACTGGGTGACGACGACCGGCATTGTCTATTGGGAAACGAAATCCTCTCAAAGGGCTTTGACAACACTGTGTCAATGATCGAAGCTTCTGCAGCTGTGGTAATTAAATTGGAAGATCTTGATATCTTGAATGAGGTAGAAAATTGCCTACTCAAGCCTGTTGTGATTCGATTGCCGGAAGAGGAAGAAGACGACGCAGCTGAACCAGAAACTTCTTATCCGAAGACAATAACCATACAAGTTCCTCCAATAGAAGAGTATGATCCTAAGGCAGTCCATTGGGACTACGGAACAAGGGAGGTGGACGCAGTAATGAGGTCTGGACGATTCTATGCCCCTAGGGAAGGCGGGTCCAAAAAGAAGGAAGTCTCGAAGGAACACGCGGAGAAGTTCATGTCCATCATTAAAACCAGCGAGTTTGAAGTAATAGAGCAGCTGAGGAAGATGCCAGCTCAAATATTTTTACTGGATTTTTTCATCAATTCAGAGAAGCACAAGAACGCGCTGTTGAAGATACTCAATGAGGTGCATGTCCCTGAAACGATTAATGATGTACAACTAGGGGACTTTGTAGGGGCGATCCTTTTGAAAGATCAGTTGAGCTTCTCAGATGAAGACTTTCCTATGGAAGGAAGAGGACACAACTGTCGCGACCCGTCCGAAAGGCGGACGCGGCTAATGGATTACCGATCGCGGGCCTTGGATCGGCGCGGGCCCTCCCAGGCCCATACCAAATCGCAGCGGGAGTATTTTTTTAGAAGGATTCGACGATAAGAGTCGATCGCTTTCGACCTTCAGTGTGGTCGTGGTGGCATGTGCAACTTGTGCATGCATTTGGAGTCGCCACCGGTCTTTCTTGGAGGGTAGACCGGAAACCTTACTGATCGATTGGGAGAGATCGATCAGTTCTGCAGAACCAGAGATTTTGGGTTCGGGGACTTGGTTACGTCGGTGTCATTACCAACGCCCTTTCGGTACCTAACGCGAGTGATTTTCCTAGCCAAGAGTTCATGCAGGCACAATTTCGGGTGAGGTAGGTTTGATTCAGGGTTTCATGCAGATTGGAAGACTATTCCTATCAATCACAATCAATTTAAACGAAAACGCAGTCAAGTGCATAAATAAATCACATCAATGCACATCAATTCACATCACATGGCCTCCTAGTATAGCCATACGGGCTTAGGGAAGGCGTGATTTAGGACCGGGGTAAAATGGGAAGATTTGGAAGCGATTTAGCCCGAAGGGAAAAATCGTTAATTTTTGGGAGATTTGGATACCGAATTACCCAAAATATTCCATGGCCAGTTGATTATGGCCATTTCCCATTTTTGAGAATTTTTTGGAATTTCTCGATTTTTCTTCAATTTTTGGGAGACGATTCGCCCAAAGGGCGAAATCGTCCTTTTTAAGAAGGGTCGGGGTTCAAAACACCCGGGATGAGCCTTGGCCAGTTGTTTGTGGCCATTTCCTATTTTTTGGGATTTTCCTGGATTTTTAGAATTTTTTTGGAAGACGGTTTGCCGGAAGGGTAAAACCGTCATTTTTGAAAAGACCGAGGTCCGAAAGACCTGAAATAGGTTGTGGGCAGTTGAATATGGAAATTTCCTATTTTCTGGAATTTTTTAGAATTTTTCTGAATTTTCCGAATTTTTTTTGAGTTTTTTATGATTTTCCATTTTTTATTGAATTTTTGAATTTTTTATTATTTTTTATTAATTCCGAAAATAATTATTCGGATTGGGCTTCTTAACCCAACCCTTCTAAAGCCGCGGGCTAGGGGGGACATGAAGCCCACATGAAATTTAAAACAAGAAAGGCCCACTTCTATTCTAAAACACAATATTACTCCAATCTCAACTAGGCCAATCTTCTTTCCATTCTTCCCTCCAGAGGCCCAACCCGAGAATTCAATATGTAGCCCAACCCTCATTAATCTCTTCACCTTTTCTATTGGGCTCAAACTCCTTCTAATCTAGCCCACCAAAACAACCCAAAACGTGAAAGAATATTGCATGGCCACCTCACGTCCAACTCCATGCATAATTCCCCTTCGTCACTTTCCTCTTCATTCTTCTCTTTACTGGACTCCTTTTTTGTTGATCTTTTTTTTTGTATTTCTTTATTCTTTTCTCTTTTCGCTTCTGGTCTTCTACCCACAAACCACAGAAGGCCGTCTTCTTCGTGGCGTCTTCTACAGGAGTTCGTTTAGGACCTCGCAGAAGCCACCCTCATCAACGACGCCACCAATCGCCAACTCCAATCGTCAAAACTCGACACCGCAAACGGACACCACCGAACTTACGCCACGAACCCGCATCATCGTCGGCTACCCTCGGTAGTCCTCGAAGCTTGGCCCCCACGAGGAGACCGGCGACTATCGACCCGAACTCCACGAAAGTCAAGCGTAAACCGAAGCGAAGACCGGACTATAAACGCAAGCAGGAAGCAAACGATCGAATTCGGCTTTTGGATTTATGTGCGCGGAGGTAATGGGATGCGCAAAAAAGGATCAGTTCACTTGCAGATGATATTTACACGATCAAATCTATGCCCAGATTATACCATCTCTCGTCATCCACTCTTCCCTTTTAAATTTTCCTTCCCTTGTTTTATTATTATTATTATTTTTTTGTTTCTTTTCTTCCATCCTTTTTACGTCTACTTTTTACTCTGGGACTTTTTGAGCCCTCTTGCCCAGACGTCTTCCTCCATGGACGTTGCAGCGAGCTCCCAACGCTCATCATCTTCAACCATCGTTGGCCATCGTCGCCAACATTTCCGACGATGCCGCCGGCCAACACCGACCTCACCCGATCAATACTATGGCTAGACTAGACAGCTCCGTCAACCAAAATTTTTTTGGTTTACTTCATCCAGCTTTCATCATCATCATTCATTTTTAACAACAACAAAAGGGTTATGCGAACTCACCTCAACGGACTCAAACCGTGGGCCGTCGCTCGTTAGTGACCTCCGGTCCGTCGATCCTCCGCCACCTTAGCAAACTGACGGTTTCGGTTTGGCTCGAGACGAGTGCGCGAGCTCCCGACAAGATCTCGGGTTCAAGACCAACCCTTTTTTTGACAACGAAGAACGATAACACCGGTCTCTGGATGCTCAACGGGTTGCTTCAAGGCTCCAGCGAATGTCGGTGCAGCCCGACGCGGATTGAGGTGGCTGAAAACCGAGTTGAGAGCTCTTGGCCTACTTGCTCTCTGTTTTTCTCTACTCGCCGAAAATAAGTTTTGGACTGGCATGTGGCGACGACGAGAGATGTTGGCAGTGCGGATCTGGTTCGACATCGATGGGAACGCCTCGCGAGCTACGATAGTGAGGCGTCCCCTAGCTCGTGCAGCTCACCCTTCTGTGGTCGGCCAACTCTGCACTCTTCTTCAACTACCAGACCCTTTTCCTCGCATGCGTCTCACCTCAAACTAAAGAACAAGACCCGCTACATTTCATCCTGATGACAACAGGCCAGTGACGCTACTTCCGCCATCCGGAGTCCTCTCAAGAAGCAGCGCATCCAACCTACGGCGACCGACTCATCCACCGATGGCAACTCGAGACCACTCCAACTATTATCGACACGAGAGAGAACGAGCGGCGGATAGGCTAACCTCCCGGTCAACAGTGTGGAAGTACCAGCATGAGGACGGCAACCATCGTAGATATCACCTTCACAGCACTTTCCATGACCACTTTCGATGCTCCTCCTCCATTCCTTTCTCTGTGTGTCCCTTTTTTATTTTTTTTTATCTTTTGGGCCTCCCTCTCCGTCCATTTTTTTTTTGCCTTCGTTCACCTTGTGGTTTTTTTTTTTTATTGCTGGAGCCCTCTCACGCCTTATCTTCTCTCTCTTTTTTTTTTCTTTTCTGCTGGTGGTCCTCTTTTTTTATTCTACAATGCTTCCTCTTTTAGTCTTTTTCTTCTTGGCAGACTTGCCTCATGATCAGGTCTTCCACCATATTCATCCAGCATCCTCCCACCATCTTCCCTTTCCTTTTTTTAATCGTTGGTGGTCTCTCCTTTTATTTTTCAATACTCTCTAGCTCCGTCCACCTTCTCTCCCACCATATAAAATCTTCTTTTGGTCGGCCAACCATGCCATTTTTTACTCTCTTTTTTAGAGCGGCGCCGATGGCTTTACGGATTGCCTGTGCCCGAGGAAGAGCTTGTGCGAAAGCTTCTATGTGGCTTTAATCAACTAGAATTAGGTCCTTAATGCCAAAATTGAGAAAATCAGTGCACAATTGGACCAATTTGAAACGTAGGCAATCAAATCGAATGTCTAAGTTCCAAAGATGTGAAAATTGTACATTAAAAGACTCGAATGACATTTTTTGCCAAATTCAATTCTATGTGTTGTGAAGGAACACATGTAATTGAACTTGATTTTTGACTTTTTATTAAGTCAAAATGAAAAGAGAATTAAAAGAAAAATGATGACTATTTTTTTATATTTTTATGACCTCAAATGGTATTTTTTTTGATTTTTTTGGGTATTTTTATAATTAAATAAATTCGAAAAATATAAAAAAAAACCAAAAAATATTTTTTGTTCAGAATTGGTTCTTGAAGTTAGGCCAAGGCTTCCAAAGTTGATTTTGTGATTTTATGACTTTTTTTGATATTTTTAATTAATTTTAAAGAATAAAAATCACAATGATAGATGGTCTAAAATCAGGTGTCAACAGCTGCCCCTCTTTGAGAGGAATCTCGTTAGGGGTTTCTCTCAAAGACAAGGTGACACCTGAGTCCTGATCGACTCGACTCGAGAAACTAAAGGAAAATGAGTCATGACATCCAATCCTTCATGCTTGTCAATGTATGCTCAAATTACTCACCGGTTTATTCTTGCAATTCGAACATGGGCCGGAGTGGGAGAGGCTTACCTGAAGCTCACCTGTCAGATGCTGCCGATTGCGACGACTTTCAAGAGGATACCTAGGACTCGTTCAGAATATCCTAGGGAGATTAAGCTCTGACCTGTATGGTAGGTCATACCATCATGGGATTCCTAACTGGTAGGAACCTGAGAAGGGCGCATCCCACGCCTTGGGATTTGCCAAGGATTCTGATCCGTATGGTGGATCGGACCTTTGTGTCGATGCTTATGGCGATATTTACCAATGAGTTGACCCTTATGGCGGTTTCTACCATATTTGACCCTTTAGGCGGTTTCTACCATGATTTGACCCTTTAGGCGGTTTCTACCTTTGTTTGACCCTTTAGGCGGTTTCTACCTTAAGTTGACCCTTCAGGCGGTTTCTACCATGAGTTGACCGTTCAGGCGGTTTCTACCATGAGTTGACCCTTCAGGCGGTATCTACCATGAGTTGACCCTTCAGGCGGTTTCTACCTTGAGTTGACCCTTCAGGCGGTATCTACCATTGTGTTGACCCTTCAGGCGGTTTCTACCTTGAGTTGACCCTTCAGGCGGTATCTACCATGAGTTGACCCTTCAGGCGGTATCTACCATTGTGTTGACCCTTCAGGCGGTATCTACCTTGTTTTGACCCTTCAGGCGGTTTCTACCTTCAAGTTGACCCTTCAGGCGGTATCTACCTTGAGTTGACCCTTTAGGCGGTTTCTACCTTGAGTTTTGACTTTGAAAAGGGGTCTCATGACGAGGGTTCTCCACGTCCGATGAGACTGCCTAAATTATGAAAAGGGGTCTCATGACGAGGGTTCTCCACGTCCGATGAGACTGCCTAAATTATGAAAAGGGGTCTCATGACGAGGGTTCTCCACGTCCGATGAGACTGTCTGATTTTTGAAAAGGGGTCTCATGACGAGGGTTCTCCACGTCCGATGAGACTGCCTAAATTATGAAAATGGGTCTCATGACGAGGGTTCTCCACGTCCGATGAGACTGTCTGATTTTTGAAAAGGGGTCTCATGACGAGGGTTCTCCACGTCCGGTGAGACTGCTTGATTTTGTTTAAAAGGGGTCCCGAGACGAGGGTTCTCCACGTCCGATGAGACTGCTTGATTTTGTTTAAAAGGGGTCCCGAGACGAGGGTTCTCCACGTCCGATAAGGCTGTTTGATATTTTTGAAAAGAGGTTCTATCCTCATCCCTTCTTTTGAAAGATCCCGAAACTTGTCGGGAATTCAATTTTGAAGCAGTGAAAGATTTTATCTTGACAAAGCTTCACTTGAGTCTGTTGAGGCGACATTCTGGGAGATTGGTGTTTCCAACGGATCTTGCAGAAGTTCGAGCCTGAAAAATTTTTCTTCACCAAGAAAACATTAGCAATCTTTGGGAAGACCACGGCTGTCCATTTTGAAAAAAACCGTATGACTTAAGTTTTAATTGTGAAATGTGTATTTTGATGATGGGGGTTATCCAAAGCATTCTTGCAACACACAGATGTGATCACAAATTCCTTGTGCGGCAAATCTGGATCAAACAATTTGAAAATTTCCAAAAAGAGTTTGTTCAAAACATCTATTGGAATATTTCTCGACGATGAGGTCTTTTCACCTGTTTTGAGATAGTGGTTTTTATAGGGGATGCACTCAATTCCCTACTAACCTGTGCCTAGGTTTTAGGCTCATTCGCGCGTACATTTTGATCGGTCGGGAGGTCTTCCACGGGACCGTAATGTTGGGCTTGGATATTGGTTTTCAAGGGGGACCCGCTTTGGAGTCGAGGCCATTGAATGAAATCCTTCACCATCTGCTCCGGGTTTACAAGTCAAGAACCCTGCAAAATGAGAAAGAAATAGTCTTGCTCGTACTTCTTCGAGCTAAGCAATATGTTAACCCAAGTGTCTTAGTCAGAGAAGACTGTTTCAGGGTTATGATGTTGGTAGGATTGGGGACCGAAAAAGGCTTGTTATTGGCCCAGAATTTATGAGGGGATTGACATTGGTGATCATTGCAAACTTGTCACATGTCTTTTCCATTTCGCATCTTCAATTTTTGAGGCATGCAACCGCTTTTGACAACTCTGTCTGCGTCTTCCACGCCTGACATCATTTGGAGGAGTAGTCTTTTTGATCTGACTCCATTAGGGATTTCCTCTTTTCCCATCCGGCTTCATTGCGGATCAATCAAACAACTTACACGAGCATCGGCCTTGCTTTTACCAAGCACTTTGCTTTTTCTCGATGCCGTGGATTTTTTCTCATTTATTTTTGAAATCCCACTTTTCTCATCTTCATGGGATCGTGTTAGACATATGTCTGAAAGTCTAAACATCTTTAAATATTAGCCCGGGAATCTTCTTCGTAATCCCTGAGTCTTGAACTCTTCCATTTTTGAAGTGGTGCTGCATCCGTCTTGGAATGATCACCAATGGGTTCATGAAATGAATTTACAGGCTCAAGTTGGCTGTGCAAAGGATTCAGTGTGTGGGATAGAGAAATGAATGCTTCTTGTCATCCTATGGCACTTGGATTACCATATAAACAACACACAAAGATTAATGTTAGTCCGAGCAAGAAAATTTCTAACCATTTTCTCCTGATGCTGCTGGACTCATCTCCATTTTGCCCCGATGTGGGGTGGTTCTTGACAGGGTTAAGAATGAAAACCGCCGTTCAAAGGGGTATATCAACAGTCACCTGTAGTGTTTGGGGGATATGAAACGAATGCCTCCGTCGTCCCAACCCATGTAATCACTGCGACTGGTCCCTATTTCCGTAGGTCCAGATTTTGCTGTCTTATCCGCTCCACTTCTCTCTCAAGTGTGCATAGGACGTGTTTGGATTTAGGCTTTGCCTCTCGTCTTTTGAGAAAACGTCCTTTTGGAAGTTTTGAACAACTTTTGATTGGAAAAATCTCTTTCGTTTTCTCCAAAAATTTTACCCGTCAATGGGATTTTATGATGCACAATGCATGTTCTTATTCATGTTCAGACAACCTCCTGTTTCAAAATATGAATGCCAATGAAGTTAGAATTCTATGTCTTTTCTAGACATCAGATTCTGAAAGCTTTTTCTTTTTCTCTCTGTTTTTTTTTTGTTTAACATCTTCAATGGATTGGGGAAAGGGATACCTACCTGTCCACCGTGGCTGGAGATCCCTGAAAATGTAAAAGAAATATGTTATTGTATGTTCACGGATTTTTCAAAAAATTGGAACGATACATCTTACCCTTGGTCATGCGTTCCAATGGGTAATACATGGGATGTGAAAACCTGTTTCGCCTTGATGGCGAGCCCCTATCAAAGACGAGAATTAGGTGTCAGTTTGCGTTCCAAAATTCAAGGCAAATTGGAACGATACAGCCTTGTTCTTGCTTTGTGTTTCCATTTGAACACAAACGCGCGGCTTGCATAATTTGGCCCTCTATCTTGTGTCCTTGATCTCCCATCTGGTTGGGCGACGAATCCTTCTCAAGAATTTGCCCCAAAGAAGATCCATTTGTGTTTTTGGGCGCACTCCAGCGCCATTCTTCAAGGTTCCATCCATTAGGTCTTATAATCAAAGACCATCTCCTGGAATCCTGACTTATAAGGCCAATGATTCTATTCGTCTCCCTGTTAGCGCGATATTTTCATTTGAGGCTTTCAGCGCCAACGACTTCCTGTAAAATGAGTAAAAACTCATGTTAGGCAAGTGGTCTTGGAAGACCAAATTGGAACGATACAAGGTTACCGTTCACCCAAATTCGTATCTTGGGGTTTGATTCTGATGCGGACGACTCTGTATTGCGTCTATTGACTTTGTCAGAGGAGAAACGCCCTGTGTACAAATGATTCACTTGCCCCAGTTAGGCATGGTTTTGCTGTTTGTCATCTCTGGATTCGATGACCCTAGTTTGATGCGCTTTCATGGGGGATCATGAGAGTTTGCCCCCGGTTTGGCTCCTCAAAGTAAATGGGGGGGAACCTGCTCCCATTGACTTTTGCAGATTCTGATCATCCGTCTCGATTGTCAGAGTCCTTGATCAATTTTATCTGTCTCAAGACAGCCTGATATTCTTGGGATTCGTCATGTAGCGGTTTGGTGATTCTCTCGATCACAGTCGCCATTTGAGGTATTTGATGTTCCCTGTTTGTTATTTGAAAGCATCACATCCTGCGTCCCCTGCTCTTTGATCATCATCTGAGAGGAAAAAGAAAAGAAGCATTATTCCCATATCAAGAAAGTAATCATTTTGGAACGATACGTCCTTTTACACTTGATTTGCATTCCGTTTTGATGTTGCATATTGATATGAACAACATCTATCGAATTCCTTCATCTGTGCTTGAAGGTATTTGCAATGCCTACGGTTCATTTGCCCCAACTGGACGACGTCTGTTTTGTCATTTGAATGCATGAGCTTCTGGGTGCATTGTCTCTTTTATCACCTGAGATAAAAAAAAATGGAGAAAAACTTATCCTCAGATCTGATTAAAAAATCAATTAGGAACGATACGTCCTTTCACCAAACGAGTGGCTCTGCGGCCAAATGCATTTTGCACTGAAGGGACGAATTCCACTATGCTCCACGGGTTTGGGGAATTTGCCCCCATTTTCAATAGAAATGAGCCTTATCAAGATGTATATAATACAAATAGATCCCTAATACAATCGATCTAAGGGACGAGATAAAGAGGACCTCAGCAAAATTAGTCTTATTCAAGAGAACTAAAAATGCCAAACCAATCAAAGGAATGTGGTCCGAACACTTGGAGATGCCCCAGTTCCAGTCTTCGAGATGTGACTCCAGGATCAGCGATTTTTTTTTTTTTTTAGATATACCAACCATCTAAAGACATGCACATGAGACAAGTGAGGATAAAACTTCAAAGGATTTGGCACCTAAGGTCAAGGTTCCCACCTCGAGTTCTAGAAAGAGCAGATTCTATTGCACAACTATCGTTGCATTGGGGCTCGATCCATAGTTCGAAATGAGCGGAATCGAAAAGTGGATTACCCCGTGTCTTTCCTCACGGAGATTCCATTTTCAATCCCTTATATTGTTTTTTTATAGGCGGCGCCCGGGGTTTTAGGCGCGGTTGTGTGTATTTTCGGTGTCGTGCTAAAGCGATAAACATGCATCTTATTTAACAATCATCGCTTCAATATAAAACATACACACAATCATCCATTCCTACGCCAATCTGCATAAGACAATGTTAATCACAGACTACCCCCCTTATCACTCCAATCTGCAAAAACATATAACACCTACCATGAGCGGACTTACCTCACCTTCAAGAGTGCCTGCAGGGTTAGAAAAATCACTCAGCGTTTTAATTACGGCCTAAGTCCACTTGGGGTCTAGAACCATAGGTTCTAGAACAGAGGTCCCCAGCGGAGTCGCCAGCTGTCGCGACCCGTCCGAAAGGCGGACGCGGCTAATGGATTACCGATCGCGGGCCTTGGATCGGCGCGGGCCCTCCCAGGCCCATACCAAATCGCAGCGGGAGTATTTTTTTAGAAGGATTCGACGATAAGAGTCGATCACTTTCGACCTTCAGTGTGGTCGTGGTGGCATGTGCAACTTGTGCATGCATTTGGAGTCGCCACCGGTCTTTCTTGGAGGGTAGACCGGAAACCTTACTGATCGATTGGGAGAGATCGATCAGTTCTGCAGAACCAGAGATTTTGGGTTCGGGGACTTGGTTACGTCGGTGTTATTACCAACGCCCTTTCGGTACCTAACGCGAGTGATTTTCCTAGCCAAGAGTTCATGCAGGCACAATTTCGGGTGAGGTAGGTTTGATTCAGGGTTTCATGCAGATTGGAAGACTATTCCTATCAATCACAATCAATTTAAACGAAAACGCAGTCAAGTGCATAAATAAATCACATCAATGCACATCAATTCACATCACATGGCCTCCTAGTATAGCCATACGGGCTTAGGGAAGGCGTGATTTAGGACCGGGGTAAAATGGGAAGATTTGGAAGCGATTTAGCCCGAAGGGCAAAATCGTTAATTTTTGGGAGATTTGGATACCGAATTACCCAAAATATTCCATGGCCAGTTGATTGTGGCCATTTCCCATTTTTGAGAATTTTTTGGAATTTCTCGATTTTTCTTCAATTTTTGGGAGACGATTCGCCCAAAGGGCGAAATCGTCCTTTTTAAGAAGGGTCGGGGTTCAAAACACCCGGGATGAGCCTTGGCCAGTTGTTTGTGGCCATTTCCTATTTTTTGGGATTTTCCTGGATTTTTAGAATTTTTTTGGAAGACGGTTTGCCGGAAGGGCAAAACCGTCATTTTTGAAAAGACCGAGGTCCGAAAGACCTGAAACAGGTTGTGGGCAGTTGAATATGGCAATTTCCTATTTTCTGGAATTTTTTAGAATTTTTCTGAATTTTCCGAATTTTTTTTGAGTTTTTTATGATTTTCCATTTTTTATTGAATTTTTGAATTTTTTATTATTTTTTATTAATTCCGAAAATAATTATTCGGATTGGGCTTCTTAACCCAACCCTTCTAAAGCCGCGGGCTAGGGGGGACATGAAGCCCACATGAAATTTAAAACAAGAAAGGCCCACTTCTATTCTAAAACACAATATTACTCCAATCTCAACTAGGCCAATCTTCTTTCCATTCTTCCCTCCAGAGGCCCAACCCGAGAATTCAATATGTAGCCCAACCCTCATTAATCTCTTCACCTTTTCTATTGGGCTCAAACTCCTTCTAATCTAGCCCACCAAAACAACCCAAAACGTGAAAGAATATTGCATGGCCACCTCACGTCCAACTCCATGCATAATTCCCCTTCGTCACTTTCCTCTTCATTCTTCTCTTTACTGGACTCCTTTTTTGTTGATCTTTTTTTTTGTATTTCTTTATTCTTTTCTCTTTTCGCTTCTGGTCTTCTACCCACAAACCACAGAAGGCCGTCTTCTTCGTGGCGTCTTCTACAGGAGTTCGTTTAGGACCTCGCAGAAGCCACCCTCATCAACGACGCCACCAATCGCCAACTCCAATCGTCAAAACTCGACACCGCAAACGGACACCACCGAACTTACGCCACGAACCCGCATCATCGTCGGCTACCCTCGGTAGTCCTCGAAGCTTGGCCCCCACGAGGAGACCGGCGACTATCGACCCGAACTCCACGAAAGTCAAGCGTAAACCGGAGCGAAGACCGGACTATAAACGCAAGCAGGAAGCAAACGATCGAATTCGGCTTTTGGATTTATGTGCGCGGAGGTAATGGGATGCGCAAAAAAGGATCAGTTCACTTGCAGATGATATTTACACGATCAAATCTATGCCCAGATTATACCATCTCTCGTCATCCACTCTTCCCTTTTAAATTTTCCTTCCCTTGTTTTATTATTATTATTTTTTTTTTGTTTCTTTTCTTCCATCCTTTTTACGTCTACTTTTTACTCTGGGACTTTTTGAGCCCTCTTGCCCAGACGTCTTCCTCCATGGACGTTGCAGCGAGCTCCCGACGCTCATCATCTTCAACCATCGTTGGCCATCGTCGCCAACATTTCCGACGATGCCGCCGGCCAACACCGACCTCACCCGATCAATACTATGGCTAGACTAGACAGCTCCGTCAACCAAAATTTTTTTGGTTTACTTCATCCAGCTTTCATCATCATCATTCATTTTTAACAACAACAAAAGGGTTATGCGAACTCACCTCAACGGACTCAAACCGTGGGCCGTCGCTCGTTAGTGACCTCCGGTCCGTCGATCCTCTGCCACCTTAGCAAACTGACGGTTTCGGTTTGGCTCGAGACGAGTGCGCGAGCTCCCGACAAGATCTCGGGTTCAAGACCAACCCTTTTTTTGACAACGAAGAACGATAACACCGGTCTCTGGATGCTCAACGGGTTGCTTCAAGGCTCCAGCGAATGTCGGTGCAGCCCGACGCGGATTGAGGTGGCTGAAAACCGAGTTGAGAGCTCTTGGCCTACTTGCTCTCTGTTTTTCTCTACTCGCCGAAAATAAGTTTTGGACTGGCATGTGGCGACGACGAGAGATGTTGGCAGTGCGGATCTGGTTCGACATCGATGGGAACGCCTCGCGAGCTACGATAGTGAGGCGTCCCCTAGCTCGTGCAGCTCACCCTTCTGTGGTCGGCCAACTCTGCACTCTTCTTCAACTACCAGACCCTTTTCCTCGCATGCGTCTCACCTCAAACTAAAGAACAAGACCCGCTACATTTCATCCTGATGACAACAGGCCAGTGACGCTACTTCCGCCATCCAGAGTCCTCTCAAGAAGCAGCGCATCCAACCTACGGCGACCGACTCATCCACCGATGGCAACTCGAGAGCACTCCAACTATTATCGACACGAGAGAGAACGAGCGGCGGATAGGCTAACCTCCCGGTCAACAGTGTGGAAGTACCAGCATGAGGACGGCAACCATCGTAGATATCACCTTCACAGCACTTTCCATGACCACTTTCGATGCTCCTCCTCCATTCCTTTCTCTGTGTGTCCCTTTTTTTTTTTTATCTTTTGGGCCTCCCTCTCCGTCCATTTTTTTTTTTCCTTCGTTCACCTTGTGGTTTTTTTTTATTGCTGGAGCCCTCTCACGCCTTATCTTCTCTCTTTTTTTTTTCTTTTCTGCTGGTGGTCCTCTTTTTTTATTCTACAATGCTTCCTCTTTTAGTCTTTTTCTTCTTGGCAGACTTGCCTCATGATCAGGTCTTCCACCATATTCATCCAGCATCCTCCCACCATCTTCCCTTTCCTTTTTTTAATCGTTGGTGGTCTCTCCTTTTATTTTTCAATACTCTCTAGCTCCGTCCACCTTCTCTCCCACCATATAAAATCTTCTTTTGGTCGGCCAACCATGCCATTTTTTACTCTCTTTTTTAGAGGGGCGCCGATGGCTTTACGGATTGCCTGTGCCCGAGGAAGAGCTTGTGCGAAAGCTTCTATGTGGCTTTAATCAACTAGAATTAGGTCCTTAATGCCAAAATTGAGAAAATCAGTGCACAATTGGACCAATTTGAAACGTAGGCAATCAAATCGAATGTCTAAGTTCCAAAGATGTGAAAATTGTACATTAAAAGACTCGAATGACATTTTTTGCCAAATTCAATTCTATGTGTTGTGAAGGAACACATGTAATTGAACTTGATTTTTGACTTTTTATTAAGTCAAAATGAAAAGAGAATTAAAAGAAAAATGATGACTATTTTTTTTTATATTTTTATGACCTCAAATGGTATTTTTCTGATTTTTTTGGGTATTTTTATAATTAAATAAATTCGAAAAATATAAAAAAAAAACCAAAAAATATTTTTTGTTCAGAATTGGTTCTTGAAGTTAGGCCAAGGCTTCCAAAGTTGATTTTGTGATTTTATGACTTTTTTTTGATATTTTTAATTAATTTTAAAGAATAAAAATCACAATGATAGATGGTCAAAAATCTGGTGTCAACAACAACAAGGCCTTATATATTTCTGCACAATGTAATGGAAAAAGAGTGGCACACGTACTAATCGACAACGGATCGACCTTCAACATTTTCCCTCTAGCTACGATAAGGAGGTTGGGGATCAACGAAGAGGTGATTAAAACCTCCAAAACAGCGGTTAGAGCTTTTGATGGAATGAAGAAGATAGTGGTAGGCGAAATTGAGCTAGAAGTGCTCATCGGCCCAACCAAATTCTCTATAAAATTTCAAGTAATGGATCTACCTAGTGTATTAGGATTCCTGCTGGGGAAACCTTGGATCCATGTAGCAGGAGCCGTACCCTCGAGCTTGCATCAGAAAGTGCGCTTCGTAGTAAATGGGAAGGTAATTACCGTGCATGGAGAAGTCGACCTCCAAACATATCAGAATAGCGCTATTCCCTACATCGAGCCCGAAATCAAGATGGAAGCAAGCTATCATTCCTTGGAGCTGGTGGCAACAGTATACACTCCCGTGGGGGCAAGATTAAGAACTCATTATATTTCTGAAGCCAATCTTCTACCAGCTAAGATGCTATTATCATATGGATACAACCCTGGGGAAGGTCTGGGCAAGTATGGTCAAAGAATGAATACTCCCTTGCAGTTGAAAGCAAACCAGCATAGGATGGGTCTGGGGTATCAGAAAAATCGCTCGGACAAGTCTGTCCCCAGGGCAATAGGCCGAGGCCGAGGCAAAAGCCGGGGATGCCATGGAGGCCAGAAAAACCCGAAAGATTCATTCATTGGTTCTCCAACCTGGAAGGGCAGGTCGAAGATATTCAACAACCCTTTAAACGAGCACTTCAGCAAGAACTCTAGGTGGTTGTCAGAAGAAAACATATCTCCAACAGCAGAACCGAATCTGGCAAACCCTTTCTTGGAGGATAACTTCGTGAACGTCTTCATAGAGTGGCTGGGTGATGAAGCCACCGTTTCTGAGTAAAGAAACCTCTTTCCTACTCTTAATATTGCATTTAGATTTCCCGCATTTCATTGCACCTTTAGTATTGTTGCTTGAAATAAATGTAGGAAAACGCTTTTGGATCTCCGTCCATTGGTCCAAATAGCATAGCTTGTAATGTGGCCCATTTTGCATTCAATAAAATCACACAAGTTTTGTTAAGGACATATAGAACTATAAATCAGCCCAATGATTATATTAGCCTTCCACGAAGAAGCTTGAGGCCTGGTTTCCCGTATGATTCCTGATTTGCAAAAGATTTCCGAGGAACAAGGATGTCCTATGATATGAGGGCTAGTTCCATTTACGCCTGCACTAATTTTGAAACCTCTTTCGAAAAGGTTTTTCACACTCATGCATGGCATTTCCATATGAAGTATAGACTAACCATGCTCTTGACATTTCAGGCATATCATCTCAAGCATACATACCAGGTTATTGTGTGATTCGGATCATCATGATGACTGTTCCTACAATATTGAAGAAGAGGATGAGGATGAAGGTTATGCATCTATCCGTAGAGAATGGAGTGCCTTCGAAGAGTCAGTACCTCCCACTTCGGAGGAACCAGTTGTTATTAACATGGGAGACTCTATGAATATCAAAGAAGTCAAGATCGGTGGACATCTATCCCGGGGTGAAAAGCTCAGATTCACAGAATTATTGAGGGAGTATCAAGACGTCTTTGCATGGTCTTACGCTGACATGCCGGGTTTGGATCCTAGAATTGTGGAACATGCATTACCAACAGATCCCAGTTTCAAACATGTCAGGGAAGGTAGTAGACAGATGAAAGCCGAGTTAGAAGACAGAATCAAGGAAGAAGTGATAAAGCTTCTCAGGGTGGGCTTTATTAAGGCTATCCCATACTCGGACTGGATTGCCAACATAGTCCCCGTCATGAAGAAGGACAATAGAATCCGGATCTGCGTGGATTATCGAAATTTGAATAAGGCAAGTCCGAAGGACGACTTTCCACTACCTCACATTGACGTATTGGTTGATAGTACCGCAGGATACGAACTATTCTCATTCATAGATGGCTTCTCCGGATATAACCAGATCCTCATGAAGAAGGAGGACAAACCGAAGACTGCCTTCACCACCCCCTGGGGAAACTTTTGCTACAAGGTTATGCCCTTTGAATTAAAGAATTCCGGGGACACCTACCAGAAGGCTATGATCACATTATTCCACGACATGATCCATAAGGAAATCGAAGTATATGTCGATGACATGATCACTAAATCCAAATAGGGACAGGATCACATTCAGGTGTTAAGAAAATTATTTGAGCGACTGCGCAAATACAAGTTGAGGTTGAACCCTAACAAATGTGCGTTTGGGGCAAAATCTGAGAAACTTCTCGGATTCATGGTCAGTAATAGGGGTATTGAGATTGATACTTCAAAGATTCAAGCCATCCATGATCTAGCAACTCCCTCCACAGTAAATGAAGTGAGAAGTCTTCTGGGGAGACTGAACTATATTGCCAGATTCATTAATCAGCTATCAGATGTGGCTAAACCGATCTTCAAACTACTCAAGAACGGTGCGCAAGTGACATAGGATACAGAGTGCAATCAGGCATTCCAAAAGATCAAGAACTACCTGGTCACTCCGCCAGTACTTGTGCCACCCATCTCAGGTCATCCTTTGACCTTAAATCTGACTATACAACATAAATCTTTGGGAGCCTTACTCGCCCAAACGAGCCCGACGGATGGTAAGGAAAGAGCCATCTATTACTTGAGCAAGAAATTCACCTCGTCTGAAGCAAAGTACATACATGTTGAAAGGGCATGTGTGGCAACAGTATGTGTACTTCGCAGGTTAAGACAGTATGCCCTACATCACCATATTCAGCTGGTGACAAAAAATGACCCTGTCAAATACCTCCTAGAGAAGCCCGCTTTAATTGGGAAGTTAGCAAAATGGCGGGTGATGTTATCTGAATTTGACATCAGGTGTTCTCCAAAGAAATCAATAAAAGGGAGAGCCATAGCTGATATGTTGGCAGAAAACTCACGAAGTTGCGAGTCTTCTGGAAAGACAAAGACAGAAGATCAAGTTTTAAACCTCGCAGAGGATAAGTGGGTCATGTATTTCGATGGCGCTGTTAACCTATCTGGAGCCGGTACTGGGGCAGTATTGATATCCCCACACGATCAACATTATCCAGTTGCGGCAAAGATGACTTTCCCTTGCACCAACAATATCTCAAAATACGAAGCTTGTATTCTAGGCTTACAATTAGCCATTTCCATCGGAATACCTAGGCTACAAGTTTATAGAGATTCCATGCTCATCATTTTACAGACTTAGGGAGAGTGGAAAACGAAGGATGCAAAACTCATCCCTTATCATGAATACCTTGAACACATGACGCTTAAGTTCGAAGATGTGTCATTTGAATACTTGCCAAGATCTCATAACCAATTTGCAGATGCATTAGCCACACTAGCCTCGATGTTACAAGTAACTGATAGGTTGGAAATATAACCACTAAGAATCGGCATAGTAGAAAAGTCATCCTATTGCATGATGATAGAGGAAGGATTCGATGGAGAGCCATGGTACTATGACATCAAGAATTATCTCTTAAAAGGGGAGTTTCCTGAAGGGTGTCAGGCATGAGACCAGAGATACATAACCAGAATGGCCAGCAAGTTCTTCCTCAATGGACAACTCGTTAACAAAAGGTCATTTGACTCCACTCTTTTGAGATGCGTACATACTAAAGAAGCAAACACTCTCATGAATGAGATCCATGAAGGTATATGTGGGCCACACATGAACGGTCGTCTTCTCGCTAGAAAGATCATGCGACTTGGCTATTATTGGATGACCATCGAATCAGACTGTTGTCAACATGTCCGGTCATGCCACCAGTGCCAAATATACGGCAATAAGATTAATGCGCCCTCGAATGAATTACATCAAATGTTTGAAGCTTGGCCTTTTTCTATATGGGGGATAGACATGATAGGGTCCATAAATCCAACGGCTTCAAATGGTCATCGCTTCATCCTGGTGGCAATTGATTACTTCACGAAATGGATAAAGGCTAGTTCTTACAAGAATGTCAATGCAAGAAATGTGGCAAGGTTTATTAAGAGGGACATGATCTCCCGATATGGTACCCCTCAAGCAATCATTACAGATAATGGGTCCAACCTGAATAACAAGATTGTCGATAATCTGCTAGACCACTTTGGTATTCGACATCTTAATTCGTCCCCTTACTGCCCACAGATGAATGTGGCAGTGGAAGCAGCCAACAAGAACATCTAGAGAATCTTGGCTAAGACTGTAGAAAACTATAGGGATTGGCATGAAAGGCTACTCTTTGCCTTAATGGCATATCGAACTTCGATCAGGACTTCTACAGGGGCAACTCCTTACGCTCTGGTATACGGGATGGAAGCGGTCCTGCCCGTGGAAGTTAAGATTCCCTCTTTAAGAATCATAAGAGAGGGTAAACTCTTCGAGTCAGAATACTCCGAGCACAGATATGAACAGCTAAATTTGATAGACGAGAAGCGTCTTAGAGCAATCTGTCATGGTCAAAGCTACCAGAAGAGGATGGCCAAGTCATTTAATCGAAAGGTTAGAGCCGAAAATTTTGAGGTGAATGATCTGGTGGTAAAGAAGACTCTGCCAAATGTTGTCCATCCGAGAGGCAAGTTTACCCTGAATTACGAAGGCCCCTATATTGTCAAAAAGATTCTCACAGGAGGAGCATTGATTCTGGTAAATTCTGAAGGAGAAGAATTGGGACACCCTGTAAATTCAGATGCTGTGAAGAAATATTATCCTTGAAATGAAATCAGAGGTTGAAATATCTGGCTTGTTCCGAAATGATCCGAACCGCCATAATAGCTGTTGCATAAGCATATCATACATCCATGCATACACTAGCATGTGTTCAATTTTACAGGATTCCAAGAAGTGGACTCAAAATTGGACACATCCGAATGAAACCCTGGACAGAAGGATCTTCAACACCAAGTATCAGATGATATGTATTTGTTCCATCAAAGGTTAAGCCACCTTTCACTCACAAGGATGTCTACTCTATCCTACATGCAGGAATGCCTGATGAAGACGGAAGACAAGCGCAGTAAAATCTCTTGCATCTTCTGTAAGATAAAAAGAGCAAGAAAAGGAACATTCACATGCCCGAACTTAGAAATAAATCTTGCTTTTGAGAAATGAATTCATGACATTTATTGCACATCTGTCATAATCAAAGGTTGTCCAAGCATGGTACGAGCATGCATGATGCATCTTTGAAATCTCCTGTGGAATAAAATGCCTGGAGAAAAACAAAGTGATTTTTCCAAAAACATAGCTTGCTTAGACTATCTAGTAGATATGTTCCTCCAGATGAAAGGCAAACCTAATCCAAACACGTCCTACATACACTTGAGAGATGAGAGAAGTATGAGAATAGGAAAGCTTGGATCTGCGGGTATAAGGGCCCTTCGCATCGATTACATCGATTGAGATGATGGAAGCATTCATTTCCTCATCCTAAACACTACAGGTGACCATTGATAACCCCTTTGAGCGGCGGTTGCATTCTTTACCCCTGTCAAGAACCACCCCACATTGGGGCCAACTGGAAGTAAGTCCAATAGTACCAGGAGGTAAATGGTTAGAAATTCTCTTGCTCATACTTGCATCAATCTTCGTGTGTTGCTTGTCATTTTGACTTTTATGGTAATTCAAGTGCTTTAGGATGACGAAAAGCATTCGTTTCTTTATCCTATACACTTTTACCCTTTGAACAGCCCAGTTGAGCCTATGCGTTCGTTTCACAAACCCGTTGGTGATCATTGCATATCCCAAGATGGAAGCAACGTCGCTTCAAAAAGAATATGAAGGATAAAATTCCTGGGTTAATGTCGAAGTGCTAAGATTCAAAGTTGCACATCTAGCACACTTATTTGAAAAAGAAAGAAAGGAAAAGCTGGGATTTCAACAACAACAAAAAAAGAGAGAAAAATCCAATCTTGGGCATCAAGAAAAAGCAAAGTGCTTGGTAAAAGCAAGGCCAATGCCCCTCCGAATATTTGTACACTTGTGAATCGTGTCTTTGATCTTGTAAATGCCAAAAAGATGGCATGATATCTGTGTATAAAGGTCACCAGTGATATCTGATTGTAAAAGAAAATCCTAAGGGAGCGGGACTACGAAAGACACTTCCAGATTATGTCGCATTTAGATGTCAACGTCACACTAGCACAAGAGAGAGGTCATCCAAAGGCTACCAATGCACCTCAGAAACTGAGGTACTTTTTGAACCGCATGGTACCGGATCAACAGCAAATCTGCAGTGATCACCAATGTTAGACCCTTCGCGCGTTCTGAGCCAAAAGCAAGCCTTTCTTTTTTGGTCCCCAAACCTACTTGCATTACAACCCTGTGAAGTCTTTTCTGATTAAAGCATTTGGGTTAACGTAGGGTTTAATGTCTAAGCTTAGCTCAAAGAAGTTCGAGTAAGATTATTTCTTTCTCATTTTTGCAGGGTTCTTGACTTGTAAACCCGGAGCAGATGAAGAAAATTTTGCATGCATAAAGACCTGACTCAGAAAATGGGTCCCCTTTCGGAAACCGTGTCCGAGCCCAACGTTACGGTCCTGTAAAGACCTCCCGATTGATCTGAATGTATGCGCTGCGAACGGTCCCGAAAACCAAGATACAGGGTATTAGGAAATTCGAGTGCTCTCTTTATGAAAAGACCAAGTCAGAAAAATTGGTAAGAAGACCTTTCTGACAGAGATATTCCAATAGAATGCTCGAAAGCAAGCTTTGATTGGAAACTTCAAATTGTTTGATCCAAAGATTTTCCTCACAAGGGTTCTTGATCATCCTCGCATGCTTGGAGATATTTTGAACAAATCTCCAGCATCCCAAGTCATTTTACATAATTGCATAGGTTAAAATGAACTTTTATCTGCATTATGTTTATCATTATGTCAAAAGGACAATCTTCGAAACATCCCTCTGTGAGATTTCAAATTTACAGGTTTGAGCATTTTTCAGGACACATGGAGTCCTCAGATCCCAGAATGTCACCTCTAATGTCAAAAGGACAATCTTCGAAATCATCCTTCTATGAGATTTCAAATTTACGGGTTTGAGCTTTCTGTAGGATACCTGGAGTCCCCAGATCCTAGAATGTCACCTCCAATGTCAAAAGGACAATTTTCAAAATCATCCCTCTGTGAGATTTCAAATTTACGGGTTTGAGCTTTCTACAGGATACCTGGAGTCCCCAAATCCCGGAATGTCACCTCCAATGTCAAAAGGACAATCTTCGAAATCATCCCTCTGTGAGATTTCAAATTTACGAGTTTAAGCTTTTTACAAGATACTTGGAGTCCCCAGATCTCGGAATGTCACCTCCAATGTCAAAAGGACAATATTCAAGATCGACATTCTGCAAGATTTCTGGTAACCCCTAGATCCCAGAAGAGTCTTATCAAAGTTTTTGCAGGTTCGAGTTTTTAGCAGGATACTTGGAATCCCCAAATCCCATAATAACGCATTGCATGTCAAAAGGACAATTTTTAGAACCAGCAGTCTGTGAGGTTTTAGGTAATCCCTAAACCCAGAATAGCTCATTTGGTAAACTTAAGAATTAGGTACACCTCACTTGTATAGACCCTAGTTAATTCCTTAGAATATAGGATCAGCAAAATGTTCGACAATCACCACAGAACGGGTGTGTCATTCATAGGTTCCTAGCAGAAAGGAATCCTATTTACGGCCTGATCCCCTTGACGGATCAAAATGTTCGACAATCCCTACAGAACGGGTGCGTCATCCATAAGTTCCTAGTAGAGAGGAGTCCTATTCACGGCCTGATCCCCCTGACGGATCAAAATGTTCGACAATCCCTACAGAACGGGTGCGTCATCCATAGGTTCCTAACTGAAAGGAATCCTATTCATGATTTGATCCACCATACGAATCAAAACCCCTGACAATCCCTGAAGAACGGGTGCGTCATTCACAGGTTCCTGTCAAACATAGGAATCCCACTCTGGTACGGCCTACCACGCAGGCTAGAGTTTAACTGCCCTAGGACGCTCAAGAGATGAGCCCCTAGGTATCTACTTGAACCCGCTATACACTGCGCATGCCGCACGAGCATCAGGCAGGTAAGTAACAGGTCAGCATCTCTATCCCGCCTCTCTTTCCCTCACATCAGCAAAGATAAGGCAAAGCATTCCCCAGCGGGACAAGAAAGATTAGATGTCAAGATTCATTTTTCTATTTCCCAGTAGAGTTGATCTAGAATTAGGTGTCACCTGTCTTTGAGAGAAACCTCTCGCGAGATTCCTCTCAAAGAGGGGCAGCGGTTGACACCTAATTTTGGATCAGCTTTTTTTGGTTATTTCTTAGAAAATTCATGAAAAATTCATAAAAAGTCAAAAAAATTTGTAAAATCAACTTTGATGGCCTTGGCCAAGCCTAAGGAACCATTTTTGACCAAAAAATAATTTTTCAAATTTTTTGCATTTTTTAATATTTTCAGAAATTAGGAAAATACTAGAAAAATCAAGAAAAATAGCATTTGAGGTCACAAAGATATGAAAAAATAACCAATATTTTTATTTTAAATCCTTTGTCTTTTTGACCTCGTAAAAAGTCCAAAATCAGATTCAATTTTACATGTTCCTTTGTAACACGTATGATTGAATTTGGTAAAAAAATGTCGATTGAGTCTTTTAATTTGCAATTTTGGCATTTTCTAGGATCTTGACATTCAATCTAACTGTCCCTTATTGCAATTTAGCCCAATTGTTTGCACAAATTGATCAATTGCACGAATTTGGCACAATTACATACTTAATTGCATTTTAGTCCTTGAAATTGGGCATATTTGAAATTACTTTCAATTCAGGGGCTATCATTACAAATTAAACATACTGCCCAATGGATTTCACCATTTTGAATCGATTGGCTAATTTGGCCCAATTTGACCATTTGAACCTTCCATTGCACAATTCCCCAAATCACAATTAAATGAAAATTTTATGATTTTTGTTGAAATTGATATGAACTTTTAGGCAAAACCACATTTTTAGATAAAATTCATGCCCTAAAGTTGATTCTGAGGTTTAATTGCAAAAATTCCCCACCAATTTGGGTTAATTTTGAAAATTCTAATTCGGAACCGGTTCAAACCGGTCCGCTACAGTGTCATCTTCTCTACTAAACCTTCGCGCAAATGAATAGTACGAAGTCGAATTTCAACAACAAAATTGACCGACCAATCGACTATAATTGGAGAAGCATTGTTGGGCGTTTGGTTCCTTAGACCATTCCCCATCTATTGGGACCGAAATGATGATCAATGGCCGCCGGAGCGGGGAGTAATCGGCCGGTCAAGGCCTCGGTACTTGCAAAAGTCAACAACGACAAAGCTCAGATGAAATTTGTCCAAATTCGTGCCAAATACGATCACCAGAGGTCCCGAATAGAATTGCCATTTGATGGCCGTCGATTGCCGGTCGTCGGTGACCATTTCGCACGTGTTTTCACGTGCGGAGGTCACCTATCCCATCCCCCCCATTCGGCGCCAAAATCTCAAAGAAGGATATAAGCCGATGGACCTTCGCGAAGCAAGCAGTTAGTGAATTCAGTTGAAGAAGAAGAAACTGAGTCGAGAGAGAGAGAGAGAAAGCGACTGAGAGCTCGCCCTCCAACCTCCATTGTCGAGAGCTCGAGCTCGAACTGTGAGGCGTGGGTAGGGCCACATCCAGGCCAAACTGAAGCCGGTGGGTGTTACGAGGAGGTTTCCCAGACTCCCAGGAAGCGATCGCCGCCGACCGCGCAAGCTACGACCGCGGAAACAGGTGAGATAGACTCCCGAGCTTCTCACTGTGTGTTAATGGCAATCCATATATTTCTTGATCATTCTTGCAATTAGCGTGTGCGTTTCATTCCTTGGACATCACTGACCATCATTGCATCTTCATTTTGCATCGATTTCGCCCGAATATCTCGAATCGAGTCTTCGAACATAGCCTCCATTGCCGACCGCCGTCCATAGTTGCCCAGCCAAATCTGGGCCGTGCGAGCTCAATCGGAGCTCGAGGTTAGTCTTCTGAACATTAAATGATGCTCTTGTGTTGATGAATTAGCCTAAAATGCCATGAATCGCATGATTAGAGTAACTATGTACGCACTGGCTCGAGCTTCACCGCGTTCGATCCTACGGGTGTAGTCGTGCCATTTTACGATATGCTATGCACGAACCTGAGACGAGTCGATTGCGGCCGGTTTCGCTCGATTCTGTCAAGATTCCACCGTTGGATCATCGCCGGAGTGTCGTAGCCGTCCGTTCGGAGACAGTAGCGAGGTTGAAGACGAAGATGACGTGGCGTAGTCAGCGGGTCAAAGCTTAGGTGGCAGTCAGCCATTGGTCCACGTGGATGTCAAGTCAGCTCGACTGTTAGTCTGTTAGGGCGAGTCAGCGTAGATCGGACGGTCTAGGTTAATCAAGTCCATTTCATAACGACCGTCCGATTAGAAATTAGGATAATTCGAAAATATTTTAAATCAAATTCAATCGAAACGGTGTCGCATAGGTTAATGAGTAGGCGACGTCGTTTAGGATAGTTAGATTGAACAGCTCAGATCAAGTCTCAGGTTTTAATCTTGGCCGTAGATTTCAATAGGACAATCGGACGGCCCTGGTCGAGTCTTCGCTTAATCTAGATCGTAGGTTTCAATAATCAGATCCGGCGTTCGTGAATTAGCCATGCGGCTCAGTGAGGACCGTCGGATCGAGTCCGATTAATTCGAAAATAAAAATGGCAGAAACGATGTCGTTTTGGCATAGTGGTTTCGCGGGTCCGGGTCCGGGTCTGGGCCGGGTTCCGACCAGAGTGGCCCGGGTAGACCCGGTCCGAAAAATGGTTTTTAAAAAATAAAAAATAAAAATCAGAAAAATTCTATAAAATCCAAAAAAAATGTTAGAAAATCCCAAAAAAAATATAGGAAAATTGTAGTAAAATCCTAGATATTCCAGAAATCCTCAAAAATTGAGGATTGACCACAGACAACTGGTCAACCCTATTTTTGGGGTTTCTTATCCGTTCTTCCAGATATTGACGATATTACCCTTAAGGGGTAAGTCGCCTCTGTTGTGTATGCGAGATAAGACCGATAATGCCAAGGTAAGAATTAGGGTCGGTTAGGCGACCAATTCTTAGGCTTGGGTTTTCGAGTCCCGTCCCTTTTTCTCAAAATGACGATTTTGCCCCCAATGAGAAAATCGTCTTTCTTGTTCCAATCAAATCCTGGAAGTTGCTCAAAGTTGGGGTTTGGGTCAGGTGGGTGACCAACCCTAATATTTGAGATTTTTAGTCCTCATTTTTGTCCAAAATGATGACTTTACCCCTCTAAGGGTAAAATCACTTTTAAATTCCAGAAAAATCCTGGAAATTCTCGAAAAATAGGAAATGGAAGGATTTGATCACCAATCCCATTTCTACCCTATTTGGACTGTATCTTTCATCAGAAATGACAATTTTTCCTTTTTTTGGTAAATTATCCCCAAATTTCTCAAAATTACTATTCTGCCCCTCATGGGCGAATCATGTCCAAATCACTCCTAAGCCTTGACTGATACTTCTCTAGGCTAATAGGGCCTCATTAGGGATGCCATGCTGATTTCATGTGTTTTATCCGCATGTATTGGATCCTTGATTTGTGCATTTATTTCTATCGATTGTGAGTGATTGGGTAGTTATTCCCATTTGCATGAACTCCTAGATTTATGATCCGTACCCCATTCGTCTGCATGATTCTTAAGGTCAGATAAACCGTTCAACTTAGGTACCAAAATTGCGTCGACTCTGACAGTCGGCGTAACTAAGTCCCCGATCCCACTTCTCTGGTTTCCGCAGAATGGAATAGATCGCTCCCAATTATTTGATAGGGTTTCCAATCGTACCCTCAACGAAACGATTGGTGGCGACTCCTTGGCATGTACACATATCACATGTCACCAGACCACACCGAAGGTCGACCACGTATATCCAGCCGTTGCGATTTGGGTAATGGACCATGGGAGAGGCTCTCGTTCGATCAGGCGACAATCGGGCGGCCCATTAGCCCCCTCCGACAGTCCTCCCTCAAGGAGAGGGTCGCGACAGGGACAGACTTGTCCGAGTGATTTTTCTGATACCCTAGGCCCATCGTATGCTAGTTAGCTTTCAACTGCAGGGGAGTATTCATTCTTTGACCATACTTGCCCAGATCTTCCCC
Organism: Rhodomyrtus psidioides; assembly: GCA_021437785.1. NCBI lineage: Eukaryota > Viridiplantae > Streptophyta > Magnoliopsida > Myrtales > Myrtaceae > Rhodomyrtus > Rhodomyrtus psidioides. Next base: position 659,736 of record JAILYB010000169.1, on the reverse strand, counting down.
AAGGTTGTATCCATATGATAATAGCATCTTAGCTGGTAGAAGATTGACTTCAAAAATATAAGGAGTTCTTAATCTTGCCCCCACGGGAGTGTGTACTGTTGCCACCAACTCCAATGAATGATAGCTTGCTTCCATCTTAATTTCGGGCTCGATGTAGGGAATAATGCTATTCTGATATGTTTGGAGGTTGACTTCTCCATGCACGGTAATTACCTTCCCATCTACTACGAAGCGCACTTTCTGATGCAAGCTCGAGGGTACGGCTCCTGCCACAAGGATCCAAGGTTTCCCAAACAGGAATCCGAATGCACTAGGTAGATTCATTACTTGGAAGTTTATAGAGAATTTGGTTGGGCCGATGAGCACTTCTAGCTCAATTTCGCCTACCATTGTCTTCTTCATTCCATCAAAAGCTCTAACCGCTGTTTTGGAGGTTTTAATCACCTCATCGTTGATCCTTAACCTCCTTATCGTAGCCAGAGGGCAAATGTTGAAGGCCGATCCGTTGTCGATTAGTACGTGTGCCACTCTCTTTCCATTACATTGCGCAGAAATGTATAAGGCCTTGTTGTGTCATCTTCCTTCCATAGGAAAGTCTTCATCTGATAAGCTCAACTGATCTTTCAAAAGGATCGCTCCTACAAAGTCCCCTAGTTGTACATCATTAATCGTTTCAGGGGCATGCACCTCATTGCGTATCTTCAACAGCGCGTTCTTGTGCTTCTCTGAATTGATGAATAAATCCAGTAAAGATATTTGAGCTGGCATCTTCCTCAGCTACTCTATTACTTCAAACTCGCTGGTTTTAATGATGGATATGAACTTCTCTGCGTCTTCCTTCGAGACTTCCTTCTTTTCGGACTCGCCTTCCCTATGGGCATAGAATCGTCCAGACCTCATTACTGCGTCCACCTCCCTTGTTCCGTAGTCCCAATGGACTGCCTTAAGATCATACTCGTCTATTGGAGGAACTTGTATGGTTATTGTCATCGGATAAGAAGTTTCTTCCTCTTCCGACAATCGAATCACAACAGGCTTGAGTAGGCAATCTTCTACCTCATTCAAGATATCAAGATCTTCCAATTTAATTACCACAGCTGCAGCGGCTTCGATCATTGACACAGTGTTGTAAAATCCCTTTGAGAGGATTTCGTTTCCCAATTGACAATGCCGGTCGTCGTCACCCAGTACTGTTGATGTGGCAGATCTCGGGTATTCTCTCCTTCCCTTGAATAGTTCAGCTGAATCTTGTTGTTGATCATTCGATCTCTCATACTGTTTCGTGTTAAGTTTGGTGCCTATCATCTGGCCCAGCAGTGATTCGAGCCCCCTCGTAAAAGGCTTTTCCACTTCCTTCGGGATTCGAACGGGATCGTCCATACCTCCCCATCTGTCTGGTACGATATCCTCCATTCTCTGATAAAAACTAGGAGGAGCAGAGTATTTCACCTTGAAGTTATATCCCCCAGAATCCTGACCCAGGTTGTCTGTAATTTCTCCTATTTCTAGCGCGTCAGCCATGAATCTGCGATCTGCTAGACTTCGCCTCTTGGCTTCCAGTTCGTCCTCGTCGAGTTCTTCTTCTAGTTCAATGATCGGCCCAAAATCGCCTACCAGACCCTCGTACGGGATGTTCCACATGCTTCCCTGCTCAGTTTTAATCATAAAGTGGCTTCCTTCCAAGGTTAGAGAAGCTTCGACTCTCTCGAATCCTTCATCGGTAACATTTGACAGTATCTCCAAGCTCATCATTTTAGCTATACACAGTTTCTTCATGTCAGCAGAGATCTCCCCTTCTTTCGGGTATAGTGAAGCGATTGCCAAGATGTCGGTCAGCTTAGACACGTCCACCTTTAGCTCAAGGTGGTTTTTCTCATCTTCAGCGAATATTGCCCCTACTACTTGGTGATCAGAGAGTGGATTTTCTTGCACATTCGGAGCCGTGTTATCAAATTTCAAAATCTGACTGTCAATCAGAGCTTGTACCTTTTGCTTAAGGATATAGCAATTATCAACATTATGTCCCTTTTCACCCATGTGATAGACACAAGTCTGGCTCTCGTCAAAATCTGGATACTTGACAGGATTCGCTCTAGGTGGTTCCTTCGCCACCAAGTGTTGCTCTAGCAGCATCGGGAGCAGCTTGGATAAAGGCCTGGGGAGTTGAGAGAACTGCCTTTAGGGTTGCCTTATTTTAGGCTCTTGCACTTTCGGCGCTGACCAGGACGATCCTCCTTTGGTTTGATTAGAATTGCCAAACGATTTGGGCTTATGGGGGTCCGGTATGAATGCTATGTCGAGTCCGGCCTCTTTCTCTTTCTTCAGGGGGTACTGTTTTCTGGTAGAGGCTTCATGAGATCTTCTTTCTCTTAAGGCACATTCCAGCCTTTCAGCCACCTTTATCAGATGTGTAAAGGTTTGACATCCAGAGGTGTTTAATTTGTTAAAGTATTCATAGGGGAGTGCTTTCAGGAACAAATCAATCAGCTCATCTTCTGGGATTGACGGCTTTACTTGGGTTGCCAAAGCTCGCCATCTCTGGACGTATGTTCTGACCAACTCGCCCTTTGCTTTCGAGGTTCGCAGCAAATCTTCTCTCGTCGGTACTGTAGTTGTGTTGAACTTATACTGCTTGAGAAAATCTTCAGCAAGATCTTCCCATCAATCGTAGTCATCCAGGTCCAATTCAATGAACCAAGCCAAAGCGGCGCCAACCAGGCTCTCTTGGAACATGTTCATCAGCAGTGGAATATAATCTGAATATTGCGCCATCTTGCGCAGATAATATTTGAGGTGAGCACGGGGATAGCCTGTCCCATTATACTTCCTTACGAAGTCTGGTTCCTTGTAGTCGAGAGGGGTCTCCACCTTGGCAAAGAGAGATATCTTTTCGAAACGAGCCAATTCATAGCCTTGGCAGCTCAAGCATTCCTCGATCTTGGTTATCCTCTTAGCCTCCACTTCAGTTTTCACAGTCTGCTTCCCCTTTTCATCCTTCTCAAGGTTGATGACAACATGGGGTGCCTTTTATTGTGACTGGGTGTTCGGCATACGGACATCGTCCTCGACACGTTGGGTATTTTTCGCCGTCTCTTTATCAGCTACATCGGGTGCAAGTGATGGACTTGAGTTGTTCTGATTATGGGCTACTACATGTCTGGCGTGGGAGGCTTCCAGCATCGCCTTAATATCGGCCATCATAGTCGCCATAGTAGTCATTTGAGTTTCCAGCATGCCTACGCGTGGGGTCAACTCCTGTTGTTCCATTCTCGTTTTAAGCCGAGTGCGAAAGCGATGCGTTGGTTGTTCCGTGATGAGAGTGCACCTGTTTAAAAGGAATTCCAGTGAGTATTTCTTTGGTATTGACAAAAAGAAGTACCTGATTCTTCTAATTGCATGTTTTCTATTGGTGAATGAGAAAAAGGACTACCTTATGAGCCTTAGTCTCATGCGAGTAGTTCTTTAGATCATTTTCCAAAGAGAATTCATGAAATTAAAAGAAGTGTAATTTTTTACGATAGTTTTTATTCATTTGTAAAATATGTCCACATTCATGCTCATGTATCCAAAATAATATCCAATACAAATGAGAATGCTTGAAAAGGCATCACATTGTTTGCTTATTTTACACTTGACGGGATAGTCTATTCAAGTCTAGGGCGTTTGAGGCCTAAGGCATCTCGTCACTCCCACACAGATCAGTCTCTTCGGTTTGGGATTCTTCATCTTTCGAGTACAGCGGTGATCCCATGTCTTCGGGTATATAGGGCTCTATCCCAGGTACGTATGGCACGATATACTCAGGTATATAAGGCTCGAAAAAGCTGCGTCGGGTCGCCTCAAAGTGCTGGATGTACTCAGTGGTGGCCATGTGAATGTTCTCCCTGCGAGTCATATTCTCTGGCCACCTTATATCTTCAGCCTAAATGTTCTTCAAAGAGCGTATAATAAATGTCACCTTGGCTTCGAACTGTTTCCTCTTTTCTCTCATGAGGGTCTCGTTTGGTATGTCAAATGAGAAGATACCAGGTCGGGGTGGAGGAGGAATCTCCTACAATGCCTCAAATTGTCGGATAACCCTCTTCGGATAATACGCAGTTGCGCCGGTTAATCCCAGCAAAGGGACGAGGTCTTCGTCATTGCATGCAAGCCTGACTTTGCCCAGTGTCGGCAACCTTAGCCGCCATCGGAGCTGTTCCGATTTCATATTTCTAAGGAAGTTCTTCCATTCTACGAAGTTGAACTTAGGAATACGTGTATGGGTTCTGACAAAGGTTTTAAGAGGAAGAGCATCGGGGCTAATCTCAGTGAAACCCATGCGGATATGGAATTGTCTGACATGAGATATGAACCACAGGTACATAAGATCACTAGATGCTCTAAAGATTCCCTTCTTATTTTTCTTGAAGCGATTTAGGGAAAGGAAGGTCTCAGCAAGGATAATGTTCGAGTAATCTCACCCACAACAAACCTGTCTGACTACCACATCCATAATAGCGTCGAAGGTGACAGATGAGATCGAGAATAGCACAAAGCTGAAAAAGGCTAAGACAAAGGCTCTACCTGATTTAGTCCCTTTAGCAGCAGGGAGGCTGGGGAATCAATTTAGTGGGAAGGATAGTGAAATTCACCCAGAATTGCCTTTGGCGTCTGCTTTGACTTCTTTGAGGCTTGTGTCAAGGAATTCGGCTAGTTGACTCAAGGGATCGAATCCTATGGGAGGTTGAACTAGTGAGTGAGTAAATTCAACTCCGATGGCGGCGCTGTACTCTTCTAGAGTATGGGTGATTTCCAGTCTTTCCATGCAGAATGTAGCGGTGGTAGGATCCCAATAGAGCGTCATGGCTTGAATGAAGGCAGGTGGGCATTTAACCTTCAGCAGGTCCAATAGATACCCTAGTCGTGATTTGGCGTATTCTTGGCTGGCCTCGTCCATGCTATCCCACCATGATAGGAGTTCGGTCCGAGGAACTTTAAACACTTGAATATCATTCTTTCCCATCAAGTCTAAGATATGCAAATAATTTTGAAAAGTCAATCGTCAGAAATTACTTTAAATATACGATGATGCAAATGCCATGAAGTATGCATTGACCAACTTAATTGCATAGTTCAATTGAAGAAATAGAAATTAGAGCCTTTTTCAGGTACTGAAGACCTGACTTGAAATCTAATTTGAATTTCAAGATAGTGAATTATGCAATTTAGTCAGGTTCACTTTAGTGACTAAGGGAATTAACAACATCACATTCCATTGGTCAAAACATCAAAATGGGAGAAGAACGGATTGAATCCCTTATTACAACCAGGACGCCTAACGAAAGAAAGGTAAAGAGAGACTCCCTAAACAAGAAAGCCATAAAAAGGCCAATGGAATGTGAGGATCTAAACCACATCTTCCCACTGGTCTATTCCCCTTCACAATGATAGTCGGTCAGGAATCCTTCTCCAGTTGAGTGTAAGGGGTCATCTTCAATGCATTGGCTGAGGGGTCCTAGTCCCTCTAGCCATTCTCTGGTCCATGGTATAATGACTTCTGGAGTTTTCTCACGTCTCGTCTTCTTGAGTGTGATGCGTTTCGGTCTTGTCTTGATTGCAGGGCGTCTCCTTTTTCCCTAAAAAGTGAACCTTGGTATGTCTTCATTAGCGCGTCGTTCGGCCTGTCGACGAGCGTATGCTTCTCTAGCTAGGAGGTTGCGACGCTGTCTCTTCATCTCCAAATAATTCTTAAACATATCGTCCGCTTGTCGCTTGAATCTGAGGTTGTCGACGTGGTAGCGGGTTTGACAATCTTCAGCATATCCCAACTTGCGCCCAGTCAGCTCTCGACCATGCACGAACCTAGTAAAATGCAGCCTTGTGTTTGGTCCAGGGCGAGTGACTTTCCTTAGGTACTAGAAGGTTACCAATTCTGTTGAACTTTTTGGAAATAACGACATCCTACCCCCATCATCGTTGTTATTTCAATTAGTCACTTGAGTGATTTCATGATGTATGCAATGCATGTGGACGTATATAATACACTAATCGTACTATGAAATAGGGAATAGTGAAGTACATCGAAAGTAAATGCCTTACCAACCATACTTGGGGAATGTGAAATGTTCCCCTGTAACAATGGGCGGTTTTAGGTATACCAACCATCCATAGACATGTGCATGAGACAAGTGGGTATACTCTAAAAATCGAAAATCGGGTGAGGAACCTATGGCTCAGGTTCCCACGATCCAAATGAGGCAGATTCCTCCCCAAGGGTAACCACCCAAGAGGGCTAGATATCGCCAATTTGGATTGTGAGCGGGAACGAACACGAAAGTCTCAAATACCATCAAACACGAGATCCTTTCGCATCCTTTCCCTGTCTAAGGTAACCTAGAGGTGGTTTGCAGTCGGGGTTTGACCACCAGTGTGTACGATGTGTCGTGATCATCACAATGCAAGGTCATACACAGCAGTTTGTATCAAACACCGCTTCAATATGTGCGTAAGATAAACATACATTCCCAACTCCAACCTGCAGGAAAGATGTTAACAATCACTCCACCCTTATTTCTCCAATCTGCAAAAACATCTAACACAATGGTTAGTGCACGTACCTCACCTTCGAGAGCATCTGCAGAAAACAAGGTCAAATAAACAAATCAACTTTTTAATCGGCTCAAGTCCTCTAGTCTGCGAAACCAGAGATTCTGGTTTAGAATGATCCCCAGCGGAGTCGCCAGTCTGTCGCGACCCTCTCCTCGAGGGAGGACTGTCGGAGGGGGCTAATGGGCAGCCCGATCGTCGCCTGATCGGACGCGGGCCTCTCCCATGGTCTATTATCCAAATCGCAACGGCTGTATATACGTGGTCGACCTTCGGTGTAGTCTGGTGACATGTGATATGTGTACATGCCAAGGAGTCACCACCAATCGTTTCGTAGAGGGTACGATTGGAAACCCTATCGAATAGTTGGGAGCGATCTATTCGATTCTACGAAAACCAGAGAAGTGAGATCGGGGACTTAGTTACGCCGACTGCCAGAGTCGACGCCCTTTCGGTACCTAAGTTGAACGGTTTATCTGACCTTAAGATTCGTATAGACGAATGGTGTACGGATCCTAAATCTAGGAGTTCATGCAAATGGGAATGACTACCCTATCTCTCACAATCAATAGAAATAAATGCGCAAATCAAGGATCAAATACATGCGGATAAAACACATGAAATCAGAATGGCATCCCTAATGAGGCCCTATTAGCCTAGAGAAGTATCAGTCAAGGCTTAGGAGTGATTTGGACATGATTCGCCCATTAGGGGCAGAATCGTAATTTTGAGAAATTTAGGGATAATTTGCCATAAAAAGGAAAAATTGTCACTTCATATGAAAGATGCAGTCAAAATAGGGTAGAAATGGGATTGGTGATCAAATCCTTCAATTTCCTATTTTTCGAGAATTTCCAGGATTTTTCTGGAATTTAAAAGTGATTTTACTCTTAGAGGAGTAAAGTCGTCATTTTGGACAAAAATGAGGACTGAAAATCTCAAATATTAGGGTTGATCACCCACCTGACCCAAACCCCAACTTTGAGTAACTTCCAGGATTTGATTGGAACAAGAAAGACAATTTTCCCAATGGGGGCAAAATCGTCATTTTGAGAAAAAGGGACGGGACTCGAAAATCCAAGCCTAAGAATTGGTCGCCTAACCGACCCTAATTCTTACCTTGGCATTATCGATCTTATCTCGCATACACAACAGAGGCGACTTACCCCTTAAGGGTAATATGGTTAATTTTCGGAAGAACGGATAAGAAACCCCAAAAATAGGGTTGACCAGTTGTCTGTGGTCAATCCTCAATTTTTTGGGATTTCTGGAATATCTAGGATTTTCCTACAATTTTCCTATATTTTTTTGGGATTTTCTGTGATTTTCTAACATTTTTTTTGGATTTTCTAGAATTTTTCTGATTTTTATTTTATTTTTTTATAAAAATATTATTCGGACCGGGTCGACCCGGCCCACTCGGGTCGAAACCCGGCCCAGACCCGGACCCGCGAAACCACTATGCCAAAACGACACCATTTCTGCCATTTTTATTTTTGGATTAATCGGACTCGATCCGACGGTCCTCATTGAGCCGCATGGCTAATCCACGAACGTCGGATCTGATTACTGAAACCTACGGTCTAGATTAAGCGAAAACTCGACCAGGGCCGTCCGATTGTCCTATTGAAATCTACGGCCAGGATTATAACCTGAGACTTGATCTGAGCCGTTCAATCTTACTATCCTAAACGACGTCACCTACTCATTAACCTATGCGACACCGTTTCGATTGAATTTGATTTTTTGATTTAAAATATTTTCGAATTATCTAATTTCTAATCGGACGGTCGTTATGAAATGGACTTGATTAACCTAGACCGTCCGATCTACGCTGACTCGCCCTAACAGACTAACGGTCGAGCTGACTTGACATCCACGTGGACCAATGGCCGACTGCCACCTAAGCTTTGACCCGCTAACTACGCCACATCAGCTTCGTCTTCAACCTCGCGACTGTCTCCGAACGGACGGTTACGACACTCCGGCGATGATCCAACGGTGGAATCTTGACAGAATCGAGCAAAACCGGAGGCAATCGACTCGTCTCAGGTTCGTGCATAGTATATCGTAAAATCACACGACTACACCCGTAGGATCGAACGGGGTGAAGCTCGAACCAGTGCGTACATAGCTACTCTAATCATGCGATAATCATGCGATTCATGGCATTTTAGGATAATTCATCAACACAAGAGCATCATTCAATGTTCAGAAGACTTACCTCGAGCTCCGATTGAGCTCACACGGCCCAGATTTGGCTGGGCAACTATGGACGGCGATCGGCAATGGAGGCTATGTTCGAAGACTCGATTCGAGATATTCGGGCGAAATCGACGCAAAATGAAGATGCAATGATGGTCAGTGATGTCCAAGGAATGAAACGCACACGCTAATTGCAAGAATGATCAAGAAATATATGGATCGCCATTAACACACAGTGAGAAGCTCGGAAGTCTATCTCACCTGTTTCCGGGGTCGTAGCTTGCGCGGTCGGCGGCGATCGCTTCTTGGGAGTCTGGGCAACCTCCTCGCAACACTCACCGGCTTCGGTTTGGCCTGGAAGTGGCCCTACCCACGCCTCACTGTTGACACCTGATTTTTTGACCAGGTCTTTTTCAGTTTTATTTTCGAAAAAATCACAAAAAAATATATAAAAAGTCAAAAAATTAAAAAATCAACTTTGGTGGCCTTGGCCAAGCCCAAGGAACCATTCTTGACCAAAAAATAATTTTTCACATTTTTCATATTTTTTAGTATTTTTGGAAAATAGAAAAATACTTAAAAAAATCAAGAAAAATAGCATTTGAGGTCACAAAAATATGGAAAAAGATCCAATATTTTTCCTTTTGATCCCTTTTATTTTTGACCTCTCAAAAAAATCAAAATCAGATTCAATTTTAGGTGTTCCTTTATAACCCGTACTATTGAATCTGAAGAAAAAATAACAATTGAGTCTTTTAATTTGCAATTTTGGCATTTTTTAAGATCTTGACATTCAATCTAACTATCCCCTATTTCAATTTAGCCCAATTGTTTGTGCAATTTGCTCAATTGCACGGATTTGACAAAATCACATATTAAAATTGCATTTTAGTCCTTGAAATTGAGCATAATTGAAATTACTTTCAATTCAAGGGCTATCATTGTAAATTGAACATGCTACCCAATAGATTTCACCATTTTAAATCGATTGGCATAGGTGGTTTAACTCAATTTGATCATTTGCACCCTCAATTACACAATCCCCAATTTCCAATCAAATGAGAATTTGGGGATTTTGTAGAAATTGATGAAAACTTTTGGGCAAAACCACATTTTTAGATAGAATTCATGCCCTAGATTCGATTATGAGGTTCAATTGCAAAATTTTCCCATTAATTTGGGTTTAATTTGAAAAATGGTAAGTCGGAACCGGTTCAGACCGGTCAGACCGCCGGTCCAACCGGTCGAACCGGTCCAGAACAGTGTCATCTTCTTCCCCGAGAGTCTGCGCAAATGAACAGTGAAAAGCCGAGCTTTGACAGCTAAATTGACAGACCAATCGACCGCAATCGGAGACACACTGGTGGGGGTTTAAAGCTTCAGATCGTCCCCCGTTGATTGACACCAAGATCACGACCAACGGTTGCCTGAGGAGGGAGTAATCGGATGATCAAGGTCGCCGGACCGGCAAAAGTCAACAAAAGCAAAAAACAGCTCAAATCCTTGCCAAATTCGTGCGAAATAAAGCTGGCCGCAGAACCAAATGGGATTAAACGGAATGCCCATCCTCCCCGACGTCGTTCTGACCTATTTGCACGTGACTATACGTGCCAAATGGAGTTGGTTGAAGCTCCACCGTTCGGCGCCAAAATTCCCAGGAGCTATATAAGCTCGTGATCGCTTTCAGTTGAAAAGGAGGTTGATTCAGTTGCAGAGGGGCGAAACTGAATCGAGAGAGAGAAAGAAAACGAGAGAGAGAGCTCGTTCTCCGACCCTCCGTCGTCGAGAATTTGAGTTCGACTGCAAAGCGCTGGTTAGGCCGTCTCCGGCCAAACCAAAGCTAAAGAAGACCGTCAGAAGTTCGCTTTGAGTGCCAGGAAGCGATCGCCATCAACTGCGCAGCCCAAAATCGCCAGAACAGGTAATCCCGAACTTCGAGCTCAAGCTCAGGTCTTCAATGGCGGACTTTGATTTCGGCTTCAATCTTTGCAATTCCTGTGTGCTTTTCATCCCTTAGACATTACTGACCATGCTCGCATCTCCATTTTGCATCGATTTTGCTCGCATACCCCGAATTGAGTCCTCCGATTTAGCCTCCATAGCCGATTCTTGCCCAGCCAAATCTGGGCCGAGCGAGCTCGATCGGAGCTCGAGGTAAGTCTCCTAAACATTGAATGATGCTTCCCTGTTAATGAGTTAGTTCATTACGCCATGAATCGAGCGATTTGAGTGTATGTGTACGTACTGGTTCATGTTCGATCGTGCTTGGCCCCGTGAATGGATTCGCGTAATCTTGAGATATGTTAGAATAGATGCGATTGCGAGTCGATTGCCGTTAGTTTCATGAGGTTTCATCAAGAGTTCATCGTCAGATCATCGTCGGAGAGCCACAGCCGTCCATTCTGCCGGAGTCGCGAGGTTGAAGACGAAGCTGACATGGCGCGGTCAACTGGTCAAAGTCCTAGTTGGCATTCGGCCATTGGTCCACGTGGTGTCGAGTCAGCACGGCCGTTGGGTCTGTTATTCAAATAAAAAGGATCGGACGGCTCAAATAAATCGAACCTAAATTCTAGCGACCGTCCGATTAGTGATTAGGTTTATCCGAAAATGTTTTAAAATCAGAAAATCAAAATAAGCTGAAACGGTGTCGTGTAGGTTAGTGTTCGTGCGACGTCGTTTAGGTTAGTGAGAACCGACGGTCCAGATCGAGTCTCAATTTCTAATCGTGGTCGTAGGACTTAGTAAGTTGATCGAACGGATTAGGTTAAGTCTTCGTTCAATCTGGACCGCAAACTTTAGTAATTAGATCCAACGGGTATAGATCAATTACGTGGTTCGATGGAGACCGTCGGATTAAGTCCGAAAATCCAAAAATAAAAAAAAGGAATGAGACGGCGCCGTTTCGGCGCGAGGCCGGATCCGGGCCAGCCCGATCGCCGGGGGTGTGGGCCGGGTCACCCGACCCGGCCCGAATAATATTTTTTTTTTTTAAAATAATAATAAATAAAATTCCGAAAATGATTTTAAAAAAATAAAAATAAAAAAATCAGAAAAATCTTAGAAAATCCAAAAAAATGCTAGAAAATTTCAGAAAATTCCAAAAAAATGTGGAAAAATTGTGGAAAAATCCTAGACACCTAGAAATCCCCAAAAATCGAGGGTTGACCACAGACAACTGGTCAACCCTATTTTTGGGGTTTCTTATCCGTTCTTCCAAGACTTGACGACATTACCCTTTAGGGGTAAGTCGCCTTTGCTGTGTATGCAAGATAAGGCCGATAATGCCAAGGTGAGAATTATGGTCAATTAGATGACCAATTCTTAGGTTTGGGTTTTCGAGTCCCGCCTCTTTTCTCAAAATGACGATTTTGCCCTTTAGTGGGAAAATCGTCCTTCTTGTCTCAATCGAGTTCTGAAAATTGCTTGAAGTTAGGGTTTGGGTCAGGTGGACGACCAACCCTAATATTTGAGATTTTCAGTTCTCATCATTGTCCAAAATGACGACTTTACCCCTCCAAGGGTAAAATCACTCGAAAATTCCAGAAAAATCCTGGAAATTCCCGAAAAATAGGAAATGGATTGGATTGATGGCCAATCCTATTTCTATTGTCTTCTGATTTCCCAATTCGTCTAAAATGACAGATTTACCCTTTAAAGGGTAAATTTCCCCGAATCATTCAAAATTACGATTCTGCCCCTCATGGGCAAATCATGCCAAAATCATTCCTAAGCCTTGATTGATACTTCTCTAGGCTAATAGGGCCTCATTAGGAATATCACGCTGATTTCATGTGCTTTATCCGCATGTACTGGATCCTTGATTTGCGCACTTATTCCTATTGATTGTGATTGGTAGGGTAGTAATTCCCATCTGCATGAACTCCTAGATTTAGGATCTGTACCCCACTCATCTGTACGAAATCCTAGAATCAGATAAACCATTCAGCTTAGGTACCGAAATGGCGTCAACTTTGACAGTTGGCGTAACTAAGTCCCCGAACCCACTTCTCTGGTTTCCGCAGAATCGAATAGATCACTCCCAACTATTCGATAGGGTCTTCCGATCGTACCCTCCACGAAACGATTGGTGGCGACTCCTTGGCATGTACACTCATCACATGTCACTAGACCACACTGAAGGTCGACCACGTATATTCAGCAGTTGCGATTTGGGTAATGGACCTTGGGAGAGGCCCGCGTCCGATCAAGCCAGCGATCGGGCGACCCATTAGCCCGCTCCCGCCTCCGAGCCGCGAGAGGGTCGCGACAGACTGGCGACTCCGCTGGGGAATTATTCGAACCCAGAATCTCTGGTTACGAATTCCAGAGGACTTGAGCCGATTAAAAAGTTGTTTGGTTTATCTGACCTTGTTTTCTACAGATGCTCTCGAAGGTGAGGTACGTACACTAACCATTGTGTTAGATGTTTTTGCAGATTGGAGAAATAAGGGGTGACGTGATTGTTGACATCTTTTCTGCAGGTTGGAGTTGGGAATGTATGTTTACTTTATGTATTTACTGAAGCGGTGTTTGATACAAACTGCTGTGCATGACTTTGCATTGTGATGATCACGACACATCGCACACACTGGCGGTCAAACCCCTACTGCAACCACCCTATAGGTTACCTTAGATAGGGAAAGGATGCGAGAAGGATCTTGTGTTTGATGGCACTTGAGACTTTCGTATTCCTTCCCGCCTACCATCTGCATTGGCGATATCTAGCCCTCTTGGGTAGGTACCCTTGGGGAGGAATCTGCCTCATGTGGATCGTGGGAGCCTGAGCCGTAGGTTCCTCACCCGATTTTCGATTTTCTTTAGAGTATACCCACTTGTCTCATGCGCATGTCCATGGATGGTTGGTATACCTAAAACCACCCATTGATACAGGGGGCATTTCACATCCCCCAAAGTGTGGTTGGTAAGATATTTATTTCTAAATGTTCTTTATTTCTTGCTCCATGATATTACTCATACATTGCATACGTCCATATGCATTCGCATCATGAAGATTACTCAAGTGACTAATGGAAAAAACAATGATTATGGGGTAGGATGTCGCTGTTTCCTAAGAGTTCAACAGAGTTGGTAACTTTCGAGTACTTGAGAAAAGTTACTCGCCCCGGACCAAACACGAAGCTACACTTTACTAGATTCGTGTATGGTCGGGAACTGACTGGGCGTAAGCTGGGGTATGCTGAGGACTGTCAAACCCGTTACTACGTTGATAATCTCAGATTCAAGCGACAATCAGACGAAATGATGAAGGATTATCTGGAGATGAAGAGACAACGTCGCAACCAGCTGGCTAGGGAAGCATACGCTCGCAGGAAGGCTGAATTGCTAGCCAAAGAGAACATACCCATGATTACTTCTTGGGGGTAGGAAGAGACGCCCTGCGATCAAGACCAAGCCAAGGCGTATCAGGATCAAGAAAGTAGAACCCGAGAAAGCTCCCGAAGTCATCGTACCCTGGACTAGAAAGTGGCCGGAGGAACTACAACCTCTCGACCAAACCACTGAAGATAACTCCCCTACCCTAGATTAAAGGAAAATTCCTGACCGACTGTCATTTGGGTAGACTTCTAAAGAAAGAGTGATCTAGACCCTCACGTTCCATTGTCTTTTATGGCTTTCTTGTTTGAAAAACCTTTCTTTACCGTTCTTTTATTAGACATCTTGACTGTAATAAGAGTACATCCCATTTTGCTCCTTTGATGTGTTGACCAATGGAACGTGACATTGATGTTCCCTTTAGTCACTGAGTAAACCTAACTAAATTGCATAATTCACTTCCCTGAAATGCAAATTAGGCTTTGAGTCAGGCTTTCAAGACCTGAAAAAGGATCCTAATCTCCATTTCTTCAAATTGAACTATGCAATCAAGTTAGCTCATGCATGCTTCATGACATCTGCATATTCATACATTTAAAGTAATTTCTGGCGATTGACCTTTTAAAATCATTTGCATATTTTAGACTTGATGGGAAAGAATGATATTCAAGTGTTCAAGATCCCCCGAGCTGAACTCCAATCATGGTGGGATGGCATGGGCGAAGCCAGCCAGAAGTATGCGGAGTCACGACTAGGATACCTACTGGACCTACTGAAGATTGAGTGCCCACCTGCCTTTATTCAAGCCATGGCGCTCTACTGTGATCCTACCACCGCTACATTTTGCATGGAAGGATTAGAGATCACTCCCACTATCGAGGAATACAGCGCTGTCATCGGAGTTGAATTCACCCCTACGCTCGTCCGACCCCCTATAGGACTTGAACCCCTAGGTCAGGTAGCTGAATTCCTTGACACAAACCTAAATGAAGTCAAAGTAGACGCGAAAAGCAATTCTGGGAGAGTTTCCCTATCCTTCCTTATAGACCGATTTTCCCGCCTTCCTGCTTCTAAGGGAACCAAATCTGGTAGAGCCTTTATCTTGGCATTCTTTAGCTTTGTGCTATTCCCAATCTCAACTGTCACCTTCGACCCTATCATGGCTATAGTAGCTAGGCAAGTCTGTTGTGGGTGGGATTACTCAAACATCCTCCTTGCCGAAACCTTCCTTTCCCTAAATCGTTTCAAGAAAAGCAAAAAGGGAATCTTTAGAGCTTCTAGTGATCTGCTGTATCTGTGGTTCACATCCCATATCAGACAATTCCACATCCGCATGGGTTTCACTGAAATCAGCCCCAATGCACACCCTCTTAAAACATTTGCTAGAACCCATACACGTGTTCCTAAGTTTAACTTTGTAGAATGGAAGAACTTCCTCAAAGTCCTAAAACCTGAGCAACTCCGATGGCGGCTAAGGTTGCCGACGCTGAGCAAAGTCAGATTGACCTGCGATAACGGAAGCCCAGTCCCCTTGCTAGGATTCACGGGCGCAACTGCATACTATCCAAGGAGGGTGATTCGACAGTTTGGAGCACTTCAGGAGATCCCTTCTTCACCGCGACCTGGTGTCTTTTCCTTTGACTTACCAAACCAGACCCTCACGGAGGAGGAGAAGAAACAATTTGAAGCCAAGGTGGCATCCATCATACACTCCTTGAAGAATTCCCAGGCTGAAGAAATAAGTTGGCCAGAAGACATGACTCGAGAAGAAAACACTCATAGAGCCACCACAGAATACATTCAACATTTCAAAGCGATCCGACGAAGCCTTGTCGAGCCCTACATACCTGAATACATCGTGCCATACGTACCTGGAATAGAGCCCTACATACCCGAAGACATAGGGCCACTGTCCTGTTCAGAAGACGAGAAGCCCCAAGCTGAAGAGGGGAATCTATACTGAGATGATGAGGATACCTTAGGCTTCAAACGTCCTAGACTTGAATAGACTATTCTGTCAAGTGTAAAATAAGCAAGCATTGTGATGCCTTCTCATACATTCTCATTTTTGTGGAATACTATCTTAAACACATGAGCATGAATGTGAACATGTTTTTACAAATGCATAAAAACTATCGTCAGAAATTACGCTTCTTTTAATTCCATGAGTTCTTGTCGGGAAATGATTAAAAGAACTACTTACAAGAGGCTAAGGCTCACAAGGTAGCCCTTTTTCTCATCTACTGGCAAGAAGCATGCAACTAAAAGAATTAGCTGCTTCTTTTTGCTAAATAAGCGACGCACTCACAGAGATCTTTTTAAACAGGTACACTCTCATCACGGAATTGCCAACGCATCGTTTCCGTACCCGCCTAAAGACGAGAATGGAACAGCAGGAATTGACTCCTCGCGTAGGCATGTTGGAATCTCAGATGACTGCCCTGGCAACTATGATGGCTGACATTAAAGCCATGCTGGAGACCAACCAAGCTAGACAGACAACCGCCCACAATCAGAACAACTCAGGCCCTTCCATGATACCTGATGTAACAGATAAAGAAGCAACCATGGATACCCAACATACAGAGGAAAACGTTCATGAACCAAATAGTCGGGCACAACAAAAAGCCTCGCCTGTTGTCATCAACCTTGAAAAAGAGGAGAAGGGAAAACAAACTGTGAAGACAGAGGCAGAGGCTAAGAGATTGGCCAAGATCGAAGAATGCCTGAGCAGTCAAGGCTATGAGCTGGCCCGCTTCGACAAAATATCTCCTTTTGCTAAAATAGAGACTCCTCCTGACTATAGGGAGCCAGAGTTCGTGAGAAAATACAATGGGACAGGCTGTCCCCGTGCCCACCTCAAGTACTACCTGCGCAAGATGGCGCACTACTCGGATTACATTCCGTTGTTAATGAACACATTCCAAGAGAGTTTGGCTGGCGCCGCTCTGGCTTGGTTTATTGAGCTAGACTTAGAGGATTATGACGGATGGGAGGACCTTGCAGAAAACTTCCTCAGGCAGTACAAATTTAACACGGCTACAGCCCCAACAAGAGAAGACCTCCTACGAACTTCAAAAGCGAGGGGCGAATCGATCAGGACATATGCTCAGAGGTGGCGAGCCTTGGCTACCCAAGTAAAGCCTTCAATCCCAGAAGAGGAGCTGATCGACTTATTCCTAAAAGCACTCCCCTACGAATACTTTGACAGACTGAACACTTCTGGATGTCAGACATTCGCACACCTGATTAAGGTTGCTGAGAGGCTGGAATGGGCCTTGAAAGAAAGAATGCCTCAGGAAGCTCCTACTAGGAAGCAGTATCCTCTGAGAAAGGAAAGAGAAGCCGGACTGGACATAGCATTTATACCAGATCCCCACAAGTTAAAGCCATTTGGCAATTCTAATCAGGCCAAAGGCGGATCATCCTGGTCAGCGCCAAAGGTACAAGAGCCTAGAAGAAAGCAACCCCAGAGACAATTCTCTCAGCTCCCGAGACCTTTATCCAAGCTACTCCCGATGCTGCTGGAGCAACACTTGGTGGCAAAGGAACCACCTAGGGCAAACCCCGCAAGATATCCTGGCTTTGATGAGAGCCAGACCTGTGCCTACCATATGGGTGAAAGATGGCATAATGTGGATAACTGCTATGTCCTGAAGCTGAAAGTGCAAGCCCTAATTGATAGTCAGATTTTGAAATTTGACAATGCAGCCCCAAACGTGCAAGAAAATCCGTTGCCAGACCACCAAACAGTAGGGGCAATATTCACTGAAGAAGAAGAAGACTACCTTAAACTGAAGATAGATGTGCCTAAGCTGGACACCCTGCTAACAATCGCTTCATCATACCCAAAAGAAGGGGAGATATCAACCGACCAAAAGAAGTTGTGTATCGACAGGATGAAGAGCTTGGGGATAGTGTCCGATATTACTGATGAAGAATTTGAAGGGATTGAAGCATCTCTATCTTTGAAAGGAAACCACTTCTTGATCACAGCTGAGCATAGTAGCACCTGTGGTACCTCACATGAGAACTTGGTAAGCAGCCTGGGGCCAGCTACTCAGTCAGAGGAAGAATTTGAAGAAGACGAAATAGAAGCCAGAAGGAGAAGTCTAGCAGACCTCAAATTTATGGTTGACGCACTTGAGAAGAGCGAAATTATAGACAACCTGGGTCAAGATTCTGGAGGATACAATTTCAAGGTAAAATATTCGGCCCCTACCAGCTTTTATCAGAAGATTGAAGACATCATACCGGACGGATGGGGAGGTATGGATGATCTCTCTCAACAAGAAATCTCAAACAGTATGGAAGAACTCGACAACGCCATATTGATGATCGAAGTAGCCACGGCCGTGGTGATCAGATTGGATGAGCTGGATAGCCTGGGCAAGGTAGAAGATTGCCTAGTGAGGCCTGTCGTAATTCAATTGCCTCAGGAGGAAGAAAGCGACACGCCAGGACCAGAGATACCTCATCAGACAACTGTAACGATAAAAGTCCCCCCAGTAGAAGAGTATGATCCCAAAGCTGTTCATTGGGACTATGGGACCACACAAGTAGATGCAATAATGAGGTCTGGAAGATTTTATGCCCCCAGAGAGGGTGAATCCGAAAAAAGAGATGTCTCAAAGGAAGATGCCGAAAAGCTCGTATCGATCATCAAAACCAGTGAGTTTGAAGTGATAGAGCAGCTGAGGAAGATGCCCGCTCAGATATCCCTGTTAGACCTATTCATCAATTCAGAGAAGCACAAGAACGCACTATTGAAGGTACTCAATGAAGTACATGTCCCTGAAACAATTAATGAGGTCCAGCTAGGGGACTTTGTAGGGGCAATTCTCTTAAAAGACCAGTTGAGCTTCTCTGACGAGGACTTCCCCATGGAAGGAAGGGGGCACAACAGAGCTTTATACATCTCTGCCCAATGTAACGGCAAAAGAGTGGCACACGTATTGATCGATAACGGATCAGCCTTTAACATCTGTCCTTTGGCT
Organism: Rhodomyrtus psidioides; assembly: GCA_021437785.1. Taxonomy (NCBI): domain Eukaryota; kingdom Viridiplantae; phylum Streptophyta; class Magnoliopsida; order Myrtales; family Myrtaceae; genus Rhodomyrtus; species Rhodomyrtus psidioides. Next base: position 640,615 of record JAILYB010000169.1, on the reverse strand, counting down.
ACCATAAGGAGGCTGGGAATCAATGAAGAGATGGTCAAGGCATCCAAGACAGCTGTAAGAGCATTCGACGGCATGAGGAAGACTGTAGAGGGAAAGATCGAGCTTGACGTATTCATCAGCCCGACAAAGTTCTCTATAAACTTTCAAGTAATGGATCTACCCAGTGCATTTGGATTCCTGCTAGGAAGACCTTGGATCCATACAGCAGGAGCTGTCCCTTCGAGCCTGCACCAAAAAGTACGTTTCGTTGTAGATGGGAAGGTAATTACCGTACATGGGGAAGTCGACCTCCAGGCATACCAGAGCAGTGCCATTCCCTATATTGAGCCTGAAGAGAAAACTGAAGCGAGCTATCACTCCCTAGAGTTGGTAGCAACAGTTCATACCCCAGTAGGGTCGAAGTTGAGAACTCCTTACATCTCAGAAGCCAGTTTTCTACCAGCAAAGATGCTGCTGGCATACGGGTTCAATCCTGAAAAAGGCCTAGGCAAACATAATCAGGGTATAAATGCCCCGCTACAATTGAAGGCTAATCCACATAAAATGGGCTTGGGGTATCAGAAGTATCCCATGAATGATTCTGTCCCGAAAGCAACAGGCCGAGGCCGAGGCAAAAGCCTGGGACGCCGTGGAGGCAAAAACAGCCCGAATAGCTCATTCATCGGTTCTCCAACCTGGAAGGGAAGGTCTCGAATGTTCAAGAATCCCTTAAATACCTACTTCGACCAGAACTCCAAATGGCTATCTGAAGAGGGTATCACTTCGCCGATGGAACCAGATCTGACAAATCCTTTTCTCGAAGATGACTCTGTGAATGTCATCATGGAGTGGTTGGACAGTGAAGCCACTTCTTCTGAGTAAATAGACTCTTCCTTCATCTTTAAATACTGTGTTTAGAACTTTCTGCATTTCACTGTATTTTCTTTCCTTATTGAACGCATAAGAAAACGCCTTTGGATCTCCGGTCGTTGGTCCAAATAGCACATCTTGTAACGCGGCCCATTTCGCATTCAATAAAACCACGCATGTTTTGTTAAGGACATATGGAACCACGAATCAGCCCGATGATGATAATGGTCTTCCATATAGAAGCTTGAGGCCTGATTTGCCATATGATTCCTAATCTTCAAAAGATTTTCAAGGGGCCGGGATATCCAATGACATGAGGATTAGTCCCATCTGTACCTACATCTATTTCGAAAAACTTTTTCAAAAAGACTTTACATAAGCATGCATGCCATTTTTACTGAGCACAAACTAACCATACTCATGACATTTCAGGCATATCATCTCAAACATGCATACCAGGTTGTTACAAAATTCGGAGCCCTCCATTAACCACTCCTATAACATTGAGGAAGATGAAGACGAGGATTACGCGTCTATCCGTAGGGATTGGAACACCTTTGAAGAATCAAAGCCTCCTACCTCAGAAGAACCAATTGTCATTAATTTGGGAGACACCGTAAACGTCAAAGAGGTCAAGATCGGCGGACACCTATCCCGTGATGAAAGGCTCGAGTTCACCAAGATACTAAAAGAATATCAAGACATCTTCGCATGGTCTTACGCGGATATGCCAGGCCTTGATCCTAAGATTGTGGAACATGCATTGCCCACGGATCTTGGCGTCAAACCTGTCAAACAAGGCAGTAGGCGGATGAAAGCCGAGTTAGAAGACAAGATTAAGGAAGAAGTCATGAAACTCCTCAGGGTAGGCTTCATTGAAGCTATCCCATATTCAGACTGGGTTGCAAATATAGTCCCCGTCATGAAGAAAGACGGAAAAGTTCGGATCTGCGTAGATTACCGAGATCTGAATAGAGTAAGCCCAAAAGATGATTTTCCACTCCCCCCACATTGATGTATTGGTGGATAGTACAGCGGGTTATGAATTATTCTCATTCATGGATGGATTCTCGGGATACAACCAAATCTCCATGAAACAAGAAGACAAACCCAAGACTGCATTTACCACACCATGGGGGAATTTTTGCTACAGAGTCATGCCCTTTGGATTGAAAAACGCCGGGGCTACCTACCAGAAGGCTATGGTCACGTTATTCCATGATATGATCCACAAAGAGATTGAAGTATATGTTGATGACATGATCGCTAAATCCAAGAAAGGACAAGATCACATACAGGTATTAAGAAAATTATTTGAGCGCCTGCGCAAATACAAGTTAAAGCTGAACCCTAACAAGTGCGTGTTTGGGGCAAGATCCGGGAAACTCCTTGGGTTCATAGTCAGCAACAGGGGCATTGAGATTGATCCCTCAAAAATCCAGGCCATCCACGATTTATCAACTCCATCCACAATAAAAGAAGTGAGAAGCCTTCTAGGGAGATTGAACTATATTGCCAGGTTCATCAATCAGCTGTCTGATGTGGCTAAGCCAATCTTCAAATTGCTTAAGAAAGGCGCGAAAATAACATGGGACGCCGAGTGCAGCAAGGCATTCCAAATGATCAAAAACTATTTGATCACACCACCGGTGCTTGTGCCACCAATTCCTGGTCACCCATTGACCTTATACCTGACCATACGACAAGAGTCCTTGGGAGCCTTACTTGCCCAGACAAGCCCGATAGATGGAAAAGAGAGGGCCATTTATTACCTGAGTAAGAAATTCACGCCATCTGAAGCAAAATATATACCAGTAGAAAGGGCCTGCGTAGCAGCAGTATGGGTACTACGAAGACTAAGGCAGTATACCCTACATCATCACATTCAGCTCATAACAGAGAACGACCCCGTCAAATACCTCCTAGAGAAACCCGCTTTAATTGGGAAACTGGCAAAATGGCAAGTAATGTTGTCTGAATTGGACATTAAATGTTCTCCACAAAAGTCGGTAAAAGGGAGAGCTATAGCTGACATGCTGGCAGAAAGCCCGTCAAGCGGTGAGTCCCCTGAAGTAGCGAACACAGAAGGCCGAATTCTGAACTTAGCAGAGGATAAGTGGATCATGTATTTCGATGGTGCTGTTAACCTATCAGGGGCAGGCACTGGGGCAGTACTGATATCCCCAGATGGTCAACATTACCCTGTCGCGGCAAAGATAACTTTCCCTTGTACCAACAATATTTCAGAATATGAGGCATGCATTCTGGGTCTACGACTGGCCCTTTCTATGGAGATACCTAGGTTACAAGTCTTTGGAGACTCCATGCTCATTATTCTACAGACACAAGGGGAGTGGAAGACGAAAGATGCAAAACTCATCCCCTACCATGAATACCTTGAAGAATTGATACTCAAGTTTGAAGAAGTGTCATTCGAGTACCTATCAAGGTCTCACAACCAATTCGCAGATGCATTAGCCACCCTAGCCTCGATGTTACAAACGATTGAAGGGTTGGATATAGAACCTCTGAGGATCGGCATTGTTGAAAAGCCAGCTTATTGCATGCTAATCGAAGAGGAATGTGATGGAGAGCCATGGTACTATGACATCAAGAATTACCTCTTGAAAAGGGAATTCCCTGAAGGATGCCAGTCAGGAGACCGAAAATACATAACCAAGATGGCCAGCAAGTTCTTCCTCAATGGACAAATTCTATACAAGAGATCGTTCGATTCCACTCTACTGAGATGCGTAGATGCCAAAGAAGCAAATATTCTCATGAAAGAGATTCATGAAGGTGCGTGTGGGCCTCACATGAATGGCCACCTCCTTGCCCGGAAGATCATGCGGCTAGGTTATTATTGGATGACCATCGAATCAGACTGCTGTCAGCACGTCCGGTCATGCCACCAATGCCAAATATACGGGGATAAGATTAACGCACCCCCGAACGAACTACACCAAATGTCTGAAGTTTGGCCTTTCTCTATGTGGGGGATAGACATGATAGGGCCTATTAATCCTATGGCTTCGAATGGTCATCGCTTCATCTTGGTAGCGATTGATTACTTCACCAAATGGGTAGAAGCCAGCTCTTACAAGAATGTCACTGCAAGAAATGTAGCAAGATTTGTCAAAAGAGATATCATATCCCGGTATGGTACCCCTCAAGCGATCATCACAGATAATGGGTCCAACCTAAACAACAAGATTGTCGATGGTCTGCTGGATCATTTTAGCATTCGACATCTGAATTCATCTCCTTACCGCCCACAGATGAATGGGGCAGTGGAAGCCGCCAATAAGAACATCAAGAGAATCTTGGCTAAAACAGCAGAAAACTACAGGGATTGGCACGAAAGGCTGCCCTTCGCCTTGATGGCTTACCGAACGTCGATCAGGACTTATATAGGGGCAACTCCCTATAGTTTGGTATATGGGACAGAAGCAGTTCTACCAGTAGAAGTTAAGATTCCCTCTTTGAGAATCTTATCCGAAGATAAACTCTCTGAGTCAGAGTATTTCAAGCACAGATATGAACAGCTGAACTTAATAGATGAGAAACGTCTTAAAGCCATTTTCCATGGGCAAACTTACCAGAAGAGAGTAGCCAGGGCGTTCAATCGAAAGGTCAAGACCAGAAACTTCGAAGTAAATGACTTGGTAATTAGGAAAGTTTTACCAAGTACTACCCATCCAGGGGGAAAATTCACTCCAAATTACGAAGGCCCCTACATTGTTAAGAAGATCCTCACGGGAGGAGCATTAATTCTTGTAAACTCCGAGGGAGAAGAATTGGGGCACCCTGTGAATTCAGATGCTGTGAAGAAATATTACCCTTGAAATAAAATCAGATTCTGGTCATATGCCCTGCCTCGAATTGAGCCTACTCTTCATGATAGTCTTTGCATAAGCATGTCACGCATCTATGCATACATTAGCATGTGTTCAATATTGCAGGACCCAAGGAAGCAGGGTCGCGATAAGTTGGAACGCATGATCAAGGAGACCTAACGTCATGGTGGTCAGGTGCACATCTTCTTCTCCAAAGACTGAGAATTTCAAGAAATTTTAGAACAACTTAACCATCTTGTGTTGTTAAGAAAAATGCAGATTTTCGCGAATCTATCCACTTCCATAGGAATGCATGATCAAGGGTAAGGTGTATCGTTCTAATTTTCTGAAATTCGAGAGCATACACTGACATATTCCTTTTATTTTTTTCAGGAATCCCTAGCCACGCTGGGCAGGTAAGTATTCCTTCCCTAATCTTTTAGGTTTACAAGACTGTCGGAATCCTTATTGATAGAATTTGAAGGCTTCTTGGAATCTAGCATATATTCAAATCTCATGTCTAGAAAGACGCAAAATTCTCATAGTCATGTCATTGGCATTCATGTTTAAACTTGGAGGTTATCCGAACATGATTGAAATATGCATTGTGCATCATAAATCCCCTTGGAGGGTAAGTTTTGGAGAAAGCAAAATGAACTCTTCCAAACAAAAGTTGTTTAAATCATTCAAAAGGATGTTTCCTCAGACAAGAGGCAAGCCTGGTCCAAACACGTCCCATACACACTTAAGAGATAAGTGGAATGGTAAGGATAGCGAGACCTTAACCTACGGACGTAAGGGTTATTCGCAGTGATTACATGGATTGAGACGACGGAGGCATTCGTTTCTCTATCATAAACACTACAGGTGACCATTGATAACCATTTGAACGACGATTTCATTCTATACCCCTGTCAAGAACCACCCCACAGTGGGGCAAACTGGAGGTACGTCCAGAGGTATCAGGAGGTAAATGGTTAGAAGTTCTCTTGCTCAGACTTGCATCAATCTTCGTGTGTTGCTTGTCATTTTAACTTCTATGGTAATTCAGGTGCTTTAGGATGACGAAAAACATTCGTTTCTCTATCCTACACACTTTTACCCTTTGTACAGCCCAGTTGAGCCTATACGTTCATTTCACAAACCTGTTGGTGATCATTGCATATTCCAAGACGGAAGCAACGTCCCTTCAAGAGTGGAGGAGTTCAAAACACAGGATTTGTGAAAAAATTCCTAGATTAATGTTCGAGTGCTGAGATTCAAGTTGTACGTCTAGCACATTCATTTGAAAATTCTGATCCCCAAAAGAAAAGAAAAGATGGGATCTCAAAAAGAAAGAAGAGAGAAAAATTTAATCTTGGGCATCAAGAAAAAGCAAAGTGCCTGGTAAAAGTAAGGCCAATGCCCATCCAAATACTTGTACACTTGTGAATTATGTGTTTGATCTTGTAAATGCCAAAAGGGGGCATGATACCTTTGTATAGGTCACTAGTGAGATCTGATTGTAAAAGAAAAATTCCAAGGGAGCTAGACTGCGAAAGATGCTCCCAAATCATGTCACACTCAGATGACGAAAGTGTAGACAAGATGTTGACGCCGTCTTGACATGAGAGAGACGTTCTCTAAAGACAAATATGCACTTCAAAGACTAAAGACGCTCTTTGGACGAGAAGGGACAGGATCGGCGGCAAACCTGCAGTGATCACCAATGTTAGACCCTTCGCATATTCTAAGCCAAAAACAAGCCTTTTTTGGTCCCCAATCCTACCTACGTTACAACCCTGAAAAGCCTTTTCTGATTAAGGCACTTGGATTGACATAGGGTTTAATGTCTAAGCTTAGCTCGAAGAAGTTCGAGCAAGATTATTTCTTTCTCATTTCGCAGGTTTCTTGACTTGTAAACCTGGAGCAGACGTTGAAGACTTCTCTTCGAAAGCCTTGACTTGCACGCAAGTCCCCCTTTGAAAACCGTTGACCAAGCCCAACATTACGGTCCCTTGGAAGTCCTCCTGATCGATCGAGGTGTATTCACTGCGAATGATCCTGAACCCTAGGCGCAGGTTTGATAGGAAGTTCGAGTGCATTCTTGGTAAAAAAAAAAAAAATTACCTCAAAACGGTGAGAAGTCCTCTTTGATGAGAATACTCCGTTGGACATTTTAACCAAACTCTTTTGGTAATTTCAGATTGTTTGATTCAAACTTTCCCCGCAAGGAACTTTTGATCACTCCCGTATGTTGCAAGGTGTTTTGGATAACCTCCAACCTCATAATACATTCATTGAAATTTTTTCATGACTATGATATAAGTCATAAAGTGCTGTCAGTTTGACATCACATATCACTTAAAGACCATTGATGTGCCTTTGGTAAGAAAATTTTCAGGTTGGAGCTTTTGCAAGATTCTTGATGACTTCAGCTCCCATAATGGCTTGCAGCACTCTTGGTAAGAAACAATTTACATGTCTAAACTTCTGCAGAATTCCTGGCAATCCCAGATCTCAGAATAACACAACCTCTCTTGGTAAGAAAGAGTTTACATGTTCAAGCTTCTGTAGGACCCCTGGTATCCCCAGACCTCAGAATGCTACTTCTTTTGTGAAGAATATATTCCAAGTTTAAACTTCTGCAGGACCCCTGGTAACCCCAGGTCTCAGAGTGACACATTTCTCTAAGAAGGAGAGTTTATATGCCTAAGCTTCTGACAGATTCTTGGTAACCTCAGATTCTAGAATGCTACTGTTCTTGGTTAAACTTCTATAGGAATCATGATAGCCCCAGATTCTAGAAGGATGCCTTGCTCTGTGAAAAAGAGCTTTCAAGTTTATTTTCCTGCAAGATCCCTGGTAATTCCATATCTTAGGAAAACATATTCTTATGAACAATTTTGCAGGTTTGATCTTTCTGCAGGATACCTGGAGCTCCCAGATCCCAGAATGTCACCCTTAATGTCAAAAGGACAATCACCGAAATCATCCCTCTGTGAGATTTCAAATTTATAGGATACCTGGAGCTCCCAGGTCCCAGAATGTCACCTTCAATGTCGAAAGGACAACATTCAAGATAGTCTTTCTGCGAGATCTCAGGTAGCCCCTAGATCCCAGAAAAATCTTATCAAAGTTTTTGCAGGTTTAAGTTTTCTGCAGGATACTTGGAATCCCCAAATCCCAGAATAACGCCTCACGTGTCGAAAGGACAATTTTCAAAATCAGCTTTCTGTGAGGTTCTAGGTAACCCCTAAACCCAGAATAGCCCATTTGGTAAAGCCTCAAGGTCAGGCACACCTCATTTGTATAAATCCTAGTTAATTCATTAGAATATAGGATCAAAATGTTCGACAATCCCTAAGAGACTGGGTGCGTCATCCATAGGTTCCTAGCAGAGAGGAGTCCTATTCTCGGCCTGATCCCCCTGAAGGATCAAAATGTTCGACAATCCCTAAGAGACTGGGTGCGTCATCCATAGGTTCCTAGCAGAAAGGAGTCCTATTCATGGTCTGATCCACCATACGGATCGAAACCCCTGACAATCCCTAAGAGACTGGGTGCGTCATCCATAGGTTCCTAGCAGAAAGGAGTCCTATTCATGGTCTGATCCACCATACGGATCAAAACCCCTGACAATCCCTAAGAGGCTGGGTGCGTCATCCATAGGTTCCTAACAGAAAGGAGTCCTATTCAGGGTCCGATCCACCATACGGATCAAAACCCCGACAATCCCTAAGAGACTGGGTGCGTCATTCACAGGTTCCTGTCAAGTATAGGAATCTCATTCTGGTACGGCCTACCATACAGGCTAGAGTTTAACCGCCCTAGGATACTCAAAAGACGAGTCCCTAGGTATTCACTAGAACCCGCTATACACCGCGCAGGCCACACGAGCATCAGGCAGGCGATCAACAGGTAAGTAACAGGTGGGTCTCTCTACTTTCTCTCTCACGTCAGCAAAAGAATGAAGAGCAAAGCCTTTACCAGTGGGACAAGAAAGATTGAGTGTCAAGATTCGTTTTTCTTTTCCCCAGTCGAGTCGGTCTAGACTCAGGTGTCACCTGTCTTTGAGCGAAACCTCTCACGAGATTCCTCTCAAAGAGGGGCAGCTGTTGACACCTGATTTTTTGACCAGGTCTTTTTCAGTTTTATTTTCGAAAAAATCACAAAAAAATATATAAAAAGTCAAAAAATTACAAAATCAACTTTGGTGGCCTTGGCCAAGCCCAAGGAACCATTCTTGACCAAAAAATAATTTTTCACATTTTTCATATTTTTTAGTATTTTTGGAAAATAGAAAAATACTTAAAAAATCAAGAAAAATAGCATTTGAGGTCACAAAAATATGGAAAAAGATCCAATATTTTTCCTTTTAATCCCTTTTATTTTTGACCTCTCAAAAAAATCAAAATCAGATTCAATTTTAGGTGTTCCTTAATAACCCGTACTATTGAATCTGAAGAAAAAATAACAATTGAGTCTTTTAATTTGCAATTTTGGCATTTTTTAAGATCTTGACATTCAATCTAACTATCCCCTATTTCAATTTAGCCCAATTGTTTGTGCAATTTGCTCAATTGCACGGATTTGACAAAATCACATATTAAAATTGCATTTTAGTCCTTGAAATTGAGCATAATTGAAATTACTTTCAATTCAAGGGCTATCATTGTAAATTGAACATGCTACCCAATGGATTTCACCATTTTAAATCGATTGGCATAGGTGGTTTAACTCAATTTGATCATTTGCACCCTCAATTACACAATCCCCAATTTCCAATCAAATGAGAATTTGGGGATTTTGTAGAAATTGATGAAAACTTTTGGGCAAAACCACATTTTTAGATAGAATTCATGCCCTAGATTCGATTATGAGGTTCAATTGCAAAATTTTCCCATTAATTTGGGTTTAATTTGAAAAATGGTAAGTCGGAACCGGTTCAGACCGGTCAGACCGCCGGTCCAACCGGTCGAACCGGTCCAGAACAGTGTCATCTTCTTCCCCGAGAGTCTGCGCAAATGAACAGTGAAAAGCCGAGCTTTGACAGCTAAATTGACAGACCAATCGACCGCAATCGGAGACACACTGGTGGGGGTTTAAAGCTTCAGATCGTCCCCCGTTGATTGACACCAAGATCACGACCAACGGTTGCCTGAGGAGGGAGTAATTGGATGATCAAGGTCGCCGGACCTGCAAAAGTCAACAAAAGCAAAAAACAGCTCAAATCCTTGCCAAATTCGTGCGAAATAAAGCTGGCCGCAGAACCAAATGGGATTAAACGGAATGCCCATCCTCCCCGACGTCGTTCTGACCTATTTGCACGTGACTATACGTGCCAAATGGAGTTGGTTGAAGCTCCACCGTTCGGCGCCAAAATTCCCAGGAGCTATATAAGCTCGTGATCGCTTTCAGTTGAAAAGGAGGTTGATTCAGTTGCAGAGGGGCGAAACTGAATCGAGAGAGAGAAAGAAAACGAGAGAGAGAGCTCGTTCTCCGACCCTCCGTCGTCGAGAATTTGAGTTCGACTGCAAAGCGCTGGTTAGGCCGTCTCCGGCCAAACCAAAGCTAAAGAAGACCGTCAGAAGTTCGCTTTGAGTGCCAGGAAGCGATCGCCATCAACTGCGCAGCCCAAAATCGCCAGAACAGGTAATCCCGAACTTCGAGCTCAAGCTCAGGTCTTCAATGGCGGACTTTGATTTCGGCTTCAATCTTTGCAATTCATGTGTGCTTTTCATCCCTTAGACATTACTGACCATGCTCGCATCTCCATTTTGCATCGATTTTGCTCGCATACCCCGAATTGAGTCCTCCGATTTAGCCTCCATAGCCGATTCTTGCCCAGCCAAATCTGGGCCGAGCGAGCTCGATCGGAGCTCGAGGTAAGTCTCCTAAACATTGAATGATGCTTCCCTGTTAATGAGTTAGTTCATTACGCCATGAATCGAGCGATTTGAGTGTATGTGTACGTACTGGTTCATGTTCGATCGTGCTTGGCCCCGTGAATGGATTCGCGTAATCTTGAGATATGTTAGAATAGATGCGATTGCGAGTCGATTGCCGTTAGTTTCATGAGGTTTCATCAAGAGTTCATCGTCAGATCATCGTCGGAGAGCCACAGCCGTCCATTCTGCCGGAGTCGCGAGGTTGAAGACGAAGCTGACATGGCGCGGTCAACTGGTCAAAGTCCTAGTTGGCATTCGGCCATTGGTCCACGTGGTGTCGAGTCAGCACGGCCGTTGGGTCTGTTATTCAAATAAAAAGGATCGGACGGCTCAAATAAATCGAACCTAAATTCTAGCGACCGTCCGATTAGTGATTAGGTTTATCCGAAAATGTTTTAAAATCAGAAAATCAAAATAAGCTGAAACGGTGTCGTGTAGGTTAGTGTTCGTGCGACGTCGTTTAGGTTAGTGAGAACCGACGGTCCAGATCGAGTCTCAATTTCTAATCGTGGCCGTAGGACTTAGTAAGTTGATCGAACGGATTAGGTTAAGTCTTCGTTCAATCTGGACCGCAAACTTTAGTAATTAGATCCAACGGGTATAGATCAATTACGTGGTTCGATGGAGACCGTCGGATTAAGTCCGAAAATCCAAAAATAAAAAAAGGAATGAGACGGCACCGTTTCGGCGCGAGGCCGGATCCGGGCCAACCCGATCGCCGGGGGTGTGGGCCGGGTCACCCGACCCGGCCCGAATAATATTTTTTTTTTTAAAAATAATAATAAATAAAATTCCGAAAATGATTTTAAAAAAAAAATAAAAAAATCAAAAAAATCTTAGAAAATCCAAAAAAATGCTAGAAAATTTCAGAAAATTCCAAAAAAATGTGGAAAAATTGTGGAAAAATCCTAGACACCTAGAAATCCCCAAAAATCGAGGGTTGACCACAGACAACTGGTCAACCCTATTTTTGGGGTTTCTTATCCGTTCTTCCAAGACTTGACGACATTACCCTTTAGGGGTAAGTCGCCTTTGCTGTGTATGCAAGATAAGGCCGATAATGCCAAGGTGAGAATTATGGTCAATTAGACGACCAATTCTTAGGTTTGAGTTTTCGAGTCCCGCCTCTTTTCTCAAAATGACGATTTTGCCCTTTTGTGGGAAAATCGTCCTTCTTGTCTCAATCGAGTTCTGAAAATTGCTTGAAGTTAGGGTTTGGGTCAGGTGGACGACCAACCCTAATATTTGAGATTTTCAGTTCTCATCATTGTCCAAAATGACGACTTTACCCCTCCAAGGGTAAAATCACTCGAAAATTCCAGAAAAATCCTGGAAATTCCCGAAAAATAGGAAATGGATTGGATTGATGGCCAATCCTATTTCTATTGTCTTCTGATTTCCCAATTCGTCTAAAATGACAGATTTACCCTTTAAAGGGTAAATTTCCCCGAATCATTCAAAATTACGATTCTGCCCCTCATGGGCAAATCATGCCAAAATCATTCCTAAGCCTTGATTGATACTTCTCTAGGCTAATAGGGCCTCATTAGGAATATCACGCTGATTTCATGTGCTTTATCCGCACGTACTGGATCCTTGATTTGCGCACTTATTCCTATTGATTGTGATTGGTAGGGTAGTAATTCCCATCTGCATGAACTCCTAGATTTAGGATCTGTACCCCACTCATCTGTACGAAATCCTAGAATCAGATAAACCATTCAGCTTAGGTACCGAAATGGCGTCAACTTTGACAGTTGGCGTAACTAAGTCCCCGAACACACTTCTCTGGTTTCCGCAGAATCGAATAGATCACTCCCAACTATTCGATAGGGTCTTCCGATCGTACCCTCCACGAAACGATTGGTGGCGACTCCTTGGCATGTACACTCATCACATGTCACTAGACCACACTGAAGGTCGACCACGTATATTCAGCAGTTGCGATTTGGGTAATGGACCTTGGGAGAGGCCCGCGTCCGATCAAGCCAGCGATCGGGCGACCCATTAGCCCGCTCCCGCCTCCGAGCCGCGAGAGGGTCGCGACACTCACAGTTTAAGCTCGAGCCCTCGACAATGGCGGTTGGAGGGTGAGCTCTCAATCGCTTTCTCTCTCTCTCTCTCTCTCTCTCTCTCTCGACTCAGTTTCTTCTTCTTCAACTGAATTCACTAACTGCTTGCTTCGCGAAGGGCCATCGGCGTATATCCTTCTTTGATATTTTGGCGCCAAACGGGGGGTTGGGATAGGTGACCTCCGCACGTGAAAACACGTGCGAAATGGTCACCTACGACCGGCAATCGACGGTCATCAAATGGCAATTCTGTTCGAGACCTCTGGTGATCGCATTTGGCACGAATTTGGACGAATTTCATATGAGCTTTGTCATTGTTGACTTTTGCAGGTACCGGGGCCTTGACCGGCCGATTACTCCTCGCTCGGGCGGCCATTGATCATCATTCCGGTCCCAATCGATGGGGAATGGTCTAAGGAACCAAACGCCCAACAATGCTTCTCCAATTATAGTCGATTGGTCGGTCAATTTTGTTGTTGAAATTCGACTTCGTACTGTTCATTTGCGTGAAGGCTTAGTGGAGAAGATGACACTATAGCGGACCGGTCCGACCGGTCCGACCTGTCTGAACTGGTTCCGAATTGGGATTTTCAAAATTAACCCAAATTGGTGGGGAATTTTTGCAATTAAACCTCAGAATCGACTTTAGGGCATGCATTTTATCTAAAAATATTATTTTTCCCAAAAGGTCATATCAATTTCAACAAAAACCCCAAATTTTCATTTAATTGTGAATTAGGGAATTGTGCAATTGAAGGTTCAATTGGTCAAATTGGGCCAAATTACCTATGCCAATCGATTCAAAATGGTGAAATCCATTGGGCTGTATGTTTAATTTGCAATGGTAGCCCCTGAATTGAAAGTAATTTCAAATATGCCCAATTTCAAGGACTAAAATGCAATTAAGTATGCAATTTTGCCAAATTAGTGCAATTGATCAATTTGTGCAAATAATTGGGCTAAATTGTAATAAGGTACAGTTAGATTGAATGTCAAGATCCTAGAAAATGCCAAAATTTCAAATTAAAAGACTCAATCGACATTTTTTTACCAAATTCAATCATACATGTTACAAAGGAACATGTAAAATTGAATCTTATTTGGACTTTTTGTGAGGTCAGAAAGACAAAGGATTTAAAATAAAAATATTGGCTATTTTTCCATATTTTTTTGACCTCAAATGCTATTTTTCTTGATTTTTCTAGTATTTTCCTAATTTCTGAAAATATTAAAAAATGAAAAAAATGAAAAATTATTTTTTGGTCAAAAATGGTTCCTTAGGCTTAGCCAAGGCCACCAAAGTTGATTTTGTAATTTTTTGACTTTTTATGGATTTTTCATGAATTTTCTAAGAAATAACCAAAAAAGGCTGATCCAAAATTAGGTGTCAACAAAGCCTCCCTAAGACTTGTACCTATGTGTTGTTCGGTTAGTAAATGAAGTTTAGTGCGATTTTGGGAAGAAATCCATGGCTAACTTGTAGTGTTCATGTTCGGACCTCGCCGGACAGATTTGAACCACGGACTCCGTCGCCTCTTTGACCGGCTTGTCTAGACTCATTAGCTTGGTAAGTTACTTCTAAACCTTTATTATGACCTTAGATTATTGAAGGACCAAGTGGGAGATGGTTTTGGAGTGATTTGTGGACTTTTCTAGGTGAAACCTCAAGATGCCCGAATTTGTGATTTTAGGGACTAAATGTGGAAATGGTTTATGGCGCTTGAAATGTTGAGATCATGGTTGAAGTTAGGCTAGGGGATGTTTCCATGAGTGAACCGAATGCCTTAATGTGCTATTGAGTTTGCCATTGCTTATTTGAACTTGATTGAATGAATGAAACCTCTTGATTGTACCTATATGCATTCGGCCATGGCATGAATTGGTAATACTTGCATGACAATGATCTAATGGCTCCCATGATATTACTGGCCGTGAATCAAGATGTGTTAATCAAGTGATGAAATTGATATTACGATTAGTGAGGTTCGGCTACGAGTACCAATTAGTGCATTTGATGCTTAAATTGACGAGTCCTTCCTAATGCTCGAGAAATGACTGAGTTGTGATGATAATGGATGATGATTTCCTAAATCGAATTATACTCGATCATGAAGTTTTATAATGATGCCGCCTTTAGTAAGTAATGTGATGTGGTTCCATTGTGTGGAATGGGGAATTTAGTGGCCGTATGGCATTCTTGATTGACGAAATGCACAATTGAATTTATTTAGCTATAATTAGTTGAATTATGAGCTTATGTGCATTTGGTACCTTGATGCGTTAGACGCGAGGTTTAAATGTATCCTGAGGTGTTAGCCGCGGGATTGACTTGAGGCGTACTAACGCAAGTCTTAATTATGGCATTAGGAATCTGAGGCGTGTTAACGCGGATTCATTGATTAATTAAGCCTGAGGCGTCGATACGCGGGCCTAGCCATGGGAAATGCAATCGTAATAGTATAAGTGCTATCCTCTATGACTTGAGTGATTAAGTGCCGAAGTACGAAGTTTAGTCTAGAATCGAGAATCTTACTAAGAATCTGCCTTAATTGAATTGTTATGTGCCATTTTCCTTGTTCTCAATAATTGGTCATTGCATGTGTTAGGTAGTGTCTGGAGATACTAAGTGCCTGGTTTAGGTTTAGGATTAGCTTATTGAGATTTATCTCACCCCGTCGTGGGACCAAACTTTTCAGACCATAAGCCATGATCATGCGGCCGCCACTTTTTGGGAGTGCCCGTACTTACCGAGGAGTATGTCACTGAGTACCCGGTGGGATAGGATAAGGTTTTTATTTGGAAGCATAGCACAGTCTGAGTGGATACAGGGACAGACCATTGGAGGCCCGATAGGTATGCAGCTTGGTTTTATCGGGATGGCGACACTACTTTTGGACCTCTGAGGACCTTCGACGTGCCTTGGGATGTGATAGGCGAGCAGGACCCGATGAACATCTACCCTCTAGATTTCGAGATTTCTTATCGGGAGACCGACCCCGAGCTTGAGGTGCACCTTTCGGCAACACAGTCCCAGAACCCAGTCGCAGACGGTGAGGTCATCGAGCCCTCTGACGCCGATGACGATCCTATGGATATCGCCGAGTCCGAGCCGGAGCCTGGAGATGCCGAGGACGAGCCCTTGGAGCTGGAGTCCGATCCTGAAGAGGGTGATATTCCTGTGCACCCTGAGTCAGATCTAGAAGAGGAAGTCCCAGTGGGTTCAGAGCCTGATGATCCAGTGGAGTATGATCCCGTGGCTGATGAGGACTATTCTGGCGACAGTAAGCCTGACCCGTAGACAACTTAATAGTCCCTGACTTTTTGGAGCGTCCCTTAGGACAGTGACACATGACCTAGCTAGATGACCCTTTTTGATTAGGCTGACCACCTTTCCTCTAATCCCAGTTATGTATGTCAGTTTATGCTTATCTTGTAAAACTGAATCCGTCTCGTGTTATGTACAAGTGTTATTTTCCTAAAGTCATCTTTCGATTACTTATGGCATGAAATTGTGTATGTCGCTTCCGCATGAGCATTTGTATTTACTTGCCTATCGCTTGTCGTTCGATCCTAGGTATGCTTAAGTTAAGGACGACGTATGGATGATGTTAGCGCGCTCGTAGGACGCGGGGCGTGACAAGACATGACTTTGAACTAAATCTATACGAAATGCAATATGTAATTTTCGAAAGAAATGATAATGCACCGATATGCAATGAATGACATGAGATAAAAAAAAATGCAATGAATGAGCAGATTCTTATCTTATTATTTTTTATTTTTCGGCAATGAGATATGCATGATATAACTTAAAGAATATGCTAGAAAATTTTAAAAATGTGGAATGCAATGGATGATACACGAAAATATGCCACAAATATGCTCTAAAATATGAGATATGCATGAGATATGCTAAAGATATGCTATCCTAATCTGCGTGAAATATGCTGTGTGAGAAGATATGCATAGATGTGATTTTTTGTCCTTTTTTTAAAAACTTTCGGCCAGTGAGGATATTCTAAAGATTTTATTATCTCGATTTGCAAGCTCAAAGTTTAATAAGATTCTAAAAGATCATATCTTACTAAAATTTTCAGGAATTTTCAGAATATGGCAGGTCAAATCCAGATTGTAATCTATCACCAATATTCTCAGCAAGATAAGGAAAGAATCACGGCCAACATCCCCTTTTCATTTTTTTTATTTAAAAAAATAAGCATTCCGCATTTGACATCGACTTTCTGAAAATAGTGAATCGGACCTAAGTGGCGATAGGTTAGATTGACTAAATCCAAAATTCCATGAAAAAAAATTAGGTTTTGAAGTTTAGATAAAAAAAAATGATATCTTGAATTTCCGAAAAAAAAAAAGGTTTGCATTTTGCTTAGATTACGGCATCACAAACATGCAAAATTGCTTTATTTCGAATAAAAATTAGCAAGCCAGTGGTACGAAAACAACGAGTAAAACAGCAGCAAAACATTCCACGAACATGCATGAATTAATTCTCAAAGCGTAAGATCATTACCTTAATTCTCAAGGCGAACAACGGGGCTGGTTCAATACGCGCAGGCTCTGATACCACATGTAGGCTGCGTATTTAATCTGTATGTAGCGACTCAAGATACACACGTACAGATATACAAATCCATGTTCCATCCATAGAGTCAAAGAATTAACGCACCTTGTTTTGGATTCATCGTTCTTGATGCGGAATTGCGAGAATCCAACGCTTAAGAGCTTCTCCTCTATGAACCCTCTTGATCACTGGCTTCAATGAGACGGCCCCTCACTGTCGTTTCTGACGATTTCTATATGTGAGGTTATGTGGACATTAGGGTTTAGAGGAGGGATGTTGACACCTGATTTTTGACCATTTATTATTGTGATTTTTATTCTTTAAAATTAATTAAAAATATAAAAAAAAAGGTCATAAAATCACAAAATCAACTTTGGAAGCCTTGGCCTAGCCTCGGGGACCAATTTTGAACAAAAAATATTTTTTGGTATTTTATAATATTTTTCGAATTTATTTAATTATAACAATACCCAAAAAATCATAAAAATACCATTCGTGGTCAGAAAAATACACAAAAATATTTAATAATTTTGTTTTAATTTCCTCTTCAAGTGTGTCACTTTAAATCTTGAAAATTCGGCTCGGGTCACTATGTTCCTTCACAAACATAAACCCGAATCGAGCATAAAAAATGCCAATCAAGTCTTTTAATTTGTAGATTCTATAATCTTGACGTCTACCACCGTATGCAATAAACTCCCATTGTTTCTCTTCTTCGTGAGGGGACTAGAATGATTTAAAAAAATGAAAAGAGGAGGGAGTGGAAGACAGATCCATGGAGCAAAGGTGGGGGAGCGGCGCCTCAACCAAAAAAAAAACAAGAGTATAACATAAAAAAAAGGGGGTTCTCTGGTCCATGATCTCTCAAGAAGAGCCGCACGATGGAGCAGGAGAGAGCCCCAAGAAAAGATGCATGTTCGGGTTGTTCAGGAAGGAGCCACTCCTTTTCTTTTGCTTTTTTTTTATTAATTCCACTCTCCCTTGTCCCTTCTCAATGCTCTCTCCTTTATCGGCGACGGCGCCTCTCCTTTCTTTGTGATATATTATGCTTCCCTTTTTTTTTTTTTTAGGAAATTCCTTGGAGGACCTCAGTGGGAAATAATGCAGCAGGATGGCTATCGAACCCAGAGACTACATCAACAGCGCCATAAGCGACAGTTAGGGGGATGCTTGATCCATCTCTAGCTGGTTTTGACCACAACTTTCCCAGAGACAAGATCCAATTGGTTTTTTCTAAAACCACTTTGCAAGTTCAGCTTCGTTGGCATCCAATCTCTGCACAAGGAAGCTGGACCAATGCGACTTGCGCCTGCATGAACACTTAGTTAGGAAAATCACTCGCGTTAGGTACCGAAAGGGCGTTGGTAATGACACCGACGTAACCAAGTCCCCGAACCCAAAATCTCTGGTTCCGCAGAACTGATCGACCTCTCTCAATCGGTCAGTAAGGTTTCCGGTCTACCCTCCAAGAAAGACCGGTGGCGACTCCAAATGCATGCACAATTTGCACATGCCACCACGACCACACTGAAGGTCGAAAGCGATCGACTCTTATCGTCGAAGAATACTCCCGCCGCGATTTGGTATGGGCCTGGGAGGGCCCGCGCCGATCCAAGGCCCGCGATCGGTAATCCATTAGCCGCGTCCGCCTTCCGGACGGGTCGCGACAGCTGGCGACTCCGCTGGGGAACTTGCTCTAGAACATATAATTCTAGACCTCATGTGGACTTAGGCCGTAATTAAAACGCTGAGTGATTTTTCTAACCATGCAGGCGCTTTCAAAGGTGAGGTAAGTCTGCTTATGATAGATGTTATATGTTTTTGCAGATTGGAGTAATAAGGGGGGTAGTCTGTGATTAACTTTGTTTTATGCAGGTTGGGCGTAGGAATGTATGTTGTGTGGATGATTTGAAGTGCTGATTGATAAACTGTTGTGCATTACTTGCATTGTGATGATCACGACACATGGACACACACAACCGCGCCTAAAACCCCAGGCGCCGCCTTTAGGAACACAATAGAAGGAATTGAAAATGGAATCTCCGTGAGGAAAAACACGGGGTAATCCACTTTTCAATTCCGCTCGCTTCGAACTATGGATCGAGTCCCAATGCAACGATAGCTGTGCAATGGAATCGGCTCTTTCTAGAACTCGAGGTGGGAACCTTAACCTTAGGTGCCAAACCCTCTGATTTTTAGAAGTTTACCATCACTTGTCTCATGCGCATGTCTTTGGGCGGTTGGTACACCTAAAACCGCACATAAGTCGATGAGTTTGGTTGGTAAGACTTTCTATCCCTCAAATCTATTACAGTTCATATAAATATAGGCATTTCATTCATTGCATTCTGGTGATTAGATTAAATGCCATTTCAAGGATAGATATGTGTGTTTTTCCCAAACGTCCTTGATAGAAGACGAGGAGGATGATATCCCATGGCGAACACCGAGTGAGCAACAAAGGAGCCTACTATGGACATTATTGAGATATCGTCCAATGAAGATGACGAGTTGGGGCAAGTGATCCGGAAGTCACAGATCGAGCTTGGGGCATCCTTGAACGTTAGGATCACATTCCTTTGTTTTATTTTCCATTACTAATCCTCTTGTATAGGGTTTATTTTTATCGAAGTTTTCTCTATCTCACCCCTTAGAGTGATTGTATTAGGGATCTATTGGTGTATACATTCAGATGGAGCTTGGTTGTATTTCTTTTGACGGGTCATGGGAATGTGATAGTGGCATTTTCTCTAATCATCCGAATACTCCCAAGTCAAGTTTATAATTCCTTTAGAGGAAATTAAAATTGGAAGTCTTGCACGACCTTTTGGTCGTATAGGGTAATCCAACCCCAATTTCGCTAGAAGGAATTATACACTTGAATCGGTTCATGCATGTGTTACGCCACTGGTAATCCACGATAATTGATCAAGAGTACCGGCATTGTTTCGAATTTAATGACGAGATAGATGTCCAAATTGCCCTCGTTCTTAACAAAACGGCTTTGATTTGGATGCCGTATCTTCAATTAAATTTAAAACACGTCGTTGGTCAAAAGCGATTATCGTGAATTACATTCCTTTCAATAGTATGCTTTCCTTCGAGGAATATTGATAAAAACTTTTCGCACAAGATTATCCTTGTAAAAGTTTTTGTCTTTATTAATCACGAGCAAGCATAAGATTGAAAGGGGTTTATACTTTCTTTTTCAAATTATTCCTTCTGATTCGGTCGTTTCATTTGCAGGTAAAAAAATAGGTAATAGAGAGAAATCTTTTCCTGGATAAGTCTGAGGCTATTCTTTCATCTGATCATGAGCGAGTTAGAAAATCAGAACACATCTACTCGACTTATTATGGATCAGCTCATCCAAGTCTAAGATGTCCGGATGCTCGAAGAAATGGATCATATAAAAGCTAAAACAAACACGGGGGCTTTCATTCATTCTTGCCCAAACCAGATCATACAATTCATTGGGGTGGAAAAGTAAAGCAGAAGTGAGCCCTAATCAACGACACAAAGGAGCCCAGCTGGCCCTCCAGGTTATGGATGCTTTGTTTATACGCACCACTCCGCGTATCATGGTCCGCAAGCCTGAGGTGAAGGCGTTTGCGTTCATCATTGACTGCAACAACCTGAGTCTCGTGATCTTCGGCGACTGCTTCCAAGTCCCGAACAAGTCCATTCTCACGAGTTATATCCTCATTTATGCCGTTGAGCCTTTCTTCCAGCCACTCGCTTCGGTTCCTTAGCAGGGCGTTACGTCGATCGCGCTCATAGGTAGCCAGAGATAGGGCTAAGTCCTCCACCAGATTCCTCCTCTCGCGTAGCAATGTCGAAACCCGCTCTTTGGCGAACTCAACAGCCTTTTTGTGACTATCGATCAGGTAGTCAGCCAACGCTAGGCGGTCGGACTGATCCTCATAACCGGCTCGCAGGACACGAGCCACGGTAAGTCCTCGGTGAGCAGCGCGGTAGACCTCCAAAGAGTTTGTAAAGAGCGTTGGAAAAATTCTGTATTCCCTCCCCAGCGCAGTACCCTCGAGGGAGGTGATGTTCAGGTCCCCGAACATGGCTCGGATTTCATCCTCGGTTTCGGGATGATCAGCTATGTGAGCGTAGCCTCGACCCAAGAGGTTATAGAACTCTTCCCATCGAGCCAAAGCTTCGGCTGGGAAAGTGGGAACATGGGAAGAGGCCATTTTCGACGGAGAGGTGTGTAATGGAGCGATTTGAAGATGGAAGCAAATTATATGAGAGCGTTAATCCCCCAAACACCAACTCCGCATTTTATAGCGTCTCGAGAGTGGAGAAAAGTTGCAGCAATAATGCTTGTGGAGCCGGGTTAATTAATGTAAAGCGAGGGCTGCTCCGCCCGTGAATCATCAGACATGTCCTGGTCCGCAATTTCAGGCCTGACAAATTCGGTCTCGCCATTATTAAAGCTGGGAGGGAGGTGAGCGCAACTATCGAAGAAGCCGCGAAAGGATTGTGTTGTTCCATCACGCATAAAGCTGGGCGGCGAGTGAACAGCTCGACCACTTAAAAAGAGAAGACAGTGTTGAACAGGCATGACTATTAAGGAAAAGTGAAAGGCGAGCGCAACTATCGAAGAAGCCGCGAAAGGGTTGTGTTGTTCCATCACGCATAAAGCTGGGCGGCGAGTGAACAGCTCTACCACTTAAAAAGAGAAGACAGTGCTGAACAGGCATGACTATCGAGGAAAAGTGAAAGGCGAGCGCTACTATCGAAGAAGCCGCGGAAGGATTTGGTTACCCCTTCGTGTCGGAAAGCTGAGCAAGAGGCAAACAGTTCTGTCGTTTCAAAAACAGAACGCTGAACAGACCTAGCTTTCGAGGAAAAGGAGGCAACAAATCGAAAGAGCGAGTATACAAAAGAGAACAGAGAACCCCGAGTGACGAGTTCATTGAAAGACCTCAAATTCTCTAGAATCAAATTCGACATCAAAGCCATGGAACTCAACATTGCCCGTGACGAACATCAAGATCGCAGTGGTGACGACGGCAGTGGCCACGACACTCAACCCCGGAAAAGAAAAAGTCGCCAGCGCTACGCTCGGAAAGAAATCCAGGAGCTTGAAGCTTTCTTCGATGAATGCCCTTGCCCAAGCGAGGAACAAAAGATTGAATTGGGCCGGAAGCTGGGAATGAATCCTATGAGAATCCATTTTTGGTTTCAGAATAGACGTTTCAGACTAGGTGTCCAACACAGGCGTAAGGAGATCACGGCCCTAAAAGAGCAGAACCAAAACCTTCAAATGGAAAACATGTGGTATGAGAAAATCCTCAGTACTATTACCTGCCCTGACTGCGGTGGCCCTACCTCCCTCAGTAAATTGTTCCCCGGTAAGCCTTCTACGAAGATGGAAGGTGCTCATTTATCCCCCTGCTCCCTTGAGCCATCTCCGGTACAATCAGATCCTGCTAATGGCGCGCATGAGCAGATCGATCCTACAGAAATTATACCAGTGTCTTCGGAGGAAGAAGATACGTGTCGTTATGATCGGAGTCACCTCATCGAAGCCCATGAATCTCCTCCACAACAGCTTCCGGTAAGATCAGATACGGTTCAAGAGGAGTTAGAGGTTAGTCGGCAGGCTATCAACGCCACTCTGGATGACGAGAAGAAGAAATTCACTTGGCCCCCGGAGCTTCATCTCAAGTTCTTGGACGCAGTTCGACAGATAGGACTCGACTTCATAGGTCCGACAAGCATACTTAGGGTCATGAACGTACCGGGACTTACCAAGCAATTAGTCGCGAATCACCTTGGTTGCTACAGAAGGGCGTTAGGACAGCGTTATGCAGAACTGAATCCGAGCAATAGACTCGGCTGCGAACCCAGCACCCTTATGACAAATGAGGCCCGGTCGAATCTGGACGACTATTGGGGATTTGATCAGGATATCCTCGCGAGTCATTTCAATATTCCTCAAGAACACGCATCACAAGTGCAACGAGTAAGCACTCCTCCGTCCGAGCAGCAGCTAGTCAGTGTTCATCCTGTCGCAGATCAGCCCACCACGCCCAGTGCTCAAGGGTTTGCCCAATCAGAGCATGTGGCTTCAGATGATCTAATGGGAGAATGCTTGGAGCATTCTTATTTCCCTAATCCCCAAGTGGGAGATGCTTGTGGTAGCCAATCGATCAAATCTCCTCTTATAATCCCAGACAAAGATGGAGGTTCCAGTTCGAAGAACCCGTCGGGCGATGCAGCTCAACCTACACATCAATCGTTCGAGGGGTCGGGTGATTTCTTCGATGAAGGACTTGATACCTGGTTCGATCAGTTGGAAGCTATTAAAGGTTGGCAACCATGATCTGCAGTTGGTAATGGCACACCTAAGCTGAGGCCAGATTGGTTAGTCATTGGACATGCCCAAAGAAAGAAGGGGATGTACGCGAGAAGGATGTATCTCCTATTGTAAAGTTCTCATCGGTGCATGCGTTTGTTTCTTCAATAGCCAGAGTTGATTTTGCATAATGTTTTTTTCGCGAACGTCATCTCGTGTGTATACGGTAATTCCTTGTTATTAAGTTCAAGGTAAAATCAGCCCCGACGCGTGAAGGCAGAATTGATAGCATGAGTTACTAGCAGAATGTGATCGAGCTCGAAAGTGAAAGATTACTAGCGGCCCCAAACGCAATGACCACAAAATCAGGGGCAATCTTTAAGTTTCGAGCAACTACAAATCTATTTCTCACGAGGCATTCAAGTCAATCAAATATAAAGCGTCAGGCTGTGAGAATGATGCGTAGTCAATCTGTTGACACAGGCGAAAAAGGAGTCGCGTAGATCCGAAAGCAAAAACCTTTCTTGGCTAGTCAACAATGCAGAATGAAAGAGCATATATAAACAAACTCGCATTTATTTCATTCAGCAGGAAAGTTTACAAGTGGATCACTGAGGGGGAGCAGTAAACCCAAAATGAGTTCTGACAAGCATCACAAAAAAGCTTAACTGACTCTCCATGCTATCCATGCCTTGCTTACAACCCACACTCCGGGAATCGAGGTCTACAAGCTTGAAGAAAAGGAGACGACATTTCTCCTTAAGTTCGTTCACCTTGGTGTCATAGTACTCGAACTCAAGCTCTAAGTCCTGAGCCAGCACCCTCCCGCGAGCTATATCCATGCTCAGGTCTTCAAGCCTTTCCTCCAACCAGGCACACTGGAACCTCAGCACGAAGTTGTGCTGGTCTTGCTCAAAGGCGGTGTCAAAAAGAGCCAGACGCTCCACCAAGTTGTCCCTCTCACGGACCAGCATCGAAACCTGGGCGTGGGCGTATTCAACAGCCCTTTTATGGTTATCGGCCGTCAGCATGGCCAACATCAAGGACTCATCTCGGTCCTGATAACGGGCTCGCACGATACCAGCCAAAGTGACCTCTCGGCTAGCAACTTCATAAGCCTGTAGGAAATTGTTGAAGAGAGTTGGGAAGATCACAAACTCCCTTTGCAGTTTCGTACCTTCAATACACACAGTATCCAGGGCCGGAATCAGAGTACGAACTTCAACCGCAGCTTCAGGATGATTGTTTATGTAGCCATAACCTCTACCCAAGAGATGGTAAAATCTCTCCCATTGGGTCGAAGTTTCAGCTAAGGCAGCAGGCACAGAGGAGGAATCCATATGCGATGGAATGACGGAGAGGAGAGTGGGAATGTGAAGAGTGTTTGAGAGGCTGAGTCTGATAAGGCTAAAGTGTTAATCTTCTTGACATCAATCTATCACCTTATAAATGCTCGAGTAAACAGGGAGAAGTGGTAATAATATTTTATGTGCAGTAGAGCCAAGCGGGTTTCGTTAATGCATCCCCGATGAGTCACGAATCCACCACCGTCCTGTGATCTCGGGTTTTACGAAACATAATGGCGCCGAAAGGTGGGCAGGCTTGTTACTCTAGAGACTGGGCCAGGGGGACAAGCGTAGTGCTCGACAAAGCGAAATCAACGCAAGAGATCTTCAGGCTCCGTTCACGTAGAAAAGAGCAAAAAAGGACAAAGTGGGAATTACGAAGCCTTGAGAAGAACGCTCGTCCGGTGGCCATCACAAAAGACGAAGTGGGAATT
The DNA here is from genome assembly GCA_021437785.1 of Rhodomyrtus psidioides. Taxonomy (NCBI): domain Eukaryota; kingdom Viridiplantae; phylum Streptophyta; class Magnoliopsida; order Myrtales; family Myrtaceae; genus Rhodomyrtus; species Rhodomyrtus psidioides. The sequence continues at coordinate 615,256 of JAILYB010000169.1, read as the reverse complement.
ACGAAGCCTTGAGAAGAGCGCTCGTCAGGTAGCCATCACAAAAGGACGAAGTGGGAATCTCGAAACATTGAGAAGAGCGCTCGTCGGGTAGCCATCACCTTTGATCAAAGAACGGTGATCCGGCTCCTTTAACCTTTCAGAATTTGCAGAGAAAGTGAGGATCCAAGGAGGAACAAAGAAAGCTGAGTTAACGGAAAATCAAGCAGGGATATTCCGGTCAAAATGTTCAAGGGATTCTGTCATTTACTGGAAGCGCCAGACTTGGAGGTCTCCGAGCTTGAGCTGCTGGAAGAATTTGAAGATCTCAGGACCGAACCTGACACGAGGGCCATGGAGACCGATCCTTCTAATGATGAAACCCGCGGCTTGGTTAACGAGAACAGTACCCGCGACGGTGATCAGCGTCAGAAAGGGGAATGTCTCCAACGCAACACTTCAGGTCAAGTCCATAAACTCGAATTGTTTTTCAGGGAATACCCCTATCCGGACATGGAACAGAAAATCAAAATGGGCCAGGAGATAGGGTGGGAGCCTCGGAAGGTCAAGTGTTGGTTTGAAAACAAACGAACCCGGCTGAAGCAGCAACACGATCGGCACGAGTTAGCGATTGTGAGGGAGGAAAATGAAAAGCTTCAAATAAAAAACATTCAGTACAAAAAAGCTCTAGGCATCGCTATTTGCCTTGAGTGTGGTAACCCTGTTCCCACGGACGGAGTATTCGCTGAAGGGCCAGATCTGGGGGTTTATAATGCTCATTTGTTGCAATGCCCTTCGCAGCATCTTTCGGAACAGGCGGGTACCGCCGAGGATCTACAAGAGGAAACTAATGCTATAAGGTCAAAGTCTACACCCATTGTGGAAGGGAACATGCGTCATGACAAGTCGGGTCCGCTCAATGATGAACTCACCATCATGACCAGCCGATCTGAGACCACTAAATCCCCTCCAGAGCAACCTCCAACACGACCAGATTCCGAGAAGAGTAACCGCCAAGTTGCTGACACCACTTCGGCTAGCAAGAAAATAAGATTTCGTTGGACCCCGGAGTTTCATAGCAAATTTGTTGATGCGGTTCAACAGTTGGGGATCAGTTTTGCTTGCCCATCGCGCATACTCGAAATCATGAACGTGCCGGGACTGACTAAAAATATGGTCAAGAATCACCTTTGGCGCTACAAGAAACTACTGAGAGATGGACGAGCGTCGCTAGACCAAGATAGAGGCGGTTCAACACGACCAGATTCCGCGAAGAGTAGCCGCCGAGTTGCCAACCCTACTTCGGCTAGCAAGAAAACAAGGTTTTATTGGACCTCGGAGCTTCATAGCAAATTTGTTGATGCAGTTCAACAGTTAGGGATCAGTTTGGCTCGCCCATCGCGCATACTCGAGATCATGAACATGCCGGAACTGGATAGAAATAAAGTCAGGAACCACCTTTGGTGCTACAAAAGACTACTGAGAGATGGACGAGTGGCGCTAGACCAAGATAAAGGCAGTTCAAGTTTAAACGATGAGCATGGCTGTGATCGCAATCCTCATGAAGCAGGAAGCATCCAATCACCTCTTAACACCGATGGAACTGACAATTACACGGTCGATTGTTCAGGCATCAATCAGAGTACTCCCCTGGGTTATCCTAGTACTCCTCAGGAGTATGTACCGCAATTTCAGCAAATCGGGACTCCCCAGTCTGAGCACCGACTGGCCGTTAATGCTAGTCCTACAGCGGATCTAACATTGGCAGGAGATGCACGTACAATCTTGCGAGACGATTACGGAGATTCCGGCTCGAAGAATCAGGTGGTCCATGACGAAAATGGCGAAAAGATTCCTTCTCCAGTAGTCGACAATACTCAACTTGAGTGTCAGTCGCTCGATGGTTCAGACGATCTCCTTGAAAACATCTATTCTTGGTTCGATCGGCTGAATTCCCCCCTGAGTTACCCTGGTACTCCCCAAGAGTATGTACAACAATTTCAACAGGTATGGACTCCCCAATTTGAGCATCAACCGATCGTTAGTGTTATTCCTACGGCGAATCCAGCATTGGGTACAAACCTACTGGACTACGATGAAAATACCAACTCGAGAAGTGAGGTTGTTCATGTCGAAAGTAGTGTGAGGAACCCATCGCCAACGGTTGAGGATGCCCGACTTGGGCGTCAATGGCTTGAAATTTCAAGTGAGTCCCTCAGTGAGCAACTCGGCGTGTGGATCACGCATAAACCGAGGAACCAGGTTGTTCATGCCGAAAATGGGAGAAGTCTGTCACCAGCAATTAAGGATGCTCAACTTGAACGACTCGAGCGGTCGGACGATCTCCTGAATGAGCAACTCAGCCTATGGGTCAAGCATTTTGGAACAAGTGCATCTTCGCAGTCGTGACCGGTACCGGCGACCGGACATCTGGTTCGAAGCTCGTGTGCTAAATCATTAGAAGGCTCAGGAGAGTGAGAGGTGAATACGACGAATGAATGTGTTACGGATCTCGTTGTAAAGTTCCCGCGGGAACATTTTAATTAACGCTGAAAACTAACCGCTCTGAGTGTCAACATTACCCTTTGAACATCTTCGAGCCAAGGGCCATGGATTAATCACTTAATCCGTGGAGCAAATTCCATGAACGATGACTATCACCCGCGGAGCATAATGGGATCTACCCCGTTCAGCACGAAATACGTTTGGTCACGAAGCCTCCCATTTGGTAAAACGATGTATCGTTCCTAAACGATCTCCAACCGAATACCAAAGTAATGTCTCATTTCTTTCCCTTCTCAGGTGATAAACGTGGATAAATCACTCAAGGAGCCATCTGTTCAAATAACAAAACAGACGTTGCCCAACCAGGGGCAGCTGAACCATTGATATTGCAAATATTCCAAGCATGGATAAGCGGATTTGATAGACGTGGTTCATATCAATACGCGACGTCAGAACGGGATGAGAACCAGGAGTAAAGTTGTATCGTCCCAATTTGTCTTCAATTTGGGAATATGAGTTAACACTTGTTATTTATCCTTGATAGGGACTCACCATCAAGGAGGACAGATTTTCACAACCTGTGTGCACTCGTAGGGGCACACGACCAAGGGTAAGATGTATCGTTCTAATTTTTTGAAAAATGCGTGAACGTACAATAACATGTTTCTTCCATATTTTCAGGGATCTCCAGCAGCGGGGGACAGGTAAGTATCCCTTTCCCCGATCCATTGAAGATGTTGAATAAAAACTGAGAAGAAAAGAAAAGCTTTCAGAATCTAATGTCTAGAAAAGACATAGAATTCAAAATTCATTGGCTTTCATGTTTTTAAAACAGGAGGTTGTCTGAACATGAATAAGAACATGCATGGTGCATCATAAAATCCCCTTGACAGGTAAAATTTTTGGAGAAAATGAAAGAGATTTTTTCCAATCAAAAGTTCAAAACTTTCAAAAGGACGTTTTCTCAAAAGACAAGAGGCAAAGCCTAGTCCAAACACGTCCTACACACACTGGAGAGAAGTGGAGCGGATTAGATAGCAAAATCTGGACCTACGGAAGTAGGGATTATTCGCAACAATTACATGGATTGGGATGACAGAGGCATTCGTTTCATATCCCCAAATACTACAGGTGACCATTGACAACCCCTTCGAACGGCGGTTTTCATTCTCAACCCTGTCAAGAACCACCCCCACATTGGGGCAAAATGGAGGTGAGTCCAGCAACATCAGGAGAAAATGGTTAGAAATTTTCTTGCTCGGACTAACATCAATCTTTGTGTGTTGTTTATATGGTAATCCAAATGCCATAGGATGATGAGAAGCATTCATTTCTCTATCCCACACACCATATCCTTTGCATAGCCAAGTTGAGCCTGCAAATTCATTTCATAAACCCATTGGTGATCATTGCAAGTTCCAAAACAAAGGCAAATCACTTCAGGAACGGAGAAGTTCAAGACTTAGGGTTTACGAAGAAACTACTAAGTTGATACTCAAGCGTGCTAAGAGCCAAGTCATATATCTAGCACAATTGCCAAGCATCCCACTTGCGACAAGGGATTAAAGAAATCTCTTTGTGATATATTATGCTTCCATTTTTTTTTTTTTAGGAAATTCCTTGGAGGACCTCAGTGGGCAATAATGCAGCAGGATGGCTATCGAACCCAGAGACTACATCAACAGCGCCATAAGCGACAGTTAGGGGGATGCTTGATCCATCTCTAGCTGGTTTTGACCACAACTTTCCCAGAGACAAGATCCAATTGGTTTTTTCTAAAACCACTTTGCAAGTTCAGCTTCGTTGGCATCCAATCCCTGCACAAGGAAGCTGGACCAATGCGACTTGCGCCTGCATGAACACTTAGCTAGGAAAATCACTCGCGTTAGGTACCGAAAGGGCGTTGGTAATGACACCGACGTAACCAAGTCCCCGAACCCAAAATCTCTGGTTCCGCAGAACTGATCGACCTCTCTCAATCGGTCAGTAAGGTTTCCGGTCTACCCTCCAAGAAAGACCGGTGGCGACTCCAAATGCATGCACAATTTGCACATGCCACCACGACCACACTGAAGGTCGAAAGCGATCGACTCTTATCGTCGAAGAATACTCCCGCCGCGATTTGGTATGGGCCTGGGAGGGCCCGCGCCGATCCAAGGCCCGCGATCGGTAATCCATTAGCCGCGTCCGTCTTCCGGACGGGTCGCGACAAGGGACTTAAGCACTATTTATAGAGAATGAAACCTATCCCATCATCAAAGATTAGGTTTATCTCAGCCCATACTATCCAGCCCCATATCCCACTAGAATAGGAAACTGTATATATCTTACCTTTATTAGACCAATCAATAATTACAGAAACAATTAATAAAGCCCACAATAGAATAAATCCAAATTAGAATATATATTCTAACATTCTCCCACTTGGGCGAAATTAATTGTAACTGTACTGTATATGCGCATCTTTATATTGGTCTAGAGATAATTCCCAATAGTCAATCCGATCCCATAAAGTCTTAAGCACCGGACCATGCCAGTAACTGTATCAGAAGACACAGAGCCATCCACGATCACAAATACTCTTAACTTTACTGATATGGATTTGATATGGTAGTATGGCAATCGGATAACATCTCAAACAATAGAGACACCTTATATGTTATCCTCCTTGTCAGTCACCATTCTCTCACTTTATGTGTCACGAAACCGAATGTGTCACGAGAGAACATCTTTACGGTTCCAACGAACCAACATATGTCTTACCTTTACAGTTAACTATGCTTTACGTGTAACAAGACATATGTCTTTTGGCTAAAATAAATGCCCCAGCCATCACTCAAGGTTTACACAACGCCTTGAGATTTTCAACTGATATATGTATTCAACTCTTCTTAATCATTATAACTTTATTGCATGCAATGGAGTTGATGCATATCTAGATGTTACAAAATCTATCAAACACAAATGTAAACTTTATTAGAGCAAATATCGAATGCAGCTCCCACTGAACAACAGCATCTCATGATGCTTACTCAACCCATCAATTAACACGTCATAGCATCCCACGATGCTTTTTAATTTGCGACATGTCATCTAAATGTGTATGGGAAGAGACTTTAAGTTAGTGAGTCTGCAGCCTTATCATCTGTGTAATAAGCTCTACTGTAGTGTCACCCTTTCATCTGTTACCTTTATGGTCAAAAACTTGACCGCTAGATGTTTAGACCCCTTGCGACTCATGCTGTTGTTAATGAACAACACTGCAGAATTATAGTCACAATACAAATGTATGGGTCTATCCACAAAGTAAATACGGTCAACTCTTTAATGAGATTCCGGCGCCAAATAACCTGAATAGCAGCTGACAAGCATACTACAAACTCCGCTTTCTTGATTGAGGATTACATAGATTTCTGTTTACGTTTTTTTTCTGTAATACTGCACTTTTCTGTAGACATATAAATGTCTGTAGTTGTCAACTTCACATCATCCTGACAACTAACAAAGCTAAAATCCGAATGCCTTATTAGCTGCAGGTCCTGAATATGTCTGTAAATTAGCATACAGTATTTTATCCTCTTTAAGTACCTCAAAACTTTCTTAGTAATCACCTAGTGAATGTGTCCTGGATTTAACCAATACATTACAAGAATGATCCATACGAATCTCAATGACTAGGACAAAACACTCTATATCAAGATCAATCACATAAAAATGCTTCGACAATATCTGCTTCATCTTATGCAATAATTCAAGAAAATTCCTTTCAAGCAAGATATCGTCTGCATAGAACATAAGGAAAATAAATTCCTCCCACTGATCTTGTAGTATATAAACTAATTTACTTTGTTCTTGACAAAACATGATAAAGCTACAATACTATGAAACTTCAAGCCACAATTGTCTAAAAGCTTACTTGATCCCATAAAATAGACTTTTCAGTCTAGAATCTCCATAAATATGATCAAACTTTATTCCATGATATTTATATGATATTCCTCTCTCTTTACGCACAAATTTATCTGAATCATCTGCTGTATAACTTTCGGGTTACATAAAAAAAACTTTTATATTAAGAACTCCAATAAAAAAGAAGTTTTAATATCTGTATGATAAAGCTCCTTACAATATGAGCTATTAATTCCTTAATCACTCTGAAAAACTCTTTATGAGAGACTGAATAAAAATTATTTTAAGCCTGCTCATTCTTTATGAGTGAAAAATTTCGCTACCAATCTGTCTTTAAACTTCTTAAATAAAAACATTGATCAAAATATAATTTGATATAATAAAGTAGACAAAAAACTTTCATCTGGAGTCTCTTAAGTTATGCACACCCAATTGCAGCAGATGGACTTGTGACCTTGAGGCATACTAATAAGCTTTCAAACACCGTATGTTTTATAGTCTATATCTCATCTACCATGCACCCAATTACAATTATAATTAAAAACAAGAAATAGCAACTGTATAAATTACTAGATTATTTACATAGTCGATTTTGTAGTCATGCTCTTCCGGATAGACTATACAATGTGACTTGATACAACTGATCGTCTCTGCCTGATAGATCTTTTAGGTAGAGCTACTTTAACCTTTATTCTGCGCTTGTAGGGTTTGATAAACTTCATCAGGTATTATCTTAATAACAAGAACCTGAACCCCAACAGAATCATACTATAATGTAGAATGCTCCATGATCATATGTATAGACAGGGAAAAATGATACAATTGTCCCTACCATACTGTTATCTTTAATAGTCTGTGAGCAACTACCATTATTCGGCTATATCAAGCTCCAGCAATTTAGCTATCTGTAATTCCACAATTCTTGTTCCTCTTTTGGGATGATAAATCAATACCCCTTTAGATTATATGGGTAAGGCACGAAGTAAAACCGAGTGGTTCTAGAGTCCAACTTATCTAATGTTGGATTATGTAACTTTATTTTTGCATGAACACCTCAAACTTTAATATGGTTCAAACTATATTAACGTCCAGTCCATGACTCAAAAGAAGTCAATGAAATATTTTGATAAAAACATAATGGGTTATTTTTAAAGTTTTACCCTACATAAAAAATATATAAATTGATTTTACATATCATACTCGTCATCATATCCGTATGGTGTGATCTTGCCTTTCAGTCACACCTTTCTATTGAGGAGTATCGGGCACAAAATCACAACCCAGAATCCTCTCAAATATTTGGCAAATGGCTCTTTAAGCTATCCAGCATTGCCATGTCAACCATGATACTCACCACCTTAGTCAAAAATGACATTTTTTTATAATAAATTTATCGACTATAGTAAAAAATATGTTGAACTTGTCACGAAAATAAAAATTTTCTTTAACCAAGTATGAAAAACATATAGAGAAAAATCATCATTTAAATGTGATAAAAACTCTACACAATATTACCATATAAGATCCACTTATACTAGTATAAATGACCTTCAATAGGTCATAACTATCGACTACAGTTTCACCATTTATCTTGATTATCTTATATCTGCTTCAATCTACGCATGTGTCTAGGTCACTTTTAAGAGTGAGCAGAATGCTTGCCTTTATCTGTCTTTTCACTCTTTCTTTACTGATGTGACCAAGAAATTTATTCCATAATACGCATGATTGTTCCTTAGGCAGATAAATTTTGTAAACAACTTTTCAGCTGTATAAGTTACGTATAATTCATTGGGAGATAAATATAATCTGTACAATCCATTGGACATGGAGTAGTAACCAACTTTATTTTAAAAGAAATAGTAATTATTTTATTTGAAATCTCAAAAAAAGAGTAACTACACATGTCCATACTTGATACGGAAAATAAATTCCGTCTTTAAGAAGAGTACATAAAATATGTTTCATAATGTCATAATAAAACCAGAATCCGGAATGACATTCCCATCAATTTAGCGTCAACTTTATAATTGTTTCCATAATGAGCTTGATTCAACCTGAATTTGGTACCTTTCAGTTTATGAATTCCTATATGGTAAATGCAACACAATATACTGCACCACTATCTAGCCATCACATAACCAGATGAGGCCTAAGATAGAATGAATTCACAAATCAATACCAAAAAATCATTACTTTATGCTCTTACTTAGATAACCAAGTCTTTGTATTAACTGTAGTCTTTCTTTATGTGATCTTTCTTCTTATAAAAGAAGTACAATCACCATCCTTTTCAAAGGATGCTTTTCATGGATCCAAATCATCATAATGACCGGTGGTTTAATATAATACTTTATGAGTATGATTTTAGAACTGTTCAAAATATAATTTCATCAATTTTAAGACGTAATCCTTAATCTTAATAGAACCATTACACTTGATATTGAGGAGTCATTGCAGATATTTACCACTCTTAATAATAAATGAGATATAATTTCAAAGCCTTCAAGGCTTCCTTTACTTACTTAGCAGTGCAGTTAACTGGTAGAAAATATTTTTCAAGTGTTCTTTAGTGGACCGCTTCATATCAAATAAGCGAATCCGATCACTCTTTACCCAATAAGCACATAATGCTCTTGAAAGTTCTCACCAATGAAGGTGAGAACTACGGGTCTTTCTTGACAAGAGTAATATAAGTATTTGCTAGTTCTTTGTAAACAGATAATCCTCATTCAGTTCTCAATAAGTCTTAATTCTAACAGAGTTGCCGTTCACAGAAACGGTGACTAAAAATAATCAATATTTTTAATTAGCATAATGTGAAATTTCACCTTGAGAGATACATACATCATCACATAATCACCTTTGGGCAGAAAACATGACATGCAGTTGTATACTCTCTACATTACAGCGGCCATGAGAACTTATTTCAATCTTCGTTAATCACCACCTTTGGGTGTATGACATCACTTAGACTAATCAATCCTCAACCATATGCTGTACATGTAACCCTCCATGCAAAAATACGCAATTACCTCCTTTGGGAGTATAACTACGCATTAAAACAGGAGACATCCAAATACTATGTAAAATGTACTTTATTAAACTCAACTAAGTGTGCTGCTTTGGCGGTCACAACCCAAATGAATTTACCTGAAATTGGGATATAACTTTATATTTCACATTTACCGTATGCATGTAATTTCAGAAATTAGGGGCAATCATCCACAAAATTACACGCCGCTAATTTACATCGATACCTCAATAATTCATGTCAAACCATAAACATGAAATTGATCGAAAAATTTCCACATAATTCCACGTGATACTTTCATGTAAGCATGTACCTGTACTTCACAAATCCTTACAGAAATACCAGAAAATACCTCAAAAATACCCCAAAATACCCTTGTATTTGGCGTTCAGTACGTATTTCCATCCATGAAAATACCAAACATAAAAAATAAATGTACCATCCTGTAGAGCATGAGCATACGAGTACGCCGGGTACCTAGAACACCTCCATCGGAGCCCACACGAGCCCTCACGCGCCGCCTGAAGCTTCGGCGCGTGAGGCTCACGCGCAGACATGTGCCGCGCACGTGTTCTGTATGTTCAGCCGGTTCTGAAACCGGTCCGACCTGCTCAACCGGTCCGACCGCTACCATGAACCGGTTTGGCGAACCCGGTCGAGGCGATCCGGTCGAACCGGTCAACGACCGGTCCGACCGGAAGGTCCGAGTCAACGGTCAACCATTCCGGGTCGGGGCAACGGATCGGGTCGGGTTCGGGTCGGGTCGGGTCTGCACGTGTCACGCACGTGCGAGCCTGGGTCCGCACGTGATGGCGCGTAGGGCGCATGGCCGCCACGCGCCCGATAGCCACCGGCGAGTGGCGGCGCGTCCGGTGTCTTCTGGCGGCGATCTTTATATGGTTTTGCTCGTCTCGTCGAGCCCTTTCCGAATATATAATTTTCTTTGAATTTTGATAAAAATAAAATTTCGAAAAAAACACCGGGAACGTGATTCGTGACCTAATACGCGCAGGCTCTGATACCACATGTAGGCTGCGTATTTAATCTGTATGCAGCGACCCAAGATACACACGTACATATACACAAATCCTTGTTCCATCCATAGAGTCAAAGAATTAACGCACCTTGTTTTGGATTCATCGTTCTTGATGCGGAATTGCGAGAATCAAACGCTTAAGAGCTTCTCCTCTATGAACCCCCTTGATCACTGGCTTCAATGAGACGGCCCATCACTGTCGTTTCTGACGATTTCTATATGTGAGGTTATGTGGACATTAGGGTTTAGAGGAGGGACTTAAGCACTATTTATAGAGAATGAAACCTATCCCATCATCAAAGATTAGGTTTATCTCAGCCCATACTATCCAGCCCCACATCCCACTAGAATAGGAAACTGTATATATCTTGCCTTTATTAGACCAATCAATAATTACAGAAATAATTAATAAAGCCCACAATAGAATATATCCAAATTAGAATATATATTCTAACACTCACATGAGTGTGTTGGTGAGCTTCATGACGAGTATGTACTTACCTATGTATATCGATGAGTTTCATGACGAGTAGGGAATAGAAATTCTCTATGCATAGTGGGGAGCCACTACGTGATATTTGCGCATCATGGCAGAATATGCCATCTACTTGCATTTGAGTGAAGGATCTATTGGAGGGTATTCACAATAGCACTGGCTAGAAGAACTTACAATCAAATGGCAAAGGCACAAAATTAAACTAGACAGAATCACCAACGTTGAGTCGGCAAAAGCACAACACTTAATCGGCAAAAGTACAACACTGGATCGGCAGAAGCACTAACTCGATGAACAGTACATGAGCTGATATTAAATCAAAACTAACCACACTGAAATTACAATGAAAAATCTAAAAAATGAAAATGACACAAATACCGAGGCATGTCTACACAGTTTCCTTAAGACAGATTCGTCTCCTCCCATATGTGCTTTGAGGTTTCATGAACGTCTGTCTCCCAATATACAACGGTAAAATGCGAACACTATCGAAAACGATGCAGATGCAGAGAATAGAAAGAGATGGAAGTTTTTCTTTTCGGAATCTCTCTAATCTCTTAGAATGGGAGGTCATACATATACATATATATAAGGTCAGTGGGGGAATTTCGGAGACAAGGAACAATGGCTAAATAAATCTGCCGTTACAACATTAATTATGTAACAACAGAACCATAATGGTATAACCATAATAGCAGAGCCGTTATGCTTATGTTAACGGCAGAGCCATAATCACAGAACCGTTATGCATTCAATTCCATAACGGCAAAGTCACGACAGTTACGCATTTAACCATAGTAGTCGTTACTAGTTAATGCTATTAACATGTTGTTAATTAGCTCAACAGCTGTTATATAAATTGAGTTGGAAAAAAATTAAAATAGAAGGCAAAAATGGGCTTGTCGCGGGGGCCCATTATCGGTCATGCATTCACGTACGTAGGTTGTGCGCTCGCTCACAAGTTTCAACTTGTAGAGCCTTCGTCGGGGTCTGGGATTTGCAACCCCCTGCATGTGCGCGCAAGGCATAGCGCATGTGTTATGATAGTTACCACTCTAAAGGAGTGAAACTCTATAAAAAGCACTCAAAAGTCTTCTTCCTTTCCTATGTGAGACTAGCTTACTTTCACTTCCCACTTCCAACTCATTAGTGTTATTTGAGAAACAATTTCTCATTCACTCTCCCATCAAAATATCTCAGTTTTCCAACAGGATCTTATGCAATGTCGATAATGATTTCCGTTGGCATTCATGATAGAAAGATAGAGCATTTACTTATACATTTTGGCATACATAAGAACATCAAGAGTAACATAACTTTCGCATGATGCTCACTTGACTGCCATATCTTTTTTTTTCTGCTCAATCAAGTGCAACATCGGAGCAAATCAATCATTTCAGTGCTAATTCCGGCAAATCGATCTAAGTGGATTTAACTTTAAACCCAAAGCAAACACACAAGTAATACTCACAATCTCTCACAAACTCTCACTCTAAAAATTCACAGGGAGAAAAGTACTCGTCTTGTTTGCTTTATCTGCGGCCGACCAAGAACCTCTCGCGCGCCCTTTCCTTCGTGCGGCTCGTGCAGGTGCACCCTACTGAAGGAACCCCACTAAGTTTGTTCTCTGTTCGTTTGCCGCTTTTAACCCACAAAACCGTCCACCGCAAGATTTGGTGGATAAAACCAAATCTTGGTCAACTAGTCAAATATATAACCTACTTGCAGATTTTGGGACCCACCAAATATTCAATAGAGAATATATTGTGCCCCACTCCTTTATACGGTCAATCTGCAGCAAATTGAAGTCCAACTTTTGCCCTTGATCAAAGTTGTGTTTGGATATAGTTTTTCACCGAAAGAAAAACAAATCTATCCATCGGATCGGGTCTCGCATACGAGCTCAAACTCGAGACATTAGCTTAACATTTCTCCACGTAGTTTCCTAACATTTTTTGATCCATTTCCAAGATCAAAAAGAGAGAATATGGTGCAATTGCCAATTGGTGAAGGCCGACGAGCCTTTGCTGAAGAAAAAACAAGAAATTGGGTTACTGAAGCCTTACATTACGTTGATTCATTGTACAATATAAATAGGGGTATTGTCCCCTATAAGGCTATAACTAAGGTGGAAATAAAAGATGACAATATGATTTACATAATAATCAAATCAGAAAAAGATAACGGCTTGATCTACATGATAAATAAGTAGCAAATCAGAAAAGATCTCCAGATGTTCAACTCGCGGATAGTCTGCTTGATGTGCAATCTTCATGATCTTCATGATTTGTAAAAAGTTCTGCATTGTGATTTTTTGCCTTTTGAAATATTACTTCTACACTCCCCTTCAAACCGGGCAATGGTGAGGACCAGAGACCGAGTTTGGTTCGTAAATCGAAGAATCTGTCTCGAGTCAATGGTTTGGTGAAAATATCAGCAACTTGCGAAGAAGACGGAACATATCGAGTTACAATAGAACCAAGAGCAACCTTCTCTCGAACAAAATGGTAATCGATCTCAATATGCTTTGTCCGAGCATGAAATACTGGATTAGTTGTGAGATGTAATGCTGACATGTTGTCGGAGAAAAGTAATGAAGGTTGACATTGGTAGATCCCAATGTCACGCAGTATGTACGAAATCCAAGTGAGTTCAGCAGTCGCGGAAGCAAGTGCTCGGTATTCGGCTTCAGCTGTAGAGCGAGCAACAGTAACTTGTTTCTTGGCACACCACGAAATACAGTTCGAGCCGAGAAAAGTACAATAACCGGTGGTAGAACGTCGGGTGAGCTTGCACCCAGCCCAGTCTGCATCGGCAAAGCCAAATAAATGGAGAGAACTACGAGATAAAATGCGAAGTCCGAGGTGTGAGGTTCCACGTATATATCGCAATATACGTTTTACCATTTGATAGTGAGCAATAGTCGGAGCATGCATATGTTGGCATACCATATTGACCGCAAGTGAGAGATCCGGACGGGTAAGAGTAAGATATTGAAGAGCGCCGACAATGCTTCGAAAATGGGATGGATCAGCATAGGGCTTATCACCATTTTTGAGTGGTGGTTGCTTGGCCGCTATTGGAGTAGCAATCGACTTACATTGCGCTATTGATGCCCGATTCAAAAGATCCAATGCATATTTTTGTTGCGAAAGAAAGAGTCCGTCGGTGGATCGATTGACCTCAATGCCCAAAAAATAATGAAGAGCCCCAAGGTCTTTCATGGAAAATACTTGACCAAGTGCCTGCACAAGATGGTTCAGTAATTTTGACGAATCACCAGTGAGAATTATATCATCCACATAGAGCAATAGAATAATAATATGACCGTCATGACGGTAGACAAATAATGATGGATCGGCACTGTTGACACCTGATTTTTTACCATCTATCATTGTGATTTTTATTCTTTAAAATTAATTAAAAATATCAAAAAAGGTCATAAAATCACAAAATCAACTTTGGAAGCCTTGGCTTAGCCTTAGGAACCAACTTTGAACAAAAAATATTTTTTGGTATTTTTTAATATTTTTCGAATTTATTTAATTATAAAATACCCAAAAAAATCAGAAAAATACCATTCGTGGTCAGAAAAATACACAAAAATATTCAATAATTTTTTTTAATTTCCTCTTCAAGTGTGTCACCTTAAATCTTGAAAATTCGGCTCGGGTCACTATGTTCCTTCACAAACATAAACCCGAACCGAGCCTAAAAAAAATCCTTTTCGAGTTTTTTAGTTTTCAATTCTCACTTTTTATAAGTTATGACATTAGATTCTAAAGTCTTGAAGTGCAATTGGGTCAATTTGCCCTCCAATTTGATCGCCCTGTCATTCTTTCAACTATTGCTAATGTTGTATCCACCAAGAGCTTTTTCATGTATTCTACCGTCCAAGTCCAAGGTCAAGCCATGCGGAGTTTGTCATTCCTTATCACAAGTGGCCTAATTCAAAAAAATTAAGATGCTAATGGACGGTTCATCCACCGAAATGCCATCGTTCGAAAGCGAAAAATAAAAGGGAGCTGTCCTGGAAGCACTCATGTTTGTATTAGAAAAAGCAAAAAGATGACAACAAGAGAAATAAAAAAAAAAAAAAGGATGAGCACCGAAAGGAAGTGTTTGTTTTTCGGTGGAAAGAGGGATGCAACGGACAAGAAGGTGGGGGAAGGAAATGATAAAAAAAGGGTGAGTGGGAGACAAATAAAAAAAGGAGACACAATGAGAAGAGGATGGGGGTTTATCATGCTCTCTACCTTCGTAAAGAAGAGGGGGCACCATTAAACAAAAAAGAAAGGATGGGGGGGGGGGGGGGGCACCACCAAGAAAACAAAAAAAAAAAAAAGAGGGCCTTCCTTGGTTTGGTTTTGCTCGACCGGACACACAGAGAGGACGAGGGAATTGACCCCATCCTTCCTTCGTTTTGGTACAACTACCACCCGCAGCCATCGCGATAGCCCGTCGCCGACCTCCGTCCTAGCCCGACGACGCCAAGATCCGCCGAAGCTCCCGAACCTTCGTCACCTCATATTGAACGAAACCGAAGCCAGCAAGTCGTCCTCCGAACTCGGTGACATCCCGATGAAGCTCGCAAGCCCATCAAATCCGTCCGAGATGGCTTAAAACCGTGAGACTCCTCATCGAGCTCGGATCCGGCCTCTAATGGCAACTTAGGCTAGAGTCGTTCGTTTGCTGCGATTTTTATCGCAATTTGTTCGTACCGCCGCCCTGCATATTTTTGTTTTTGATCGCATGATGTTTCATCGCATGGATCGTCTGCTATGTCCATTGCCATGACCGGCCTGCCGTGAGCTCCCCGGTTCATTTCAGACTAAACCAAACCTCTGTAAGGCTCAGGTAAGTCTTCTGGAACTTCCTAAATGCTTCCCAATAAGTTAAATCAGTCATGTAACGTGTAGAATGGTTGGAACCAAGCTTCGCCGGAGATATAGCTTCGGTCTGAGATGGCAAGGTAACATTTGGTATTCTGCTACGTCAAATTTCTGATATGTCGTAGAGGAGATCCATACGAGTCTAATGCCGCTGATTTCGTGCGATTTGGAGTTCGGTAGGCAAAGTTATGCCCTTCCGACGAGGCGCCGACGAAGGGTTGGCGTCACCGGTTGTCTTCTACGGCAATACCGAGAGTAAATGTGATTCTGCTATAGTGAGGCTGAGATATGTTTTAGAGGAGCTCATTATGAGAATTTTGATGAAAATTTCAAGTCAATCGGACGTCGGACGACCGAGATACGGCCCTCCGACGAGGCGCCGGCGAAGGAGCGTCGGCGCCGGTCATCTTCTCCGGCGAACCCTTCGCCGGTCAACGAGTCAACGCTGACGTGGCGCGCCACGTAGGCAGCCACGTCAGCGATGTGGGTCCGTGTCCTTTAAAAAATAAAACGCTGGATCGGACGGCCGTGGATGAGCCACGTGTCGCGATCCGGCGATTTTCAAAATAAGAAATATTTTTAATATAAAAAAATGACTTTCGGATATAAAAATTCAAAATAATCCGACGGCTATCAGAATGCCACGTGTCACATCTAGGACTGTCGGATGGTTTTATTTTCAGAAATTCGAAAAATCTTTAAAAAAAAAATCAATAAATCAATAAAAAAATAGAAAATCATAAAAAATTCAAAAAAATTCGGAAAATTCAGAAAAATTCTAAAAAATTCCAGAAAATAGGAAATGGCCACATTCAACTGGCCACGACCTGTTTCGGATCATTTGACCCCTGATCTTTCCAGAAATGACGGTTTTGCCCTTCCGGCAAACCGTCTTCCAAAAAAATTCTAAAAAAAATCCAAGAAAATCCCCAAAAATAGGAAATGGCCACAATCAGCTGGCCAAGACTCATCCCGGGCGTCTTGAACCCCGACCCTTTTTAAAATGACGATTTCGCCCTTTAGGCGAATCGTTCTTCCAAAAATTGAAGAAAAATCAAGAAATTCCAAAAAATTCTCAAAAATGGGAAATGGCCACAATCAACTGGCCATGGAATATTTTGGGTAATTCGGTGTCCCAATCTTCCAAAAAAAATTTCGATTTTGCCCTTCGGGCTAAATCGCCTCCAAGTCTTCCTATTTTACCCCGGTCCGAAATCACACCTTTCCTAAGCCTTTATGGCTATGCTGGGAAGCCATTGACTCGAATTGATGTGCATCGATGAGATTTATTTATGCACTTGTTTGCGCTTTCATTTAAATTGATTGTGATTGATAGGAATATTCGTCCAATCTGCATGAAACCCTGAATCAAACCTACCTCACCCAAACTTGCGCCTGCATGAATTCTTAGCTAGGAAATCACTCGCGTTAGGTACCGAAAGGGCGTTGGTAATGACACCAGCGTAACCAAGTCCCCGAACCCAAAATCTCTGGTTCCGCAGAACTGATCGATCTCTCCCAATCGGTCAGTAAGGTTTCCGGTCTACCCTCCAAGAAAGACCGGTGGCGACTCCAAATGCATGCACAAGTTGCACATGCCACCACGACCACGCTAAGGTCGAAAGCGATCGACTCTTATCGTCGAATCCTTCTGAAAAAATACTCCCGCCGCGATTTGGTATGGGCCTGGGAGGGCTCGCGCCGATCGGAGACCTGCGATCGGTAATCCATTAGCCGCATCCGCTTTCGGACGGGTCGCGACAGCTGGCGACTCCACTGGGGACCCTTGTTCTAGAACCTATGGTTCTAGACCTCAAGTGGACTTAGGCCGTATTAAAACGCTGAGTGATTTTTCTAACCTTGCAGGCGCTCTTGAAGGTAAGGTAGGTCCGCTCATGATAGGTGTTATATGTTTTTGCAGATTGGAGTGATAAGTGGGGTAGTCTGTGATTAACATTGTCTTATGCAGGTTGGCGTAGGAATGTATGTTGTATGGATGATTTGAAGCGCCGATTGATAAACTGTTGTGCATGACTCGCATTGTGGTGATCACGACACATGGACACACACAACCGCGCCTAAAACCTCGGGCGCCCTCTATAGGAAAACAATAGAAGGGATTGAAAATGGAATCTCCGTGAGGAAAGACACGGGGTAATCCACTTTTCAATTCCGCTCATTTCGAACTATGGATCGAGCCCCAATGCAACGATAGTTGTGCAATGAAATCTGCTCTTTCTAGAACTCGAGGTGGGAACCTTGACCTTAGGTGCCAAATCCTTTGATTTTTAGAAGTTTTATCCTCACTTGTCTCATGTGCATGTCTTTAGATGGTTGGTATATCTAAAACCACCTAAAAAAAAAAATCGGTGATCCTGGAGTCACATCTCGAAGACTGGAACTGGGGCATCTCCAAGTGTTCGGACCACATTCCTTTGATTGATTTGACATTCTTAGTTCTCTTGTATAAGATTAATTTTGCTGAGATCCTCTATATCTCGTCCCTTAGATTGATTGTATTAGGGATCTATTTGTATTGTATACATCTTGATAAGGCTCATTTCTATCGAAAATGAGGGCAAATTCCCCAAACCCGTGGAGCATAATGGAATTCGTCCCTTCAGTGCAAAATACATTTGGCCGCAGAGCCACTCGTTTGGTGAAAGGACGTATCGTTCCTAATTGATTTTTAATCAAATATGGGGATAAGTTTTTCTCCATTTTTTTTTTACCTCAGGTGATAAAAGAGACAATGCACCCAAAAGCTCATGCATCCAAATGACAAAACAGACGTCGCCCAGCTGGGGCAAATGAACCGTAGGCGTTGCAAATACCTTCAAGCACGGATGGAGGAATTTGATAGATGTTGTGCATATCAATATGCAACATCAAAACGGAACGCAAATCAAGTGTAAAAGGACGTATCGTTCCAAAATGATTATTTTCTTGATATGGGAATAATGCTTCCTTTCTTTTTCCTCTCAGATGATGATCAAGAGCAGAGGACGCAGGATGTAATGCTTTCAAATAACAAACAGGGAACATCAAATACCTCAAATGGCGACTGTGATCGAGAGAATCACCAAACCGCCACATGACGAATCCCAAGAATATCAAGCTGTCTTGAGACAGATAAAATTGATCAAGGACTCTGACAATCGAGATGGATGATCAGAATCTGCAAAAATCAATGGGAGCAGGTTCCCCCCATTTCCTTTGAGGAGCCAAACCGGGGGCAAACTCTCATGATCCCCCATGAAAGCGCATCAGACCAGGGTCATCGAATCCAGAGATGACAAACAGCAAAACCATGCCTAACTGGGGCAAGTGAATCATTTGTACGCCGGACGTTTCTCCTCTGGCAAAGTCAATGGATGCAATAACAGAGTCGTCCGCATCAGAATCAAACCCCAAGATACGAATTTGGGTGAACGGTAACCTTGTATCGTTCCAATTTGGTCTTCGAAGACCACATGCCTAACATGAGTTTTTACTCATTTTACAGGAAGTCGTTGGCGCCGAAAGCCTCAAAAGAAAAGAACTCGCCAACGAGGAGGCGAATAAAATTATTGACCTTGGGAGTCACCACTCCAAGAAATGGTCTTTGATTATAAGATCGAGTGGAGGGTAAAAAGTATCGCTTCCACACTTCATGCTTTGACATGCATTTCGATAACAATTTCCTTTTTCCTTGAATAAAAGGAACTCTGAAGAGTGGCGCTGGAATGCGTCCAAAAATACAAATGGATCTCCTCTGGGGCAAATCATTGAGAATGATTCATCGCCAACCAAACGGAGGGATCAAGGCCACAAGATAGAGGGCCAGATTCTGCAAGCCGCGCGTTTGTGTTCAAATGGAAACACAAAGCAAGAACAATGCTGTATCGTTCCAATTTGCCTTGAATTTTGGAACGCAAACTGACACCTAATTCCCGTCTTTGACAGGGGCTCGCCATCAAGGCGAAACAAGTTTTTACATCCCATGTATTACCCGTTGGAATACATGACCAAGGGTAAGATGTATCGTTCTAATTTTTTTGAAAAATTCGTGAACGTACAATAACATGTTCCTTCCGCATTTTTAGGGATCTCCAGCCGCGGGGGACAGGTACGTATCCCTTCCCCAATCCATTGAAGATGTTGAATAAAAAACAGAGAAGAAAAGAAAAGCTTTCAGAATCTGATGTCTAGAAAAGACATAGAATTTTAACCTCATTGGCATTCATGTTTTGAAACATGAGGTTGTCTGAACATGCATTGTGCACCATAAAATCCCCTTGACGGGTAAAATTTTTTGGAAAACGAAAGAGATTTTTCCAATCAAAAGTTGTTCAAAACTCTCAAAAGGACGTTTTCTCAAAAGACGAGAGGCAAAGCCTAGTCCAAACACGTCCTATACACACTTAAGAGAGAAGTGGAGCGAATCAGACAGAAAAATCTGGACCTACGGAAGTAGGGACCATTCGCAGCGATTACATGGGTTGGGACGACGGAGGCATTCGTTTCATATCCCCCAAACACTACAGGTGATCGTTGATAACCCCTTTGAACGGCGGTTTTCATTCTTAACCCTGTCAAGAACCACCCCACATCGGGGCAAAATGGAGGTGAGTCCAGCAGCATCAGGAGAAAATGGTTAGAAATTTTCTTGCTCGGACTAACATTAATCTTTGTGTATTGTTTATATGGTAATCCAAGCGCCATAGGATGATGAGAAGCATTCATTTCTCTATCCCACACACCGAATCCTTCGCATAGCCAAGTTGAGCCTGCAAATTCATTTCACGAACCCGTTGGTGATCATTGCACATTCCAAGACAGATGCAACATCACTTCAAGACGAAGGAGTTCAAGACTTAGAGATTACGAAGAAAATTCCTGGGCTGATGTTTAAAGCATGTTTAGACTTTCAGTCGTAGGTCTAATATGGTCTCCTGAATATGAGAAAAACGGGGTTTCAAAAAAAATGATGATAAAAGATAAAAAAAAATCCCCAGCATCAAGAAAAGCAAAGTGCCTGGTAAAAGCAAGGCCGATGCTCGTGCAAGCTGTTTGCTTGATCCCCAGTGAAACTTGGATGGGAAAAGAAAAAAATTTCTAAAGGAGTCAGATCAAAAAGACCGCTCCTCCAAATGATGTCAAGCGTGGAGGAAAAACACAGACAGAGTTGTCAATCCCTTAATGCAGCCAGAGACGCTCTCTAAAGAGTTTGTGCACACCTCAAAAGCGGTTGCACGCCTCAAAAAACGAAGATGCAGAATGGAAAAGACAGATGACAAGTTTGCAATGATCACCAATGCCAAACCCTTCGTAATTTCTGGGCCAAAAACAAGCCTTTTTCGGTCCCCAATCCTACCAACATCATAACCCTGAAACAGTCTTCTCTGACTAAGACACTTGGGTTAACATATAGCTTAGCTCGAAGAGGTACGAGCAATACAATTTCTTTCTCATTTTGCAGGGTTCTTGACTTGTAAACCCGGAGCAGATGGTGAAAACCTTCATTCAATGGCCTCGACTCCAAGCGGGTCCCCCTTGAAAACCAATATCCAAGCCCAACATTACGGTCCCGTGGAAGACCTCCCGACCGATCAAAATGTATGCGCTGCGAATGAGCCTAAAACCTAGGCACATGTTAGTAGGGAATTGAATGCGTTCCCTATAAAAAATCACTATCGCAAAACAGGTGAGAAGACCTCCTTGTCGAGAAATATTCCAATTGATGTTTTGAACAAACTCTCTTTGAAATTTTCAAACTGTTGATCCGGATTTTCCATGCAAGGAATTTGTGATCACATTTGCATGTTGCAAGAATGCTTTGGATAACCTCCAGCATCAAAATGCACATTTCATGACTAAAACTTAAGTCATAAAATTTTGTCAATTGGACAATTATTGTCTTCCCAAAGATTATTAACATTTTCTTGGTGAAGAAAAATCTTTCAGGTTTGAACTTTCTGCAGGATACTTGGAGAACCCAGCTCCTAGAATGTCGCCTCAACAGAATCAAATGAAGCTTTGTCAAAATAAAATCTTTCTCTGCTTCAAAACTGAATTCCCGACAAATTTCGGGATCTTTCAAAAAGAAGGAGTGAGGATAGAACCCTTTTCAAAAATCAAGCAGTCCTAGCATGACGTGGAGAACCCTCGTCCTAGGACCCATTTTCAAAATTTAGGCAGTCTCACCGGACGTGGAGAACCCTCATCATGAGATCCCTTTTCAAAATTCAGACAGTCTCATCGGACGTGGAGAACCCTCGTCATGAGACCCCTCTTCAAAATTCAGGCAGTCTCATCGGACGTGGAGAACCCTCGTCATGAGACCCCTCTTCAAAATTCAGACAGTCTCATTGGACGTGGAGAACCCTCGTCATGAGACCCCTTTTCAAAAACCAGGCAGTTTCATCGGACGTGGAGAACCCTCGTCATGAGACCCCTTTTCAAAACAAAACAATGGTAGAAACCGCCTAAAGGGTCAAAACAATGGTAGAAACCGCCTAAAGGGTCAAACAAAGGTAGAAACCGCCTAAAGGGTCAAAACAAAGGTAGAAACCGCCTAAAGGGTCAAAAATATGGTAGAAACCGCCATAAGGGTCAACTCATTGATAAATACCGTCATAAGCATCGACACAAAGGTCCGATCCACCATACAGATCAAAATCCTTGGCAAATCCCAAATGGGACGCGTCTTCCTTAGATTCCTATCAGTTAGGAATCCCATAATGGTATGACCTACCATACAGGTCAGAGCTAAATCTCCCTAGGATATCCTAAATGATGAGTCCTAGGTATCTTCCTGAAAGTCGTCGCAACCGGCAGCATCCGACAGGTGAGCTTCAGGTAAGCCTCTCTCACTCTGGCCCATGTTCAAATTGTTAGAGCAAATCTGGGATTAATTTGAGCTTTTATCGAGAGCCTTGAGGATTCGATGTCATAGCATTTCTTCTCTCATTTTCCCAGTTGAGTCGGTTAGGAATCAGGTGCCATCTTATCTTTGAGAGAAACCTCTAATGAGATTCCTCTCAAAGAGGGGCAGCTGTTGACACCTGATTTTTGACCATCTATCATTGTGATTTTTATTCTTTAAAATTAATTAAAAATATCAAAAAAGGTCATAAAATCACAAAATCAACTTTGGAAGCCTTGGCTTAGCCTTAGGAACCAACTTTGAACAAAAAATATTTTTTGGTATTTTTTAATATTTTTCGAATTTATTTAATTATAAAATACCCAAAAAAATCAGAAAAATACCATTCGTGGTCAGAAAAATACACAAAAATATTCAATAATTTTTTTTAATTTCCTCTTCAAGTGTGTCACCTTAAATCTTGAAAATTCGGCTCGGGTCACTATGTTCCTTCACAAACATAAACCCGAACCGAGCCTAAAAAAAATCCTTTTCGAGTTTTTTAGTTTTCAATTCTCACTTTTTATAAGTTATGACATTAGATTCTAAAGTCTTGAAGTGCAATTGGGTCAATTTGCCCTCCAATTTGATCGCCCTGTCATTCTTTCAACTATTGCTAATGTTGTATCCACCAAGAGCTTTTTCATGTATTCTACCGTCCAAGTCCAAGGTCAAGCCATGCGGAGTTTGTCATTCCTTATCACAAGTGGCCTAATTCAAAAAAATTAAGATGCTAATGGACGGTTCATCCACCGAAATGCCATCGTTCGAAAGCGAAAAATAAAAGGGAGCTGTCCTGGAAGCACTCACGTTTGTATTAGAAAAAGCAAAAAGATGACAACAAGAGAAATAAAAAAAAAAAAAGGATGAGCACCGAAAGGAAGTGTTTGTTTTTCGGTGGAAAGAGGGATGCAACGGACAAGAAGGTGGGGGAAGGAAATGATAAAAAAAAGGGTGAGTGGGAGACAAATAAAAAAAGGAGACACAATGAGAAGAGGATGGGGGCTTATCATGCTCTCTACCTTCGTAAAGAAGAGGGGGCACCATTAAACAAAAAAGAAAGGATGGGGGGGCACCACCAAGAAAACAAAAAAAAAAGGAGAGAGGGCCTTCCTTGGTTTGGTTTTGCTCGACCGGACACACAGAGAGGACGAGGGAATTGACCCCATCCTTCCTTCGTTTTGGTACAACTACCACCCGCAGCCATCGCGATAGCCCGTCGCCGACCTCCGTCCTAGCCCGACGACGCCAAGATCCGCCGAAGCTCCCGAACCTTCGTCACCTCATATTGAACGAAACCGAAGCCAGCAAGTCGTCCTCCGAACTCGGTGACATCCCGATGAAGCTCGCAAGCCCATCAAATCCGTCCGAGATGGCTTAAAACCGTGAGACTCCTCATCGAGCTCGGATCCGGCCTCTAATGGCAACTTAGGCTAGAGTCGTTCGTTTGCTGCGATTTTTATCGCAATTTGTTCGTACCGCCGCCCTGCACATTTTTGTTTTTGATCGCATGATGTTTCATCGCCTGGATCGTCTGCTATGTCCATTGCCATGACCGGCCTGCCGTGAGCTCCCCGGTTCATTTCAGACTAAACCGAACCTCTGCAAGGCTCAGGTAAGTCTTCTGGAACTTCCTAAATGCTTCCCAATAAGTTAAATCAGTCATGTAACGTGTAGAATGGTTGGAACCAAGCTTCGCCGGAGATATAGCTTCGGTCTGAGATGGCAAGGTAACATTTGGTATTCTGCTACGTCGAATTTCTGATATGTCGTAGAGGAGATCCATACGAGTCTAATGCCGCTGATTTCGTGCGATTTGGAGTTCGGTAGGCAAAGTTATGCCCTTCCGACGAGGCGCCGACGAAGGGTTGCCGGCACCGGTTGTCTTCCCCGGCAATACCGAGAGTAAATGTGATTCTGCTATAGTGAGGCTGAGATATGTTTTAGAGGAGCTCATTATGAGAATTTTGACGAAAATTTCAAGTCAATCGGACGTCGGACGACCGAGATACGGCCCTCCGACGAGGCGCCGGCGAAGAAGTGTCGGCGCCGGTCATCTTCTCCGGCGAACCCTTCGCCGGTCAACGAGTCAACGCTGACGTGGCGCGCCACGTAGGCAGCCACGTCAGCGATGTGGGTCCGTGTCCTTTAAAAAATAAAACGCTGGATCGGACGGCCGTGGATGAGCCACGTGTCGCGATCCGGCGATTTTCAAAATAAGAAATATTTTTAATATAAAAAAATGACTTTCGGATATAAAAATTCAAAATAATCCGACGGCTATTAGAATGCCACGTGTCACATCTAGGACTGTCGGATGGTTTTATTTTCAGAAATTCGAAAAATCTTTAAAAAAAAATCAATAAATCAATAAAAAAAATAGAAAATCATAAAAAATTCAAAAAAATTCGGAAAATTCAGAAAAATTCTAAAAAATTCCAGAAAATAGGAAATGGCCACATTCAACTGGCCACGACCTGTTTCGGATCATTTGACCCCCGATCTTTCCAGAAATGACGGTTTTTCCCTTCCGGCAAACCGTCTTCCAAAAAAATTCTAAAAAAAATCCAAGAAAATCCCCAAAAATAGTAAATGGCCACAATCAGCTGGCCAAGACTCATCCCGGGCGTCTTGAACCCCGACCCTTTTTAAAATGACGATTTCGCCCTTTGAGCGAATCGTTCTTCCAAAAATTGAAGAAAAATCAAGAAATTCCAAAAAATTCTCAAAAATGGGAAATGGCCACAATCAACTGGCCATGGAATATTTTGGGTAATTCGGTGTCCCAATCTTCCAAAAAAAATTTCGATTTTGCCCTTCGGGCTAAATCGCCTCCAAGTCTTCCTATTTTACCCCGGTCCGAAATCACACCTTTCCTAAGCCTTTATGGCTATGCTGGGAAGCCATTGACTCGAATTGATGTGCATCGATGAGATTTATTTATGCACTTGTTTGCGCTTTCATTTAAATTGATTGTGATTGATAGGAATATTCGTCCAATCTGCATGAAACCCTGAATCAAACCTACCTCACCCAAACTTGCGCCTGCATGAATTCTTAGCTAGGAAATCACTCGCGTTAGGTACCGAAAGGGCGTTGGTAATGACACCAGCGTAACCAAGTCCCCGAACCCAAAATCTCTGGTTCCGCAGAACTGATCGATCTCTCCCAATCGGTCAGTAAGGTTTCCGGTCTACCCTCCAAGAAAGACCGGTGGCAACTCCAAATGCATGCACAAGTTGCACATGCTACCACGACCACGCTAAGGTCGAAAGCGATCGACTCTTATCGTCGAATCCTTCTGAAAAAATACTCCCGCCGCGATTTGGTATGGGCCTGGGAGGGCTCGCGCCGATCGGAGACCCGCGATCGGTAATCCATTAGCCGCGTCCGCTTTCGGACGGGTCGCGACAGGCACTACTGCAGAAAAATCCATACTCTATAAGAAAATCACTGAACTTGTCGAACCATGCCCTAGGAGCTTGTTTGAGGCCGTAAAGTGCGCGCTTGAGTAAGCAGACATGGTCAGGATGAGTTGAATCTCGGAAGCCCGGTGGTTGCTCCATATAGACGGGAACATCGAGGTCGCCGTGTAGAAAGGCGTTCTTGACATCTAATTGGCGAATATCCCAATTTCGAACAATAGCAACCGATAAGACAATGCGAATAGTGGCTTGTTTGACTACCGGACTAAAGGTTTCCATGAAATCAACACCCTCCTCTTGATGAAAGCCTTTTGCAACAAGTCGGGCTTTCAATCGATCAAGGGAACCATCTGCATGTAGCTTTGACTTGTACACCCATTTACATCCAACCACATTCATTGAAGGGTTACGAGGAACAAGTTCCCATGTTTTGTTAATTCTAAGAGCATCCAACTCCTCAAGCATAGCGGTTGTCCAACCAGGGTGTTTTAAGGCTGAATGGACAGTACGTGGCTCGGAAGGGATAGATGATACTGCTACATTGGCATACCTGGGGTTTGGCTTCGAGGTCCCGACCTTTGAACGTGTAACCATTGGATGCACTGAAGGTGGGGAAGCTTCAGACTCTGAAGCTTCAAGTTGAGTTTGAATGACAAAATCGATCTCCTCCAGTTGTTGCTCATGATTGGATGAACTATTTGAATGTGGTTCTATCTCAGAAAATAGACGTGCATGCTCACAAGGAGAGTCAAGATTTGTTGAAAAGCAACCATTTTGACCAACATCTGGGTTGGCTAGGGGCATAGACGAATGATCACCAGAGGCTTTTGTTTGTGGTGGACTTAAAGTTGAACTCCATTGCAATATCTCCTCCTCAGTCATAGCAGGAACCTGAGAAGTAGAGGTAAAGGGAAAGCAACTCTCATCAAAAACAACATGTCGAGATATATAAATGCGACCAGTAGATTGATGAAAGCAGCGATATCCTTTATGCTTTTCGCTGTATCCCAAAAATACGCATGGTAAAGAGCGCTTGTCAAATTTGTTCATTGCATAGTTGCGTAAGTATGGATAACAACGAGATCCAAACACTCGGAGTAATGAATAATCAGGATCCTTCTTGAATAAAATTGAGTATGGACTTTGGTTGCTCAGAGCAGTTGAAGGAAGCCGATTTATCAAATAATTTGTTGTTGCAAATGCTTCCACCCAATAGTTAAGCGGTATAGATGCCTCAAATAATGTAGCAAGTCCCAATTCAACAATGTGTCGATGTTTTCTCTCGGCAATACCGTTTTGCTCAGGCGTACTCGGGCAAGAAAGTTGATGTTGTATTCCGCATTCACGAAGATGCATAAGAAAATTATTGCTCATGAATTCACCTCCTCCATCAGATTGGATAACTTTAATTTTCCTGTCAAACTGATTCTCAACCAATTTCTGAAAAGATAGGAAAATCCCAAGGAAATCCAACTTTCGCTTCAACAGATACATCCAACAATATCGGGAGAAATCATCAATAAATACCACGTAATATCGAAAATTTTGCATAGAAGAAATTGGGCTTGGTCCCCAAATATCACAATGTATTTTTCCCAATGGATAAGTACATCGAGAATCAGATAAAGTAAATGGCAATTTTGAACTTTTACTAATCTGACAACTTGTACATAAAGTACCAGTTGATTTATTTATTGAAATCAAACCATTAGATCGCAAAAGCTGTAAAATACGACTATTTGGATGGCCCAGTCGTCGATGCCAAGTAAGTTCATCGGCAACCTTCTTTCTCTGAGAAAAGAATGACATGGGTTGCGGATCCTTATTGGTATATAATCCTTGATGATTAGTTCCCGTCAGCAGTACCCGATGCGTCCAGGAGTCCTTGATGGAAAAACCAAAGGCATCAAACTCAAAATAGCAAGGATAATCTCTCGTCAATTGAGAGACAGATAATAAATTTTTCTTAATTTTCGGAACAACCAGAACATTATTAAGTGAAAATTGACCAGTCTCATTGCCAATCGACCAGTCCCAACATGAGTAATCGGTATTGATGCACCATTTCCAATTACCACATTATCATGGCCATGGTAAGGGACTACATTCACAAGATTACCTGGATTATCTGTCATGTGAGTATTAGCACCCGTGTCCGGATGCCATTCTTCATCTTTTAAGTCTGAAATATGAAGAGCTGTCAGGCCATGAGGTATATCACCACTCTGATAACTATTGTCGAAGCGATACCAACAATTCAATGCATCATGCCCCTTCTTCTTACAAATCTGACAGATGAGATTTGACATTCCAAAGTTTGACTTTGGCGAATTACCAGCAGCTTTGGATTGTTGAGGACTATAATATTTTCCTGGAAAATGCCGACCATTCTGGTTTGCTTGAGAAAAGCCACGACCCCTAGAATTAAATGAGGGTCCTCTACCTCTTCCTCTAGGGCTATTTTTGTAGCCACCGTTACGTTGCTGCGAAATAAATGCCATTGAACTGTTCGGGAGCATGATTTGAGTGCGCTTGTTTCGTAACTCATAACTTTGAAGTTGTGCAACCACTTCAGCATGAGATAGAAGAGGTGGCCTGAACATAGTCGTTTTAAACGACTCATAATTATCATCAAGTCCTTCAAGCAATCTGAAGACTTTATTAGCATCTGACACAGGTTTACCAATGGAGTGCAATTGATCGCAAATGGATTTAAATTCGCGAAGATAAACAGATAAAGGTTTATTTTCTTTCCTGATGTGTTGGAGTTGTCCAAGAAGGTCAAGTTCACGTGTCACCGAGCTTTGCTTGAAGTGATCGGTGAGAGCTCTCCACACTTCTGATGCTGTTTGGAGACCAACGGCATGTCCGAGAACATCTTCTGAGAGTGTGCCCACGATCCAAGACTTCACAAGACGATCACTTCGTACCCATGCTGCATAGTCTGGATTATTGACTGCAGTTTCTTTTTCTGATGTCTGAGTCTGCGATGGCACCTCTATCTCTCCCGTAAGGAAACCAAGTAGGTCCTGACTTTCAATCAGAGACAATACCTGTGTCTCCCAAAGTAAAAAGTTGTTTTCATTGAGCTTCAACGTGACAAAATTTGCCACATTGATGTTTGAAGGAAATGGAAATTTTGACATGATTGTATCGAGGTTTTTTTTTTTTGCAAGAAGAAAAAATCAGTGTGCCTTGAGTGGCTCTGATACCATGAAGAAAAAACAAGAAATTGGGTTACTGAAGCCTTACATTACGTTGATTCATTGTACAATATAAATAGGGGTATTGTCCCCTATAAGGCTATAACTAAGGTGGAAATAAAAGATGACAATATGATTTACACAATAATCAAATCAGAAAAAGATAACGGCTTGATCTACATGATAAATAAGTAGCAAATCAGAAAAGATCTCCAGATGTTCAACTCGCGGATAGTCTGCTTGATGTGCTATCTTCATGATCTTCATGATTTGTAAAAAGTTCTGCATTGTGATTTTTTGCCTTTTGAAATATTACTTCTACATTTGCATCGTGAAGTGAAGTTGATATCACCAGCTGAGAAGGTATATGATATCTACCGGAGAAAATGCTACCTCTTCCAACAATCATGCCTCTAGATATTCCGTTTGTAGTTTGTTGGACCACTTAGGGGTCTCCATGGTCCCCTGGTATCGATGGTGAATGAAAAAGAGAATGAGAAATTGACTTGACCGTATAAATTCAACTCTCAATGTGAATCTGAACATGCATATTCAATAATTGAAGTCCCTACTAATATCGTTAGTTACAACTATCTGAAGGCGATCTTGGTACGATCATTTAATTACATATCTGGCTATAGCTTCGGATTAAATGATGTTGATTTAGCCTAGAAAGAGTGAGGATAAATGAATTGAAGTGCATGCAATCATTTATTTGGACTAATTGCTTAGTGAAATGTCAAAAAGTTATTTGTAATGAATTACAAAGCCGGAGAGAACAGTTTAGCAAGAGATAAACATGTCAAGATTATTTTAAACCGATTTTTCTCTTTTCTTTATTTCGAATTTCAAATCTATGTCAACTAATTGGCCTATTTTTACTTTTTTTTTATTCGAACAAGGAAACTTTTTCACTAAAAGCATTTTAGTTTTCCACTTGACAGAAAAAGGAAAAAGAGGAGATAAAAGCAAACAGAGTAAAGCAGAAAACGATGAAAGCAAAGCACGACTTAGGGAAAAAAAAAAAACGAAACTGAAGAACAGCAGAGTCGGCGAGCTGAGGCAAGGCGAGCGAGAACGCGAGCTGAGGCATCGAGCCACGAGAAGGAGAGGCAGGCGGCCGCGAGGTGGCCCCGCCTCCTGGCCAGTCTCCGAGGCCAACCACGTGTGAGAAGATGAAAAGAAAGACAAAGAATAAAAAGGAAAAAGAAAATAATAAAAAACAATTTTAAAAAAAAAATCTAACAAGTAGCGTCCGCAATCCATTTGAACTGAATTGGCACAAATGTAAAATATTTAGGAATGTCACAATTACAATATATTTATGAGGTTTTTTGGTAATTTTCTCTTGTTGATTCATCTCCATGTACTAAGCTTGCGGTAAATATTATTTCATGGCCGAGCATATTGTGAAGTCTAACTGAACAAGAGTCGTGTGTTCATATTAGTAAGTTCCCATGATTTTTCACTGCCTTTAAACGAGACTTAGCACGTGCCCCTTGTAAAGTACTTTTTCCGACTTGGTCTGTTGAAGTAAAGCTAGTAAAGATATATACCGGTGGCCCGCGGGGAACAGCGACTTCAAAGGTTTGAAATGTACTTCCTTTTTTCTAGAAGAAAAAAAGGAAATTATAATTAACATAAATCTGATTTCTTTCTACCAAAAAAATAAATAAATTTGTGTTAAATGGTTTAAGATGAACCTTTTGGCCAGCTATGAAAAATTGAATTTCGCAGACCAGGCCAAGTCCATCACATTTGCTTTGTTGGACGGACAAGTGCCGAAAAAGCGTTACAACATCCTGACGGTGGACCAGCAGTTCTCTCCAGATGACGAAGGCTGCACGGTGGAAGTGGAGCTGACTTTTGTGAAGCAAAATGCCGGTGTTCCCGATATCAACAACTATGCGGACTTCATCTGTAAAATGCTCAAAGCAGTCGACAAGTACCTTCAAAGCAATCTAAATGATGCTTAAAATGGTAAATCGAATAAATTTGGAGGGGTGAATGATGATGTACGTTCAATAACATGCTTTGGAAGCATGAAAATATGTTTAGTTGCCTATTAAGTGTGTAGCCTTCACCAATGCATGGTGCTGTACTCCAAATAAAGTTTATAATATAAGTAGTGCTTTGTGTGTCTAAGTTCAGCCAGTTGTGTTTACAGAAAAACTCTTGCATGTGGTATTATAATTTCATCTTCTTTTTTTTGGCCTAAAATTTTCTTTCTAGTACGTTAAAAAACAGACCATCCAGAAACCAGAACGTTCGAAACGAGGGATGCAAATTTTACCGAGTTCTTACATTACTCTGTCCACATTCAAAGTAAAGAGGTGCATACAATACAAATCTGGCGGAGGTTGGTTTATATCTTCTAATGTTTAGCAAACGATTCTAGCAAATAGTCTTGGATACCGGGTAACTGCCCAAGTAAAGAGTTTTGATAATTTTGCACGCTAAGTGCTTAGGTAAACTGATGCGTCCATGGAGAAGTAAGACCGACGCGGCCCTGTTATTGTAGAGCCGTAGATCAAAGAGGCTATTAACTATAAGTATAACGGTCGAAAATGTAGGTCGTTGCAACCATTAGGAAGTGGATCAACAAGCTACAGAAGTAACTATGGATGTTTGAGAAGTAACGTCTGTCGAAGTAATAGGTTTTCTTAGTAACTGCTCGTAAATATTAAAAACATTTTATTGGTTCTGTTTATATTCTAGAATTATTGTTGTTTATTCTCTAGGATTGTTTCCTCATAGATTAGGCTTCATTGTACCTGTTTATTATGGCATTATGCCTCAATACAATATACAGCTCAATTTTCTAGACTTTCTTCTCTATCAGTAAATACATGTTGCTGAATTCTAGAAGTCATGTAAATGTGTTTGCTTTTGCTGTAATCGTTCTTAACTATTAGTTGAATCGTAGTTTGCAGCAAAAAAACTGCCAATCAGTTATCCTTCTGCCAAAACAAATTGAATGGTCTTCAAATAGATCGATTGATATCTCTACTGTTTCCATGCGTTTGTAGGACTTTCAGTAATTGTTAAAGTAGTGATGGGTGTTATGAAATCATTGAAATGTTTGTTCAGCGATCCAACAAAAGCAATCATTCGGATGTACAACACCAAGATTCAAGGGGTTGTTTTCCTCTCTATCTCCGAGCTAGATTTGTCTGTCACTTGTACTTATGGACGCTGAACTCTGACCCAGGATGAGCTCAAGCTTTAGCAAAACCTGCCTCAAATGTAAGAAGAGTCCAACGTAGGAAATACGAAGTTGCGATGAAACTCCAATCCCAGAGTTTCATTTTTTTTTCCCCTCAGTCGAACCAATCCGAGAGTTCAATCCAAAAAATTGATTAAGAAAGAATTTCAATGTTCTATAATCCTAGAAAATAAAATCTAGCGATGTACGGAAAAAAAGTCGAGACTTATTGTCCAAGGATTATTAAGTTATTTACCAATCTTTATTAAAGTTCAATATCATTTCCACGACGGGTTCGAGTCGTTGAAACGGCCTCTTGCAATGCAGGGTAAGGCTGCGTACAATGGACCCTACGTGGGTCCCGACCCTTCCCCAGACCTCGCTTCGCGCGGGATGCTTGTAGCACCGGGCTGCCCTTTTTAATCTCATTTGCTAATTATTTCCTGAAGTTGTTGACACAAAAAAAAAATGCCCAAATTAGCAACTGTAGGTGGCAAGGGAGTTGGGACCCTCGTGTGCAGCGAACTGGGGAAAGCATGCAATCACAGCTCGCACGTAATCCGGGAGAAGTGTCAAAAAAGTCCTAAACCTATTGCACTAGTGCCAATTTAGTCCTAAACCTTTTTTTGGTGCCAATTCAGTCCTAAACCTTTTGCATTTGTGCCAATTCAGTCCTAAACATTTTTTGGGTGCCAATTCAGTCCTAAACTTTTTGCATTGGTGCCAATTTAGTCCTAAACCTTTTTTTGGTGCCAATTCAGTCCTAAACCTTTTGTATTAGTGCCAATTTAGTCCTAAATATTTTGTATTTATGCAAATTGAGTCAATTCGATCAATTTTGGCCGAAAATCATTGGCACAAATATCAATTGTCCTACGTGGCACGGTTTGCACTAATGTGGATATTTTTTTAATATTATTCTATAATTTTAAATAATTTTTAAGCATTTTCTTTTGTTTTTTAAAAATTATTTTTAAAAATTATTTAAAATATCAAAAAATATTAAAAAAATATCCACGTTAGTGCAAACCGTACCACTTAGGACAATTGATATTTGTGCCAATGATTTTCGGCCAAAATTGATCGAATTGACTTAATTTGCATAAATACAAAATATTTAGGACTAAATTGGAACTAATGCAAAAGGTTTAGGACTGAATTGGCACCAAAAAAAGGTTTAGGACTAAATTGGCACTAATGGAAAAGGTTTAGGACTGAATTGGCACCAAAAAAAGTTTTAGGACTAAATTGGCACCAATGCAAAAGGTTTAGGACTGAATTGGCACCAAAAAAAGGTTTAGGACTAAATTGGCACCAGTGCAATAGGTTTAGGACTTTTTTGACACTTTTCCCCACGTAATCCTATCTCCCGCATCACATTCACGCCTTTCCTTTTCACCAAACCGCCACCACCCCCCATGCCGGCCCCCGCCGCCCAACCCCCCAACAAAACCCCGTTGGTTACATTCAATAAATGCATCATAAATTATGAGTGTTAATGGGTAATACACGAGTCGTAAATGGGATATAAATGGGCTTACAGTTTATTTATATCCAACTCACCTCTATGAAATTCACGCGCACGGGCATTACTTTTAAGGACGACATATGTATTCGAATGCTTTTCCGTAAAATCCGTTACATCGCTATAAATTATGCCGATCTTGTACATCCGACCGTAGATATTACGAGAGGCCGAGACACCGTCCCCTGAGCAGTGTCCATACTGTCGATGGGGATTTAGAACGATTGTTGAAGATGCCGTTTTAGTTAAGGATGTGAGTATGGGATCCATGAGTTGCACATAAGGCGTAGGCGATGGGAAGATGGGGAGACAAGGCTCCTAACCCTAGCACATAGTTCCCCGCCGCACCGCATCGGGTGATTGGGAGTGTGATGCCGTCCGTCGTAGTAGTATCTGGTATACGTCGTTGGCATGATTCGATGGTCTGTACGATCACAAGGTGAGCAGCCGAGCTCTTTCGCACTGACTCTGTTGTTTTTTGTTTCTCTTTGCTTTTACCTGATCTGCTGCTGTTCACGAAGCTCAGGAGGGCGTGAATGTGAACATCGGGCACGATGAACGTGGACACCGGCAGAGATGAAAGCCCTAGGAGAGAGATTAAAAAGGTGATAACGGGGTTAGATTGGATGCTGAATATGGTCCTCTGATTTGATACCCAAAAAAAAAAAAAAAAAAAAAAAAAAAAGAGCCCAAATCGTGAAATAATTCATTTTCAGTTAAAGTTCAATATCGTCTGCTAATTATTTCTGAAGTTTGTTGACATACAAACCCAATGCTGTTAAATCTTGACGCGTGATCTTAGATTCTTCGAGAGCTTCACTCCAAGAGGCTGATACGGCAGATTGTCTATCTATCAAATTTCCTCACAATGTAGGTAGAATTATCGACATTTTCGTATTAGTCGGTCCCTCTTTCTTCTTTTTCATCTAAGTTTTTGGTCGCATCTAAGTTTTCGGTCGACCACAAATGACTTCAATTATAGAACAACTACTCTTTCAACTGTACGGTAAGGAATTCTATGCCTAAAATGACAAAATGACTTGGTCGTACAAATACAACTCTCAATGCGAATGTGCATATTCATTAATTGAAGTCAGCTGCTAATATCTTTAGTTACAGCTGTCCGAAGAAAAAAAAAATCAGGCTGGCCTTGGTTCAATTAATTAATTCAAGGTAAAAGCCATCAAAAATCTCAAATTTTCCCCACGGTGACACAAATTTTTCCTTAACACCAAAATTCCAAACTTGTACATATGTAACACATTTATCCTCCGTCAATGTTTTGTCTTTAAGAGCAGATTGAAATATACCTACGTGGACGTCGAAAGGCAAACATCGTTGACATGGTGCCCACATGACTTAAGTAAAATAAAAATGACATTGTTTTGACTGAAAAATCACCTTATTGAATTTCGACGGGGTAAAAATATATCACACAGGTAAAAGTTTGGAGATTTTTTTGTGTCACAAGAAAAATTTCAGGATAAATGTGTCACAGTAAAAATAATTTAGGATTTTAATGTCGCAAAAAAAAATTCAAAATAAATGTGTCACACTAGTCACAATTTGAGGATTTTTTGTGGCTTTACCCTTTGATTTAACACGCCATCTTCCGCGTGACGTCATTGCCGACATCATCACTCGCGACGTCATCGTTGACATCATCACTCGTCGCAGGAAGCTTCGTTGCCGGGTGAGACTCGAGAAAAGTAGAATCAGTTAAACCAAAAGGCCTAAGCATTTCCATAAATTGGCTTCAGTTCTAGCGGCTAGTTGGTACTTTCTCTACATAGTTTCGTATAAGCAAAAAAGTGAGAGTATGGCGACGCGGAAGGAGCTTCGAATGAAGTTATACTCACCACCTGAGGAGGTATATTCTGTCTACCGGAGAATGTGCTATCTCTTCCCAATAATCATGCCTTCAGGGATTCAGAACATAAAATTGATCAACGGTCGTTGGGAGTCTCAGGGCTCGCGAAGGTGCTGGACTTTTGCTGATGGTACGTCCAAAAATTTGTCACTTAATCTAGCCAATTTAATTCCCGTTTCCCACACCATATCTATGTCATCTTCCTTTCTTGATTAATTAGTTGTCTCGCTGTAGTACTAATCAGAAGAACGATTATTTACTCCCCCCCCCCCCCTATTCTTCTGTTTTGTGATCGACTGTCCGGTCGAAAAAGCGAGGGGATTGTCGCCATTAATTCATGTCATGAGTTCAACAATTAAACCTAGCATATATCGTCGGCGTCAAGCTTGAATCTTTCAGCTCGTGGAAGATTGAACATTTGATTATTGTTCCATGAGCTTTGGTTTGCGGACCTTAGGAGACAGCCTTTACTCGTCTGTAGTTTGAGGTGGTGAAAGGACATACACGTATTGTCGCTTGTGGTAAATATTCCGCGTCTGAGCATAATGCGAAGTCTGACTGAACAGGAGTCGTATGTTAGGGTCAATAAATACTGATGATTTTCACCAACAATAATTCACGAGCCCTGAAACTCTCTAGTTTTGTTTTAGGAAAATGCGGAAGCTGGGTGGACGAGGTGGCAGCCATCGACGACAATGAGAAGTCCATCAGATTCGAATTGCGGGATGGAGACAATCCGTTGGCGCATTACAATTCGCTGAAGTTGACGTTCTCGTTCACTCCGGACGGAGAAGGCTGCGAGGCGAAAGCGGTTCTGGAATTTGAGAGGAGAGATTCTAATGCCGATCCCAGCGGCTATATGAAGTTCATCGGACATATGCTCGGAGCAGTCGACGTGTTCCTTGAAGGCACTAGAGTATATGCATAAATATGGTGAATCAAATAACTTTGTTGGGAGTGATGTACTGCAATATGGTGAATCAAATAACTTTGTTGGGGGTGATGTACTGTGTGTGGTTAAAGTACTCAATAACATGCTTTGGAAGCATGGAAAAGATGGTTTAAGTGTGTAAGCTTTCACCAATGCATGGTGTTGTACTCCAATTAGAATATATAAGATAAGTAGTGTTTTGTGTGTCTAATAAGTTCAGCCAGTTGTGCTTACAGAAAAGTTCTTGCATGTGGTGTGATAACTTCTTTTCTTTTTTCTTTTTTGGCCTGAAACTTGCTTTCTAGTACGTGAAAAGAAAAAAGAGAACTTAATTACGCAAACCAAGAAGGTTCAAAACGAGGGATTCAAATTTGTGCCATGTTTTTATATTACTCTATTGACATTATTTAAAGTAAAAGAGATGCTTATGATATAGATATGGTGGTGGTCGGTTTATAATAGTTGAGGAACGAAATCTTGCGTGGAAAATTAGGCGCACAGTACAAGCTCGGCTCCTCAAATCTCCAAAAGCAAATCAAAAGTTCATCAAGAAATTAAGGAAGTATTACGAGGAATGATGGGTAATAATTTCCAAACTTGAGAAATAATGCTTTGGCACAAATGGAACAACTGAGCTCTGCTATTAGGCGAGCTAGACCTCGCCGGCCTTGGCCAAGTGGATGCGGCCAGCTGTTAGCTGCCGCCATGCTCTAGAGACTGGCAAAGAAAAAAATAAAAAAGCAAAGGAAAAAAGAAAAATAATTAAAATTCAAAAGCAATTAAAATTTTTGGAATTTTTTTCAAATTAATAAAAAAGAAAATGAATGTCAAGGAGTTGAGGAAGCAAAGATGAGGGAAAATGTTTTCTTCTTCTCGAAAGAGGAAAATATTTTTGCCACTTTTAAAGGAGTTTTTTTTCATAAGTGAATAATGTTTTCCTTGACTTGTTTATTTTCCGCAAGCCAAAAACCAAAAAATCCGGAAAATAACTTTCCTGAAAGTTATTTTCTGTGAACAAACATAGCCTAAGTATTTGGGGTTTTTTGTAAGCAAATATAGATAGTTGAACAATTGCCGACACTAAAAACAAAAGGCTCTCCCACTCCTTGAGCGGGAGAATTACCAAAAATGTCTAAAACCTGTTGCAGTTGTACCGATTTAGTTATAAATCTTTTGCACTTGTTCTAGTTCAGTCCATTTGGCTGCTCGGAGCTAATGTGGTACCATTGGCGATGACATGGCAAAATTTTATTAATATTATAATATATTTTAAAAAAATTAATTATTTTTTCTTTTTTTCCTTTTTCTTTTACTTTTATTTAGATTTTTCTTTTCTCAAAACACTAAAGGTCAACGAGAGTCGGCGGCTCTATGCAAGGGTCGACGGCTCCATCCGAGGGCTATAACGCCCTCACTGGCCTGGGCAAGGGCGTCGTGACCCTCGTCGGCCTCGGACGAGGTGTCGTACCCTCACCAACCTTTAGGGTTTTTGGAAAATAAATCTAAATAAAAGAAAAGTAAAAGGATAAAAATAATTAAAAATTCAAAAAATATTAATAATAATTACCATGTCAATGCTGACGGTGCCACGTCAGCTCTAGTAGGCAAAATGGACTAAATTGATATAATGCCAAAGGTTTAAGACCGAATTGACTTAAAAATAAATTTAGGACTGAATGAGTGCAATTGCAATACATTCAGGATTTTTTTGATAATTTTCCCTCTATTAGCACATCATATGGTAAATATTTGTAACCTAAGAATTCCACATTGGAATACAGTAGATGAACTCACCAGTAAATGGAATCCATCAAAGAAATATGTTGTCACGCCCCGCCTCCCTAAACGAGTGCGTTCATCCACTCATGCCGTAATCTCAGTCCCAGGATACATCTCTCAACGGCGAGAAAGCAATGAGACTCGCATGCGGGAGAGTAAAAG
The DNA here is from genome assembly GCA_021437785.1 of Rhodomyrtus psidioides. Classification (NCBI taxonomy): domain Eukaryota; kingdom Viridiplantae; phylum Streptophyta; class Magnoliopsida; order Myrtales; family Myrtaceae; genus Rhodomyrtus; species Rhodomyrtus psidioides. The sequence goes on along the minus strand of JAILYB010000169.1, from coordinate 576,401 downwards.
AAAACAAATACATATCTCCATGCAAGATAACTATAATAAAACAACGAATGAGACACTGGACAAAGACAAGGTTAATTACATACCAAAGGAACGAGTTTAAACAACCGGGGTCAGGGACTACTAATACCACAAGCTAAGGTCGAGGAAGACAAAAGGGCGAACAAAAGACAACCACTAGGCCCCACCAAAAAGATCGTCACCACCAAAAGACACCTCAAAAAGTCGTGTGACGTCGAGCCCACTATGTGGTACTAGTATCTTCGGCTCAACTCAAGTCCTCTGCGGGATCGTAATCCGAGAAAGTCTCTTATCGTACTTCTATAGTGTCATCTTCCGTCTCATCCTCTGAGTCAGAAGTCTCAATCACTTCGATACTCTCCTCTCTAGCCGGGGTCTCCTCTGGAACGTTCCTTGAGCCTATCACAGAACCCTCTACCTCGATCTCATCTCGAGAAGGATGGCACCACAATGGAACTACACGTCTTGAAACTTCGTGAGCCTTTAGTGGACTAGTGGTAACTTCCCCAACCCTCTTGAACTAGGCCTCAAAACAATGTGGCTTCCGGTCTTCCTCCCCCTCAGTTACCATACTACTGTACTCTTCCTAATATAGACCGTACCTCGTCTATCTGGAAATTCCTCGAAATAAGTTGTCATCTCTTTTGGGTCACCCAGACGTATATACAGCATCTTCAAGGCTTGGGATCTGGAAAAAGAAGAATCTCACGACGGGGTGAGACTTACGTCTCAACAAGCTAGCCTAACCCTACCTAGGCCATCCGTCCCACCAGACCAAAGCAAACAAAGCAACGCATACAATTTGCTAGAGCAAGACATGGCATTAACTCAAGGCATCGAGTCAGGTTTTCACAAGCATTTCAATCAAGGCAAAATAGCATAGAGTGACCAAGCTTTCGTACTAGCTTATAATCATTTTCATCATCACGTGAAACAAAAAGAAATCCACTACCACTTTCGAACCTCCAGAGACTAGCCCGCGTTCAGACGCCTCATGCTATCCCGATCAATAAACCCGCGTTCAGACGCATCAGGTTTAACAGCTTATCACCAAGCTCATGTCGACATGTCAACTTCTCATCCCGCGTTCAGACGCATCATGATGTACTTTCAATCACAACCCCGCGATAAAATCGCCTCAGGGTATACATAGCTCGCAACCCCGCGTTCAGACGCATCAGGGTGCCACCGGCCTTAAGCCTCGTTTCATCAAACTACTTGCCATCATTCATGTGTTCTCACAGGTCGATAGCCCATTTCCTCAAGCAATCTCAGTCAAGAATCATTACGATAAACATTTAATCGCATTACCACCATGAGGATTTCTAAGCATTAGAACACAAATCAATTGCTTGCCAAAAAGAAACAAACGAGCTGTGTCACAAGAGACAATTTAAGAGTTGGGTATCATCCCTCCACATAGGCAAGCAAGGCACGTCAACGAGCACATCATCAATTTAATCGTTCAAGCATAACAAAGCAATCATTTCATCGATTTCTCAACGGAAACCGTCCAGTCGCATCCAAGTGTCTTCAAATAGGTTTAGGGGTCACTCACCTTCGCTTAAGCTAGCAATTCCCGCTAAAATTCCCTTGTCAAGCACGGCTTCAAATTGATTTCTCCGCTGTCCAAAACAGGGCAGCAAAACGACTTAGGAACCATCCATCGTTACAATCAATTTATGCAATATAGCCACAATTCCACCAATCGTAGATCTCATTAACAACTCAAGGAACATTCTAGTATGTCCTAACAACACATTTAGAGCATGGCGACACCACGAACAGCCCCCAACAGAACCGAATTACTCAAAATCAAAACATGGCAAAATCGGTTCTGCTCCTTTTCGCATAAACAACCCATGAATCCCCCTATAAGCTCCAATTTATCACAAATTCCTCTTGTTAAAACATCAATCAACATGTTATATAGTCCCACGATGAATTTCTAAGCTAAATAGCACTCCTAAGAATTTCAAACAGCCCACTTCACCTTAGTCTAACCGACGGTCAGAATCTGCCCTTAAAACAACATCAATTGAACCATCGAAACCTAATCGGAGCTAGAAGAGTTACCCAAGCATATGAAAAGGCTCATCAATCTTAGATTTCTGAGCATAACAACAAAGCTGGAGAGTTTGCAAGAAAGTGGAATTCAATACCTAGAAAATCTGCAATTTTTGGTGATCTATATGTGCATAAATCTCCAAGTTTTATTTAAAGGCACTTGCCGACTAACTCACCTTCGGGAGTTGGAAATTGGAAATTGTGGGAAACCAATATCTCTGCCTTTTCGGGAATTAACCGCCCTAGAGTCCTTGGCAATTGATAATTGCCAGCTCACGTTGATCCACGAGAATAAGTCCAACGTTCCTCTGAAACTTCGCAAGCTGGTAATATCAAGGTTCCAGCAAGTGACGGAGCTGCTCCAATGCCTCAATGAAGCTGACTCCACTTTGGAGTCCTTTTCTGTCTATGAGTGCCCGAACTTGATGGCTATACCCGGGTGGCTGTCCAATCATACTCATTTCAAATTAATTCGTTTTATCCGATGTCCCAACCTATGCTATGCCGCTAGCAATCAAGTCCCTCAAAGAATTGCGCATTGAACATTGTGGTGAACTGAGCAACAGATGTGAATTCATACGTGGATTGCATGCGAGTAGCAGTTGGAATACGTTACCGGTCAATGCATTAAGTACAATTTTTCACCTCAGAATTTCGTTACGTTCTTTTGGCATAATGCACATTTTTCTCCTGCATAATCTTAATCAAATCGTCCCCTCCCCCCTAATTAAGCGGTGAAGTGAAGGATCCATGTTTCACTCTACCGTATCTGAATTCTGCAAGCAAAAAATCATTCAATCCGCCAAACTTTTCACACGATAGACTAACACAAAACATAAATTCATGTTACTGAAGCCAGTAGATGAATTCATATTACAAGGCAGGTCACTAAAGAAACGCAAGGACGACCAATTTGCATCTTATTCCAGATACAATCACAGCGCACACGGTGTCTTTTCCAGCCATCCCTCAAGAAACTCACAGCTGTCGAGGGACACCGGTGAGGTCGACCCACTCCAGCTGGACCTCCACCTCGCCGGACTCGACATTGTTCAACCGGAGCACCATGTCCTGGTAGATCTTGCCGTCTCTCCACACGATCGAGCTCTCGTCCGCCAGGCAGTTGCCCTTGGAAGGCTGGACTCTGGCGATCGTGGTGGGGGTCGGGAGGTTCTCCAGGCGCATATCTATAGCATCTAGGTACGGCTTGATGTCGATCGTGGCCTCTCCCATCTTGTCGTCCACGGTGAACGTGTCCTTGTCGTAAACAGTCTGCGAAAGAGCAGGGTTCGGATAGGACTATTACTACTCTATTGCAGGAAGTGACTCTAACCTCCTTCAATCCCTAAAGTGATGTCAAATTTCGGTTCAAGAGCAATTCAACGGGCGATCCGCCTCAAACATCATTCCAGAGCGATCATCCTAAACTAAGCGCACACGTACAGAATATGATTGAATGAAATTCGCAAACAGAACATCGAATCATCTCAAACGTTTGGTTAATTGTTAAACTATGATCCATTTTCTAGAAAGTGCTAAGTGGAGTTTTAATCACATGCAAATTTGGAAGATCCTAGAATAGAAGACTAATCTACATGCTTGGGAATGAAGAAGAAGTCGGCAACGAAAAGGAGCAAGGAAATGAGCTGGAAATTGTTGTCAACATTTTGAAGTCAAAACTTGTCAAGAAGCATCCAGCTGTGATCAAATGCGTGTACGATTTGTGCTTTAGTCCATTGGCGGTGGAACAAAAACAATATTAAAATAATAGAGGCGGTGGAAATCTGGCGGTTTCATGAGTCTATAAATATAGGTGATGTCTTTCTCTTTGTTTGTTGTAATCCCATGTAAAACTAGAAGAACGCCAATGACGATTTCTTTGTAAATCTTCTATTAGTTCTATATCAGTTATCAATTTATCTTGCTAGTCTTCTTGCCATTATTTCCTCTATATTTCATACCAAACACAAACACTTGCACACACGCTTCCGCAAAATACCCAACAGTGGTATCAGATCCACGTTCACGATTCATTGGTTTTGAGCGTTTGTTCTAACCAACCTTGCAATGGCTAACGCCGCCACATTATATCCCATCCCAATATTTGATGGGAACGACTATGATTACTGGAGCATCAAGATGACTACATTCTTGATGGCTCAAGACTTATGGGACATCGTCCAAAAAGGGTACGAAGCCCCAAAAGAAGGTGCAAGTGTTCCAGCTGAACTACGGCAAAAGGATGCACGAGCTTTATTCGTGATCTAGCAAGCACTCTCGGATACGATATTTCTGAGAATCATCGGCATGAAGACGGCAAAGCAAGCATGAGATGTATTACGAGAAGAATATCAAGGCTCGGAAAAGGTACGCGCACTATACGACTTCAAACTCTTAGAAGAGAATTTGAGAATTCTAAGATGAAAGTGCATGAGTTTGTCCAAGAATATTGTGGACGTTTGAAAGAACTAGTGAATCAAATGAGAGCATATGGAGATGCAATTACCGATAGGGTTGTTGAGAAAATATTGGTGACACTTACTAGGAAATATAATTCCATCGTCACCACTATAGAATCATCTAAGGATTTAACAACCCTGTCTATAAGTGAGCTGGTTGGTTCATTAGAAGCACATGAGAAAAGGTTGCAAGTACAGGATAAAGATATTGTTGAAAGTGCTTTTCAGTCAAAAGTGAACATACGGTCTGATAATAGCAAGATTAGTGGAAGGAGCCCATGGAAAAACAAGAAAGGAGAAGAAACATTTACAAGGGGAAAATACCCACGTTGTAACTTTTGCAAGAAAACTAATCACGTAGATAAGGATTGTTGGTTTCGTAATAAACCACAATGCAACTCTTGCAAAAGATATGGCCACATAAAAAAGTTTTGTCGCTCTAAAAGGAATTATAGAGCGAATTATGTTGAGGAAAAAGAAAAGAAAAGGTAGAAAAAAAATACAGACCATTTATTCTATGCAGGCCAGGTAGAAAAGGATGAGAAAAATGGTCCATGGTATATTGATAGTGGGTGCCGTAATCACATGACTGGAGATGAAGCTATATTCACCAATATTGATACTTCGGTGAAGACTCAAGTGAGATTAGGCAACAGTGAATTGGTTGATGTGAAAGGAAAAGGGACTATAGCCGTTGAAACTAAGAAAGGCCAAAAATTTATTCATGAAGTATATTTGGTGCCTAGTCTTGCACAAAATCTACTTAGCGTGGGTCAAATGATTCAGAATGGATATTCTCTATACTTTAAAGGAGATATATGCACTATTTATGATAAATATAAAGATCATGTTATAGCCTCTATGAGAATGGAAAATAGAAATTTTCCTATCCGATGGAAATATGTAAGGATATAGCCATGAAAGCTCAAGTTGATGAATCATGGCTATGACATCGGAGATTTGGCCATCTCAACTTCTATGGATTGAAGATATTCCATCAGAAAAACATGACGAGAAATCTTCCAGCTATTACAAAAACTTCAGATGTTTGTGAAGGCTGTCTCCTTGGAAAACAACAAAGGCAGTCTTTCCCGTCTAGAAATGCATGGAGAGCAAAAAGACCATTGGAGCTAGTTCATACGGATGTCTGTGGTCCAATGAGGACTCCGACATCGAGCCAAAATAAGTATTTCATTCTCTTCATTGATGACTATACCAGAATGACGTGGGTTTACTTTCTTCAAGAAAGATCGGAGGTTTTCTCTATTTTCAAGAAATTCAAGAGCCATGTCGAAAATCAAAGTGGCCGAAGAATCAAAATCTTGAGGAGTGACAAAGGCACCAAATACAACTCAGGAGAGTTCAATAAATTTTGTGAAGATGAAGGCGTTCATCGTCAATTAACAGTTGGCTACACCCCAGAGCAAAACGGAGTAGCAGAAAGGAAAAATAGAACCGTTATGGAAATGACGAGATCGATGTTAAAGGATAAAGGTCTTCCTGACTATTTCTGGGCAGAAGCAGTCTACACTGCAGTATACCTGTTAAATAGGTGTCCAACTAAAGCAGTCCAGAATAGAACTCCAATCGAAGCATGGAACGGACGGAAACCGTCAGCTAAACATCTGAAAGTGTTTGGCTGTATATGCTATGTTCACATTCCTGATCAAAAAAGGAGCAAGCTCGATGAGAAGACGGAAAAAGGCATCTTCCTTGGCTATCGCAACCAATCGAAAGGTTATCGGATTTACAACCTAAGAACTAAGAAGCTCATGTAAGTCGAAACGTTGAGTTCGACGAAAATGCTGCTTGGAACTGGGACGAAGAGAAAATCGAGAAGAAGTATGTTACCTTACCTGTTATACCACCTACTTGAGAGGAATCGACATTAGAAGAAGGTGGAACATCATATTCATCCACTCAGGATGTCACACCACCATCTTTTCCAAGTCCAGCACAAGAAGGGTCGACTCCAGAATCCCCTATACTAAGGGTAAAGTCTCTAAGGAAAGTCTATGAGACATGCAATTTTATGTCCTTGGAACCAGATAACTATGAAGATACTTCCAAAGAAGAAGTTTGGATTAAAGCCATGGAAGACGAAATCAAAATGATCGAGAAAAATGAAACTTGGGAGCTCGTTGATTACCCCAAAGACAAAGAAATCATTGGTGTCGAATGGGTTTACAAGACGAAGCCGAACGCAGATGGATCAATTCAAAAGCATAAAGCAAGGCTTGTAGCGAAAGGATACTTGCAGCAGCCAGGTATCGATTACACTGAAACTTTTGCTCTTGTTGCTCGTCTTGATACAATTCGAGCACTCATAGCTCTAGCAGCACAAAAGAAATGGAAGATCCATCAACTAGATGTGAAATCAACATTCCTAAATGGATATCTTCAAGAAGAAATTTATGTGGAACAACCACAAGGCTTTATCGCCAAAGGAAATGAAGAAAAGGTTCTAAAGGTCAAGAAAGCTCTCTACGGATTAAAACAAGCACCAAGAGCTTGGTATAGCAGAATTGACGAATATTTCACCAAACAAGGATTCAGGAGGAGTATGAATGAACCTACACTCTACATCAAGACCCAAAGTAATTCTGATACTCTTATTGTCTCTCTGTATGTAGATGATCTTACATATACAGGGAACAATGAGAAGATGATTCAAGAATTCAAAGAAAATATGATGAAGACATTCGAGATAACAGATTTGGGTTTGATGCACTATTTTCTTAGTATCGAGGTTGATCAACACGAAGGAATCTTTATCTCGCAGAAGAAATATGCAGAAAACATCTTAAAGAAATTCAAGATGGACAATTACAATGCAGTTGCAACGCCACTGGTGATAAATGAGAAATTGTTAAAAGAAGATGGAGCAGAACAAGTAGATGCTTCGCACTACAGAAGTCTTATTGGTAGTTTATTATATCTTTTAGTTACACGACCAAATATAATGTATGCTACTAGTCTACTATCACATTTTATGCAGAAGCCAAGCCAAATTCATTTTGGAGCAGCCAAGCGAATTCTACGATATTTAAGAGGAACAACAGGTTATGGCATATGGTATCAGCCTAGTGCAACGGATAAGCTCGTCGGATACACTCACAGCGATTGGGCTAGATCAACCGATGATAAAAGGAGCACTACTGGATATGCATTAACGTTGGGTTCTAGAATATTTTCGTGGATATCCAAAAAACAAGAATCAATAGCACAATCTACTGCAGAAGCTGAATATATTGCAGCCGTTACGACAACTAATCACGCGATATGGCTTAGAAGAATTCTAGAAGACATTGGAGAAACACAGGCAGAACCGACTCCTATATTTTGCGACAACAAGTCTACGATTGCAATCTCGAAGAATCCTGTCTTTCATGGAAGAACGAAGCATATCGACATCAAATATCATTTCATACGTGAAGTACAAACCAATGGAGAAATCGAGCTCAGATATTGCAAGACCGAAGATCAAATTGCAGATATATTCACTAAAGCACTACCAAGAGCAAAATTCGAGACATTGAGAAGCATGCTTGGAGTATCACAAAAATGGATCAAGGAGGAGTGTTAAACTATGATCCATTTTCTAGAAAGTGCTTAGTGGAGTTTTAATCACATGCAAATTTGGAAGATCCTAGAATAGAAGACTAATCTACATGCTTGGGAATGAAGAAGAAGTCGGCAACGAAAAGGAGCAAGGAAATGAGCTTGAAATTGTTGTCGACATTTTGAAGTCAAAACTTGTCAAGAAGCATCCAGCTGTGATCAAATGCGTGTACGATTTGTGCTTTAGTCCATTGGCGATGGAACAAAAACAATATTAAAATAATAGAGGCGGTGGAAATCTGGCGGTTTCAGGAGTCTATAAATATAGGTGATGTCTTTCTCTTTGTTTGTTGTAATCCCATGTAAAACTAGAAGAACGCCAATGAAGATTTCTTTGTAAGTCTTCTATTAGTTCTACATCAGTTATCATTTTATCTTGCTAGTCTTCTTGCCATTATTTCCTCTATATTTCATACCAAACACAAACACTTGCACACACGCTTCCGCAAAATACCCAACACTAATGTTGTGCATCATCCGATTCAACTTCATTTTGGGAGGGTCTCTAACCTGCTGTGTCCTTAACTCATTGCTAAGCACGTCTTAACACAAAACTAATCGGACAATCCAGACACAAGTCATCCGATTCAACTTCATTTCGGGAGGGTCTCCAACCGGCGTGTCCTTAACTCATTGCTAGGCATGTCTTAACACAAAACTAATCAGACAATCCAGACACAACGACTCAGACGTGGTTATTCGCAAAATCGACTAGTCAAGGATGACGAGCGTGAGGGAAGAAACACTGACTAGATTGATCGGAATGTTGGGGTCTTTTATGGAAAGAGTCAGCTGATCGTTCCATTCTGGGTTGCAATCGTTTTTCACCACCCGAGTCTTCAATTTCTGCAACCACATATGTACCATACAGGTGACATCAGCAAAATGGTACGTTGTATTTAGTGACACGATAAATTATGAAGCCTCCTGCCACGCAAAATGATAAAGCCATAGGCTAAAATAAGGTTCAAGTTAGGTGAATGAGTAAAAACTTTGATCCTAATCCTAAAGCCTAAGTAAGGAACTTAAAACCAATTGAAAGAACCAAAGACATATTCAAAGGCATAAATTTATTTTACATACTTGCACTTTTAAAATGAAACCCTCGTTTTCCTTTTAAAATGTGAATTTAAAGGGGGGAAAATCAGTACCTCTCATAGAATATAATAGGTCAACCTGATCTGTTTAAGCCACAACATGGACAACCAGGAAAATGATCTATCATACGGCGACATGATCTTTGTCACGAGTCATTCGGAAAAATTATATAAAAAAAAAAATTAAATCTATTATTCTTTTGTTAATTCAAATTTAAATATTTTTTTATCAAAAAAAATTAAATATTTTATATTTGTGTTAATTATCGTGCAGCGACCATCGGCCCTAAGCCAGAAAAAAAAATTATAAAATAATTCAAAATATTATTAAAAATAATTTAAATCCGATACAAATAAGTTGACATAATTATAATAAATTTAGAATCATTTTCCCTTAATCATCTGGCGTACAAACAAGATGAGATCAATTCTGATCAAGACAGACGAAAATTGCGTAAAAACGAGGACTTCAATCATTTACAGAAAAAATCTTCCAAGCATAGGGATTAAAGGAAAGATCCACTTTTCTTGTCAAGAAAAGGGCTGTCGAGAGATCCAATCGATGATGACAACCACAAACTAATCAAAGAATTACAGTGGAGAGAGAGGGGGGGTGACCTGATGAGCCATGGAGACGACGACATAAGGATCGCTGCTAAGGGTGTCGCGGACGGCGAGGTTGATGCCTCGCTTCACCAGAATTTTCAGAAGCCCCAAAACGTTCTCCATTCTCCTCCTCTTCTTCTTCTTCTTCTTGTTGCAGACACCTAACACACACCAGCAAGAGAGAGAGAGAGATGATGGCTTGGCTTCTAGACCTCTGGTCTTTCCTTTTGATTATTCTCTGGATCGTCCTTCTCTCTCCTCTTTCTTTCTTTCTTTCTTTCTTTCTTTTTTTTCTGCTGTAGAGGTGATATTGAGATCAAAACCAGTGGATGGTCGCGCTATTCTCAGGACAGAATCACGAGAGAGCTCAGCGTTTTTCCAATGGAGCGAGACACCTGCAGGGTCGTGAACCCCGGAACAAATTTGTGGTCGAGAAGAGACGCGACTCGCTACCGTACAAAGGGTCCATTTGACAGAAAAGCTTGCTTCTTTTTCCTCTCGATTCTACCGTTCGGTGGGCCGACCGGACACACCCCCCAAAGGAAATCTTAATCTAGTACCATGAAATGAACAAAACCGTGACTCGCTTTGTCATGGGAAAAGGGATCCGGTCAAATTCGGGACATGTCCCTTTGCTTTTTGCTGTTCATTGCACAAGTAAATCTTCTTGGCATCTTTGCTACAGCTAGCGCCCATCGCTATGATGGAGCCATCTGGGAACAGAACTTCTCGTGTGAATTTTTTCGGTTGTGTGAGATTAGGAAATGTATTTTAGCACAAGTTGTGTGTTTAAGTATGTCTCTATTTCGTATGCGTCTTTCTCCTTTGAGCGAAATAAAAGTAGAACTCTTGGTTCATATTGTATGATACTGTAAACGAAGTAGAGGGCAAGATAAGATGTAGATAACTGCTAGGAAGTTTCTACCGGTTATTGCTATACGATGATAAAAGAAAAATTTTATGAGTAATTAACGACATAAATGCAATATTTGGAGAAAATAACGAAAATCTTTCAAGGATGTATTCGATAGGAAGAATGATTACGTACAATAGAACATTCAGTAATTGCTAATTGGTAACATTAAAAGTCAGTACGATTAAGTATCTTTTCCGTTGCCCAAATTAGCTGGAGCAAAATGAGTGGAGAGTGTAAGAAAGTATATCTTGAGAGGAGAGAGATCAACACCTTGCAAGCTAGAGTCTTACGTGTTCACTCCTAGAGGCGACTTAATATATATATACACACACACTCTTGATATGAAGGTCTTCGCTTCGGTAGAGGCATGGCTTGAGAGAGTGTGTGTGTGTGTGTGTGTGTGTGTGTGTTAAGTATAGTGGCAATCTTATAAGTTTTCCGAGAATTGAAAGTTTACGAAGCACGAAAGTATATCGTGTGATTTAAAAATTATGTGGATCAAATTCATCTCATTGATTTAATTATCAATACTTGAGATGATATTGATTCGTATGATGTATGCACCATTCAGCACGGGCTCATCGGGGTTCCATTTGGTCATGCGAGGAATGGATGATAACGGACACGGGGGAGCACCCACCCACCCAACGATGTAATTAATCATCGATTGCAAGGGATATATGATGGAATTTTCAACAATATACAAGATGAAATTACTCATAATTTGGAGTAGAAATTGGAATCAAAAATGGTGGACGGTGCTCTTCCCCATTCCCAGGACAGAATCGTCAGAGAGCTTTGGCGATTTCGATCATGTGAAACACGTGCATACCTCGGGAACTCATGCGTGTGACCATTGGCATTGGGCAATGGGGAAGCTTAGCTAGGTGTAAGGAAAGAACCCACCCAACATGGTCCCGCGAATCACCTCGAAAAATCTGGTCGTAGCATACCTGCGTCGGTACAAAAGCATACTTTGGCATGTTGCAATTATGCAACACCTACCTACGCCCGCATGAATTATAATTATAACAACCACAACAACAACAACAAATGCGATCCACCTGTCCACATTACTAGGAACTTTTACATTGTGGATGAAAACTTATATGGTTCTCTATTTGACGATATCAATGTACGTGGAGACAGTGGAGCCACAGTTGCCTGCAAATCTTTTTATCGAACGTAAGCAGTTCGTTTTTCAATAAGGAGTTTTGGACCAGTTTTGAATAGAAAATATCAAATGCAGAGGATATATTGATATCAAAAGCACAATACAAACTCTTGAAACAGTCGATGACCGATGCGATCGATGGCCTACGAATCGCTCGATGCTTAAGACACGACACCGAAATTTAATCGACGGTCCCAGCTGCTAGCGACCGCCACCGACGTGTGTGTTCCTCAAATGTTTTTTTTTATAAATTCGGTGCTACCTTTGTTGTTTTTTGTCCACTAATCGTGGAGTCTTAATTTAATCAACTAAGTGCGATTGTGGGGACCTCCACGTGAAGTTATTGTCCGTTCTGCGTTGTGGTCCCAAAAGAAGCTACGTAGAGTTATGGTTTCAAATCTGGGAATTTGCTACAATTTGCGATTTAGGGATTTAATTTTGGGCAAACCTAGTATGCAGCGTGGTTTAGTAGGGGGGTTAGATGCTGACTCCGCACACCGGTGGGCCACGTCAACCTAAGAACTTAATAAAGTAACGTGACTTCAGATTGCCAGCTACCCGATTGGAGTTAGCTCTTTAAAGATTGTCTTTTCAAAAAAAAAAAAAAAGAACTAAAATGATCGTTATATATATTTTTTGGCACTTTTATTGTCTTTTTGCTTAAAGTAAACTTAGTAGTGAAGTCACATCAAATGCATTGGTTAGAATCCTTAATCACTTCCCCCTCGATATCTCTTACCTTCATTATAGTCATAAATAAGAGAAATTACCAAAAATGTCAAAACCTTATTATACATGTATCAATTTAGGCATAAACCTTTTAATCTGAACAATTTAGTCCTAAACATTTTAACAATATGTCAATTTAGCCCTCCTAGCTAATTTTGACCGATAATTGCTTATTCTGACACCAGCCGTCCCACAGTGGCATGGTTAGCGCTAGCATGAAATTATTTTTATAATTTTTTAAAAAATATGTGATTTTTCTATATTTTCTTTTTTTAATAAATATTTTCCTTTCTTTCTTTCTTTTCTTTTATTTCCTTCTAAGCACGGCGAGGGTCGCCAGCCTGCCAACCATCACTAGTGGCTTTCTGGTCAAGGATCGCAACCCTCGCCAGAATTCGCATAAAGAAATAAAGAAAGATAGAGCAAAATTTTAAAAAAAAATGCGATCACATTATGAAAATTTTTTATAAAATAAATAAATTATGAAAATCATCGACGTCAACGCCAGTTGTCCTACAAGATATTGATAGCGTCCATGTTAGCGATTTCCGGTCAAAATTGACCAACATGACTAAATTATTAAATCGTCAAAAGGTTTACGACTAAATTAGTGAAATTAAAATGTTTATGATTCAATCAGGAGGATTTTTTTAAATTTTATTTAGTAATTCTCCCGTCATGAATATGTTACTAGAGAGCTATACATAAATCTCAAAGCAAACTTTCGGGAATGACACTTCACTGAAATTTTGGGACGAGGGTCCTTACTCATTTGATGGATTTTCAATTTATCTTTTAGCCCAATCGAGACAAGAGAGCCCGTTGATCCGCTTCCCGTTTCCACGTCCACAGGCCGTACCCGGCACACGCAATCACTCCAAGCCCAATACGAGGTTTTAAAACCAATTAGTCTAAGCTCTCTCTTTTTTTTTTTTTCAAGTAACTCTGGCCCGTTTCGTCTGTCCGAACGAAAGTGTTTTTCATGTGAGAATATCTCTAATTATCTTCACCATTACCCCCCATGCCCTTTTAAAAATACGATTTACATGTTCTTCCTCGGAAGGAAGACATGCGTAGTTGAAGCTAACTATGCAGCCGAATCTTCCCACGGTATCAGACTCTATATCAAACGGCGACCTTTTAAATAGATAACTAGTCGGGACCCAAATACATAGTTAATACAATGTTTGCCTTGATGGATCGTGGAGACCGGGGTTTCCGCTTCTAGGGTACCGATCACGAGTCGGGTCCAGCCGAGGGGGATGTAATTGCGGATACCTTGGATCGAGGTTCGGCAGCAAGCTACCCCATGGCCGATCCAGTTCGCCCAACATCCTCATATTCTCCAATATGAAACCACCCTCTTCCTCCTCGCAAAAGTCAAAAAAAGAAGGAATTCAAAAAGCGGATATTGATGGTCGATGCTTTGTCTAGAAAAACCAAAGGCCGGCATTGGGTCCTTGGGGAATCATTTCAAGTCGAGGGCATCTCAATAACGGAGGCGGTCGTGCCAAGAACAATCATAGCTTAAAAACTAAGATCCAACAGAAAAACAAAAGCACAACATAAAGCTTTGATTCGTATGAAATTATGCTACTAATGTCCCACCTCGAAGGACCAACGCTTGCCAACCTCTCGTGTCGATTACTCCCGGCCGACTTAAAAAGAAATCCAATTTACGTCGCCCCTTTCGGAATATGCTTTCCTCTTTTGGATGCACCACATTTAATTTAATTTTTTTTTTTAAAAGAATTGATTGGAAAAGCAAAGAGGAAAGCAAATAATCGAAGGACATAATGCTAAGTTAATGTGGGAATTGTCAAGGCGGCGAGGGGCCAACATAGATGGTGCTTGGAAGTGATATATGGCTGAGGCTTTTGCCATTGAATTTTGCAGGAAACATGTTTGAAGTTGTGGAAACGAACTTGAACAAGCAATCTTAAACATCACGTGAGACTCAGCGCAAATCATTACCAAGCGACTCTCTCTCCTAATCACGCCTCCGCCGTTGCCATCGATGGCCAGCCACCAACCACCACCCTCTGCCATTGTCCGCCGATGTCGAGTTGCCGTCTCCGGCAGCCGGAGTAAAAAAAAAAAATCATTTTTAAAAGGTACATAATATTTTTTTAATAATAAAAATTATTTTGGGTCACCAATAAAAGCTTTTCGTAGAAGATTTTGTGTTAATAATGTTCCAAGAGAAAAAATTTTCAACCACTACCAAACGAATTTCTCTAATCAAAAATCAACTTCTTGAGCAGAAGTAGAAAATTTTTTTGGACAAAAGTTGATTTTTGAAGCAAAACTGTTGCCATGCGCGCCACTATAGTTCTTTGATGCCTTGATGCATGATGACCATTATTGTCCTTAAGGTGTATTATTTGACCCGACTTGAATTCGGCAATTACTCAATTTTTCTCCTGAAATTTCATCTTGTCTGTGTTTATCAACCTCGCGTGTAAAACGAGAAGAAGAGAGGAGTAATTGTCATTATGAAAAGTTTAAATAAACAATACATGATTTGGTCCCCCTTTTTTCTTTTTGCTTTGTCCGAGATTTGGTCCTATTTACAGACACCTACTCAACACATCTCTTTGGCATAGGTACATTATCCCAACCATCAACACTTTTCATGATCAACCATCGCTTCCATTCACGTCAACATCCATATATTTTCATGTCTAACAATCGCATCTTTTCATGATAACAAGCTATTTCAACGATGCAAAACTTGGACGGCATGATACATGCTTGATTCAAGACTAATCTTAATTACTAATGAGGTCAAAGTTGCTTTCTTTGATGTTATTTCCCATTGGGGTCTCCAACCCGCCCCCACGCCTTGGCTCCTACCAATTCTACGCTCTACCATGCCTTCCATTTAACAATTCGATATTGACTCGGAGTCGATTGGATTTGGGGTGCTCCAACGTTAGTTGTGCATATAAAAAAAAAAAAAAACCTTAGTCTTGCGTAGGGAAAACACGACACTTATTGGTCTAACAAACAAATTCATGGCCTTATGCGTGCGAAAAACGTATCTTATGTTGGAGGTAATGGGTTTTGAGAGAGTAGAGAGTGTTTGCTTTAAGTATTACACCTTGAGACATCAAGTTTGGAATGCTCAACAGTGTTACCTCCAGCGTAGGGCGAACCCTAGAATATATATAAGCAAGCTATTGGGCTCCAGCCCAAATGGAACCAAATAACCAAGCCTTCACCTATTGGGCTTGTATGTGAACATATTACATGGATTATATTCACAATATATCCAACAATCTCCTCCTATGTTCACCATACAGCACAATCCAATACGGTGTCAGTGTGATGTTCAAACAAACATGAATCATCCACATTCAGTCCAAATAAGTGAATCATCCTTATCATGAATCTGTTCTGAGATCAGCATACCATAATAAATCTCTGAATCAGTTCACAATCAACATATGCATAGCAGTCAAGTATAAGTAGGCCAATCAAAATAGTCTAAGGCCTTACAAATACAAAAGATAAGCATAATGATGTTCACAACACAAGAACAGAAAATATAAGTCTCAAGTAAATGGACTTCATCAAAATGAGCATTTGCAGGTGAACTATCAAGTCCCCCACACACTCTGAATGATATATTCATTCATCAAGTAGGTCATCCTGGTCAGGATCCCACTCATTAAGCTCTCATCCATCTCTGACATCCCCTGTAGAATTTCACATATGAATTTCATATTACTATGAATTCAATTATTTGAATAATCTACTAAAAGTGTCTAGTTCTACTAAAAGAACTTAGCACCATAACACAAGGCAGAGAAGAACATATATTGATGTCATAAAGCATCATAATATCATGTTCATAAGCATCAAACTAGTTTCATAAATTATGAACAAGGCCTAAACAGTTTGATTTACAAAGAGCCATCAACCCAAGTTTATTCGTAAGAGAATAACCATTGCCTAGTTTCAAAGAACCGGACCAACAGTCAAGTCACTTACAATAACTAGTTATGTAATGTCAAGTTTCAATTAAGAACAAGACCAACAGGCTTCTTATGCAACCAATTATTTCTGTGTTCCAATTTGGAATGTCACAATTACTGATTCCTTAAAGTCAAATAATCTCGCATCAAGTTTGGAATGGGATCATTTAACCAAAGGATAGTCCAAACCTGGTCGGATTGTATCATCAAGTTTGGAATGACACAAACTTCCCAGATAGAACCTCTGAATCAGGTTAAAGCCATCTTCATCAAGTTTGGAATGAGACAACTAACCCTTTTCAGATTTATCGGCAACCATGAACATCGATGAAACACATAGAATGTGCTTATCATTTTGGCCAACAAAAGAAGATTTGATAATTCAAAACACACATTTAGAAGGTAAGTAAATGGTAATTAAGACTTATCTTTCAAAATCTTTAACCCCATTTCCCCCACTGTTTTGAATAATCGATCTTTAAACAAACCTTTTGTGAGAGCATCGGCCATGTTATCCTTCGATCTCACATCGATCAAGGTGATAACTCCTTGTTCTCTCAGATAATTCAACAATGCATGTCTCAGTCTCACATGTCTTCTCTTTGAATTAAAGAGAGCATTTTTGACGACTTGGACTGCCGCTTAATTATCACAGAACAGGCTTAAAGAATTTATCTTTAGCCGAGATAACGGAATATCCATAATCAGATTCTTTATCCACTCTGCCTCTTCACCGGCTGAAGCTAAAGCAAAGAGTTCTGATTCCATAGACGACAATGCAATACAAGTCTGTCTTTTGGATTTCCAAGTAATAGCAGCTCCACCCAACGTGAATACATATCCACTTGTGGACTTACTATTTCCAATCTCTGAGCACCATGAGGCATCAGAATATCCATCCACAGTTGAAGGAAAACCAGAGTAACATAGAGCATAATCTTTAGTACCTTTAAGGTATCTCATCAGCCTATTGATGGCATCCCAATGCTCTTTACTAGGATTACTAGTGAAACGACTCAGCATGCCAACTGTAAAGGCTATGTCAGGTCTAGTGCAACTCATAGCATACATGAGACTACCAATCAGTTTCGAGTACTTTAACTGATCCACACTGGTCCCTTCATTGGGACTCAGTCTTTTATTATAATCATATGGTGTCTCAATCGGTTTACACTCACTGTATCCCCAGGTAGAAAGTAGCTGCTCAATATAATGAGTCTGGCTAAGGGAGACGACTTGCCTTTCAAAGCTTACTTTCATACCAAGAATGGTATTGGCAATACCAAGATCTTTCATGTCAAATTCTTTAGCTAAAATAGCTTTCACGTTGTTGACACCTGATTTTTTTTACCATTTATTATTGTGATTTTTATTCTTTAAAATTAATTAAAAATATCAAAAAATGTCATAAAATCACAAAATCAACTTTGGAAGCCTTGGTTTAACCTTAGGAACCAATTTTGAACAAAAAATATTTTTCGGTATTTTTAATATTTTTCGAGTTTATTTAATTATAAAAATACCCAAAAAATCAGAAAAATACCATTCGTGGTCAGAAAAATACCCAAAAATATTCGATAATTTTGTTTTAATTTCCTCTTCAAGTGTGTCACTTTAAATCTCAAAAATTCGGCTCGGGTCACTATGTTCCTTCACAAACATAAACCCGAACCGAGCCTAAAAAAAAATCATTTTCGAGTCTTTTAGTTTTCAATTCTCACTTTTTATAAGCTATGACATTGGATTCTAAAGTCTTAAAGTGCAATTAGGTCAATTTGCCCTCCAATTTAATCAATTTTTACCAAAAGGGCTTAATTGCACATTTTTCTTTCAATTAGTCCCCGGTTTCACGGATGTATACGTATGCTCTACGTATTTATACATCATACGTATTTATACGTTATGCATATTTGTATTGTTTGGTAACCTCTTTAACTCTTGTAATAATAATAATGGTTATTATTTTTAACACCTTTGTTAGTGCCTTTTTTAGCATTTTTGTATTGTGAGTGCTATTTTTAAATAGCATTTTTTGTATTATAAATTGTGAGTGCTATTGTTAGTGCTATTTTTAAATGACATTTATTTATCATAAATTGTGAGTGCTATTGTTAGTGCTATTTTTAAATGGCATTTATTTATCATAAATTGTGAGTGCTATTATTAGATAGAATTTATAATTGTTAGTGCTATTTTTAAATAGAATTTTTGTATTATAAATTGTGAGTGCTATTGTTAGTGCTATTTTTAAATAGCATTTTTGTATTATAAATTGTGAGTGCTATTGTTAGTGCTATTTTTAAATGTCATTTATTTGTGAGTGCTATTATTAGATAGAATTTATAATTGTTAGTGCTATTTTTAAATAGAATTTTTGTATTATAAATTGTGAGTGCTATTGTTAGTGCTATTTTTAAATAGCATTTTTGTATTATAAATTGTGAGTGCTATTGTTAGTGCTATTTTTAAATGTCATTTATTTGTGAGTGCTATTTTTAGATAGAATTTATAATTGTTAGTGCTATTTTTAAATACAATTTATTGGAAGGTATTTTTGGCTATAAAAGGATGGCAAGAGTTTTGAGGTTGAAGGGGAGAGACATTTTGTAGAGTGTGCAAATTTTTGAGAGCTTAGAGAGAAGAACACAAACACTCTCTATATTCTCATAATCTTGAGCGAGCAAAATATATTAAGTTCGGAATATTGATTCCGCATATTGCTAGCACAATTGTTGTGGAGTTATTAGTCGTCTCCCCGTTCGTCAATTGGTGGTGCGTCCGAACTAGATGCCTAACACTTGTGGAGGCTGAGATCGAAGAACATCGAACCGACACCTCCGTTCAAGCACGCTACGAGAGGTAATCTATTTACTCCCTTTGATACTTTGTGATTTTTTTTCGATTGAAATGCACGAAGTACGCCTCTGGAGATACATGTGTGGGTTGTTATTTATTTCCGCTACGTGTTACGTGGATCCCAACAGTGGTATCAGAGCCAATCCTTAGGTGTTTTCGTGCATTTAATTGATTTTTTGCAATTTTTGCAATACTATGGCCAATATGTATTAACGAATTGTTCGTCTTACATGGCTAATGGAGATTGATTATTTTATATGATAAATTAATCAACGTGGCAAAAATTGAGACTAAATCAATTTTGAATCGAAAATTTATGGCTATCTTATTTTACGTAAAAATTCTGAATATGATTCAACGTAGAATTTTTATTGTGCCTTCCTAAGTTTTAAATTGTGAATTTATTACTTACGTGAAAGGGTGGTGATCATGGAAAAATCCCTAATCAATGTGATTGATGTATATATGAATGTATGATGATTATTTATATATTTGGGGTTGTAATTATTAAATGGAGGCTGCGTACTCCTTTTATTTTTCATGTAATCTTTATTTTTAGCATAGTCAATTGTTGATGTAAATGCTACGAGGATTACGTGGAGGAGCCTTTTAAGTCGGCGAGCTCTTTGGGGCCCAATTCTTGAAGAGTTCAAGAAACCAAGAAGAAGCGAAGAGCGGCTCTCCGTTATTAAAATATTAAAATGATTATATGTGGTCTCATTGGCTCGAGACCCATTAAATCATAATTCCATGATCACCACGTAGGATAGATATTTATGTGATTGACATCTATTTATTTATTATGATTACGTGAGCATGTTAAACTGGTTAATGTGCAAAGTCAGACTTACCTCACCCAAAATTGTGCCTGCATGAAATCCTAGTTAGGAAAATCACTCGCATTAGGTACCGAAAGGGCGTTGGTAACGACACCAGCGTAACCAAGTCCCCGAACCCAAAATCTCTGGTTCCGTAGAACTGATCGATCTCTCCCAATCGATCGGTAAGGTTTCCGGTCTACCCTCCAAGAAAGACAGGTGGCGACTCCAAATGCATGCACAATTTGCACATGCCACCACGACCACACTGAAGGTCGAAAGCGATCGACTCTTATCGTCGAAGAATACTCTCGCCGCGATTTGGTATGGGCCTGGGAGGGCTCGCGCCAATCCAAGACCCGTGATCGGTAATCCATTAGCCGCGTCCGCTTCCGGACGGGTCGCGACACACGTCACTCACTACAGAATGATCGGAGCCAAGAATTAACATGTCATCAACATACAAGCAAATGATAACTATCTTATTTGACATAGAACGATGGTAAAGGCATTTATCTGAGTAACTAGACTGGAAGCCAAAACTCTTTACCACTTTGTCAAACTTAAGATGCCACATCTTAGATGCTTGTTTAAGACCATACAAAGATTTGTTCAATTTACAAACTTTGTCCTCAAGTCCTTTCATGACATACCCTTCCGGTTGTTCCATGTAAATTTCCTCATTTAACTCTCCATTTAGGAAGGCTGTTTTTACATCCAATTGATGCACTACAAAGTGTTCAATAGATGACAAAGCAAGAATAATTCTTATAGTTGATAGATGACACACAGGTGAATAGACATCAAAATAGTCCATTCCACTCTGCTGTTTATAGCCTTTAGCTACTAAACGTTCTTTGTATCTGGCTATTGATCCATCACTATTCAGTTTCTTCTTCAATACCCACTTACAGCCTATAGCCTTAGCCCCTTTTGGCAAATTGACTAGCTGCCAAGTGTGGTTCTGGAGCAGAGAGTTAATTTCATCATCTATAGCTTCTGCCCAAAGTAGAGATTCCCTAGATCTCATTGCTTCCTGATAGGAGAATGGATCATCCTCTAGATGATAAGTGACAAAGTCCTTACCAAAACTTTTGGAAACTCTCTCTCTTGTAGATATTCTAATTGGATCTGGTTCAACAACCAATTGTGTGGGATTAGTGCCAGAATGGCCTGTTTCAGATTCTACATTAGACTCTGTAATCATATCTGTAGATCCAGAAACACTCAATCCATGATCTTTGAGAAACTTATTTTCAAATAATTCTGCATCTCTAGATTCTATCACTGCGTTAGTAGATAGATCCAAAAACCTGCCTGCAGCACTATCTTCTGCACTACCTAGATATACACAAGTAATTGTTCTAGGTCCCACCTTAGTTCTCTTAGGATCTTGTATTCTTACATAAGCAATACAGCCCCAAGTTTTAAGAGTATCATATCTACAAGAATGCTTATGCCATATCTCATAAGGTGTCATAGACAACTTAGAGTGTGGCAACCTGTTCAGGATGTGATTAGCAGTTAGAACTGCTTCTCCCCAGTAGGAGGAAGGCATGCCAGCTGTAAGTAACATAGAATTTAACATTTCTGTTAATGTTCTGTTCTTACGCTCTGCAACACCATTTGATTGGGGTGAGTAAGGAGCGGTAGTTTCAAGTATTATGCCCTCTGAAGCACAAAATTCCTTGAACCCTGTCATTGTATATTCTCCTCCCCTATCACTCCTAAGCCTTTTAATTTTCAAGTTGAGTTGATTTTCTACTCTGGACTTGAAGATCTTAAACTTCTCAAAAGCCTCATCTTTCGATTTCAACAAATAGACATGACAATATCTTGAAAAATCGTCTATGAATGTTATCAAATACTTCCGACCACCTCTTGTGACGAAATTTCTAAAGTCACAGAGATCAGAATGTATTAGCTCAAGAAGTTGTGTGCTTCTAGAAACCAACTTAAAAGGTTTTCTAGTGATTTTAGCTTGTGCACACACTTCACATTTGTCAAATCGAATAGAGGTGTCCAATGGAATGTTGTGAGTTTTAGCTAGATGTTGCATCTTCCTGTAGTTCACATGTCCAAGTCTATTGTGTAATAACTTTGGATCAATCAAAGTAGAACTCACATGGTTTATGCTATCAGTATCTAAACTCAACCTATACATGCCATTAACCATGAATGCACAACCGAAATAACATGAGTTAACTGATAAAGTTACTCTACCATTCATAGTTGAAAAGGACATACCAGCTTTATCAAGTAAACTCATAGAAATCAAATTCTTTTTCAGTAAAGGTACTACTCTAACATGTTTAAGAGTTAGTAATTTACCTGAAGAAAGCACCAAATTTGCAGTTCCAGCATGAGTCACCTCTGCCTTACCACCATTGCAATTTTCTACGGTGTCTTTCACTTCTGTGACCTCGGTGAGTAAGTTCTTGTCATTTGTAGCATGACAAGTAGCGCCACTATCCAACCACCACTCAGAAGAGACATTGGCCTTTCCATCCTTCATCATTCCAACAAAGGCTTGAGGCTCAGACTCATTAACTAGTATATTAGCCTCATTTTGTGGTGTGTCTTTCTTTGGCTTCTTTGGTAGCTTACACTCTGCTGCCAGTGACCCCACTTTCCACAGTTATGGCACTTTCCCTTCTTCTTTCTTTTGAAGATAGTCTTTTTGGCCTCTAACTGTGAAGAAAATTCACCTTTTGGTGACTTGAACCTTTTATGAGGTTTATAGGAATGTGAAACTAAGTTGGCAACTGACTTTTGTTGTCCTGCTTGTTCCAAACTCTTCCTAGAAAAGTTTTGATCCTCAATATGAATATACCTCTTTAGTTCATCAAGTCCCATCTGTTCTTTCTGTCTGTGCATTTCAGTCTTGAAAGAACTCCATTCAGCAGGTAGCTTACTCAACACAAGGCCGACAAAGAGATTATCGGACAAATCAGAGTTATCCTCTTTCAACTTGTTCCTCATGTTCTCAAGTTCAACTAACTGTGAGGTGACACTCGAATTCGTATTGAATTTAAAATCAAAGAACTTCTCCGCTAGGAGAGTTTTAGAGAGCCCCTCTTGCTTTTGGAACTGAGTGTTCAAGTGATCCCATATCTCTTTCGCCGTCTTATACTCACTATAAGTCATAGCTGGACGAGGATTTAGAGAATTCAACAAGTAATCTCTACAAAAATCTTCATCTTTGTTCCATTGATATTCATCGACATCCTCAGTGGTAGATGCAAAGTCACTTAAAACAGTGTAGAATATTTCACGCTCTTTCATGCCAAATTGAACGTGCAATTTCCAACCATGAAATTCAGTGACATCAAATGATTGCAGCTTTATAATATCATAGGAACTATGTTTTGCCATTCCAATCAGAGCAAAGAGTTAGAAAGAGTGCATCTTGGGGTCCTCGAAGCTCCCAAAGTCGAATAATGCCTCTAACCTTGGTCTAACTGCTCTGTAGATATGGAATTTGCCAAAACTGACCCCAAAATTGAGTCCGGAGCGCCCAAACACCTTAAGATGGACTGCCTTGTCGTCGGAAACTCGCTGAAAGTTGGTCGAAAATACGCCACAAATACGCTGGAAATACGTCAGAAATACGCTGGAAATACACTGGAAATACTCCAAAAATATACTGGGAATACGTCGAAAATATTCCACAAATACGCCTGGAAATACGGTACCCGCGTGGTGCTACAGTAATCCGGGTGCTACAGTAAATCTTCAATCTACAGTAATCTTCAATCTACAGTAACCTCGAGCTACAGTAATCTTCAATCTACAGTAACCTCGAGCTACAGTAATCTTCAATCTACAGTGTTTCTTCCGACGGCCGTATCTCCTTCGTCCGACCTCCGTTCGACGCGAGTGACCACTCAAAACGTTCGTATCGACGAGACGAACAAAACCCAAGTGGTCTCACTTTCTGAAACTAGCTATAATTTCTGAAATCTTGATTCAAAGATTTCGGGTGCTGCGAGTTCGTCTCGACGAGACCTTCAAGTAGACACCTTGCTCGCTCAAGTCCGACACTCGAAGATAATACTTCAAGATTGTTGGAGGTAATGGGTTTTGAGAGAGTAGAGAGTGTTTGCTTGAAGTATTACACCTTGAGACATCAAGTTTGGAATGCTCAACAGTGTTACCTCCAGCGTAGGGCGAACCCTAGAATATATATAAGCAAGCTATTGGGCTCCAGCCCAAATGGACCCAAATAACCAAGCCTTCACCTATTGGGCTTGTATGTGAACATATTACATGGATTATATTCACAATATATCCAACATCTTATGTATCGGATGGACGACCAGCACGGTGGAATGTGTCGATCACGCGAAAAGATTCCCCAAAGGACATTGAGATCAGAGTTTTCAGGGAAAAATATCCCGATACAATAAGCTTCGTTACTTACTCCAACGTGCCATTGTCGAGTGGTACAATCGTTGCCTATAAATGCATCCTTCTTGAGGACATACAAGCTTAATTCATTAGCGCCACTTGCCAAAACGATCTTTAACAAGAACACGGCGGGTTATGTCTGCTCAAAACCGGGGATGCCGACCGCGACGGCTCGTGCCAGCCGCCGCTTTTACCATTCTCGGCATGCGGCCGTTAACGTTTTGTGAATTCCGCCACATTCCCGCAAAGAATAATTAGCTCCAAATTTTATGCACGTGATGGACAAAGCACCTTCGATTAATTTGACGCAACCGAAGACGGAAGGAAGATGCCGATGGATATTTGATTTTTGAACGTTTTGACAGCTAGGTTCGTTCCCTTGACGAAGGAATGGATTTCTCTCGAGGCTGCTTTGTGATAAAAAGAACAGTAATCTCGACACACGTAGAATTTTCAATTCGGCGGAATTCATGGTAAGCGACAACAGGTCGATGCAACATTCGCCAAAAATCTAAGAAAGTTCAAAAAAAAAAAAAACAAAAACATCTCTATCTCTCGAGAGATATTGACATCTTCAAGTGCCCGTACTTTTGTTCGTTTTATAATTTGGTGCCTGAACTTTTTCTTTTGATTCAATTAAGCACCTCAATCTTTATCTACTCGTCAATGTAAGGCTCCGGTTTCAAAATCGCGAACGGAAAAATTGTCAGCCTGAGCACTAACACCCGCTGAATCGCCATCCATGGTCTGTCGACATCATTGGCATTCGATGTGTGGTCTCTCGAGAAGTTTAGGACCAAATCTTTTGACGATTTTCGCCAATTTTATCCTAAATCCTTTGAACGATTTACCAGCTTAATCATTCCAGTCAATCATGGAGGGAAATCGCCGACGTGGTTGTCAACATCACTGTTTGGCCAGCCGTGTTACATAGGGCAATCCACGTCCACGTCATCGATTTTCGGCCAAAATTGATTTATATTGACAAATCGTCAAAAGATTTTCGATTAAATTGACAAAATCGAAAAATTTAAGGCTGAATCGATTGGTTTGAATTTTTTTTTTTTTTGGGATAATTATCACGAGAACGGGCTTTATCGCCAGCTCGAGCGATCAACATCTGCAAAATCACATGATAAAAACAATCCATTTAAGGAATATCTCACGTGAAGTCAAATTGGCAAACTTGAGATACTCGATAGAAATAAACAAGAATTTGATTTGGGTTACCCCACCTCCTTAAATACCATCGCCCCAAACCTGAAGACTCACAACCAGTCTTTCTTTACTCCTCCCTTGCTCTTTCAATCTCTCGCCAGAATCATTCGCTTTCTCAATCAACGGCGAGATCGAGGAGGTGTCGTGAATGGTGGGAATCCCGACCGACGTCGAAGACCGGGTTTTGATGCTCTCCCTCTGCGATCTCCACCGGAGGAGGGCGAGCTCACTCGTTTTCGCTTTTGGCTACTGCAAACGAGGCTGGTACTATCGTTGCCTTGGCCTCGACCCCTGAATTCTGACGTCGTAAATCCGTTTAGGCTTTCGGAGGCAAGAGAAACGTTTCTTTTTTTCTGTTTTGGTCGAGCGTGGAGATTGAGGGAGGGAATGCAGATCCATAACAGCAAGCAGCAGAGGAAGACCCAGGGCGCGAAGGGTAACGTGGGCAGGTTGCTGATAAGCATCAACGTGGTGGGGAGCCCCGGGCCGATCCGGTTCGTGGTGAGCGAGGACGAGCAGGTGGGATCCGTCATCCACACGGCCTTGCGATCCTACGCCCGCCAGGGTCGCCTGCCGGTACTCGGGTCCGACCCCGGCGGCTTCTTGCTCTACTGTGCCAACGCCGAATCAGATGGTAAATGCATACAGCTTTCTCCACCCCCCATCTCAGTTTTGAACGTGCTTTCGGCTGATGAATCCATCTTCTCTCTATACAAGTTCGATGAAATTTTGAGGTTAAATCCCATAGAATCAACCAGAGTTCTGCTCCTTTCATTTAGAATTTTGCTAACAATTATATCAGCAAACCAAATGATAGAGCATTACAGTTTTCGTGTGTCTCGAATAATCGATCCTATACTTTAGAAATTCTCCTAACGAGAGTAGACAAAGGTGAAAGAATAAGAAGCCCTATAGAAGACCCCATATGATTGTCGCTTGTTGTTCTTTGGTGCAGCTCTGAGTCCATGCGAGACGATCGGGTCACGGGGGGCTCGAAATTTTCTTCTCTGGAAGAAGCAGAAGGCGAACGAGGCGAACGAGGCGACTGAGGCGGGGAACCAGCCTCCAGCGATCAGTCCGAAGGAGAGATGGAAGGCGTGGATTAATAAGTCCCTCAATCTCAAGATTCCTTCACATTAGTCACCAAATGACAATATTTTTAGCTCTCTGTGTAACCATATTGCAGATTTTGTCAGTTCTTGGATTCCTTTTCATTGTTGCTTTTCGTTTTTGTCGTGAAGAGACAAAGAAGACACCCTCGTTCCTGAATTTATGCTTTCCATTCGCAACTCTGTACACATTTGTTAATGCTATTATAGGAATTACTGGATATCGGGCATCTCTACTAGCCTCACCTGTAATTGTCGAGAAGCTCGCAGCTGTGACATTAGGTTGAAAAGTACTCTTATTTTTCCGTTGCCGCAAAATCCAGCAACCTACGCCGGATGTTACCAGCCAAAGCGAATCTTCTTGAGAGTGATGGCTGTAGAGATTTGGAAATAAGCCGCCTTCTGATACTGCAGGCAAAGAAAGTATGCCTCGAGGCACTCGCCACCGGTCTCGGCGCAATTCTCTAACTCTATGCACACGTAAAGCCGCATAATCAGTATGAGGGCATAGACCACGATGCGGTTCGCTTGTAATCCTCCGTTCACAGCGATCCTCTCGTCGGAGAGTAATAGTCTCTCTCACGAGCCACGAAGGAAGGATCGAACGCGCTCTTCTCTCAACTCATCATCTGGATGGGCTACGATGGCCCGGCTCTCTTCTTCAGAGGCTCAGACAAGTAGCATTCGTGTCGTTTCATGGTCCGGTAGTCCCGAACCGCCCCCCGCGATCTCCGGGTCAGACGTGAAAGTTTCCCAACCCGATCAAACGTGTTCTTCTCTTAACCGGCGCTTGGTCGCTTCTGCATCATGTGGGTCGGCGTCGTTGACATTGCCGCAGACCGATCTCAGCACGTAAATGGGCCTTGCGATTGGCCTTGCGATTCCAGAAACCGATGGGCCCAAAAGGAAGAGGTATCTTCACTTTCCTAAGTTGACCGTTCTTCGTAATTCCGAAGAAGTTAGTGAAATAACATGGCATAATAATTCATCAACGTGGCCCGTATTGGTCACAAATATTCATAAGCGAAACTTTATACTACACTTTCTGTTTTATAAAGTCAACGGTCAAATCTGTTTTTTTTTTTATTTTTCATACATTACAACTCCGGGCCCGTTACCTAATAAATCTCCGACTTTTATATGCACACATGATCGCTTTCGAAATTCATATGTACATTCCTTGCTAAAAATCATTTCGAATCAGTCACGAGAGAACCAAAATATATGTACAAACGCATGCAAATGATAAGAAAGGCTAAGCTCTCTTGCTTTGTTAGTGCATTTAAACATGTCTGTGATATTGTTATTTGTTTTTTCCCCTTGTGGTAGAACTATAAATCGAATAGTTTATGATGAAAAGTTGGGGCCGTAGTCTTTCCATGTTTGGCCAGCCCATCCAAACAAAAGTGGGCTGCATATAGCCGGATTATTTCCTACCGAGACGCGCAACATAAGCTTGACGCCTTCATCTGGGAAGATCGCCGGGAGTAAACCAAAGCCTCAGTCTAATCTCGTCAACATATCCCGCTTAGTCCATATTCACCCGGACGTTTAAGGTAAGAAATTATACGTTTACGATGGATGTATTAAATTTTTTCACATCATGTTAATGTGGCGACATGTAACTATTGCATAGTTATCTTTTCTTATAGTTCTCATCCATTAGTTAGTTAATTGCTATTTAGAATTTTAATACTTTTCTAACCTTAGAATTCAAAGGTTATCACCGAGCAGTTGCGTCGATTACGATTAGCGGGCGGTGTCATCTTCTTTATCTATTTAACCAAAGGCATTGTCTGGAGAGCACCATTAACCCGTCGTTGCTTCTCCTCTTCGTCTCCCACATGCTTTGTGACGCCTTAGATTTTGGCACCTGTAAAATAATAGAACCTAGACTACGGAGTACCAATGAATTCTAATTTATCACTTGAAATTGAATTCCAATGAATTATGGATCGAAAATTAGAAAATTTCCCCAATCGTCAATCGAATCGAATTAGGATTCGATCGTTAACCGATTCGATTCAGGATTGAAATTTCTCGAGTCTGAGCCTCAATTTGATCGAGCCGACCATCGAGAAGCCTGAGATACCCTAGGTTGATGGCCAAATGTCCAAAATGCCCCCGATCAAGATTAGAAATTACTGTTTTGCCCCTAGGATTTTATGCACTAAAGACAAAAGAAATTAGTACTTGTGAGCCCCACCTCATCTCTTTCCCTTTGGTCAAAGGCGGCAACTCTCTCTCTCTCTCTCTCTCTCTCTCTCTCTCCACTGCCACTCTCTTCCTCTCTTCTCTATATCTCTCTCTTTCTTTCGCTCTCTAAAACACTCTCTCGTCTCTCTGTCTCGATTTTATGTCACGCCGAGCACCACAGCTACCGCCTCAGCCCCTCCAACCCTCCACCACATCCTCCTATGTCCATCGCAGCCCACCAACACCATCGTCGTCATTGGGAGCCGCCGAAAACCGGCCAAAAGCTAGCTTGGCGACCCTGCCCTCTTTTCGGGCCTAGACTGCTACAGCCTCTGTTTCGCAGCACCAACAGCTGTTTAGCCGCCGCCACCGCCACCGCCTACTACCATCGCCATACCTTCCCTCTAGACCCCTCCGACGTCACTCCATCACCCACAACAGTCGCAGATATGCCGGAGGGCCTCCAACAGCCGGAACTCGAGGCTTCTTTGCTCGGTGCCCTATTTCGCGGGGTTATGTTCAGGGCTTAGCTATGCCCCTTTGCTGCCCTGTCCAGCCACTACCGACCACCCACAGCTCCCTCCGACCTCCTCAGACAACCACCGGCGACCCCGAAGCCGACCACCGCCCACAGTCACCGGATACAGCCCCGAAAGACCTCCCATGCTCTGTTTCTGCTGCGAACAGCCTCTGTTTGCTGGTGTTCGCCGCCCTTTCCGTCGCTGCTTCGACCACCACCGACGTCCTCCTCAGACCACCTGGGACGTCCTTCGTCGATCCCAACACCAGCCACCACCCTTAGGCCGGCGAACCAGCCTTGCTCAACCCCGGCCTGCCTTGTCTTCCCCTGTTTTGGGCCGGCTGTGCTCTGTTTTGGGTCTGGGCCAAATCTGTTGGGCCCATTTCGTGCGCTGCCGAGTTGGGTCGAGGCCAATGCGGTTGGGCCGTGTTCTTGGGCCTTGAACCAGGCCCGTGGGCCGAGTTGGTTTAGAGTTTGGGCCAATAGTTCGTGATATCAAGGCCCGTGGCCCGTCCGGATTCGGAGTCTGTGTCGAAGGATTTTTTGACGATGGCCGTCGATCTCTCTTCAAGCAATTAACTGTGAGTTGACATCTAATCTTTGGTTAGGTCGCTGATTATGTTTGGAATGAGTTTGCTTAGAATTATAGGTGTTTAGATAGACTGATTGGGGTCGGTTTAGGTTAGCATTTTGGAATAGACTAAATGGCCTCAATTGGAAAGGTTAGTCTATTTTGATTGATCAATGACTAACCGTTTGGTTCTGAAACGTCTTTGAATAGACTGGTTGCCCTGTAGTTCTATGGCATGCTATCGAAATGTCTATTTATGATAATTGCCTGATTGCCATGATTATGTGATCATGAGACTGAATTAATTGAAAATCAATTGGATTGTCGATTCGTGGGTTATTGGCTTTGTGCTTGTTTGAGATGGACAGTAGCTAATGTGGTACATGCATATCACGTCGCATGCCTCATAGGACACATTGAGCACGAAAATGGCTGAAGGCCAAGTCTTGTGCACAAATGCTTGATCATTTGACTATAGGCAAAGGTAAGCACGAAATGATTGTCAGTTGAGTTGAATGGTTATACAATGAAACGATGAGGTGACACCTAACAAGTTCGTCGTGCTTGGAGGTGCCAATGGCACTAGGGACTATAACCACACGACTTGTTAGATGCTCGACATTTGAGGTGCGGTACGAAGCTAGCATGAAGCATGGATAGACCGTCGAAAATCGATCGCAACTTGTGACCGATCGGACCCTTTTTGGGAAGCTTACTTGTTATGCTTGGAGTGCCATGGGCATGGGGCTACAACTTATAGACGCCGTCGTTGATAGGATATGGGACGAAGCCTGTTTTACAGAAGACATTACCTGGAGTGCTATAGGCATGGGATAGTGTAAACCTTATAAAACGTCGTGGATCATTAATTTAGAAATGGACTTTGTGTGGTGTCCAATGACTGTTTGGTGTCGGAATGCATTATGATTGCTTGAGTGCCTCGATGATTGATTCGAGTTCACATGGTTATGCATTGCATTCACGTTGCATTGTGAGTGGCAATTCGGTGGGTAAGTTGCATGTGGTTGAGATATATGTCATGTGCTATACGATTGACTGATAGGATATTCTGGACGAATCAACGCCCTAGTCGAGCTTAGGCGTTGACTCAATGAGATTATATCTCATCCCGTCGTGAGAAATATTTTCATGTCCCAAATGATGGAGCTTATGGTTTCTTAGGAGGTTGATGTTGAGGACGCTTGGCGTAGAAAAGATGTCATCCCTAGCCCGCCTCGAAGTATGAGGCTGATTAGTGTATTATTCCATTTGAGTTAGGACGTGTCTGTAAATGAATTGGTGTTTTGATCTGATATGTATCCTGTTTTTCAATCCCTATCTCTTTTATTGTCTAGGAGTATTATACGTTTCCGCTTACGTAATAAACTATCGTGGGTCGATGGCAAACCCGGGACGCTATCCTTATGACCCGAGGGACGACTTGACTCGGATGCCACGTACTTGGGGGTTTGGGGCGTGACATGCTTTCTCTTAATTGGCTATCACTTCAAGGCTAAGTGAGGAAGATTAGAGTCTTAGCATTGTATATAGGTAGATCTGTCAAACGGGTGAATCAAGTCAGGTTTGGTACATAAATTGTCTAACCCAAACATGCTCATTTAACCCGTTTATGACTCATTTATTGCAATGAAAATTTAGTGGCTGATAACCGACTCGACCCATACCCGACCCAATCCATCTGCCTGAAACACTTCTATATTTAACACAATATAGGAAAACTTACACCTGAACTGAGATGTGAGTGTGAAGTGAGGGAGCGCAAAGGCGACAAAATGAAGAAAGAGTCATAGAAGTGGGTTAGGTTAAATTGTAAAGCCATTTATAATCCATTTGACACTTATTTTACATTTAAACTCATTTATGACTCATTTATTAAACATAACTAACCCGTATAATTTCTCAGCCCTTCATATATGAGTCGAGATATCAATTATGACGGGTCTTGTCCAGGGAACAAGATTTTCGTCAGAATTGACGGTATCAAACCACGAAACCTTATAGGAAAATCATTGTCATTAAGACAGTATCATCGCTTTGCCTAAAAATTCATCCCTTTCTTCGAATCATCACGACAAAAATGGCATAATGTACCCCTCAGCAAAATGCATTGGAGTTGCATTATTAAAGTTGAAACAAGCTATATTGTCTCCGTTTAGTAATAGTTTTCCTTTTAATTACTCCACGTTGAAGACATAGGGAAGATTTGGGCAAACATTTCTCAATCTAATGTGTATGGATTTACATATTGATTGTTGTGCTTGTACTAAGTTTGGTTGGGGGAAAACTCCATGATAAAAGAAAATATTTTTCAGAAAAAATCATATTCCAAGAAAATGATTAGTTTTCCTATATTTGGTGATACGTGATCGAAAAAGTTTCTCTATGTTTGGATCTCATTCGGAAAATGATTTCAACTTCATGACTATATCTGAGGCAAAAAAAAAAAATCCAATAAAAGCTCTTCTTCTTCTTTTGCACTTAATTTATTTGATTTTATTTTTTCATTTTTTCCCATGGCGATCGGCCATAAGCGATGACGAGCTCGCGCAAGGACAGCAAGGCTGTGGCAACCCAGGAAGAACAAAAAAGAAAAAATATGAAATAATAAAATACAAAATATAACTTGTACTTCGAGATGAGCAATTTCAAAAAGTGTTTTCACTTCTTTGAATTCAGGAATTCATTTTCTCAATTTTAAGTCATTTTCGGAAACCAAACGATTGAAAGTCTGGAAAACTAATTCCTAGTGGACACTTTTATTGAAACAAACGTGTGCATTCTTTTCGTGTCTGTGCACCATGGGATTTCAAGTTACAATAAAAAAGAAAAAGGTTGAGTATACTTGGTGCTTGACCTCCCCTGATCATTAACCTGCTTTATACTTGATCAGCCAATAATAAAAAATTCAAGAACTTGCTTTACTTGATGATTAAGGATCGATGGCAAGATTATTTAACAGAAGTTATCACTTGTTCGATGGGGAAGGAACCAATCTCAACTCCTTGCGTACGGGACTTGGCAATCTCATGTTGTGGCGTGCTAGCAAAGGGGAAAAAGAAACGCCAAAGAAAACGAAGAAGACATCAGAAGCACTGACAGATCAAAATAATGTTAAATTATAAGCGCTCCAAAGGCACTTGTTAATAGGCATATCGACGTTCGATTTTGGATTAGAAAATGCAAGTAATCTCATATTGGAACCTCACGTCCGAATTCGAATTTGCATTTTACTCATTCACGGACTATATTTCGTATATTATTTAACAAAAAAAAAGACTATATTGAGTATATCTACTTATTAAGACGGCTTTTCCCATCATTACAGGTCGTTTAGTCTTCCATCCGAGTGGAAACTTCTTATGGCCATCGCCATCGCCATCGCCATCGCCATCGCTGTCAACCTTAGCTGTAATGCTTAGATTGGAATCTAAGCATATGCTCCGTTGGAAGGTGAGGATAGGGAATATATGTGCTTGACCACACTTTGACCGTTCGTGTGGATTTTGTGGACTAAAAATCTCGACCAAACGGTGATCGACCAGTGAAAAACGAGTGAAGAAGCAAAGAGCGAGAAAGAAAGTGGGAACGATGGAGATGGTCAAAAAGGAATTTTTTATTTGAAAGACGGCGTATCACGCTGCAACATATGGATCGCTAATGCAGCACGAGGGGGTCGGGTCGATCTTGATTGACGGCAACCAATTCCACGGGTGGGTTTGACTGAATGGTCGATGATGACTCGAGGGATCGATTTGGTGGAGCGTGGAAATTTCAGTACCGAGGCAAATTACTCGGTGGGAACATTCTTCGCGGATGCTCCCCCCTGTACTTTGGCGAAATTCGACAAGCGGCCCTAGGATTTCGAAGACTCTTCTCATTTGCCCCTCCTCGGATACGAAAGAGCCCGATCCCATCTTCACGAGGATCGAACACTTGTTATGTTCAACGACGAGCGCTCCAAAGGGGACGTCTCGGGCGAATCTCGTCCGGGGTTTCACGGCGCTTTAAGGCCCGAATGAAATTCATTGAAAGACGGGCGCCCTCAATTTGAAGGTGTCGATCTACTCGCTCATTGACCCTCGAACCCCGAGATCCTTAAGGGCTCTCTGGTTGTGTAGCTTCCCCCCTAGGCCATCTTCACCCACGCGGTTCGACGGGGTGGGGGCGTAAAGAAAATTTTCGAAAAGTTAAGGGGATATATGTTGAATTTGGTCAAAGTTGTGGGAAGCGTTGGTGAAAATTTCTCAGGACAACGTCGCAGTGTACGCAATCTACACCTTGATGTTTAGCATCAAAGGCTTAAGGAGTGACAGATGGTCCAACAAGGAGATGAGCCAACTCCATGGGATGTCGTGGACCAGAAAACGATCACGAAGAATATGGAGATATAACCCCACCAAATTCGACAATTTTTTCTAGCTTTAGATGATGTTTGAATTGACTCTGCAAAAGGTCACAGTCCCGAGCTCGACTTCATAAGGTATTTACATATTAAATTATGTCTTATTCTGACGGTTTAAACTTTTAAAATAATTAACAGTGAAAAAAAAAAAACTGAACTCGTGCGTGTCAAAATTCGACTCAAAAAAAAAAAAAGGAGACGAAACTCAATCAATAAGATAAAATCGGTACATTACTCCCCTTTAATCTAATGTCTAGATCGGTCCCTGCACTCAAGTCAACAGGCTTAACTTAAAATGAAAATCGACTATGCATGACCATGACAGGTATATATATATATATACACATGTGGATAAGGGGAAGTTCAGTGGAACACACGCAAGTCCTTTGGCA
The DNA here is from genome assembly GCA_021437785.1 of Rhodomyrtus psidioides. Taxonomy (NCBI): domain Eukaryota; kingdom Viridiplantae; phylum Streptophyta; class Magnoliopsida; order Myrtales; family Myrtaceae; genus Rhodomyrtus; species Rhodomyrtus psidioides. The sequence continues at coordinate 541,221 of JAILYB010000169.1, read as the reverse complement.
ACTAGATTCTAATACTTTTCTAGAGTGCGTTTATTTCATAAAAAACAAAAAATAATATTTGAAAACAAAAATTAGAAAAATGATCGTCTTAAAAATTCAAAAGATTTAAAAAAAATCAAAAAATGATCGTCTTTATCGCTTACAAAAATAAATAAATAAATAAAATAATATTTTTATCGTCCATAAAAATAACTAGTCATAAATTATTGTCCATCTAATTATCAACTAATTTTTTTAAGAGATGTAATCAATTATTTTTTGAAAAATATTTTCTCAAATTTTCCGTACAACAAAAGAATAAATTATTTGACTAGAACAATGCTGCCGTCGAGGAGTCATTTTCATATTGTCCCTCTCCAAAAGTTTTGCACGTATCAAGCGAGATTATCCCAAGGAAGATGTTTTCTAGTTTTTTCCTATAATTGTGCTAAGATGGTATAAACGGTACAAAGTAGGACGAGGAAGCACGTTTGATGGTTGATAGTTTTTTTGTGGTTACGGTGTTCTGTAAAAATTCATTCTAATTTGACATTAAGGCTCCGTTTATTTCACGAAAAATATTTTATCGAAAAACATTTTCCTTAATTTCCGATGTTCGGGAGGTGAAAAATGAACGGTCAACCGAAAATATTATCCGGTCAACAAAAAAAATCTTCTAAAATTAGAGAAAATGTTTTCCATTTTTAAAAAGTGGAGATCATTTTTCAGATCTGCTCACGTTCCATCCTTCTCAAGCGGCCTCTTCTCCTCCTTCCAGATCTGCTCGTTTTCTCCCATCTTTCTCCCTCCAGATCTGCGAGCGACTTCCGTGATCTGGCAGCAGAAGTTAAGAAAATAATTTTTGCAGGTGGTGTCGATGCTGGAGGTGCCGATGCGCTTGAGCTCGGCCTCGTTCCAGTCCAAGGAGGTGAGGGGGCGACAGAACTCGCTGTTCTTGTTGCCGTTAAGTAAGGAGCGGAGTTCGACGCGGGAGAAGTCGTCGGCGACGCGTCAGATGCGGAGGAAGTCACTGGAGCTGGCGAGGAGGTCGGCGCGCTGGCAGTCCTTGTTGGGGATGAAGGCGGTCTTGGTCGGGGGGTAGGGGTGGTCGAAGGAGAGGTTGGGGTCGGCTCGGATCTCGCCGGTGGAGTCGTCGAGCTGGACGATCTCAACGCGGTTGGTGATGGAGGTGGGGTGGTCGAGGAGGCTGGCGATGGCGAGGCGGTACTTCTTGTCGCGGCGGACGCTCCAATTCATGGCGTAGATGTGCCAGGGGGCTTCGTACGTGTAGATCTCCGACCGCTTCTGATGCTTGTCGGAGACGTTCGGGTTCGGATCACTGCTCGCTCCCATTTTCCTGCTGGAACCGTATCCGAATTGGATTGAATGGGGCTTGATTCGAGCTCTGTGAGGTGCGAGGGATGGGAATGTTAGACAAGATAGGGTTTCGGACAGAAAAGTTAAAAGATAAAAGAAAATAATTAAGAAAATAATTTTTTTAAAAATGAAAAAAAATTAATTAGGCAGGGGTACGGTGGAAGTTCATTTTCCTTACCAAACGACGAAAAATACTTTCCAGTTTATTTTCAGATTGCAGCCAAACAAGGGAAAATATGGTCATTTTCTCCGAAAATATTTTTCTAGAAAATATTTTCCTGAAATGTCATATTTTCCGTGAAAAAAACGGAGCCTAAGCTCCAATTGTCTCGCAAAAAACCATTTTCAAAAAAACGTTATTTGAATTTTTCGACATTTGGTTCGCCAAAAATAAGCTAGTCAAGAAAAAAAAAATCAACCCACGAAAAAAAACTCCTTCAAAAGTGCGAAAATGATTTCCTCTTTTTGAGGGATGGAAAATATTTTCCTCCATCTTTGTTGCATCAATTCCTTCATATTTATTTTCTTATTTACTATTTTTTTTTCTTTTATTTTATTTTATTTTATTTTTTATTTTTCTTTTGTTTTTTTCTTCCTCCTTCCTCTGCCCACAGCTCTTACCTCCTTCTTCCTTCATCAACCGTGGAACTCAAATACAGCCGGTAGCTCGGCGATTGGCCATAACGTGGGCCGGTTAGCCCTAATGACGCAGCGTTCAGCAAAGAAATAAGCAAATCCTTGCTTAGAGAGAGAAATTCTGGAAAATTCAATAATGATAATAATGTTTCGTTGTCCAAAACCCTAAAACAAGCTTATATATGGTGTTAACCCTAATGACACCAAAACCAACAAAATTACAAAATTGACCCTAAAAATAAAATTAAATCCGAAGAATACTAAAATAATTCAAAAGATCATCTAAACGATCTCGGATCGCTAAAATCCATCGTCAATCAATGCTAAAAGCATTGAGTATTGATCAGACGGCCGTTTCGCTTCAACCGACCGAATATGATGTCGTCGATCGGGTTCGCCGATTCTAGTCGCATCATCGTTTCGCCTTCCGATTGGATTTTCGCCGGTCCAATCCGTCCAAAAACGCATTACTAAGAGATTCCGCATCATTCTCCTTCACTGGAGAAGAACTCGCCCACGAGTTAGAATCAGAATCTGGATACAACGGTTCAGTGGAATCATGAAAAAATGACAAATCAGCAACATTGAAGGTGTTGGATATGCCCATGCTCAGTGGAAGGTCGATAACATAGGCATTATCGTTGATCTTTCTGCTGACAGTGTAAGGCCCGTACTTCTTTTGCTGCAATTTGCTGTAAGATCCAGCTGGTAACCGCACCATGACTTGATCACCTACTGCAAACACTTGCTTGCGCCTATGTTTATCTACCACAGCCTTGTACTTCTGATTAGCCGTTTTCAGCTTCTGCTTCACTTTCTGATGCACCTCTACAACCTACTTAGCCAAATGATCCGCAGCAACATTCTTGTACGCTTGCTTAGGCAACTGTACCAAATTCAAAGTGTGCTGAGGCGCATTTGTATAAACAATAGAAAAAGGCGACCTGCCAATAGAATTATGAACTGCCTTGTTATAAGCAAACTCTGCTTGTGATAAAGCAATATCCCACTGCTTCGGCTTATCTCCATAGATACTTCGAATCAAGTTCCCCAAGGTTCTATTAACCACATTTATCTGTCTATCAGTCTGCGGGTGAGTTGTACTACTAAAATTTAAAGAAGAATCAAACAGCTTCCACAAAATCCTCCAAAAGTGCCCTAGAAATTTGTTGTCTCTATCTGAAGTGATAGATTTAGGTACTCCATGCAGACGAACTACTTCTTTGAAAAATAATCTAGCCACACTTATAGCATCAGAAATCTTCCTACAAGAAATGAAGTGTGCCATCTTGAAAAATTTGTCTACTACAACCAAAACAGAATCTATGCCTCTTTGGGTTCGTGGCAAACCAAGCATAAAATCCATGGACATATATTCATATATACTGTCAGGAACAGGTAAAGGCATATATAAACCTGTATTCTTAGATTGCCCCTTAGCAGTTGGACAAACATAACATTTCTGCACATACCTACTGACGTCTTTATGCAATTGGGGCCAGTAAAATCGCTCCCTAACTGCAGCAATAGTTTTATCTCGACCCAAGTGTGCAGCCAATCCATCATCATGCAAATCACGAATTACCTTCTCCTGTAATGATGTCTGAGGAAGGCAAAGTTGATTGACATGCATTAGATAACCATCTAGAATATAGAACTCATGCACAGGTTGACCAGCAGCATATGTCTCCCAAATCTGTCCAAAATCATCATCGCCCGCATAACAGTCTTTCAGCTGCTCGAACTCCAGAATGTCCTGGCTCAATGTAATCAGCAAGCCAGCCCTCCTGCTCAACGCATCTGCTACGACATTATGCACACCAGAATTGTGTTGCAATCTGAAAGGAAATTTTTGTAAAAACTGACACCAACGCGCATGCATATCTTTGCTGATCCTCTTCTGACTATTCAAGTACTTCAAAGCTTCATGGTCAGAGTAAAGTACGAATTCTTTCCCAATCAGATAATGCTCACATATCTTCAAAGCTCTTACGGCAGAGTAAAATTCTTTGTCATAAATGCTCAACTTTTGTCTAGCATCACTGAGCTTCTCACAGAAAAAGCACGCTCCTTGGACAAAATAGCTCATATTCCCACACCGTTGGCATTACAGTCCACCTCAAACAGCTTATCAAAATCAAGTAAAGCAAGAATATGTGTAGTGCATAACTTTTCCTTCAGAATTGCAAAACTATTCTCGGCTTCTTATCCCCCACAGAAATCTACTTTTCTTCACACATTCTGTAATCGGGGCAGCAATTGTACTGAAATTCTTAATAAATCGCTTGTAGAAAGTAACCAACCTATGAAAACTCGTAACTTTAGAAACTATCTTAGGAGTAGGTCACTCTCTAATTGCCTTCATCTTTGCCTCATCCACCTATATTCCCTCAGCAGTAATAATAAACCCCGAGAAAAATAGCTTATTGGTTAGGAAACTGCACTTCTTAAGATTTTTATACAGCTTATTAGTCTGTAAAGCTGTCAACACCTCCCTCAAATGCAACAAATGATCATCCTCAGTCTTACTATAAATCAAAATATCATCGAAATACACTACGACAAATTTGCCAATAAAAGATTTCAAAACTTAATTCATAAGCCTCATGAAGGTACTCGGAGCGTTAGAAAGCCCGAACGGCATCACCAATCACTCGTACAACCCCTCCTTTGTCTTGAAAGCTGTCTTCCACTCATCTCCAGGCCGAATACGAATCTGATGGTAGCCATTCTTCAAATCCTGCTTCGTGAACCACTTAGCTCCATGCAACTTATCCAGCATATCATCCAATCACGAAATTGAGAACTTATAGCTCACGGTTATCTTATTAATAGCTCTGCTGTCTACACACACCATCCAGCACCCATCTTTCTTAGGTGTTGATAAAGCATGAACAACACATGTGCTCATGCTATCGTGAATATGCCCCTTAGGCAACAACTCTTCTACCTTCTTCTTTAGAACCTCACTCTCCTTAGGATTCATTCTGTAGTGTGGAAGATTAGGTAGACTAGCACCAGAAATTAAATCTATATGGTGTTGAATATCGCGCATAGGAGGTAACCCATCTAGAATCTCGTCAGGCATCAGCTCACTAAATTCCTTCAATAAAGGCCTAACTGCTTCATGCTGCTCCTCCACTTATAATTCTGTCTTTGTCTCAATCGCTTGTTTCACTACCAGCACATGAATTTCCCCGGTCTCCTTAATTTCAAATTCAAATTTCCTTGTAAGAGTAAGGAAATTATTACCTGCAACCTACTTCCTTTGTTCTTCAAGGGCAGCAACATATATTTCACCCCATTTTTCACCAGATTATATTGGTTGCTTCTCTCCGAATGCCGAGCATCCACATCAAATTTCCACGGCCTCCCAACAACACGTGACACACATCCATGTCTACCACATCACAATACAGCTCATCGTGATACTTACCAATGGAGAATGAAATTTTACAACATTTGGTCACCTGAATGCTTTCTGCTCCAAATTTAATCCATCCTAACGTATATGGATTAGGATGTTTCTCCACATGTATGCCTAGCTTCTTCACTGTCTCATTTTCAATGATATTCTCCATACTCCCATTATCAATAACCACGGCAAAGATCTTCCCCAGAATAGTGCATCTGGTTCGGAATAGTTGACGGCGCTGTGAGTCATCCTCCTGTTTTGGGGCTAACATAATCATGTGCACCACACAGTTTATCTTCTCATCTTCCTCATTTTCAAAACATTCTCCCTCACCATCTGGTTCGCAGCAAAATTCATCTTCTTCCTCCTCTTCTCTCACTGCCACGTTTATTGTCTTTCTCTGAGGGCATTTATTAGATCGATGCCCAGGCTGGTTACATATGTAACACTTCACCGCCGCTGGTTTAGCATAAGAGTTAGGGTTCACAGTTTTCTGTGCTTGCACTCTCTTATCCCTTGCCTGTTGGGTATCCTGGATTCATAAAACGCAGCGGAACGAAACCCTAAACAGGATCTATGTGTATATCAAATCAAAATAGGTTCAAGACGTACCTTTTCATGTCGGCAATAAATTGATAGTCGGTTATGTCTAGATTAGCGCCCCAAGTGTTGCGCCTCTACCGATATCCATACATACGAACTGCAATCTCCAACAATCCAAGTGCTAGCTATCAGATCTTGGAGTTCCTCTCACGATCGCCTTGAACAGAGAACCGTTCTCTATTTTTCTCCTTCAGGATAATCACAAAAAAAAAAAACAGTCTGAGACGTCTCTAGGGTTATTACTCACAACCCTACACTTCACGGTTTGGGTCCCACGATGTAATGGCCTGGGCCCACGACGTCCTCTAAACTGTCCACTCAATCGTGCGTTTAATCGTTATCTCATAACGCGCCCAATATCGTAAATATTTGTAATAGGATAATAAAATAAACTCTACTTCTTAAGTAGATCAAGGCACAGAGAAAATATTAAATCAGTTCGCTATTGTGTGCGACCATGTAGGTTCACTAGACATTAGCAATGTGCCCAAAATACTTTTGGCCCATAAGTTATAAGCGGTCTCTAGCAAGACATTATAACTACCTAAGTATAGTGAATGTCGATTTTTCGACACAACTTGATCCACAACTAATGTTAGAGTATCAACCTTAATTGATTCTTAGGGCAGACCACTAACATTGCCGCGTTCATAGGATGCCTCTCTACTACCTTATCATCCTGATTTCATCCTGAATTATAGCGATTGTTGAAACCGCTCTTCTCCATTGAACTACTCGAATTGTTATCCTTGTAATTATCGTAGCCTCTTTTTGCCCTTTCTTTTTGCATCAATTCTGCCTTCATCGCCATAAAATTCCGCTGAAACTGCACTCCAATTTTATCGCGAATGAAGGGCTTCAACCCATCGATATACCTGGCAACTTGATGTCCCTCCGTCTCCGACAAATTATTTCGCTCCACCAACCTCATAAATTCTACCATATACTCATGTACAATCCGATTGCCATACTGGCAACGTTGGTATTGCTGGAACATAATATGTTCATAATCTGGTGGAAGGAACTGTTATTTCAGCAGCCTCCTCATTTGATGCCAAGTTCGAACTCTCTCTTTTCCTTCACGTTCTCTCCGATTCTGTAATCTCTCCCACCATGTAGATGCACCCCCCCTTCAATCTACATGCTATTAATCGCACTCGTTTCTCACTAGGGGTCTTCATATAATCAAAGAATCTGTCTATATCAGCAATCCAGTCTAGAAATTCTTCTATTCCCAGACCTCCATTAAAATAATGGATATTGACATTCAATTTAAAGTCGTTACCTTCACGATCGTCGTAACGTCGCCAGCCATCTCTGCTGTCATATCCCCTACGAAATCCTCCATGACGATTTCTGCCTTCATAATCTGGCCCTTCGTCCGAAAATTCATGCTCCTCTTCTTATGAACTCTTTGAAAACATAGGGTTATTCTGCCTGCGGACAGGAACAAAGCATATTGACAGGGTCACCGTGAGCAAGATCTACACCCGGCCTTCTGTCATTCCGCCAATTCCGGTTCACATCAACGCCGAGACCTTCAAATCGATCTGCCAATTCTTCAAATCGCTGCTCGATGCGATGAAGTCCGAGATCAATTCGTTGATCTATGCGTTTTATTAAACGTTGCTCCAAACGTTGCAGCGCATCATCCCCAAGGATAGGGACTCCAGTCTCCTGATTATCGTCACGAAGACCACCGCCAGTCGACATGGGCTCTGGTACCACATGATGCAGCGTCCAGCAAAGAAACAAGTAAATCCTTGCTTAGAGAGAGAAATTCTCGAAAATTCAATATTGATAATAATGTTCCATTGTCCAAAACCCTAACAGAAGCTTATATAGGGTGTTAATCTTAATGACACCAAAACCAACAAAATAACAAAATTTTCACTAAAAATAAAATTAAATCCGAAAAATACTAAAATAATTCAAAAGACCATCTAAACGATCTCGGATCGCTAAAATCCATCGTCAATCAATGCCAAAGGCCTTGAGTTGAGTATTGATCAGACGGCCATTTCGCTTCAACCAACCAAATTTGAGCTCAATTCGATGTCGTCGACCGGGTTCGCCGATTCTGATCGCATCATCGTTTTGCCTTTCGATTAGATTTTCGCCAGTCCAATCGGTCCAAAAACGCATTACTAAGAGAATCTGCATCACCTGAGCTCGCTAGATCCATGTGAGCTAGAGCTTGAGGCTCGCCAGATCCAGATGAGTCCGAGACCGGCAGAGTTCGAGCTCGCCTACGACCAGTCACCAACCATCGTCGTTGCCGACGACCTGCCGAAACCAAATCGAAAAGGAAAAAACAAAAAGAGAAAAAAGAAAAGGATAAATAATAAAAAAAAATTGAATTCTTTTAAAAATGACAAAAAAAAACTATTGAAAAGAATGTGAAAAGAAAAATAAAATTTGATTTTCCATACCAAACAACGGGAAAAAAAATTCAAGTCTTTTTCAGAGGTCTAGAGAAAGCTGCAATCAATAAAATAAGGATTTCCTCGTCTAGGATCTTTGGGAGAGAGGACCAACTCGGTGAAATAAACATGTTTGTGAATATGCAGACTACCTGTATCGGGCCTTGGCGGGAGGGAGGTCCGCACCATATGCTATTAGCTTAAAACAACCCGAAAATTGCTTTAAGCGAAGGAGGATGAACCTAAAATCTCATTTTGTGTTTACTTTCAGAAACTACGTAATCCAGAAAACTATAAAAAAAAAAAAAAAAAAAAAGCATGGGCAGAAATTTATACTGGGATTACACTTTAAACGTTTGATAATTTCGTAGAATTATCTGGATTGTTCTGAGGCGTGTCAGGATTCCCTGACAAGTGCGAGTTGGCAAGGTTGGTACGATTAGGGAATATTTAGTGTTTTATATGGTTTTGTACGACAGTTGACTCTGGTCAACCAAGCAATTGCGTTGCTCCCTCCCACATAGGCAAATTCTGAAATCAATCCACCTTTATGGAAATGTGGTCTGTGTTTTTTTTTTTTTTTGTACCTTCTTTATATGCATGGATCTCCGGATTAGAATTATCTGGTACAACGCGCGTGTATATATATATTCTTTTGATTAAAAATCAAAGCATGTAACTTCCGATGAAGTTTTGTAGGCAATATATGTGCATTAATGGTATTTCTCGCGAGGCTCCCTCCTTCCCTGTTAGGATCCGTCACACAGTCACGACGAAATAAAATGTAAAGCGAAAAAGAAAAATTTTGCCCATAAACAAGGACTACGTCCAGCATATGATTTCATTATAATTAACAATTCACACATCTTGTTACATCTCTCAATTACAAGCGAAAAAGAATATACATAACAATAGTTATTTATGGGCACAAACCTAAATTATCAACGAAAATATAAGGGCTTAAATTATAAAAGCTTCCTCGTATCCAGAAGGCGCTGCTCCCTTGAGAGTCCCGTTGGGACCGCTCTCCCAGACCCCTCTTCCCCCGCTCACCGAAGAGCGGGACCCATGTTTTTCCGTGGATGAAAGTATGAGCCACACTCTAACACCCTTTGCATGGGCATAATTGCATCAACTAAATCGCTTGAGGCAGAAAAACATGTAAAAGCAACATAAATAAATAGCCTGGATAAAGACTAGAAGTCTAGAGCTAAGTATTCAAACTCGTGACACGTGGTCTAATGCCATGTTAGACAATCAATTTGTCATGAAATGCCTAAAATTGCTAGGGAACGGTTTAGTTAATTCGATCTATCGGGCTCGGTTAGGAGACGAGCAAAACTGTGAAATTGCCATGGCCAAGCAAAAGGAAAGAGGGAAAATTACCGATTCGGTCCCCGAACTAAAACCTGAACTTTTTAGTTTTACAGATGCAGTGCCGAACTTTGTGTGAAATAACGATGTAGCCCTTTCGACCAATTGCCTTTGAGATCGTCGACGCGACAATCCAACAAATTGTCCATGTCAGCATGCCGAGCAAGCCGATCGGAGATGACTAGACGTTAGCGTTTTCAGGCAACGAGATGCCTGACCGAAATGATTGTAATGAAATTTCAATGCAAAAGTTAAAGAACTAAATCAAAAGTTGATAACTGAATTAGTATCGACGCGACGTAATTATTTGGAAAGAAAGATATCTCATCACATGGATGGGGGGCGGGTCTACGGGGTGGCGAGGATGCGCTGTTTCTTCCGAGTTTAGAATTTCAATTTTTTGGGGTTTTTTTTTTTTTTTTTTTTTTTGTGGTCGAATCCGAACGCGTGTTGTCATGTCAACTTTGCGTCGTTTGAATACAACCTGGTTTGGCCTTTTTTGGGCATCGTTAGGGCTCATGGAATCTCAACGCTAGACTTTGCTTAAAACGTTAGTTGAACGAATATGGTTTGGCTACAAAACTGCGGGGGAGGTGGTACCGATTATCATTAATTATCTCTGCGTCTCTGTCAAAAGAGGAAACGACGCCGCACTACTCGTAGCTACTTTAATACCTCTTAATTATGATAATTTGACGGCGTAACCTAATCCATCATTGTCCACCTCTCTGAGCACGCTTGCTTTGACCACCTTTTCTTTCTTGAGCAGACATGACATGCCAGGTGTGAAAATTCCCCCCCCGACCACCCCCACTTCGAACTTGGATTCCGGTAATAATCGGCCACTTGGATTACACAGATTAGTCGGAATCGAAATATAAACCCCCTCCCGGCCCTCCTCATCTTTGAGGAGATACGCGCCGAGGAGTCGGGCCCGCGCGGCGTCGAACGAATGCCCCCTCCCCCGGAAAAGATGTTCCAACACGTGGGAGAATTCAATTGTGGAAGGCCGTGATTCTTTTTCGAACCGACCAGATCGACGATTCGCGATCGACTCGATGGGTGGTGGGACCAAAACTTCGAAAGGGCATTTCGCCCGCCTCCGCCTCCCCCTTTCGAAGAAGAGAAAGCGGTGATGGAAAAGAAATGAAAGAAAGAAGGCGAGGAGGACTTTCTAATTATGCAAGTCCCAAAAAACTTTTTCACACACAAAAAGGTAGTTTAGTGGCGGGCGACTTCAGTTAAAGTTGATGCTCTCTAGTTTAGTTCAAAAGAGGTTTTTTTTTTTTGAAGATCCTATGTTCCATTCACATCCTAGAGAGGAAAAAAAAAAGAAAAAAAAAAAGAGATCATAAAATATCCCCCAACCAAGCTCTCTGCTTTTCCACCAATTCCTCCCCGTAAAAGAAAAGAAGAGAAAGGAAAAAAAAACCAACACCAGGGGAATTCATAAAGCGGTCGGCCAAAAGAAAGAACCACGTCCCGATTCATGCACTCGGAAAGAAAAGCGACGTTGGAGATCCCGGTCGGCCATAGGATTCAGATATTTTCGCGACCTATCCATGATCTGATCTGATCACATCACAACAAGGGTTTGATCCATCTCACATTTGGTTTCTGTTTCTCCCCTCCCCCTTCGAAATCGATTCTCCATTTCTATGATATTTGATTCTTTTTCTTTTTCTTTTTCTTTTTTTACGTGGCCACCAGTTCAAATGAAAGCGAAATAGGCTTTGTTCTATTCCCTCTTATTACACCACAGCTAACACCCATAAATTACACATTTGACCCTCTCGGAATATATACCCCCCTCAAAATTACACAAATAAATAGGTACAACCCAAAAAACAAAAACAAAACCTACTGACTCGAGCTAAAGAGGATAAACTAGAATTTTTTTTCTCCTTTTTTTTAAATTTTTTTTCCGGTTGTTGTTATTTTTCATTTTCTCTTTTTGGATTGGGGTGGAGGAGGGGCCGGAGACAAGCGGTGAGTGGGAGGTCTCTGTCAGTGTCTGAAACCAGCTCAGAGTCGCACGTTGACACACCACTGAGGCTTCGTTGGTGGGGGCCTCCCCCCCGATTCGTCTGAGCCGACTCAGTGCCCCGTCCCCGCGTTCGGGCAGCCGATCCGCCACGCCGATGTAGCGATGAGCGGCCGCGTGTGCCACCCGAGCGTCAGGCACCCCCCGTTCTCCTCCACCCTGTACCCGTCCCCGCCCGCGAACAGCGCCAGTAGCATGCTCGCCTGCTTGAACGCGTTCGACCCCAGGTGGACCGGGACGAACCCGGCCGACCCGAGACGGCCCCTCCACTGTGTTAGGGTCTCGTGCCGCTCGACCCGGTCCGGCCCCTCGCACGCCACCACGTTGCAGATCTGCTTCCCCAGGTAGACCTCCGACATGGCCTTGTCCTGCGTGTTCGCGCACCCCTCCAGTGAGTCGAACATGGTGGAGTAGTAGTGCAGCGACTCGTTGAACCGGTCCACGAAGACCGGCCCGTTGTGGTCGGCCTCCTGCTCGACCACCGTCACGATCTCCGGCCTCACCTGCCTCACCACGCCCAGCACCTTCTCGATCGCCCCCGGCCGGGCCAGCAGCTTGTGCAGCTCGAACACCGAGTTGACCGCCACCGCCTCGCCGTCGCTCGGCCTCAGCTCCAGGATCGCCGCGTCGAGGTCGGCGAGGCTGTTGGCCACGAACCCGCGGTACTCAAACTCGACGTGGATGGTCTCCGCCAGCTGGGCCAGCTTCCAGCCCACCTCCTGGAGGCGGTCGGAGTTGTCGGGGGCGGGAGGGCCGATCCCCGTGAGGCGGAAGGATGGCGGTCCGCCGGGACGGAGGGCCAGGGCCTGCATCAGGGCCGGCCACTGGAGGCCCTGGTTCATGCTGAAGTCGATGACGTGAACTCGGCTCTTGCCCTCGAATGCCTCCAAAATGGCCTGATTCGCGGTGAAGTGGGCGAATTTGAGGTAAGGGCAGGTCTCGTAGAAGTGCATCTGGAGGGCGTCGGTCAGGGAGTGGTCCAAGGGAGGGTTCTGCGGGTAGACCCGGTAGATCCGCCGCGCCAGCGCCTCCGCGAAGAAGGTGGCGACCTTCCTCATCGCCCCGGCTTGCAAGATCGCCAAGCGCCCGATTTGCTTCACCAGCGCCTCGGCGATGCTGAGGTTGTTCTGTTGGACGGCCTCAGCGCAGACCATGAGCGCGTGCACGAGGCGGACCCCATTCTCCTGCGAGTCGACCAAGATGACCGGCCGAGTCGATTCCGCGGCGACCCCGACGGCCACATCGCTGGGAGAGGATTTGAAGCGCTTGGCGGTCACGGCGCTCGAGGAAGAAGACGAAGAAGAAGAGGACGCGAGGCGTGTCCGGGTCTGGGCTCGGCCGAACACGGCCTTTCCGGGAATAGCCTTGAGATCGTAATCGGAAGACGACTCCTCATCGAACACGACCACAGACGAGTCGATCTCCTGACGCGGGTCGTTCTTCTGCAGGCGTTGGTCCGGCGCGAGGTCGACGGTGGTGATGGAGGAGGACTCGGCATGAGCAAGGAAGGGGTCGCTCACGGGCTGCGGCAACGTCGGCGCGGCGGGGAAGGGAAGAGGGGCGCCGAAGTTGCTGGGCGGGAGGGGATTGAGCTCGGAGAGCATGCTCTGGAGCCAGGAGGAGAGGTCGGAGGGGTTGTAGTGGACGGTCTCGGAGGCGAGGTGGGAGAGGCCGTCTTCCTGGGCGCTGAACATGACCTCCTCGAGCTGCTCGAGCTTCTGGGCCACCTCGGCCATGTCGGAGGACCGCACCTTGTAGCCCAGCACAGCCAGGAGCTCGTCGTCGCCGCCGCCGTCCTCGTCCCACATCTTGGACTTACCGGCGGCGGCGGCGGCGGAGGAGGAGGAGGTGGTGGAGGGGTCCGTCTGGGGATAGAGATGGTGGTGTTCCCGCTTCATCTTGTCGCTTCTCTGTCAGGGTTTTCGGATCTGGGTATGGCGCCGCGAGCGGATCAACAGCAACAGATTTGGGAAAAGCGGAGGAGGAGGAGGAAGGGAGGGAGGGAGGGAGAGCCGAGGAGGAATCTGGGCATTCGGGGGGTGAAGTTTCTTTGCTTGGTTTTTCACTACTGCTTTGAGTACTTTCATCATCGTCGTCGTCGTCGTCATCGTCATCATCACCATCGCGACCCCAATAAAAACCAATTAAAAATAAATATAAAATAATAGGGAAAAAAGAAGAAAGATATTATTATTATTACTATTTATGATTATGATTATGATTATTTTCGCGGGGAAAGGCTCGTGATAGGGCGCGAGCTCCGATGCACCCACCGGGCATTACGACTCCCCGCTCCAGCTCGAGTAGATAAGATGGAGGAAGCACGCATTTTCATCTTGTTTTTTCCCCTTTTTTTTCTTCACATTCACATATTTCTGTCAACACCCTGTTTGATTAAAATGAAATTTGCGACATCATACTATACCAGATGGAGGTAGCACTTATTCTCATCGTGTGGGTTATTGCTAATTTGGATAAGCGAATTACTCCAAATTAAGTATGGTTAAAAGGAAATAATTCTAATTTTTCAAGAGATTGGCTTATCTGACATTTGCAATCGTTGCATAAAGAATCGTATGTTCGCGTATGATGAGTACTTTTTTTATTCCCGCTCTATGCAGTTCTCCCGAATTAATTTTTGGTCGAACTATTTCCTTTTTTTTTTTTTGTCTATCTCTTCTCTCGAAATTCTTTTTGATATGTCTATTTACAAAGTACGAGAGTCGAATCCTGCACCTATAATACTACCCACCCACGATTATTCCGCATTATTGAAAAGCCCCTTTTGTTGCTTTTTATGGGACTTCTTTTAGGGACCTCGTAATTATACTTTTTTTGGGGGGGGGGGGGGGGGGTGTTTGGATTCTGATTTAGTTTTGCACTTTCCCTGAAAGGTTTTCTGTTTACTTAGGTTGTTGTCTTTTTTTTTTTTCTTCTTCTTCTTTTTTTTTTTTCTTTTTATGGGCATTTCGCGGAAAAGATAAAATGCCATGTTATTGGAAAAGCAAAAGGTGTTTGGGTTCCTATAATGATGCCCTCCACTTATTGACAGTCCCATGATCCAAAATCCCAACTGCTCCTTTTCGCAAAGTGATTATTAGGGCTATGGCACGGGATTACGGCGTCATTTAGTTTCTGCTTTATTTATTTTCCCTACGTGTTTTAATGAAGACTAGGCCTCCAAAAATCTCTTAGCGTAAAAAGACCCACCGAGCTCCTACCATGCATATAAATCTGGACGGCAATTGACATATTGCGTGTCGAATCTCAGACCGTGTAGGTCGAATCGTGTTCGATTAGCGGAAGTATCTCCACTCGACTCGATCCGATCCGATCCGATCCGATCCGATAGGACCGATTCGATTAACGATTAAGATAGTTGATGACCATTTTTCTAGGGAAAAAATGGAAATAAATTCAGAACCACGTTCTGATGAGCCTTCATTAGTACGGTGTGCTGGATGGTGTGGTTGTGGTGGGGAGGTGCAGAACGTGACTGCTCCAGAAAACCGGCAAAGATTGGAACTGAACTGACACCACCACCACCATCACCCCCCACCATGAGTCGGTCCACGCCTTCGATCTTGATCTTGATCTTGATGATGATGATGGTGATGAGCGTAGCAAGTCACTGCTCCTCGCGGGCCCCGCCCCGCTCCGCCCCGCCACGTGAAGAGGACACGTGTAAGATTCCCGGTCTCGGGCGGGGCCATCGGAGCGGGACGGCGTTGTCTGGCCGGGGTCTGCCACTGACGCTATTTTTAGGGTGGTGGGCGAGAGGAGGGGTGGGGGGGCGCACTTCGATATGCGGCCATGCGCACGACCCCATCACCTGTCCCCTCACCGACAACCAGCCCAGACGTGACTTTTTTTTGTTTTTTTTTCCCTGTCTCCCTGCGGTGGCCGGAATCCGAACTCCGGCCGAGACGAACGGACACGATGGCTCGACCGACCAACGGATTCGCTGCTCGAAGTCTGATTCGCATTTCACCCTACTATTATTTAATTTTTCCGTTTAAGCTCGACTTGATTGGACTCGTTCGGAGTTCATTTATAAATGGAGGGAAATGCTTCCCTCAGTTGTAGATCCGCACATCATCGTCGCGTTTTTTTTTGTATAAAGCACTTTGTCGATTGGAAGATCGCACGATAAAAAATAATATCAGACGGTCATGTTAGCAGTTTCCATAAATGAATCCGACCTCTCGCACTTCATATACGTAACCGGGGAATAAAAGCTCGATTAAGTTTAGTGAGCACGTCGTTGTTGAGTTTTGAGGAGTTCGAGCTTTTGACTCGACGAGATACTCTCGGCAACATGCTCGAGCTCTATTCGAAGTTGAAAATGGAGTTACCGTTTCATGCGATTCATTGTTGACGACCAAACGTAAGAACGACAATAACAATTTCATTCCTCATTCTCGTCGATCCCTCAACCCAGTTTTGTACTTGTCTACTTCTATTACATCGTTACGAACTTGGTCAATGAAAAACTCAAGAAACGCATACAGCTAAGCCTGATTAAGCAAGGTCTTGCTAAAGCAGATAGATAAACAACATTAACTTCGACCAAAAAATAAATTAATTAATTAATTAACAAGATTAACAACAACAACAACAACAAAAAACCTCCATTCCTCGAGTCAACTGAGTTAGAGACCTCCCCCCCCTTAATACGTGCTTAAGATGCCTTAATCAGTCGAGCTGAGTTGGATCGACAACTGATGAACTTTCCAAAAAAAAAAAAAAACTGCACGAGAACAGACAGCTCACGTCCATTGGGCCTAATCAAGATTACAAACCTTGAAAATACCCGCCCGGAGAAATATTCTCCGTCTTGATTTTTGCTAATCAAAGCTTGAGATGCCCTGTTTATAAGATAAGATCAAGGTCACATCCCCCATTAATAAACTATACGATATCCCAAAGATTCCAACACATTAAACTAGTGGGAATCTCCTACAATATCGGTGCACGATAGTGGGAAACCCTAGGCCGAACTATTTTCTTGGGAAAGACTGATTGATATCTAGGGTTTTTATAATATAGGGGATGGATCAATCATCTCTTGTTTCCGTGAGGTCTACTGCGCCGGCCGCGGACGGCATGGAACGATGTGCATGTCACCAAACACTCCGTAAAAGGACGTGTTAGAGCTCTGATGTGGACCCTTTTTTTTTTTTTTTGGATTAATGAAGAGAGGGTTTTTTCATGTGGGCCGGACTAATCTAGGGTTTTGGTGATAATCGAGCATGATTAGGGGAAAAATATGTTTAATGAATGGATCATCTGCATGTTATCTTGGTGGGCACTCGCATTTTGAAAATTGCTGGTGTCATTTTCCATTAGTCAGGGTGGGGGGCACGAGTGAAGAAATCTCGGGCTTTTGAAAAGCCGTTCGCTTTAATAGTTTTTTTCACGAACCCTAGAAAACCCTAATTCTAATTCAACTCATTAAGGTTTGCTGGTATGGATCAATCAACGTAGGTCCTACTTCTGTCATTGCTGACTATTGGCACCATAAAGTCTACGTGAAATAGTTCCATGGTATCAACTCGTAAATGAGAACCTCATAAGATGATAAAATTACAACAACAACAACAAAAAAATCTTAATTTATTACAATTGCGACAATTTAATCTTTATTTTTGTAATCTATTCAGTCATAATTTTTTGTGATTCTGCCAATCAATCCATCCACCAATTTGACCGGCTGATGACATAATATTTTGATAATTTTTTAAAAAATTTTGGAATTTTTTTCTTTTTTTTCTCATTTTTTTTCTTCCATCCTCTTCTTCTTCCGCTAGCTGATCTAGCCAAATGTGACCTCGCCGGCCTCAAGCGAAGCAACCCCCATTGGCCATTGGCAATGCTTGGTCTCATTGGCTAGAGGAAGAAGAAGAAGAATAAGAGAAGGGAAAAAAAGAAAAAGAAAAAGAAAAAATAAAACTAAAAATTAAAAATTAAAAATTAAAACTATTAAAAATATTATGTCGCTGGCCGGCCGGTGTCCACATCAACACCAGCCAGCCAAAATTGACTGAATGTACTGAATTGACACAATTAAAATATATTTAGAACTCTCTTGACAATTTTTCCTTGCAAGACTGATAAACAATTAATGTGTGTAATCATTAAATACCTTTTGGAAATTGCATATTGGATAAGGAGAAAATCGCTGAAAAAGTCATAAATATGTTATAATTATGTCAATTCAGTTATAAATCATTTTTTGTGTTAACTTAGTCGTAAACCTTTTGCATTTGTGCCAATTTAATCCATCCGACTGATTTTGGCCGAATTACTAACATGAACGTCGGTTGGCCTACGTGACACCGCTGGCAGCCTGGTATTAACGTGGGCAATTTTTATATTTTTTTATTATCTTCTTGAAGCCTTTGTAATTTTTTTTTCTTCTTCCACCATAGTCGCCAGCCTCCTTAATGGCTGATGATTGGGTAAGGGTAGACTCGTCAAATGGGGGTCGGGTCGGGTTTGAGTCGGGTCGAATATGGTCCGACCCATATTAACCCGTCTAACCCATTTTGACCCATATTCAATAACTCATACCCGACCCAACCCGACCCGCAACTAACCCATACCCGACCTAACCCATTTTGACCAATATTACCAAATTACAATACTATTCTAAGAAAATAATATTATTAAAATACTTGCATAGAATAAAAAATCTAATGAAATTTTTTAAGCGACTGGGACCGGACCGGGATCGACGATCGTGACTAGCGACAGGGGCTGAGCCCTAGCCCAGGCCTCGATACCGTTGCCGCCCCGGTACAGGCCCCGGCCTCGGACTTCAGCCTCGGACCCGGCCCCGGTCCCCGTGCCCAGCCCCGGTCCCGACGCAGGACCCCATCCCCGGCTCCAGTCCCGACCCCGGGCCCCGGTCTCGGACTAGGTCATCAGCCTTGGCCTCGACCCCGATACCATTGCCGCCTGCCGGGGATAAGATTGGCCCCGACCGAGGCCCTAGTCTCAGACCTGGCCCCGGGATCGCGGCCCCGGTCCCCGACCGCGATCCTTGCCCCGGCCCCGATCCTCGACCTCAACCACGACCCCTGTCGCAGCCCTTATCTCGGCCCCGGCCCCGGCCTCGGTCTCCAGTCCTGATCTAGGACCTGGCCCTAGTCTCGGACCCAACCCCGGTCCGGCCCCAGTCTCATCCACGGGCCCAACCCCGGCCCCGGTCCTAGACCCGGCCTCGACCCTGATCCCGATCCCTGCCTCTACCTCGGTCTCGGGCCCGGTCGTCAACCTCAGCTTGGGTCCTCGGTCCCGATCTCGGCCCCGAACCCGACCCAAGTCCCATCCCAGTCCCTGGCCCAGGTCTCGGACCTGGTCCCGGCCTCGGCCCAGGACCCTGCCCCAGCCCCAGTCCCGATCTTCAACACAATCGTCGATCCCGGCCCCCGGCCCTAGTCCCTGCCCCAGTCTCGAACTCGACCCCCCAGTCGCAGGCCTTGATCGCCTGCCCCGGTCCTTGGCCTAGACCTTAGCCTTGGTGCCGACCCCGGTCCTCTGTCCCGGCCCTGGCCCCTGTCGTCGGCGACCGTGGCAGGCGAAGGAAGCCGAGGCTGGCAATAGGACTGGGGCCTGCAACAGGGACCGGGGCCGGGGCCTGAGACCCGGACTAATGCCTGTGATCACAACCGGGGCCTAAGTCCGCGACGGGACCGGGATCGGGACCGCTACCACCAACCAGGACCATTTGCAACTTGTGGAATGGATCGAAAATCGGTCCAATATAGGTCGAAAATGGGTTTAGTGTGTGACCCATTTAATTTTACTTTAACCTTTTAGACCCATTTTTATTGAGTCCTTTAAAAGTTAATGACCAATATATGACCCATTTTATACAAAATATGGGTCATAGTGGCTTCTTTTCCCCGTTTTATTCCACCTATTTTCTATTTTTCTTTTCCTCCTAATCTCTCCCGCTCACCCTCAAATTATTTCCAAATGCTGCACGATGGCCATATTGGGCCTGAGCGAGCCTCATGTGAACAAAACTTGGCAATCAGTAGCTCTCTAGGCTCGGCCCAATCGGTACCCTCAAACCGATATCCGAATACTTTCATCAGCGTATATCTTCCTTAGGCAGACGGGTAAAATGGGGCAAAATTTCTATTACATACCTCGATTCAAATACACGTGTCACTCATCTAACGATGCTGTACGATGTTTCTAACACGAACGGTGGATCTCATAAAAATTGCAACGATTCTCCGACGCCGGTCGGAGAACCTATTCGCAAGTGATAGGGTAAAGAATAGGGATAGTATGTTAGATACAGTTTCTAATGTCACAGAGAAAATGACGGAGCCGGTTCGCTATGTCTGTCCAGCATTTCCTCCCGTCGTTCGATTCAGCCCTTCTTGAGCCAAAAGCAACTCTCGTCGACTGTACAATCAGAATCAAAATAACCCTGATCTGTTTATATTACCTACCTCTCCAAACCTCTGTGTTAGTAAACAACAGGGTTCTTCGCTTTCCTTCCTTGGTCGCGGTCGCGCGTATGTACAGCTCCCTGCGCCATCTCAACACGGCTGGCCCTTGACGCAGTTGAGGGCGCCCGCGAAGCGCGTGAGCCTCGTCACGAACGTGCCCGGCTTCGCTTTGATCACGTCATTCTTGTTGACGTTCCTGATGGGGCTCCCGGACTCGACGAAGAAGGCCCCGTTCAGCATCAGGTCGTCCTCCGATGTCCACGTCCACGACTTCCACACGCTGTCGGGTGCGTAGTCCCTCTTGGTCACCTGGCCAACCCAGTAATAGGCAGAACTAATCACGAGCGGAGAAAAATTTCGAAACATGCGTCGTTTTCTCTACTTTTCGGGTAGTCCAATGTACGTCGAGCCCGAGTACAAGACAATATGTGCACGAATTGAATTTGACAGAATGTGTGTGTGCAACAATCGATTAGGGTACGACTTTGTGACAGATGAAGGCACAGATTTAGGGTCAATGCTGAACGCAAGAACGGTAAGTGATTGATTACCTCTTTACAATTCGGATCGACCGGGGCGATGAAACGGTTGCCCTGGCTGACGATGGTGGGGTGCTGGCTCCCTCCGATGGCGTACATGAGCCAGTGGGTGTAGTCGTTGTTGACCACATGAACGAAGCCCCACCTGCACCTCGGCATCCTCTGGACCAGCCCTTGCCCAAAGTGGTTGAACGCCACTGTGATTTGCATGCGTGCATCGCCCGAGTAGCTATCGCTCCCCCCAAATAACATCACCTACGCCGTTTCCCCAATCTTTGTTAGTCGATCACATGCATGTCGATCGCAAAAATTTGGTCTTCGTCGTCGTCGGATTTCCCGACGACCCTTTTCATCTTACTTACTTACCTCATTGTGCCTGGTGAAATGGCAGTTGGATATGGTGATGGCCGTGGACGCCTCGATCGCGTCGATCAGCCCGTCGAAGCAGTTCGACATGGACACATGGTCGATCCAGACATTGGTGGCGCCGAAGAGGGAGATGCCATCGCCGTCGCTCCGCGTGCGGGACCCAAAGTGCTCCAGGGAGTCCCTGATGAGCCCGCCATTCCCTGGGTGGGTGTCGTGGATGTGGAGGCCGTGGATGATCACGTTCCTCACGAACTGCACGGTGATCTGGGCCCCGTTGCAGATGTGCACGTTGGCGCCGCGGCCATCGATGGTCTTGTTGTCTGTCACAATGAGCTCCTCGGAGAGCCGGATGACCATGTTGTGGGCGAATATGATCCACAGCGGTTCGGGCTGGATCACGGCGTAGCGCAGCGTCCCGGGCTTGGGTGTCATCAAGTTGTCGTCGGACGGGTCGGTCACCGTGTAGATCTTGCCAGCCTTGCCTCCAGTGGTCCCGCGGCCGAAGCCAAGGGCACAATTGGCCAGCCTCTTGCGGTGGTTGGCCCAATCTTTTTGGCATCGCCAGCACCGATCAATCGGGTTAGTGGCCAAGCATCTGCCCTTAGATTTCTTCAAGCTCCTCCTTGTGTTGTTACTCCCTTGCATGTCCCTACACCATGATTGCCACAAAACCATTGGAAAACAAAGAAATTTCTTCATCGAGGAGATAAGAATAACAGAAGACATGCTGTTATTAATGAATGCTTGACGAGGTAATTAGTAACATAATGTTAGACAAAGCTCCTCAAGAGAGAGAGAGAGAGAGAGAGAGAGAGAGATACTTACTCATGCACGCGTTGGTTGAAATCCTCGGCCACTTTGCCCGGGTCGGGCTCATAGGCGTCCATGGCGGCTTTCTTGGCTTCTTCGGCTCGCTTCTGCCACACCTCGTCGAAGTCGGCGATGTTGGCTTTCAGAACCGGAACCATCACCGTGAGGAAAGCCAATGCAAACCCTAGTTTGTGATCAAGAGCTCCCATGGCGATCTGCTGTACGTTTGCTTTCGCACGTCCTTTCTTCAAAATCTCTCTCTCTAGTTGCTCTTTTGCTGTTTTCCTTTTGTTAAGAGGATAATACGTCTATGAGGCATGAATCATGCATGCGTCTAGGGTTTCCGTTGATGCGGGGGATCGAAAGTTTCGAAAATGTCGTCAATGGCCTTAATTGGATGACTTATAGCAAAATCCATGAACAAAAATCGAGATCAAAGATGGAAAAAATCGAGAAGTAGAGAGAGAAGTGTGGGGAGTCGCTTCCTCCTGACCTCTTATGCCTCTTTACTTTGTTTAGCCTGTAGGATTTCTTGACCTATAGTCACACTAGGTCCACAACCGGATGGGGGAGATAATTTTTGGCAAGCACCATGCTATTTCCAAAGGTTAGTTCTAAGAATACTTCTTGTCGTTTGATTTGATTACATTGACCTAAGAATGTGAATAGGGTACCGAATTCCGATGGTCACGAGCATGCGTTCCCAACGAATCAATATATTTCTCTAGTGCGCGAGATCATCCGGAGAGAATGTGCTATTTCGAGAAACATTTGAAAGACACATGAAATCCAATTGAACGCAGAGAATTCAGGACGGATCAGACCCATTCAAGCGAAACATTCAGGATAGAGCGAAATCATCCCGACAAAAGCTTCAACGGTCCCGACCATCCCCGTCCTCGACCCTGCATCAGGTATTAGGGACCATTCGAATAAGCAAAACGAGGGACAACATCCTCTAAGGAACATTCACGAATGGGGGAGTCCGTCCGTCAATAAGAAGCTTTGCAAAGTTACATTTTTTAGTAGCCATTGATTCTTTACATGGCTATACGAGACAATGAATATCGAAAAACCATTAGTAGATACACAAGTAACCCAGAAAGAAGATAAGAAATTTGGTGAAGCTGCATTGGATATGTAATGTAATACACTCTCATTCGTAATCTTCAGGCTGAGCAAAAGGGTACTTGCGATATGAATTCTTGACCAGAGAAGGATCTTCAGGAGTTGACCATGGATACTTCAGTGATGGATCTCGCGGGAACTTTCTGAAGTTCAGGAACGGTGCCCAGAGAAGAACCCTGCCACACACATGGTGGAAAACAAAAGAGTTCATGCGAGTAATAAGAAACCATTTCCGAGGAACTCATCGTTCGAATGTGGATGGAAGTGGTATCGGGACCGAGAACGGAAACATGGTTCTAGTGGGTGAGACGAGAATACGAATCGAATTCGCCCCCTCGATCGACGAAAGGGAGACTAGAAATGGAAAGAAACGCGAGTGAGAGTGAACCAAATTGTATAGCAGATAGGTTGCACCCGAGGACCTAACTGACAGAACAAGCGCGTGCTGTCGATGTTGATGAAAAGTATTTTCGAACAAGAATCAGAGTCAACTCGGCGGGGTTACAATCGTTGTTTATATGATGAACACGAAAGGAAACTCACCCGGGGAAGAACATGAAGACGAACATGAACTGCAAATACATCTCAAACAAGTTCCTCTTGTACCACCTTATCCTCAGCCAGTTCATAATGATCGGCTGCCATTTCCCAGACGTAGAAAATTGCAAACAGAATCAAAGATGATGATTGAATCAATCAATTGTTTACCGAAAATATACGATTTCACTCACCGGCATGACGAGGAAGTACCAAAAGGCGATAATCCCGAGCTGTATCAGAACCCAAGTGAAATCTTCCTCATCGTTCACGCCGGTCACCGCAATCGCAGGCTGCTCAAACTGCAACGTAATTGGCAAGATCAAATGAACGAAGCAAAACCCATTAGACCCTTTTCAGTCTTCGACGGTTTGCAAGATTAATCAAACGCAATCGTATGCGGCAGACGTGGGTTGGATAAGGGTACTACAGCAGTGGCCAGAAATGCTCCGACTTGGATTGCCAAGGCAGATTTTTGCAGGCCAATTTTGTCCGAGCAATCCCGGACGATCCTTGCCATTGCCAGTGTCTTGGGATGCAATCAAGATCGCAAAAAGAAGAAAACCCATTAATCCAAAGCGATGAAAATTTCGAAAAAAAAAAGAGAGAGAGAGGTGGCTTCGCTTGTTACCTGGTTTGGAGCAGCAGCATGATCAATCTGTGAAGGCTTGGGAAAGCAAGCGACGGAGGGAGGCTTTCTGGGTGGGGAGAGAGAGGGGAGAGAGCGGGCGTGGACGGGAACGACTCGAGAGCTTAATGCGAAGCTCATGGCGAGCTCTCAGCTTTCTCTCTGCTCTCTCTCTCTCTCTCTCTCTGCGCAAAGTAGAGAGAGTGAAGGTGGATTGTCTTATCCTTTGGAATTCTTTCTTCCAAACAAGAAAAAAATTTGTCTATTTAATTCGCTTATTTCCAGGGTTTCTCAAATTTAATCCCTAAATTACCTTGATTTGAGTTTGACTTACTCCAATCAAATCCTTAATCGATTCACGCGACGGTAAATTGAGAAGAGTCTAGTAGATGAGGCAAAATGACACTCTCCATCCATCTTAGACGTGTCCACAGTTCCGGAATCGGTGGTTCCGATTCCGGTGCCCTTTTTTAATTTGAATTTTAAAATAAAAATAATAAATTATCATTTATAAATTATAATCAAATTATACATTGTAATAAAATTCGAGTAGAAAAAAAAAGAGGAGGAATGGAACCCATTATATATGTACGATTTCGAAAATTGTGGAACCGTAGGCTCGGTCAACGGGCCGGTTCCGGGCTCACAGTTCATTTTGGCCATGTCTAATCCATCTTTTATGCTAAGTTAGGCAATTCACATTCAAGGAAGAGCCCAAGTATATTGATTTACATTAGGAAAAATTTCATATAAGGGCATGAAGTGCCATCATTTTCTCAAATTTGTGCATCAAGTGGAGCTAATTTCAAATAAAAGCCTGAAATGTCTTCATTGTTTCAAAGAAAAGATTGATTAAGAGCATTTTTGTCATTTGACTTTTTCCCTTTTTCTTTATTTATTTTTCTTTTTGTCCCTTTCCTTCTCGTCCGTGGTCGACCTTAGGCGATGGCTGGCCACAGACGAGAAGGAAGGAAAAAATGGGGAAAAGAGAGAGAGAAGAAGAAGCCCTTCGCCAAGATGCCCTTCTTTAAAATAATGAAGACACTTTAGGTCTTTATTTGAAATAAGTTTAGCTTTAGGCTCTTATTTGAGAGGACGAGGACACTTCGAATCATTATTCGAAATTTTCCTATTATATAAAGTTGTACATATAAGCAATGGGCTACGGCTTCATTAATATTCTACATGTAGCTTTGATTAGGCCCAATCCCGAAACTTCAAATGGGCTCAAAAACTGGTCCTTGGTCCTTCACCGTGTGAAAGGCTGACCGATTGAAGGATGTAACACAATGTCAACTCCGTTCTCCTCATAAAATAGCGCAAACTTTTTCAAGTGTAAGCTATTTCTAATCAGTTAACGATAGAGTGAAAGTCTGACCCCCTCAAAAAAAAAAAAAAAAGAACCGATAGAGTGAAAGATTTATGAGAGTTTCTTCAGATAATTATAAAAATTCCGGGAGAAACTCAGCAAATCCCTGTCAATTACCAAGTGTTGGAAATGGAAAACTAGTTTTGTGTTATTTGACCTCGCTGCACGAACGCATCCATGCGTCGCAATTCGCGCCTGAGGCTGGACGGCGGAGATTATCGGTACCAACGGAGCCATATCGAGCGACACTTAAGCGACGTACCGCGTGGTATCACAGGATTTATCCACACATGTCCCTGTGACCTATGTTGATTAACCATCACGGCAGACTATTTTTTAGACAGTGGGAAATGGAACAGCTAGTCAAGAAATTTGAAAGAGAAAGGAATAAAAGTTCCGAGTCTTCTGATAGCTTAGATGATGACTCGAGCGGACACGACGCCACACTGCATTATTGAGTCATATGTATTGAGTCGTCTCTGCATTATTGGTGCGAGACTCTCGCTCTTTCTCTCTTGAAAGAAAAATCAAAGAAAATTATCCATCAAAGCTGCCGTTTGAGAATAATTGAAAAAATTTACATTAAATTCATATCAGTAAGTTTCTAAAAAGAGCAAGAACAGAGAGACATTAGCAAAAATTCCAACCGTATCATCATATGGCAATTTTATGATAATTATTTCTAATCTAATAATTATGGTTAGCATAACAATTAAACAACTTGAATTTATTTTGTGAACTGAGTTTTTTCTATTTTCCACGCAAAGGGATGCCTGAGGGGCTTTCTGTCAACAAATCTGCTAAATATAGTACATGAAATGTCAAGACTTATTCTAAAAAAATGGTTAATATTGATTATAGATAAGGGTCTAAATTAGCGTAAATCTAATATGTCAACAAGGAGAACATATCTACATTAGCAAATCATAATTAAAGCGATCTTTTGTGTATTTAGATGGTTGTTCATGAGCAGGGGAAGAAACGACGTGGAGACTTGGATATCTAGGGCTTGCATGATAATTAGTTTGGTTCTCTTATTTTAATTTTTAAAACAGAAAAAAATGAGAAGCCTCTTAATAATGTAAAAAAAATAAATACAAGCGCGACGATTCTTTGCTTTTTGGCAAGAGCCTTGGTTGAATGTTAATATGTTGAGTTTGATTTTTTAATCTCATTTCGATCGGTTGTTAAAATATTTAGTATCTAATAACAACTTGTTACACTAAAATTGAGTTAAAAATTTGAATTCTGACACATATTGCCATCTCTAGATGGAACTCCGTGTCCCGTGGATCTGAACTACCCTTATCCGTTTGTTTCCTCTTTTCTATTACGAGTATTAGATTGATGATAACAAATTATATAAAGTACTTGGTACGTTAAGGATGACATAAAATCGAACCATTTTATTAATTAGATCTTGATTCACACAAGCCTGCTTACACAAATATCAATGAAAATATTGATAAAACGAAAATGATTAAAGATGTCACATGCAACGTGCGTGTGTGGGTGTAGCCAGTCCTTGCTTATTTGTTCTTTTAGTTACGTCTCTTGTATAGACAATGACATACCATAAAAAGTCCTTATGAAATATGCGACAAACCAATCAAATCATTTTCTTACTATAACAGTTGGCAATCATTTTTTTTTTCTTTTTTGAACCCACTCGATGGACCTGCAGCTTAATTTTTATAGAGCGAAGAAATCAAGCAAACAAATCAATTTAAGTCCCCAGTTGATCGAGAAAACCAAGGTGCTGCACGATAACACTCCAGAATGGGAATTTCTCTGCCCGAAATCAATATGGCAGGAAAATTCGTTTGGTAAAATCACTTTCGTAGTAGAAATGTATTTGGTAAAAAAATTGACTTATGGTAGGATTTTCTACTTCTTGTTGGATTTTTGGTCAATTTTGAGAAGTTAAAAATATTTACTTCTCGACTCTAGAATTACTTTTTTGACCACACGAGCCTCGGCAGCCCACTGCCACCGCCGGCCGCCGCCTCTGCTCATAGCCGGCCGCCGCCGCCGTCGCTGGCCTCCTCTGGCTGTAGCCGGCCGCCACCGCCGTCGCCGGTAGCACGCTGCCAAAGATTTTGTTAATAATGTTTCAAAAATAAAAAATTTCAACCATTATCAAATGAATTTCTGTAATCAAAAGTCAATCTAGAGCAGAAGTAAAAAAAATTAACTTTTACTTTTGAAGAGAAGTAGATAAATTAATTTCTAATCAGAAATTGAGAAGTTTGTGAGAAGTGTGATGCCGCTCTTTGGATGTGAGAAAAGAGACTCGTTTGATCGAATGATTGCATATTAGCTTTTATCAGTCTATGCAAAAAAAAAAAAAATTAAGGGAGGAAAGCGGAAGATATAGGGGGAATCGGGGAAAAGGATGCAAATAAAAGAAATGAAAAAAGAGAGAGAGGTAATGGATGTTCTTGGTTTTCTTGTCATGATGTTTTTTTGATGTCTATGTATGTCCCACTGCCTCGAACGCTCTTAGATCGCCATCATTGCAACATTTCATTACTTAATTTGAGTTTTAATTCTCTTTCCCTCCCACTTTTCCCCCCCTCCATTTTGTCAATCCGCTCTTAGAAAATTCAGACACTTCTCATGTTTCTGCCGACAGAAGATCGAGAAGAGTTCGAACCACTTTGCGTTAGGATAATAATCTCATAAATTGGATTAATTATTATATAGTCGGCTGGCTTACCAATGGTGATGTACAAGATGTGTGGACATATGCTTGTCTATTGTTTAAAGGGATTACTGCGACATATTTGAACAACTTTTATTTATCCCGAAAATTTTCGAATTTTTTTGTGTTAAATAAGAACCAAGTTGTAAGAGTGACAAAATTCAAAAGAAAAATAAAACCAACAATTAAAGCCACTTCATAGAGAGATTATACTTATCGATTGGTATAATGGATGAGCAGGCATTGGAAGAGGGTCGGAATGATCGGATCGAAGCACCGAGTCGAGCCCTCATGGTGGCTTACTTTGTAATTCCGGTCGAGTACCGAAAGATAACGTGGACATGGGTTCTCTACTTAAATTTCGACATTTCTACACACTAACCCATTGGATTAACAAAATAGGCAAAGAGATGTCTTTTTTTTTTTTTCAATCCTTTTGAAAAGCACGCAGTTATGATGAATCAGAGATGTAAAACCGTATGTCTACCTAACAAGATTCTCCCGAAAAGGGATTTGGCTAGGGGAAGATCATCCGACAGATAATTCTATAATCCGTGGGGGTAATAAAATAAAACAAAGACGAGAGCCAGTGTCTCCTATAATGTCACTGTTTGGAATGTCCCCAAAAGTGCATGTGCTCTCCACGTTAGCCCGGCTAGTGAAAGTTAGCCGGATTGATTGAATTGGTACAAATATAAAAGGTTTAGGACTGAATTAACACATGAAAATGTTTACAACTGGATTGTCACATATACAAAAGGTTTAGGACTGAATTAACAAAATTAAAAGGTTTATGACTAAATTGACAAAAGCAGTAGGCTTAAGACTTTTTGGACGATTTTCCCATTCTATAACAATTAAAATAAAGTATTTGATCCCGGAAGATTAGAAACTCCCTAAGCAATGATGCCACTCGAATAAAATGCCCCATAGAATAGGCATATATGCTCTTGCCCAAGAGCCGTATGAATGCTATCATAGTGAACATGTAGATACGGGGCCCATTGATTTGTATCATATAATTACAAGTACATAAAAGATTAAGAAAAACAAAACGCTTCATGTAGCTAATAATTACTAGCCAAGTCGAGAAATGACTATATATGTGCGTGTGTGTCTTTACATGAAAGCAAAGGAAAGCAAACTCAATCGGCCCCGCCCTCCAATTTAGACCGCAGTGATCAGTCAGTGACCGCAATTATCCAGGTCTTTGCACTAATCTTTTTTCCTTAATCAGTCGTCAAATTTGAAACTTTCTTTTCCTTTTCTTTTACTTTATTTATCATTTTTTTTTGGTATAATTGGACGTCTCAGATAAAAGAATTGGGGGAGACGCGTGCACAAAGCAGTGGACCATTCGAGAGATCATGGGGGCCACAGGAGATGAAAAAAAAAATCAGGAAAAAATTTAATTAAGTGAGGTTGATAAAACTTTTTGATTATTCAAGTATGTTTGTGGTGGCCACACATAGCTGTACGCCCATTTTTTTATTTTTTATTTTTTACATTTAAAGTTATATTTTAGTAGGAAATTTAGGGTTGCTTGCACAATCATTTGGATTTGGTCCAAAAACATGTGAGCTGAAAGAAATTAAAGAGGAGCAGATAGTCCGCATACTTTAGGGGATGTTTCCTTTAGCTCACTTAGAAAAGTCGATTCCGCTTTAATGTGTAATTTAAGAATCCAATCAACAGTATTCCTACTTCTATATCGAAGTAAGGGTGAGCATGGTTCCAGAATAAAAACCCTGATGGTATGCATGGTAGATTTCAAGTTAAAAAAAAAAATAAGAAACATGTTTCGACGGGTAAGTTTCAAGTTATAAGCCGGTATAACCTAGAAATGTCTCCCCGTCATATTTTGAAAAGTAGAAATTATCTTCATGATATCCAACTCATAAAATTTTCTATTCTTAATCTAGAATAATCCATACATTCCTTTTTTTCCCCTGCATTTTTTTTTTAAATCATATTAGTAGCTCAATCTCGCCAAGGATAGTTTGCCAAACAATCCCAAAGGCTACAATGTTAGGAAAAGGTATCTCAATAAAAGCAAGAAGCAGCCTAGGATTCAAGGAGGTCATACCTAGATGAATAATAAATCCGAAAAGACATAAGGATGTTGCGCAAAAAAAAAAAAAGCAAAAGCAATTTGAAGGGACAAAGCACAACAAAAGTTGACAGCATCCTCTCTCGAGAAGGATTGATATGCCCATTGTCACCATCACCAACTCAAAGCAACTGGACTGGAACACGTACGAAATTGAAAGATCCTATGGTAAATATGTTTTTATTTTTATTTTTTAATTACGTTCATATTGTTTTGAGATTTTTTTTTTTTTTAAATAAACGTGAACGGATCTTCATTGGAAATGAGGAGCGGATAGAGAATTTAGGCGACTTAGTTAGGGTTGGGCGGTGCAGCCCTTCGACCGCCCCCGCTCGCATGATCTTGAAAAACAGATCAAGAAAGGGTAGTGATTTCGGTGACCTAGTTTCGCCTATACTTTATTGATTTTTGATGCTTTCCCATTTTCGTCAACACGAAGATGACGAGTGTGTGATCATGCAAAAATGGAAATTTGATGGTTGGAAAAGAGCGATGGAGCGGGCAAGGCGTGTTCAGACGGTGGGAAACGAGCGCACCGTTCTTATCACTTGCAAACACGGCACGATGATGACCCGATCTCTAATATGTAAAAAAAAAAAAAGTCATAAACCTTTCGCACATTTGCTAATTCAGTCCTAAACCTTTTTAAGTTTGTCTATTCGATCCTAAACATTTTCACATTTGGCCAATTAAGTCATATTGACCGAAAATCTATCACCGGCGGCACGTTAGTACAGTTCTCCTCCTGCTGATTTTGGCCCTGCGCTAATTCAGGAGCTTCTTCTTTAGTCTAGGATTCTAAATAATAATCCACTCAAAAGGGCCATCTGGTTCACCGGTGCTACAAAAAAGTCTCATGCTTACGTGATTCTTACTGATGGTTTTATTATCTTGGACCGCGAAAACCCCGGTAGTGCTTCTGGTTTCCATTCCCATCATCATATTGATGATAAATCTCCCTTTTGAAGCGCCAGTAGTTGTAGCTGTGGGTAGGGCTTTCCTTCTTATCGCTCCGGGTTCCGATCTATATGACCTCCCGCCGGCACAAAGTACACCTCTTTCGTAGAGGCAGGTAGTAACCTAATGGGGCCGGCGCTCTGCGTTCTATCTAGGTTCCGCTCTGACGTAGGCCCCACCTCACATAGAAGAGGAGGAACCTCTTCATTCAATAGAAGAACCCAGCGAGGCAGAGATGACTAAGTGACACATGGAATATGGCGACGACAACAACATGTCGTAGAAGGGGATAACAGGTGGAGCCAATGACCTACTAAGACTAACGTATCTACAACTACATCCCCGAGCACAATCCGATCTCCCAGATGCCCTATTAGGTGAACCCTCATTTCCATCTCTCTAATCTACTGACCTGGATGCTGGCTGTCCTACGTGACACCGTCGTCGCTGACGTGGATAATTTAAAATAATTTTTAGTATTTTTTTTTCCTTTCATTTTTTTTCTGGGTTCAGGACTAGCAACCTCCGCTTGACCCGGAACCCAAAAGGGAAAAAAAGGCAAAAAAATAAATAAAATGAAAATGTAGTAACAATTTATTAAAAATTGTCCATGTCAGCGTTGACGGTTCCATGTAGAACAACCGTTGTCCACGTTAACGATTTCCGGCCTATATGACTGAATTGGAAAAAAGGTGAAAATGTCTATGACTAAATTGACAAACTTAAAAGGTTTAAGACCAAATTGACAAAAGGTGTGAAAGGTTTAGTACTTTTTTGACAATTTTCCCAGTCTACAAGAATGTGCATTTATATTATGGTGCCAATAATTCGAGCTAGATATACTAAGTTGACAAAATCGGAAGGTGATTAAGGGCATTTCGAATGATAATTCATAGAAGAATTTTCAAGCAAGGGTCTAAAGTAAGATCATTTTCTTAAAAGATGGCTTAAAGTGGACATTATCTTAAATATGACACTGAAGTATCCAACCTAATATGAAATAAGGCCTTGAGCTTACTGGTTGGCCAAATCTTCGTTAGCCGCGAGTCTGTAAGCTGCACGGGTTCGGGTTCGCCGATGAGGTTCGGCAGTTCTCCAGCCTCCATCTTCCTTCCATTTCTTTGTATTTTCCATCTTTTGCATTACTGTTGGTGTGGCGCCGCATCATCAATACTTCACCGAAAATTTGGTTGGATGCCGATCAAAATCATTTATAAATAATCAAAATTTAATACAATATGCATTAACATTCCTTCAACCCCATTATCATCTTATCTTAAATCTCCTTGTAGTATGATCTAGGTAGTGTTTACAGGATTAAAAACTAAGAAAACTCATACCCTATCAATAAAACAGACTGACGCGACGAGAAAATGACAAAGATACTTGAATTGGAGAACCCTTGTGATTCTTCGTTTGCAAAAGCTCTCATATGTGGCAACTTACTCAAAATTTTAGACAACAAAATTATGTCAAAGGGTGAAAAAACTATGTCATCAGCGGCAACTTTATGTTCCCATGCTTTATCTGTAACAATGGTTGGCATTGAATAACATTGACAATGTACTTTGATTGAGGGGCCGTTGTGAACATCAAGATGCTTCGGTTCTCGAAATCCTTGGGTGCAACACATTCAAGTAGTCTTTTTGAAATCTCTCAACCCGTCCAAGTGCAAGTGTTGAGTCTTCAGCAGAGTTTTCTGAACCGATTCTCTTGACAAAATGTTATTGCGCAGTTTCAGTTTGAGCTTCATGATTCTCAAACCTATCGTGAACCAAAATCTGATAAGGATCCTGAATGATAAGATTGTAAATTGCTACGCTTGAACGCTCCTCGCTGCAAGTAGAGGTCTTGCCTCCCGTTCTTCATTCTGGCAGAACAAAAAAAGTTGTCCTACTTAAGCTAATGGATAAAAACTTGTTATTAAATGCGCTAATTATTATACGTACTGCCCCTCGTCCTTCTCCTCTCTCTTCATGATTTTACTATTTAATTATAACCCTTTTGTATTTAACAATGGCATTTTTTAATTGTGCAACGCAGTGGGTCGACATCTTGATTGTTTGGTAATATATATATCCGTATTCTCGATTAGGATTCTATAAAGCCCTTATGCCATGACAATCAATCGATATAAAAGCTCATCAAGAATGGATGCAACTAATATAGTTCGAGTGAATCATGAATTATGTGCTTCAATTATAAATTTGATTATATGAATTTTAACGAAACTTTCAAATAAGGGTTTAAAGTGAGATCATTCTCTTAAAAGATGACACAAAATGGACCTCATCTCAAATACGGCCCTGAAATGACCAACCTAATCTCAAATAAGATCCCTAACTGCCTTGCGACCAAATCTTCGTTGGCCGACAAACCCATGCATTCAGGCTCACAAAAGATGCATGTGAGATGCATCTCGTCCATAGTGATATTAGAGAAGTCGGGGAACAGAGGAATCTATGCTCGTTAAATCTAAGTAATTGCCACGTGCTTTAGATAATTGAGTCTGATGTCCTCCTAAAAGGTTACATCAACTTGGAAGAGTTATATACGAAGGGAAGCTTTGATCGACGGATGGGAAGGATGAAGTACTGTCAGAATCGTGGAATACTAGGCTTGCTGAGTTGAAGAGTGTGACAAAACTAACCACTCTGGAGATATCAACCTATGATCCCATCATACTCTCGGAGGATGATAATGTTGGAACTTTGGTATCAAAATCTCATAACAAGTTGAATGAGAAATGAGGAATGGAGAGTAACGATCGGCATGTCCCGAATTTGGTAAATCGCTAAATTAGAAATGTGCCGAATTCCCGAAGATTGGTAAATTGACTGCCGAAATTCAGTAAGTTGAAGTTTGGTAAGTGAACTGCAATATGCCGAAATTCGCAAGTCATTTCTTTGGACGAACATGTCTGTTTGAAAGATTTGAACGTACATATTTGTTCGAAAAGGAACTGGTTCGGCTTCGTAACTCTTCAATCTTTGAAAGAGAACTGTTCGGTTTGTAACTCTTCATTCTTAACTTCTCAAGCTACGTGTTTCACAACTCTTCACTGTCTATAAAGGTAAA
Source organism: Rhodomyrtus psidioides (assembly GCA_021437785.1). Lineage (NCBI taxonomy): Eukaryota > Viridiplantae > Streptophyta > Magnoliopsida > Myrtales > Myrtaceae > Rhodomyrtus > Rhodomyrtus psidioides. The sequence goes on along the minus strand of JAILYB010000169.1, from coordinate 506,670 downwards.
ACATTAAACGCCGCATTATATACGACCACGACTACCACTGTCATACTGTGCATTAGACACTATTGTCGTTTGTCATTCAAGGTCTCATAGTCATCATCATTTTGTGCGAGTATTCTGCAAAGTTGTGTTCGAAGTTTTCTCAGAAAGAGTACCGCTTTGGAGGAAAAACGATCCGTTCTATCTTGGGAGACAATTGTCCATGAACCTTGGATACCGATTGATGGAGCAAATTTGTCTTAAGGATACAACGTGAATTCGTTGGGCTTGGATCATTCATATACATTTAGACTTCTCATTCGCGTTTGTATTCAGGTTTGTCTATCAACCTAATTTTCATATACGAACTTCAAGTCACGTTTATAGGCAACTACAATCTTAAGACAAATTAGATTTTCTGTGCTTGGTTCGTATAGTTTTTTTTATTGTACGCATTCTGTTCTGTTGTATTATTGTTAATTTCGTCCAATGAAAATTATATTTGATTGCATATTCGGATTCGTCTCATCGTACGAGAAAAAAAAGAGTGGTCGCACGCATCCGGGGGACGCCGAAAATCGCCGCACGCACCTACATGCGCCCCGTTGTGGCGGCGCGCGACGATCACCGACGAATGTTACTATTTAGGCCTATTTTCTGTGTTTTTGTTGGGTGAAAATTTAAAAAATAATCATATAATCAGCTAGGGCTCGTCAAGACGAGCATTTTAAATGGTTGGCGGTCGTCGACGGCCACCGGAAGATGGTGCACGTGCCCACACGCACCTGACGGCAGTGTGGGCATGGGCTTCACGCACCTGACGCATGAAGCGTTGCACTTGTTGACAATCAACGGTCAACGATGACGTCAGCGACACGTTTCATTGACACTTTGAACTTGGCAGGGTTCTTCAATGAAGATGCTCTTAAGTTGAATGAAGGAGAGTCAAATAAAGAAATGGTTGTTGTAGATGCGTGGAGGCATTCTGACTTTGGTAAATTTCTGGATTTCAAGATGGATGATTTCAAAACCGTCTTAAGTCAAGTTTAGGAACTTCAAGTGATCATGCATGACATTCACGCTGAAGGTATGGTTCTAAGTGAATCACTTCAAATGGTTGCTTCTCATTGAAAAGTTACCACCATCTCGGAAAGACTTCAAGAATTATCTCAAAGTGTGAGGATGAGAAATGTCATGTATAACGGTAAGTCTCGACATATACGTCGAAGACATGATTGTCGCGACCCGTCCGAAGGCGGACGCGGCTAATGGATTACCGATCGCGGGCCTTCCCCCGCACAAGGGTGCGGATCGCGGGCTTTGGATCGGCGCGGACCCTCCCAGGCCCATACCAAATCGCGGCGGGAGTATTTTTCAAAGGGATTCGACGATAACAGTCGATCGCTTTCGACCTTAGTGTGGTCGTGGTGGCATGTGCAACTTGTGCATGCATTTGGAGTCGCCACCGGTCTTTCTTGGAGGGTAGACCGGAAACCTTATTGACCGATTGGGAGAGATCGATCAATTCTGCGGAACCAGAGATTTTGGGTTCGGGGACTTGGTTACGTTGATGTCATTACCAACGCCCTTTCGGTACCTAACGCGAGTGATTTTCCCTAACTAGGATTTCATGCAGGCGCAATTTTGGGTGAGGTAAGTCTGACTTTGCATATTAACCAGTTTAACATGCTCACGTAATCATAACAAATAAATAGATGTCAATCACATAAACATCTATCCTACGTGGTGATCATGGAATTATGATTTAATGGGTCTCGAGCCAATGAGACCACATTTAATCATTTTAATATTTTAATAACGGAGAGCCGCTCTTCCCTTCTTCTTGGTTTCTTGAACTCTTCAAGAATTGGGCCCCTAAGAGCTCGCCGACTTAAAAGGCTCATCCACGTAATCCTCGTAGCATTTACATTAACAATTGACTATGCTAAAAATAAAGATTACATGAAAAATAAAAGGAGTACGCAGCCTCCATTTAATAATTACAACCCCAAATATATAAATAATCACCATACATTAATATATACATCAATCACATTGATTAGGGATTTTTCCATGATCACCACCCTTTCACGTAAGTAATAAATTCACAATTTAAAACTTAGGAAGGTACAATAAAAATTCTACGTTGAATCATATTCAGAATTTTTACGTAAAATAAGATAGCCATAAATTTTCGATTCAAAATTAATTTAGTCTCAATTTTTGCTACGTTGATTAATTTATCATATAAAATAATCAATTTCCATTAGCCATGTAAGACGAAAAATTCGTTAATACATATTGGCCATAGTATTGCAAAAATTGCAAAAAATCAATTAAATGCACGAAAACACCTAAGGATTGGCTCTGATACCACTGTTGGGATCCACGTAACACGTAGCGGAAATAAATAACAACCCATACATGTATCTCCAGAGGCGTACTTCGTGCATTTCAATCGAAAAAAAATCACAAAGTCTCAAAGAGAGTAAATAGATTACCTCTCGTAGCGTGCTTGAACGGAGGTGTCGGTTCGATGTTCTTCGATCTCAACCTCCACAAGTGTTAGGCATATAATTCGGACGCACCACCAATTGACGAACGGGGAGACGACTAATAACTCCACAACAATTGTGCTAGCAATATGCGGAATCAATATTCCGAACTTAGTATATTTTGCTCTCTCAAGATTATGAGAATATAGAGAGTGTTTGTGTTCTTCTCTCTAAGCTCTCAAAAATTTGCACACTCTACAAAATGTCTCCCCCCTCAACCTCAAAACTCTTGCCATCCTTTTATAGCCAAAAATACCTTCCAATAAATTGTATTTAAAAATAGCACTAACAATTATAAATTCTATCTAAAAATAGCACTCACAAATAAATGGCATTTAAAAATAGCACTAACAATAGCACTCACAATTTATAATACAAAAATGCTATTTAAAAATAGCACTAACAATAGCACTCACAATTTATAATACAAAAATGCTATTTAAAAATAGCACTAACAATTATAAATTCTATCTAATAATAGCACTCACAATTTATGATAAATAAATGCCATTTAAAAATAGCACTAACAATAGCACTCACAATTTATGATAAATAAATGTCATTTAAAAATAGCACTAACAATAGCACTCACAATTTATAATACAAAAATGCTATTTAAAAATAGCACTAGCAATAGCACTCACAATACAAAAATGCTAAAAAAAAGGCACTAACAAAGGTGTTAAAAATAATAACCATTATTATTATTACAAGAGTTAAAGAGGTTACCAAACAGTACAAATATGCATAACGTATAAATACGTATGACGTATAAATACGTAGAGCATACGTATACATCCGTGAAACCGGGGACTAATTGAAAGAAAAATGTGCAATTAAGCCCTTTTGGTAAAAATTGATTAAATTGGAGGGCAAATTGACCTAATTGCACTTTAAAACTTTAGAATCCAATGTCATAGCTTATAGAAAGTGAGAATTGAAAACTAAAAAACTCGAAAAAGTTTTTTTTTTTTTTTTTTTTTAGGCTCGGTTCGGGTTTATGTTTGTGAAGGAACATAGTGACCCGAGCCGAATTTTTGAGATTTAAAGTGACACACTTGAAGAGGAAATTAAAACAAAATTATCGAATATTTTTGGGTATTTTTCTGACCACGAATGGTATTTTTCTGATTTTTTGGGTATTTTTATAATTAAATAAACTCGAAAAATATTAAAAATACCGAAAAATATTTTTGTTCAAAATTGGTTCCTAAGGCTAAACCAAGGCTTCCAAAGTTGATTTTGTGATTTTATGACCTTTTTTGATATTTTTAATTAATTTTAAAGAATAAAAATCACAATAATAAATGGTAAAAAATCATGTGTCAACAGCTGCCCCTCTTTGAGAGGAATCTCGTTAGAGGTTTCTCTCAAAGATAAGGTGGCACCTGATTCCTAACCGACTCAACTGGGAAAATGAGAGAAGAAATGTTATGACATCGGATCCTTAAGCCTATTGATAAAAGCTCAAATCAATCCCCGGTTTGCTCTAACAATTTGAACATGGGCCGTAGTGAGAGAGGCTTACCTGAAGCTCACCTGTCGGATGATGCCGGTTGCGACAACTTTCAAGAAGATGCCTAGGACTCATCACAGAAAATCCTAGGGAGATTAAGCTCTGACCTGTATGGTAGGTCATACCATTATGGGATTCCTAATTGGTAGGAACCTAAGGAAGGCGCATCCCCCACGCTTTGGGATTTGCTAGAGATTTTAATCCGTATGGTGGATCAGACCTTTGTGTTGATCCTTAAGGCGGTATCTACCTCGTGTTGACCCTTAAGGCGGTATCTACCAATAAGTTGACCCTTGAGGCGGTTTCTACCTTGGTTTGACCCTTCAGGAGGTTTCTACCTTGGTTTGACCCTTCAGGCGGTTTCTACCATGAGTTGACCCTTCAGGCGGTTTCTTCCTTTGATTTGACCCTTCAGGCGGTTTCTACCTTGTGTTGACCCTTCAGGCGGTATCTACCATGTGTTGACCCTTCAGGCGGTATCTACCTTGTGTTGACCCTTCAGGCGGTTTCTACCATTGAGTTGACCCTTCAGGCGGTATCTACCATTGATTGACCCTTCAGGCGGTATCTACCATCATTTGACCCTTCAGGCGGTTTCTACCTTTGATTGACCCTTTAGGCGGTTTCTACCATTGGTTGACCCTTCAGGCGGTTTCTACCTTCATGTGACCCTTCAGGCGGTTTCTACCTTGAGTTGACCCTTCATGCGGTATCTACCATCAGTTTTGACTTTGAAAAGGGGTATCATGACGAGAGTTCTCCACGTCCGATGAGACTGCCTAAATGAAAAGGGGTCTCATGACGAGGGTTCTCCACGTCCGATGAGATTTCCTGAATTTTGAAAAGGGGGTCTCATGACGAGGGTTCTCCACGTCCGATGAGACTGCTTGATTTTTTGAAAAGGGGTCTCATGACGTGGGTTCTCCACGTCCGATGAGACTGCTTGATTTTTGAAAAGGGGTCTCATGACGAGGGTTCTCCACGTCCGATGAGACTACCTAAATTTTGAAAAGGGGTCTCATGACGAGGGTTCTCCACGTCCGATGAGACTACCTAAATTTTGAAAAGGGGTCTCATGACGAGGGTTCTCCACGTCCAATGAGACTGTCTGATTTTGAAAAGGATTTTTTTTTAAGGGTTTCTCTTCCCCAAGAAAATATTGGTAATCTTTGAGAAGACAGCAATTGTCCAATTGACAAAATTTTATGACTTAAGCTTTAGTCATGAGATGTGCATTTTGATGCTGGAGGTTATCCAAAACATTCTTGCAACATGCAAATGTGATCACAAATCCCTTGCATGGAAAATCTAGATCAACAGTTTGAAAATTCCCAAAAAGAGTTTGCTCAAAACATCAATTGGAATATTTCTCGACAATGAGGCCATCTCACCTGTTTTGAGGTGATGATTTTTAGGGGATGCACTCAATTCCCTACTGACCTGTGCCTAGGTTTTAGGCTCATTCGCAGCGCATACATTTTGATCGGTCGGGAGGTCTTCCACGGGACCGTAATGTTGGGCTTGGATATTGGTTTTCAAGGGGGACCCGCTTTGGAGTCGGGGCCATCGAATGAAAATCTTCACCATCTGCTCCGGGTTTACAAGTCAAGAACCCTGCAAAATGAGAAAGAAAGAGTCTTGCTCGTACTTCTTCGAGCTAAGCTATATGTTAACCCAAGTGTCTTAGTCAGAGAAGACTGTTTCAGGGTTGTAACATTGGTAGGATTGGGGACCGAAAAAGGCTTGTTTTTGGCCCAGAAATCACGAAGGATTTGACATTGGTGATCATTGCAAATTTGTCACATGTCTTTTCCATTCTGCATCTTCCATTTTTGAGGTGTGCAACCGCTTTTGAGGTGTGCACAAGTCCTTTAGAGAACGTCTCTTGTGGTATTAAGAGATTGACAATTATGTCCGTGTTTTTGCACCACGGCTGACATCGTTTGGGGAGCAGTCTTCTTGATCTGACTCCTTTATGGGTTTTTTTCTCTTCCCAACTAGGCTTTATTGGAGATCAATCAAACAGTTTTCACGAGCATCGGCCTTGCTTTTACCAGGCACTTTGCTTTTTCTTGATGCTGGGGATTTTTTCTTTGTTGAAATCCCGCATTTTCTTTTTCTTTGGAACTACGATGTTCAGAAAATTGTGCTAGATATACAACTTGAATCATAGCACATTTAAACGCCGATATGAAATTTTTCTATAAATCCCATCTCTTGATTTCTTCCGTTCTTGGAGTGATGCAGTTTCTATCTTGAAACATCCCATGTTCACCAACAGGGGTTTATGAAATGAATTCACAGGCTCAACTTGGCTGTGCAAAGGATATGGTGTGTGGGATAGAGAATGAATGCTTCTCGTCCTCCTATGGCACTTGGATTACCATATAAACAACACACAAAGATTAATGTTAGTCCGAGCAAGAAAACTTCTAACCATTTTCTCCTGATGCTGCTGGACTTACTTCCTTTTTGCCCCGGTGTGGGGTGGTTCTTGACAGGGTTAAGAATGAAAACCGCCGTTCAAATGGGTTGTCAACGGTCACCTGTAGTGTTTATGATATGAAACAAACGCCTCCGTCGTCCCAATCCATGTAATCGCTGCGAATGGTCCCTACTTCCGTAGGTCCAGATTTTGCTATCTGATCCGCTCCACTTCTCTCCAGTGTGTGTAGGACGTGTTTGGACTAGGCTTTGCCTCTTTTCTTTTGAGAAAACGTCCTTTTAAAAGTTTTGAACTTTTGATTGGAAAAAATCTCTTTCATTTTCTCCAAAAATTTTACCCGTCAAGGGGATTTTATGATGCACCATGCATGTTCTTATTCATGTTCAGATAACCTCCTGTTTTAAGACATGAATGCCAATGAAGTTTGAATTCTATGTCTTTTCTAGACATTAGATTCTGAAAGCTTTTCTTTTTCTCTCTGTTTTTTATTTAACATCTTCAATGGATTGGGGAAAGGGATACTTACCTGTCCCCCGCGGCTGGAGATCCTGAAAATGCGGAAGAAACATGTTATTGTACGTTCACGAATTTTTCAAAAAATTAGAACGATACAATTTACCCTTGGTCATGTATTCTAACGGGTAATACATGGGATGTGAAAACATGTTCGTCTGTAAGGCGATTCCCCTGTCAAGGATAAATAACGAGTATCAATTCATATTCTCAAATTCAAGACAAATTGGAACGATACAACTTTACTCTTGGTTCTCATCCCGTTCTGATATTGCGTATTGATATGAACAACATCTATCAAATCCGCCTATCCATTCTTGGAGTGTTTGCAACATCAATGGTTCATCTGCCCCCAGTTAGGCAACGTCTGTTCTGTTACTCGAACAAATGGCTCCTTGAGTGATTTATCCACGTTTATCACCTGAGAAGGGAAAGAAATGAGACATTACTTCGGTATTCGATTGAAGATCGTTTAGGAACGATACATCGTTTTACCAAATAGGTGGCTTCGCGGCCAAACGTATTTCGTATTGAAGGGGTAGATCCCATTATACTCTGCGGGTGATAGTCATTGTTCGGGGAACTTGCTCCACGGATTAAGCGATTAATCCACGGCCCTCGGCTTGAAGATGCTCAAAGGGTGATGTTGACACTCACGCGCAATTAGTTCTAGACATTAATGAAAGATGTTCCCGTGGGAACCTTACAGTGCGATCAACAACATATTCAATAGGAGTATTCAACCCATTTCCTCTAAGCATTTTTCATCGAGTAGCCATCTTTGCATCTGACGTCTAATCACCGGCCTTGCGTCACCACTGCGATGGTCCTCCGGCTCCAAATTGATCGAGCCAAAGATTGAACTCATCGCCAAGGAAATTGCTCGGGTCTTCGAGCCATTGATGTTCAAGTTGGGTATCAACGATTGTCGGGGGCAGATTTCTTTCATTGCCTTCGTTATGAGGGATTGGAGTCTTTGAGCTGGAACCTTCATCATTGCCTTGTTGGGGTTGAGACATACATTCCTGAAGAGTATTGATCCAAGTGTCCAGCTCCTCATCAAGGAAATCACCTGTTCTTTCTAGCCCTTGGTGCCCAGATTGGGTGTCGTCGACTGCAGGCGAATGATTCCTCTCTTTGCTCTTGCCGTGAGCAATTTGACCCCTCGAATTGGAACTTCCTCCAATGACCGGCAGGTTCATATGTGCACTCTCTACCAATGCCAGATCCGCTTTAGGGACAGCATTAATGACTGATTCGCGCTCAAACTGAGGAATCTCTATGTGCTGGAACTGTGGCATATACTCTTGAGGAGTATTGTGATAGCTCGGCGGAGCATTCTGATTTGGGTTAGAGGAGTCGCTGACACGACTGCTGGTCCCGTCATTGCTGAAACACGGTTGGGTGCTCTCGGCTCTCCAATCATCGTGGTTGTAACTCTGCCCGGCACTTGAGCTCCAACTGGCTTTATGATGGTTTAACGCTATCCTTCCATCCCTTAGCAATCTCCTATAGTACTTGAGGTGAGACTCGACGTTAATTCTAGAGAGCCCCGGCACATTCATAATCTCGAGTATGCGTAGTGGGCTAGCCGAATCAACTCCCAGCTCTCGAATTGCATCAACAAATTTGGTGTGAAGTTCATAGGTCCAGTAAAACCTTGTTCTCTTATCACCCAAAATATCGTCAATACTTCGGTAGCTATTCTCTACGGGATCTAGTCGTTTCAAAAGTTGTCCAGGGAGGGACTCACCGACTTTGGATTGGCTGGCTGCGAAAGCGAGTTCGTCATTGAGAGAACTCCCCCTGTGATGATTCATATCCCATTTCGCAGAGGATGTTGGTGTTGATCCTATGGTGTTGACTTGCTCATGCAGATCTCCGGCGATATCTGGCTGTGTCGGAAAATGCTGTGGAGAATACGGTAACAGCTGAGCGTTATTCGTCAACAGGGACGGTTCATCGAGGAACACCTCGCCGAGGACAACAGGATTACCACAATTAAGGCAGGTGGCCTTGGTCAGAGCTTCCTTATATCTCGCGCTTTCAGCTTGAAGCTTCTCATTCTCCTCCTTTAGGACCAGTAACTCATGGTCTGCGTATTGCTGTTTCACCCGGGTTCGTTTGTTGGCGAACCAAAACTTGACCTTCGAAAGCTCCAATCCTATTTTTCGGCTCAACTCCATTTTCTGTTGTCTGCTTGGAGTGGGGCATTCATTGAAGAAATCTTCGAGCTCTCGGATTTGGCCTGGAGTGTGGCGTTGTAGTTGCTTCCTTTTCCGACTCCGGTCATCATTGTATATTCCTTCTTCGTAGCTGAAACCTAGAATTTCATCGCTGGAGGAGTCAGTCTCCACGGCCTTCGGGCAGGATTCAGCTCCAGGATCTTCAAAGTCTCCCAGCAGTTCGTGCTCAGAAATGTCCAGGTCGGGCGTTTCTAGCAGATGGGAATAGCTTTTAAACATGATGGATCGGAGTATCTCGGGCTGATCTAGTTCACTCAGCTTTCTCTATTCGCTCTTGCGTGTTTGCTCACTCTAGAAATTTTCTCAAGTGATTGTGCGTGTCCTAGAACCATCCTTCAGGATGCATATGAAGACCAGCAAGCAAGCGCTCCTCCCGAGACCCTGTAATTACTCATCGTCTGTATTCCCCTTTCTTTTTCCTCGTGATAGGATCACAAACTCTCTTGCATTGATTCGGTTTCATCGAGTATTGCGCTCGTCCCCTAGTTCAGTCTTCAAAGTGGTGGGTCTACAATCTTTCGGCGCCTTTTATGATTTGCTAGGCCCGAGAACGTGGGGAGCAGCGGTGGACCCGCAATTAATGACTCCGTTTAATTCATTTAGCTCCATGGGAATTAACGCTATGATCTTATCTCAACCCCTTTTCATCGTTCAAACGAAAGTGGCATTTTCCCTGTGCATGCTGTTACTCTTCATTTCAGCATCCCGGGCGCTTGGTGAGGAATGAGTTCGTGGCCACTCAAAATTTTAAAGACCGTATCTGGTTTCAGACTTAATCTAACAAGGGATCATCACAACTGGGCATGACGATGTTCGTCGATAGCGTTGGTTTTAATATAGAATTAACTATAGACATTAAAGAAAAATGTTCCCGTAGGAACTTTACAACGGATAAAATGAGTGATCTACTCGTGAACATGTTCTTCTTCCTATGGGTGTTCGTAGTGACCGACCCATCGTGCCCCGAGCCAGGTGCTAGATCATGGCTGTCCAAGCATGCCAGCTTCCCACTGATTGAACAAGGCATCGAGCCCCTCATCGAAGAAATCGTCTGTCGTGGGTTGACCAGCGGCAGGCAGAGCACCAGCCGACTGTTGCTCGAATGGAGGAGTGCGCACTCGCTGTACTTGTGACACGCGCTCTTGAGAAGTGTTGAAATGGCTTGGGAGGACATTCTGATCAGCTTTCAGTTTGCCGGTGGTCGGGTTGCTAGCTTGATCGATGCTTAGATTTGGCCGGGTATCTCTTGATGCCTGAGCATTACAATGGCGGTCGCCCCTAGCTTTTGAGCTCGAGACGGATTCCTCCCGGTTTAGCTCCGCTCGACGTTGTTTTAATAGCTTTCTGTAGGCAGCAAGGTGATTCCTGACCAGCTCCTTACTAAGCCCCGGTACATTCATGGCCTTAAATATGCGCGTCGGAGTTGCTGAGTCGATCCCCATTTGGTGAACCACGTCTAGGAATCTGGAATGCAGTTCAGGGGGCCAAGCGAACCTCCTCTTATCGTGGCCCAAAATTGCATCGATGGCTTGACGACTGATTAACTCATCTCCAGCAGGACCCGACCCTATCAAAAATTGTTGTGCATGAGGCTGATATGCTTTGAGCTGGTCGGCGGTAACATCCAGCTCCTTGAAACTATAACTCCAATCAAAGCGATGCAAATCCCATCCCCCATGAGGCATTTGTATCATCTTCGTAGGATCATCCTGCTCATGCGTGACTCCGGCAAAATCTGGTTGAGCAGGAGATGCCCCGAGGGAGTAAGGTGGTAAATGAACGTCTTCAATCATCGCGTGAGGCTTATCGGGGGATATCTTACCGAGGGCGACGAGGTTATCGCAATGAGGGCAAACGGTAATATTGAGAGCTTTTTCATACCTCATGTTTTCTGTTCGCAGCTTTTGGTTTTCTTCCTTTAAAATCTCGACCACCTGACGTTTGCGTTGAGCCCTCGATTTGGATCTCCTATTTTGAAACCAAAACTGGATCCTCGACTGATTAATCCCCAACTCCTGGCTCAATTCAATTCTCCACTTCTTTTTCATGTAATGGCTTTTACTGAAAAGGGTTTCCAGCATTTGGGTTTCCTCCTGAGAGTATTGGTGAGGACGTCTTCTTTTCCCGAGTTGAGCATTGTGGATGTCGTTGTCGTCGTCGCCGTGATCTTGATTTCCGTTGCCAAAAGTGTTGGGCTCCATGGTTTTGGCGTTAGACTTGATCTTGGAATCTTCGAGATCCCTCTGTGGTTCAATTTCTGAGATTTTTGAGTCAGTCGCCTCTAGCAGCTGACAGTAACCTCTTAAATATGTTGGATTGAGAAATGTTTGATTGGTTCTTGCCCACTCAGAGTTCTCCACTCTCTCCTGTATGCTCACTCCCTATAAAGTTTTCTTCGAGTGACTTTGCATGTTCAGGAGACGCTCTTCAAGCATCATTAGGCAAACGTTCCCCCTCAAGACCTTGAATTTCTCGCTTAGCTTTTCAACTTGATGGGACTGCCAAACCCTGTTAGGGCTCTCTTCGATAGTTGCGCTTTCCTCCCACCTAACTCTAATAATGGTGATCCCGACAAATCTTTTACATCTTTTAATTGATGAGCCGGAAATCGCGACCGAAACGAATCCAATGGTTCTCGTGAGGGGACCTCCTGCTTTACCCCCTAACTGGGCTCCACCAGCATTATTACTGAGACCCTTCATCATCCTCGAGTTGCTATAAAATGAGGAATTAATGTATGGAAGGTTAACGTTCTCGCATAATCAGCTTCTTCCTTCTAATCTCTCTGTTAAACTCGTCTTATTCTCAAGCCAACCCAACGCAAATGGCCTCCTCTCCCGTACATACTTTTTCAACTGATGTCTTGGCCCAGTGGGAAAAGCTTTATAACCTACTGGGTCGCGGTTACGCGCACATAACCGATCATTCTGCAACCGAGGATGCAATCTGTGTCCTGCTCGAGGACCTTGATACCACTTCTCTCGAAGGTACTACACTGGGGAGGGAATATAGAACTTTCCCGACTCTCTTTGCACACTCCTTAGAGGCCTATCGTGTTGCTAATCGGGAGGTTCTGGTGGCTCGCGTCTTGCGGGCTCGTTATGAGGATCGATCTGATCATTTGGTGCTGACCAACTATCTGGTTGATAGTTACAAAAAGGCCGTCGAGTTTGCTAATGAGCGGGTCGCGACGTTGCTTCGCGAGAGGAGAAATCTGGTGGATCAATTGGCCATATCCCTGACCACCGGCGAGCATGACCGCCGCAACGTCCTGTTGAGGCTTCAGAGCGACTGGCAGGAAGAACGGCTCGACAAGATAACCGAGGACATAGCTCGCGGGAATGGACTGGTTCGGGACCTGGAAGTAGTCACCGAAGAACACGAGGCCAAGGTCGCCGAAGTTAAGGGAGAATGCAGAAGTCTTCTCCTCAGGCTTGCCGACCACAACATGCGGAGCTGGGAGTATGAGCAGAGCATTAATAACATGGAGGGTCAGTTGGGATCCTTTGTGTCGTTAATTAGGGCTCACTTTGGCTTTACTTTTCCACCCCGACTTGTATGACCTGCTTCTGAAAACCCTCCGCTGAGCAAAATAAATGAAAGTTCTCGTGTGTGTGTTTTAACTTATGTATGGTTCATTTCTTCGAGCATCCAAACATCTTCAACTTGAGTGAGCCGAACCATAATAGCAATAAGCCGAGCAAATACGTCCTGATTTTATAACTCGCTCATGATCAGATGGAAGAATAGTTGCAGATTTGTCCAAGAAAAGATTTCTCTATACTACTTGTTTTTCACCTGCAAATAAAAAGACAGAATCAGAAGGAATAATTTGAAAAAGAAATCAAAAACCCCTTTCAATCCTATGCTTGCCCATGATTAATAAGGACAAGAACTTTTACAAGGGTTTTAATCTTGCGCGAAAAGTTTTTATCAATATTCCTCGAAAGAAAGCATACTATTGAAAGGAATGTAATTCACAATAATCGCTTTTGATCAATTTCGAGAGGAACGAATTACTCAAAAGTGCGAGGCATAATAACGTGTTTTAAATTTAATTGAAGATACGGCATCCAAATCAAGGCCGTTTTATTAAGAACGAGAGTAATTTGGACATCTATCTCGTCATTAAATTCAAAACAACGCCGATATTCTCGATCAATTATCGTGGATTACCAGCGACGTAAAACATGCATGGACCAATTCAAGTGTATAATTCCTTCTAGCGAAATTGGGGTTGGATTACCCTATACGACCAAAAAGGTCGTGCAAGATTTCCAATTTTAATTTCCTCTAAAGGAATTATAAACTTGACTTGGGAGTATTCGGATGATTAGAGAAAATGCCACTATCACATTCCCATGACCTGTCAAAAGAAATACAACCAAGTTCCATCTAAATGTATACACCAATAGATCCCTAATACAATCACTCTAAGGGGTGAGATAGAGAAAGCCTCGATAAAAATAAACCCTATACAAGAGGACTAGTAATGGAAAATGAAACAAAGGAATGTGATCCTAACGTTTAAGGATGCCCCAAGTTCGATCTGTGACTTCCAGATCACTTGCCCCAACTCGTCATCTTCATTGGACGATATCTCAATAATATCCATAGTAGGCTCCTTTGTTGCTCACTCGGTGCTTGTCATGGGATATCATCCTCTTCGTCTTCTATCAAGGACGTTTGGGAAAAACACACACATCTATCCTTGAAATGGCATTTAATCTAATCACCAGAATGCAATGAATGAAATGCCTATATTTATATGAACTGTAATAGATTCGAGGTATAGAGAGTCTTACCAACCAAACTCGTCGACTTATGTGCGGTTTTAGGTGTACCAACCGCCCAAAGACATGCGCATGAAACAAGTGATGGTAAACTTCTAAAAATCAGAGGGTTTGGCACCTAAGGTTAAGGTTCCCACCTCGAGTTCTGGAAAGAGCCGATTCCATTGCACAGCTATCGTTGCATTGGGACTCGATCCATAGTTCGAAGTGAGCGGAATTGAAAAGTTGATTACCCCGTGTTTTTCCTCACGGAGATTCCATTTTCAATTCCTTCTATTGTGTTCCTAAAGGCGGCGCCCGGGGTTTTAGGCGCGGTTGTGTGTGTCCATGTGTCGTGATCATCACGATGCAAGTCATGCACAACAGTTTATCAATCAGCGCTTCAAATCATCCACACAACATACATTCCTACGCCAACCTGCATAAGACAATGTTAATCACGGACTACACCCCTTATTTCTCCAATCTGCAAAAACATATAACACCTATCATGAGCGGACTTACCTCACCTTCAAGAGCGCCTGCAGAGTTAGAAACATCACTCAGCGTTTTAATTACGGCCTAAGTCCACTTGGGGTCTAGAACCATAGGTTCTAGAACAAAGGTCCCCAGTGGAGTCGCCAGCTGTCGCGACCCGTCCGAAGGCGGACGCGGCTAATGGATTACCGATCGCGGGCCTTCCCCCGCACAAGGGTGCGGATCGCGGGCTTTGGATCGGCGCGGACCCTCCCAGGCCCATACCAAATCGCGGCGGGAGTATTTTTCAAAGGGATTCGACGATAACAGTCGATCGCTTTCGACCTTAGTGTGGTCGTGGTGGCATGTGCAACTTGTGCATGCATTTGGAGTCGCCACCGGTCTTTCTTGGAGGGTAGACCGGAAACCTTATTGACCGATTGGGAGAGATCGATCAATTCTGCGGAACCAGAGATTTTGGGTTCGGGGACTTGGTTACGTTGATGTCATTACCAACGCCCTTTCGGTACCTAACGCGAGTGATTTTCCCTAACTAGGATTTCATGCAGGCGCAATTTTGGGTGAGGTAAGTCTGACTTTGCATATTAACCAGTTTAACATGCTCACGTAATCATAACAAATAAATAGATGTCAATCACATAAACATCTATCCTACGTGGTGATCATGGAATTATGATTTAATGGGTCTCGAGCCAATGAGACCACATTTAATCATTTTAATATTTTAATAACGGAGAGCCGCTCTTCGCTTCTTCTTGGTTTCTTGAACTCTTCAAGAATTGGGCCCCTAAGAGCTCGCCGACTTAAAAGGCTCATCCACGTAATCCTCGTAGCATTTACATTAACAATTGACTATGCTAAAAATAAAGATTACATGAAAAATAAAAGGAGTACGCAGCCTCCATTTAATAATTACAACCCCAAATATATAAATAATCACCATACATTAATATATACATCAATCACATTGATTAGGGATTTTTCCATGATCACCACCCTTTCACGTAAGTAATAAATTCACAATTTAAAACTTAGGAAGGTACAATAAAAATTCTACGTTGAATCATATTCAGAATTTTTACGTAAAATAAGATAGCCATAAATTTTCGATTCAAAATTAATTTAGTCTCAATTTTTGCTACGTTGATTAATTTATCATATAAAATAATCAATCTCCATTAGCCATGTAAGACGAAAAATTCGTTAATACATATTGGCCATAGTATTGCAAAAATTGCAAAAAATCAATTAAATGCACGAAAACACCTAAGGATTGGCTCTGATACCACTGTTGGGATCCACGTAACACGTAGCGGAAATAAATAACAACCCATACATGTATCTCCAGAGGCGTACTTCGTGCATTTCAATCGAAAAAAAATCACAAAGTCTCAAAGAGAGTAAATAGATTACCTCTCGTAGCGTGCTTGAACGGAGGTGTCGGTTCGATGTTCTTCGATCTCAACCTCCACAAGTGTTAGGCATATAATTCGGACGCACCACCAATTGACGAACGGGGAGACGACTAATAACTCCACAACAATTGTGCTAGCAATATGCGGAATCAATATTCCGAACTTAGTATATTTTGCTCTCTCAAGATTATGAGAATATAGAGAGTGTTTGTGTTCTTCTCTCTAAGCTCTCAAAAATTTGCACACTCTACAAAATGTCTCCCCCCTCAACCTCAAAACTCTTGCCATCCTTTTATAGCCAAAAATACCTTCCAATAAATTGTATTTAAAAATAGCACTAACAATTATAAATTCTATCTAAAAATAGCACTCACAAATAAATGGCATTTAAAAATAGCACTAACAATAGCACTCACAATTTATAATACAAAAATGCTATTTAAAAATAGCACTAACAATAGCACTCACAATTTATAATACAAAAATGCTATTTAAAAATAGCACTAACAATTATAAATTCTATCTAATAATAGCACTCACAATTTATGATAAATAAATGCCATTTAAAAATAGCACTAACAATAGCACTCACAATTTATGATAAATAAATGTCATTTAAAAATAGCACTAACAATAGCACTCACAATTTATAATACAAAAATGCTATTTAAAAATAGCACTAGCAATAGCACTCACAATACAAAAATGCTAAAAAAAAGGCACTAACAAAGGTGTTAAAAATAATAACCATTATTATTATTACAAGAGTTAAAGAGGTTACCAAACAGTACAAATATGCATAACGTATAAATACGTATGACGTATAAATACGTAGAGCATACGTATACATCCGTGAAACCGGGGACTAATTGAAAGAAAAATGTGCAATTAAGCCCTTTTGGTAAAAATTGATTAAATTGGAGGGCAAATTGACCTAATTGCACTTTAAAACTTTAGAATCCAATGTCATAGCTTATAGAAAGTGAGAATTGAAAACTAAAAAACTCGAAAAAGTTTTTTTTTTTTTTTTTTTTTAGGCTCGGTTCGGGTTTATGTTTGTGAAGGAACATAGTGACCCGAGCCGAATTTTTGAGATTTAAAGTGACACACTTGAAGAGGAAATTAAAACAAAATTATCGAATATTTTTGGGTATTTTTCTGACCACGAATGGTATTTTTCTGATTTTTTGGGTATTTTTATAATTAAATAAACTCGAAAAATATTAAAAATACCGAAAAATATTTTTGTTCAAAATTGGTTCCTAAGGCTAAACCAAGGCTTCCAAAGTTGATTTTGTGATTTTATGACCTTTTTTGATATTTTTAATTAATTTTAAAGAATAAAAATCACAATAATAAATGGTAAAAAATCATGTGTCAACAATGATACTATAAGACAACTACTCTCTAATGGAATTATCACCATTGACTATGTGAAATCAAAAGATAATGTTGCGAATTCATTAATAAAAAACCTAACTAGAGAGATGGTTATAAAAACATTAAGGGGAATGGGTTTAAGGCCTATAAAATAAGTCATCTTGATTGGAGATCTCAAGATCTGGGTTCAAAAGGGCAACCAAGTTATGTGGACTGTGTAGAATACTGTCAACTCTTACTCATTTCCATATGGAGACAGTACTAGTATGTGGAAGTTAAGCGTAAGCTTTTAAAGATTCTGAATCGAGTATATGATATGCCACACATTCAGAAATCACCAATGTGAGTGTGAAGTGATGACAGCTTCTGTGGGAATTTCAAATGCCAAATTCTCTAAAGCACTCATAAGATCAAGCGGTGTTCATGGCCAAAACGAACACAACTGTGATAACCAACTTTGTTCGAGAGACAATTGTGTGATTTCTATTGTCTAGGCTTACACCAAAGGTCGACAGTTCAAAGACATCAAGTCTACTGGTTGACTGGGTAAGTTCGATAGATCTTCATTAGGTAAAGTTCAAAGTCTTTGACTACTTATCTCGATGCGACATTCTCTCATGGAATATTCGCACATTGCATCTCATGCATACACGAAAAGCCATGATAATTGAACTTCCCATTCATGTGGGGGATTGTTGGAACTTTTGTCTCAAAGTCCCATAAAAAGTTGAATGAGAAATGAGGAATGGAGAGTAAGGAGCGGCATATCCCGAATTCGATAAATCGCTAATCAGGAATGTGCCGAATTCCCGAAGAACGATAAATCTACTGCCGAAATTCAGTAAGTTGAAGTTCGGTAAGTCAACTGCAATATGCCAAAAGTCTCAAGTCGTTTCTTTGGACAAACATATCTATTTGAAAAAACATGTTGATTCGAACGTACATGTTTGTTCATAAAAGAACGAACAAACATGTTTGTTCGAAAAAGAACTGATTCAGCTTCGTAACTTTTCAATCTTTGAAAGAGAACTGTTCGGTTTGTGACTCTTCATTCTTAACTTCTCAAGTTATGTGTTTCATGACTCTTCACTGTCTATAAAAGTAAAACATTGAACGTCGCATTATATACGACCACGACTACCACTATCATACTGTGCATTAGACACTATTGTCGTTTGTCATTCAAGGTCTCATAGTCACCATCATTTTGTGCGAGTATTCTGCAAAGTTGTGTTCGAAAGTTTTCTCTGAAAAAGTACTGCTTTGGAGGAATAGCGATCCATTCTATCCTGGGAGGCAATTGTCCACGAACCTTGGGTAACGATTGATGAGGCAAATTTGTCTTAAGAACACAACGTAAATTCGTTGGGCTCGGATCATTCATATACATTTAGACTTCTCATTCGTGTTTGTATTCAGGTTTGTCTATCAACCTAATTTTCATATACTAACTTCAAGTCACGTTTATAAGCGACTAATTTCGAGGGTTATAATTAAATAGTAAAATCATGGAGAGTTCAAGTCTAGCAATTTACAATCTTAGATGGCACACTTAGAAGCAACACTTAATTTTTTTTTCCTAAAGCATTAATATTGATATAGGAAACCGTCTGAGTTAAAAGGTTCCCGAGAACTTGAAATAGAGAATAGAGACTAGGTGCTTTGAATTCCTAGCACTTCAATTACATATATCCTTGGAGAGGAGTCCAAAATAACTGGACTTGAAAATCTCGATGATATCATTCGATCAAATATGGGCAAAATAATTTTAAAAAGGTAATACATCTATTGCAATTGTGCCAATTCAATCTTAATTTTTTTTTATCAATTCAGTCCTAAACCTTTTATATTTGCACCAATATTTTTTTCGTCTTCCTCCTCCAGTCTGTAATCGAATCGGCGATCTCGCCCTTGTCGGCTTTCTCCTTTGGCGACTGGCTGGAGAAGAAGAAGAAGAAGAAGAATAATTTAAAAAATAAAAAAATAAAATATTATTAAAAATTATCCACGTCAGTGTCGACCAGTCAAAGTTGGTCGGATGGACTAAATTGATGCAAATATAAAAGATTTAAGATGAAATTGGCGAAAAAAAAGTTCAACACCGAATTGATATGATTGCAATATGTTCACAACTTTTTTGATAATTTTCTAACCAAATATCATGGTATTATCTGTACATGTTTCAAAATATAAAAATGTAGTAAAAATATTAAATTATTTTCAACCATTTTCTTCTTCTAAAAGTGGTAAATTGCATAAAAATAAAGGTATCACTTTTATGATAAAATTGTTTGCGCATGATCTACCAAGGAAGCATCTTTACGAAAAAAAAAGGAAAAAGAAAAATAGACTTATGAATGAAGCACCGGCAAGGGCATCATCAATGGGGCCCCACTCACACACTTTTACTTTAAGACTGGCCACCAATTTAGGGGCATGGTTGGTGGGCCATCCACTACCCCCTTGTTCTTATTTATTCAACTATACAATTTAAGTTTGATGAAAAAAAAAAAAACCATACTATTTAAATTTTGGTCATTAATTTTTCGGTCGTAATGGTAGAAATTTGCTGAGACTAAGAGTTTGTGAATAAATTAGGTTGATAACCAAGATTTATTGTTATCATGTCTTGCATTGACGGCCAAAGATTTCCTACCAAACTCGAGTGATCTTAAGATCAAGACATGCTTCAATACATATGATCATGTACGACATAAGCATGTAAATCCCCGTTGTTCTTTCTTAAACAGATCCGTAGAAAAAAAAATGGTGATGTGCTGCTCGGGAAAGTACTGATAATAGGACTGAGGCGAAATCCCAAAAAATCATAAGAGAAGGATTATCAAGATTGTATGCAAATGTTTGAAAATATGCGTATGTAGTCTGATATTTTTTCCACAATAAAAATGAAAATTCAAAGGCAACGGTGAGATCAAGAGAATGTTGATGGTTACTTAACTTTGTCAAAAGGGGCTTCGATGATGCTGCCAAGACATTCTTTTTAAGTTTTTCCTGTGTCAAAGAATGACTCCTCTTCTCTGTTTCTCCTCCTGAACTGTCCTGTCTCCTTCAACATCCTTCTTGAAAAACCCTTCACCTCTCTCTCTCTCTCTCTCTCTCTCTCAACACCATCTTCTCTGCAAAAACTCTGTATTACAATCTCTCTCTCTCTCTCTCTCTCTCTCTCTTTCTCTCTCTCTCTCTCTGTAGTCTGTACAGTACATATTGATCGTCATCTCCAATGGCAGCCAACAAGTTTGCCACCATGGTTCACAGGAACACCAACAAGATGACCCTGATTCTGATCTACGCCGTTCTCGAATGGACTCTGATCAGCCTCCTCCTCCTCAACTCTCTCTTCTCTTACCTCATCGTCCGATTCGCCGATTACTTCGGCCTCAAGAGGCCCTGCCTCTTGTGTTCCAGGATCGATCACCTGTTTGAGCCCGGCAAGACCAAGCTCCATCACAGAGGCCTTGTCTGCGAGAGCCACGCCAGCGAAATCTCCCAGCTGGTCTACTGCTTCAATCACCAGAAGTTAGTAGAGCTCCAAGACATGTGCGAGGATTGCTCGTCCTCTTTGCAAATCGGTCGGGGTAAGGATGATGATGATGATGATGATGATGAGAAGGCGAAGTGTTGTTGTTGTTGCTGTGGAGCGAGTGTGGAGAAGAAATCCCACTTCTCTCCCTGTGCTTCAATGAAGTCTTGTTTTGATAATCCTGATGATACCCAGAAGGGGTATTTTGTCACAGAGGCAGAGGATGGTGAGGATGGAGATTTTCGGAGCGGATCGGAGTTGTTTGTGAAGGAAGGCATTCAGGGGATTGAAGAAGCTGGAAGATTCGTGGTGGTTTCTGAAGATTGTCAAGCATTTGGGGATGTTAAGGTGGAGCCAGAGGAGGACGACAATTGTTCGTCGCCTTCATCAGAATCCGGTGTTAAAGAAATGGTGGAGACTGACGATGGGAAGGTCAAACTCGTGACTGAGAAGGAGCGCGAAGTCATTGCCAAGGATGATAGGAATGTGTTCGTCGTTGAGACGCATATGCCTGATGAGACTGATCAGAGCATGCTTCAATTCGGTGGCGGAGAAGGCCAATCAGCGGCCATCCATGAGCTCTCCTCTCGCCACTTGGATTTTGTGGAGGTTTCTGAAGATCGCCAAGCATATGGGTATGTTAATGTGGAGCCAGAGGAGGAGGAGGACAAGTGTTCGTCGCCTTCTTCAGAATCTGGTATTAAAGAAATGGTGGAGAATGAGGATGACAAGGTCGAATTGGAGATTGAGAAGGAGCAGAGAGTCATTGCCGAGGATGATAGAAATGTGTTTGTTGTTCAGAAGCATATGTCTGACGAGACTGATCAGAGCATGCTTCGGTTCGGCGACAGAAGAGGCCAATCAAAGGCTGGCACCAGGCTCTCATCTCGCCACTTGGAGTTTTACATCGGAAACAATGACTGCGAATTGATTCCGGTGGAACTGAAAGGGCTGTACACAATCAAAGAGGAAGATTATGAGAACTGTGGACAGCAGGATGTCATTTTGGACTTCTGCTCCTCTCCTGGGAGGCAGATTGAGGTTGTGGAGGATAAGGTTAAGGGCGATTCGCTTGAGAGTGAAGGTTTCACTTTAGAGTTCGCAACCAAGGAGCTGAAAAAGACCGATTCTTCTGAAGCTGCAGAATTGGATGAGAATGTCTCATATCATGCACAAGAAAAGGAAAGCAATGAGCAAGTTGCTGTTACTCAAGCTACCAGGACTTTCGGGGTGGGAAGTGATGATGTTCCTCAAGAAACTGCAGAAACGGCAGGAGGATTCGAAAGTTCAGACTTCCACCCAGGTAATTGTTGTATTTTGAATATCTAACTTTATAGGTTTGCTTCAGCGAAATTTCAATGCGAAAATTGAGAATGCTTCACGACATATGTAGGAGCCGAAGAGGAGTGTAATTCACAGAACGACGAGGCTGACGCAGAGATTTCAATCGGGACAGAGATTCCTGATCAAGAAACGGTAGATGAGATTCATATTCAAGAATCATTCCCTTCGTTTCATTGCACACAGGAAGATCCTACTACTGGATATGACATTCTCAGCGCTAATTTCGACCACGGTAAGCTTTAAGAATATTTTGCAAAATGAAGGACCTTGCAAATGGCTCTTCATTTGTTCTTTGTCTTATGCCATGTTTCTCTTGTGGTTGTAGGGTTTATGCAAACTGACAGAAATATCGAATTCCAAACTGTCTCGTTTGGAGTGAGCGAGCAAGAAGATGATGGACAATTGCAATTGTGTATGGAGAGTAATGAGAATATTGAAGATGAGAAAATGCCGGATACACCCACTTCCATTGATAGCCTCCATAGGAGATTCCTCCTTCTGGACAGGAGAGACTCAGCGACGGAAGATTCCGTAGAGTCGTTGGACGGGAGCATGATCAGCGATATTGAAGGTGGTGAAGGAACTCTCACCGTTGAGAAGCTGAAATCGGCATTGAGATCCGAAAGGAAGGCCTTGCATGCTCTATATGCAGAACTTGAAGAAGAGAGGAGCGCTTCTGCTGTCGCGGCAAGCCAAACGATGGCGATGATCAACCGCCTCCAGGAAGAGAAGGCCGCGATGCAAATGGAGGCCTTACAGTATCAGAGAATGATGGAAGAGCAATCTGAGTACGATCAAGAAGCATTGCAGCTTCTAAATGATCTTATGGTGAAGCGAGAAAAGGAGAAGGAAGAATTGGAACATGAGCTCGAGATATATCGCCAGAAGGTTGAGGAGTACAAGGCCAGGGAACATATGATGATCATGAGAAGACACCGAACCTCATCTGCATCTTGTAGCAATTCCGAGGACGGTGATGGGTTATCGGTCGATATGAATGGTGAGGCGAAGGAGGAGGGCGGCCTTCATGGTGACCAAAATGGAAGCCATGAGAAAACCCCAAGTGATGCAGTTGTGTATCTGGAGGAGTCATTGGAGGACTATGAGGAAGAGAGGTTGTACATTCTAGAGCAGCTCAAGGCTCTGGAAGAGAAGCTCTTCGGCATAAGCCATGAAGAAGGACAACATTTTGTGGACGTTAAGCCAATTATCAGTCATTCCTACAAGGAAAACGGCAATGGCCACATCGATCACTTGTTGAATGGCGAAGGTAATGGGAATGGGAACGGACATTCCAAAATGAATGGAAATCACCAGGAACACAGGGGACTTGGGGGCCCTAAGGCGAAGAGGCTGCTTCCTCTTTTTGATGCGGTTGGTGCAGAAACAGAATTAGATGGTGAGCTGTGCGGAGATGAACACCATGCTGAGGACAACAGGCTTGCGATCGAGGAAGAAGTAGACCATGTATATGAGAGATTGCAGGCTCTTGAAGCTGACAGGGAGTTCCTAAAGCACTGCGTCAACTCATTGAGGAAGGGCGATAAAGGATTGCATCTTCTACAAGAGATCTTGCAACATCTTCGCGATTTAAGAACCGTTGAGGTCCGTGTTAGGAACATGAACGACGGCATAATGCAGTGAAATTTGTCGCCGTTGCTGCGACGTAGAAGTCAAGGTGGAGCTCTCAATTCTGATAGTCACTTTTGATTAACCATTGGTCTTTAATCCTAAATTTGATATAATGTCAGGTCTGCGTATTGATCATTATCAAATTTCCCCTGAAACTTTGCAGATTATCTTATTGGAGTCCATCGGCCGCTGAAAAATCTAAGCAGAGTACTGGCGGCCAAGCAGCAGCTGAAAAATCTAAGCAGAGTACTGGCGGCCAAGCAGCATTCGGGCAACACCGGACACGGTGGCCACGTACATTTCATGAACAAATGTTAAGGGATGCACCTTCAGGGAGAGGGAGGCCCCTGGTCCTGGTCCATTTGGTCTCATCTTGGTGGACAATGAGGAAAGAGTCTACCTTCATGTGTTTTGACTTTCTTTTCTGTTCTTACTATAAGCCCAATTTTTATTTTCTGGGTTTATGCGTACCAACACTTTTTGTGCAAAAGGGTGATGGCGGGTTTTATGTGCATGTAGGCTAGTGTGGGGGGATAGGAACACGCTGTCATTTGGAATTCTTTTTGCTTCTTTCTTCCTTCTGCTGTCTTTTTCTCGTTGTAATGTTACAGTTCTGTCATTTGGAGGTTGTGAGAGTAGGCATGGCATGGCTTGCATAGCTGTAGAGATCCAACCAAGATTCCAGTGCCAGTTAGGAAGTTTTTAGAAACAGGACACTCTTTTTTGGCTCATTCCTTTATGGCCTTCACCTGTTGGGGAAGCTAGGGGAAAAGTAAAGTCACCCCCCTATCTTTCTCATCATTGCATCAGTTTCCATCACATTAGGGTTTGGCTTTCTTTTTTAATTATTTGGAGGAGCTTGTGAAGTTGTCTCTACTTGTATACACCTGTGTACTCATCATCTGTAAGTATGTAACGGTGTATGTGTTGTTTTTTTTCCCCTTTTGTTTTAGACTGTCTTGGAGTTTACCTACTTGGTGTTTTTTTTTTTTTTTGTATATTCTTTGGTTGTAAGTTTCTGAGGACATGAAGGCTCATCCAAAAGGATTGTCATTAAATTATTCAGAGGAAGCAAGCATTGCTGTCTGTCACTGTGGATTATGCTTTAAGCATAAAACATCTCTTGGTTGGTGTAGAAAAAAACAACAACCAATCAAGTACAGTGGAACCATCCCCTTAAGAACAGATATCAAGGATAATGTAATCAACAGCATTCAGCTCAGCCAAAAACCAAAAAATAGAAGCACAAGAATATGCACCTATAATTGATCAACTCTATGAGGCTTGACTCATGAAATTTTTCAATCTTTTAATTGAGGCAACAGCTAAGGGAGTAAATTTGTTGGTTAGCTCTTTTACGCACTTTTTTTTTTTTTCATTTCATTAGGAATTGATGATCTTTTTAACAATACCTCGTGAGAGATGGTTAGTGCAAGATGCTGAACAGGTCAAGTTGGTACTCTTTCTTACATCTCCCCATGTCATGGCTCGAGTCATGGGATACCTAGTCATGATCAAGAGATGCTTGAAGGTCAAGCATAGGCTAAAGTCAACCCTTTGCTTTTAGGGCTTCTGACTGAGCATTTCTGAAATCGAAAAGACATCAGAGATGATGGGTTTATATTAATATCTATAGGCCCTTTCGCAAAATAATTTATCTGCTTGAATTATTGAACCAGTTCACCCACGACTTGTAGCTATGATTGCTCATTAAAAACAGAAGATATGGATTATATTTCTCCTGTGTAGTTAGGTAAGTATGCAAAGTAACATGTACACATTATAAAAATCCATTGAAATTTTCTTTTGGTCGAAGAGAAAATTCTTCATTTCATTCGAAATAAATCAACTTGGTACAACTTGCAGAGATTCGCTCATTTCACAAAAACGGATCTGGCCGATTACCGTATCTCATATTAACATCTGTCATGAGCACACGCCAAAGTTTCCCTCTCCAGTAACTATGGCTTTGCCAAATGACGACATGCACCTGGGTCCGGCATTCTCAGCACCATCTTCATATGGAAACAACAACAACAACGCCAACGCCAACGCCAACATGTTGAAGAAGCACATTGAATTTTGTATATCTCTATTTTGCGCAAAACCCAAAACCGGTGGATCACATCAAACGATTCAAACCTTCTCCCATTTGTCCATAATACCATGATGGATATCTTTTTTTTTGGTCGAACCATGATGGATATTTCAAATATTGAAAATGTAACATATGCCAGCTAAGACAAATTTATGGTTAAAATATGTCGAAGTTGGATTTTGGAGGAGAGATAAATCGCGAGAAATTGAAAATTTTGAAGACCGAAATCTACAGGATTAGGTATGCTCGTGACTAATGATGAAAGAAGAACATCGGATTGATAAAGCAATTTGTGATTGTGGAGGGGTTCCACTTTTTCCTTGACATCCTTGTTTTTGCCGAATCATTTCACTACGAGGTCAATTGAATTAGGTAGAACGAGGAAAAGGAACATTTCAATTTTCATTCAAGTGCAACATCTCTACATAACAAATAATTCTTTATACTGTAAAATCTTAATTTGAATATCTTGTTTGTAGTGACCTAGCAGAAGAAACGAGGAGATAAAATGTGCGAAATTATAAAAGAATTAAAGGGATTAAAATAAGTCACGTCAGCATTTCTTTTTTCGTTAGTTTAATTGGACGGAACTAATGGAAGGACTCGATTTCACCAACTTCACAAGTTTTAGGACTTGATTACATTCTTTTTTTCAAGTGTTTATGAATCAATTGCACTTTGGTGATAAGTTTTGAGATTTCTAGTTAACTTGTCTTAAAATTAAAATAAAAACATTGTAGGCTCCCAACTGAAGATGTCCTAACTGGCTCCTCCACGTGCAATTGGGAAAGTCCCACGTCGTCATTTGAAAGGCCTTGGCACTTTTGGGTACGAGGGCAGCTAAGGACAGCAAGAGTGGCACTAATGATTCTTCATCGATGGATCACTTTCGGCGATGCTTAATTGGAAAGATTAATGATATAACCCAATTCCTTTTTTTTTTTTTTGTTTATCATGCCCCCTTTGGCCAATTCATTAGTTCAACAATGCCTCTCAAAGAAAGGGGTGTTAGGTTTTATGCTTTTATCATTGTTTCGAGCTGTTTTTTGCGCAAGCCTAAGCTATCTGAAGTTTCTCTTTTCCAATCTAGGGTAATCCTTCCTAGTTGCTAGTTGGAACTTGGAAGTGTTGCTAAGGTAAACTTTAGAGCAATTAGGACGGTATCAAAAGCTTTAAGTAAAAAGAGCGCGAGCACGTAGCCAATGGGATCGCCGATTTAGACCACGTAAACAGCGAGAAGGGCGCCCGAGGGCGACCGACATCTTCTTTGGAGCCGTAATGCACGTGGTTGGATTCGACTTTGTTAAAAATAAAAAATAGTCATTTGGTATGAGTCGATTAGCAGTATCATTTCTAGCCATTGAATTAATGTTAATTCTCTTTTATACTTAGCCTATCTCCATGAACCCAAACAAATCCATCCTCTCATTTGTGCGCTGATACCACCAGGCAAACTCCCTCTTAATTAACAAGTTAGGATCTCACTCACTTTCATTCTAGTCAAACTCCTTACAATGGCGTCTGACCAAAAAAACGAAAAAAAAAAAAGTCTTTGTAATGGTATCTTTTTAAAGAATAATCTCCAAAATTGACACCTCGAGCTTTATATGTCTAGAATGGCTTCCTTCTCAATGGAAGAAATGAATTTGTTACATTCTCCACTAATGCGTCACCTAAGCAAATCTACAAATCCATATAAGGCGGTTTTTAATCAAGAGAATATAAGATGCCACATCAGATAACAAACTTGTGGGAAAAGCGTCAAAAAAAGTCATAAACCTATTGCATTAGTGCCAGTTCAGTCCTAAATCATTTTTTGTGTCTGTTCAGTCCTAAACATTTTACATTGATACTAATTCAATCCTAAATCTTTTATTGGTGCCAATTCAGTCCTAATAATTTTGCATTAATACCAATTTAGTTCTAAATCCTTTGTATTTATGCCAAGTGAGTCAATTCGATCAATTTTGGCCGAAAATCGCTGGTGTGGACATCAATTATCCTACATGGCATGATTGTCGGAAACATGGATTTTTATAATATTTTTTAGATATTTAAACCAAAAAATGCTTTAACAAATATTTATAATATTAGAATAATATGAAAAAAAAAATTTCCAATTTAGCGCTAGTCATGCCATCTAAGACAATTGACGTCCACGACAGCGATTTTCGATCAAAATTGATGAGATCAACTCAATTGACATAAATACAAAAGATTTATGAATAAATTGGCACAAATGCAAAAGGTTTTAGGACTGAATTGACATCAATAAAAGATTTAGGACTTAATTGGTATCAATGCAAAATGTTTAGGATTGAATTGACATAAAAAAAGGGTTTATGACTGAATTGACACTAATGCAACAGGTTTAGGAATTTTTTGACATTTTTTCCCGAACTTGTTAAGAGTGGATTCGGGACAGTCTTGGTTATGTGGCAAGCATAATATGGATTAGCAAATGAGACAAATAATTCAATTTGGGCAGGTTGTGAATGCATTCTATACACGGAAGAGAAGAGGCCATTATATCTAGATGCATTCTTCAACGCATGACGAGGTGTTTACCATCCAGGTAATTATTCAAAAAGTCATAAACCTATTATACGGTTATCAATTCAGTTTCAAACTTATT
Source organism: Rhodomyrtus psidioides (assembly GCA_021437785.1). Lineage (NCBI taxonomy): Eukaryota > Viridiplantae > Streptophyta > Magnoliopsida > Myrtales > Myrtaceae > Rhodomyrtus > Rhodomyrtus psidioides. Next base: position 478,103 of record JAILYB010000169.1, on the reverse strand, counting down.
TAGTCCTAAATAGTCATTCCAACCAATTTTGGTCAACAATTGCTGATATGGACACCGGTCATCTTACGTGGCATGGTTAACATTGCTATGTACAATTCTTACAGATTTTTAGGATATTCTAAAAAAAAAAAATCCTCTTTTTTGCCTTTTCTTCTTCATTTTATTTTCTTTCACCTTTTCTTTATTATTTCCTATTTTCTCGCCAGTTGCCAAGGCCTTAGCTATGGCCAGCGGAGGTCACCAGGGGGAGGGCCGATGGGGGCATCCGCGCTCGCTGGACCCTTTCCTTTGATTGCCATCCTTTTCGGCCGACTCGTCGAGGTCGGCGACCTCCACAACCCATCATGGAGGCCCCGACGATTGCCGCAGGTCAACAGGAAAAAAAGAAGAATAGAAAAGGGAAAAAAGGAAAATAAAAACATTACGAAAGTTACAAAAGTTGTCGCGGACAAGGAATCTTTCATCGTCCGTAAATATATTTCTAGCTTTTTTCTTTATTTGGAACAGTAATTCAGTCAAAGCTTCAATATATTTCCGGTAGTATGTATTAAGCACGTGTTAACATGCCACGGACAAGGAATCTTTCATCGCGTATACCTAATTTGATACGTAAGCAATGTCTTAAATTTTAAGTGAATATGGATACAATTGGATATATAGATAGATTCCAACGTGGCATACATCTTAATGTTATCTTCAAAATGAGTATTGAATTTTGTTGTACATTTAACAAGGGATTAATTATGGATCTAAACCAATTATATTTGTGTCAGCTTAACCATATATCTTTAAATGTGACCAATTTAGTCATAAACCTTCTTGATAATTCACCGGTCTAGTCTATCAAGCCAATTTTAACAGGAAATTGCTGACGTGGACGATGGCCATTCTACGTGGCACGACCGCCGCAAATGGGGACAATTTTTACATTTTTAGTACTATTTTTGAGTTTTTTTTTTCATTTTTATTTCATTTTATTTTCTTTTTAACTTTTGCATGAGTCCAGTTAGGGCGCCGTGGTGCTTGCTTGTGACCGGCAACCTCTGTAGACAAAAGCCGAGGTTGTGGACCAGCAGAGGAAAATAAGAGAAAAAGGAAAAAAAAATAAAAAATAAAATTCACAAAAAGTGTCCACATCAACGTTAGGCGTGCCACGTAGGGCGATCGTTATCCACGTCAGCAATTTCCAACTAAAATTGATCGAAAGGGCTGCATTTTCAAATTGTCAAAAAGTTTAGGACTACGCTGTTGACACCTGATTTTTGACCAAGTCTTTTTCAGTTTTATTTTTTGAAAAAAATCACGAAAAAATCATAAAAAGTCAAAAAATTACAAAATCAACTTTGGTGGCCTTGGCCAAGCCCAAGGAACCATTCTTGACCAAAAAATAATTTTTCATATTTTATATATATATATATTTAGTATTTTTTAGAAAATAGGAAAATACTAGAAAAATCAACAAAAATAGAATTTGATGTCACAAAAATATAGGAAAATAGTCAATATTTTTCTTTTAAATCCCTTGTCATTTTGACCTCATCAAGAGTCAAAATTCAAGTTTAATTTTGTATGTTTCTTTGTAACACACATGGTTAAATTTGTCAAAAAATATGTTCTGAGTCTTTTTATTTGCAATATTTTACATTTCCCGAATCTTGACATTCAGCTTGATTACCCAACATTTCAATTTGGTTCAATTGTGCACTGATTTGATCAATTTTGGCCTTAGGGACCTAATTGCACAAAAATCTTTTCATTTTAGTCTCTATTATGCCAATTCCGAAATTAAACTTTTCTGAGTGACGCCCATAGAACTCCAATGCTTACTCCCTATAGTATTCGACCCCCTAAATCTTATGGTGGGCTCAATTGGGGCCGATTCGTCCATTAAGAACATCAATTTGACAAAAATCAAATTCGGATCCTACTCTACATTTGGGGTTTTTGATCAATTCCATGCTTATTTCTCATAAACAATACATTTTCAAATGGAATTCGTGCTGAAGAATCTAATTTTAAAATAAATTTCGTGATTCTCGGACAATTAGACACCTAATTTGAAGAAAAAAATGCTGAATCGGGTCAACTTGGTCGGGTTGACCGACCCAGTCAACCCGTTGACCAATATTGGTCATAACCAAGAGCACCCTCTGCTTGCTCTGCTCCTTCTTCGCGCACATGTACAACAGAAAAGGGCAGAGGAAAAAAGCCAAAAAAAATTTTGAAGGCCAAATGGAGATGCCCATTCGACGAGCCTTCCCTGATCGCTCGTCCACGTGAGGCCGACGACGTCCAACTGATCAGAGTTGGCGTCGCACGTGCGAGCCCAACTGGGACGACCCCTAACAGAATCGGGCGCCTGAACAAAAAGGGGGGCCTGATTCGGTTGAGAGGAGGAGAAGGAGGAGGACGAAAAAAAGAAAAAAGAAGGCTCGCACAGAGAGAGAGAGAGAGAGAGAGAGAGAGAGAGAGAGAGAGAGAGAGAGAGAGAGAGAGAGAGAGAGAGAGAGAGAGAGAGAGAGAGAGAGAGAGCGGGGGGAAAGACTCCGTTCTCGTCCGCCATTGAAGGAGGTGGCCGTGAGCTTCGAGCTTCGAGCCGTTGCTCCACAAACGACCGCAAGACTCAAAACCATCTCAAGAAGCTTTCTGCTGCCTCAAGGAGTGGATAGATCTCCTTCGTTCGAAGCTTCATCCAAGAAATAGGTAAGTGCCGCTTGCATCCCCGAGCTCGGATTTTCATGGCATACATTGATCCCGTCCACCATTTCTCATGCTTGTTAGCTCAGATTACTCTTAAGCTCGTACTGATTCCAGATATGCATTTGTTTTGCATCTTGATCTCTTAAAACCCCTACACCTATCTCCACGACCATCCCGACCCGCCGAGAACTTGAGAGCTCGATCCGAGCGAAACCAACGCCTCTTGATCATCAGGTAAGTTCTCTGTAGCTCCACGAATGTTGTTTGATGATCCGAAATGCTCATTTGACGTTAGAAACGGTTAGGGCGACACTCTTGCCGGAGATTAGCACCGGCCGGAGTTGCAGGTATTGAAGATATTGATCTGCTGTATCAAGGCTTCCGTATGTTATAGAAGAGATTGAAACGAGTTTAATGGCGGTGGTCTCGCGAGTTTTGGTGGTCTATGCGCGGAGAAAACACCTTCCGACGAGGCGCCGACGAAACAGAGCCGGCGCCGATCGTCTTCTACGGCAAGACGGTTGACTGGTCAACGAGAGTTGACCAGTCAACGCTGACGTGTCGCTGACGTGGCGCCCACGTGGCAGCCACGTCAGCATCGGTTGTTATAACCGAATAACAAAAAAAGATCGGACGGTGGATAGTTGGCCATGTGTCGCGATCTCGTGTTTTTGGAAATAAAAAGGATTTTCGGAAATAAAAAAATGCTATGGATCGAACGGTCAAGATTCAATCTTACCTTTCAATCATGGCCGTCGGTCACTTTCGTTACGTCGAACCGTCCGCACGTCCAACACGTGGCGCAATCAGAGCCGTTGAGTCGTTGTGAAGATCAGACCACCTGTAGCTCAACACGTGGCGCAATCTAAGCCCTCCGTTCAAATTGGGCGGGATTTCAAAATTCAAGCGGGAGAAGCCAAAGCGACGCCGTTTCGGTGCAGAGCCGGATCCGGGCCGGGTCGTTCGCCCGCGGGTAATGGGCCGGGTCGCCCGACCCGGCCCAAATAACATTTTTTTTAATAAAAAAATCGAAAAATGATTTTAAATAAAAAAAAATAAAATAAAAAAAATCAGAAAAATCCTAGAAAATCCAAAAAATGCTAGAAAATTCCAGAAAATTCCAAAAATTGTGGAAAAATTGTGGGAAAATCTTAGACACTCCAGAAATCCCCAAAAATCAAGGATTGACCACAGACAACTGGTCAACCCCATTTTTGGGTTTTCTTATCCGTTCTTTCGAGACTTGACGACATTACCCTTTAGGGGTAAGTTGCCTCTGCTGTGTATGCAAGATAAAACCGATAATGCCAAGGTAAGAATTAGGGTCGGGTAGGCGACCAATTCTTAGGTTTGGGTTTTCGAGTCCCGCCTCTTTTCTCAAAATGACAATTTTGCCCTTCAATGGGAAAATCGTCTTTCTTGTCTCAATCAAGTTCTTAAAATTGCTTAAAGTTAGGGCTTGGGTCAGGTGGACGACCAACCCTAATATTTGAGATTTTCAGTTCTCGTCTTTGTCCAAAATGACGACTTTACCCCTCAAAGGGGTAAAATCACTTGAAAAATTCCAGAAAAATCCTGGAAATTCCCGAAAAATAGGAAATGGATTGGATTGATGGCCAATCCTATTTCCCCCATATTTTGACTTCCCAATTCATCTAAAATGACAAAATTGCCCTTTCAAAGCAAATTGACCCTGAATTGTTCAAAATTATGATTTTGCCCCTCATGGGCAAATCATGCCAAAATCATTCCTAAGCCTTGATTGATATTTCTCTAGGCTAATAGGGCCTCATTAGGGATGCCATGCTGCTTTCATGTGTTTTATCCGCATATACTGGATCCTTGATTTGCGCACTTATTTCCGTTGATTGTGATTGATAGGGTAGCAATTCCCACCTGCATGAACTCCCAGATCTAGGATCTGTACCCCACTCGTCTGTATGAAATCCTAGGATCAGATAAACCATTCAGTTTAGGTACCGAAAGGGCGTCAACTCTGACAGTTGGCATAACTAAGTCCCCGAATCCACTTCTCTGGTTTCCGCAGAATCGAATAGACCACTCCCAACTATTCGATAGGGTTTCCGATCGTACCCTCCACGAAACGATTGGTGGCGACTCCTTGGCATGCACACTCATCACATGTCACTAGACCGCACTGAAGGTCGATCACGTACATCCAGCAGTTGCAATTTGGGTAATGGACCTTGGGAGAGGCCCGCGTCCGATCGAGCCAGCGATTGGGCGGCCCATTAACACTCCGCTCCGCCTCGCCGCGGGAGGGTCGCGACAGACTGGCGACTCCATTGGGGACGAGTTCTAAACCAGAATCTCTGGTTACGAATTCCAGAGGACTTGAGCCGATTAAAAAGTTGTTTGGTTTATCTGACCTTATTTTCTGCAGATGCTCTCGAGGGTGAAGTACGTATGCTAACCATTGTGTTAGATGTTTTTGCAGATTGGCGAAATAAGAGGTGGAGTGATTGCTGACATTTTTTCCTGCAGGTTAGAGTTGGGAATGTATGTTTATTTTTATGCACATACTGAAGTGGTGTTTTGATACAAACTGTTGTGCATGACTTTGCATGGTGATGATCACGACACATTGCACACACTGGCGGTCAAACCCCGACTGCAACCACCTCTAGGTTACCTTAGATAGGGAAAGGGTGCGAAAAGAATCTTGTGTTTGATGGCACTTGAGACTTTCGTACTCGTTCCCGCTCACCATCTGCATTGGCGATGTCTAGCCCTCTTGGGTAGGTACCCTTGGGGAGGAATCTGCCTCGTGTGGATCGTGGGAGCCTGAGCCATAGGTTCCTCACTTGATTTTTTTTATTTCTTAGAGTATACCCACTTGTCTCATGCGCATGTCTATGGATGGTTGGTATACCTAAAATCGCCCATTGATAAGAGGGGGACATTCCACATTCCCCCAGGTATGGTTGGTAAGGCATTTATTTCCGATGTACTTTACTACTCTCTGCTCCATAATATGACTCATACATCACATACATTCATATGCATTCACATCATGCAAATCGCTTAAGTGACTAATTGAAACAGCAATGGTAATAGGTTAGAATGTCGCTGTTCCCTAAGAGCTCGACAGAATTGGTGACCTTCGAATACCTGAGGAAGGTCACTCGCCTTGGACCAAACACAAGGCTGCACTTCACTAGATTCGTGCATGGTCGGGAGCTGACTAGACGTAAGTTGGGATACGCCGAAGATTGCCAAACCCGTTACTATGTCGATAACCTCAGATTCAAGCGACAAGCAGACGAGATGTTTAAGGACTATCTGGAGATGAAGAGGCAGCGTCGCAACCAGTTAGCCAAGGAGGCATACGCCCGTCGGAAGACCGAATTACTGACCAAAGAAAGTGTACCCATGATCACCTTTTGGGGAAAAAGAAGACGCCATGCTACCAAGACAAAGCCGAAGCGTATCAAACTCAAGAAGGCGAAACCCGAGAAGGCTCCTGAAGTCGTCGTATCGTGGACCAGAGAATGGCCAGAGGAACTACCGCCTCTCGACCAAAACACTGAAGACGACTCCCTTACACTTGATTAGAGGAAAACTCCCGACCGACTGTCATTTGGATAGACCTCTGGGAAGAGAGTGATTTGGATCCTCACATTCCAACGGTTTTTTACAGCTTTCTTGTTTGAAAGATCTCTCTCTACCTTTCTCCCGTTAGGCATCTCGATTGTAATAAAGGTTCACTTCACTTTGTTCTTTTGATGTATTAACCAATGGAATGTGACGTTGCTATTTCCCTTAGTCACTGAGTAAACCTGACTAAATTGCATAATTCACTTCCTCGAAATTCAAATTAGGCTTTGAGTCAGGCTTTCAAGACCTGAAAAAGGTCCTAATTTTCATTTCTTCAATTGAACTATGCAATCAAGTTAGCTCATGGATACCTCATGACATATGCATGTTCATACGTTTAAAGTAATTTCTGACGATTGACTTTTCAAAATCATTTGCATATTTTAGACTTGATGGGAAAGAATGATATTCAAGTATTCAAAATCCCTCGGGACGAACTCCAATCATGGTGGGACAACATGGGCGAAGTCAGCCAAAAGTATGCTGAATCACGACTAGGATACCTACTGGACCTGATGAAGATTGAGTGTCCACCTGCCTTTATTCAAGCCATGGCGCTCTACTGGGATCCTACCACCGCTACATTTTGCATGGAAGGACTAGAGATTACTCCCACTATCGAGGAATACAGCGTCGTCATCGGAGTTGAGTTCACTCCTACGCTCGTCCGACCCTCTATAGGATTTGAACCCCTGAGTCAGTTGGCTGAATTCCTTGACACAGGTCTGAATGAAGTCAAAGCAGATGCAAAAAGCAATTCTGGACGAGTCTCCTTATCTTTCCTTATAGACCGATTTTCCCGCCTCCCTGCTGCTAAAGGAACCAAATCTGGTAGAGCATTTGTCTTGGCATTCTTTAGCTTTGTACTATTCCCGATCTCATCTGTCACCTTTGACCCTATCATGGCCGTAGTAGCTAGACAAGTCTGTTGTGGGTGGGATTACTCAAACATCCTCTTTGCCGAGACATTCCTTTCTTTAAATCGCTTCAGGAAAAATAAAAAGGGAATCTTTAGAGCCTCTAGTGATCTTCTGTATCTGTGGTTCACTTCCCATATCAGACAATTTCACATTCGCATGGGTTTCACTGAAATCAGCCCCGATGCGCACCCTCTTAAAACCTTTGTCAGAACCCATACACGTGTTCCTAAGTTCAACTTCATAGAGTGAAAAAACTTCCTTAAAATCCTAAAACCCGAACAACTCCGATAGCGGCTAAGGTTGCCAACGCTGAGCAAAGTCAGATTGACCTGCGATGACGGGGGTCCAGTCCCTTTGCTAGGATTCACGGGCGCTACCGTATACTATCAAAGGAGGGTGATTCGACAGTTTGGAGCTCTATAGGAGATCCCTTCTCCAACCCAACTTGGTATATTTTCCTTTGACTTACCAAGCCGGACCCTCACAGAGGAGGAGAAGAGACAGTTTGAAGCCAAGGTGGCATCCATCATACGCTCTTTGAAGAGTTCTCAGGTTGAAGAAATAAGTTGGCCAGAAAACATGACTCGTGAAGAAAACATTCATAGAGCCACCGCAGAATACATTCAACACTTCAAAGCGACCCGACGAAACCTTGTCGAGCCCTACATACTCGAATACATCGTTCCGTACGTACCTGGAATAGAGCCGTACTTACCCGAAGACATGGGACCACTGTCATGTTCAGAAGACGAGGGGTCCCAGGCTGAAGAGGGGAATCCATACGGGGATGATGAGGAAACATTGTGACGCCTTCTCATACATTCTCATTTCTGTGTGATGCTATTTTGGACACATGAGCATAAATGTGAACATGTTTTGCGAATACATAAAAACTATCGTCAGAAATTACGCTTCTTTTAATTTCATGAATTCTTGTCGAAAAATGATTAAAAGAACTATTTACATGAGACTAAGGCTCACGAGGTAGCCCTTTTTCTCATCTACTGACAAGAAGCATGTAACTGAAAGAATTAGCTGCTTCCTTTTTGTCAAAGACAAAAGAAATACTCATTGGGAATTCTCTTGGAATAGGTACACTCTCATCACGGAACTGCCAACACATCGTTTCCGTACTCGCCTTAAGACAAGAATGGAGCAGCAAGAATTGACTCCGCGCGTGGGCATGTTGGAGTCTCAGATGACTACCCTGGCAACTATGATGGCTGACATTAAAGCCATGCTGGAAGCCACTCAAGCTAAGCAAACAACGGCCCATAACCAGAACAACTCAGGCCTTTCTTCAGTACCTGATATGGCAGATAGAGAGGTAACAAGGGATACTCAACATACAGAGGAGGATATCCATGAACCAAACTGCCGGCCACAACAGAAGGCCTCGCCTGTTATTATCAACCTCGAGAAGGAGGAGAAGGGGAAGCAGACTGTCAAAATCGAAGCAGAGGCTAAAAGGTTGGCCAAAATCGAGGAGTGCTTGAGCAGCCAAGGTTACGAGTTAGCTCGCTTCGACAAAATATCTCCTTTTGCTAAGGTAGAGACTCCTCCTAACTATAAGGAGCCGGAGTTCGTAAGGAAGTATAACGGGACAGGCTGTCCCCGTGCCCACCTCAAATATTATCTGCGCAAGATGGCGCACTATTCGGATTATATTCCACTGTTGATGAACATGTTCCAAGAGAGTTTGGCTGGCGCCGCTCTGGCTTGGTTCATAGAACTAGACCTAGAAGATTATGACGGCTGTGAGGATCTTGCAGAAAACTTCCTCAGACAGTACAAATTCAACACGGCTACAACCCCAACAAGAGAAGATCTTCTACGAACTTCAAAGGGGAGAGGCGAATCAATCAGGACATATGCCTAGAGGTGGCGAGCCTTGGCTACCCAAGTAAAGCCGTCAATCCCAGAAGAGGAACTGATCGACTTATTCCTAAAAGCGCTCCCCTACTAGTACTTCGACAAGCTGAACACTTCCGGATGTCAAACATTTGCACACTTGATAAAGGTTGCTGAAAGGCTAGAATGGGCCTTGAGAGAAAGAATGCCTCATGAAGCTCCTACTAGGAAGCAGTATCCCTTGAAAAAGGAGAGAGAAGCCGGACTGGACATAGCATTTATACCAGATCCCCACAAGCCCAAGCCGTTTGGCAATTCCAATCAGACCAAAGGAGGATCATCCTGGTCAACACCGAAAGTACAAGAGCCCAGAAGAAGGCAACCCCAGAAGCAATTTTCTCAGCTCCCAAGACCTTTATCCAAGTTGCTCCCAGTACTGCTAGAGTAACGCCTGGTGGCAAAAGAACCGCCTAGGGCAAACCCTGTCAAATATCCTGGCTTTGATGAGAACCAAACATGTATCTACCACATGGGCGAGAGAGGACATAATGTGGACAACTGCTATATCCTCAAGCTGAAGGTGCAAGCTCTGATCGACAGTCAAATCCTGAAGTTTGACAATGTAGCCCCAAATGTACAAGAAAACCCACTTCCGGATCACCAAGCAGTAGGAGCAATATTTGCTGAAGTGGAGGAAGACTACCTTAAGCTGAAGGTAGACGTACCTAAACTGACCAACTTGCTAGCAGTCGCTTCATCATACCCAAAAGCAGGAGAGATCTCTGTTGACGAAAAGAAGCTATGTATCGCCAAAATGATGAACTTGGGGATTATGTCCGATATTACTAATGAAGAATTCGAAGGAGTTGAAGCTTCTTTATCTTTGGGAGGAAGCTACTTCACGATCACAACAAAGTGGGGCAGCACCTGGGACATCCCACACGAGAATCTGGTGGATAGTCTTGAGCCGGTCACTCAGTCAGAAGGGGAATTCCAAAAGGACGAACAGGAAGTCAAAAGACGAAGTCTAGCGGACCTCAAATTTATGGCCAACGCGATTGAAAAGGGCGAAATTGTGGATAACCTGGGTCAAGATTCTGGAGGATACAATTTCAAAGTGAAATATTCGGCCCCTCCCAGTTTTTATCAGAAAATTGAGGACATCATACCAGACGGATGGGGAGGTATGGATGATCCCTCTCAACCAGAGACCTCGAAGGACATAGAAGAACTTCTTTCAAAAGGACTTGACGACACCGTATCAATGGTCGAAGTCGCTACGACAGTGGTAATCAGATTGGAAGAACTTGATAGCATGAGTGAGGTGAAAGACTACCTAGTCAAGCCTATTGTGATTCAACTGCCGCAAGAAGAAGCAGACAACACGACTGAACCAGAGACGTCTTATCAGGCAACTGTAACTATAGAAGTCCCCCCAGTAGAAGAATACGATCCTAAAGCAGTCCATTGGGACTATGGGACTAAAGAAGTAGACGCAGTAATGAGGTCTGGATGGTTTTATACCCCTAGGGAGGGCGAATCCGAAAAAAAGGAAGTCTCAAAGGAAGACGCCGAAAAGCTCGTATCAATTATCAAAATCAGCGAGTTCGAAGTAATAGAGCAGTTGAGGAAGATGCCGGCTCAAATATCCTTACTAGATTTATTCATCAACTCAGAGAAGCACAAGAGCGCACTGTTGAAAATACTCAACGAAGTACATGTCCCTGAATCAATTAACGAGGTACAATTGGGGGACTTTGTGGGGGCAATCCTTTTAAAAGACCAGTTGAGCTTCTCTGACGAGGACTTCCCCATGGAAGGAAGAGGGCACAACAAGGCATTATATGTCTCCGCGCAATGTAACGGGAAGAGAGTGGCACATGTATTAATCGACAATGGATCAGCCTTCAATATTTGCCCTTTGGCTACCCTAAGAAGTTTGGGAATCAATGAGGAAACGGTTAAAAAATCCAAAACGGCTGTGAGAGCTTTCGACGGGATGAAGAAGACTGTGGTGGGTGAGATCGAGCTTGACGTGTCCATCGGCCCAACAAAGTTCTCTATAAACTTCCAAGTGATGGATCTGCCCAGTGCATTTGGGTTCTTGTTGGGAAGGCCTTAGATCCATACAGCAGGAGCTGTCCCTTCAAGCTTACATCAAAAGGTACGCTTCGCAGTAGATGGGAATGTGATTACTGTACATGGAGAAGTCGACCTCCAGACATACCAGAACAGTGCCATACCTTATGTTGAACCCGAAGTAAAAACATAAGCGAGCTATCATTCCCTAGAACTGGTAGCAACAGTTCATACCCCGGTAGGGACAAGGCTAAGAACCCCCTACATCTCAGAAGCCAATCTTCTACCAGCTAAGATGCTACTGGCATACGGATTCAACCCCGAAAAAGGTCTAGGCAGACACAATCAAGGAATAAATACCCAACTGCAGTTAAAAACTAACCCACATAGAATGGGCTTGGGATATCAGAAATATCACATGGATGGATCCGGCCCAAAGATAACAGGCCGAGGTCAAGCAGAAGCCTAGGACGCCTGGGAGGCCGAAACAGCCCAAATGACTCATTCATCGGTTCTCCAACTTGGAAAGGCAGGTCTCAAATGTTCAATAACCCTTTGAATGCCCACTTCAACCAGAACTCTAAATGGTTGTCTGAAGAAGATGTCACTTCACCAATAGAACCAGATCTGACGAATCATTTTCTCAAAGATGACTCTGTGAACGCCATCATGGAGTGGTTGGACAATGGAGCCACTTCCTCTGAGTAAAGAACCTCTTCCTTTGTCTTTAAATATTGCATTTAGAACTTTCTACATTTTGTTGTATTTTCTTTCCTTATTGTACGTATAGGGAAACGCCTTTGGATCTCTGGCCGTTGGTCCAAATAGCACATCTTGTAACGCGGCCCATCTTGCATTCAATAAAACCACGCATATTTTATTAAGGACATATGGAACCACGAATCAGCCTAATGATGATACCAATCTTCCACACAGAAGCTTGAGGCCTGATTTGCCATATGATTCCTGATTTCCAAAAAGATTTCCTTGGGGCCAGGATATCCAATGACATGAGGATTAGTCCCGTTTATACCTGTACCTATTTCGAAAACTTTTTCGAAAAGACTTTCCATGATCATACATGTCGTTCTTATGGAATACAAACTAACCATACTCATGACATTTCAGGCATATCATCTCAAACATGCATACCAGGTTGTTACGAGATTCGAATTTCTCTAGTAATCATTCTTATAGCATTGAGGAAGATGAAGACAATGGTTATGCGTCTATCCGTAAAGATTGGAATGCCTTTGAGGAATCAACATCTCCTACTTCAGAAGTGTTGACACCTGATTTTTGATCAGTCTTTCATAGTTTATTTTTTAAAAATTCATAAAAAATCTATAAAAAGTTAAAAAAATTAAAAAAATCATCTTTGGTAGCCTTGACCAAGCTAAAGGAACCATTTTTGATAAAAAAAAAATAATTTGTCATATTTTTTAATATTTTCCAAAAATAGAAAAATACATGAAAAATGAAGAAAAATAGCGTTCGATGTCGTAAAAATATAGAAAAATAGTCAATATTTTTATTTTAATTTCCTTTTCATTTTGAACTCATAAATAGTCAAAATTCAAGTTCAATTGCATGTATTTCTTCACGACGCATAGAGTTGAATTTGGCAAAAAAATGTCATTCGAGTATTTTAATTTGTAAATTTCTACATATTTTTTAGTCTTGACGTCCAATTAGATCGACCACCATCTACAATAAATTCCCCTTGCTGAATATTTTCGTTTTTGTTTCACATGATTTCATGATGTAAAACGCCGAGTGGATCCCTAAATATAATCGGGTCGGCATGAGCTCGATAGCTCGTCCAAGACCAAATCAGGGCACGACGAACCCAATGTGAGTACTCTCGAACTCCTTCGATGCTTCCTAATGCTTTTCTTAGGTTAGATCGTGTGTAGAATGGCTAGGACAGCTAAATCATTCTTGAGCTGTGATTGATAAATAGGGCCTTACTAGGAATGTCATGTGATTTATTTGCATATCTAGATTTCTTGAGTTGCGCATTTTATTACTGATTGTGATTGCTAGGATAATCACTCCTATCTGCATGAATTTTTAGATTTAGGGTTCATACCTTACTCATCCGCATGAATCTCAGGCTAGAAAATTCAGTCAACTTAGGTACCGAAAGGGCGTCAACTCTGACAGTTGGTGTAACTAAGTCCCCGAAACCATTTCTCTGGTTCTCGCAGAATTGAATAGAAACTCCCAACTATTCGATTGGGTGGTCCAATCACACTCTAAAAAAATGATTGGTGGCGACTCCATGGCATGCACACTTAGCACATGTCACTAGACCACACTGAAAGTCGATCACGCATACCTCCGTTGCGATTTGGGTAATGGGCCTTGGGAGAGGCCCGCGTCCGACCAGACAGGACGGCCCATTAGCCCTCGAGAGCCTGACAACCTCAAGAGGGTCGCGACAGACTGGCGACTCTGCTGGGGACTGGTTCTTAACCATTTAGTGGACTTGAGCCGATTAAAAAGTTGATTGATTCTTCTAACCTAATTTTATGCAGATGCTCTCGAAAGTGAGGTGTATATGCTAACGAATGTGTTAGATGTTTTTGTAGATGGGAGAAATAAGGGGTGAAGTGCTTGTTAACTTTGTTTTATGCAGGCAGGAGTTTTGGATGTATGATTGTGTGGATGTTTATATTGAAGCGGTGATTGTTAAATAAAATGCATGTCTATTGCTTTAGCACGACACAATGAATACACACAATTGCGCCTAAAACCCCAGGCGCCCTCTTTAGGAACACAATAGAAGGAATTGAAAATGGAATCTCCGTGAGGAAAAACATGGGGTAATCCACTTTTCAATTCCGCTCACTTCGAACTATGGATTGAGTCCCAATGCAACGATAGTTGTGCAATGGAATCGGCTCTTCCCAGAATTCGAGGTGAGAACCTTGGCTTTAGGTACCAAGCCCTATCTTTTGATTTTTAGGAGTTTTCCCTCACTTGTCTCATGCGTTTGTCTATGGAAGGTTAGTATACCTAACACTGCAAAAAATACAGAGAAGCTTGATTTTCTCTTAAGTTTGGTTGGTAAGACTTTTCTATCCCTCGAACTTGTTACAGCTCTTAATCATTATATTCATTGCATAATTCCGGTGATTGGATTAAATGCCATTTTGAGGATAGATATGTGTGTTTTCCTCCCAATGTTCTTGATGGAAGATGAAGATGGTGTCATCCCATTACGAGCGCCAAGTGGACAAGAAGAGCCTAAGTATTAAGATCACATTCCTTTGTTTTATTTTTCATTTCTAGCCTTCTTGTATAGGATTTATTTTGCTGAGATCCTCTCTATCTGATCCCTTAGATTGACTGTATTAGGCATCTATTTGTGTTTATATACATTCAGATTGAAATTTGTTGTATTTCTATTGACTTGTCATTGGAATGTGATAGTGGCATTTCTTCTAATCACTCGAATACTCCAAAATCAATTTTATAATTCCTTTGGATGAAATTGAAATTGGAAGTCTTATACAACCTTTTGGCCGTATAGGGCAATACAATCCCAATTTCGCCAGAAGGAACTATAAACTTGAATTGGTTCATGCATGTTTTGCATCATTGGTAATCCACAATAATTGATCAAGAGTATTCGTGTTTTTCAAATTTAATGAAAAGATAGATATCCAAATTACTCTCGTTCTTAGCAAACAGCTTTAATTTGGATATCGTATCTTCAATTGAATTTAAAACACATCGTAATTGTGTACTTTTGAACATTCCATTGATTTTCTTGGAATTGATCAAAGGCGATTATCGTGAATTACATTTCTTTCAATGATATGCTTTCCTTTGAGGAATATTGATAAAAGCTTTTGCACAAGGCCAAAATCCTTGTAAAAGCTCTTATCCCTATTAATCACAAGTAAGCATAAAATTGAAAGGATTTATGCTTTATTTTTCAAATTCTTTCTTCTGATTCTGCCTTTTCATTTGAAACAGGTTAAAAACAAGTAGAGAAGAGAAGTCTTTTTGTGGATAATCGCGGTGGGAGGTTCCTTTATCCGATCATAAGCAAGATTAAAAAATCAAGATGTACACGCTCGAATCATCAATGTCAAAGCGCAGCTTGCCTAGGTTGAGAGTGGTCAGGTGTTCGAGAAAGTCAGCCATACAGAAGTTGAGACACACACATTAGAGCTTTCATTCATTTCGCTCAATCGAGGGACCTTAAAAGCAGATCATACAAATCATCGGGGTGGAAACATAAAACCGCAATGAGCCCTAATTAGCATCACAAAGGAACCTAGTTGGCCCTCCATATTATTGATGCTTTGCTTATACTCACCACCTCGAGACTCGAGATCTGCAAGCTTAAGAAGAAGGCGTTTACATTCCCATTTAAGATCGGCAACCTTGGTCCCGTGATCTTCGGCGGCTATTTCCAGGTCCCGAACTAGTCCTCTCCCATGGGCTATATCCGCGGTAATGCTGTCAAGCCTTTCTTCCTGCCACTCACATTGAAACTTCAACACGACATTACGACGGTCGTGCTCATAGGTGGTCAGGGATAAGGCCAAGCGCTCCACCAAATTTCCCCTCTCGCGAAGCAACATCGAGACTCGCTTGTTGGCGAACTCAACAGCCTTTCTGTGACTATCGGCCACAAGGTTGGCCAACACCAAGCAGTTGGACCGATCCTCATAGCGAGCTCGCAAAACGTGAGCCACGGTAGCTTTTCGATGAGCGACACGGTAAGTCTCTAAAAAGTTTATAAAGAGGGTTGGGAAGATTCTATATTCCCTCTCTAAATTAGTGCCCTCGATGGAGGTGGTGTCTATTTCCACGAGCAAAATACGGATTTCATCTTCAGTTTCTGGGTGATCGGCTATATGAGCATAGCCTCGACCGAGGAGGTTATAGAGTTTTTCCCACTGGGCCAAAATTTCGGCCGAGAAAGCGCGAATAGGAGAGGAGGTCATTTTCGTTGGAGTGAGGGAGAAGAAGATGAGTGTGGTAGAGTGATTAAAATACGAAAAGACAATTATGTAAGAGTGTTAATCTTCTCTGCATTAACTCCTCCTTTTATAGCAACTCGAGAATGAAGAAAGGCATAGCAATAATGCTCGTGGAGCCAAGTTAATTGGGTAAAGCAATGGTGGCTCTTTCGGTGAACCATCAGATCTATCCCAGTCCGCGATTTCAGGCTTGATAAACCTAAAAAAGTTGTAAAAAGATATGTCGGTGTCACCATATTAAAATTGAACGGGAGTTAAGCGCAACTATCGAAAAAAGTTGCGAAAGGATTTGGCGGTCCCATCATATTAAAAAACTGAGCGGGAGGCGAGCGTAGTTCCACCTTTTTGAAAATAAGTGGGAGACAGACATGGATATCGAGAAAAGGAAATCGATTTGGTGTCCCTCCACGTTGAAAAGAAGAAAGAAGACGACAAAGCGGGAAATACGAAATCTTGGGAGCAACGCTTGCCTGATGATCTTCATCCATGTTTAAAGAACGTTTCATGGGCATACAGAACCACTCAAAAGAAAATTTAGAGAGAGTGAGCATACATGAGAGAGTAGAGAACCCTGAGCGAGCAAAAATTGATCGAACATTTTTCGATCCAACATGTTTGAGGGTTACCATCAGTTGCTAGAGGCGACTGATCCAAAAATCTCAGAAAATGAACTACTGAGAGATCTCGAAGATTCTAGGATGGCGTCTGGTACCAGAACCACAGAACCCAACCCTTTCGGCAACGAAGTTCAGGATCTCAGCAGCGACGACAACAGCAGCAGCGATGGTCAATCCCGGAAAAGGAAACGTCGCCAGTGCCACACTCAGAATGAAATCCAAGAGCTTGAAGCTTTCTTTAGTGAATGCCCTCTCCCGAACATGAAACAAAGAAATGAATTGGGCCAGAAGCTAGGGATGAAACCTTTGAGGGTCAAGTTTTGGTTTCAAAATAAGCGAGCCAAATTGAGGGCTCAACACAGACGTCAAGAACTTGCGATTCTAAAGGAGGAAAACGAAAAGCTTCGAGCGGAGAACATGAGGTATAAGAAAGCTCCCAGCACTATCGCTTGTCTTAATTGCGGTGGCCCTATCACTCTCGGCGAAATGTTCCTTGATAAGCCTTATATGAGGATTGAAAATGCTCATTCACCACCCCACTCCCTCGAACCATCTTCGATACAATCGGATTTTGTTGGAGATATGCATGAACAAATCAATTCTACGAAGTCAATACCGATGCCTTCTAAAGGATGTGATATGCGTCACCATGATTGGAGTTTCCTTAACGATGAGCTTACTATCACGACCGACCAATCCAAAGCTGATGAATTCCCTCCACAACAACTTCCGGCTCGATCAAATCCTACTGGAAATAGGCCAGAGAGAAATAGCCAAGTTGTCAACACTGTTCCGGGTCGCAAGAAGACGAGGGTCAATTGGTCCCCCGAGCTTCATCTCAAGTTCCTTAGTGCGGTTCAGCAACTAGGGATCAACTCAGCATATCCAACGCGCATACTTGAGATCATGAACATACCAGGACTCACTAAAGATGGAGTCGCGAGTCACCTCAAGAGCTACAGAAGGGCGCTAAGACAGCGCCACACAGCACTGAACCTGAAAGAACTCAACTTGTGCCTAAACACTAGGCATGGCTATAACTACAATGCCCCTGAAGTAAGAAATACCCTGCCGAATCTAGGCACCGACCAAGCTGGTAGCAGCACCATTGACTACTTGGGCGCTAATCAGAATATTCCCCTGAATCATCTCAGCACCCCTCAAGAGTATATGCCACAAGTGCAGCAGGTACGAACTCCTTGGTTTGAGCAGCAACTTTTCGCTAGTGCTCTTCCTATCCCCGATCAACATATTGCGCCTAGTGTTCAAAGATCTGCCCGGCTTGGGCATATGATTTCGGAAGATCAAGCGGGCGGATGCTCTGAGGATTTTTGTTTCTTCCATTCCCAAATGGAAGGTGCTTTTGATAGTGAACCGATCAATCATCCTCTTATAATCTCGAGCAACGACGAAGGTTCTAGCTCGAAGAATCAGATCGCTCACAACAGAAACAGGAATCCTTCAACGCCAAGCGATGATGGTCAACCCGAATATCAGTTGCTCGAAGAATCAAAAGATTTCCTTGATGAGGAGCTCCATATCTGGATCGATCAGTTTAAAACTGATGGACTTATGAAGTTATGATCCAAAATGACGATTATATGTCTGATTCATGGTGTAACTGGCTGATCACCGAGAATCCTCAAGGGAACTAGGCACATGTGACTGGATGTATCATTAATCTTTCTGTCATAAAGTCTTCCATGCAAGATAATCTTCCTTAATGCCTAGAGTTAATCTGGGGCAGCGATCAGTACTACCTGCGAGCATCATCATGCTTGAGTGCGACAATCCCTTGTTAGATTAGAGTCGAGGCGAATCAATTGAACGCCACGAAGAAAAACATTTAAAGGCTTCACATAGGAAAATGCGAGCAAAAGCCCGAGCGAGCTCAAAGACGGTTAGCTCTGTATCGTTCTAAGGGACCTTTAGTCGTTATGAACTCTAAATTGAGCTTGTTTCATTCTCGATGGGGGTCGCTAACTGCTTCAAGAATTTTATAACAAAAAACGAACCAGTTAGGGACGCCAATAGTGCTGTGTCCTGGTAGTCAGTGAAATGGAAGTGGTACGAAACGTCAGGAGTTCGATCTCGGGATTGAAAAATCATTTTATCAGTTGGTCTATCACCCGATGAAGTTCAAAGAGATTCGACGCAGATGACTATAGAACTTGGGGCAATTCGAAAATCATCGATTCATTTTCATCAAGCGGCGAAGTTGGTATTGTAAAATGTGAAGCATGCAAATGACAAATCCGAAGCAGAAGGAGATGAATCATGATTCGCTTATCCAAGGTCGGGATTTCAACCTTCGACTAAAGCCAAATCTAGGATGAGTTTTTGATGTTGCCCACTCGACAAAACCCATCTCCACTGAAAATGGGGGCAAACCATTCCTACATCCGGAAAGCATGTCGAAGCCGAAGACATCAAATTCATCGTTTAATCCGTGGGGCAAGTCCTTGAAGAGATAGTTATCATCCGCAGAGCGTAATGGAATCCATCCTTTCAATGTAAAACGCATTTGGCCGCGGAGCCACCCATTTGGTAAAAAGAACGTATCGTTCCTAAATGATTTTCAATCAGATGCGGGGATAATGTTCTCTCATTTTCCTCTCAGGTGATGAACAGAGACGAGGCACCCAAGAAGCCATGCATTCAAATAACATAACAGTGCATGAAACACGCCCAAAAAGATGAATGAATCTCCTCCGACGTAAATCCTCGAGGTGGATTCGTTGCCCAACCAAACGAAGAAATCATGGCCACAAGCTTGAGGGCCGGCTTCTACAATCTGCACATTGGCATGCAGAATGGAATTCAAATCAAGAGTAAAGTAGTATCGTCCCAATTTGTTTTGAATTTGGAAACCCAAAATAATGCTTAATATTTATCCTTGGCAGGAGCTCGCCATCAGGGCAGACATTGCAGATTTTCACAACCCTTGTACACTCGTTGGAGCATATGACCAAGGGTAAGATGTATCGTTCCAATTTTTGTAAATTTTTAGAATATACGATGACATATCCCTTTTATATTTCCAGGATCTCCAGCCTCGATGGGCAGGTAAGTATCTCTTTTCCCAATTCATTGGAGATTAAAAACTTTCAGAATTAATTCGATTCTCACATCTAAAAAGACATAGAATTCTTACTTCATTGACATTCATGTTTTAAAACATGAGATTGTCTGAGCATGAATTACACATGTATGGTGCATCACAAAATCCCTTTGAAGGATAAATCTTGATGAAATGAAATGAATTTTTCCAACAAGATTCGTTTGAACTGTTCAAAAGGGTATTTTCTCATAAGAGAAGCGAGCCTAATCCAAACACGTCCCATACACACTTGAGAGATGAGGAGATTGGAAATCATAGCGAAACCTTAACCTATGGATATAAGGGTCATTCGCAACGATTACATGGATCGAGATGACAGAGGCATTTATTTCTTCATTCCAAACACTACAGATGCCCATTGAGAACCCCATTGAACGGCGATTTTCATTCTCAACCCTGTCAAGAACCACCCCACATTGGGGCAAATGAAGGTTAGTCCAACAGTATCAGAAAGTAAACGGTTTGAAATTTTTTTGCTCGGACTAACATAAATCTTTGTGTGTTGTTTATATGATAATCCAAGTGTCATAGGATGACGAGAATAATTCATTTCTCTATCCTACACACTGTTATCCTTTGCACGACCAAGTTGAGCCAGCAAATTCATTTCATCAACCTATTGGTGATCATTGCATATTCCAAAGCAAAGGCAACATCACTTTAGGAATGGAAGCGTGCCAAAGTTTAAGTTGCATATCTAGCATGATTGCCGAAAATCCAAGCTCCAAAAGAAAAGAAAAACACGGGATTAAAAAGAGGGGGAAAAGAAAAATCCCTAGACATCAAGAAAAAGCAAAGTGCCTGGTAAAAAGCAAGGCTGATGTCTATTCAAAATATCCCCAGTAAAGTCTAGATATACGATGAAAAGACCCTGCAAAGGAGTCAGATCAAGATGACTACTCTCCAAATGATGTCGTGCTCAAATTGCAAACACACAAACAGACGGTCTCTTAATGTAACAAGAGACGCTTTTAAACATCCTTGTGCGCTCTAAAAGAGGAGTGTACACTTCAAGAAATGGAGATGTTCTTCGAAGGACATGTGGCAAATTTGCAATGATCACCAATGCCAAACCCTTCACAATTTCTAGGCAAAAAATAAGCCTTTTTCGGTCCCCAATCCTTCCAATGTTACAACCCCGAAGCAGTCTTATCTGACTAAGACACTTGGGTTAATGTATAACTTAGCTCAAAGAAGTACGAGCAAGACTATTTCTTTCTCATTTTACAGGGTTCTTGACTTGTAAACCCGGAGCAGATAGTGAAAAATTTCGTTCAACGGCCTTGACTCAAAAGTGAGTCCCCCTTGGAAACCGATATCCAAGCCTAACACTACGGTCCCGTGAAAGACCTCCTGATCGGTCGAAATGTATGCGTTGCGAATGATCCTGAAACCCAGGCACAGGTCGGTAGGAAATTGAGCACTTTCCCTATTAAAGATCATTATCACAGAGCAGTGAGGAGCCTTCTTGGATGAGAAATACTCCAATGGATGTTTTGAGCAAACTCTTTTTGAAATTTTCAAATTGTTTGATCTAGAGTTTCCGTGCAAGGAATTTATGATCACATCTGTATATGGTAGGAATGTTTTGGATAACCTCCAGCAATCAAAATGCACATTTCATGACTAAAACTTAAGTTGTAGAATTTTGTCAGTTAGACAATTATTGTCTTCCCAAAGATTACTAATATCTTCTTGGCGAGGAAAATTTTTTCAGGTCTAAGCTTTCTGCAGGACTTTTGGCCGCCCCAAAGACTGGGTGCGTCATCCTTAGGTGAAGCCTTTTAGTAGGCAAATCTTTTCTAAGACCGATCCACAGAATGATCGAGTCTCCGACTAGCCCCAAAGAGCGGGTACGTCATCCTTTGATTCATATCAATTTGGAATCTCATAAATGGTAGAAACCGCCTGAAGGGTCAACTCAATGGTAGAAACCGCCTGAAGGGTCAACCAATGGTAGAAACCGCCTGAAGGGTCAAAACAATGGTAGAAACCGCCTGAAGGGTCAATGTATGGTAGAAACCGCCTTAAGGGTCAACCAATGGTAGAAACCGCATGAAGGGTCAATGAATGGTAGAAACCGCCTGAAGGGTCAAAGGACTGGTAGAGACCGCCTGAAGGATCAACCCAATGGTCCGATCCACCATACGGATCAAAACCTTGATGAATCCCGAACGCGGGAGGATTCGTTTTCCCTAATAAGCCTTACATTAGGCAAGCCATTTCTAGTTTAGTCCACCACACGGATCAAAACCCTTGGCAAATTCCCAAATGTGGGATGCGTCTTCCTTAGGTTCCTATCAGTTAGGAATCCCATTATGGTTTGACCTACCATACAGGTCAGAGCTTAACATCCCCAGGACACTCCGATGACAAGTCCTTAGGAATCTACTTGAACCCATCAGACACAGAAAATGCCGCAAGCATTCGACAGGTAAGGGGCAGGGAAGTCTATCTACTCCTTAACTTTCTTATATCATATCAGGGAATTGAACGAGCACATCTCTTTTTAAGGAAAAGCACACATTGATGGACATGAAAATTGGATGTCATGATTTCTTTTCTTTTCCCAGTCGAGTCGATCGAAACACAGGTGTCACCTTGTCTTTGAGAGAAATCTCTGACGAAATTCCTCTCAAAGAGGGGCAGCTGTTGACACCTGATTTTTGATCAGTCTTTCATAGTTTATTTTTTAAAAATTCATAAAAAATCTATAAAAAGTTAAAAAAATTAAAAAATCATCTTTGGTAGCCTTGACCAAGCTAAAGGAACCATTTTTGATAAAAAAAAATAATTTGTCATATTTTTTAATATTTTCCAAAAATAGAAAAATACATGAAAAATGAAGAAAAATAGCGTTCGATGTCGTAAAAATATAGAAAAATAGTCAATATTTTTATTTTAATTTCCTTTTCATTTTGAACTCATAAATAGTCAAAATTCAAGTTCAATTGCATGTATTTCTTCACGACGCATAGAGTTGAATTTGGCAAAAAAATGTCATTCGAGTATTTTAATTTGTAAATTTCTACATATTTTTTAGTCTTGACGTCCAATTAGATCGACCACCATCTACAATAAATTCCCCTTGCTGAATATTTTCGTTTTTGTTTCACATGATTTCATGATGTAAAACGCCGAGTGGATCCCTAAATATAATCGGGTCGGCATGAGCTCGATAGCTCGTCCAAGACCAAATCAGGGCACGACGAACCCAATGTGAGTACTCTCGAACTCCTTCGATGCTTCCTAATGCTTTTCTTAGGTTAGATCGTGTGTAGAATGGCTAGGACAGCTAAATCATTCTTGAGCTGTGATTGATAAATAGGGCCTTACTAGGAATGTCATGTGATTTATTTGCATATCTAGATTTCTTGAGTTGCGCATTTTATTACTGATTGTGATTGCTAGGATAATCACTCCTATCTGCATGAATTTTTAGATTTAGGGTTCATACCTTACTCATCCGCATGAATCTCAGGCTAGAAAATTCAGTCAACTTAGGTACCGAAAGGGCGTCAACTCTGACAGTTGGTGTAACTAAGTCCCCGAAACCATTTCTCTGGTTCTCGCAGAATTGAATAGAAACTCCCAACTATTCGATTGGGTGGTCCAATCACACTCTAAAAAAATGATTGGTGGCGACTCCATGGCATGCACACTTAGCACATGTCACTAGACCACACTGAAAGTCGATCACGCATACCTCCGTTGCGATTTGGGTAATGGGCCTTGGGAGAGGCCCGCGTCCGACCAGACAGGACGGCCCATTAGCCCTCGAGAGCCTGACAACCTCAAGAGGGTCGCGACAAGAAGAACCAATCATTGTTAATCTGGGAGACTCCGTGAATATCAGGGAGGTCAAGATCGGCGGGCATTTATTCCGAAATGAAAGGCTCGAGTTCACAGAGTTACTGAGAGAATATCAAGACATCTTCGCATGGTCTTACGCTGATATGCCAGGCCTTGATCCTCATATTGTGGAGCATGCATTACCCACGGATCCCGGTGTCAAACCTGTCAAGCAAGGCAGCAGACGGATGAAGGCTGAGTTGGAGGACCAAATTAAGGAAGAAGTCATGAAGCTTCTTAGGGTAGGCTTTATTGAAACTATCTCATACTCAGACTGGATTGCAAATATAGTCCCCGTCATGAAGAAGGATGGTAAAGTTCGGATCTGCGTGGATTACCGAGATCTGAATAGAGCAAGCCCAAAAGATGATTTTCCACTTCCTCACATTGATGTGTTAGTGGATAGCACAGCAGGTTATGAATTGTTCTCGTTTATGGATGGATTTTCGGGATATAACCAAATCTTCATGAAACAAGAAGACAAACCAAAGACTGCTTTTACCACACCCTGATGGAACTTTTGCTACAAAGTCATGCCCTTTGGATTTAAAAACGCCGGGGCTACCTATCAGAAGGCTATGGTCACATTATTTCATGATATGATTCACAAAGAAATTGAAGTATACGTCGATAACATGATCGCCAAATCCAAGAAAGGACAGGATCACGTGCAGGTGTTAAGAAAATTATTCGAGCGCCTGCGCAAATATAAGTTGAGGTTGAACCCTAACAAATGTGTGTTTGGGGTGAGATCTGGGAAACTTCTTGGGTTCATAATCAGTAACAGAGGCATTGAGATTGATCCTTCAAAGATTCAAGCTATCCACAATCTGTCAACTCCCTCCACATTAAAAGAAGTGAGAAGCCTTCTTGGGAGACTGAACTATATTGCCCGATTTATCAATCAACTGTCTGATGTGGCTAAGCCAATCTTCAAACTGCTTAAGAAAGGCGCGAAGGTAACATGGAATGCTGAATGCAGCAGGGCTTTCCAAATGATCAAGAACTATCTGATTACACCGCCGGTACTTGTGCCACCAATTTCTGGTTACCCATTGACTTTATATCTGACTATACAGCAGGAATCCTTGGGAGCCTTACTCGCCCAAACAAGCCCGATAGATGGTAAAGAAAGAGCCATCTATTACCTGAGTAAGAAATTCACACCATCTGAAGCAAAATATGCGCCGGTCGAAAGGGCCTGTGTAGCAGCGGTATGGGTACTTCGCAGACTGAGACAGTATACCCTACACCACCACATTCAGCTCATAACAGAGAACGATCCTGTCAAATACCTCCTCGAGAAACCCGCTTTAATTGGGAAATTAGCAAAATGGCAAGTAATGCTATCTGAATTTGACATCAAGTGTTCCCCACAAAAGTCAGTTAAAGGAAGAGCTATAGCTGACATGTTAACAGAAAACCCGTCAAACGGTGAGTTTCCTGAAGTAACAAGCACAGAAGATCAAATTCTTAACTTAGCAGAAGACAAGTGGGTTATGTACTTCGATGGTGCTGTTAATCTATCAAGGGCAGGCACTGGGGCAGTACTGATATCCCCTGATGATCAACATTACCCTGTGACGGCAAAAATAACTTTCCCTTGCACCAACAATGTCTCAGAATATGAGGCATGCATTTTAGGCCTACGATTGGCCATTTCCATGAAGATATCTAGGTTGCAAGTTTTTGGAGATTCCATGCTCATCATTCTACAGACGCATGGAGAGTGGAAGACGAAAGATGTAAAGCTCATCCCTTATCATGAATACCTTGAAGAATTAATACTCAAATTCGAATAAGTGTCCTTCGAATACCTATCGAGATCTCACAATCAATTTGTAGATGCGTTAGCCACCCTGGCCTCGATGTTGCAAACAACTGGAGGATTGAATATAGAACCCCTGAGGATCGGCATAGTTGAAAAACCAGCTTATTGTATGCTAATCGAAGAAGAATTTGATGGAGAACCATGGTATTATGACATCAAGAATTACTTCTCAAAAGGGGAATTCCCTGAAGGATGTCAGCCAGGAGACCGAAGATACATAACTAAGATGGCCAGCAAGTTCTTTATCAATGGACAAATTCTGTACAAAAGATCTTTTGATTCTACTCTATTGAGATGTGTAGATGCCAAAGAAGCAAATATCCTCTTAAAAGAGATCCACGAAGGAATATGTGGGCCTCACATGAGCGGCCACCTCCTTGCCAGGAAGATCATGCGGCTTGGCTATTATTGGATGACCATCGAATCAGATTGCTGTCAGCACGTCCGGTCATACCACCAGTGCCAAATATACGGTGATAAGATCAATGCACCCCCAAACGAACTACACCAAATGTCTGAAGTTTTGCATTTCTCTATGTGGGGCATAGACATGATGGGGCCTATTAATCCTGTGACTTCAAACGGTCATCGCTTCATCTTGGTAGCGATTGATTACTTCACAAAATGGGTGGAAGCCAGCTCTTACAAGAATGTCACTACAAGAAATGTGGCAAGATTCATCAAAAGAGACATCATATCCCGGTATGGTACCCCTCAAGCGATCATCACAAACAACGGGTCCAACCTAAACAACAAGATTGTCGATAATCTACTGGATCATTTTAATATTCGACATCTGAATTCATTTCCTTACCGCCCACAGATGAATGGGGCAGTGGAAGCAGCCAACAAAAATATCAAGAGAATCTTGGCTAAAACAGCAGAAAACTACATGGATTGGCACGAAAGGCTGCCCTTCGCCTTGATGGCCTACCGAACGTCGATCAGGACTTCTACAGGGGCAACTCCCTACAGTCTGGTGTATGGGACAGAAGCAGTTCTACCCATAGAAGTTAAGATTCCCTCTTTGAGAATCTTATCAGAAGATAAACTCTCTGAGTCAGAATATTTCAAGCACAGTTATGAACAGTCGAATTTAATAGACGAGAAACGTCTTAAAGCCATTTGCCATGGACAAACTTACCAGAAGAGGGTAGCCAGGGCGTTCAATCGAAAGGTCAAGACCAGAAACTTCGAAGTAAATGACTTGGTAATTAGGAAAGTTTTGCCGAGTACTACCCATCCAGGGGGAAAATTCACTCCGAATTACGAAGGCCCCTACATTGTCAAGAAGATCCTCACGGGAGGAGCATTAATTCTTGTAAACACCGAGGGAGAAGAACTGGGGCACCCTGTAAATTCAGATGCTGTGAAGAAATATTACCCTTGAAATAAAATCAGATTCCGGTCATATGACTTACCCCGAACTGAGCCTACTCTTCATGATAGTCTTGGCATAAGCATATCATGCATCCATACATACATTAGCATGTGTTCAATATTGCAGGACCCAAGGAAACAGGGTCGCGATCAATTGGAATACATGGTCAAGGGGACTTACTGTCGTGGTGGTCAGAAAAATGCAGATTTTCATAAGTCTATCCACTTCCATTGGAGTGCATGATCAAGGGTAAGGTGTATCGTTCTAATTTTCTGAAATTCAAGAGCATACACAGACATATTCCTCTTATGTTTTTCAGGAATCTCTAGCCACGCTGGGCAGGTAAGCATTCCTTTCCCAATCTTTTAGGTTTTTAAAATTTTCAGAATCCTGATTGCTAGAACTTGGAGGCTTTTTGGAATCTAGCATACATTCAAAGCTCATATCTAGAAATACGCAAAATTCTCACAGTCACGTCATTGGCATTCATGTTTAGATCTGGAAGTTATCTGAACATGATTGAAATATGCATTGTGCATCATAAATCCCCTTGGAGGTAGGTTTTGGAGAAAGCAAAATGAACTTTTCCAACAAGAGTTGTTTAAAATTGTTCAAAATGATGTTTCCTCAGACAAGAGGCAAGCCTAATCTAAACACGTCCCAAACACACTTAAGAGATGAGTGAAATGGTAAGGATAGCGATACCTTGACCTACGGACGTAAGGGTTATTCGCAGTGATTACATGGATTGAGACGACGAAGGCATTCGTTTCTCTATCATAAACACTACAGGTGACCATTGATAACCCTTTGAACGGCGGTTTCTTTCTTTACCCCTGTCAAGAACCACCCCACAGTGGGGCAAACTGGAAGTACAACCAGCGGTATCAGGAGGTAAATGATTAGAAATTTTCTTGCTCAGACTTGCATCAATCTTCGTGTGTTGCTTGTCATTTTAACTTCTATGGTAGTTCAAGTGCTTTAAGATGACGAAAAGCGTTCGTTTCTCTAACCTTTACACTTTTACCCTTTGCACAGCCCAGTTGAGTCTGTACTTCGTTTCGCAAACCCGTTGGTGATCATTGCATATTCCAAGACGGAAGCGACGTCACTTCAAGAGCGGAAGAATGCAAAACACAGGATTTGTGAGAAATTCCTAGATTAATGTTTGAGTGCTGAGATTCAAGTTGTACATCTAGCACGCTTATTTGAAAATTCTGATCCCCAAAAGAAAAGAAAAGATGGGATTTCAAAAAAAAAAGAGAAAAATCCAATCTTGGGCATCAAGAAAAAAGCAAAGTGCTTGGTAAAAGCAAGGCCAATGCCCGTCCAAATACTTGTACCCTTGTGAACCATGTGTTGATCTTGTAAATGCCAAAAAATGGCATGATACCTTTGTATAGGTCACTAGTGAGATCTGATTGTACGAGAAAATCTCCAGGGAGCTGGACTGCGAAAGATGCTCCCAAACATGTCACACCTAGATGATGAAAACATAGACAGGATGTTGACGCCATCTCAGCATGAAAGAGATATTCTCTAAAGACAAATGTGCGCTTCGAAGACTGACAATGCTCTTCAAAAACTATCAATACACTTTAAAGACAGAAGACGCTCTTTGGACCAGAAGGGGGGCAGATGACGGCAAATCTGCAGTGATCACCTATGTTAAACCCTTCACGTATTCTGAGCCAAAAACAAGCATTTTTTGGTCCCCAATCCTACCTACGTTACAACCCTGAAAATCCTTTTCTGATTAAGGCACATGGATTGACATAGGGTTTAATGTCCAAGCTTAGCTCGAATAAGTTCGAGCAAGATTATTTCTTTCTCATTTTGCAGGTTTCTTGACTTGTAAACCTGGAGCAGACATTGAAGACTTCTCTTCGAAAGCCTTGACTTGCACGCAAGTCCCCTTTGAAAACCGTTGACCAAGCCCAATATTACGGTCCCTTGGAAGTCCTCCTGATCAATCGAGGTGTATTCACTGCGAATGATCCTGAACCCTATGCACAGGTTTGATAGGAAGTTCGAGTGCATTCTTGGTAAAAGACCATTATCTCAAAACGGTGAGAAGTCCTCTTTGATGAGAATACTCCGTTGGACATTTTAACCAAACTCTTTTGGTAATTTCAGATTGTTTGATTCAAACTTTCCCCACAAGGAATTTTTGATCACTCCCATATGTTGCAAGGTGTTTTGGATAACCTCCAGCATCGTAATGCATTCATTGAAATTTTTTTCATGACAATGATATAAGTCATAAAGTGCTGACAGTTTGACATCAGATATCACTTAAAGACCATCGATGTGCCTTTGGTAAGAAAATCTTCAGATTGGAGCTTCTGCAAGATTCTTGATGACTTCAGTTCCTAAAATGGCTTGTATCACTCTTGGTGAGAAACGTTTAACATGTCTAAACTTCTGCAGAATTCCTGGCAATCCCAGATCTCAGAAGAATACAAACTCTCTTGATTCTTGGTTACCCCAGATTCTAGAAGGATGCCTTGCTCTATGAAGAAGAGCTTTCAAGTTTATTTTCCTGCAAGATCCCTGGTAATTCCATATCTCAGGAAAACACATTCTTATGAACAATTTTGTAGGTTTGATCTTTCTGCAGGATACCTGGAGTCCCCAGATCCCAGAATGTCACCTCCAATGTCAAAAGAACAATATCCGAAATCATCCCTCTGTGAGATTTCAAATTTATAGGATGCCTGGAGTACCCAGATCCCAGAATATCACCTTCAATGTCGAAAGGAAAATATTCAAGATAGTCTTTCTGCAAGATCTCAGGTAACCCCTAGATCCCAGAAGAATCTTATCAAAGTTTTTGCAGGTTTAAGTTTTCTGCAGGATACTTGGAATCCCCAAATCCCAGAATAACGCCTTGCATGTCGAAAGGACAATTTTCAAGATCAGCTTTCTGTGAGGTTCTAGGTAACCCCTAAACCCAGAATAGCTCATGTGGTGAAGCCTAAAGGTTAGGCACACCTCACTTGCATAAATCCTAGTTAAATTCCTTAGAATACAGGATTAAAATGTTCGACAATCCCTAAAAGACTGGGTGCGTCATCCATAGGTTCCTAGCAGAAATGAGTCCTATTCATGGTCTGATCCACCATACGGATCAAAACCCCTGACAATCTCCAAGAGACTGGGTGCGTCATCCATAGGTTCCTAGCAGAAAGGAGTCCTATTCATGGTCTGATCCACCATACGGATCAAAACCCCGGACAATCCCTAAGAGACTGGGTGCGTCATCCATAGGTTCCTAGCAGAAAGGAATCCCATTTATGGTCTGATCCACCATACGGATCAAAACCCCGACAATCCCTAAGAGACTGGGTGCGTCATTCACAGGTTCCTGTCAAATATAGGAATCCTATTCTGGTACAGCCTACCATACAGGCTAGAGTTTAATCGCCCTAGGATACTCAAAAGACGAGTCCCTAGGTATTCACTTGAACCCGCTATACACCGCGCATGTCGTACGAGCATCAAACAGGTGATCAACAGGTAAGCAACAGGTGGGTCTCTCTACTTTCTCTCTCACGTCAGCAAAAGAATGAAGAGCAGAGCGTTCACCAGCGGGACAAGAAAGATTGAGTGTCAAGATTCGTTTTTCTTTTCCCCAGTCGAGTCGGTCTAGATTCAGGTGTCACCGGCTTTGAGCGAAACCTCTCACGAGATTCCTCTCAAAGAGGGGTAGCTGTTGACACCTAATTTTTGACCAAGTCTTTTTCAGTTTTATTTTTTGAAAAAAAATCACGAAAAAATCATAAAAAGTCAAAAAATTACAAAATCAACTTTGGTGGCCTTGGCCAAGCCCAAGGAACCATTCTTCACCAAAAAATAATTTTTCATATTATATATATATATATATAGTATTTTTTAGAAAATAGGAAAATACTAGAAAAATCAACAAAAATAGAATTTGAGGTCACAAAAATATAGGAAAATAGTCAATATTTTTCTTTTAAATCCCTTGTCATTTTGACCTCATCAAGAGTCAAAATTCAAGTTTAATTTTGTATGTTTCTTTGTAACACACAGGGTTAAATTTGTCAAAAAATATGTTCTGAGTCTTTTTATTTGCAATATTTTACATTTCCCGAATCTTGACATTCAGCTTGATTACCCGACATTTCAATTTGGTTCAATTGTGGACTGATTTGATCAATTTTGGCCTTAGGGACCTAATTGCACAAAAATCTTTTCATTTTAGTCCCTATTATGCCAATTCCGAAATTAAACTTTTCTGAGGAACGCCCATAGAACCCTAATGCTTACTCCCTATAGTATTCGACCCCCTAAATCTTATGGTGGGCTCAATTGGGGCCGATTCGTCCATTAAGAACATCAATTTGACAAAAATCAAATTCGGATCCTACTCTACATTTGGGGTTTTTGATCAATTCCATGCTTATTTCTCATAAACAATACATTTTCAAATGGAATTCGTGATGAAGAATCTAATTTTAAAATAAATTTCGTGATTCTCGGGCAATTAGACACCTAATTTGAAGAAAAAAAATGCTGAATCGGGTCAACTGGGTCGGGTTCACCGACCCAGTCAACCCGTTGACCAATATTGGTCATAACCAAGAGCACCCTCTGCTTGCTCTGCTCCTTCTTCGCGCACATGTACAACAGAAAAGGGCAGAGGAAGAAAGCCAAAAAAAATTTTGAGGGCCAAATGGAGATGCCCATTCGACGAGCCTTCCCTGATCGCTCGTCCACGTGAGGCCGACGACCTCCAACTGATCAGAGTTGGCGTCGCACGTGCGAGCCCAACTGGGACGACCCCTAACAGAATCGGGCGCCTGAACAAAAAGGGGGGCCTGATTCGGTTGAGAGGAGGAGAAGGAGGAGGACGAAAAAAAGAAAAAAGAAGGCTCGCACAGAGAGAGAGAGAGAGAGAGAGAGAGAGAGAGAGAGAGAGAGAGAGAGAGAGAGAGAGAGAGAGAGAGAGAGAGAGAGAGGAAAGCGGGGGGAAAGACTCCGTTCTCGTCCGCCATTGAAGGAGGTGGCCGTGAGCTTCGAGCCGTTGCTCCACAAACGACCGCAAGACTCAAAACCATCTCAAGAAGCTTTCTGCTGCCTCAAGGAGTGGATAGATCTCCTTCGTTCGAAGCTTCATCCAAGAAATAGGTAAGTGCCGCTTGCATCCCCGAGCTCGGATTTTCATGGCATACATTGATCCCGTCCACCATTTCTCATGCTTGTTAGCTCAGATTACTCTTAAGCTCGTACTGATTCCAGATATGCATTTGTTTTGCATCTTGATCTCTTAAAACCCCTACACCTATCTCCACGACCATCCCGACCCGCCGAGAATTTGAGAGCTCGATCCGAGCGAAACCGACGCCTCTTGATCATCAGGTAAGTTCTCTGTAGCTCCACGAATGTTGTTTGATGATCCGAAATGCTCATTTGACGTTAGAAACGGTTAGGGCGACACTCTTGCCGGAGATTAGCACCGGCCGGAGTTGCAGGTATTGAAGATATTGATCTGCTGTATCAAGGCTTCCGTATGTTATAGAAGAGATTGAAACGAGTTGAATGGCGGTGGTCTCGCGAGTTTTGGTGGTCTGTGCGCGGAGAAAACACCTTCCGACGAGGCGCCGACGAAACAGAGCCGGCGCCGATCGTCTTCTACGACAAGACGGTTGACTGGTCAACGAGAGTTGACCAGTCAACGCTGACGTGTCGCTGACGTGGCGCCCACGTGGCAGCCATGTCAGCATCTGTTGTTATAACCGAATAACAAAAAAAGATCGGATGGTGGATAGTTGGCCACGTGTCGCGATCTCGCGTTTTTGGAAATAAAAAGGATTTTCGGAAATAAAAAAATGCTATGGATCTAACGGTCAAGATTCAATCTTACCTTTCAATCATGGCCGTCGGTCACTTTCGTTACGTCGAACCGTCCGCACGTCCAACACGTGGCGCAATCAGAGCCGTTGAGTCGTTGTGAAGATCAGACCACCTGTAGCTCAACACGTGGCGCAATCTAAGCCCTCCGTTCAAATTGGGCGGGATTTCAAAATTCAAGCGGGAGAAGCCAAAGCGACGCCGTTTCGGTGCAGAGCCGGATCTGGGCCGGGTCGTTCGCCCGCGGGTCGTGGGCCGGGTCGCCCGACCCGGCCCGAATAACATTTTTTTAATAAAAAAATCGAAAAATGATTTTAAATAAAAAAAATAAAATAAAAAAATCAGAAAAATCCTAGAAAATCCAAAAAATGCTAGAAAATTCCAGAAAATTCCAAAAATTGTGGAAAAATTGTGGGAAAATCCTAGACACTCCAGAAATCCCCAAAAATCGAGAATTGACCACAGACAACTGGTCAACCCCATTTTTGGGGTTTCTTATCCGTTATTTCGAGACTTGACGACATTACCCTTTAGGGGTAAGTTGCCTCTGCTGTGTATGCAAGATAAAACCGATAATGCCAAGGTAAGAATTAGGGTCGGGTAGGCGACTAATTCTTAGGTTTGGGTTTTCGAGTCCCGCCTCTTTTCTCAAAATGACAATTTTGCCCTTCAATGGGAAAATCGTCTTTCTTGTCTCAATCAAGTTCTTAAAATTGCTTAAAGTTAGGGCTTGGGTCAGGTGGACGACCAACTCTAATATTTGAGATTTTCAGTTCTCGTCTTTGTCCAAAATGACGACTTTACCCCTCAAAGGGGTAAAATCACTTGAAAAATTTCAGAAAAATCCTGGAAATTCTCGAAAAATAGGAAATGGATTGGATTGATGGCTAATCCTATTTCCCCCATATTTTGACTTCCCAATTCATCTAAAATGACAAAATTTCCCTTTCAAAGCAAATTGCCTCTGAATTGTTCAAAATTATGATTTTGCCCCTCATGGGCAAATCATGCCAAAATCATTCCTAAGCCTTGATTGATATTTCTCTAGGCTAATAGGGCCTCATTAGGGATGCCATGCTGCTTTCATGTGTTTTATCCGCATATACTGGATCCTTGATTTGCGCACTTATTTCCGTTGATTGTGATTGATAGGGTAGTAATTCCCACCTGCATGAACTCCTAGATCTAGGATCGGTACCCCACTCGTCTGTATGAAATCCTAGGATCAGATAAACCATTCAGTTTAGGTACCGAAAGGGCGTCAACTCTGACAGTTGGCGTAACTAAGTCCCCGAATCCACTTCTCTGGTTTCCGCAGAATCGAATAGACCACTCCCAACTATTCGATAGGGTTTCCGATCGTACCCTCCACGAAACGATTGGTGGCGACTCCTTGGCATGCACACTCATCACATGTCACTAGACCGCACTGAAGGTCGATCACGTACATCCAGCAGTTGCGATTTGGGTAATGGACCTTGGGAGAGGCCCGCGTCCGATCGAGTGGCCCATTAACACTCCGCTCCGCCTCGCCGCGGGAGGGTCGCGACATACGCTGGTTAAAATAAAAGGCTTAAGGCTGAAATGACACAATTGAATAGGTTAAGGATTTTTTTTTTTGTGATTATTTCCCATTTAACAATTGATAAGCTAAGTTTTAGCGTTGGAGTGATGGGACTCCCAATTAATTAAGACAAAATGGAGTGAAGAATGCCTACGCCATGACAGCCCTCCCAAAAATGGTCCGCATGTTCCTACAATTAACCGCCACTCCAAAATTGAGGGTTACTCAAAGTAATAAGTATGTTCGTTTTCCTCTCCAAAAATTTTAATTAAGGACCAAAGGTGCCCTTATTTTCTCAAACTAGGGTATTGAAGTGTCCTCATTGTTTCAAATAAAGGCCCGAAGTGATTATACATATTTAAAATAAGGATCTCTCCTCGTTGGCAGGCCGGCAAGCTAAATATTTTGGCCGATCAGGGGCATTTTTCGTCAAAATATAATTTTAATTCAATTTTTAGTTAAATTAAATTAAAAATACAAAAATACAAAAATACAAAAAAAGAGAAAACACAGGCGCAAGGGTTGTTTCTCCGCCTGTGGTTGCTATCCCACCACCAGAGGGGCGGTGGCAATTGCCGTCGGGGTCGCACGACCCCGCCAAGTTATCGGCGACCTCGATGGTCGGTGGGGTGGCGTCCACAGGCAAGAGGGAGCCCCTCCCGCCTGTGTGCTTTTTTTTTTTTATAGTTTTTAAAAAAAATTAGAAAACTAAAAGAGGAATAAACAAAGAAAAAAAATAAAAAATTTAAAAAATGCTAAAAATGCCCCTAATTAATTGGTGAGAGACCCTTTTTTTGAAAATGAATGGCCATTTCAGGCCCTTATTTTAAAAAAATATCCAATATAGGCCTTTATTTGAAATAATGAGGGCATTTCAGGCCTTTATTTGAAATAAAATTTACTTTAGATATTTATTTGAGAAAATAAGAATATTACGGGGCCTCAATTGAAAATTTCCCTTTTGGTCTTTTAAGGCCGGAGTTCAAATCATCAAACTTGCACATTTTCTTGAGGACATTTCTACGAGTACAAAACAGTGTAACTCTAATAATTACCTGGTGCATGTGAGATGGTAGACTGGCTCAATCCATGAAGACTCGTCGAGTACTCGAAAAACCTCGGACACCTGACCATGTAAATTAAAAAAGAAATGTACTGCTCTTTCGAGCAACACAATAGGAAGTAATTCTCTTCTCCTCAATTGATATCCGACGTCCTTACATTTCCCCTTTGTTTTTTTTTTTTTTGGGGGTTCCGCCCTCGTCGACACGATATCTTCTCCTGTGATAAGTATATTTCCGCTCATAAAAATAACAAAAATAAGGGTATGTTCGGTTCGGCTTTGCCAAAGTCCTTTAAGGCCTCAAAGCCTGTCAGATAAATGCAACTGACTTTTGACAATTTTTTTGGAGAGCTTTGGGGAATCTCCAAAGGCTTTTAGTCCAAGGAAGGTCAAGACGTGCTTTGAACATTTTCGGAATGCAAATACATTTTCCTTCCAACTTTGCCCTTGCTGAAATTTCATAATTCCATAAATGCCCCCACTTAACGCGATGTCACCGGCAATGATTTAGGCCGTTGGCGGGGGCCTGGCGAGCATCTGGGGAGACTTTGGCCAGGTCAAATGTGGCTGTCGACGCCAACCCAATTTAGCCTCACCGACCGTTGAGTCCTTGCCGATTTTGATTTTGATTTTTTTTTTTGAAGAACAATACAAATGCTTTCCAAAGTGTGATTCTTCCAAATACTATTTAAGCTCAAGTTGTTTCCCAGCACTCTAAAATTACAATGTACTAAAGCGCTTTAAAAGCGCTTTTTTCTAAAAAAAGAAAATCGAAACCGACAAGGACTCAACCTAAACCCCTTTGCATTTTCTAAAGAAAAAATTCCCAAAAACCGATCAAATGCACCCTAAATATCCTAATGCAAGCTCAATCCCTGAATGCAAGGTATTGGTGTCGCGACCTAAAAAATTATTGATTTAGGCTAATGGATTATTAGGTTAATTTTAATGACTAACATAATACGGACTCTCCCAAGCCCTACCAAATCGCAACTTAAATTAATCAGAATGATTTATAATTTGGAGTCGCCACTAATCATTTTTGGTAGGTTGATTAGAAACCTAAGTAAGACAGCGGGAGGACTATTTTACTTCTACGAACCAGAGATTGTGAATTCGGGGACTTGATTACACTAGTTAATTAAAACTAATGCCCTTTCAGTACCTTAATTCCATATGAGATGTCTTAAATTGACGACTCGGATTGAATCAATTTAAAGCTCGAATGAGGTGTTTCTCTTTTTGGGATTTTCGCTTTTTATAATGCAATGCATGTATGACATGGATACAATGACGTGAAACTATCTAAATGACGGGGATGAATGCGATGTTAGCATGAATGACATGGATGTAATGAAAGAAACAAACACGAATGCAATGACATGAATATATGACCAAATAAAGGTGTGTAGTGCAAGACACACAAAGTTATGGTCGTGTTTCCCTATATGCAATATTTAATTAATTGATTAAGGCATGCGGAAAGAATGACAACACAAGACAATTCGATGGGACAAAATGCAATTAACTAAACTAATCATGCAAGGACCACATATAACATGCGAAAAATTAGACTAAGTGGCATGCAATTTCTAATTCAAGAAAATCAACCAAGCAATTAGACTCACCTAACATGAATACCCTAAACATGAGACTAATGACGTGTAAAATGACATAGCAAAATGACATGGCATGATGACGTGGCAAGGATGCATGATGTGGCATAATGACGTGGCAAGGATGCGTGACATGGCATAATGACGTGGTAAAAGTGCGTGACGTGACTTGGCATAATGATGTGGTAAAAATGCATGACATGACATAATGACATGGCAAGGATGCATGATGTGGGAAAACACAGTAATGCAAGCTAAATTATATGATATGTAATGCAAGTGATTTTTTTTTGTATTTTTTTTCGGTTATTTTCAGCAATGCATGAAATATGATTTAGAAAAAAAATACTAGGGGATTTTGAAAATATGGAATATATGAGGTGATATTCGAAACTATGAGATGCAAGATATGCAAAGGATGAGATATGCATGAGCTATGACAAGATATACGTGGATATGACCTGCTCCCTTTCCTTTTGGAATTTTCGGTCATGGTGAGAATTTCCTTAGAGATTTTGTTATCTTGACTTGACTGCCTAAAGTTTTATGAGACAAGGTTTCTAAGAGACCTCATCTTCCTAAAAAAATTAATTAGACAGTATTTTTAGGGAACCATATCTTACTAAAGTCTTTTAGGAATTTTCGGAGCATGACAAAATCAAGTCAAAAGGCTAATCCATCCACATAGAAAAGGAAAGACAATCGAGACCATATCTCCCTTTATTATCTCTTTCTTAAAAAATTCAGCTTTGCAAATTTAAGATTGATTTTCTGAAGATAACGAATCGGACCTAAGCGGCGATAGGTCGAATTGACTAAATCCAAAATTTACTTAGCAAAAATTTGTTTTTGACAATTAGATCACAAAAAGGCCATCCATTGGATTTCCGAAAAATTTAGTTTCGCTTAACACCGGCATCAAAACATGCGAGAATGGATTTATTTCGGATATAAAATCAGCATGCCAATAATGTCGAAACAACGAGCAAACAACATCCAATCGCTCTAGGAATATACTTGAGTCAACCTTCGAAAGCATGAGGGAATTACCTTAATCCGCAGGGCTTTAAACGGGGCTGATTTGCACGGGAACTTTGCTTGGACAGCAGCAAACAAAGGAGGCACAGAAACGAGCAGGAGTGGTCACCGGACGATCTTCGGCGGGTGAAGGAGCGGTTTGATGTCTTTCAGCGGTCCACGAGCGTCGATGAAGAGTCGTTAAACGTGGATTGAGTGCTTGAACTTTAACGCCACCAAAAACTGTAAGGGACCTGTAAAAACGCTAGAAGATGCTTTCCCGACCTTCACGCATGGACTCCTGGTCTCTTCCTCACGATTTGGTGAATGGCACCAAGGTCAAGATCAATTGGACTCTCTAAATTGGGTGAGGAAAAATAGCAGCACGTACCATCAAGGGAAATTCTCTCTGCTTTCTTTTTTGATGAAACCTCCCAATGTCACCCTTTCCTCTCTCAAGCTCACGTGTGGTCTGCCTTTTTTTAATGAGGAGTCCCCTTTTCTCAGTCCCTCATAGGTCTCTTTTATAGGCCACCAACTTCAGAATCAAACAAAAGATTATGTTTCCTTTTGTGTGGGTTTTCTTTCTACTCAAGCTCGTGAAGATATCTTGGAATATTTTCTCAAAACACTTGCCTCTTTTGCTAACCATATCCTCTCTTGTGCGAATACACGTGCATATATATTTATTTATTTCTTCTTTTGTCCTTGTTTAAAACTAATCTTGCACGCAAATATTAAATGAGGGCTATCATTAATCAAACTAATTTTCCACCTTGGCCCGCAATTTTCGACACCATTAATATCCATGGGTTTTGGCCAAATTTCCATACACCGCAGGCTTAGTCCAACCGATTAAATTGAGTTTAGAATCATCACTTTGAGATCATTCGTCACTAGTCCGACAAAATTGAAGGTGCAATGCAATGGATATCAATAATTAAATATGAAAAATTGCTTGATTTTTTGTTAGAACTAAAAAAATTAGCTCTGATTTTTCATGAAGATGACTGACAGAAAATTAAATATGCAATGCATGAGGAGATTATTTTTTGCAAGAATTATGACTAACTCTCATTTTGTGCTTAAATGAATGAATTCAAAATTTAGGTGTCAACAATTGGCCATGCTGCTCCTAACTCAAACAAATCCTTTAAGTCTAAACCCAAGGCATGGCACCACACAAAACCCTCGAGAAACCTATTTATCCCCGTTTTACCTAAGTTGGATTTTCGTCTTTCAATATATAAAATGCCGTAATGTACAACCACTTCAAAAGAGTTTACAGATGAACAATTAGATCTACACCTTTTTACGGCATCTTGAATTTGTGAAATTGAAATTTTAAAAAGAGCTTATATGTAATGGATCCGGATCACCTGCCCCGCCGCAATCGGGGCAAGTGTGCCCTGATTTGATCCGGGCCATCCGTTCAACAACGGACGGTCCAAATCTCCTAAAATTACGGGGCCCTTTATTATTTTTTTCTGTCAGATTAGGATAATCTGTGATTGAACGGACGGTCCTAATCTGACAGGACATGTTCTGCCCTGATCAAATCAGGGCAGACGATCCGTTTTCGTATGTAATTGAGAAATCGTCCTCGGTCCCAGGTCACGCGTCCAACTGATCGAAACCGAAAGGAAGAGAGAAGAGAAGTCCAGTATTCACATGGAAGGATTCTGGAAAAACCCATGAGCGATCTTTCTTGACTTTGACTTTGACTTTATCTACTCCTCCTGGATTTAAGAATCCTGCAGCCATTAATACCAAATAATAATAATAATAATAAACGTAGTCCAGTCAGTCACATCGAAGACATGGTGCAATTTGCGCGTCCAGAATTCGGCAGGAAGTAGAACGTTCTTCTTTTCTTGCCAAGGCAGAGATTAAACGAGGACGAAGAGATTATTCACGTTCTACAATCGTTTTCTTTAAATTTCGGACTAAATGAAATTTTTCACATAATGTTATACTTAACACGTAAATTTGCGCGTGATTTTTCTCGATGACTTTTTCTTGAATGTAAATGATACCGTAAATTCTAATGAGAAAGCAAAAAGTAAGAGAGTGTGTGTATAGAGCTTCGTGTGAAAAGTACTGAGTTCTCCTAAAATTTCGGTAGTAGAAACCTGAAACGATGTGACACTGGACCAAGAGGGTAACAATTATAAGAAAATTCGATCATTTCGAGAGTCTGAACCTTTCAAATGTCAGTCGTTTCGAATGATAGGAGATTTCACCGTCCGAATCGAAAAGAAATTTGAATTTGAACTATTATTAAAGTTGTTGAAATATACCCTTCACTTATCAAAGATTCCGAATATCTTTTATGGTACCAAATACCCTTTAGTATTGAAGCCGTTTGGACCTCCATCACCATAATAGCACAGTAATATGTCGCCTAACTTGTACTTAAAGCCAAAAAGACCTCTATTCGGATATTCGAAATATTGAATAACAAAATTTATAAACTAAATTTAGACAAATCGATAGAAGTTAATCTCTAGTGAAATGATCCCGCGATTTACATACACAAAAAAAAAAAGAGAAAATTATACAAGTGATACGTGAACTTTGACCCAGTGTGTATGTGTAATGTAGTCTATGAACTTTTAATTTATCCAATGTGGTCTTTAAACTTTACCCCCAATGTACAATATGGTAGATAAACTTTTCATTTGTCCAATGTGATCTGTGCACTTTTGATACATGCTCAATTTAATCCATATATTTTGAAAATATTCAATGTTGTTTATGAACTTGAATTAATGAAAGGATCATATTAAACATCTTTATATAGTTCAAGGATCAAATTGAATAAGGTTTTTGGGATGATAGTGAAATGTTTTTCTCTTTCCCATTAGTCTTTTTCAATAAAAATAAGCATCTGTCGCATAAGTCATGTAAACATAAAGATAATATCTTCCACTTCATGTGTATTTCGTGAGAGTACGATACAGATGTGTGACATGAAAATCAAAATAGATATGGAGTGGTTGACGAGAAATGGGGTTGAATTGCATACTTATAGTCATTCTACAATATTTTTAAAGCCAAGAACCTCTTGTAAATGACGATATTCTCCCCCAAAATATATGGTTCACGATGAGTTACCA
This sequence comes from Rhodomyrtus psidioides, assembly GCA_021437785.1. Taxonomy (NCBI): domain Eukaryota; kingdom Viridiplantae; phylum Streptophyta; class Magnoliopsida; order Myrtales; family Myrtaceae; genus Rhodomyrtus; species Rhodomyrtus psidioides. Next base: position 436,874 of record JAILYB010000169.1, on the reverse strand, counting down.
GTTGCCACACTTAGGCTCGATAAGATTCGGCAAAAGTACACTTTGGCTTATATTATTATTTCACTTCCAGTCTTGGTAATTAATTCATTTCTTCAAAGACTTTGTCCTTTTTATCTTTAGCAAATCAATCCGCGTCTTAAAGTGTTTGAGCACTCGATTAGTCTCCATCGAGGGCTGGAGTTCCTATGTCTCCCATGTACCGGGTGATAACTTATGAAAGGAAAAACTTTTCGATTTGGGTTTGTCAATTTTGCCTTTGTCAAAAATGAAAAACAAGGATATGCATTACTTTTTTTTTTATAGTATCCTATGCTTTGAATATGCGTTGATTCTGCAGGTATCGATAGTGAGTTTGACTTTGGATCATAGTAGAAACACTCATATAACTCAGTGACCGGTGAATTACCATCTAATAGTCCATGTTACTGAACTTGATCGAGTGATTAATGTAAAGGTGTTGCTGTTGCGAATGTAATAATTAATCTCCAAAGTTTCATAATTGCATATGAAAAGTGGAAACTCATCTCACTGCATCTTACCAAAGACTGCAAATTTCAAAGGTCCCAGAAATATGAGTAAATTGTTGCTCTACATTTACTGAATCGATGACTAAAAATTAGTGATAGAGTGAAACTGCTGAAGACACGGCCAACTTTCACCGAAATGACTCCAATACCTCCTCAATGTCGGCGAAATGATATTTGATGGTTCCCTTCGAGAACCCGACCCCGAATTCTTATCTGGCGAGCCCTCGAAGGAGAAGTTGGTGATTGCATTCGCTCCGCACAGCTCTCTTGCTGCTTTGTCGTGCACCTTCGCAGCCTCCTTGGCCGTGTCGTACTTGCCCAACCACCACGGTGCACGTCAATTCGGCTTTCGGATCTCTACCGCCTCCTCGACCGTATCGTATGTGCCTACCCACCATAGTGCACATCGATTCGGCTCTTAGATCTTTGCCGCCCATCTCCTTGATGGCCTCTACCTCACACCCCGGAACTTCTTGCCGCCACCCCTACAAAGTCCCTAGAACTTCTTCCCTCCACCCTTGCGAAGTCCCAACAACGAATCCAATGCCGAATGCTCGGAGGGGAAGTTGGTGATTGCGTTCATTCCGCGCAGCTCTATCGATGCTTTGCCGTACATCCTTGTTGAAATGTGGCACAAACCCTCCATGACTTTTTAGGAAAATGATTAGTTTTCTCTCGGCCTCGGTGAGCTAGAGTTCTATCGGCTTGACTCGAGGCAAGATATGGCGAGCTCGCTAGCGAGTCGAGCCTCGCTGAGCCGCACCAATGGCCGGTACCGGCCATTGCCAAGGGTCGGCAACTGGCCAATTGAAAATTTAAAAAAAAACAACAAAAATATAATATAGTAAAATATTAAAATAAGAATGAAATATTTAAATATTAAAAAATTCAAGGGGAGAAGTTCGGAAAATGAGGAATTCATTTTTCTGAATTTATGAATCAAAATTTTCATTTACCGAAAGTGTTTTAAGTTGACTCCTTATTTTCGGCGAATCAAACGAGTGAAAATCTAGAAAATCAATTCTCAAAAAGCACTTTCCATGAAACAAACACACTCACGTCAATGACAACAAACATACACGATAGAACACACATATGTCACGGGCTGACTTTTGAGGGACCATACGTGCAAGCTCTGGGAGAGAATGCTTTGAATGGTTGGATGGATTCACATAAGGGGAGGACACCTCTATTTATACTAGAGGGCCTCTCATTAGAACCGTTGATCTATTCTTAATATAATGGCCAAGATCGCATCTCCCCATCTGCTCAACTACCTACATTAAATAAGAAAGTTCTAGAATACGGGACAATTACAGTATCGCCCACCTTTGAAAACACTTTAGAAAATCCTAGAGAAACCCTAGATGCCAAGACACTTCGGCTTTTAATGTTCTTCTCGGCCATATGATTGGCGGCCTAATACCCAAAAAAACCTTCAACTTTAGCATTTATGACAATTATATCCAATTTTTTTATCTCACAAAAAACCTCAAATTTTTACATTTGTCCCAATTCTACCCTAAACTTTTACTTTTGTCTCAATTTTACCATTCCAATATAAAAAAAACTATCAACTTTAATATATGTCCCAATTATATCCAAAACTTTTTTTGTCTCATAAAAAACCTCAAAATTTTTATTTTTATCCCAATTCTATCACCGTTAGTCTTCTGTCGATAATCTTCGTTAGTTAATCCTATATGGCTCGAGCTTTCTCGCCGAACTTACCAATGAATTTTTAAAATTTAGAAACAGTAGGTTTTAGGGACGTCGAGATTTTATATCGTTAGTCCAAGTATCTCCATGTCTAGCAGTTTTTTGAGCTGTTAAGTGCCCAAAAAAATACGAAACGTGTCATCTTGAGTGACTCGGTATCTCCCAGCAATATATAAGGGAAGTAAACAACATAAAAAAAAGTTCAGAGAATTTTTCATGTCAGCTTTGTTAAGATGTAATTCATTAACAACGTGAAAATGCCACGTATGTATAACTAATGGTGATTATGGATGGAAGGCTAACGGTGATAAAATTGGGACAAAAGTAATAGTTGAAGGTTTTTTATGAGACAAAAAAAGGTTTTGGATATAATTGGGACATATGTTAAAGTTGAGAATTTTTTTTTTATATTAAACTAATAAAATTGGGACAAAAGTAAAAAGTTTTGGATAGAATTTGGACAAATGTAAAAGTTTGAGGTTTTTTATGAGACAAAATTTTTTTTGAAAAAATACGAGTTAATACACTTAAAAAAATTCAAGTAGCATACTTCAAAAAATAAACTTCTTCAAATTATCGACGGCAATTCTAATGGAAAAAGTCGGGCGTCTGACACATTTACTTCAAACTTTCTTTTGTGCCACAAAGAATCCTAAATTTGTACTCTTATGACAAATTGACTTTCCGTTACCTTTTCGTCAAGAAACACTATTAAAAGTCGTACATGACGATTGACGTTGGACGACGAAATTCAAACGACGATGATCTGGTGGCGTCCACGTGAAATAGTAAAATAGGTAAATGTTTCCGTCAAGAAATATCATTAAAAATCTTACGATGACGGCTAACGAGGACGACATAATGTCCACGTGAATTAGTAAAAGAGAAAGAAGGTAATTTGTCTTGGATATTAACAAAACGGTGTCATGCTCTTCATTTCTGTTGCTGGTTTGCCTCTCTCATTTTGGGGTTTAGGGTTCTTCGTGGGGCTTTGGTTGCTCTCCATCTCTCTCGATTGCTCTAGAGGGAGGAATTCGATTCGTGGCCGAACTCTTACTCTGAACTCTCACTTCCTGCTCGATTCGTGGTTGGAATCTCGCGAATGCCCTCTGCAGCTCCCACTTCCTACTAAATTTTTTTCCTGCGACTCTCCAACATAATCCGAGAAAACAGTCCTAATCTGCGTCTTAGGCGACGGATACAGTAGCTGTCCTTGGGAATCTAAGGACGATGTTCAACAGAATAGTATGGAGACTCTCAAACTCTCCAGTCTCCCCCAAAATCTAACTATGTGCTTCAATATAGTAGTAGCCGTCCTTGGACATCTCTCGGACTCTCTCCCAAAATCCGGATTTTTTTTTTAGTTTCATCAAAAATCACAAATTTGTATCCGTATGACAAGTTCGCCTTTCGTAACGTCTCCATCAAGAAGCACAGTTAAAAACCGGGAAAAGTATTAAAAAAGTCCTAACTTATTACATTAATATCAATTTAGTCCTAAATATTTTAATTAAACTAATCTAGTCCTAAATCTTTTTGCATTTGCATCAATTGAGTTCATCCAAAAAATTTTGAACGAAAATTCCAGACGTTAACGTCGGGTGTCCTATGTGGTACGACCGGCATTGACGTGGATGAATAATATTTTAATAATTTTCTAAATATTTTAAGAAAATTGGTTCTTTTTTATTTTCAGTACTTGATTTCTTTTTTTCTTTTTTTGTAGTGGGATGGCAAGGGCTCAAACCCCGCCCAATATGGGCGTCGTGGCCTTGCCCATGCCAAGCAAGGGCCGTGAAGCCTTTCGCCTGGCTGGCAAGGGATTCACAGCCCTCACTAGGTTTAGGCGAGGCGCCGCACGAGCCCTCACTCTAGTGGCCTTCGAGCGAGGACGTTGTTGCCCTTATCCAGAGCTAACGAAGGCCACAATGGCCTTGTCTATGGTCGGAGGATCCACGCTGGCAAACACAAAGTAAAAAATGAGGAAGAAGAAAAAGAAGTAAAAGTACATAAAAGTTTAAAAAAGAAAAAAGAACCAACAAAAAAGAGAAATATCATTAGCGATGTAATATCGAGGACAAGAACTGTGATTCGGATCCTCTGCCCGCCGCAATCAAGGCAAGAGTGCCCAGATCCTTGAAATAGGGGGGAGATTTGGGGGGATTTTTTTGGATTTTTTTAAAAGAATGATTTGGATTGTCCATTTTTTAATGGACGGCCCAGATGTCATCAGGGCACCCCGGCCCTGATTGCGGCGGGGCAGGGAATCACTTTCACAAGAACTGGTCCCTGATGTGCGACGATGGCAACCTTAGTACACTTGTGTCATTAGCATGTTGCATAGGAAAATCATTAGCATGTTGCATCAACAGGAAAGAGAAACATCACATTCCTTAGCTGTCCACATGGAGGATCTGGACCGCAAGAATAGGGTAATCTTCCAAATTGCCCGCAAGAATAAGCTCAAATCATGAATTCATTGGACAATAATGCTTCAGCCGATAATCAAAACTGCTTTTTATTGCTACAGTTAGCATTATGACGACCACTCCTAAATTTGTACATGACGACAATGGATATGCAGTTCATCCACAGAAAATCGTAAATTTAGGTGGTGCATGATAACACTTCTCGCCCGATAAGTGCTTCTGGCAGGGAAATGGATTTTTCAGCTTTAGCTTTGAAGTAGAAGTGAAATTTTCAGCTTCTACTTCAGAAGTTGATTTATAATAGAGAAATACGTTTGATAACGATTAAAAAAGATAATATTTGAAATATTATTAAAAAAATATTTGACGGCGGCAGTTGGAGACCGGCGGCGGCGGCGGCGCCGGCTAGTTGTCCCGAGAATGACTTCTCGACCTGAGAAGTAAAAAATATTTACTTCTAAAAATCGGTCAAAAACCTTGTCAGAAATAGAAAATCTTGCCATAAGTAGAAAATCTTACCAGAAGTCAATTTTTTTATCAAATGGCTTCCTACTTCGGATTGTGTTTTATCAAACGAATATTTTTGTCAGAAGTTGAGAAATAGATGAGTTATCGTGCATGGCCTTACCAACAGTCTCAGGTGCGATCTTCCTTGACTTTGACTTTGTCTACTCCTCTTTACAGACTACATGGCAGCAGCCATCCGCCCTCTTCGCTCCTGAAAGAAAAACCAACGGAAATTTTGCCAACCCCAAGACACCAAATTAAATAATATACAAATGGATTACGACCAAATCCTACCTTTACAATAATAATAATAATAATAATAATAATAATAAACACGTAGTCCAGTCACATCCAACAGAAGTTGCAATTTGCGGGTCCCAGAATTTGGCAGGAAGCGTTCTTTGGCTATTTTCCTCGAATTCGAAGCCATTGAAATTTTCCCGGAACGCGATAATGAAAAAGCCAAAAGTACTTTTAGATTTTGGTCAAAGCTGCTGAAACATACATGCCCCCCTACCCTTGATACAGGGGGAGAGCACTATCAAGGATGGGATTTGCCGCCTTAAAAAAAAAAAGTAAGGCAGAGGATCCTCACCCTTCCTTCATAACCATGCCTCGCCACATACATTGCTTCGTGTGAAAACGCGTGAGTTGTCCTAGATTCCGGTACTAGAAACAAGGAACATTATGACTCTGGATCATCGAAGAGGGTAACGATTCTAAGTATATCCCATCGTTTCGAGAGCTCGAACCTCGCAAATGTCACTCCATTTTGAATGATCGGAGTTTTCACCGTCCGAGAGTCGGAAAAGAAATTGGATTTGAACTGTTGTGAGGGTTGTTGTAATATGCCCTTCACTTATCAAAGATTCCGAATATCTTCTATGGAACCAAGTACCCTTTAATACCGGAGCCATTTGGACCTCCATCACCATAATAGGGCAATAATACGTCTTAATATTTTCTTAAGTTGCATTTAAAGCAAAAAAAAAAAAAGGCATCTAAAGTGAAATCATGCTGCAATTTACATGCACGGCAAGAAAAAAAGAAAATTATATAAATAGTCGGTGAACTTTGACCTAGTATGCAATGTAGTCCTTGAATTCTTAATTTATCCAATATGATTTTTGAACTTTACCTCAATTTGCATGTGGTCGATGAATTTTTAATTTGTTCGATATGGTCTTTGCACTTTTAGTACGTGCTCAATTTAATCTCTATATTTTACAAAAATGTGCAATGTTGCCCTCGAACTTGAATTATATTAAATTTTTTCATATAGCTCGAGAAACCTTAGTTACAACAAAAAAAAAATTATGCATGTACGAAAAATTTAGGGATCATAATAAACGAATTAAAAGTTTAGGAGGCTCCCTGCATATCTAGATAAAATTAAGAGACCCGATCGAGCAAATTAAAAGTTGAAATACAAACCCAAAAGCTTGTTCATAGTTCGTACTCTTCCAGCTGTGTAGGCAATCGTTGCTCCTCCGACGTATCGTCTTTTTGACCGCAAGAACCCAATTTGTTGACACGGAACCTTTTTCCACTGTTGACCTTCACCTCTGCAAGGAAAGAAAAGAAAGAAGGGATGGCAGAATTCATTGGTCGTCATGTGGGTCAACACGCCCAGCTCTTGTACCAAACCTCCAACCTCCGCTCCGAATCGGGAACAGAGAGTCTCGCACACCCGTTTTTCATTTTGCTCGAAACCCAGCAAGAAAAATCAGTTCTTGTGCAAATCCTCTTCGTTTCTTCTCCGTCTTTCCCTGCCGCGAAGTTCCAATTCATCGAATTTCGCCAAACAAGCTGCTGATAACCGTGGGGGGGGTTCTCTGTCGGTTCTTGTTCCTTTTTCTGGGTTGCGTCTCACATGGATTAGTTCTTGAATTTCTGGAGAAGCATGCCCAAATCGAAAAGCTTCATGCACAAACTTCTGAAAGCATTCAAATTCGGCTCGAGCAGAGGTGAATGGAGAGACCCGGCTGGCTCTGTTTCCGGCAAACATTTTTCATGTACTTTGCGCACGGTTTCTTGTTCTGTTTCATGGTCTGATTACGTTATTGATCTCTGTCGTTGCCGTGACCAGAGGGACAAGGGGAAGAGGACTGGGAGAGCATAGCTGCTCAAGAGCAGAAGCATTTCGCATTCGAAGTGCTGGTTGCTGCAACGAAGGATTTTCACCCAACCCACAAACTTGGTGAAGGTGGTTTTGGACCCGTATACAAGGTCAGACTTCTGCCGTGCAATTCACTGCAAGTTTTAAAGTTCCAGTTGCTTTCTCATGTACTGAGTACATCGCCCTTTGATTCTATAGCTCGGAGTAGAAGTGGGAATTTATGGTGAAATTGTGGGGTTGTCTTTCTGTGTCTTGCTCGCAATTGAGTCAATCTCATCAACGTTAGAATAGCTGGAATGGAAGTTAGAATGCTATACATCTGTAGGGATATTTGCAATATGTGTCTTGGGTTCTCAAAATGGTATTTGCTGATGAACTTGTATGTTGACAGATTTAGTTAGGTGCGGTCATTGGTTTAAGGCACTAGCTGTTAGTTAGAGTAGCCAGTCTGTCAGTTCAAGAGATGTTGGTATCTAGAGTTTTATGTGCTAATTAGTTACAGAATATACTGTTAGTTCAAGAGATGCGGTGATGGTAGAGCTGTCTAATGGGGCATCTGGAGATTTTTTTTTCCCCAAAGATTTGTGAATTTGATGATTCTAGGATGTCATGAATAGAGGTTACATTATATGCCTTGGCTTTCTCGTTTTCCTTGCAAAGATCCTGCTTTCTTGGTCTTGCTGTGACTGAAAGTTGGACATGGTTACTCTGGATTTCTGTTGCTCGCCTGATCTCTTGTTCTCCTGATTCTACACGATATTAAGAATAACATATGAACTTGTGCTCAAGTGAGTACAGGAATTAAGTTCAGAAATTTCAACTGTTCTGCTTGCCTATCTTGTTGTTCAACTTCTTGCTAATTGTGATCGAGCTTCTCTAGTGCTTAGCCTACATTACTTGTTCAACCCAATAGAGGGCAGTGTTTTCAGGCATCAAACATAAATTTCAGAGGTTACTTCACCGACCTTACAGTTGTTTCTCTACAGGGAAAGTTGGAAGATGGGAGAGAAATTGCGGTGAAAAAGCTTTCTCATAGCTCAAATCAAGGGAAGAAGGAATTTACAAATGAAGCAAAGTTATTGGCACATGTACAGCACAAGAATGTTGTAAATTTGTTGGGGTACTGTGCTCACGGAGCAGAAAAGTTGCTAGTTTATGAGTATGTCCCCAATGAGAGCCTTGACAAGCTTCTATTCAGTAAGTATCAGTCAATCTTTGTAAATGCTTCCCTATCTGGTCCTCTTCTAAAATGTCATCATTCATCCTTGCACAATTGACCAGCACAAGAAAAAATTTCAACAGCCAGTGAAGAGTTCTCTCGATCGCGATGTAGCGAGGTCTGTCTTTTGGCTTCCAAGCTAAGATTTGGAAAAAAAAATGCTGTCATAAAGTTATTGACCAACTAAGTCTGATATCTGATTCTTCATGAGACTTGAGAATACCTTTTAAATTTGAAATGGTTTGCTTGCTGCAATTGATTGACCGCTATTTCCACCATAAGTTTTTATGTTATATTTATTTTGGTGTATACATATATGATGTTTCCGTCAGTTCGGATGAATACATAACAATATAGATTCCATGAAGAAGGTCAAGTCTTTGGTTTTATCAGTTTGCCATAGGAGTGTGCATTTTAATTTGAATCTTGACTTCTTACTTTCCAAATATGTATGGGGCAGTCCTTACGCTTCGCATGAGTTTGATTTGGTCAACTTGTATACTCACTGGCTCTTTTGTATATGTTTTCTTGTCGAGTTCAAAGATGATGCTGATGAATAAAAAAACATTCCAGGCTGTGTATGTGTATTTGGTCAGTCCCAGGCTGTTGTTGGTAAAATTCTTAGCTGTGGTCAGACTTACCCGCGATTGACAATCTTTCATTGAGAAGGTTTCTTCACAAAAGGAATAAATGATGAGTTTTTATTGTTTAGATTTAAATGTTCTCGAGAAACTTATGGGTACCTCTGAAACTGAATATTTCATTTGCCTAGTGAGGAGTCACATATTCTGCTCAGAATCTTTTTCCTTGATAGATGAAGATTTTCAAACTGACCATTACATTTGCCTTAGTGAGGAGTCTCATATTCTGGGCCGACTCTTTTTCCTTGATAAATGAAGATTTTCATCTAAGGCTTAAACTACTAGGTCAACTTGTGATGCTTATTCAATTTTTCATCTGAAATACATTAGTGTGAAAATAAAGGCTCACATTTAACTGGCACTTGTTCGAATTCCTCCTAAGAAATGTGGTAGGAGTATCTATGTGCAAATTTACTGTAGAAATTTATTCACAATTGGAGTTATTTTCACAAGTAGAAGCAAAGGAAACCTCATATGATTACCTTCATAAGTTAAGCAATGTCATCTGAAGTCTTCATTGTGCTGTGACGTCATCTATCTGCAATGTTGCCTTAATTTCATTATTCGTTCCATTTCTATTCGTTAAGCTACGACAGTCAAGTATGAACCAAGTCAATAAGTTATCTCCTTCATGCATTTAAGCATAAAATAAGAGTCAGGCTCTCTCTCTCTCTCTCTCTCACACACACACACACACACACACCCCTCTTTTTTTTGGTGGAGCGGGATGGTCCATTACCTCACACATTACACATGTAAATCTTCTGTAACTAGAAAGCAATTACATGAAGCCATATGCTCCTTTCCGTGATGACTGTTGAATATTCAATAAGAGTCGGATCTGATGTCAAAATGCAGCGTTGGGCAATGAATGATGAAAAGTTAAACATAATGGGGCTTGTGTTTCAAATTCCAGGAGTTAACTACTAGAGCCCCAAACTGTGTAATAGTATTGATTTTTCTGTCAAACCACTTTGTTGTAAGCCGTTTTATTCAGTACTATTTATTAAGCAGTCAAACCACTTTGTTGAATGCCGTTTTATTTACTCTGTTTTTCCTTGATCTGATGCATGATCCATTGTTTTAGAAGTAATCAATGTCTATATACTTTGAATCACCCCACCATTCCCAACTTTAAAAAATTCCTTGGACACACGTTTTCACATTCCATTTTTGCACAGTTGTTTGCATACTTTTCCCTCGTGATTAATTGAATGCATTGAAGTCAAAACTATAGTGATTCTTATCCCGATGGCGACTTCATTGGTCTGAATGCAGAATCCAATAGTAAGGAGTTGCTTGACTGGAAGAGGAGGTTTGATATCATTGCGGGCATTGCCCGCGGCTTGCTCTACCTGCACGAGGACTCGCACAACTGCATCATTCACCGCGACATCAAGGCGAGCAACATACTCCTTGACGACAAGTGGGTCCCGAAGATTGCGGACTTCGGGATGGCTCGCCTCTTCCCAGAAGGCGAAACGCACGTCAACACACGTGTGGCCGGTACCAAGTAAGTGGTCGAGCATTCCTACTAATATATGTGGTTCAGTGCTGTCAATGTCTTGGTTCCTGATCCAGTAGATGTTCTTCTATTTATACGAGTATTTAATTGGTGGTTAGTTGAAAATATAGGGGATGATTTGTGATTATGATAATTGGTTACAGTGGGTATATGGCTCCAGAATATGTGATGCATGGAAGTTTGTCAAAGGCAGCGGACGTGTTTAGCTTCGGTGTGGTGGTTCTGGAGTTGATCACTGGACAGAGGAACAACTCCTTTAATTTGGATGTTCATGCGCAAAATATGCTCGATTGGGTAAGTATGTTGCAACCTCATTATGACTTCTTTTGACAAATATTGGGGGACTCCCAAGCGATACACTCTCTTTTGTTTGGGGATAGCATGAGTATCAGAACTTTAGACTCAATTAGTTCCCACAAATACACAAAAGTAATAAATTTAAACTACTCCTTGAAAAGGATCTGCAGTAGTGATTCATACTCAGTTTTAGTCCTGACTGAATGGAGATTGATTTGAGAAAGTTAATTGTAAACGTGTGCAAACTACCTTCAATCAGCATGCAGTGCATGATTTTTCTTTCAACATTGTAATAATATGGCTGCAATTTAAACTTTGTTCTTTCATTTTTTTTTCTTAACCAGAAAATGAGAATCTAGTTCCACATCTTAAAAATTAAATTGTGAGGTGAGGGCCCAAATATAAGTATGTAGAAACAAAAGGGAAATTCTTTAAATTGACTCTTTCAAACCTTTTGGGTCCACTTTGTGAAAAGCCAACCACCATGTGCTACGCAAAAAAGCAATATTTAAATGCTCTTGGGTGCAATGTCGTGTTGACAACTGAACATTATTTCCCCTCATACTTTCGTTTTGAAGTTATTAGGAAAAAGGAAAAGCGTGCCTTGCGAAACGGTCTTAGCTTTTATTTATATATTGATGTGAGGATGACCCAAGTGGTCCAGAGTGCTTTCAGACCTTATTGATTATTCATGTGAGTGAGATGGGGCGACCGTCTCTTGATTCGTACATAAAATTGGCAAGCTACGTGCTTAAGTGGGCACATGTCCTTATCAAAAGCTCTCTATACACGCTAAAAAACAATGCCAAAAGCAACCTTATTCCTGTAGATCATGTGTTAGGTCGAGATTCAAGACTATACATATATCGTTTCTTAGTAAAAGGGAATTTGTTCAGATCTGTAGTATGCTTCTAAATTCCCAACTCTAGAAGGTATAATCTAGATCGTTTTGTGTGGTATTGCATTAAACAGATTTTGGTCAAGTTACACTCACGCATACTTATTTTCCCCAATCGAGCTGTGGACGCTGTGAGCAAGACTTGCCCATTTGATGGATTATTATTAGTCACTCAGTTGAAAAAGAAACTGAGGCATCTGATTTTCTTTTATACTCTGGTTGAGTTAGAACTGTATGTGAATCTCTCAGCCAATTATTCTGTAGTTTTCACAATTATGAATCTCATGTGTTGAAGTGTGATTTCTGAATATATAGGCATACAAAATGTACAAGAAAGGGAGAAGCTTGGAGATTGTGGACCCAGCATTGGCATCCTCAGCATCCGCGGATCAAGTGGCCATGTGCATCCATATAGGGCTTTTGTGTACGCAAGGCGATCCGCGCCTCCGCCCGACCATGAACCGGGTTGTGGTCTTGCTGTCGAAGAAACCCGGCAGCCTGGATGAGCCGATCACAAGACCAGGCATACCAGGCACCCGTTACAGACGGTCCCGCCGGCCTCCCGGCTTGTCTAGTTCTGCCGGAACGACTACAGGAACTTCCAGCGACTCCGTGATGCGCTCCTTCGGCTCAGGATTGAACATGAGTTCCGCGACGGCGTCAACGGCCACAACCACAACGATGTCTACCCTCGCGAGTCCTTCGGATCGTCACGGGAAGCGGCCTATGCAGGGATAGGTACATCACTTCTTTTTTTTTTTTTGGTCGGAGCATCACTTCTATGGAGGTGTAGGAGTTTTTGACTATTCTTTGTATGCCCAAATTTGAGTTTGAAGTGGGAATGTAAATGCTTGATGAGGGAATTAGTCAAGTAAGGTGTCTATGGACGTGACTGGAGAATCTATGAAAGATGGGGAAAAAAAAATTTGGCTGTGTTGAAGTTTGTAATTTGCCAATGTATAAATTAGCAAAATTCATTCTTTTCTGCGACACTTTGTGTAAATACCTTCACAAAATAGTGATACAAATATTAAAATTAGTTCACAATATGAGCGCTCAACTATGGTCCGCTAGTTTAAATATTGTCTGCAGTCTCAGATTGTCATTACATCTTGCATAATTCAGTTTCTGTACGGCAATATATACAGCATCTTCACATGCAGACAATATAAATAAATGAATGAAAAATAATTTTCATCATATTTTAGATAAGAATTATCGTCGATACTGAATTTTTATTTTAATGGGTCAATTATTTTAAATAATACAGGCGATTGCTTTTAGAAAATGTGTTTCAAATCGTTCATTTTTCGCGAAATAAATGACGCGAAATAAATGAAGGTTAATTTTCTTTCCAAATCACTGATATGGAAGATTGGCCTGCTTATGTAATTTTTTATACCATATTTTGTGAAATAGTATCGCGCGCTTGACTTGAGTCACTACTGAAAGCTCAGTACTCGACCCAAACTTGATCGAGATGGACTTTTTGAGATCCAGGTTGACTGATATAGTTTGTTCAGTGACCTCGACCTCGACTCGACTAGATTCAATTAATGAGAACTCGATTTCGAGCTTGGGCTCGAGCTCAAATTTTAAAAGAAATGTACATCACAATCGATAGAGAATATAAACTAAAGCTTATAAAATGAAACTATTCAAATCGGGCTTGGAAACTGCTTGAAAGTTGAACCTAGTCAAACTCGAAGAGAAATGAACAACGACACTTGTCCCTCCCTCATTTCATCACCTTCGTGCCACCAAAATCCTCCTTTCCTTCGACCTCCATTCAACAGTCAGTCACTGATCCGTTTCTTCCCATTATAGGCTATAGCTACATCGCCATCGCCCATCACACTTACGTTCTCCGTGCTTGTGTTATTACCAGCAACGGGTAGAGCGAACATGGTGGCGTTCACGGTGTCCCGAGTGGAAACGGCGCCTTTCGATGGCCAGAAGCCTCCGTAAGAAGGTCCTCGATTCTCTCGCTATCAGTCTTGGGAGTCTTACCCGTTAAATATTTGGTTTTGCGATTTTGCAGTTGCTTGGATTTGATTCGCTCCCTTTTTGTGTAATGCGCGGGTGTTCTTAATTTTCTCAAATTTGTGCATCCGAGCTGGTTTTGATCCTTGATGATTCTACGTGGACTTATTTTGTGTAATTGGACTACATTAGATCGCTTACAGATGCAGAGCACGAAATGACAGTATTTGGGTTATTTATTAATTAAGTGATGAGCAAATTGCTGGTCGGCAAAGGAAAAAGAAGAAAATGAACCGATGATCAATAAATGTGCGACTAGGGTGAGATGAATTCACAGAAAGGCGCAGGCTTCGGCTATGTCGGGATCACAAATTTCAGACCAAGAACTGGCGCCTTCGCAATTGCAATTGATAATAGAGCAGTTTTTTCGTGCACCTCAGCATGTATGATTTGCTATTGCAAATTGACTCAGAAACTTCTCCAGTGCCACCAAGAAACTAAACTTCAGTTGGATTTCAAACCTAGATACCAATATTTTCTCCCCGAGATCATGCACAGTTTTGAGTTGTGCTGATAGGCTTTTTAGTTCGAGGCAAGTCTCCTTCTTTCTGAGATGTTAGGATTAGAATCGAAGTTTGAAGCCTAGTTCGTCTGTTTGGAATGTTCACATTATGGATTCTTTTTTTTTCCACCTCAGCGAATGTAATTCCCTTAGAATTAAGCTATTTAGTTCTAGATCCAACCTTGTCAGCTACAACTTGCACAATCTATCCAGCAGTCAACTGCAACTGCAGCATATAATTCTCGTTCTGCAACATGGGAAGTTTTCAGCCTTAGCACTTTGATGGGTAGTCTGACATGTTGAAGCCTCCTTTGCCATCATTTTTTTCAAGATGTGGTCTTCTGCTTGTGTAATTCGTTTTTCCTTTAATCCTATCTCATTTCTTTATATTCCTTAAATTCTTTTTAAATTAGTTGTCGGGTTGCAATATTCCCTCCATTGATTGACTACACTCATCATTGCTGAACTAAGTATGGCAAACACATGCTTCGTGATTTGCTTGATTTATTAACTAGCATTCCAGTCTCTCTACTTGTAATATAAAATTAGCTTGACTGCAAAGAAGCCATGGCTTTACCATCGTTAATTGTCATTACAAGAAGGGATTCTAATAGTACCAACAACTTCCCATTCATTGGGCCTTATTCATTTTACAGTTCACGTCAGTCGAAAACATAATGTATGCAAGTGTCACGGGCCAACAGATTTAAGTCGCGGAATTAGCCCGTGCGGCGCTTGGCAAGCCACGTCAAGCCAGCCTTTCCCCATAAAGCACATCGAATCATACGACGCTTTGCTTAGCTTGGGCATCCGTTACATCGAGTAAGACGAGTAGAACTCTTTAAGCACAACAACTGGTTTCGGCCTGCCATGACCTCATCAAGAGAGCGGCATCAGCTCCCGACTAGTTTGTACACGGGAGGCCAAACCCGCCTTCAGAGCTCCTAAGGAATGTATCATGTTTAATCTTAGAACTCCTAGTACAAACCAATCTGACACAACCCCTTGACCCAATTGTCCTATTCCCCGCTACAATGCCTACTCCTCATGATGACATCCCAAGCTTCACCCGAGCACGAGGAGAACTGGCCCATCTGGGATATGAAACTCCCGGACCGTGTCATTCTCCCCCACTCAATCCGTAAACGCCCTCGTTGCGGGTTGTTCTGTTTCTTCCCTGCGTCACACGCTCGCCCAACAGAACAACAACACTCCACTGGTTGCTTCCCCCGATCAAAGCTGTTCACGAATCTCTAGTCACTTGTACGTCCGTCGACAAGTGTGGCACCCCTAGCCAACTGCACACCCTCGGCAGCACCTTCTTTCGCCTACTAGGCTCCTCCTGATCTCAGCAAACCAATAGAGGTTCCCCTTTGATGAAACGTGGCAGCAGACCCTTCCCCAAATACAGGATCGTTATTCCCCATTCAGTGAGCAATCCTGTTCCTTCCTATGCCCCCATTGGCATCCCCGAAGTTAGACGAGAGCCGCACCTTGTCCGAGCCCCTCTTGGCCCCGGTGATCACTCTCCGCCCTCAAAGGACCGGGAAGACCACAGGATTTTCCCGAATCACCCACCTACTAAAGGGATCCTGCTCTAATACCATTTGTCACGGGCCGACAGATTTCAGTCGCGGAATTAGCCCGTGCGGCGCTTGGCAAGCCACGCCAAGCCAGCCTTTCCCCATAAAGTACATCGAATCATACCACGCTCCGCTTGGCTTGGACATCTGTTACATCGAGTAAGACGAGTAGAACCCTTTAAGCACAACAACGGGTTTCGGCCTGCCATGGCCTCATCAGGAGAGCGGCATCAGCTCCCGACCAGTTTGTACACGGGAGGCCAAACCCGCCTTCAGAGCTCCTAAGGAATGTATCATGTTTAATCCTAGAACTCATAGTACAAACCAATCTGACACAACCCCCTGACTCAGTTGTCCTATTCCCCTCTACAACGCCTACTCCTCATGATGACACCCCAAGCTTCACTCGAGCACGAGGAGAACTGGCCCATCTGGGATACGAAACTCCCGGACCGTGTCATAAGCATAACGACTTGGATATTGTCTTCTTGCAAATTTTTAGTCAAATATTTGGGTTCATAAGCTTTCATGAGATATGAGCACAAGTGTATAATGGGTTGAGGTGTATTGAAGTCCCACATCAAATTCTCATGGATGAGTTGATGGCTTTTAACATGGTTCTGTGGTTCCTAAGGTTGGTCCTTTTGGAACTTGCGCGTTGGGCTCTATAAGCTCTTGGCTCATCTTGTGTGCTCAAGTGGGTTTCAGCCACTAAGCCCTCTTATACCTCTATTCTCTCTGAAGTTCACTTTATTTATAAAAAAGATTTCATGTTTGTTAATTTTATTTTATTGGATGTTGACCGGAGCGTTTGTATTTCTTAGTGAAGCTAGTTTTGAGCATTCTGGAGTCTAGGAATGATATCTGAAAATTGAGCAAGACAATACGAAATCTCGCTTGACTTCATGTTGCTCTATCTTTTTCCAGGTGAAAGTGTTCATGCAACCTCATTATTTGGAAAATTTCATTCAGTCAATGTTCTACGCCCTTTCAGCTGAAAAAGTTAGAGGTAGGTTCTTTTCAATTCATGGCAACATTGTATGTCAATATGTTCTCTTCTGCTGCTTTGCTGCCGATTTCTTCAAAATCAGGTTCGGTAACAGTAGTATCTAAATATACGTGCTCATGATTCTAAAAGAAATGGTTTGCAGCAATTGTAAACCAGCCTGGCTTTCAAATGGATAAGAATATGAAGAGGATTTTATAGCTCATTAATTGGATTTGACAGGTTCGTGATGTTCCTATGATACAATGACATAAAGGTTTTCCAATAATGGTGTTCTTGCGGGTGGAATTGTTTATTAATATGAAATATTGGAGTAGACATCTAATTATTGCTTTTCTACACCGTATATGAGACTCCAGTTTTGGAGCTAATATGGTGGATGAGCAGAAAATCTGGACCAATAGAGCGAGTGCTGGTTTTGTTGTTCTTTTGTCGATTGGCTATTAGCCGATGGTTCAGAAAGAATTCTCAAGTGTTTTCATGTCATATTGTATCTGAAATTCACATAAAGTTCTCTTGAGTACCATTTTGAATCTATTGGAATGATGTCCTTTGAATTGGGTGATCATAAGCTTGTAATAGGTCTCATGAATTGGTGTCAGCATGGTCTTATAAGGATTGAAGGCCTTCTGAAGGAATTTTTTTTTTTTTTGGTTTGCTTGTATCTTCTTCATATATGTTGAGAGTCGCATTGCTTATGCTGTATTAGTGGTTCTTATATACACGTTCCTTCCTCCGTCAAAAAGCTTGAGCTGTTGGCTGGAAACCTCTAACAAGGTACCGGAACCTCAAATATTTCTTTCACTCCCCTTTCTGTAAGAGTCTCATTTCACTATCTTTCGCCTGGCTTGGACGATAGGAGTTTTTTAAAGGGTCCCCCTTCTTTTAAATATGGAGTTTTAGTGGACTTTACGCTCAATTTCTTCTGCCTAAAAAGTAATCTTTGGAATTGAAATCTCTCTGTTATCCTTGGCTCCCTCACATTTACTACTTCAAAAATTACAGTAGTTGCAGCATCGCCTTTGATAATGCTTCTGATTTGCTCCTGTTTACCTTTTCTATTTTTAATTGAGAAATTTACTCTTGATTAATGAGAAACTTATTTATTTTGCTGTAAAGTGGTATTTGGACTGTTTTGTTGCTCAAGTAGAAAAATGCCCTAAGATAGTGAGGATGCGTGCCTTAAAAATCCTCAAAAAAGTTGCTGTGATGATGATTTTATTTGCTTAAATGCCACATTGCAACATGTTAGAAAGTCCAACTCAAAAGCTTAAGCTATTAGGTGGAGGGAGACTACATGAATATAAAGAGCATACAACACTCATCCACAAGCAATGTGGGACAACAACAACAACTCCAACACCCCCTCTCACGTTCAAGCAATCTGCACGTGGAAATTAACTAATGGGGTGGGTTCACATACGCGGAAAGGAATAACACTGGCTCTGATACCATGTTAGAAAGTCCAACTCAAAAGCTTAAGCTATTAGGTGGAGGGAGACTACATGAATATAAAGAGCATACAACACTCATCCACAAGCAATGTGGGACAACAACAACAACTTCAACACAACCTTAATAGGCAATATCACACTATTAGTTTGGATTTTCTGTTGGACCACCAACCATTTCCTAAACTATACATCTCACTGATTTGTGTTGTCATGGCAATTTGAGGTTATAAAGCTTCAAACTTCTGTTTGAGTTGAGAATAAATTGGAGATTACAAATTAGCCTGTAGTAGAGGGTCAAGTTGGAAGTGCCACTATATGTGCTTTTTTTTTTTTTGGGGGGGGGGGGGGGGGGGGGGTGTTGGTTTATCTGTTTGTAGTTTAATTTGAAGTATAAAGGTCTCATCATCAACTAGATAGTAAAAAATAGATGAGAAATGACTATTGGGATAAGGTTATCATGGAAATTCCTATGCAAGAACACTTGGGGAGAGAGAGATATCATAAATTAGTTCCACTCTTCAACCTTGTGTTGGAAAACTCACCTGCTAGTGCTGCTGGTATATATAACCTGGTGTCCATATTTATGCAGGACTTTGGGATCAAGTATAACATGGAAAATGGTGGGCCTGCTCCTGAGAGTATTACCGATAAGATCTATGAGAATACAAAAACTATAAAGGAATAATTTATAGCGGAAGACCTACCTACTGTAATATCTCTCATCCTCATCCCTCTGTAATTTTGTTCGTTTGCTTGAACAATGCTTTTGCAGTATACTTCCTTCTCATTTCCTTGAGTGATGATGAAATGAATTGTAGGTTGACATTACTGCTTTGGATGTCACGAGCTTCACCGGGCCTGAAGGGCCGTTTGATGTTGAAGTCTTCGATTCAGCTGTGGATTATGTAAAACTATTGAAGTAAGAACCCTGCATAAACAGTTTATGGTGAAAGCTGCTTTTTGCTGGAATGAAATTGTTGCACTATATATGCATTCACATTTGCACAGAAGGATGGGGTGATGCTCTAGAATGCTATTGTTAGCTACGTCACTCTTGTCTCTTCAATGTCATATTCGTACAAAACAGGCTTTAGCCCTATTTACCTTGAGAATGATGGGCATCAGTGGTTCATGCACAATATGTTTGAATATTCCCCCTCCAGATGTACGCTCTCCATTGATTGGAATGCCTATCGGATCTATTTATATGTCACTAGATTTCTGTCCTATGTAACCTCCTCTCTGTTTAGTTGTTAGATAGGATGCTGTTTTATGGAAGGGTCTTGTTTCTCTTGTATATGTGACTATTTTTCTCTATGCCTTTTATCTTAAAGGTCATTATCCTTGGGAAAAGCTTTTGGTCGAGGAAACCCTTATGTGTATACTCTGCATTTTACTTCTGATCTGCTTTTATTGTAAAATGGGCTAGTCTATGTCCTCAAATGGTAACATTCATTCTGGTTAATGATATATTTTCCATTCTTTATCAATGCCCCAGGTCAATATTTGATTTCCAGTTGATTAGCAAATTGCTTTCATGTCCAAAATTCACCTTCTGGTAAGTAGAGAGTACTTTACATTGTCCTTGAATAACAATAAATTTTTCTATAGATATTTGTGGTAGATTCTAATAGCCAAAATCTTTCTCTACCTTATTCAAAGCTATGAGGCACTGCATGGAGTTGCAGGAGCTTATGCTCGGCGTATATTTGTGGAAGAGCTCAGTGCTAATGAGAGCTCTCTGCTTAACTGCACACCTAAGGTCTTGCATGCACAGATAAATGCTGAAAGGTCTCCCTTCAGTTCTTATAGGTACTTTAGAGTCAGAGATCGATGCCTATTGTGTGCAGGAGGACTTCAGGAGGTCATCCAGATCCTAATTTAACCTATGCAAAAGAGTCGGTAGCACGGATGGGTTTGGGAAAGTCTACTCCAGAAGATGAACCACCCGAGTTTGGTGCTGCCGCTGATAGAAATGCAGATCGCAATCTGATCCTCTGTAAAAGGTAACACTAAATCACATTAACTTTTTCCCTAGAGACTTTAGCATGGGTGTCATAGTTTCTCTTGTGCTGTGGATTCTTTGTTACTCTATCAGATTATGTTGCTATCATTGCTGCAAATGCTGTTGAAGCCATATCCTACTTTTCTGGCAGTCTCAAGGGATTTGCCAGGTACGGGTGGTTATTCGTAGATGCTCTTTGTATCATGCATTAGTACATGTGAGTGCCTCTTAGTTGATCAGCAGATGGCACTATTCCAAGCCAATTGTCGTATTATTGTGCTCATTAAGTTACAGTTGATGTTAAGTCACCTTTCTTCTTTGGATTAGTGATCCCCAAGCCAAAAAGATGTCTGAGTCTCACAAAATCGAGTGACACATAGAGGTGATCAGTGGGCGGGCCCTTAACCCAGGCTTGATTTGTTGCCCAAGCCCGCCCACAGCAAAAAAATTGTGCATAAAATTTCCAGCCTGGCCGGTAGCACCATGGGCCCATTTGGGCTGTCTTTATAACTAATAGCTTTGCCCAAGCCCGCCCAAAAAGTGCCGTTTGAGCCCATGCTGATCTGGCCAGCCTAGTGGGCCCGAGAGATGCCAAGTCCATGATCAGGTTTAGACTGAAACACTGCATCTTTTCTCTGGTATATGCGTCGGAATAACAAATATCTCTCTCTCTCTCTCTCTCTCAACACATGTAGAGAACTGCAGCTTCTCTTTGAAATTTCCACTTTTTCTTTTTCATATTCCTTGTACTTAACATTGTTTTAGAGGCTGCGCTCCATATGTTTACAGTGTCAGCATCATGATTTGGTGCAAGTAATATCGACTAACCAATGCTCACTTTTATGTCATTGCTTTATTGCATTAGGTTTGGAGTTGCATTTATGTCTTATTGTCACAATCTTAATGGCAAGACATTTTCTGACAGTGTAAATTCTGATGTCTAAGTTTTAGAGTTGATAATTTGTGTTGTATTGTCATTTTCAGTCGATTTTGTGCTATTACTGGAAGGTTTCAATATAATAAATTTTTTTCCCTAAGAATAATGTATGAAAATGTTGACCTCGTGACAGTTAAGAGTTGATTGTGTTGAATCTTGTTGTGTCCGGGTTTCTATAAGTCAATTCATGTCGTGTTGGAGTCATGTTTTCAGGTCGTGTCAAGAATTGCTATCCCAGCCTAAGATCTCCACATTACGTTTGATCTTTGCGCTTCTATGAATTGTGGGATGACTAGTTATGGACAATATCTTTTACATTTCTTTGATAATTTTCATTGGACTTGCAGACTTATCTGTATATAGAGAGAAAGGAGAGATGCTCCACTCTTTGAGTAATACATAAATATTTCATGGAACTTGCAGACTCTCTATATAAAGAGAGAAAGGAGAGATGTCCCCATTGTTGAGTAATACATAAATAGGTGGCTATCATTATGCATGCGGAACCTTACCAGGCAGAGCAGCATGGAGTATTTTTTTCAGGTAAAAAATGCGAGTGAAAATGAGGCTGTTCTTTATGGGAGGAATATTACAAATGCGCAGGCATATTTCTACTAAAAAGATTAATAACTGGCAGAGAGAAATTGTGTATTGGTTCTGCCTTGCTTACTTATGCATCGTCGATTTGAGCAAGTGCTGCTGCTAAGGACTTTCATTATGTAAGGCATGTATGTACATACATAGCAATTAATGACAACTACATTAACTTATGATTATATGTTCCTAGGAGCATGCCTACATCAGCCGCCTTTGATGTGGTTGCTGAACATCTAAATCTGAAGTTTTTTTAGGTAATTCTTGTGGAAGAAGTCCTAAAAGGATTAGTACTGTTGATGTGCCTCGTAGTTTGTTACTTTCCTTATTTACAATTTCAGGTGCCTATTGGGTGGAAATTCTTTGGTAACTTGATGGATGCTGGGTTATGCTTGGTTTGTGGGGAGGAAAGTTTTGGAGCTGGTCGGTGTATTGCATTTTGTCAGAGTCAGTGAAGCATTTTGACTTGGAATCATTAGCAGCATCAGCATCCCATTCATTTGGCCATTTGCATCGGAACAGGCTCTGACCATATTCGTGAGAAAGATGGAATATGAGCTGTTCTCGCTTGGTTATCTGTTCTCGCTTACAAAAATAAGAACTTCAGTGGAGAAAAGCTTGTAACTGTCGAGGACATTGTTCGTCAGCATTGGACGACATATGGTCATCATTATTATACCAGATATGATTATGAGGTAAAGATTTTTGCTTCTTTGTAACAGTCTTGGAAAATTTTGGTTGACCTTTTCAAGGTGATTTTTAGGATGATGATTCAGGAGCAGCAAAGGAACTGATGGGTTACTTGGTCAAACTGCAATCTTCTCTCTCTGAAGTTAACCGGTGAGCTCTTGTTTCTGTACTCTTCTAGCTCACTCCAGTTTTGTGAGTCATTCAATATCTCCATGAATTAATGCTTCGTCTGAAGGTTCAGTCCTTGTTGGGCTTGGTAGGCTCATATTCAATTGACATTGGTAGGTTATAAGCTAATGATAAGTACAGTGCTTTTCCTATATACGACTGGATTCATGTGTTGGGTCTCTTTTTGGTACTCCATTTTATCTGATGAAGCATTTGTGCCATTGGGAGATAACTGATGATGTAATAAAAAAGAGATAGTTGTTCTCAGCAGTTCCACCTTCCCGTGGATAGCAGCATAACTGCATTGCTCGTTGGAATCTGCACGATTGTCAAGGGGATACGTCCTGACGTAGCAGATGTTGTTCATGCCGATGAATTTGAATATAAGGATCCTATTGATGGTTGTAAGTGCTCACTTCTTATGCTGCCTTAGTGCTATTGACCAGATTCATAACCGGGCTGTCTGCTGGATGCTAGAGTAGACTTGGCTATGCATATGCGAGTCATTCGTTTAGTTAGCTCACTAATGACAAAGAACCTAGTTTCTTGGGACAGCATTCTTATATTGCATATTGGAAGAACTGAAGTAAAGAAGAGGAAAAAGTCTTCTTGGCAGGCCAAGAAGAATTGGAATGTTCAATTTGACATCATCTGCTTTAGAAACTAATTTTGGAAAATGTGAAATTGGGTCAAAAGGTTTTAGAATTTTTCTTTAGAGTTCACATTGCACAGGAGGTTGTCAAACCCACGGGAAGAGCTGCTGCATGGGCATTCGTTGGTGCGAGCTTAATGTCTGTATTAATTTTATATGGTAGTGATTATCTGGATGAGAGCTCTGATACTATTATAAACAAACCTTTTTTTCACTACATATTTATAGCAGATTACTTAATCACGGGTATCTTGTATAGACTATAGAGTTGGATAAAAACATGATCAAGGACCAACAATCTTTACTGGGTTGTTTCTGTTGTGTGGATCGCTTTACAATGGCAAATGCTGGTTTTATCTTTGAATCACGTCCTCTTTGTCGCTTGCTCCTCCTTTTTATCTTTTTCATAGAGCATGAAACTGACGGTATACAACTAACATGTCCACATTCCTTTGGTCCTGTAAAAATGGTACAGGTCTTTCGCCTCTCGGGCACAGGCTCAGAACGCACAACGGTATGTGTTTACGTAGAGCAGTATGAGAAGGATCCAGCAAAAACCGGGAGAGAGTCTCTGGAAGCATTGGCTCCTCTTGTAAGCCTATCTGAGTTTAGACTTTTCCTGGCCATAATCAAGCTGTTTTCCTTGGGCTGATGTTGATGGATTTAATTGTAGGTGGAAGTTGCTCTCAAGCTTTCAAAAATGCAGGAATTTACTGCGTGATCTGCCCCAACTGTGATCACATAGATCTCTGCTTCCGCTACAGTAAGATTTTACAGACCCTGCATTAGTGTTAATAGTGTATACAGTTTTGCGAGTGTGGTGCACCCTTCACAGTGTATGAAGTCTTTTTGCACTTCCTTCGCCCAAGAGCATTGTCCGATTATGAAATGTCAACATAATTCCGGCATCAGAATAAAATGACAGCGGCGATAGCAGTTGATGCTATTTCCACCGGTATGTAAATCAAGATGTGGTTTTGCTTTATATATGTGCTTGCTTCTATTAACGTCCTGATTCAGTTGCTTTCTAAACTTAGGGTGTGTTCATTAGAGTGAAAACATACACGTCAATGCTGGCTCAGGTTGTGCCACGTGAGATGGCCGGTGTCTACGTCAGCGATTTCCGGCCAAAATTGGCTGGATGGAATGAGTGGTACCAACGTTAAATGTTTAGGAGTAAATCGGTCTAAATGAAATATTTATGACTGAATTTGTACCAATGTAATATGTTTATAATTTTTTTTTTTTGTACTTTTCCCAACATATTACTGATTTGTCGGGTTGAGACGTGCCATCATCGGTGACCCAAATATTCAGTAGACAAGACCAACAATTAGAGATCTCGTGATGATCCTTGGGTGCCGTTTGCATTTCTCCAAAATCACTTAGGCTAAAGGCATTTGTATTTGCTCAAAGCCTATTTTCAAAGCAGAACCAAAAGCTCCCTATATCAATAACTTATGAAAAGATTTAAGGCTGAAATGGCATAATTAAAAGGTTTAGGAGTGAATTGACACAAACGTAATAGATTTAGGGCTTTCTAAATAATTTTTCCTTAAGGTGGTGCGCTTGTTAAACATGACAGCAATAATTTAGAAAATATTTTCTTAAAAATTATTACCTTTATCGCTTAGAAAAATCAAGTTTTTTTCATTATCAACGAAAACGTTGGGGTTATAAAATGTTGTTCGAAACAGATCGTGACTATCTTCGTGAAACAAACGTACCCTCAATTTCCGGTAGAATCGAGCTTTGGCGGTATTCATACTTGAGTTTTGTCTCCACAATCGGTTGAATACACAGGTGATATCAGATAGAAAAATATCTTTGTTTTTGTTTTTGTTTTTTTTTTCAAATCGATCCTGTCCGGTTGAATACTCTCCACTCAGACACGTGCTAATTAATTAGAGTTATTTTTTTGGTCGGAATTATTGTCCTAAGCTCGTTTAATAAAGAGAGTCGTGAAGAGTCACGCCTGGACCCTCCTGTCCTGTCAATAATTAGTCGTTAAATAAATGAATTCGCATAATAAATTTATTGTTCTTGCTCTTCTGATGGCAAAAGTTCTCTATTAAACATCTACCCACGCTTCGCACGGACACATGTTCTCCATAACATATCGAATCAGATTAGAAAACAAATATTTTTAGTTTGGCCCTGTTTCGTAGCTCTATGGTCTGCACAATTTATATTGCATCGTGCCGAAAATCAAAAGAGCGCATAATTGTGTATGCGAGTAGGCGTGCAGCCTCACTGATAAAAAGCATTAGGGTGTGAGGACTCTAGTATCATAAACGCGGGTTTCGACTCCCGCGCTCTGCAAAGAGACAGCAAAAGTCAGATAGAACAAACAAACTCGCGATCGATTTTTTGAAATAGCTAACTTGTGAAGGATATTATGTCAAAAAAAAAAAAACAGTGGTTACACATATAAATGATAAGTAATCCCATTGTTATTTCGACAAAAAGAAAAAACCCATTGTTATGAACGTGGGGCCTAGACCCTCCTTTCATTTTATAATAAACTTTTTGAAATGCTTGTACTACGCACAAAATTATTATTATTATTGCTCTCTTGATTGCAATAAAAAAAAGTATTAAATGATCCACCCACATTTCACAAGGGCAAATATTCTCCATAATTTATTGAATCCGATTCTTTAACAGTTGTATCTCTTGGTGCGACAGGTAATCTCTACGCCACACAAACATTACCCCCCCCCCAAAAAAAAATATATGTTGCTCCTTCTATCATCTTCATTTGTAATTTTCCACCGTAAAAGTTGCAGGAATCCACATCGTTTCTATTCGATTTTGGTAAACGAAGTATTAGTTGCTTTCATTAATTAAACGCTTAACCACTCAGTCAATTCCTTAAAAGTTGTAAAGGAACAATTTAGGGACAAAGAAGCCCCGCATCCTAATTGGCGAGAGATTGAATGATTAGGCAGAGATTGCACCAGACATCCTAAGCACGAGCTTGCTCTGCCAGTTCTCTCCTCGAGGAGGCGCAGTGGTTATAATCCCAGGCCACCCCCCCGGGGCTTATGAAGACAAAATGTTCAGTCAGGCGTAATTCTCTCCAAAATCGAAATATATGTACTTGACTTATCTCACACACAGTCTTAAACTTTAAAGTGAAATTAGGGATTCGATTAGATATTTCTATAGGCTCATGCTCGATTTTTTTTTTTTTTTTGAAATTCTCCCTGAACAAAAGTATCCCAACAAAGGAATCTCAAGCATCACTACGGATGCTAGGCACGGAGAAAATTAATCCAAACATAATAAGCGTGTTCAACAGATCGTAAATGGATTATACAACTTACTTATATGAGTTATATCCAACCCGTCTTTTATGACTCTCTCTTCATTCTCTCTCTCCCTCACTCGATCTCGCGCTCACTCACTCTGCACTCTCACCTCAGTTTGGATATGAGTTCTCATAAATTTGATTAAATATTAAAATATTTTAGTAATACTGATCGGCTACGGTACAAGGTTGGTATGTGCTGGGTCGGGTATGAGTCACTAGGTTCGTATTGGATGGAAATAGGTCAAAACAAGATAAACGGGTCTGCTTGGGTTGGACTCTTTTTGACCTAATCTGAACTCCACCCAACCCACCTGTTTGATTGTTCTAAATAATATAGGACATACGTGCGCCACCAACATGTTAGGCAAGTGCGTATAGAAAAATAGATGGAAGGTCGGCCATCCCTAACAACAGGAAAATTCAAAGCAATTTCGTGCGAAGCTAAACTATTTTTCTTGTAAATTTTTCTAAGTTTAAGGATCTTTATTAATCAGTGCCTCTGGTATCATTAACCGTATCTAATATCGAAATGAAAAATATAATTTTCTAGATGCTTAAAAGTGCTTAAAAATCCCATATTAAATATGAAAGTTGAACCACGAAAATATGGGCAATGCTTATCGTTTCTTCTTACAAAAGAAGGGAAAAAAAACGAAGCAACCAATCTCACATTCCCAACATAATGGTTTGTCAAGTACGATTATATCCCAATGTTCCTCATTAATATCTCCGATTGGTGGGGGACATACAAGCCACGAATATGTCTCTCGTGCACATTTGTTCATCTTTGTATCCTGAAGTACGTTTATATGTGCTTCGCCCCCATTAGTTGCTATCGAAAATTATTACGTTAGGCTTAGTTTGTGTAGACTAATACCGTCGTATCCATGGGCTAATCCTATATAATTACTTTTCATTACTACCTAATTTGTGCGATATCGGAGAATTATCACATTCGATCTGGATTAATAGGGCGATCGAAATCCCGGGCATCCGAACTGCTAAGGGAAAAAAGGAAAACCTAGTACGCCATAAAAATTTACAATATACAACTTGGAGAAGCAGGAAAAAGAAAAAAAAGAAGAAGAAAAAGAAAAAGAGGAAGGTAAATTCACACGCTCTTGTCCTCGTCTCACCGTCTGGCTCATCAGGGGCCAGCCTGTTTTTTCACGTAACTGTTGACCAGGGCCAAGGCGTTGCTCGTCACCTTCTTCACCGCCCCGGCCTGGCTGGACACGCCGGACTTCACCGGCCCATCGGCCACGTCCTCGAACCCGTCCGTGCACGTCTCCTCGTGCGTCAGCGCCGCGCTCATCCACGTCTGCACGTTGCTCATCTGGAACCGGAACGACTGCTCCCCGCTCCCCGCCGCCCCGAGCTCGGGCTGCTGCATCTGCTTCAGCGAGTCCCGCATCTTGTCCGCCGCGTCCCCGAAGTTCTCAAAGCAGTCGTGCAGTGCCGCCGCCGCGTGCCGGTCGGCCTCCCGCGAGAGGTTGGACATGTACTTGGCCGTGTGCCGGGCCGCCGCCAGGCTCACGGCGATAGCGGCCCGAGCGAGGTGGGCAGGGTCGCGACGCACGGAGGCTGCGTAGCGGGCTAGGGTGGCGTAGCAGACGTCAGGGTACAGGGTGACGTTGTTGCAGCTGGAGCGGATGAAATTCAAGCCGTCGGCGGGCGTGGGAGCAGGCGTGGAGGATCCGGCGGCCGGGACTCGCTGCAGGTGGGAGAGGAAGAAGGTGAGGAGGATGAGGAGGCGGAGGAGCGATGGTTGGGCGTGCATGGTTGGTGGGTGGTGTTGGTTGGTTTTGTCTTCTGTTGGTCCTTTGGAACGGGAGGGAGTGTGATGGAGCAATTGAGCTCGTGGAGGTTTTAAAGGATTTGTTTTGTGGCGCGATGACAGATAAACCCCCGCAAATGTGAACGTTATAACGAGAATGCCATCCCTGCTTATTCTTGCATATTTGACGAATAGGGCCATGTTGGCCTCCATCCCTTAAAAGAGGGAATTCAGTGTTCATCCACGTTAATCCACCGAGAGGTTTGATTCCTTTATTTTTAGGAGAGCAGGTTGGATCAAGTTTCGTTAGGCGAGTTAGGGTGGAACATTTGGGCTTCGTTCCCTTTCATTATCCACAAAAAGAAAAAAAAAATCTCTACTCTCTAGTTAAGTTTATATTTGGGTCATGTCTACGAATTGGAATCCATCAATCAATCGAGTGTGAGATTGGGGAAATCTCTACTCTCTAGTTAATCAAGAGATTACATAAAATGCTTTCGAACTCCCAAATAAATGCAAAAAAAAAAAAAAAAATACCATAAAGCATATAACAAAGTATATTCTGCAGCTGTAAGTGCACTCTCATCCTCTAAGAATAGATGTGCTGCCATAAAATTTTGGCGGCCGAGACGAGCACACATCGAGAGTTCTCACACCAATTGCAAATGCTTGCGGTGCGCGTCTAGGTTCGATGTCTCCATAACTATCGCCAAACAGTAACACCAATATCAATATGTTAAAAAAAAAAACACACACACAGATAAGACACGTGTAAAAAACTCCTAGATCTATGGAGAGAAAAATCCCTCGATGTAGGCCTAAATCTAAACCGAGAGAGGATAGCGGCCTAATCTCGAAGAGTTTGTGGAGCCACATCACAAATATTCTCATTGGTGGCCAATTGGACGAAAGGCCGAACTAATCTATACATTCACCCAAGATCAACTGCAGAAAATTATT
The DNA here is from genome assembly GCA_021437785.1 of Rhodomyrtus psidioides. Classification (NCBI taxonomy): domain Eukaryota; kingdom Viridiplantae; phylum Streptophyta; class Magnoliopsida; order Myrtales; family Myrtaceae; genus Rhodomyrtus; species Rhodomyrtus psidioides. Next base: position 407,306 of record JAILYB010000169.1, on the reverse strand, counting down.
CATAATAAAAAAACTCTCAACAAACATAGCGAGAGAGAAAAGGAAAGACAACCCTAGTAAAGAAAATCGATGGCGAGTTGGAGGCTTCGGCTTGACGGTCTTCTTCCGAAGGCAGACGATCTCTTGAAGAGCAAAAATCAGAACTAGCTTTATGAAGGGAATATTGTCCGGATAGTCCTAAACCTTTTGCACTTTAGCTAATTCAGTCCTAAATTTTTTAATTGTACCAATTGAGTCCTAAACCATTTAATATTTTGTCAATTTAATCATTATGATTAATTTTGGTTGGAAATTGCTAACATTCTATGTGGCACGGTCAAGCCTAAAATGATTTTTTTTTGAAATATTTAATCTTTTTTGAATTTATGGTTTTTTTTATTGTTAAGAGCTGACAGGGGGTTGCCAGCCATTGGTCGTTGCCCGGCGACCCCCGTTGGCAACTCGCCAAGCCTGCGGGCCCTCGCTTAGCTTTGAGCGAGGGCCGCTGCCCTCGCACAGCTTTGAACGAGAGCCGGGACCCTTGCCGCGGCTGGCGAAGGCTGATAGCCCTCATTGAAATTTGGTCAATGGCTCGCGGCTCTCGCCAGCTTTTGACAGGGGCTTGAGGCCCTCGCCCGATGGCCGATGGGGGTTGTCAAGCCTCGGTTGGTGGCCCCCAACCGGCCCTTACACTTAAAAAAAAAAAAGAGGTCAAATAATAATAAACTAAAAAATATTAAAAAATATTCCATGTCCTCGTGAACTATGCTACGGAGGACGGTCGGATCAATTTCTGGTCCAAATAAGCCTGCTTACGCCTCTATGCTCTCCCTACCTACTTCACTTTATTTATATAAAAAAAAAAGCGTTTATGTTTGTTAATCTTACTTTACTGGATGTTTAACCGGAGGATTTGTGTTGTGAAACTAGTGTTGAGCATCCCGGAGTCTCGAAATCTCGTTTGACTTCATGTTGCTTTTTCCACGTGAAAGCGTTCATGCAACCTCATCATTTGCAAAATTTTATTCAGTCAACGATGTACGCCCTTTCAGCTGAAAAAGTCAGAGACAAATCTGGCGAGTCGGGCGAGGTCAAGCTTGTCCACCTATGGCAAGGCTCGAGCTCGCCTACGGCCCGTCACCGGCCATCGCCGTGGCCGGCGGCCGGCGGCCGGCTGAAGAAGAGGGGAAACTAAAAAGAAATAAAAGAAGAAAAAAAATAGGATTAAAAAAAAACACATAGGGGTGATCAATGGGCAGGCCCTTAGCCCTGGATTAATTTGTTGTCCAAGCCCGCCCATATCAAGATAATTACGTAGGGAATTTTCAAGCCGGGCCCGTTGGATTTTTATGATTTTGAAGGTCTCGCTCCATATGTCTACTTCGTGTCAGTCCAGAGTAGTTTTTTTTTTTTTTTCGTTGGATGTTGTTGGGTCCGAGTTCCTCTCGGCCAATTCGTAGTTGTGTCGAAGCCGTGCTCTCATGTCCTGTCGAGAATTGCTATCCCTGTCTAAGATCTTCACGACACGTTCGATCTTCGCCTTTCATCTTAGGAAATTTTTGCCCCGATCATCATCGTGCGATGGAGAATTTCGGGGTACGGCTAGAAAACATAGACATAATTCCGATTTTTCGGGACCCCAGTATTCGGGAGACGAGACCAATAATTTTGAGATCGTCATGATTTTCTATACAATGAGTTGTAAGTTTCCTAGCGAAGGCATGGACAATGACCCTCTCGTGTGTCGCTTACGCTCATCTTAGCTTTGGTCCTTCTCTTACCATCTTGTAGCGAAAAAGCAGTCCCCTCTTCATGTTCACGTGTTGCTTCTTTGTCTCTTCATCGAATAGTTACAAAACTTGAAAAGCCCGTCCTTGGATAAAAGCCAAAACGCTTGTCCATGCATAATAATTATTGGGTCGCTCTCACTGTTTTTTTTTTTTTTTGGCTTATTTCGATGTTGACAATGAAATGAAATAACCCGTTTCACGTTGCTCGTGTCGGGGAGAAATTACCCAAAAAATAAATAAATTATAAGTCAATGGTACGAATGCCAAATTCAGTCGTCCATAAGCCTTTTAATTTAGCCAGTTTAGTTTCAAACCTTTGGATGATTTGTCAATTTAGTTGTTCCGACGCGATCAATATTGGCTGGAAATCACTGACGCACTAGGTGAACACATCTCCGCTGGAAAGGGGAAAAAAATGTCGTTCCCATATCATGTTGAAGGATCTAACTCAAAATTGTAGTCCTTAGATAGATGAAAAATCACATTGAATGAATTTGACCTAAACCACGTTTGTTAACTAATTAGAAGATATTATTTCGAGCACTTTAGGTCGGTCGTAGATCCAAGGTCGGGGGAAGTTATTAGACGCCTTTCCACGTTCTGTATCGATCGTACTTCACTTAATTTCCAATCGATCGAATACACAAATGGTATCAATTCATATATTTGGAACTAAGTCATCAATATAATTAAGATAAAAAAAATCACCTTTTTTATGGGGAAATTATCCAATCAACCTTAAATTGATTGTGTGAATATCAATTCAGTGTTGAAATTTTTAATTATGCCAGTTTGTCCTAAATCTTTCTGCGAAATTTCAATAAAGTACTTTCAATCAATTTTTGCTGGAAATTGCCAGCGGCAATGCCTGGACCACGTAACGTAGATTGGCGTCGGTGATTTCCGGCGAAAATTGACCAAAAGGGCCATTTTAATATTAGTCTAAGTTCGTTTAATAAAAAGAGCATGAATAGAAATAATAATAATTATGTTATTCTTGCTCATTTCATTGCAAAAATCCAACTATTGAATAATCTAGCCGCATCCCACACGGACAAATATACTCCATAGTACAAAGAAAGAGGATCTTTTTAGTTAGTCTTGTTTCCTAGTTCGTTTGTAGGATTTTAATTTTTTTGGGTTGTTACGTGGTTTGCATAAACTGTGTTGTATTGTGCCGAAAATCAAACGAGGGCATAAATTCGCCATACCGACAATCGTGGTCTCTTTAAATTAGGGTTGATTAGTTTCGGAGTGGGTCATTTCCCATCCAAAAACCGAGAAATGGACCGGACATGGTTGATTCCCATTTCCCATCTTGGAATTGGGATCTGGACTGGAAAGGGTCAGCTCCTAGTCCATGGAACCGGGAACCGATCATGGAATAAAACAGGATTGGATCAATCTGTCCCGATCCGATTTCCAAGTTATCCCGAAAACCAGCGATGTTTTTTTTCATAAATGTTTTATTTTCTGTTTCAAAAGTTCCAATGAAATTAGGAACCAGACCGATTTCTACGAGAGCAACCCAAAATCAGCCAGTTCAGTCATGTCGGGTTGCCAGGTTGAATCGACACCGATGCAAGCTAAAAGTAGTTATCGAATTCAACCATAATTAATGACATTATTATTAACATGGGGACTAGATCCTCCTTCCCCCGTCTTAATTATTATTTTTTAGGTTGTTGTCCTTCTTTATTTTCTAGTTTATTCCCTTTCGTTTTGGGAGATTTTCTCTTTCGATTTAGTCTAGATATGGAAGCTTCTTTCTTCAATTTCGAGGAGATTTCTATGTCGGTCTAACCTAGCTAGATTTGAGGTTTTTTACAGGTATATTTTTGGGATTTCGCTTTCCTCGAATTTGATGGGTGAACAAGTTCAGTGTTGAAGAAGATCAAAGGAGTTTCGTGAAGATTTCAATCTCAATGATGTCAAATCTATGCTCATTCAATCTTTTTATTATGCTCGGTAATGGTGTTAGAGACGTCAAACATAGGCACGCATCGCCGAAAGGCAAAAGCGTGGCAATAAATGAAGTTCTAGATGCGTGCTCAGGTGATTAATGGTTGATTTTGGTATGAGGAAGTCATAGGTATACTCCTTGAGTGTGTAATCTATAACCTTGTTTTAATGATTTCTGGTGTTATGTGTTTGTTTTGTTTTGAAGTTGTCTGGGATTTATCTTGATTTGATATTGTGTTCTTTGAACTAGATGTTTCTCTCTCTCTCTCTCTCTCTTTTTCAAGAAAAGTGAATGAAATCTTATTTTTTTTAAAATAAAAAGAAAATCTCCACGCCAGATATCATCAATAGCGATTGAAGTATGCTTTATTTTACAAATAATCTTCACAAAAACCTGTTCCTTCCCCGACGCATCTTTAGTTTATGCAGAAATCCACCTTTGTTTCTGTTTGAATTTGATAAACAACAGACGTTTGCCTTCATCTCTCAATCAGGAATAAGGACGAATGCTTATGAGTAGTATCGGTGAAGGATGATAGCTTTGTGTTCCACCGGAAACCTATCCTATCCAGATCCGTTCCAGTTTTTGAAACTTGGAACCTACCATTTATACTCTAAGATCATACTTTGGTCCAGGGTCTATCCAGAACCCGCCATTTTTTTTTTTTGGCTTCATTTATAACAAAAGTTCCCCGCAAGATAGATTTGAGTTTCATCAACAAAACTACCTACCCCAAATAGAATCGTTAATAAGTGATGTAATATGTCAAGCGAAAATTGTCACACAAAAAAAGTCCTAAATCTATTGCGCTTTTGCCAATTCAGTTCTAAACCTTTTAATTTTGTCAATTCAATCATAAGCCTTTTGTATTTGTGTTAATTCAGTCTTAAACGTATTTTAAAAATTGCCCCATCAACGTCGGCTAGCGTTCACGTCAGCATCGAGTGCCAGTCAAAATTGGCTGGATGGACTGAATCGGCACAAATACAACATGCTTATGACTGAATCGACACAAATACAAAATGTTTAGGACTGAATTAATAAAAATGTAATAAGTTTAGAATTTTTTTTTTACAACATTAAACAAGAGGAACAAAGCAATCCTCGCTTTTGAACGTGGTGGTTCATCAAGTATGATTATGTTCCAATGTTCGTAATTGACGGATTTCTGATTGGTGGGTACAAGTTAAGAATATGACTCACATACAAATTGAATGCAAACCCGAGCGATGTAATTGTAAACTATCGGCCAAAACAGTGTTAACATAAAAAATTCGAGAATGCTGAAAATGGGGGCCCAGATCAAGTTTGGACTTTGCTAGCATAATATCGAGCAACTGAAAGTATCAATATGATTGTGAGCGACAAATTTTTAAAAGAGCGAACCTCACAATAATTTTAAATATTTGTCTTTTGTGGTAGAAAAACACATTGTTAGCATAACGGCCATCCAAAAGATTGTTACATAATCAATTTCGATCAATTTTCTTTGGCTTTCGTTTCATTTACGTCGGAGAGATAAAAGGAATAATCCATCAATGGCTACGAAAGTAAATAGCGTTCTTATCTTTTCGGTTCTTATTGGAATCATCACGTCCATGATGTGCTTAGCCCATTAGTCACGATCGAAAAATACTAAATAGACTTAGTTTACCATGCAGACTGATACCGTCACCCACTGGCTCACTTTATATAATTAATAACTTCTCGTTACTACCTAATTTGCCTAAGATCGGAGAATTACCACATCCGAATTACGATTCATCGAGCGATCGAAAATCCCGGGCATACGAACCGCTAAAGAAAAAAAAAACGAAAATCAGCATGCCAGTTTTTTTTTTTTTTCAGCTATCTCACTTATTTAAACATTAAACCTCTCGGTCAGTCTCGGATTACATATAATACCAGTTAACCACTTAACCTAATTCTCTCGGTCTTAGAAGTCACAACAACTTCAAGAAGTACAGAGAAGGAAAACACCGCTTCTGCGCACCTGATCCATTAACGGCCAGCCTGCTTGTTCGCGTAGCTATTGACCAGGGCCAAGGCGTTGCTCGTCACCTTCTTCACCGCCCCGACCCGGCCGCACACCCCTGACTTCACCAGCCCGTCCGCCACCTCCTCGAACCCGTCCGTGCACGTCTCCTCGTCCGTCAGCGCCGCGCTCATCCACGTCTGCACGTTGCTCATCTGGAACCGGAACGACTCCTCCCCGCTCCCCGCCGCCCCGAGCTGCCGCATCTGCTTCAGCGAGCCCCTCATCTCGTCTGTCGCGTCCCCGAAGTTCTGGAAGCAGTCGTGCAGTGCCGCAGCCGCCCGCCTGTCCGCCCCGTTGTCGGCCTCCCGCGAGAGGCTGGACACGTACTCGGCCGCGCGCCGGGCCCTCGCCAGGCTCACCGAGATGGCGGCCTGGGCGAGGCGGGCTGGGTCGCAGCGAACGGAGGCGGCATAGCGGGCGAGGGTAGCATAGCAGACGTCCGGGTACAGGGTCACTTTGCAGCTGGCGCGGATGAAATCGGAGTCGGTGGTGGGGGCGGGCACGGGGGATCCGGCGGCTGGGACCGGTCCTAGGTGGGAGAGGAAGAGCGTGAGGAGGAGGAGGGGGAGAGATGGTTGGGAGTGCATGGTTAGCCTGTGTTTGCTGGTGTTGGTTTTGCGTTTTTGTTGGGAATTTCCGGCGTTTTGTGTTGCGTTGATCTTTTCTTTTGGAGCGGAGTGTGATGGGGAGCGATTGAGTTCGTGAAGGTTTTAATCCCCTGCCCATTTTTCGGCTGGGCAGAGGATCCCCACCATTCAATAGGGGGGCTCACCTTATTGAATTGTGGGGATCACCCTGTCAAGGAAAAACCTTAACAGGGGATCCAAACCCGGTTTTAAGGCCCTGTTTAGTGGCGTGATTACAGATATACCCCGCATATTTGAGCGTTATAACGAAAATTCCACCCCTATTTGTCCTTCAGTATCTGACAAAATGGTCCATCTTGGTTGCGCACGATCACACTTCTAGAAGTAGATTTTTGCTTCAGAAATATTTTCGGAGAAAAATTCATTTGGTAATTTAACTTCTGAAGTAAAAATTCGTTTGGTAATTTTTTTTTTTTACTTCTTAAGTTGTTTGTTTTCCCAATTTAGAGAAAATTACCAAAAAAGTCATAAACCTATTGCAATAGTGTCAATTCAATCATAAACTTATTCTTGTTGCCGATTTAGTCCTAAATCTTTTGTATTATTGTCAATTCAGTCCATCCGATGAATTTTGGCCGGTCGGCGCTGACGGGGACGCCAACCGGCCGGTGACCTACTATTTTTAATATTTTTTGGATTTTTTTAAATTTTAATATGTTTTTAAAATACTTTTTTCATTTCTTTTTTTTTTCGTCCCCCCGTTCTTCGTCCCTTATCTTCTTGCTCTACTCCAATCATCGTCTTCTTCCTCTTCCGCGATCGACTTGAGGACAGCCCGAGAGCTGAGCGTTGCCCGGCCATGGGGGGCATCGACCTCATGAGCCTCACGACCAAGGTGTCGAGCTCAGAGTTCTCTACATGATGGTATCGATGCAGGAGGTGCCGATGCGCTTGGGCTCGCCTCGTTCCAGTCGAAGGAGGTAAGGGGTCGATCTTGCCGTCGCCCGGCCATGGCGGGGCTTGACCTCACCGTCGCTACCTCGCCCAACGACGGTGAGATCGACCCCTATGGTCGGGCGAGGTCAAGCTCGCCATGGCCGCTTCCCTCTTCGTCCCCAAATGAAAACCAGAGCCACAACCAAAGCAAAAACCAGACCCAGAAGCTCGATTCTTCTCAACCGGAGGAGAAATCTTTCGCCATCGTCACCGGCGAGTTCTTCCTCGGTACCACTCGCTGTTGATCAAGAGCCACAACTACAGGAAGGACGCAAATGTAGCATCGAAGATCGGCCCAGATTTGGGCTTGCAAAGTCAACCCTCGCCGGGCCATGGGGGGGTTTGACCTCACCGTCGATGCCTCGTTCGGCGACAACAAGGTCGATCTCCCCACGGCCGGGCGACGCTTGACCTCTCCGACTGCGCCTATGGTTGGTCGCCAGAGAGGTGGAGAGGGGAGGGGAGGGGAGGAGAGGGGGCAGAAAAAAGTGAAAGGGAAAAAGAAAAAAAGGAAATAACATAAAAATTATATTAAAAAATCATAAAAAATTTAATAAATATCAAAATATTAGGTCACCGGCCGACCGGCGTCCACGTCAGTCCAAATTTCACCGGATGGATTGAATTGGCAAGATTACAAAAGATTTAGGACTGAATCGAAAAAAAAAATAAGTTTTGGACTAAATTGGCACAATTGCAATAGGTTTATGACTTTTTTGGTAATTTCCCCCCCAATTTGAGAAGTTTAAAAAATTGATTCTCAACTGAAGAAGTACTTCTCACCCCATCTTCTTTTCATTACGCATCCCCCTCTTTTCGACCACACCCGCCTTCACTGCCACCGACGTGTTAGGCGAGTGCAAATAGGAAAATAAAAGGATGATTGACCATCTTTAACAATATGATAATTTATAGATATTTTGTTTTACGATTGAAAGTTTAAGAGCAAACACGTATCATCACGAAAGTTTAGGAGTTTTGTGTGTAATTTTCTTGAAATCTAAGGGCGCGCATGGCAACACTTCTGCTTCAGAAATCATTTCTGAAACTGAAGTTGATTTTCAATTTCTCAATCAGAAGCAGAAGTTGATTTCCACTTCTGAAATTATACTTTTGAAACATTAACATTATTAACCCGCAGGCGACGGCGGCCGGCGACCGGCGGCGGGTAGCATCGGGCAACTGGCGGTGGTCGGTCGGCGACCGACGACGGTGGAGACCGGCAATCGGCGGCGGGTGACCGGCGATCGGCAGCCGCGGCGGTCGGCCGGCGACCGGCGGCGGTGGCGTCCGGCGGTAGCAGCGGCGGCGGCGTCGTCCGGAGACAGCGGCGGCGGCGTCCTCCGGCGGCGGCGGCGGCAGCGTCCGGCGACCTGTGGGGCGGTGGCCGGCGATCGGCGGCGGCGGCTGTTGGGGGGCGGCGGAGGTCGAGCGGCGGCGACCGGTGGCGTCGGGTGGGCGTTGGGCGGCGAAAGATCGGTGTAGTTGAAGAAGTGATTTCTTTTTTAGAAACTACAATTTTTAGCTTCTCAAAATTGGCCAAAAATCACTTCTAGAAGTAGAAATCACTTCTAGAATCACTTTTGGAAGTGATTCCTCAATATTTTTACCAAACGATTTTCAGCTTCAGAAGCACTTCTGAAGTGTTTTTACTAAACGGATTTCAGCTTCAGAAGCACTTCAGAAGCAGAAATTCTACTTCTGAAGTGTTACCATGGGCGTCCTAAGTTTCTTGTTAACTAGTGCCCAAGTAGTATTAACCATATTTAGGGCCTGCATGAAAACACTTCTTGACTTCAGAAGTTATTCCGGCAAAAAGTTACTTTTTTTGCTTTTGCTTTTGAGCATAAGTTGATTTTGCTATTTCTGCTTCAGAAGTTGATTTCTGATAGAGAAATGCGTTTGATAAGCGAAATAAATTTTCACTTGTGAAGTAGAAATTCGTTTGATAACGACTTGAAATTTCTGCTTCTGAAATAGAAATTTGTTTGGTAACGGTTACAAATTTCTACTTCGGAATTGTTATTAGCACCAAATGCTTTACAAAAACTATTGATCCAATATCCATCTTTTTTTGGGTCTTTCAACTCTGGGCAAGATCAAAATCACGCTCGCTACCCACGCTCCTCCCAAAAGTAGATCTTTCCTGATCAGAACCCCAACTCCATCGACGGCCATCGGATGCTGGATGATCGTCACTCCTTGAGGACAGAAGACAGCCGTCGACGTCCATCGGATGCTGGACGATCGTCGCTCCTCTCCTTTATCGCCATTCACGTCAGCTGCTGGATGCTCATTTTCGAAGCCCTTGACCCCTCGACAATGGACGATAGCCAATGATTCTGACGATGCGCCTAGCGATTTTCGCACCACACCGCCTCGGTGAGTTCCCCTGGTCGACTGCAATCCCTAAAAATCACCAGCCCTTGTCTAGTGTTCTTTCGTTGTGGGTATTTAGATTTGTAAAAGGTTCTGGAAACTCTACTTAGATTCTTCCGCAATGTGTGGTTTCAGATGCAACCTTCTGTCGCGACCCGTCCGAAGGCGGACGCGGCTAATGGATTACCGATCGCGGGTCTTGGATCGGCGCGGGCCCTTCCAGGCCCATACCAAATCGCGGCGGGAATATTCTTCGACGATAAGGGTCGATCGCTTTCGACCTTCAGTGTGGTCGTGGTGGCATGTGCAAATTGTGCATGCATTTGGAGTCGCCACCGGTCTTTCTTGGAGGGTAGACCGGAAACCTTATTGACCGATTGGGAGAGATCGATCAATTCTGCGGAACCAGAGATTTTGGGTTCGGGGACTTGGTTACGCTGGTGTCATTACCAACGCCCTTTCGGTACCTAACGCGAGTGATTTCCTAGCTAAGAATTCATGCGGGCGCAATTTTAGGTGAGAGAGGCTTGATTCAGGGTTTCATGCAGATTGGAAAACTATTCCTACCAATCACAATCAATTTAAATGAAAGCGCAATCAAGTGCATAAATAAATCTCATCGATGCACATCAATTCAAATCAATGGCTTCCTAGCATAGCCATAAGGGCTTAGGGAAGGTGTGATTTCAGTCAGGGGTAGAATGGGAAGACTTGGAGGCGATTGGCCCGAAGGGCAAAATCGTCAATTTTTGGAAGACTTGGATACCGAATTACCCAAAATATTCCATGGCCAGTTGTTTGTGGCCATTCCCATTTTTGAGAATTTTTTTGATTTTTCTTCAATTTTTGGGAGACGATTCGCCCAAAGGGCGAAATCGTCATTTTTAAGAAGGATCGGGTTCGAAACACCCGGGATGAGCCTTGGCCAATTGACTGTGGCCATTTCCTATTTTTTTGGGATTTTCCTGGATTTTTAGAATTTTTTTTTGGAAGACGGTTTGCCGGAAGGGCAAAACCGTCATTTTTGGAAAGACCGGGGGTCGAAAGACCCGGAACAGGTCATGGCCAGTTGAATGTGGCCATTTCCTATTTTTTGGAATTTGTTTTAGAATTTTTCTGAATTTTTCGAATTTTTTTGAATTTTTTATGATTTTCCATTTTTTATTGGTTTTTTTTTGAATTTTTTTTTATTATTTTATTATTATTAAAATAGTAATAACAATAACAATAATAATAATAATAACATATAAATTATTCGGACCGGGTCGGATGACCCGACCCACGACCCGGACCCGCACGCCCACGGCCAAAACGACGCCGTTTAGATTTTATATGGGTTTTTCCATTTTTTTTATCAATTTTTTATATTATCCGAAAATCCACAAATCGGACGGTCCTTAATGCGCCACGTGGCGACCTCTGGCGCGTCCGATCCTGGATCAGATCGGGCGGACCTCCGAGTGCCACGTGGCACAATGTGCACCGTCGGATCTGGGCGTTTATTTTTCAACGAACCGGTCCCACATGCTGACGTGGCTGCCGACGTGGCATGCCACGTCAGCAGTTTGACCGCTGACCGGACCAGGTCCGCCTGAGAAGACGACCGGCGCCGGCGAAACTCGCCGGCGCCTCGCCGGAGACACCAAATCGACGTAAAAACCATCGTTTCGAAGCGCGATTCTAGCACCTATTGAACCCCCTCAAGCTCCACATCAACTATCAACAAAAACATGGCCAGAAGGACGTCGGGAAGGCCTCGAGCCGACGGCCACCGAGCCGACTCCGGCGAGGTAATTGCAGAGATTTTGTTTTGCTTTAAACTCGACTCCAATCGTTCAAGTAACATCCTATGGTGGTTTAAAAACTTACCTGAAGCTCCTTGAAGATTGGCAGCCGCTCGAAATACCTCGTTGAGCCCCCGGTCCGAACCAAGGTCGACGAACTTCCGAGCCGTGTTTCTCGCCACGGTTTAATGCAAAACAAAGGTCGAACCGGGCGTAAGCAGGAATCTAATGAAGATTTATAACTTCTAATATGCGAATAATGCTAGGAAATGGCACGGCCGAGAGCCCAAACCAATATCAACCACACAGACATTTCATCGAGCAGATTAGGTGCATGTGTGGAACGGCGGCCGGAGTGAGAGACTGACCTGCTGCGAGCTCGTCGTCGGCATAGAAGTCATTTGTGATGATCCTTGAGTGTCGCTGCAGGTTCTGGACGATCGTTTCACCCCCATGCCTGCCAAAATCACCTCTCCCTCTCTCGGCCCGAACTCCCTGTACTACCCGAGGTTCCCCCCTCTCTTTTTTTGTTTTTTAATCCTATGGCCGACCGCTTTTGTTCGTGGGACGTCCACCCTCGACCGTCGCTCCATTGCAACGCATTTCTTTTTGCAAAAGAATGCGCGGCGGGCCTCCCCCACGATCCCCTGCTCTTCTTCGCTTTCGGCCGTGGGTCTGCAACTTTGTTGCAGACCCGGTCAGACCGGGTCGGGTCGGGCTTGACCCGACCGGCCCGGTTCGATCTAATTTTGCCAAATTGGGTCCCAAATCATCCTATTTTCATAAAATTGATGGCCAAATCGGATTCCTTGACATGTTTTCTATCAAATAGGGGTATTTTCGTGAATCAATTGATTGAAATTTAATGAAAACCCCAAATTGCCCTTGAGATCCGAAAATTAATTTTGCTTAATCGAAGGTCCAAATGATCGAATTAGCACAAATTGAGGCCGCCAACGGATTCAGCATGATGAAAACTACAGGGTAGGGATGTTTAATTTGAATGGGTATGCCCACATGGAATTTAATTTCAAAAATTGAGAAACCGGGGACTAAATTGAAAGATTTTTATGCAATTAAGCCCTTTCGGTTAAAATTGATCAAATTGGAGGGCCAACTGACCTAATTGTACTTCAAGACTTTATAATCCGATGTCATAGTTTATAAAAAGAGGAAATTGAAAATTAAAAGACTCGAAAAGGAATTTTTGGGCTCGGTTCGGGTTTATGTTTGTTAAGGAACATAGTGACCCGAGCCGAATTTTTTAGATTTAAAGTGACACACTTGAAGAGGACATTACAAAAAAATTATTGAATATTTTTGTGTATTTTTCTGACCACGAATGGTATTTTTCTGATTTTTTGGGTATTTTTAATAATTAAATAAATTCAAAAAATATTAAAAAATACCAAAAAATATTTTTGTTCAAAATTGGTTCCTAAGGCCAAGCCAAGGCTTCCAAAGTTGATTTTGCAATTTTATGAGTTTTTGGCTATTTTTAATTAATTTTGGAAATAAAAACTAAAATAAAAAATGACCAAAAATCAGGTGTCAATAGCTGCCCCTCTTTGAGAGTGAGCTCGTCAGAGGTTGCTTTCAAAGACAAAATGACACCTGGATCTTAACTGACTCAACTGGGGAAAAGAAATGCTATGACATTGGAACCTTAAGCCTTTTGATGAATGCTCAAATTAATCCCCGGTTTACTCTAACAATTTGAACATGGGCCTGAGTGAGAGAGGCTTACCTGAAGCTCACCTGTCGAATGCTGCCGGTTGCGATAACTTTCAAGAAGATACCTAGGACTCGTCATTGAGAATATCCTAGGGAAATTAAGCTCTGACCTGTATGGTAGGTCATACCATTATTGGATTCCTAACGGGCAGGAACCCTGGGAAAGCGCATCCCCACGCTTTGGGATTTGCCAGAGATTTTAATCCGTATGGTGGATCGGACCTTCGTGTTGATCTTTGAGGCGGTATCTACCTCGTGTTGACCCTTATGGCGGTTTCTACCATGAGTTGACCCTTCAGGCGGTTTCTAACTTGTGTTGACCCTTCATGCGGTTTCTACCATGATTTGACCCTTCAGGCGGTATCTACCTTTGGTTGACCCTTCAGGCGGTATCTACCTTGAGTTGACCCTTCAGGCGGTTTCTACCATTAGTTGATCCTTCAGGCGGTATCTACCTCGGTTTGACTTTGAAAAGGGGTCTCATGACGAGGGTTCTGTTGACACCTAAATTTTGATCAACTTTTTTATTTTTATTTTTTTTGAAAATTCATAGAAAATCCATAAAAAGTTGAAAAATTGAAAAATCAATTTTGGTGACCTTAGCCAAGCTAAATGAACCATTTTGACCAAAAAAATAATTTTCATAATTTTTATTTTTTAATATATTTTCGAAAAATACAAAAAAAAAAGAAAAAAAAAAGAAAAAGAAAATCAAGAAAATCAAGAAAAATAATATTTGAGGTCACAAAAATATATAAAAATATTCGGTATTTTTATTTTTATTTTATCCATTTTTCTGACCTCATAAAAAGTAAAATTCAGGTTTGATTTTAGGTGTTCTTTGATCATCATAAAATTGAATTTGGCAAAAATATTAGTAATGATTAAAAGGAAAAGGAGTGAAAACATCATCATTTAAAAGGAAAAGGGGACTAATCATTTTGTCTTCACTTTTGATTATTTTATTATTATTTTACTTTTTAGTATTTTATTTTATTATTATTTTATTATTTTATTTTTAGTATTTTAGGCACCTCCCCCCATCATCCGTCGCCCTCTCTTCCTCTCCTCCTCCTCCTCCTCCTTCTTCTTCTTCTCCCTCAACTCTCTCTCTTTGATGTTTGGTCTTTTTTCTCTCGCTCATCCTGCCGCCCAGACCCAAAATCGTCCGGTTTTTCGACCATAACTCTTTCGTTCGGCATCGTATGGGAACGAGCCATATACCATTGGAAAGCTTATTCTCTTGCCGTTCTAATGACGTATCGTGAGTCCAATTTGGCCCAGCCATTTGTCCCGTAGAGCATTTGGAAGGAGCAAAGGTCAGACTGATCAGACTTGAGTCCGCGAGCGTCAAATTGGATTTCCGGGTTTGTTTTGGGTTCAATCTTGGTAAGACCACCTCCCACTCCTTGTTAAGACATATATTATTGTGTTTTATGGTTTGAAGATGGATTATATTTGGATTTAAGGGCTGATCCCTTATGGTTTTGTTCGAAAAATCTGAACCGGTTCTGTCAAGGTGGTGCCATGAACATTGTGAGTGATTCAAGGGCTTGCCTTGCTTCCAATATTCGATAAGATGTCTCTAGCACATAACTTAGGAATCTAGCAAGCTGAGATTGTAGTCTAGTTGCGTTTTGGATGGGTTTTAATGGTTGAATTGAAGGAGTTTTCTGGGACAGATTCTGGTCATTGGGCGATTGAAAACCGTCCGGTTTTTCGGCCATAACTCTTTCATTAGGAATCGTATGGGAACGAGCCATATACTGTTAGAAATCTTATTCTCTTGCCGTTCTAATGACGTATCGTGAGTCCAATTTGGCCAAGCCATTTGTCCCGTAGAGCTGTTTGAAGGAGCAAAGGTCAGACTGATCAGACTTGAGTCCGCGAGTGCCAAATTGGATTTCCGGGCTTGTTTTGGGTTCAATCTTGGTAAGACCACCTCTCACTCCCTACATTTTACGTATTAGACCCAGAATCGGAAGGCTGAGCCTCCTGTTGATGTCTGAATATTTGTTGTGTATTTACTTTATGTCATAGCATTTCATGCATCATATAGTTAATTTGTATTGTATTGCATTTAATAAAAGTGTGCATTTTCTACATTTTACTTATTAGACCCAGAATTGGAAGGCCGAGCCTCCTGTTGGTGTCTAAATATTTGTTGTATATTTACTTTATGTTATTTCGCCTATCAGACCCAGAATCGGAAGGCCAAGCCTCCTATTGGTGTCCAAGGCATTTTATTCATTTATTTTCTGCAAATTATATTGTGCTACCCCAGAATCGGAAGGCCGAGCCTCCTGCTGGTGGTTTATACCCCCACACATTGTTGCACGAGCACCGACGGACTCCGACGTCGTAAAATTCACCGGATCCCATCTCATTTGCTTATGTTTATGTTGTATAATGACTTAATATCTTCTTTATTTTTTGCATTGTGTTGCGTCCTATAAAAACAAAAACAAAAAAAAAATGCTAGATTGGATGGCTGCAGATGAGCCACGTGTCGTGATCCGATGATTTTCAGAATAAAAAATATTTTTAACATTAAAAGAAATGAATTTCGAATTTTACAAAAATTAAAATTATTCGATTGTCACCGAGATGCCACGTGGCGAGTTAGGGACCGTCAGTTGGGATTTATTTTCAGAAAATTTATAAAAAAAAAATCAAATAAAAAAAATTCAAAAAAATGAATTATTAAGAAAAAAATTCAAAAAAATTTGAGAAGAATTGCAGAAAATTCAATCAACTTAGGTACCGAAAGGGCGTCAACTCTGACAGTTGACGTAACTAAGTCCCCGAACCCATTTCTCTGGTTATCGCAGAATTGAATAGAAACTCCCGACTATTCAATAGGGTGGTCCAATCATACCCTCCAAAAAATGATTGGTGGCGACACCATGGCATGCACACTTAGCACATGTCACCAGACCACACTGAAGGTCGACTACGCATACCTCCGTTGCGATTTGGGTAACGGGCCTTGGGAGAGGCCCGCGTCCGACCAGACTGGACGGCCCATTAGCCCTCGAGAGCCCACCACGGCGAACCTCGAGAGGGTCGCGACAGGTTCTCCACGTCCGATGAGACTGCCTAAGTTTTGAAAAGGGGGTCTCATGACGAGGGTTCTCCACGTCCGATGAGACTGCTTAAATTTTGAAAGGGGGTCTCATGACGAGGGTTCTCCACGTCCGATGAGACTGCTTAAATTTTGTTTAAAAGGGGTCCTAGGACGAGGGTTCTCCACGTCATGCTAGGACTTTTTTTTTTTTTTAAAAAAGGGTTTCTCTTCCCCAAGAAAATATTGGTAATCTTTGAGAAGACAGCAATTGTCCAATTGACAAAATTTTATGACTTAAGTTTTAGTCATGAAATGTGCATTTTGATTGTTGGAGGTTATCCAAAGCATTCTTGCAGCATGCAAATGTGATCACAAATCCCTTGCATGGAAAATCTGGATCAACAGTTTGAAAATTCCAAACAGAGTTTGTTCAAAACATCAATTGGAATATTTCTCGACAAGGAGGTCTTCTCACCTGTTTTGCGATAGTGGTTTTTTTATAGGGGACGCACTCCATTCCCTACTAACCTGTGCCTAGGTTTTAGGCTCATTCGCAGCGCATACATTTTGATTGGTCGGGAGGTCTTCCACGGGACCGTAATGTTGGGCTTGGATATTGGTTTTCAAGGGGGACCCGCTTTGGAGTCGAGGCCATTGAACGAAAGCTTTCGCCATCTGCTCCGGGTTTACAAGTCAAGAACCCTGCAAAATGAGAAAAAAATAGTCTTGATCGTACTTCTTCGAGCTAAGCTATATGTTAACCCCAAGTGTCTTAGTCAGAGAAGACTGTTTCAGGGTTATGATGTTGGTAGGATTGGGGACCGAAAAAGGCTTATTTTTGGCCCAAAATTCTTGGAGAGTTTGACATTTGTGATCATTGCAGATTTGCTACCTGTCTTTTCTCTTTTACGCCTTTATTCCGCGCTTGACACCATTTGGCGAGCAGCCTTTTTGGAATTTGGCTCCTTCGGGGATTTCCTCTTTTCCCATCTAGACTTTATTGTGGGTCAATCAAATAGCTTGCACGGGCATCAACCTTGCTTTTACCAGGCACTTTGCTTTTTCTTGATGCCGGGATTTTTTTTCTCATTTTCATCTTTTTTTTATTTTTCTTTTGAAATCCCATTTTTCTCATCTTCAGGAGATCACTTTAGACATATGATCGAAAGTCTAAACATGCTTTTACCATAAATCCAGGAATTTCTTTGTAATCCCTTAGTCTTGAGCTCTTCCGTTTCTAAAGTGATGCTGCATCCATCTTGAAATGTGCAATGATCACCAACGGGTTCATGAAACGAATTTGCAGGCTCGACTTGGCTGTGCAAAGGATAAACGTATGTGGGATAGAGAAATGAATGCTTCTCGTCATCCTATGGCACTTGGATTACCATATAAACAACACACGAAGATTAATGTTAGTCCGAGCAACAAAATTTCTAACCATTTCTCCTGATGCTGTTGGACTTACTTCTATTCTGCCCCGATGTGGGGTGGTTCTCGACAGGGCTGATAATGAAAACCTCCGTTCAAATGGGTTATCAATGGTCACCTGTAGTATTTGGGAATATGAAACGAACGCCTCCGTCGTCCCAATCCATGTAATCGCTGCGAATGGTCCCTACCTCCGTAGGTACAGATTTTGCTATCCGATTCACTTCCCTCATCTCTCAAGTGTATGTAGGATGTGTTTGGACTGGGCTCGCCTCTCTTTTGAGTAAACTTCCTTTTGAATGATTTGACAAATAATCATATTTGGAAAAATTCATTTCTTTCTTTCCCAAAATTTATCCATCGAGGGGATTTTGTGATGTATCGTGCATGTTTTATTCATGCTTTGGGCAACCTCCCGATTTAAATCATGAATATCGATGCATTGGAAAATCTTTATGCCGGCTGAAAGGATTCTGACATTTTTTATCTCCAGCTGACTGGGAAAAGGGATACTTACCTGTCCGTCGCAGCTGCGGATCCCTGCAAATGTAAAAGAAGCATATCATTGTAGGTTCACGAATTTTTCAAAAATCGAAACGATACATCCTACCCTTGGTCATGTACTCTAACGAGTAATACATGGGATGTAAAAACTTGTTCGTCTGCAAGGCGACTCCCCTGTCAAGGATAAACAATAAGTGTCAATTCATATTTCCAAATTCAAGACAAGTTGGGACGATACAACTTTACTCTTGATTTTCATCCCATTCTGATGTTGCATATTGATATGAACAACATCTATCAAATCCGCCTATCCATTCTTGGAGTGTTTGCAACATCAATGGTTCATCTGCTCCCCAAGTTAGGCAACGTCTGTTCTGTTATTTGAACGCATGGCTCCTTGAGTGCTTTAACTATGTTTATCATCTGAGAAGGAAAAGAAAGGAGACATTACTTCGGTATTCGATTGAAGATCGTTTAGGAACGATACATCGTTTTACCAAATAGGTGGCTTCGCGGCCAAACGTATTTCGTATTGAAGGGGTAGATCCCATTATGCTTCGCGGGTAATAGTCATTGTTCATGAAACTTGCTCCACGGATTAAGTGATTAATCCACGGCCCTCGGCTTGAAGATGCTCAAAGGGTGATGTTGACACTCACGCGCAATTAGTTCTAGATATTAAGGAAAGATGTTCCCGTGGGAACCTTACAGTGCGATCAACAACATATTCAATAGGAGTATTCAACCCATTTCCTCTAAGCATTTTTCATCGAGTAGCCATGCCTTGCATCAGACGTCTGATCACCGGCCTTGCGTCACCACTGCGATGGTCCTCCAGCTCCAAATTGATCGAGCCAAAGATCGAACTCATCGCCAAGGAAATTGCTCGGGTCTTCGAGCCATTGACGTTCAAGTTGGGTATCAACGATTGTTGGGGGCAGATTTCTTTCATTGCCTTCGTTGTGAGGGATTGGAGTCTTTGAGCTGGAACCTTCATCATTGCCTTGTTGGGGTTGAGACATACATTCCTGAAGAGTATTGATCCAAGTGTCCAGCTCCTCATCAAGGAAATCATCTGTTCTTCCTAGCCCTTGGTGCCCAGATTGGGTGTCGTCGACTGCAGGCGATGGATTCCTCTCTTTGCTCTTGCCGTGAGCAATTTGACCCCTCGAATTGGAACTTCCTCCAATGACCGGCAGGTTCATATGTGCACTCTCTACCAATGCCAGATCCGCTTCAGGGACAGCATTAATGACTGATTCGCGCTCAAACTGAGGAATCTCTATGTGCTGGAACTGTGGCATATACTCTTGAGGAGTATTGTGATAGCTCGGCGGAGCATTCTGATTTGGGTCAGAGGAGTCGCTGACACGACTGCCGGTCCCGTCATTGCTGAAACACGGTTGGGTGCTCTTGGCTCTCCAATCATCATGGTTGTAACTCTGCCCAGCACTTGAGCTCCAACCGGCTTTATGATGGTTTAACGCTATCCTTCCATCCCTTAGCAATCTCCTATAGTACTTGAGGTGAGACTCAACGTTAATTCTAGAGAGCCCCGGCACATTCATAATCTCGAGTATGCGTAGTGGGCTAGCCGAATCAACTCCCAGCTCTCGAATTGCATCAACAAATTTGATGTGAAGTTCATAGGTCCAGTAAAACCTTGTTCTCTTATCATCCAAAATATCGTCAATACTTCGGTAGCTATTCTCTACGGGATCTAGTCGTTTCAAAAGTTGTCCAGGGAGGGACTCACCGTCTTTGGATTGGCTGGCTGCGACAGCGAGTTCGTCATTGAGAGAACTCCCCCTGTGATGATTCATATCCCATCTCTCAGAGGATGTTGGTGTTGATCCTATGGTGTTGACTTGCTCATGCAGATCTCCGGCGGTATCTGGCTGTGTCGGAAAATGCTGTGGAGAATACGGTAACAGCTGAGCGTTATTCGTCCACAGGGATGGTTCATCGAGGAACACCTCGCCGAGGACAACAGGATTACCACAATTAAGGCAGGTGGCCTTGGTCAGAGCTTCCTTATATCTCGCGCTTTCAGCTTGAAGCTTCTCATTCTCCTCCTTCAGGACCAGTAACTCATGGTCTGCGTATTGCTGTTTCACCCGGGTTCGTTTGTTGGCGAACCAAAACTTGACCTTCGAAAGCTCCAATCCTATCTTTCGGCTCAACTCCATTTTCTGTTGTCTGCTTGGAGTGGGGCATTCATTGAAGAAAGCTTCGAGCTCTCGGATTTGGCCTGGAGTGTGGCGTTGTAGTTGCTTCATTTTCCGACTCCGGTCATCATTGTATACTCCTTCTTCGTAGCTGAAACCTAGAATTTCATCGCTAGAGGAGTCAGTCTCCATGGCTTTCGGGCAGTATTCAGCTCCGGGATCTTCGAAGTCTCCCAGCAGTTCGTGCTCAGAAATGTCCAGGTCGGGCGTTTCTAGCAGATGGGAATAGCTTTTAAACATGATGGATCGGAGTATCTCGGGCTGATCTAGTTCACTCAGCTTTTTCAATTCGCTCTTACGTGTTTGCTCACTCTAGAAATTTTCTCAAGTGATTGTGCGTGTCTTGGAACCATCCTTCAGGCTGCATATGAAGACCAGCAAGCAAGCGCTCCTCTTGAGACCCCGCAATTACTCATCGTCTGTATTCCCCTTTCTTTTTCCTCGTGATAGGATCACAAACTCTCTTGCATTGATTTGGTTTCTTCGAGTATTGCGCTCGTCCCCTAGTTCAGTCTTCAAAGTGGTGGGTCTACAATCTTTCGGCGCCTTTTATGATTTGCTAGGCCCGAGAACGTGGGGAACAGCGGCGGATCCGCAATTAATGACTCCGTTTAATTCATTTAGCTCCATGGGAGTTAACACCATGACCTTCTCTCAACCCCTTTTCATCGTTTAAACGAAAGTGGCATTTCCCCTGTGCATGTTGTTACTCTCCATTTCAACATCTTGGGCGTTCGGTGAGGAATGAATTCGTGGCCACTCAAAATTTAAAGACCGTCCCTAGTTTCAGACTTAATCTAACAAGGGATCATCACAACTGAGCATGACGATGTTCGTCGATAGCGTTGGTTTTCATACATAATTAACTATAGCCATTAAAGAAAAATGTTCCCATAGGAACTTTACAATGGATAAAAAGAGTGATCCACTCGTGAACATGCTCTTCTTTCCATGGGTGATCGTAGCGACCAACCCATCGTGCCCCGAGTCAGGTGCTAGATCATGGCTGTCCAAGCATGCCAGCTTCCCATTGATTGAACAAGGCATCGAGCCCATCATCAAAGAAATTGTCTGTCGTGGGTTGACCAGCGGCAGGCAGAGCACCAGCTGACTGCTGCTCGAATGGAGGAGTGCGCACTCGCTGTACTTGTGACACGTGCTCTTGAAAAGTGTTGAAATGGCCCGGAGGGACATTCTGATCAGCTTTCAGTTTGCCGGTGGTCGGGTTGCTAGCTTGATTGATGCTTAAATTTGGCCGGGTACCTCCTGATGCCTGAGCATTACAATGGCGATCCCCCCTAGCTTTTGAGCTCGAGACGGATTCCTCTCGGCTTAGCTCTGCTCGACGCTGTTTTAATAGCTTTCTGTAGGCAGCAAGGTGATTCCTGACCAGTTCCTTACTAAGCCCCGGTACACTCATGGCCTTAAATATGCGTGTCGGAGTTGCTGAATCGATCCCCATTTGGTGAACCACGTCTAGGAATCTGAAATGCAGTTCAGGGGGCCAAGCGAACCTCTTCCTATCGTGGCCCAAAATTGCATCGATGGCTTGACGACTGATTAACTCATCTCTAGCAGGACCCGACCCTATCGAAAATTGTTGTGCATGAGGCTGATATGCTTTGAGCTGGTCGGCGGTAACATCCAGCTCCTTGAAACTGTAACTCCAATCAAAGCGATGCAAATCCCATCCCCCAGGAGGCATTTGTATCGTCTTCGTAGGATCATCCTGCTCATGCGTGACTCCGGCAAAATCTGGTTGAGCAGGAGATGCCCCGAGGGAGTAGGGTGGTAAATGAACGTCTTCAATCATTGCGTGAGGCTTATCGGGGAATATCTTACCGAGGGCGATGGGGTTATCGCAATGAGGACAAACGGTAATATTGAGAGCTTCTTCATACCTCATGTTTTCTGTTCGCAGCTTTTGGTTTTCTTCCTTTAAAATCTCGACCACCTGACGTTTGCGTTAAGCCTTCGATTTGGATCTCCTATTTTGAAACCAAAACTGGATCCTCGACTGATTAATCCCCAACTCTCGGCTCAATTCAATTCTCCACTTCTTTTTCATGTGAGGGCTTTTACTGAAGAGGGTTTCCAGCATTTGGGTTTCCTCCTGAGAGTATTGGTGAGGACGTCTTCTTTTCCCGAGTTGAGCATCGTGGATGTCGTTGTCGTTGTCGTCGTCGCCGTGATTTTGATTTCCGTTGCCAGAAGTGTTGGGCTCCATGGTTTTGGTGTTAGACTTGGTCTTGGAATCTTCGAGATCACTCAGTAGTTCAATTTCTGAGATTTTTGAGTCAGTCGCCTCTAGCAGCTGACAGTAACCTCTTAAATATGTTGGATTGAGAAATGTTTGATTGGTTCTTGCCCACTCAGAGTTCTCTACTCTCTCATGTATGCTCACTCCCTATAAATTTTTCTTCGAGTGACTTTGTATGTTTAGGAGACGCTCTTCAAGCATGAAAGAAAATCATTAGGCAAACGCTCCCCGTCAAGACCTTGAATTTCTCGCTTAGCTTTTCAACGTGATGTGAGTGCTGAATCCTGTTAGGGCTTTTTTCGATAGTTGCGCTTACCTCCCACCTAACTCTAATAATGGTGATCCCGACAAATCTTTTACATCTTTTAATTGATAAGCCGGAAATCGCGGACCGAGACGAATCCAATGGTTCACGTGAGGGGACCTCCTACTTTACCTCCTAACTGGGCTCTACCAGCATTATTACTGAGACCCTTCATCATCCTCGAGTTGCTATAAAATGAGGAATTAATGTATGGAAGGTTAACGTTCTCGTATAATCAGCTTCTTCCTTCTAATCTCTCTGTTAGCCTCGTCTTATTCTCAAGCCAACCCAACGCAAATGGCCTCCTCTCCCGTACGCACTTTTTCAACTGATGTCTTGGCCCAGTGGGAAAAGCTTTATAACCTACTGGGTCGCGGTTACGCACACATAACCGATCATTCTGCGACCGAGGATGAAATCCGTGTCCTGCTCGAGGACCTTGATACCACTTCTCTCGAAGGTACTACACTGGGGAGGGAATATAGAATTTTCTCGACTCTCTTTGCACACTCCTTAGAGGCCTACCGTGCTGCTAATCGGGAGGTTCTCGTGGCTCGCTGTCGCGACCCTCTTGAGGTTGTCGGGCTCTCGAGGGCTAATGGGCCGTCATGTCTGGTCGGACGCGGGCCTCTCCCAAGGCCCATTACCCAAATCGCAACGGAGGTATGCGTGATCGACTTTCAGTGTGGTCTAGTGACATGTGCTAAGTGTGCATGCCATGGAGTCGCCACCAATCATTTTTTTAGGGTATGATTGGACCACCCAATCGAATAGTTGGGAGTTTCTATTCAATTCTGCGAGAACCAGAGAAATGGTTTCGGGGACTTAGTTACGCCAACTGTCAGAGTTGACGCCCTTTCGGTACCTAAGTTGACTGAATTTTCTAGCCTGAGATTTATGCGGATGAGTAAGGTATGAACCATAAATCTAGAAATTCATGCAGATATGAGTGATTATCCTAGCAATCACAATCAGTAATAAAATGCGCAACTCAAGGAATCTAGATATGCAAATAAATCACATGGCATTCCTAGTAATGCCATATTTATCAATCACAGCTCAAGAATGATTTAGCTGTCCTAGCCGTTCTACACTCGATCTAACCTAAGAAAAGCATTAGGAAGCATCGCAGGAGTTTGAGAGTACTCACATGGGGTTCGCCATGCCCTGGTTTGGTCTTGGACGAGCTATCGAGCTCATGCCGACCCGATTATATTTGGGGATCCACTCGGCGTTTTACATCATGAAATCATGTGAAACAATAACGAAAATATTCAGCAAGGGGCATTTATTGTAGATGGTGGTCGATCTAATTGGACATTAAGACTAAAAAAGATGTAGAAATTTACAAATTAAAATACTCGAATGATATTTTTTTTGCCAAATTCAACTCTATGCGTCGTGAAGAAACACATGCAATTGAACTTGAATTTTGACTATTTATGAGTTCAAAATGAAAAGAAAATTAAAATAAAAATATTGACTATTTTTCTATATTTTTACGACATCGAATGCTATTTTTCTTCATTTTTCATGTATTTTTCTATTTTTGGAAAAAATTGAAAAATTATTTTTTTGTCAAAAATGGTTCCTTTAGCTTGGTCAAGGCTACCAAAGATGATTTTTTAACTTTTTAACTTTTTATAGATTTTTTATGAATTTTTAAAAAATAAACTATGAAAGACTGATAAAAAAATCAGGTGTCAACACTCGCGTCTTGCGAGCTCGTTATGAGGATCGATCTGATCATTTGGTGCTGACCAACTATCTGGCCGATAGTTACAAAAAGGCCGTCGAGTTTGCTAATGAGCGGGTCGCGACGTTGCTTCGCGAGAGGAGAAATCTGGTGGAGCAATTGGCCCTATCCCTGACCACCGGCGAGCATGACCGCCGCAATGTCCTGTTGAGGCTTCAGAGCGACTGGCAGGAAGAACGGCTCGACAAAATAACCGCGGACATAGCTCGCGGGAATGGACTGGTTCGAGACCTGGAAACAATCGCCGAAGAACATGAGGCCAAGGTCGCCGAAGTTAAGGGAGAATGCAAAAGTCTTCTCCTCAGGCTTGCCGACCATGACATGCGGAGTTGGGAGTATGAGCAGAGCATTAATAACATGGAGGGTCAGTTGGGCTCCTTCGTGTCGTTAATTAGGGCTCACTTCGGCTTTACTTTTCTACCCCGAATTGTATGACCTGCTTTTGAAAACCCTCCACTGAGCAAAATAAATGAGAACTCTTGTGTGTGTGTTTTAACTTCTGTATGGTTCATTTCTTCGAGCATCCGAACATCTTCAACTTGGGTGAGCCGAACCATAATATCAATAAGCCGAGCAAATATGTCCTGATTTTATAACTCGCTCATGATCAGATGAGATAATAGCCTTAGACTTGTCCAGGAAAAGATTTCTCTCTATTACCTATTTTTTTACCTGCAAATAAAAAGACAGAATCAGAAGGAATAATTTGAAAAAGAAATCAAAAACCCCTTTCAATCCTATGCTTGCCCATGATTAATAAGGACAAGAACTTTTACAAGGGTTTTAATCTTGCGCGAAAAGTTTTTATCAATATTCCTCGAAAGAAAGCATACTATTGAAAGGAATGTAATTCACAATAATCGCTTTTGATCAATTTCGAGAGGAACGAATTACTCAAAAGTGCGAGGCATAATAACGTGTTTTAAATTTAATTGAAGATACGGCATCCAAATCAAGGCCGTTTTGTTAAGAACGGGAGTAATTTGGACATCTATCTCGTCATTAAATTCAAAACAATGCCGATGTTCTCGATCAATTATCGTGGATTACCAGCGACGTAAAACATGCATGGACCAATTCAAGTGTATAATTCCTTCTAGCGAAATTGGGGTTGGATTACCCTATACGACCAAAAAGGTCGTGCAAGATTTCCAATTTTAATTTCCTCTAAAGGAATTATAAACTTGACTTGGGAGTATTCGGATGATTAGAGAAAATGCCACTATCACATTCCCATGACCTGTCAAAAGAAATACAACCAAGTTCCATCTAAATGTATACACCAATAGATCCCTAATACAATCACTCTAAGGGGTGAGATAGAGAAAGCCTCGATAAAAATAAACCCTATACAAGAGGACTAGTAATGGAAAATGAAACAAAGGAATGTGATCCTAACGTTTAAGGATGCCCCAAGTTCGATCTGTGACTTCCGGATCACTTGCCCCAACTCGTCATCTTCATTGGACGATATCTCAATAATGTCCATAGTAGGCTCCTTTGTTGCTCACTCGGTGCTTGTCATGGGATATCATCATCTTCGTCTTCTATCAAGGACGTTTGGGAAAAACACACACATCTATCCTTGAAATGGCATTTAATCTAATCACCAGAATGCAATGAATGAAATGCATATATTTATATGAACTGTAATAGATTCGAGGTATAGAGAGTCTTACCAACCAAACTCGTCGACTTATGTGCGGTTTTAGGTGTACCAACCGCCCAAAGACATGCGCATGAGACAAGTTATGGTGAACTTCTAAAAATCAGAGGGTTTGGCACCTAAGGTTAAGGTTCCCACTTCGAGTTCTAGAAAGAGCCGATTCCATTGCACAGCTATCGTTGCATTGGGACTCGATCCATAGTTCGAAGCGAGCGGAATTGAAAAGTGGATTACCCCGCGTTTTTCCTCACGGAGATTCCATTTTCAATTCCTTCTATTGTGTTCCTATAGGCGACGCCCGGGGTTTTAGGCGCGGTTGTGTGTGTCCACG
Organism: Rhodomyrtus psidioides; assembly: GCA_021437785.1. Lineage (NCBI taxonomy): Eukaryota > Viridiplantae > Streptophyta > Magnoliopsida > Myrtales > Myrtaceae > Rhodomyrtus > Rhodomyrtus psidioides. Next base: position 380,509 of record JAILYB010000169.1, on the reverse strand, counting down.
TGTTGTGATCATCACAATGCAATTCATGCATAGCAGTTTATCAATCAACACTTCAAATCATCCACACAACATACATTCCTACGCCCAACCTGCATAAGACAATGTTAATCACGGACTACACCCCTTATTTCTCCAATCTGCAAAAACATATAACCCCTATCATGAGCGGACTTACCTCACCTTCAAGAGCGCCTGCAAGGTTAGAAAAATCACTCAACGTTTTAATTACGGCCTAAGTCCACTTGAGGTCTAGAACCATAGGTTCTAGAACAAAGGTCCCCAGCGGAGTCGCCAGCTGTCGCGACCCGTCCGAAGGCGGACGCGGCTAATGGATTACCGATCGCGGGTCTTGGATCGGCGCGGGCCCTCCCAGGCCCATACCAAATCGCGGCGGGAATATTCTTCGACGATAAGAGTCGATCGCTTTCGACCTTCAGTGTGGTCGTGGTGGCATGTGCAAATTGTGCATGCATTTGGAGTCGCCACCGGTCTTTCTTGGAGGGTAGACCGGAAACCTTATTGACCGATTGTGAGAGATCGATCAATTCTGCGGAACCAGAGATTTTGGGTTCGGGGACTTGGTTACGCTGGTGTCATTACCAACGCCCTTTCGGTACCTAACGCGAGTGATTTCCTAGCTAAGAATTCATGCGGGCGCAATTTTAGGTGAGATAGGCTTGATTCAGGGTTTCATGCAGATTGGAAAACTATTCCTACCAATCACAATCAATTTAAATGAAAGCCCAATCAAGTGTATAAATAAATCTCATCGATGCACATCAATTCAAATCAATGGCTTCCTAGCATAGCCATAAGGGCTTAGGGAAGGTGTGATTTCAGTCAGGGGTAGAATGGGAAGACTTGGAGGCGATTGGCCCGAAGGGCAAAATCGTCAATTTTTGGAAGACTTGGATACCGAATTACCCAAAATATTCCATGGCCAGTTGTTTGTGGCCATTCCCCATTTTTGAGAATTTTTTTGATTTTTCTTCAATTTTTGGGAGACGATTCGCCCAAAGGGAGAAATCGTCATTTTTAAGAAGGATCGGGTTCGAAACACCCGGGATGAGCCTTGGCCAATTGACTGTGGCCATTTCCTATTTTTTTGGGATTTTCCTGGATTTTTAGAATTTTTTTTTGGAAGACGGTTTGCCGGAAGGGCAAAACCGTCATTTTTGGAAAGACTGGGGGTCGAAAGACCCGGAACAGGTCATGGCCAGTTGAATGTGGCCATTTCCTATTTTTTGGAATTTTTTTTAGAATTTTTCTGAATTTTTCGATTTTTTTTTGAATTTTTTATGATTTTCCATTTTTTATTGGTTTTTTTTGAATTTATTATTATTATTTTATTATTATTAAAATAGTAATAACAATAATAATAATAATAACATATAAATTATTCGAACCGGGTCGGATGACCCGACCCACGACCCGGACCCGCACGCCCACGGCCAAAACGACGCCGTTTAGATTTTATAAGGGTTTTTCCATTTTTTTATCAATTTTTTATATTATCCGAAAATCCACAAATCGGACGGTCCTTAATGCGCCACGTGGCGACCTCTGGAGCGTCCGATCCTGGATCAGATCGGGCGGACCTCCGAGTGCCACGTGGCACAATGTGCACCGTCGGATCTGGGCGTTTATTTTTCAATGAACCGGTCCCACATGCTGACGTGGCTGCCGACGTGGCATGCCACGTCAGCAGTTTGACCGTTGACCGGACCAGGTCCGCCTGAGAAGACGACCGACGCCGGCGAAACTCGCCGGCGCCTCGCCGGAGACACCAAATCGACGTAAAAACCATCGTTTCGAAGCGCGATTCTAGCACCTATTGAACCCCCTCAAGCTCCACATCAACTATCAACAAAAACATGGCCAGAAGGACGTCGGGAAGGCCTCGAGCCGGCGGCCACCGAGCCGACTCCGGCGAGGTAATTGCAGAGATTTTGTTTTGCTTTAAACTCGACTCCAATCGTTCAAGTAACATCCTATGGTGGTTTAAAAACTTACCTGAAGCTCCTTGAAGATTGGCAGCCGCTCGAAATACCTCGTTGAGCCCCCGGTCCGAACCAAGGTCGACGAACTTCCGAGCCGTGTTTCTCGCCGCGGTTTAATGCAAAACAAAGGTCGAACCGGGCGTAAGCAGGAATCTAATAAAGATTTATAACTTCTAATATGCGAATAATGCTAGGAAATGGCACGGCCGAGAGCCCAAACCAATATCAACCATACAGACATTTCATCGAGCAGATTAGGTGCATGTGTGGAACGGCGGCCGGAGTGAGAGACTGACCTACTGCGAGCTCGTCGTCGGCATAGAAGTCATTTGTGATGATCCTTGAGTGTCGCTGCAGGTTCTGGACGATCGTTTCACCCCCATGCCTGCCAAAATCACCTCTCCCTCTCTCGGCCCGAACTCCCTGTACTACCCGAGGTTCCCCCCTCTCTTTTTTTGTTTTTTAATCCTATGGCCGACCGCTTTTGTTCGTGGGACGTCCACCCTCGACCGTCGCTCCATTGCAACGCATTTCTTTTTGCAAAAGAATGCGCGGCGGGCCTCCCCCATGATCCCCTGCTCTTCTTCGCTTTCGGCCGTGGGTCTGCAACTTTGTTGCAGACCCGGTCAAACCGGGTCGGGTCGGGTCGGGCTTGACCCGACCGGCCCGGTTCGATCTAATTTTGCCAAATTGGGTCCCAAATCATCCTATTTTCATAAAATTGATGGTCAAATCGGATTCCTTGACATGTTTTCTATCAAATAGGGGTATTTTCGTGAATCAATTGATTGAAATTTAATGAAAACCCCAAATTACCCTTGAGATCCGAAAATTAATTTTGCTTAATCGAAGGTCCAAATGATCGAATTAGCGCAAATTGAGGCCGCCAACGGATTCAGCATGATGAAAACTACAGGGTAGGGATGTTTAATTTGAATGGGTATGCCCACATGGAATTTAATTTCAAAAATTGAGAAACCGGGGACTAAATTGAAAGATTTTTATGCAATTAAGCCCTTTCGGTTAAAATTGATCAAATTGGAGGGCCAACTGACCTAATTGTACTTCAAGACTTTATAATCCGATGTCATAGTTTATAAAAAGAGGAAATTGAAAATTAAAAGACTCGAAAAAGAATTTTTGGGCTCGGTTCGGGTTTATGTTTGTTAAGGAACATAGTGACCCGAGCCGAATTTTTGAGATTTAAAGTGACACACTTGAAGAGGACATTACAAAAAAATTATTGAATATTTTTGTGTATTTTTCTGACCACGAATGGTATTTTTCTGATTTTTTGGGTATTTTTAATAATTAAATAAATTCAAAAAATATTAAAAAATACCAAAAAATATTTTTGTTCAAAATTGGTTCCTAAGGCCAAGCCAAGGCTTCCAAAGTTGATTTTGCAATTTTATGAGTTTTTGGCTATTTTTAATTAATTTTGGAAATAAAAACTAAAATAAAAAATGACCAAAAATCAGGTGTCAACACCTTCATCTGGTGTTCTGTTGGATTGATGTAGAATGCCTACATTGATTAAAATTTCATTGTTGAGCCGTTTTAGGTATTTAGATTTGTAAACGGCGACCCTCGAGGACGAGCTGCGCTTGCTTGTTTAAAATTTCCTTGGCGTGAGTTTCTTAAAGAGGTAAGGGTGCTCCGATTGTTCGACCAAACCAATCAATGAGTAAATTAGGTTTAGTCTGTTCATTCGGTCAATCGATTAAGGTGCTTTCGAACCTTACTCTGAAATGGTGCGAGTTTATGCAGCTTAAATATGCCAATTCGTCTCTCAATATATGCCATTTCCTGATTGTCTTGAAACATATGTCACTATGAACATCCGTAGCTCACAAGAATGAAGCTATAGTTAAGCACAATAAGACTTGTGGATAAACTTTTAAGGATGTTCCCGAGGTTTTGACTCTCCACATCTTGTAAATCTGCTGTTATGGGATAGGAAGTGAAGGAAATTTGTTGCAGTGCCTTATAAGAGTACTGGTTTGACCAAAGTGAGAAATCGCTTTTCGCATTGTTGATTACTTGATGCTGCAGGCTGAAAATACATGTTTGCTTTTAGATTCTTTGATGGCAATATCTCTGCTTGTACATTCTTTCATGCAAGCCTCCTTGTGTGTTCACTATATATAACGTATAAAGCATTGCGTTATGATGTCTCCATCAAAATTAGTAGAAGATATTTATTGTCTATTGCTGACCCTGCATTACTGCTCATTGATAATTTTCATCGTAGTTGCAGGCTGAAAGTGCAATTGTGGCTCCTACTTGTAGTGGTGTCGTTTTGGGATCTTTGTCCATAAGTTTGTTCATCGGGATTTCTTCTTCAAATCTGTCATCCAACTGTTTGTCCTTCACCGACTCGAGAATAGTGTTAGGTGCTTGTCTTTTAACGAGTTTTCTGCGCTTAATGCGTGCAGGGTGAGTCTACACGTCGAATAGAATAAGCCGTGTTCCTTTTCTTAAGGAATTTCATTCTATCCTCACTTTTCCCTCGCAGATGGCACAACCAAAGACGTTGGTTCCTCCAATGGACAAAGAGACAAATGTGTTTTGCTATTGTGGCTTGAAAGCTCCTCTGCAAACAGCAAGGACGAAGGAAAACTGGGGAAGACGATACCATGGCTGCCCAAGATACAATTGCAGTAATAAAGAGGAAAGTTGTAGTTTTTTCATTTGGGTTGACGGAGAAATCAGTGAATCGCTAAGTACTTTGTCCAGAAGTTTTCAGCGGAAGAATAGCAAAGAAGAACCAAGATCGACTCATGATGAGGATGATGGTTGTTCGGTAGTCGCTGAGGTCAGAGCTCTCAAGGCACAATTGAAACAAATGAAGCAAGTAAAACAAGAGTCGATATACCTGAAGAAAGAAAACTATAGATTGAAGATACTTGTGATTTTATTGTTATTGTTTATATTGATAACACAATTTAGGTAGCTACCATAGAGTAGTATGTTGGGAGCTGGGTGGCCGGCTTTGGATGAGGGGAGGTGGGATGCATCTGCTTGGATTTCAGGTCTTTCGTATGTTTTGTTCAGCTGCTGCTTGATGCTATTGATTGATAGTGACTCGTTGGTTTATTATGGATGGGAGCTTGAAAGTCGCCGGCTTTTCGATGATATTACGTGTTGAGTTGTGTGTCTTTGGAATTTGCGATTTTTATTATCTCTTCAGGTTGAAGTATATGGTTTTGTTGTAATGGGCAAAGTCATCCAATAATTAAAATGGGCATCATTTTCTTTCCCGTCTTCAAATTCACTTGATTATTTTGTCAATAGAAGGCCGATCGCCTAATCTTTATTAAATGAGATTTGATTCTCGTAACAATATTTTACCTGCCCTAGATATTGTTTTAATATCATTTCTTTTCTTTTTTTTTGTACCAAACACCGTAGAGTTATTCGATTTAACTTTAATTTCATTTTATTGCTGTCGCGACCCGTCCGGAAGCGGACGCGGCTAATGGATTACCGATCGCGGGCCTTCCCCTGCACAAGGGTGCGGATCGCGGGCTTTGGATCGGCGCGGGCCCTCCCAGGCCCATACCAAATCGCGGCGGGAGTATTTTTCAAAGGGATTCGACGATAACAGTCGATCGCTTTCGACCTTAGTGTGGTCGTGGTGGCATGTGCAACTTGTGCATGCATTTGGAGTCGCCACCGGTCTTTCTTGGAGGGTAGACCGGAAACCTTATTGACCGATTGGGAGAGATCGATCAATTCTGCGGAACCAGAGATTTTGGGTTCGGGGACTTGGTTACGTTGATGTCATTACCAACGCCCTTTCGGTACCTAACGCGAGTGATTTTCCCTAACTAGGATTTCATGCAGGCGCAATTTTGGGTGAGGTAAGTCTGACTTTGCACATTAACCAGTTTAACATGCTCACGTAATCATAATAAATAAATAGATGCCAATCACATAAACATCTATCCTACGTGGTGATCATGGAATTATGATTTAATGGGTCTCGAGCCAATGAGACCACATTTAATCATTTTAATATTTTAATAACGGAGAGCCGCTCTTCGCTTCTTCTTGGTTTCTTGAACTCTTCAAGAATTGGGCCCCAAAGAGCTCGCCGACTTAAAAGGCTCCTCCACGTAATCCTCGTAGCATTTACATCAACAATTGAATATGCTAAAAATAAAGATTACATGAAAAATAAAAGGAGTACGCAGTCTCCATTTAATAATTACAACCCCAAATATATAAATAATCATCATACATTCATATATACATCAATCACATTGATTAGGGATTTTTCCATGATCACCACCCTTTCACGTAAGTAATAAATTCACAATTTAAAACTTAGGAATGCACAATAAAAATTCTACGTTGAATCATATTAAGAATTTTTACGTAAAATAAGATAGCCATAAATTTTCGATTCAAAATTGATTTAGTCTCAATTTTTGCTACGTTGATTAATTTATCATATAAAATAATCAATCTCCATTAGCCATGTAAGACGAACAATTCGTTAATACATATTGACCATAGTATTGCAAAAAAATCAATTAAATGCACGAAAACACCTAAGGATTGGCTCTGATACCACTGTTGGGATCCACGTAACACGTAGCGGAAATAAATAACAACCCATACATGTATCTCCAAAGGCGTACTTCGTGCATTTCAATCGAAAAAAATCACAAAGTCTCAAAGGGAGTAAATAGATTACCTCTCGTAGCGTGCTTGAACGGAGGTGTCGGTTCGATGTTCTTCGATCTCAGCCTCCACAAGTGTTAGGCATCTAATTCGGACGCACCACCAATTGACGAACGGGGAGACGACTAATAACTCCACAACAATTGTGCTAGCAATATGCGGAATCAATATTCCGAACTTAGTATATTTTGCTCTCTCAAGATTATGAGAATATAGAGAGTGTTTGTGTTCTTCTCTCTAAGCTCTCAAAAATTTGCACACTCTACAAAATGTCTCCCCCCTTCAACCTCAAAACTCTTGCCATCCTTTTATAGCCAAAAATACCTTCCAATAAATTGTATTTAAAAATAGCACTAACAATTATAAATTCTATCTAAAAATAGCACTCACAAATAAATGACATTTAAAAATAGCACTAACAATAGCACTCACAATTTATAATACAAAAATGCTATTTAAAAATAGCACTAACAATAGCACTCACAATTTATAATACAAAAATTCTATTTAAAAATAGCACTAACAATTATAAATTCTATCTAATAATAGCACTCACAAATAAATGACATTTAAAAATAGCACTAACAATAGCACTCACAATTTATAATACAAAAATACTATTTAAAAATAGCACTAACAATAGCACTCACAATTTATAATACAAAAATTCTATTTAAAAATAGCACTAACAATTATAAATTCTATCTAATAATAGCACTAACAATTTATGATAAATAAATGCCATTTAAAAATAGCACTAACAATAGCACTCACAATTTATGATAAATAAATGTCATTTAAAAATAGCACTAACAATAGCACTCACAATTTATAATACAAAAAATGCTATTTAAAAATAGCACTAGCAATAGCACTCACAATACAAAAATGCTAAAAAAGGCACTAACAAAGGTGTTAAAAATAATAACCATTATTATTATTACAAGAGTTAAAGAGGTTACCAAACAATACAAATATGCATAACATATAAATACGTATGACGTATAAATACGTAGAGCATACGTATACATCCGTGAAACCGGGGACTAATTGAAAGAAAAATGTGCAATTAAGCCCTTTTGGTAAAAATTGATTAAATTGGAGGGCAAATTGACCTAATTGCACTTTAAGACTTTAGAATCCAATGTCATAGCTTATAAAAAGTGAGAATTGAAAACTAAAAGACTCGAAAATGATATTTTTTAGGCTCGGTTCGGGTTTATGTTTGTGAAGGAACATAGTGACCCGAGCCGAATTTTTGAGATTTAAAGTGACACACTTGAAGAGGAAATTAAAACAAAATTATCGAATATTTTTGGGTATTTTTCTGACCACGAATGGTATTTTTCTGATTTTTTGGGTATTTTTATAATTAAATAAACTCGAAAAATATTAAAAATACCGAAAAATATTTTTTGTTCAAAATTGGTTCCTAAGGTTAAACCAAGGCTTCCAAAGTTGATTTTGTGATTTTATGACATTTTTTGATATTTTTAATTAATTTTAAAGAATAAAAATCACAATAATAAATGGTAAAAAAAATCAGGTGTCAACAGCTGCCCCTCTTTGAGAGGAATCTCGTTAGAGGTTTCTCTCAAAGATAAGGTGGCACCTGATTCCTAACCGACTCAACTGGGAAAATAAGAGAAGAAATGTTATGACATCGGACCCTTAAGCCTATTGATAAAAGCTCAAATCAATCCCCGGTTTGCTCTAACAATTTGAACATGGGCCGGAGTGAGAGAGGCTTACCTGAAGCTCACCTGTCGGATGCTGCCGGTTGCGACGACTTTCAAGAAGATGCCTAGGACTCGTCATTCAGAATATCCCAGGGAGATTAAGCTCTGACCTGTATGGTAGGTCATACCATGATGGGATTCCTAACTTGTAGGAACCTAAGGAAGGCGCATCCCACGCTTTGGGATTTGCCAAGAATTTTGATCCGTATGGTGGATCAGACCTTTGTGTTGATCCTTACTGCGATATTTATCAATGAGTTGACCCTTATGCGGTTTCTACCAATGAATTGACCCTTATGGCGGTTTCTACCATATGTGATCCCTCAGGCGGTTTCTACCTTGGTTTGACCCTTCAGGCGGTTTCTACCTTGAGTTGACCCTTCAGGCGGTTTCTACCTTTGATTTGACCTTTCAGGCGGTTTCTACCTTGTGTTGACCCTTCAGGCGGTATCTACCATGTGTTGACCCTTCAGGCGGTATCTACCTTGTGTTGACCCTTCAAGCGGTATCTACCTTTGAGTTGACCCTTCAGGCGGTATCTACCTTTGAGTTGACCCTTCAGGCGGTATCTACCTTCATTTGACCCTTCAGGCGGTATCTACCTTTGATTTGACCCTTCAGGCGGTTTCTACCTTTGTTTTGACCCTTCAGGCGGTTTCTACCATTGTTTGACCCTTCAGGCGGTATCTACCTTTGTTTTTATTTGAAAAGGGGTCTCATGACGAGGGTTCTCCACGTCCGTTGAGATTTCCTTGATATTTTTGAAAAGGGTGTCCTAGGACGAGGGTTCTCCACGTCTGTTGGGACAGTTTGTTGACTTCTTTTGAAAAAGGGTTCTATCCTCACACCTTTTTTTGAAAGATCCCGAAATTTGCCGGGAATTCAGTTTTGAAGCAGAGAAAGATTTTATTTTGACAAAGCTTCATTTGATTCTGTTGAGGCGACATTCTGGGAGCTGTGTTCTCCAGGTATCCTGCAGAAAGTTCAAACCTGAAAGATTTTTCTTCACCCAGAAAACGTTAGTAATCTTTGGGAAGACCACGGCTGTCCATTTGACAAAAACCGTATGACTTAAGTTTTAATCGTGAAATGTGCATTTTGATGCTGGAGGTTATCCAAAGCATTCTTGCAACATGCAAATGTGATCACAAATCCCTTGCACGGAAAATCTGGACCAACAGTTTGAAAATTCCAAAAAGAGTTTGTTCAAAACACCAACTGGAATATTTCTCGACAATGAGGTCTTCTCACCTATTTTGAGATAGTGGTTTTTATAGGGGATGCACTCAATTCCCTACTAACCTGTGCCTAGGTTTTAGGCTCATTCGCAGCGCATACATTTTGATCGGTCGGGAGGTCTTCCACGGGACCGTAATGTTGGGCTTGGATATTGGTCTTCAAGGGGGACTCACTTTTGAGTCAAGGTCATTGAATGAAAGTTTTCACCATCTGCTCCGGGTTTACAAGTCAAGAACCCTGCAAAATGAGAAAGAAATATTCTTGCTCGTACTTCTTCGAGCTAAGCTATATGTTAACCCAAGTGTCTTAGTCAGAGAAGACTGTTTCAGGGTTATGATGTTGGTAGGATTGGGGACCGAAAAAAGGCTTGTTTTTGGCCCAGAATTTATGAGGGGATTGACATTGGTGATCATTGCAAACTTGTCACATGTCTTTTCCATTCTGCATCTTCATTTTTGAGGTGTGCAACCGCTTTTGAGGTGTGCACAAGTCCTTTAGAGAACGTCTCTTGTGGTATTAAGAGATTGACAATTCTGTCCGTGTTTTTGCACCACGGCTGACATCATTTGGGGAGCAGTCTTCTTGATCTGACTTCTTTATGGGTTTTTCTCTCTTCCCAACTAGGCTTTATTGGGGATCAATCAAACAGTTTTCACGAGCATCGGCCTTGCTTTTACCAGGCACTTTGCTTTTTCTTGATGCTGGGGATTTTTTCTTTGTTGAAATCCCGCCTTTTCTTTTCCTTTGGAACTACGATGTTCAGAAAATTGTGCTAGATATACAACTTGAATCATAGCACATTTAAACGCCGATATGAGATTTTTCTATAAATCCCATCTCTTGATTTCTTCCGTTCTTGGAGTGATGCAGTTTCCATCTTGAAACATCCCATGATCACCAACAGGGGTTTATGAAATGAATTTGCAGGCTCAACTTGGCTGTGCAAAGGATATGGTATGTGGGATAGAGAAATGAATGCTTCTCGTCATCCTCTGGCACTTGGATTACCATATAAACAACACACAAAGATTAATGTTAGTCCGAGCAAGAAAATTTCTGACCATTTTCTCCTGATGCCGCTGGACTCACCTCCATTTTGCCCCGATGTGGGGTGGTTCTTGACAGGGTTAAGAATGAAAACCGTCGTTCAAAGGGTTTATCAACGGTCACCTGTAGTGTTTGAGGGATATGAAACGAATGCCTCCGTCATCCCAACCCATGTAATCGTTGCGAATAATCCCTACTTCCGTAGGTCCAGATTTTGCTATCTGATCCGCTCCACTTCTCTCCAGTGTGTGTAGGACGTGTTTGGACTAGGCTTTGCCTCTTTTCTTTTGAGAAAACGTCCTTTTAAAAGTCTTGAACTTTTGATTGGAAAAAATCTCTTTCATTTTCTCCAAAAATTTTACCCGTCAAGGGGATTTTATGATGCACCATGCATGTTCTTATTCATGTTCAGATAACCTCCTGTTTTAAGACATGAATGCCAATGAAGTTTGAATTCTATGTCTTTTCTAGACATTAGATTCTGAAAGCTTTTCTTTTTATTTAACACCTTCAATGGATTGGGGAAAAGGATACTTACCTGTCCCCCGTGGCCGAAAATCCCTGAAAATGCAGAAGAAACATGTTATTGTATGTTCGTGAATTTTTGAAAAAATTAGAACGATACATCTTACCCTTGGTCGTGTGCCCCTGCGAGTGCACACAGGTTGTGACAATCTGTCCTCCTTGATGGTGAGTCCCTATCAAGGATAAATAACAAGTGTTAACTCATATTCCCAAATTGAAGACAAATTGGAACGATACAACTTGACTCTTGGTTCTCATCCCGTTCTGACGTCGCGTATTGATATGAACCACGTCTATCAAATCCGCTTATACATGCTTGGAATATTTGCAATATCAATGGTTCAGCTGCCCCCGGTTGGGCAACGTCTGTTTTGTTATTTGAACAGATGGCTCCTTGAGTGATTTATCCACGTTTATCACCTGAGAAGGGAAAGAAATGAGACATTACTTTGGTATGCGATAGAAGATCGTTTAGGAACGATACATCGTTTTACCAAATAGGTGGCTTCGCGGCCAAACGTATTTCGTGTTGAAGGGGTAGATCCCATTATGCTCAGCGGGTGATAATTATGGTTCATGGAACTTGCTCCACGGATTAAGTGATTAATCCACGGCCTTCGGCTTGAAGATGCTCAAAGGGTGATGTTGACACTCACGCGCAATTAGTTCTAGATATTAATGAAAGATGTTCCCGTGGGAACCTTACAGTGCGATCAACAACATATGCAATAGGAGTATTCAACCCCTTTTCTCGAAGCATTTTTCATCGAGTAGCCATGCCTTGCATCAGACGTTTGATCACCGGCCTCGTGTCACCACTGCGATGGTCCTCCGGCTCCAAATTGATCGAGCCAAAGATTGAACTCATCGCCAAGGAAATTGCTCGGGTCTTCGAGCCATTGATGTTCAAGTTGGGTATCAACGATTGTTGGGGGCAGATTTCTTTCATTGCCTTCGTTGTGAGGGATTGGAGTTTTTGAGCTGGAACCTTCATCATTGCCCTGTTGGGGTTGAGACATACATTCCTGAAAAGTATTGATCCAAGTGTCCAGCTCCTCATCAAGGAGATCACCTGTTCTTTCTAACCCTTGGTGCCCAGATTGGGTGTCGTCGACTGCAGGCGAGGGATTCCTCTCTTTGCTCTCGCCGTGAGCAATTTGACCCCTCGAATTGGAACTTCCTCCAATGACCGGCAGGTTCATATGTGCACTCTCTACCAATGCCAGATCCACTTCAAGGACAGCATTAATGACTGATTCGCGCTCAAACTGAGGAATCTCTATGTGCTGGAACTGTGGCATATACTCCTGAGGAGTATTGAGATAGCTCGGCGGAGCATTCTGATTTGGGTTAGAGGAGTCGCTGACACGACTGCTAATCCCGTCATTGCTGAAACACGGTTGGGTGCTCTTGGCTCTCCAATCATCATGGTTGTAACTCTGCCCAGCACTTGAGCTCCAACTGGCTTTATGATGGTTTAACGCTATCCTTCCATCCCTTAGCAATCTCCTATAGTACTTGAGGTGAGACTCAACGTTAATTCTAGAGAGCCCCGGCACATTCATAATCTCGAGTATGCGTAGTGGGCTAGCCGAATCAACTCCCAGCTCTCGAATTGCATCAACAAATTTGGTGTGAAGCTCATAGGTCCAGTAAAACCTTGTTCTCTTATCACCCAAAATATCGTCAATACTTCGGTAGCTATTCTCTACGGGATCTAGTCGTTTCAAAAGTTGTCCAGGGAGGGACTCACCGACTTTGGATTGGCTGGCTGCGACAGCGAGTTCGTCATTAAGAGAATTCCCCCTGTGATGATTCATATCCCATTTCTCAGAGGATGTTGGTGTTGATCCTATGGTGTTGACTTGCTCATGCAGATCTCCGGCGGTATCTGGCTGTGTCGGAAAATGCTGTGGAGAATACGGTAACAGCTGAGCGTTATTCGTCAACAGGGATGGTTCATCGAGGAACACCTCGCCGAGGACAACAGGATTACCACAATTAAGGCAGGTGGCCTTGGTCAGAGCTTCCTTATATCTCGCGCTTTCAGCTTGAAGCTTCTCATTCTCCTCCTTCAGGACCAGTAACTCATGGTCTGCGTATTGCTGTTTCACCCGGGTTCGTTTGTTGGCGAACCAAAACTTGACCTTCGAAAGCTCCAATCCTATCTTTCGGCTCAACTCCATTTTCTGTTGTCTGCTTGGAGTGGGGCATTCATTGAAGAAAGCTTCGAGCTCTCGGATTTGGCCTGGAGTGTGGCGTTGTAGTTGCTTCCTTTTCCGACTCCGGTCATCATTGTATACTCCTTCTTCGTAGCTGAAACCTAGAATTTCATCGCTGGAGGAGTCAGTCTCTATGGCCTTCGGGCAGGATTCAGCTCCAGGATCTTCAAAGTCTCCCAGCAGTTCGTGCTCAGAAATGTCCAGGTCGGGCGTTTCTAGCAGATGGGAATAACTTTTAAACATGATGGATCGGGGTATCTCGGGCTGATCTAGTTCACTCAGCTTTCTCAATTCGCTCTTACGTGTTTGCTCACTCTAGAAATTTTCTCAAGTGATTGTGCGTGTCCTGGAACCATCCTTCAGGCTGCATATGAAGACCAGCAAGCAAGTGCTCCTCCCGAGATCCTGCAATTACTCATCGTCTGTATTCCCCTTTCTTTTTCCTCGTGATAGGATCACAAACTCACTTGCATTGATTCGATTTCATCGAGTAATGCGCTCGTCCCCTAGTTCAGTCTTCAAAGTGGTGGGTCTACAATCTTTCGGCGCCTTTTATGATTTGCTAGGCCCGAGAACGTGGGGAGCAGCGGTGGACCCGCAATTAATGACTCTGTTTAATTCATTTAGCTCCATGGGAATTAACGCCGTGATCTTCTCTCAACCCCTTTTCATCGTTCAAACGAAAGTGGCATTTTCCCTGTGCATGCTGTTACTCTTCATTTCAGCATCCCGGGCGCTTGGTGAGGAATGAGTTCGTAGCCACTCAAAATTTTAAAGACCGTCTCTGGTTTCAGACTTAATCTAACAAGGGATCATCACAACTGAGCATGACGATGTTCGTCGATAGCGTTGGTTTTCATACATAATTAACTATAGCCATTAAAGAAAAATGTTCCCATAGGAACTTTACAATGGATAAAAAGAGTGATCCACTCGTGAACATGCTCTTCTTCCTATGGGTGTTCGTAGTGACCGACCCATCGTGCCCCGAGCTAGGTGCTAGATCATGGCTGTCCAAGCATGCCAGCTTCCCACTGATTGAACAAGGCATCGAGCCCCTCATCGAAGAAATCGTCTGTCGTGGGTTGACCAGCGGCAGGCAGAGCACCAGCCGACTGTTGCTCGAATGGAGGAGTGCGCACTCGCTGTACTTGTGACACGCGCTCTTGAGAAGTGTTGAAATGGCCTGGGAGGACATTCTGATCAGCTTTCAGTTTGCCGGTGGTCGGGTTGCTAGCTTGATTGATGCTTAGATTTGGCCGGGTATCTCTTGATGCCTGAGCATTACAATGGCGGTCGCCTCTAGCTTTTGGGCTCGAGACGGATTCCTCCCGGTTTAGCTCCGCTCGACGTTGTTTTAATAGCTTTCTGTAGGCAGCAAGGTGATTCCTGACCAGCTCCTTACTAAGCCCCGGTACATTCATGGCCTTAAATATGCGCGTCGGAGTTGCTGAGTCGATCCCCATTTGGTGAACCACGTCTAGGAATCTGGAATGCAGTTCAGGGGGCCAAGCGAACCTCCTCTTATCGTGGCCCAAAATCGCATCGATGGCTTGACGACTGATTAACTCATCTCCAGCAGGACCCGACCCTATCGAAAATTGTTGTGCATGAGGCTGATATGCTTTGAGCTGGTCGGCGGTAACATCCAGCTCCTTGAAACTATAACTCCAATCAAAGCGATGCAAATCCCATCCCCCAGGAGGCATTTGTATCACCTTCGTAGGATCATCCTGCTCATGCGTGACTCCGGCAAAATCTGGTTGAGCAGGAGATGCCCCGAGGGAGTAAGGTGGTAAATGAACGTCTTCAATCATCGCGTGAGGCTTATCGGGGAACATCTTACCGAGGGCGACGAGGTTATCGCAATGAGGGCAAACGGTAATATTGAGAGCTTTTTCATACCTCATGTTTTCTGTTCGCAGCTTTTGGTTTTCTTCCTTTAAAATCTCGACCACCTGACGTTTGCGTTGAGCCCTCGATTTGGATCTCCTATTTTGAAACCAAAACTGGATCCTCGACTGATTAATCCCCAACTCCCGGCTCAATTCAATTCTCCACTTCTTTTTCATGTAATGGCTTTTACTGAAAAGGGTTTCCAGCATTTGGGTTTCCTCCTGAGAGTATTGGTGAGGACGTCTTCTTTTCCCGAGTTGAGCATTGTGGATGTCGTTGTCGTCGTCGCCGTGATCTTGATTTCCGTTGCCAGAAGTGTTGGGCTCCATGGTTTTGGCGTTAGACTTGATCTTGGAATCTTCGAGATCCCTCTGTGGTTCAATTTCTGAGATTTTTGAGTCAGTCGCCTCTAGCAGCTGACAGTAACCTCTTAAATATGTTGGATTGAGAAATGTTTGATTGGTTCTTGCCCACTCAGAGTTCTCCACTCTCTCATGTATGCTCACTCCCTATAAAGTTTTCTTCGAGTGACTCTGCATGTTCAGGAGACGCTCTTCAAGCATCATTAGGCAAACGTTCCCCCTCAAGACCTTGAATTTCTCGCTTAGCTTTTCAACGTGATGGGACTTCCAAACCCTGTTAGGGCTCTCTTCGATAGTTGCGCTTTCCTCCCACCTAACTCTAATAATGGTGATCCCGACAAATCTTTTACATCTTTTAATTGATGAGCCGGAAATCGCGGACCGAAACGAATCCAATGGTTCTCGTGAGGGGACCTCCTGCTTTACCCCCTAACTGGGCTCCACCAGCATTATTACTGAGACCCTTCATCATCCTCGAGTTGCTATAAAATGAGGAATTAATGTATGGAAGGTTAACGTTCTCGCATAATCAGCTTCTTCCTTCTAATCTCTCTGTTAAACTCGTCTTATTCTCAAGCCAACCCAACGCAAATGGCCTCCTCTCCCGTACGCACTTTTTCAACTGATGTCTTGGCCCAGTGGGAAAAGCTTTATAACCTACTGGGTCGCGGTTACGCGCACATAACCGATCATTCTGCAACCGAGGATGCAATCTGTGTCCTGCTCGAGGACCTTGATACCACTTCTCTCGAAGGTACTACACTGGGGAGGGAATATAGAACTTTCCCGACTCTCTTTGCACACTCCTTAGAGGCCTATCGTGTTGCTAGCCGGGAGGTTCTGGTGGCTCGCGTCTTGCGGGCTCGTTATGAGGATCGATCTGATCATTTGGTGCTGACCAACTATCTGGTTGATAGTTACAAAAAGGCCGTCGAGTTTGCTAATGAGCGGGTCGCGACGTTGCTTCGCGAGAGGAGAAATCTGGTGGATCAATTGGCCATATCCCTGACCACCGGCGAGCATGACCGCCGCAACGTCCTGTTGAGGCTTCAGAGCGACTGGCAGGAAGAACGGCTCGACAAGATAACCGAGGACATAGCTCGCGGGAATGGACTGGTTCGGGACCTGGAAGTAGTCACCGAAGAACACGAGGCCAAGGTCGCCGAAGTTAAGGGAGAATGCAGAAGTCTTCTCCTCAGGCTTGCCGACCACAACATGCGGAGCTGGGAGTATGAGCAGAGCATTAACAACATGGAGGGTCAGTTGGGCTCCTTTGTGTCGTTAATTAGGGCTCACTTTGGCTTTACTTTTCCACCCCGAATTGTATGACCTGCTTCTGAAAACCCTCCGCTGAGCAAAATAAATGAAAGTTCTCGTGTGTGTTTTAACTTCTGCATGGTTCCTTTCTTCGAGCGTTCGAACATCTTCAACTTAGGTGAGCCGAACCATAATATCAATAAGTCGAGCAAATATGGATTTTATAACTCGCTCATGATCAGATGAAAGAATAGCCTCAGACTTATCCAGGAAAAGATTTCTCTCTATTACCTATTTTTTACCTGCAAATAGAAAGACAGAATCAGAAGGAATAATCTGAAAAAGAAAGCATAGACCCCTTTCAATCTTATGCTTGCTCGTGATTAATAAGGACAAGAACTTTTACAAGGGTTTTAATCTTGCGCGAAAAGTTTTTATCAATATTCCTCGAAATAAAGCATACTATTGAAAGGAATGTAATTCACAATAATCGCCTTTGATCAATTTCGAGAGGAACGAATTACTCAAAAGTGCGAGGCATAATAACGTGTTTTAAATTTAATTGAAGATACGGCATCCAAATCAAGGCCGTTTTGTTAAGAACGAGAGTAATTTGGACATCTATCTCGTCATTAAATTCAAAACAACATCGATATTCTCGATCAATTATCGTGGATTACCAGCGACGTAAAACATGCACGAAACAATTCAAGTGTATAATTCCTTCTAGAGAAATTGAGATTGGACTACTCTATACGACCAAAAGGTCGTGTAAGACTTCCAATTTTAATTTCCTCTAAAGGAATTATAAACTTGACTTGGGAGTATTCGGATGATTAGAGAAAATGCCACTATCACATTCCCATGACCCGTCAAAAGAAATACAACCAAGTTCCATCTGAATGTATACACCAATAGATCCCTAATACAATCACTCTAAGGGGTGGGATAGAAAAAGCCTCGATAAAAATAAACCCTATACAAGAGGACTAGTAATGGAAAATGAAACAAAGGAATGTGATCCTAACGTTTAAGGATGCCCCAAGTTCGATCCGTGGCTTCCGGATCACTTGCCCCAACTCGTCATCTTCTTTGGACGATATCTCAATAAGGTCCATAGTAGGCTCTTTTGTTGCTCACTCGGTGTTCGCCATGGGATATCATCCTCCTCGTCTTCTATCAAGGACGTTTGGGAAAAACACACACATCTATCCTTGAAATGGCATTTAATCTAATCACCAGAATGCAATGAATGAAATGCCTATATTTATATGAACTGTAATAGATTTGAGGGATAGAGAGTCTTACCAACCAAACTCGTCGACTTATGTGCGGTTTTAGGTGTACCAACCGCCCAAAGACATGCGCATGAGACAAGTGATGGTGAACTTCTAAAAATCAGAGGGTTTGGCACCTAAGGTTAAGGTTCCCACTTCGAGTTCTAGAAAGAGCCGATTCCATTGCACAGCTATCGTTGCATTGGGACTCGATCCATAGTTCGAAGCGAGCGGAATTGAAAAGTGGATTACCCCGCGTTTTTCCTCACGGAGATTCCATTCTCAATTCCTTCTATTGTGTTCCTAAAGGCGGCGCCCGGGGTTTTAGGCGCGGTTGTGTGTGTCCACGTGTTGTGATCATCATAATGCAATTCATGCACAGCAGTTTATCAATCAGCACTTCAAATCATCCACACAACATACATTCCTACGCCCAACCTGCATAAGACAATGTTAATCACGGACTACACCCCTTATTTCTCCAATCTGCCAAAAACATATAACACCTACCATAAGCGGACTTACCTCACCTTCGAGAGCGCCTGCAAAGTTAGAAAAATCACTCAGCGTTTTAATTACGGCCTAAGTCCACTTGAGGTCTAGAATCATATGTTCTAGAGCAAGAGTCCCCAGCGGAGTCGCCAGCTGTCGCGACCCGTCCGGAAGCGGACGCGGCTAATGGATTACCGATCGCGGGCCTTCCCCTGCACAAGGGTGCGGATCGCGGGCTTTGGATCGGCGCGGGCCCTCCCAGGCCCATACCAAATCGCGGCGGGAGTATTTTTCAAAGGGATTCGACGATAACAGTCGATCGCTTTCGACCTTAGTGTGGTCGTGGTGGCATGTGCAACTTGTGCATGCATTTGGAGTCGCCACCGGTCTTTCTTGGAGGGTAGACCGGAAACCTTATTGACCGATTGGGAGAGATCGATCAATTCTGCGGAACCAGAGATTTTGGGTTCGGGGACTTGGTTACGTTGATGTCATTACCAACGCCCTTTCGGTACCTAACGCGAGTGATTTTCCCTAACTAGGATTTCATGCAGGCGCAATTTTGGGTGAGGTAAGTCTGACTTTGCACATTAACCAGTTTAACATGCTCACGTAATCATAATAAATAAATAGATGCCAATCACATAAACATCTATCCTACGTGGTGATCATGGAATTATGATTTAATGGGTCTCGAGCCAATGAGACCACATTTAATCATTTTAATATTTTAATAACGGAGAGCCGCTCTTCGCTTCTTCTTGGTTTCTTGAACTCTTCAAGAATTGGGCCCCAAAGAGCTCGCCGACTTAAAAGGCTCCTCCACGTAATCCTCGTAGCATTTACATCAACAATTGAATATGCTAAAAATAAAGATTACATGAAAAATAAAAGGAGTACGCAGTCTCCATTTAATAATTACAACCCCAAATATATAAATAATCATCATACATTCATATATACATCAATCACATTGATTAGGGATTTTTCCATGATCACCACCCTTTCACGTAAGTAATAAATTCACAATTTAAAACTTAGGAATGCACAATAAAAATTCTACGTTGAATCATATTAAGAATTTTTACGTAAAATAAGATAGCCATAAATTTTCGATTCAAAATTGATTTAGTCTCAATTTTTGCTACGTT
Source organism: Rhodomyrtus psidioides (assembly GCA_021437785.1). NCBI lineage: Eukaryota > Viridiplantae > Streptophyta > Magnoliopsida > Myrtales > Myrtaceae > Rhodomyrtus > Rhodomyrtus psidioides. Next base: position 360,610 of record JAILYB010000169.1, on the reverse strand, counting down.
GATTAATTTATCATATAAAATAATCAATCTCCATTAGCCATGTAAGACGAACAATTCGTTAATACATATTGACCATAGTATTGCAAAAAAATCAATTAAATGCACGAAAACACCTAAGGATTGGCTCTGATACCACTGTTGGGATCCACGTAACACGTAGCGGAAATAAATAACAACCCATACATGTATCTCCAAAGGCGTACTTCGTGCATTTCAATCGAAAAAAATCACAAAGTCTCAAAGGGAGTAAATAGATTACCTCTCGTAGCGTGCTTGAACGGAGGTGTCGGTTCGATGTTCTTCGATCTCAGCCTCCACAAGTGTTAGGCATCTAATTCGGACGCACCACCAATTGACGAACGGGGAGACGACTAATAACTCCACAACAATTGTGCTAGCAATATGCGGAATCAATATTCCGAACTTAGTATATTTTGCTCTCTCAAGATTATGAGAATATAGAGAGTGTTTGTGTTCTTCTCTCTAAGCTCTCAAAAATTTGCACACTCTACAAAATGTCTCCCCCCTTCAACCTCAAAACTCTTGCCATCCTTTTATAGCCAAAAATACCTTCCAATAAATTGTATTTAAAAATAGCACTAACAATTATAAATTCTATCTAAAAATAGCACTCACAAATAAATGACATTTAAAAATAGCACTAACAATAGCACTCACAATTTATAATACAAAAATGCTATTTAAAAATAGCACTAACAATAGCACTCACAATTTATAATACAAAAATTCTATTTAAAAATAGCACTAACAATTATAAATTCTATCTAATAATAGCACTCACAAATAAATGACATTTAAAAATAGCACTAACAATAGCACTCACAATTTATAATACAAAAATACTATTTAAAAATAGCACTAACAATAGCACTCACAATTTATAATACAAAAATTCTATTTAAAAATAGCACTAACAATTATAAATTCTATCTAATAATAGCACTAACAATTTATGATAAATAAATGCCATTTAAAAATAGCACTAACAATAGCACTCACAATTTATGATAAATAAATGTCATTTAAAAATAGCACTAACAATAGCACTCACAATTTATAATACAAAAAATGCTATTTAAAAATAGCACTAGCAATAGCACTCACAATACAAAAATGCTAAAAAAGGCACTAACAAAGGTGTTAAAAATAATAACCATTATTATTATTACAAGAGTTAAAGAGGTTACCAAACAATACAAATATGCATAACATATAAATACGTATGACGTATAAATACGTAGAGCATACGTATACATCCGTGAAACCGGGGACTAATTGAAAGAAAAATGTGCAATTAAGCCCTTTTGGTAAAAATTGATTAAATTGGAGGGCAAATTGACCTAATTGCACTTTAAGACTTTAGAATCCAATGTCATAGCTTATAAAAAGTGAGAATTGAAAACTAAAAGACTCGAAAATGATATTTTTTAGGCTCGGTTCGGGTTTATGTTTGTGAAGGAACATAGTGACCCGAGCCGAATTTTTGAGATTTAAAGTGACACACTTGAAGAGGAAATTAAAACAAAATTATCGAATATTTTTGGGTATTTTTCTGACCACGAATGGTATTTTTCTGATTTTTTGGGTATTTTTATAATTAAATAAACTCGAAAAATATTAAAAATACCGAAAAATATTTTTTGTTCAAAATTGGTTCCTAAGGTTAAACCAAGGCTTCCAAAGTTGATTTTGTGATTTTATGACATTTTTTGATATTTTTAATTAATTTTAAAGAATAAAAATCACAATAATAAATGGTAAAAAAAATCAGGTGTCAACAATTGCCGTTATTATTTTTTATTTAAAGACGTTTATTTTGAAATTGCACGTGATATCGCCAAATGCTAATGAAGAAATCGGAGCGCCATCATGTTCATTTTTTTTAATGATATGTCTAACATGACCTATCTTTGTTATTACAGTCAACAAGAGGTTGAAGTGCGTATCTACCACGCATCCCATAGCGTTTATGTTCATGCCATCACATGCTTTCCAGATGCCCCACAGTACCGCAGCAACCATGACCAGATGCTTTCCAGATGCCCCAAAGAAAATGATGACCATTTTAGGTGATTGGCCTTCTTTTATGCCCCCTAGACGGAACCACATCAACAAAGTAACAGGCGATACATGAAAATGGGCATAATAAAAGTGGTTGCAACAAGTCAAAAAAAATTGAGAGGGTGTCTGGATTCAAAGCCTTGATACTCTGCTACACAAATTGTCCCTGCCAAAAGTTGGTAAGGAAATAGGCCAAGATCGTAATCCTCCCCCCTCTTTGACGCCCAAACTTGACTATGCCATTTTCTTCAGAAGACAGGAGTCACAGGACGATTAAATTTTATTTTGGGAATCTTCACCACGTTAGTCGACACGGCATTCGTGGCTCGCCGAATCTTAACCGACAAATTTAACTCTGGCCAAAATTGAGGCCTTTTCTCAAGAGACGCTTTTCGATAAATTTGTTTTCACGGATGAAAATCTTGTTTTTTTATCATTAATGTTTCGATTTAACTGGACAGAGATGCTTTTAATTGTTGCTATTACTGTAGCATATGACTTGAAAAATGACGATCAAATTTTATTTTTATTTTTCCCTCGACAGCTGCAAGTTGGATGCAAATGGATTCATGCCCACTTGACATTGCATAAACTATGTAAGAGCAACACAGACACAACTTGAAGCCTTCATTCATGTTCTTCTAATAAAAAGCCACTAATATCAACTAGAGAGTTCATCTAACCAAAGTAAAACACAAAATCTGGAAGAATTAATGCTATCGACTAGAACATCTCACATCGGATCTCATTTGCCAAATGCATGAGTACATGATGCCGAATGAACAATATACGGATATCATCATTACGGGCACAAAAGGAAGCTAATATTGATGAGAATGTAAGGATGCAAGAACTGTCCCCCTCACTAGACGAGTACAAAATGCCGAACAAATAAAACTTTGTCATCCAACCAATGGTAAACCCTCCTTCCTTGGCAACATGTTGAATGTTGTAATCTATTTGCCTATAACATGCCTTGCTTTTGCAGCTGTTTCAGACCCTCATCCATGGTATTGCGACATTAGTGCCCTGCTTGGTCAAATTTTACGGACACTCTTGCACTGTTTGTGTAAGAAAGGAGGAAACATTTGCAATAAGTCAGAAATTAATTGCACTAACAAAAGTACCATCAACAAATAATAACACCAGCGTTTTATTTCCTACAGCAGTTACAGTTATCAGCATAATAATTGAGTTTAATTCCATTTTATCCTGCAGATTATAAGAGGCAACTGAATGAACTTCCAACTATAGATGAGATAGTAAAAGAGAAAAATATGCAGTATGAAATAGACAACACACATCACATACAATTTGTAGTATGCAAGTCAAGTTTCTCGTTCGCTGCCCTTACTTGCAAACAATTATCAAGATTCAACAGCAAACTGGAATGATGCGAATAAATTCAAAAAGAAACTATCTGACCAAACCTCTCACCATCACTTCCTTTGTGGGCTTCATTGGTAGATCACAGTTAACCTGATGAGAGAAAAATCCAATAGCGTTAGTTGAAACAGAGTGAAAAAAAAAATCAATAACAACAAGTTTCAAAGTCAAAGGCATGAGGTGAACTCAAACAATTCTAATCAACCTTAAGCGACAATAATATGTCTCGGACTCCCCAAATGGCTATGCATCGAATGAATTCGGCGGAAAACCAGCTTGGAAAGGCAAAACTTGCATCTCATTCGACAAGAGCATGTTCCGACAAAAAACGGCTCCGAACACAAAAAATAGAAATACATTCCGCTTGTTAGCAACCCAAAATCATGGAATCTCATCCATGCCATGATCCCTTGCCATTTTATTGGCAATATGTTTCCTAATAATGCTCATCTCGGTTCCCTCATGGATCGATATAATATCATTTGGAACCTCACCATGCACAGAATCATTCACATACTCAGGATCTCCATATTGAGAAAAGTTTCTATCCCTCTTGTCTTGGTCACGGATGTAATTATGAATAGCACAACACGCTGCGACAATATGTGTCTGCTTCTTAACTTCGAATGGAGGCATGTGTCTTAAAATCAAGAAGCGATTCTTCATAGCCCCGAATGATCTCTCAATGACATTCCTAAGTGAAGAATATCTATAGTTAAAAAGCTCCCTTGCATTTGTAGGTCTTGCATTTCGTCTGAAGTCATTAATATGATACCGATCACCTTTGAAAGGTGTTAAAAATCCTGGAGTTGATGGATAACCAGAATCTACCACGTAGTACTTGCCTATAACAAACCATTGAAACATTTATAATGATAAGCCATCACAGAAAAATCACAACGACAATTGCTAATTATAGAGCAAACAATTACCTGGGGGGAGGAGTCGAGGAAATTGCAGCGTGGGATCCTCGAGTGCTGCCGCGAGCACTCGACAATTGTTAGCAGATCCTTCCCAACCAGCATAGACAAATGTAAATTTCATATCGAATGAACACACGCACAATACATTTTGAGTGCTAGTTCCCTTCCTACATCTAAAATGATTTTGTAGTGCTGCAGGTACTCTCGCATCAATATGGGTGCCATCAATGGCACCTATGCACCCCTGCACAAATATCACAGACAAAAGTTAAACACGATTATCAACAAAATTAATTCAAAGCTGCAACGAAAGGGTAAAAATGATACCTTAAAGTAAGGTTCATGCTTGGGATTCATAAGAATCTCCTGTGGGACAACATCGAAGGGAGGGGGTGCGATAACCTCCTTTGCAAGTTTTCGAACTGCTTTCAGAACTACTTTAAAGTACCAACTAATAGTCTGTCCTGAACGTGGGAATCTCTCAGCCAAGACTCTATTGGAACTGCCATGACAGATTAGATATAAGAAAATCCCAACTGGTTCATCTACTTTAAGATATCGACTGCCAGCCAACCAACCTCTTGCAGTCAACAAACCACATAGGTTAAGAAAAACATGCCTCTCCATTCTAAAGGCTTCGTATACTCTATCAGAATGCCCATTAATAATTTCACTTATCCATTCCGCTCCTGACAAAGCGCTATCCCTACTACGTTCTCTCGTACGCATGGCCCTATGCAACTCACCAAGACACAACCATGCATGCAATATATGATAATATTCCTCATCAAAGTCTTCACAACTTGATTCGTCTTCGCCAACTGGAGATACTTCATCACTAACTCCTTCCATATTACCTATAAAAGGAAAGGCGTCAACATACGACACCACACCATGGTGTGGGGTGAGAAGAGAGAAAACAATGAAAGACTTTATCTGTTGATAAGTACAAAAAACAGAATAACGGTCAACACATAACTAGTAATCCAATATCAACCAGAGAACCAGTCACAACATAACCATACTCGAATAATAAAAGCAAAGCTCAAATCTCTCAAACACAGGTCTTGTGAAATAAAGCCACTATGAAATCCATAACATAAGCCAACATCTACTTAAATAGAATCAAGAACTGCACGTCGCCATTCGGGTTTCGTCAAGATGAAACCCTCTCTCCAAGCAGCATTCATGGAGCCATGATTCAGATCTTTGGCATAAAGAGTCGGTTCCATGTCAGGCATGCTTTTTAGAATGTCAATGAAGGCTCCCATGGAGTAGGGGTTTACAGGATGTGGAGCCTGTGACGTGACAGACGTGTGCGATGATTGGGCCATTTTCATTTGGATAGATTCTTGAATGATTTTGCATGTGGTGGCAAAATCATATGAAGTGCTCTTTCTCCTCCTCTTAGAATTTGGAGTCCTATTGAACTTGTGCTTCTGGGGAACTGGGGTAGACATCGGTTCATTATCCAACCCTTGCCCACTTTGACGTTCGCTATGTAACCCAGTTTCAGCTTGTGGCTCTTCCACCCTTACTTCCTCCAGTGTACCAAATTCAATGCCCCAAGAAAATTCATCCTCAGCAATGTTGTCACCATCATCTGATGAAATTTGGTCATGCAAATGTCCTGTTGCAAACTCTCCAGTAGCAATGGTACCTTCAAACACCACACAAAGCTGGGGGTAGAAAGGAAACCCTGCCTTTCGAAATGTAGCCCATTCTGGATGTTCCTGCACCATTTTCAAAAGGACATATGCCAATAAATTGTAATAATTAAACATATGTACAAAGCCAAAACAAACACCCAAAAGTGAGGCTATACCTTGATATGAGTCTCCCAGACAGTTTCATCATCCACAACAACTTTGTTGTTTATGTTGTCCCATCCAAATCCGCTTTGGCTCAGAAGTTTCTTGAAACTATCATATAGATTCTTCAATTTGAATACCCTATTCTTGAATTTGTCCATAAAATACTGGTGCCCTGACTGTTTATTGAATTCACGCATTATGTTATTCCACCCAGCTTTGTTGAAGGTAGAGGAGGTTCGATTCCCCTTTTTAACCTCATCTACCAATAAACTTATCAACAATTGCGTCAATGGCTCGGTCCACTTAGCAATGACCGTTTCTTTTTGGGATGCCATTTAATCTAAACTGATGGAGTATAACACGAGCCAAATCATTATAATGAACATTCATCACAACCAAAGAGAACTTGCATATATGTGCATTGCATAAGAATCAGTGAAATAATACATTTTCACGATGACACGTATCGTTGGAAAATTTCTGAAAGATCAATTCGCGACTCGAAAGTCGAAAATTACAAAACTTGGACTCTCCTCTCCAGCATGGCCTTTAATATAAATACGATAACAAAACACCAGCCCTTAGCAATTTAAAGAAAATCTACGTCATAATCTCACACACTCTACTTTAATGCCCAATCAAATCAGAGACAACTTGGAGACACAATAGTTGCATCAGTTCAGGTGTTTGCATATTGGAAGACATGTACGTCAGATCTCATATACTTCATGTAGAAAACTAGAAACTCACCTTGAGATGACTATTGTCCTCGAAACTCGTTGAGTAAAGCTACAGTTTCCCCACGAGCTCGTGATCTGGCTCACGATAAATTTACAGAGACCACCATCGCAACTTTTGTCAGCCTGCATTCAATTTCAAGACTAGCTTATGTCATCTTCCTAACCAAAACATCTATCAAATGAATGCTGCAACTACCCCCAATGAAGTATCGCCTGATGTAAACTTATACATGTACAAATAACTTGCATTCGAGGACGACATCAGTCATCATTAAAACATCTATGTACAGCCGAGGACAACCACTCGCAAATGATAAATTCCAACGACACAAGACCCAAACAAGTCGAATATATTTCTTTTCTATTTTGGTTGGCTAGGATAGAAGCGTTCGACGACGCGTAAATCCCATCATGACTGAGATGACTGAATCCCAACATAGGACACAGAACAGATGAATCCCACTAGCACCACGTTGAGGAAAGAAATAAGAGAGAACATATTCGTTTTGTAAGATGGGTATGACGAGTTTGAGCTTGAGCAAAGAAAGGAAGTTAGAAGCTGACACCTAGCAACAGCACCACGTTGAGGAGACAATGGTGATGGTGAGAAAAACACGAAAGCAACGGATATCAACACGCAAAAGAAACGAGTATTGATGAGGAGATATGAACTAGAAGAACCCACTAAAAATCAATTACCCAAAAGATCCCCCTTTTTAAAAGAAAGCGAATATATATATATATAAAACCAAGCATCAGAACTTGGTTTCGGGAGAGAACCAGGTCAGCTTTCACTTGCTTTCTTTCACACTCCCATTCTCTTCGGCATACAACCTTAAACAAAGGATCTAATAAAATATGATAAAGGAACTACCGAGAAAATGTGGTTGCTTGGTGAGACGAAACCAGATTCGACGATGCAGATGCTGAAAAGGGAAAAACAGATGGGGAAGTGAGAAAAACGAAAGCGAGCGAAGAAGAAATCAAGTTAAGGGTCCTGGGTGATGGTCGAGCTCAAGAATCTAGCCAAACGCAACGCAACCCACCGTCCCTACCCGTAAAAGAAACACAAAAATGTCACACGGAACAAGTTTCACGAAGGAAACCCTAACCTCGCAGATCTGAGTTCATCGGACACAAAAGACATATCGGAGCTGCTGGATGGGCTTTCGAAATGCAACGGCAGAAGTGGAGGCTCCTCGAAGGGGATAATCGGGTTCGGCGACGGCAGAAGCGGAGGCTCCTTGAAGGGGTTCTCGAGCTCGGACGGGCGAATCGCAAGCAACGGCTCCTTGAGGTCGTCGGTTGTGCAAATCGGGAGGCGACTCTTGAGGCGGAGGCGGAGGCGGAGGTGGAGGCGGAGGCGGACGCCAAGGCTTCAGCGTCACTGTGGTGTGACGGGAGCTCGATGGAGCTTTTGGGCAAGAAGACTGGGAGAGAAAAATGTCGAGAGGAAAATCTGGTCGAGGAAATCTGATCGAGAAAGTGAGAAGCTAGTTTTTTTTACTTCTCAGGATGGGAGGAAAACGTGATCAGAAGCCATTTTTCACTTCAGAAAGCCAGAATCTCATCAAAAGTAAAAAAAATTATCAAACACCTTTTTATTTCTGGTCAGTGTTTACCAAACGCATTTCCTGACCAGATCGACTTAGATCGACTTCTGGCAGGGAAATGAAAAATTAGAAGTGTTTTCATGCAGGCCCTTAATACGAAACGCTTACTGACACGAGAAAGATTATATTTTGAAAAATCATATATATTTTTTTTTGTTTAGATGTTCAACCGGTGCTTTTATTTAAAAAAAAAACCCCTAAATCAAATATGCAGTTTGAACCACTGAAAATAAGAAATTTTGCGGATCACTTCTTCTTACATAGGATTCCTAGGGAGGAAAAAAAATAGATAAAAGAAGAAGAACAGAGCAACCTTCGCATTTCAATTTTCAACGTAGTGGTTCGTCAAGCACGATTATGTTCCTAAGTAATATGTCTGATTGATGGGGGCGGGTGCAAATTATGAATATGACTCGCGTACGAATTTGATTCGAACTCGAGCGACTTAATTGTAAACCTCCAACCAGAAGAGCGTTAATATAAACAAAAAAGAAATAATAATAAATTCGAGATTGCGGAAACTGTGGGCCCTAAGCCAAAATGAACTTTCTTTCGCATTCCCTTCACATCTATGTGTTTGCTCATTAGTTACTACAAAAAAAATCGTTACGGGACTTAGTTTATGTAGGTTAATACCGTCATATACCCATTTGCTAAGTCTATATATGCAATAACTTCTCGTTGCTACCTAATTTGTGTGAGAGATTGGAGAATCACCGCACTCAATTAGGATCAGTAGGGTGGTGATTGAAAATCCGGGCATCCGAACTGCTAATCAAAAAAAAAAAAAAAAACTAGCACCCCAAAAAAAAAAATTACAAGTCAGCTCGATCATTCAATTACATATTCTTGGTCCAGAAATAAAACGTACCTTAAACTTCGTTACACAAAACATCAGTTAACCACACTTAACCTAATTTTCTCGGTCTAAGAAGTCACTCAACTCAACAACCTCAAGAAGGATAAAGAAGGGAAAAAGAAAAAGAGAAAAGGCAAATTCACACGCTCTTTTCCTCTCCTCGTCTGGCTCCATCTCTCAAGGGCCAGCCTGCTTGTTCACGTAGCTGTTGACCAGGGCCAAGGCGTTGCTCGTCACCTTCTTCACCGCCCCGGCCCGGCCGCACACCCCTGACTTCACCGCCCCGTCCGCCACGTCCTCGAACCCGTCCGTGCACGTCTCCTCGTCCGTCAGCGCCGCGCTCATCCACGTCTGCACGTTGCTCATCTGGAACCGGAACGACTCCTCCCCGCTCCCCGCCGCCCCCAGCTGCCGCATCTGCCTCAGCGAGCCCCTCATCTCGTCCGCCGCATCCCCGAAGTTCTCGAAGCAGTCGTGCAGCGCCGCCGCCGCCCGCCGGTCCGCCCCGTAGTCAGCCTCCCGCGAGATGCTGGACACGTACTCGGCAGCGCGCCGGGCCCTCGCCAGGCTCACCGCGATGGCGGCCCGGGCGAGGCGGGCCGGGTCGCGGCGGACGGAGGCGGAGTAGCGGGCGAGGGTGGCGTAGCAGACGTCCGGGTACAGGGTGACGTTGCAGCTGGCGCGGATGAAATCGGAGCCGTCGGCGGGGGCGGGCGCGGGGGATCCGGCGGCCGGGACCGGTCGTAGGTGGGAGAGGAAGAGCGTGAGGAGGAGCGGGAGGGGGAGGAGGAGGCGGAGGCGGAGAGATGGTTGGGAGTGCATGATCGGCGTGTGTTTGCTGGTGTTGCTTCTGTTTTTCTGTTGGGGATTTCCGGCGTTTTGTGCGGCGTTGCTCTTTTCTTTTGGAGCGGAGTGCGATGGAGCGAGAGCGATGGAGTTCGTCAAGGTTTTAAGGCCCTGTTTAGCGGCGCGATGACAGATATACCTCGCATATTTGAGCGTTATAACGAAAATGCCATCCCCGTCATATAGGGGGCGCATGGTAACACTTCAGAAGCAGAATTTCTACTTCTGAAGTGCTTCTGAAGCTGAAATTCGTTTGGTAAAGACACTTCAGAAGTGCTTCTGAAGCTGAAAGCCGTTTGGTAAAAATATTGAGGAATCACTTCCAGAAGTGATTCTAGAAGTGATTTCTACTTCCAGAAGTGATTTTTGGCCAATTTTGAGAAGCTAAAAATTGTAGCTTCTAAAAAAGAAATCACTTCTCAACTATACCGATCTTTCGCCGCCCAATGCCCACCCGCGGCCCGCCATCGCCGGTCGCCGACCGCCGCCGCCGCCGGACGCCGCAGCCCCCGGTCGCCGCCGCCGCTGCCGCCTCGGTCGCCGTACTCCGTAGCAGCCGCCGCCGCCGGTTGCCGGACGCCGCCGCCGCCGCCGGTCGCCGCCACCGGACGCCATCGCAGCCACCGTCGCCGATCGCCGCCGCCGGACGCCGCCGCCCGCCACCGCCTCCTGCTGCCCACCACCACCGCCGGCCGCCGCCGCTCGCTGCCCGCCACCGGACGCCGCCGCCGCCCGCGGCCCGCCACCACCGCCGGCCAGCGGACTCCGCCGGTCGCCGCCGCCGCCGGTCGCCGTACACCGCCGCAGCCACCCGCCGGTCGCCGGCGGGTTAATAATCTTTCAAAAGTAGAAAATTTCAAAAGTAGAAATCAACTTCTGATGGAGAAGTTGAAAAATCAACTTCTGCTTCTGATTGAGAAGTTGAAAAATTAACTTCAGCTTCAGAAATGATTTCTGAAGCAGAAGTGTTGCCATGCGCGCCCATAACTTCCTAAGTTCCTTATGACCTGCGTTCGGCACCCCGATTCGCATATAAACCCCCATCTCCTTCAACCGAGTCAATTCTAAGGAACTAGATGGTCCAAGACCGTCCAATTATGAACTCTGCATTTTTTTCGTATCGAATGATACGATCCGAGCATTTCGCTGTTTAAGTACCGAGTTAGACGCGCGTCGAAATTCGAGCGGACGATCTCGACACCATCGCGTGGTCCTAGAACCGAAACAACCCGACTCGTCTTCGCCAAGTGCGTAAACGGGATTAAGCAGAATGGAAGAACAAACTTCACGGACGGCAAGATACAAAATTACGATTCAAAAGATGGGCAGATCAATTGGAAGCACCTCAAGAACACCTTATAATTCCCAAAAAAAAAAAAAAAATTCAAGCGGCTTGTATAAGGAGGAGCATGATGATTTCGCACTATCTCAGTCGGTTGGTGGGTAGGTGTGTGTCGTGGGCACGCTTAGGTTCTCAGCCGACCACGTATCGTCGAACGGGGGCGGTTAGAATAAGAGAGGAAAACTTGTTCGGGCATAATCCCACTATTGCCAATTGCTACGGGCGTGCGACTTTAATATGTTCACTTTTTTTTAGCATGATTGTGGCCCGTAATCAAAACACAGCTTTTGGAGATTTGAACTTTACTCCACCCACCACGCTTCTACTTCTAGTTTGGTCCTAGCTACTTGCCCTAGACGTCGGAAAAGTACCGAGAAAAGTCCTAAATTTATTGTACATGTGTCAATTCAGTCATATACCTTTCAACATGGCAATTTAAAAAGTTATCCATGTCGAGAGCAACTATACTGGCAATTCAAAAGTTTTAGGACCAAATTTGCACCTCCTCAAAAAATTTAAGATGAGTTTGTCACATTCAAAAGGTAGGACTTAATTGGCAAATTATCAAAAGATTTATGACTAAATTGATCAAGTTAAAAGGGTTAGGACTGAATTGACATATTCGTATTAGGTACGTATATAGATCGAGGGATAAGGAGACAGTTATGTTGATAGCCATCGGATAAGATTCCATTAAAGACAGACCGACAGAAATGTCACTTAAAGTTACTCTTAGTGGAAGATTTGTCATGCGAAATTGAGTTCCATCCCATCCCTGCTAGCGAAGCGATTAATGTGTTGATTAATGTCTCATGATTTGCCAAAATAAAATGTGTTTTAAACTTGAATAAAAGGTTATGGAATAACAAACAAGAAAATGATAAAATGGAATTTTTTTTTCTCAATTTTAAAATGTCGAAATTTTACGAGACTTTTGTTGAGGGTCATTTATAAAATCATATCTATGTTATTAACTAAATTGAAGGAGTTCTTAGAACATTATCACAAGAAATGCCAATTCTACCCTCAATTCTTCAATTCAATATATGAATATATCTTCGTACAGTATATTCAACGAATAGCGACATGACACTCTAAGAAACCTACCTTAATTGATGGAATTGGGTTAGATCGAAAGGATATAGTCTCGTTAATAATCAAAACCCTGATAAATTGCATAAATTCCATCTATGAGTTTTGAAATGTAAGATTTTATGCGACCACTGCCAATAGTCCTAAAAGCTTAAGCTCTTAGAAGATGGCATCGTTTAATGTTTGAATTATCCTATCACTCCCCTCACACATTGTCTGATCTTTTGCATAATACTAAGCGTTAACATATTTGATTAGGGATATCTGATCGAAAAAAAATTAGGGATGCAAAAAATGGGCTCTCTTAGGACTTCCTGCTCGGATAGCACGTACGAAAGTCCAATCCAAAAGCTTATTATTGGTGATGATCCAATAAATAAAATCCAAAGCGGAAGATGCTTTGAACGACATTATTTCGATTTCTCTTGCTAATAAAATGATGGGATTTAACATTTAAGGACTTGCTTAAGCTAGTCATAATCCTCCTAGGACTTAAACGTGGATTTCGTGCAGAAAGTTTCAATTTTTCAACTAAAATTTTTTTCCCCTTTGATCCATTAGATTCGTTCAGTCCATTGCTGCTAACCAACTGGAAACGAATCCATGCTCGTACATCGATTGCGGATTTGTCCCAATTTGTCAACGAATTGACTTGTGTGACGGGAAGACATCGTCCTTCCACATGTAAAACGAAGAACGAAAACCCTAGTTTTGACATTTCATGAACACCGAACAAGTGAAGTTCCGGATTGAAATCGACCGTAGGAAACTAAAAGTTGACATTACTTGTTCGTCTGCAACTTCCTCCTGCTCTGTATTACCAGCTGCACATGGTCGTCAAGATTTCGTTCCGTTGAAATTTTGTGTCCTTAGTTATAGTATATTTCGAAACAACATATATTCTTTCTGTCCAGCTATATGCAAGAATCACGAATCCTTGACTTTGCATCTCTAAGCTTAACCCCCTGAGAAAAAGGCATAAATAGAAAGAGTTTAGATTACTTGACACGAAAATGCATTTTAGCTTACTATCCGTCATTGTAATTGTTGTACGGAAGCAAGCGATCGTAATCTCAAACTCACAAAATTTTACTGGCTTCAACACTCTATAGCTTGTGTATTTCACAAGCAGAAATTATTCTTTGATACTCTTCACAATAAAGATTCGCTTATAATTTATAGGTATGGGTTACATCTAAAGTAAGAAACCTTCTTCAAATAGTATAGGAAACATATTCAAAATAAGAATTATCATACTGATTCCACCAAGAATAGATTTCCATGAGATTCAAAATAAATCTTATTAATGTAAAATCCATGTTCGATCCGCCCATTTCTATATTAGATTTTCTTTGATTTTCTTGATCGATTCCAAAAGCCAAAAGAGGATTGCATGCTCCTTTATCTCATTTTTAATTTCACGATCAAGATGCACTTATTTTTCGAAATTCATATTTTCACTTCGGGTTTAATCTCGAGACATATTTTCAACAATAACTCTTTAAAGATGAATCAACAATGTATATAACCATAAAAAAAAAATTAAATGCCGAAAAAGGGTCGTTTAATGGTGCCGAGACAAGACGAAGTTAGTGGATTCTAGAGCTAAGAACACATGAATAAATTCAGGCAACTAGAAAAGCGATCATCTCGTCCGCTCTTTTGCCTTTTCATTAGGGTTTGCTCTTATGTTGTATAATATTTTCGGGGTCAAAATCGCGGTTGTCGAGGTTGTTGGATTCCCTTTTTCACTGGGGTTCCTTTTGACGTATCCTCAACAGATTTAACGGACGCGTCGCCGTAATTGACTCCACAAAATGATCCCAACCTTTGACTTTCTAACCTTCCAATGGACGTGATGGATTCGTGCTTACGACATCATTCATCTTCATCCGGAGAGAAAAAGTGTCGACTAGGGAACACTACCCCGGATTCTGTCCTGTCTACTCAATCATGTCGTGTGTTCTAGACTCTGGAGGAAACTATTTGAGCATCTAAGGACCATGAAAGATGATGGAACAGCCCCACCAAAAAGCCCTCTGCTTTCTCCTAGTTTGATGTTGTTACTTTCAAATTTCCTTTCATCTCGCTTATGCCCAAAAATTCGCAATGGTAACCCAGGATTACAATCCGTCCTTGTGCCCGTTTAAGTGTTCGACGTGACAATGTGAGTGGCTACTAAAAACCTGATGTGGTTACGCTCCGAATGAACGCGGCAATGCGTGTTCATTACTATGCTAGATCCGTTTGCGGTCCAAGAATGTTGCTGCCATTTCGGATTGTTCATGACCATTATGGATGGAAGTTTGACAGAAAGTACTTTTGGGTCGTTAGTACATGTTTCATCTATTGGCGAGCTTATCAAAAATTGTATTGGTGCGGGCTAATTCCCTAAAAAAAATCAACTTTAGGTCCAATGACTATGGCCCAAACTTTTATTTGTCTCATAAAATATTATCAACTTTAACTCGAGTCTCAAATCTAGTCCGGACTTTTTTTTTTTCTCATAAAAAATCACAAACTTTAACTCGAGTCCCAAATCTGGCCCCTTAGTTATTCAACATGCAATTACATGTCTTCAATAAATCCATGGCTTGCTAACGTGGATTGAAGGCACTATTCATTATCTTCTTACATGGAAACCGAAGTCATTCATCCGCTACACCTCGATCATAGCTTGATGGACGACGGTTAAGTAGCTCATTGTTAGGATGCATGTGTGAGTTGTGTTAGAGAAGTCCCACATAAGAGAATTAATGTGGTGTTGAGCAATTAATATATCCAAGTTGGCCCATAACTCATTGGCTTAAGCTTTTGAGTGAATGTGAGTCCAACCGGATATATTGACAAGCTTAGACTTGAGCTCCATCTTGGCGATCTCCCCATGTGAAAAAGTATCGGACTTCCGCTGCGCGCTCCCAACAAATGGTATCAGAGCCGATGGTTGATTGGTGGGCCTCCAATCTGTTCCGATGAATATCTCAAGAAAGAATATGGTGACTGCATCTCAAGGAGGAATCTGGTGCCAACGTGGTTTCCTGGCCGGTGGGCGTTGTGGTATAGCAGCGCGGGTCCGATGGGCGTTGATGGAGATTCAAGTTGAGATAGAGGTAACACGATTTCCGGGCCGGTCAATGGGCCCGATGGGCGTTAATGAAGATTCAAGTTGAGATAAGTTGGTGCGGAAGGATACTTGGATTAAGGGGGAGCAAACCTAATACTGGAGCTCACACGTGAGGGAGAAATTGTTAGGATGCACGTATGAGTTGTGTTAGAGAAGTCCCACATTGGAGAATTAATGTAGCAGCGCGGGTCCGATGGGCGTTGATAAAGATTCAAGTTGAGATAGAGGTAACACGGTTTCCAGGCCGGCCAATGGGCTCGATGGGCGTTAATGAAGATTCAAGTTGAGATAAGTTGGTGCGGAAGAATACTTGGATTAAAGGGGAGCAAACCTAACATTGGAGCTCATACGTGAGGGAGAAATTGTTAGGATGCACGTGTGAGTTGTGTTGGAGAAGTCCCACATTGGAGAATTAATGTGGTATTGAGCAGTTAATATATCCAAGTTGGCTCATAACTCATTAGCTTAAACTTTTGAGTAAAGGTGGATCCAACTGGATATATTGACAGATTTAGACTTGAGCTCCCTCTTGGCGATCTTCTAGGTGAAAAAGTATTAGACTTCTGCTGCGCGCTCCCAACACTCATCATCTCCTCCATTTCACCCGCAAGCCTCTGTTGTCTCATTAGAATATGCAGCTATGTATTATCATCCATGGAAAGAGGCCATGAACAAGATCCACCAAGTATACGATTAGAGTTTTTTTTCTTAAAAACAAACCCAAGCCTCCCTTTAAGCTTTGAAACAATAAATCAAGTTTTCGCGTTCTCCTTTTTTTAACTTCTGTCACCGTTTGTCATTGCCGTGGCCACAACATCATCGGCGCTTAACCACAGTTTCCTAAAAAAATTATCTTTGAAAAAAACATTGGCTTACTATTTCAAAGATTCGAGGAGGAGGGTGGCGGCTTGTTAAAAAAAAAAGGCTCTAGTCATGAGTTTGGCCGATTTGCTGTCTCATTGGAATCTGAAGCTTTATTACCAGTCATCCTTAACCGTAGTACTTCAAGCTATGACCAAGGTGAAGTGGATGAACAACTTGGGATTTCGTTCTAAGAAGACATGAATAGTTTCTTGAATCCATGTCAGCAAACCACGTGGATTTATCGATGACGTGAAATTGTCGTGTTGGACAATTAATAGTTTCAAATTAAAGGGGCTATATTTTGGGATTTGAGTTAAAGTTTGAGATTTTTTATGAGATAAAAAAAAAAGTTTGGGTCAGATTTGAAATTCGAGTTAAAGTTGGTGATTTCTTATGAGACAAAAAACGTTCAGGCCAAATTTGGGATTCAAGTTAAAGTTGGCAAATTTTTATAAAATAAAAATTCGGGACCAAAAGTCATTAGACTTAAACTTGGCACTTTTTCAGGGAATCGGTCATGGGAAAAAGTTTAAGATTTTGGTGGAGTTATCTCCGAAAATTATTGATTAGTAAAGTAACAAAGTAAAATATTAGTGGGGAATGATGATACCTTTAAGCCTAAACATATCATTGTCAAGACAAAGAAGTTGACTAATTTATTCCGTGATTGAGGGGAATCGTTTTGCTTTATTTGGCTTTCTAGTCTGCTTCATGGGAACTCGGAAGCAATGTCAGCAGGTGGTCTGAAAGGCCATTATTCTTTCATACGTGAGAATGGGCTTATCTTTAAAGAAAGACATTGGCTAAACAATTCAAAAATGCGAAGGGCAAAAAGGCAGAGTAACGACCGATAAGCGGTTGATCAAATGACCAACTGGTTCGATTCGGATGCAGCAGATCTTGTATCTAAATCACGCCGCGGCCTCGCCCCATCGGCCCGTGGGTGTAACCTTATCCGGAGGGGAGATAAGCAGTGAGGATCTTGAGAGCATGGCGGAGTGACGAGGATGTTTTATAGGCGTGTGGCATGTGCAAGAATTTGTGTTGAGTAGAAAGAATATTAAACACCTTTATCTTCTTCAAGAGACCCACAATAAAAAAGGACAATTGATCACGTCGATGTAAAAGGCCTTCTATCTTATTTGCATGCATATGCTTTGATGTGACGAAAGCCCAAAGAGAGAGCTTAGAACATGGACGTTGATTTTAACGAAGTAATTGAGGACTTAGTAAAACAAGTCCTGCCATTTTTCTTGACCTAAAACCCCTAAAAAATAAATCCCGACTTTAGCTCTTGTCCCAATTCTACCTTTTGTTTCATAAAAATCCTCCAAATTTAGGTCTAGTTCAAATTCTACCTAAACTTTTTTTTGTACCATAAATAACCTTAACTTTAGGTCATATGTCGTAATTCTACCCTTAATTTTTTTTGCCCTACAAAAAAAAAACATGGGACTTTAGGTCTTGTCCCAATTTTATAGTACAGTCCTAATTTTACCTTAAAATTTTTACAGTCTCATAAAAAAAACTACAAACTTTTACTTGAGTCACAAATCTGCTCCCATTAATCCTCCGTCTGAAATTTCTTGTTGATAGCAAAGAAATAGAAAACTCCTAAGCATGAGCTATACGAGCATCCCAGAAACATTCCCAAGCACGGGAAATCGAATACCGAGTGCAAAATCGCCAGAGCGATTTGACGATTTGTTAATTGAGACAGATTTAGGACTCAAGTAGAAGTTGGTGATCCTTTTGCAAACAAAAAAAAAAGAGTAAAATTGAAACTAGACCTAAAGCTGTGATTTTCTTATGAGACAAAAAGAACGTTTAGGCTAGAATTGATACTAGACCTAAAGTTGATGGTTTTTTATGGGATAAAAAAAGTTTAGGGTAGAATTGGGACTTGACCCGGAAGTTGGGGTTTTTTATGAGACAAAAAAAAAATAACTAGGGTTGAATTGAGATAACACCTAAAGTTAGAGATTTTTTATAACACAAAAGTTAAAATTGGGACAAGAGATAAAGTTGGAGGTTTTTTAAGATATTATTAAGCCCATTTTTCTTACAAGCTCTTCAATTATAACAAAATTATGCTTTCCTTCCTTCTTTCTTTCTTTTGTAGCAATTACAGAGAAGAATATTTTCCCACCCCTCCAGCGTCATTTGATTAGTGGAGAATGAGTCATTTGGAAAATTATTTCTCCTAAATGAATCTCTTGTATCGCGAATAAAAATAAACGTACGAACAAAAATATTTTCAAACGTTCACGAAAAAAATTAGACATAAATTATTGTTGGTAATGAAGTATCTTTCAAAGAGTAATGTAATGAAATTTTCTTCAATGAGTAATTATTTTAAACGAAAAGCATTAACTTTTAGGAAATATTTTTCAAATCAATCATTTTTCGCGAAATAAATATATCTCTTTTAGCATCTCGATGAATTTCAATCATTAGTCCATTCAGTAATAAATTTCAGAACTAATCTTTTTTCTAACTGGATCGCTTACTCTTGATCTATTCTTACTTCCTTTATCAATGACAGCCCAATATGCCTGCCCTGCTTAACTTAACTTGAGAATTAGGCCCACATAAATCTCAACCGAGGAACAAGAGAAACCAAGCCCGATTACTTACGTGCAACCATAACGTCCTTTGTATGTTTCATCTGACCGAAAAGACATCATTCGAGTCGAAAGTTTTGTCTTGCGGAAGTGTCTGATGATAATGTAAAATATAATAGCAAGAAGTTTTGAAAACTGGTATATTAAGTGATACAGTCGACTTTTATTATATATTGCCCACAACATTATTTGTTTAAAGACTCCTCGACGACCAACTGAAGGAAGAAAGAGAAGGAAAACAAATTTGAAAAATATTAGAATTTTATTAAAAATTATCACATCAACATTGACCGGCAAAGGTTGGCTGAATAGATTGAATTGACCCAAATGCAAAAATTTTAGGATTGAATTAGTCAAAAAAGAAAGTTTAGAACTGAATTGACACAATTACAATAAGTTGTGAACCTTTTTTGGTAATTTTTCCTCTCTTGCGAGAAAAACTACATTTGGGACAAGGTTTTTCCTCCTTCCTTCAATCCTGATTTAGATCGGTGAATTACAACTTGTGAACATTACCTGCATGCAAACTTAAACATGCGATCAAAAATCTCATTGGAAGAAGACTTTTCCAATCCAAGATGGAAGAAAACATTATCTTTGGAACGACTAGGGACAAAACCATATTCCTCATCGGGACAATTCGTCAACTACTTAAATAATTCAACTAAATCGATTTCTTAATAGTGACAAGTGAAACCTAGCTACGTAGATCGAGGCTATGCTAAGTTAACATTATATATATATATATATATATATGTGAAAAAGAATCTTTTTAAAAAGATTGTGCAAATATTATAGGAAAATAGATGTAACCCTATGTGTTCGCATTCATATATTATACGAGCTTTAAATGTTCTGGGTAGAGGTGTGCAACCGGACCAGGTTTACCCGGAACCCGAATGGGCCCACCTGAAAAATAGAGTTGGGAATCGATTCCGACTCAAACCGGCACGGATACCGATTCCAATTTTTGGGAACCGATTCCCGGTTCTAGGTGGAGACCCCCCTGGACCGATTTTAGAACCGATTTCTAGTTATTTTTAAAAGTCCACTGTTTATGTGTTAAGCTTTAATTGGTTCATTAAATCAGAGCTAATATTTAAACCGATTAGTATCATAAAACCGATTTTGAATTGTTGCTTTTAAAAATCCACTGTTTATATTTTGGATTATTGCTTTTGATGGATTGTAATTTTTATTGCTCATTTCATCGATACTCATATTATTTTGATGGGAAAAAAAAAGGAATACAAGTTCTCGGGTAGACCTTGAAATCGAACCGAAAAACAGGGCCGGTTCCAAAACAGGTTCGGAAAAAAATAGGGTTGGATCTCGGTTTCAAAAATTGAGAACCGATTATAATAGGGTCGATTTCATGGTCTAGGTCTGAACCCGGCCCACTCGAACATGCACACCCCTGGTTTCGGGATTGAGCAAATTTAAAGTGCCGGCACCGTACGATTTCAAGTAATTAAGTGAAAAGCAGAAAGTAAAAATCAATCCAGTCACACCCTAAATCTTGTCGCTAATGGTTAAATACATCAGCAAAGTGTTGTTGCTAGGCACAATTATTAGCGCCAAGAGTCCGCAATTTCGTCGCTCAAGTTTAACCATGACACAACATCTTGCCGACGTCGGTGACGGCGGAAACCTATTCCGACGAGATTTTATCTGATCTGTAACTTTTGGTGAACTGGATTCAGAAAGATCGACGCTAGTTTGAGGAACTGATGAATTTCTCTCACTAAAACTCAGAAAGAGAGATCCTTTCGAGTGCATGTCCCCATCGCGCGATGGAAAAAGTAAGGCATTGAATGATGCTGCTCCCCATTATCATTTGTAACTGGGTGCATGCATGTACATACGAGAGCCAAATTCTACTCAGCAAAAGTAGAGGACCACGAGGGGAAAATACAACGTTAACTTGAGAAAGGACCACTTCCTCATGCATATGACTTTGCAGTGGAGATGAGTGGAAGGCATATGTTCCCAAACCCCAATCACGAGTATATACACACATGGTGTAGAAATTCAGTGGAGATACTTTTCCACAACTTTGGGATCAACCCTTCATTCTTCCGGTTTAATCATTAAATATGCAATACGAGGAAAACAAGTTAAGAGAGTCGGAAGTGTTAGAAATTCTAACTCAGAAAGTTTAACATGATAGGTGGAAGAAGACTGCATGTACATAACGGGCATATAAGACCCTTTGTCACGCGATGCGGGACAATATTTCAATATTCCGTCTCACTTGCAAGTCGGATTGAGAGCGACATGTGGAATTTGATTGATGAGAATGGACGCAATACATGATTATAAAGAGCATTTAGGACTCGAGACAATATATCAATGCCCCATCTTACATGTAAACAAGTCGCATATACGATGTTAGAATATACAACCGAAAACCTTAAAAGGTAATAGATGAAAAGTGGTTATATGAATGTAAAGAGCACAAAAGACTCATTATCGAACGTTGTGGGAATAAGAAGGCAAGACGATATGAGAGGTACCACATTGACATAAAGGACTACTTCTCATGCACAGTGGAGATGAATGAACAACACATGTATCGAAAAAACCTATCATCAGGAATCTATTGGGATGTGGTTCACACTCCTATGCAACAGGAAAGTACGCGGGTCTCGCTTCATGCTGAGCGAGCGAGGGTCCGGGAGAACCTCCTTGGCGAGGTCTCAAGGGGGCAGCGCCCCATAGACATCAGCGGACTTTTACGATTTAAGCCCGTTCATTAGTAGTTTGGGCTTGGGTTCATGAATAATTACTGCTATATATACTCTTTTTCGCGTGTTTAGGTGTGAAGCATATGTACATATGCCAAAGAAAAAGAGAAATAAGCTTGAGAGCAAATCATAGAAGTGGATATTCATTGGGTACAATGATGGTATTAAAGGATATAAACTGTGGAATTCTTATACTAAACGTATTATCTACAGTAAGGATGTCATGTTCATAGAATCTACGATAAATCAGATCGTTTCACAGGCTCCTAAAGAACCACTGACGGTTGATTTAGATGTTAGTTTGCAGGGAGAGACAGAGGTTACACAAGCTGAAACTGAAAATTCAAATTATGAAGCTAATGAGCCTGATGTGGAGGATGATATTGTAGATTTGATACTAAGTTTGAAGTTGAGGCACCACCCGAACCAGTCTTAAGGAGGTCCACACGATAGAGAAGACCACCTGAAAGGCATACCTTATTTGCAGTAATGAAAATTATGCTCTGACTATTACAAGTGATGATCCAAATACTGTTAAGAAAGTAAGAAGCAGAGAAGATGCCAAACAGTGGGAAGCCATGAAAAATGAGATGGACTCATTAGATAAAAACAGAACATGGAGTCTGAAAAAATTACTTGCATATCGAAAGGCAATTTATTGCAAATGGGTATTTAAGGAGAAGATGTCTGCAGATAGAGATATAAAACAATATAAAGCTCGTTTCGTTGCGAAGGGGTACTCGCAAATAGAAGGAATCGATTATGGTGAGATTTTTTCTCATGTTATTAAATTAAATTCCATAAGACTTGTCTTATCTGTAGCAGCTGCATACGATATGGAAGTAGAACAACCTGATGTAAAGACAACATTCCTATATGGTGATTTGGAGGAGGATATTTACATAAAGCAACTAGATGGTTTTGTAGTCAGAGGAAAATAAGATTTTGTTTGCAAATTGAGCAAGTCTTTATATGGCCTGAAGCAATCTCCAAGAATATAATACCAGAAGTTCGACCCATATGCCTTGAAGCTTGGCTTCGTTCGCTGTAATGCTAATTATTGTGTTTATGTGAAGATATTAGATGATGATTTTGTTATCTTAACCATATATATTGATGATATGCTGCTAGTTAGGAATAATATGATAATGATTAGCACCATGAAAGGACTGTTAGCAAAACCGTTTGAGATGAAAGATCTAGGCCCAACAAACTTCATCTTGAGCATGTAGATAAAAAGGAAGCGTGAAATGAGAAGCTGTGGCTCAGTTAGAAGAACTATGTTGAAAGTGTGTTGAAGAATTTCACCATGATAAACTATAAATCAGTGAAGACTTCCATATCCACAAGTTTCAAGTTATCAATGCTCCAGTATCCCAAGACTGAAGAGGAATCTGAAGAGATAGCAGCAGTTCCATATACAAGTGCAGTTGAGAGCTTGATGTATGTTGTGGTATGGTATGTACTCGTCCAGATATTGCTCAAGTAGTGGGAGCATTGAGTAGATATATATCCAATTCGGGTAAAGAACATTGGATAGCTACGAAGAGGGTTCTTCATTATCTTTACTGTACGTCTGACTTTGAGTTATGTTATGAAAGCATGAAAAGCTCAAAGGGACAACAAGCGTTAGAGGTGAAGTGTTTTGTTGATACTGATTGGGGAGGTGACATTGATAGCAAGAGATCGACTAGAGGTTATGTTATTTCCTTATTCGGTAGAGCTGTGAGTTGGATAAGCACGAGACAGAGCACGGTTGTTTTACCTACTATTGAGGCAAAGAATATGGCTCTTACTCATATTGCTAAAGAAGTCATTTGGATGCGCAGATTGTGAAAAGAACTTGTCTTTGCACCAGGAGAAGCAAAGATCGGGTGTGACAGCCAGAGTGATATATTATTGGCTAAGAATCATGCATTTTATGCAAGAACAAAGCACATAGACATACAATATCACTTCATCCGAGAGAAAGTAAAACAGAAAGTTGTAGTGCTGGAAAATCTTGACACACAGGTGAATATTGTAGATTTTTTTACCAAGGCAGTGAGTGTAGAAAAGCTTGAATGGTGTACAACTGTGTTGGGGCTAAAGAAGCATGAAAAGTATTCACCAAGTAAGAGAATATTGAGATGTGATTTATACTCTCCAGCGACAGGAAAGCTCGTTCTACTTCGTTGTGACATCATTGGGCTTTTACGATTTAAGCTCATAATTTTTCATTAGTAGTTTGGGTTTGAGCTCATAAATAGTTACTGATTTATATACTCTTTTTCGCATGTAATTGAACGATATAACGAGAGATGCGATGTACTAATTATAGTGGAATCCTTTACTGGACGCAGCCCTAGTTTAGGGGTGAACCAAGATAAAATCTCATGTCATAATTTTCTCTTTCTCGCTCGTTTTTACTTCGCTGTGATTGTGCGTCAATCCCAACAGAATCACGGTATCGAGGAATTCAAGGCAGATATTTTTTTCCATTTATGGGATGAATCTATTTTGGTACGGGGAAAATAATTGATAGAGGTGGGGCTAGGAGTTGCAATTTTTTCGTAGCAGACGGAACTTCAATCTTTCTACTTTTGCTAGACTGGGCAGCTGTTCTTTTTTTATTGAAAATACTTGGGCAATAGTAGTGATGCATGTTGTAGCTCACGTTGAAACATTTCACGATGCAAAACGACATTACTAAACGAAAATGGACTTTCCGACCAAAAAAAAAACGAAAATGGACACAACGACACGTGGTCATCGTACGGCGTACGTGGACCCTTCTAGTGGCAGACAGGTTATCATGGACGCGAGTGGAGAAGCGACTGGCACTAGCGATAGCGTTGGCGGGATGGTGAATTCATTGGTTGGCGAAAGTATAGCTTCTAATGAACAAAGTGTTGAATGATTTCTTCCTTCCCCATTCTAGGTAAGATCCATGTTCATCACTCATGTGACGTATAAAAAAAGAAAAGAAAAATGTTTCGCATTCAGGGATGATACAATCTCAACTGTATATCTACACATCATCATCGCGGGCTTTGCATAAAGCATTCATTGATGGTGAGATCGTATGGTCGGAAATAACTGACAGACAATACTGCTAAACTGCTAAGCTAGCAACTTCCTAGAAAAAAAAAATCACTTTAAAGATCCATCTTAGAATTAGGTCCCGTTTGTTTAACGAAAAAAAAAATGAATACTTTAAAAATAATTTTCTAAAAAATTATCGTTTTATATCAATTGAAATAAGTAGTAAATGAAGATTAATTTCATAATCAATAACAATTTATGTCTAAACATTATCGTGGACGATGGAAACATTTTTCGTCAATTCACTTTTAAAAGTGGTACAAACGATAATTTTTTGGAGAATATTTTTCAAATCATTCATTTTTTTCGCTAAATAAACATAGCCTCTGGGAAAAGGAAAAAAAAAAAGTCCGAGATGGACCCAGCTTTACCTTAAATTGCTTGAAAGTGGATAGCTGAAATGACGAATTAAGTTGAATCATTCGTCTCAATAGGCTGAAGAACATTTACTCATGATGCTCATTAATTAAAGTATGGAAAAGACATAGAAAAACATCATCGGATGTCTATTGATTGCACTTTGGAAGGAGGAGGAGACGGCACCAAACGATATTCCACTGTCCACAGCCCACGTCCCAGTCCCTCCAAGATAGAGAGGCCCGAGTGGTCCATTTTCGAGACAGTGAAGCGACCTTGGCCATGCGAGGGAAAGAGAAATCGAGAAGCAGACTTGAAAAAATTCCATTTGCTAAGCTCGGGCTATTGGACCACACGAATTTCCAAAAGACAGTCATGCGCTTGGAGTAGGTTGCTTCATGGTTCAGCGATCTGGTTTCTCTCGCCTATAGATACAGCATCATCGTACGCCCTAATAGGTGCGAGATCAACATAACAATCCCCCCCCACGTCAAGCTGATATCAGAAACTCTGCATCATCTCTTGGTCGCCCCCGAAGCTGTAGAGGCGTCAAATGGGTGGGTCGGGTCCAATATGGTCCAACCCATATTGACCCATATTCAATGACTCATACCCGACCCAACCCATTTTGGCCCATATTATCAAATCATACTAATATTCTAAGAAAATCTATATAACTCATTTAACATATTTTAAGCTCTTCGCATGCACATGTTACTAGATAAAAACTTCACGTCAAATAAAAAAAGAAAATTAAATCAATTAAAAATATTAAAATAAATAAAAATAATATTACTAAAACACTTTCATGCAATTAAACAATAAGTGAAATTTTATCCTTTTTTTAAAATTTTTAAAATTTTCTGATTTTTTTAATTTTTTATTATTTTAAATATTTTTTAATCAAATGAAATTTTTTTTCTTATTTTTTTTTTTAAAATCTATTTTCGAATTTTTATTTTATTTTTTAAATATTATTAATCAAGTGAACTTTTTTTAAACTTTTTTCTGATTTTTTTTTCATATTAAAAATATTTTTATTTTATTTCTCCTCCAGTGACTAGTGGATGGCAGTGGACGGCGATCGTCGGCGGTGAACGGCGACCGTCGGCAACAGACGACGACCGTCGACGACGGACAGCAATCGGCGGTAGTGGAGGGCAACAACCGGTGGAGGCAGACGACGATCGGCGGCGGTGGAGGGCGGCGATCGGCGGCGGCAAACATCGACCAGAGGCGGCGACGGACGGCAGGCAATAGTTTTTTATATTTTTTATTATATTTTAATTTTCTGATTTCTTTCATTAATTTATAAAAATTAGAAAAATAAAAAAATAAAAACAACCAAGCCTTTTAAGGCCCTTGGCCCATGTGCAATTTGTGGGGCTGCTCTTATGGGTCGAAATGGGTTAAGAGTGCGACCCATTTATGACCCATATGATTCAGCTTAGTTATTTTAGACCCATTTTTATTAAGCTCTTAAAAACTTAGAATTCATAACCCATTTGTATGAAAATATGGGTAAAAAATAAGTCATTGACCCATATTGACGGCTTTAGCTATAACATAAGACCTGTTTAGATTCTCGGCTTCTTTCTATCCTAAATTAAATCTATGCAACTATTACTCTTTTAAGGGATTGAGACCAAGGAAAAAGATAAAGGCCTTTATTTCGGGAAAACGTATCCAAAATGTGTTAAACCTATTGCATTGGTACCAATTCGGTCATAACCTATTAATTGGATTGATTTAGTCCTAAACATATTTGTATTTGTGTCAATTGAGATCATCAGACCTATTTTGACTGGAAATCGCTGGTGTGGACGCAAGCGCTGATTTTGGCATTTTTTTAGTAATATTTCGATAATAGTTTTAGTTTTTTAATATAATTTTCTTGTTTTTTTTTCCTTTTCTTTTCATTTATGTTCTTTATTTTTACTGTTTTTGCTAAGAGCTGATGGTTGACCCTCATAAGTACTAGGCGAGGGCATCGCGGCCCTTGTCCACGCCCTCATCGGCCGACCACAGCAAGGGCATTGCCCCGACCGACGAGGGCTGCGATGCTTCCTCGCCCCGATTCGGTGAGGCCCAGGACACCCTCGCCTATGACCAGCTACCGATCCTCAACAAAAAGGAAAAAGAAAAGGACTAAAGATACAAAAATCAAAATACATTAAAAGATGTCCACATCACGACCAGGCTGCAAGCCTGTAACGCAGGACAGTCGGCTTCAACGTCAGTGATTTAACCAAAATTGGATGAATGAACTCAATGGGTACGAGCGGAACAGGTTTAAGACTTTTTTGATACTTTTCTCCTTTATTTTGTGCTTGCAAGGTGCCTCACCTTCTCATGCCCATGCATCAAGTTCGGACGGATTCTTGTGCCCATGCATCAAGCCTGTAACGTAGGACAGTCGGTGTCAATGTCAGCGATTTAACCAAAATTGGATGAATGAACTCAATTGGCACAAATGGAACAAGTTTAAGATTTTTTGATACTTTTCCCCTTTATTTTGTGCTTGCAAGGTGCCTCACCTTCTGATGCCCTTGCATCAAGTTAGGACGGATTGTTGTGCCCATGCATCAAGCCTTTAACGTAGGACAATCGGCGTCAACATCAGCGATTTAACCGAAACTGAAAGATTGAACTCAATTGGTATGAATGAAACATGTTTTAAGACTTTTTTTATACTTTTTCCCTTTATTTTGTGCTTGCAAGGTGCCTCAACTTCTGATTCCCATGCATCAAGTTCGGACGGATTGTTGTGCCCATGGATCAAGCTTGTAACGTAGGACGGTCGACGTAAACGTCGGTGATTTAACCAAAATTGGATGAATGAATTCAATTGCTACGAATGGAACAAGTTTAAAACTTTTTTGATACTATTCCCCTTTATTTTGTGCTTGCAAGGTGCCTCACCTTTTGATGCCCATGCATCAAGTCGAACAGATTGTTGTGAGCGTGCAATAGAAGTCCAATACCTTCATTCATCTTCCCCTCACATGTGAACTCAATATTAGGTCCGCTCCCTCTTAGTTCATAAATCTTTAGCATCAAGATATTTCAATTTGAATCTCTAATGCCCACCTTCATTTCCTTGAGATATTTACCTAATATCGATACATATTGGGAGTGACCACCAATTAATTATCGACTTTGATATCATTTATTGGCAACGTGCAGCGGAAGCCTGATACCTTCTTTAGGAGATCACTAAGAGAGAATCCAAGCCCGAGCCTGTCATTATATCGGAGGAAAACTAAATGTCCATTCTGCGAGCCCCGCCACTTCATTTGCATGAGCAGGCAACCTTCGCCCAGAGATGAACCGGAAAAACTGAACACATTCATAACTGAACTAGATGATTAAAAAGTCATAAACTTTTCAAGATCAAGCGTTCAACCCTACTGTTATATTAGCATTTTCATCCTAAAGAGTGAACTATGAGACTCAATTATGTGTAATGCATATCCCACGGAAGTTGAGGGATCTTGCAATTCGAAACAAATATGAGAACAAGATATTACCACAGTGCTTCACGAATGAGGATATTAGAGATTTACATAGTTCAGTTCGAGCGCCGATACTTACTCCACGGAGTGGGACAGCGCCAAGAAATACATTATGAATCTTGAGAGTACGAAATTCATGACCGCTCGATCTCTCGAGTTTTTCCGAACCCTCAATCACAATCAAAGCAAACTCACTAGTGTTGTGTTCACAGTTCACACTCAAAAACTTCATAGAGAGAAAACTTTTACATTCCTTTTGTGGTCTCGATTGGGCCACGTGTCAACCCTCTCGCCTATATATTCAACATATGATTAAGCACCCTAATGCGAAGCCGATCTCAGAATCTCTGCATCATCTCGTCACCCCCCACACCCAAAGCCAAAAGCCCCCACCAGCATGAGCAGCTCGGGCAAACCCTACGACGCCGGAGGACAAACTTGGAGTACAGGCCTCTGCGACTGCTTCGCCGACATCAAAAGCTGTAATGGAAATCTTGCTTTTGTTGCTAGCTTCTTCTTCTTCTTCTTCTTCTTCTTCTTCTTCTTTCCCTCTTTCCTTCCCACATAATCAAGGCATAAGTCCCATGCAACTCCATGTTGCTTGCAGGCTGCCTCACCTTCTGGTGCCCATGCATCACCTTCGGACAGATATCGGAGATTGTGGACAAAGGGACAAGCTGTGAGTATACAATCACCCTCCGTGCATGTGATATCGAATTTTATGAACGTACCCCGGGAATTGGACAACTGATGAGATATATGAGATTTGATTTTTTTTTCCCTGCACCGAAGGCTAATTAATTACCAAAGAACAGACGAAGGCTGATCATACATGTTTATCTTGCTTACTTATCCGAAGCTTGGATTGCAGCTTGCATCGCGAACGGCGCAATCTTTGCGCTGATCCACCACTTCACCGCGTGCGCGTGCCTCTATTCATGCTTATACCGAACCAAACTGAAGCGAGAGTTCGGGATGGGGGAAAATCGGTGCCATGACTGCTTAGCCCACTACTTCTGCTTGTACTGCGCGCTTTGTCAAGAGTACCGAGAGCTAAAGAACCGCGGAATCGACGTGGAGAAGGGTAAGGGAAAAAAGAAAAACACACACCACACCATTCCTTTCCGACATCTTCGTGCCCGGCTAGCTTTCGAATAGTGCACGTGCTAATCTTATCTTAAAGTGTTTGGTTAAGTGCTGGCTTCGAGATGATTGAATTGGTGGTGATTTTGTGGTGTAGGATGGGAAGGAAACGCCGGGCAACAGAGAGAACTGGCAATGGCTCCGAAGGTGGAAGGCGGCATGAAGCGATAGAGTCCTGTGCTTGATTTGTGGAAGTGAACTTGTTGGTCGGAATAACATATGTCGTGTATTATTATTCGGTGTGATTAGTAAAAGTCGGAGCTTAGCTCCTAATGCCATTACCGATTTCATTTCGTAGGCGCCGTCTGTGCTAAGAGTTCTATTCAGTTTGTACTAAAAAGACCTTTAGGGTCACGACGATAAGGTGCCATCTCATAAATCTTTTCATAAGAATTATTTGCGCAATGTCTGATTCCCTACCAGCATAGGGGGGGGGGGGGGGGGGGGGGGGGGAATTTTATTGGGATTTGTCCTCGTCTCTCTCCACGTGAAACATAAAATCGTACCGATACTTAGGTGTCAAGGTCAGTTCAAGTTTTACCTGGATCATGAAATATACCCGTCGAAATGGTTAACAAAATCGAAAGATTTATGACTGAACCGACAAGAATGCAATAAGTTTATGATTTTCCAGACAATTTTCTCGATTTCAATACGAGCACATCTAGTTTTAAATTTTCTAATAAATGGAGACTATTTTTTTTTGGGGGGGAGGGGCGGGTCAGGCAATAAATGGAGTTCAATGGAATGGAAACTGCTCTCTAAACTTGAGGTGGTTAATTGATTAAGAAGCCGCCTCGCCCGCAACTGGTGAGGCCATGCCACCTTTGCCCCGTGGCCTTGCGTGCTGGGAAATGCCGGGCAAGGGCCGCGACCCTCACCGGCCACGAATAGAAGCAAAGAAGGAAGAAGAAGAAAATAATAATAAATAAATATTAATGAAAAAGTATTCGAGTATTATTAAAAATTGATAACGTCAGCATCCACCGGTTAAATGGACTTAATTGGCATAAATGCAAAAGATTTAGTACTCAATTGACTGGAAAAAAAAAAGAGAGTTTAGGGCTGAATTAGTATGATTGCAATAAAATTAGGGCTATTTTGGTAAATTTCCCGGAAAAACCAAAATGTACCTTTCTGCTCGCGACTAAAGAAAAATGTAGAAGAGAGAGGACTGCTTTCAGTTTGGAAGTTTTGCGGATGTGGATGACTTTTTCTTTTCTTTTCTTTTTTTTATAATGAAAGGGGCGAATGTGGATGACTTTTTCTACTTGGCATCTATGTGACATCTCCACTAAAAGAGGGACATACGTAATTACGTACGTACTGTGCAATTGCATAGGACCAAATTAGAGACGAGAAACTATCGAGTTCCAAAGTATGCAGAGTAGACATATATATGTCTCGCCTCAATCCGAACCTTAAGAGGTTATCGGTTTGTGTGATGAGGTGAGAAAAAGTCGTTGATACCGGTCGGCCACGCTAACCTTAAAGGCCGTACACATAATATTCGCGCATATGTATTAATTTGTATGAGCGTATTGAAACCTATATACGTTATGCTCGTATCTACCTATAGATGAAAGACTAAGTAGAGTCATCGAAATCGTCCTTCCTTGGGACGATCATCATAAACCACAAATCACAAAATTCTAATCAAACCCAATGCGCACTTCAGAGGATTTTAAGGGATAAGTACTACGATAAAAAAAAAAAAGGCGCACAACCTGCGAAGGAATTATTCGCGAGCATGAAGTAGCGACGTCGTTTCACATCACTTTCTCCCTATTCCCGCGTGCTTGGCCGGGGGACCCAGTCCCGCGTTCACTGCTGTGGCGCTACCAGACGACACGTGGAGGATAAAGCTCGATCGGGAGAGAAAAAAAAATTAAAAAGTAAAGGATAAAAACTTATTGTCCGGTTCCGACTTGCGGGGTCAACGGTCTTTGCGTCGACTCCGGAGTCTCACGAAGACGCCAGTCCTCCTCGCTCGACGGACACGACAATGGCGGACCTTTCCGATGGTTACTAGCCCTCCTGTCGGAAGAGTTCAAGGACAAACAATTCACACCATTTCGCAAGCTTTAGCGTCTCTCTGGCTTTGCCCGGACCTTGTCCCGTCGAATCTAACTTTACCTTGCTCTGCTTTTCGGGCGCAGAGAGAGAGATATACAGCAGAGATGGCCGATGGAGCTTTCTTGCTTTGCTCTCTGGTCAGGTGTGAGGATAAGTCTGTACGTGTATCAAGGGCTACAGCATCATCTTCAGAACTTCAGTTCTGCTGCATTAGCTCTCTCTTTTACTGAACTTCTAGGTCATTCCATTGCCAAAGCTACACATAAACGATGCAATGAACGTGCTTTTTAAAGAAGAGGGCGTAGAGTTCAACCATGTAGTTTGGCCAGCCATAAGACCGCCTCCCTCGATCGGTGGGTGAAGCCCTCGGTCGGAAACTCCACCGGGACTCCACAGTGACGACGCGAATTATTGAGCTCTTGCTCCATGATTCGTGATCGAGGGTGTGCACTGTGCGGATGATGAGCGAATGCTCATCGATCTTCTCGATTCTCTCGCTTCTAAGCCAATGCATCGAACATAATTTTGGAACTCCAGTCTCGACGTCATCGCTAGTTCTCCTAGTTGTGGCACGGCATTGAGTCCTTCTGTCCAGTTGGTGGGCAGATGTTACTGACGTGGACTGATGACTGGACAAATTTGTTAGCGTAAGCTTCTGACTAGACTCAACTAGGAGAAAATATTAGGTGTTCCTTTCCTTCCATGCCAACTCATCGCTAAGCCATTTCAGTAATTGATGGACACCTGTCTATTGAACAGGTTAAATCGATCAGACCGTCAAATGGGTCGGGTTGGCTCAATGGGCCTCCGCGCCTCCCCAGCCCGTTTGGAATTTACTTTGTGCTGATGCCGCTCGGGTCTAGTTTGTAATAACTCTTTGTTATGCGTTATATTAATATGCTTGTTTTTCGACCAAAAAAAAAATGGATCCCGTCCAAAATGGATCCATCGACGAAGGACGGACGAAGATGCAGGCGAAAGGGTCCAAAGAGACTGGATCGATCAAACACGGGAACCTC
This sequence comes from Rhodomyrtus psidioides, assembly GCA_021437785.1. NCBI lineage: Eukaryota > Viridiplantae > Streptophyta > Magnoliopsida > Myrtales > Myrtaceae > Rhodomyrtus > Rhodomyrtus psidioides. Next base: position 327,360 of record JAILYB010000169.1, on the reverse strand, counting down.
ACATCCTGGTTGACCCCCCGGAGTCAGTCAACGCAGCTCACTTTCTCGGCTCCATCCTCGTTCTATTAAAGTTGAAACCTTTGTTCTCCCCCCATTTAACTCTCGTCTCGCCATCCCCAGTTTCTTGATCAATAGGGGGCTCTGGGGAAAGAGAGAAAATCCGCAGCCACCATGTATTCTTCATCTGCTGCTAAAAGTAGTCAGGACGACAGGTGGAGCGGCTTCTCGTCTCCCCCGCCGGCGACCGGCACCCCGGTGGACGTCGACAAGCTGCTCCACTCCGACCACCACTCGCAGAACACGTCCGCCGTGGCCTCGGTCCCGCTCACCTACGAGGAGAGGGATCAGGTACAGTGGTCCTCCGGGCTCTGCGACTGCCTCTCCGACCGCAGGAACTGTGAGTATACACCTCTCTCTCTCTCTCTCTCTCTCTCTCTCTCTCTCTCTCTCTTTGCTCCTTGTTAACTCGTTCCGGCGGGCCTCGGAGCTCTGGAAGATGACTCACAGTCTTTCTCGTTTGTTTTTGCCAAGGTTGCATCACATGTTGGTGTCCCTGCGTGACCTTCGGCCAGATTGCGGAGATCGTGGACAAGGGGTCGTCATGTAAGTTTTCTTGAGCTCCCTCCCACTAGCTTCGTGTTCCATTACTGCCAAACATGTTCTGCGCAAAACCTAAGCTGGGAATCGAGATGATGTTCTCTGCTTCCGCCATGGATTTGCTGTTCTTCTTCCATTTACAGAGCTTGCCCTTTCTCAGATTCATTGTTCACAGCTTAAGAACCGATGAACTCTTGAGGATCCCGAACAGAACATCGTAACATGCTTCTCGATTATCCAATTGTCCTCTTAAGAGCGGAGCTGTCATATTTGACTCGAGAAATTTAATAAATGAGCTCACCTGGTAGACCCCAATCTTTTAATATTATAACTGTATGCTTGCCGACAATTCTAGCTTTCCTTTTTGAAAAAGCATGTTTCCTTAAAAAAAAAAAACCATTGATCAAGAAATTACTGTTTACTTGATCTCTCACGAATTTGTTTGTGACTTACCTAACCACCTCAAAGATGAATTGGTGATTAAAGGAAAATTAAGTTTGGTAAGTCACTCAATTGAGAATTTGTGACCCGATTGATAACTTTTTTTTTTTGGTCGGAAAGATTGATAACTTAATCGGACAAGATCGGTTGGTCGCTTTGATTAAGTCTAGTAATTCGAGCAAAGATTTAAGTAAATTTAAGGTGCTAGGGAAGCAACTACATATTTAAAAGCTATAAAAAAAAATAAGATGGCAAATTGAAAAAAAAATAAGAACAAACCTTTAGTAAGTAATTTTAGTGAGAGTTGGTAACCCATACCAGATGGCAGCTTAATAGGAGAATAATGAGCGAGTCACGTTAATCTAGGTAAATAATCTCTTAAAAGAGTTAAATAAATGCATGAGATTGCTAATCGTGGTAAATAAATGTTGATAATTCAATAAAAGAGTTGGTGAATCAAGAACGGATTAAAAGGCTCTAAGTAATTCGAACGAGAGCCGGAATCCAAATCTATTAAGTAATTTAACTTGACCAATATTGTGAATCACTCTAATTTAGATTGGCAGTTTCATATGAGAGTGTTACCAAATCTGAATTGCCATCTAATCCTGCAAATAAAAGTAGATTAGTCCACTACAAGAACTAGTAATTTTCTACTTCAAAGAGTTGGTAATTCGAGTGTTAATTTAGAATGTTTTCATTTATTTGTTCGGCATGGTGTTTTCTTCCGGCGGTGGTGGTGGATGATCGGCGCAGCTTGCGGCGTGAACGGAGCGCTGTACACGCTGATAGCCTGCACCGTGGGTTGCAGCTGCTGCTACTCCTGCTTCTACCGGGCCAAGATGAGGCAGCAGTACGCCCTCAAGAAGAGCCCCTGCGGCGATTGCTGCGTCCACTTCTGGTGCGAGTGCTGCGCTCTCTGTCAGGAGTACCGCGAGCTCAAGATCAATGGCTTCAACATGAAGATCGGTAACGCCCATAAACGTTCAAAACTATCTCGCCGTGTCCTCGCCGGAGCAAAATTTACGCGTTTGAAAAGGTTGTAAAATAATGGTCCTTTACCGATCGGTGCAGGATGGCATGGGAACGTGGAGAGACGGAGCCGCGGGATCTTGATGTCTCAGATGGCGCCGTCGACGGCACCGCCAGTCGAATCGAGCATGACCCGGTAGGCGGTGGTGGTGTCCAAGCTATGCGTATGTGCCTACCTTGGATGGACTATACACAAGCATGTGACGTAAAGGAACCTCTTTGCACCTAATTCAGGCGTATACATACATGTAGTCAAGTTGTTCTCCCGTATCTACTTCTAATGAACTGGGTAGGTGCCGTGTATTAAGACGAGCGAATGACCATTTCGCATTCTATCGCGACTAGATTCGCCTAGTTTGGTTACTTCAGCTAAGCTCCGTTTCGAGTGCTTTGTGATCATGCCTCGATCGCTCCTTAGAGGTGTCAAATCGGTACGTCGGGTTGAGTCGGGTCGAATATGGTTCAACCCATATTAACCCATTCAAATCCATTTTGATCCACTTTCATACATTGCAAATTTTATAACCCATACCAAACTTGACCCACGTTACTTAAATACTTAACACATTTAACCAAATCATGAAAACTATTTGTTTCGTAAAATTAAAAAAAATGTAAAAATTATTTCGCCAATCACCGACCACCACCAACCATCCACTGCCTGCCCGTCACAAGGTTCATCTTTGTGAATCTACAGGTCACGAGATCGAAAATGGATTGGGTTAAAACCCATATTTGACCCATCTTTTAAATCTATTAAGCCTCTACATGAACCAAATGATAAAATGTGGGTTAAAAAGAGGGTCAAAGACCCATAGTAACAACTCTATCGGCCTTCAATCGTTCAAAGTGTGGATCTTCTCAGCGCACGTCCAATTTGACATTATTTTACACTGATTATCGCGATGGATAATCTACATGGTAATCTCCCATATATTACCGAAGACTAATTTCGACAGGTGGAAGAAGTAATTCAATATCCTCCAATGTAGTTATTACGATAACAAAAAATGAAATCGACTAAGAAAATGCCCGACCTAGTCTTAATTTAATCAAAATAACCATAACTTAGCGCTTAAACGAAGGGAAAAATTTTGGATGAGACGAGTGCAATGTACCCCACCCAATCAGGAGGGGACACATGTCCCCTCTTGAGTGATATGTGAGAGAGAGAGGAGAGAGGGGAGAGAGAGACAGAGAAGAGAGAGAGGGGACACTGTCCCCTCCTGATTGGGTGGGGTGTATTGCACCCGCCCCACCCAATACTCTCTCCGAACGAAGCGCTAAAACTTCTCAACAAACCGTCAGGCATCAACCGTCAAAGTTAGATGTTCGTAGTTCCCGCGACCAAACTATTACTTTTAAAAGAAATTTGAGAGGAAACTAATTCGAACGCAGATCAACAATTTGGTTACGGCGGATTGGCTTCTGGTGAGAGCATTTGCTAACCAAAAACTCCTCTTACTAGACGCGCAAGCGTGTGTGTATATATATATGTAGAGGATGTGCTGATCACCTAACATCTCATCTTTCAACCCTCTTTTGATCTTTACCCGGTTCATTTCACCGTTGTTCGATCTTCGCCGCATCGTCCTCCCTCGATCATGCACCCCTCAAATGGATTCGACAGCTACCCACAGAAGCCCGGCGCCTCCGCTCCCCCCTCCTCGCCACCGCCGGTCAATGGAATTCCGGTGCAGCCCAATTACTACGGGGCTCCGAACAATCCTCAGCCTCCCGCGGGTCTCCAAGCTCGACCCATAAACAACGGGCCTTGGTCCTCCGGGCTTTTCCGTTGCTGCGAAGACGTCCCGACCTGTGAGTCCGCCCGGATTTCCCCCTCCCAATTCCATTTCGTCTTAGCCCGGGGGGGGGATGGGATATTTGACACTTGATAGAACAGTTATGCCCGCGTATAAATCTGCTAGGCGACCTTGTGTAACGAAAAGTCGTACAGTCCATAGGCGCGAGCTTTCTAAGTGCAATTTGCGTAATAACCCGGGTCGCGACGCGTTGCGAAGAATTTAGGCTGCGTATGGTAGCATTTTTGTTCATGGGAGCATTTTTTGAACAGAAATATTTTTTTGTGTTTCTGTTCAAAACTAGGATTTTTGGGAAAAAAACGCGTTTGGTAAGTAAAAAAAAAACACTTTTTTCAGTCGCCGACCGGCTGCGGCGACCGGTGGCCGCGACAGCGTCCGGCGACCGGTGGCGGCGGAGGCCGGCGACCGGCAACGGCATCCGGCGACCGGTGGCGGCTGAGGCCGGCTACCGGCGGCGGCGGCGTCCGACGACCGGCGGCGGCGGCGTCCGACGACCGGCGGCGATTGGCGGCCGGCAGTGATCGACGATCCGCGGCGGCCGGCAACCGGCGGAGGCGGCTGACTTTTAGCGAGGCGACGGGTGGTAACTGCGTCGGCGACGATAGATGGTGATTTCAAAAGTGTTCCAAAAAGCGTTCCAAAATTCCAGAAGCAAGTTTTTTTTTGTTCCTTCAAAAGTATTCCCTGGCACAAAAGTGTTCCGCGGAACACTTTCGGAACATTTTTGAACCATACGCGTTTCTGCTCCAAAAGTGTTCCCGGAACACTTTTGGAACAGAAACAGTTTCCACAGCCACCATCCATACAGGCCCTTAGCAATCGAACTGTCTTACGCCGCTTTGGCAATAGGTTTTGAGTTTGAGCGGATCCGCAGATAAAATGGTGCTTATTTATGGCTTAATGTACCGGTTGACGTCCTGTTGATCTCACAGGTTGCTTGTCATTTTGGTGCCCCTGCATCGCATTCGGGCGGATCGCAGAGATCGTCGACAACGGAACAGTTCGTGAGTAGAAATCGATTGCGTTCGCACGAATTCGAGGTGAGGAATTGACATTAGACTTATGGCTTACCCTGGATCGGTTCTGTTGCAGCATGCGTGGCGCACGGAGCTTTGTACACGTTTCTCAACTTTATGACCTGCTGTGCCTGCTGCTGCTACTCCTGCATATACCGCACCAAGATGAGACATCAACACCAGCTGCAAGAGGAACCCTGTCACGATTGCTTGGTTCATTTTTTCTGTGAATACTGTGCTTTAGCCCAGGAATACCGCGAGCTCGAAAGGCGCGGATTCGACCTGCCCCTCGGTACGCGCCTTAACTCTCAAGCCTTTCTTTTTTAAAAAAAAAAAAACAGCATGCACGTAATGGCTTTTCCCTAGAAATGTTAATTCCCAGAACAATTCGAGACAAAATCCATATCCGTACAACAAATAGTCCTGAATTACGGACATGGCATCATAAACGGTGTTCTTCCGACCAAGGAGATTATTACAAAAACGGACCGGGGATTCCGTTCCTAAACTTCATTTCTTGTGATTATGTTTAGGATGGCATGGAAACATGGCAATGCAGAACAGAGGAATCCCAATGGCTCCAGTTCCTCCTGAGGGCATGATGAGGTAGAAATTCAAGATCGCCTCAACTTGGCTTGAATGCTGCTCCAGATACTTGAACTCCCACGTTGGAGAGCCTATATGAGTGAAATCCCTCGAAGGATCACTGCCCTCAGTCCTCAGGGCCTCTCTTTAATTTTTACCCTTTGATGTTATCTTCTTCATTTAACAGTATAATCAACATGGAATGTTGTACAATGCATATTACCAGCACATCAATATACGAAAAGCTTGCTTCACAACAGAACTTTGCCTTAGAAACATTCAGCCGGTGGCCAACGCCACCGTGAAATCCCGTAGGTATGCGAGTTCTGACATTCAGAGTTCCCTCAGAAACACCATCACAACAAACATAACCATGAAAGACAGAGAGCACGTTAAGGGAAACAATCACTCACCAAAGTTGCCGCGAAATTAATGCAATTCCTTCTCAAAGTTTCTCCGAGCAGTGCCGATTCCTAGTAACTATCCATCAGAGTAATGCTGCTCACTTGAAATCCCAGAAAATGAGGCAACTAATCCTATTCTAATGATTACAAGAAGCATGGCCTGAATTGGCTGGCTTTCAGATGCACACTCTTAAGTGTCCATCTCAAAGGATCAATTCAGAACCGAATTTAGGAAGAAGACGGTTACACCAACAATTCCTTTTGTTGGTTTTTACAGAATAAAATCGAAGAGTCACCTAGCTAGTCAACGCTCAAATGCCTGGATTTGCCCACCTGCATCTCCACTTCATGAACCACAAAATTGGGTAGACCACAAGTCGTCGTCGAAGAATTGTAATCAAATGTTTCAAAGAGAGATCTAAAAAAGCATCAATCAATATGGCACAAGTATCAAGTCCATAACTTTACAAGAGAACCGACGCCAGCAGCAAAAAGGTGACGATCATCGAGCTTGTGATCGAACCAACATCAGAGAAATACTGGGGAGGACAGCCAGAACTCGTTGAATTAGACGATGGAGCTAGAATAGTACCATTTACAGAGGTCCCATTTCTTCCAATGCTGCAGCAACATACAAGCAATTCAGTATATTGCAGAAGCATAATAACTACTCTGGATTATTGGAGATGACGTTTAGCAACAAACTTAAAAGATGACAGAGAACCTACAAAAACACAGTACATCACATACCTTCCCAGAAATATACATGAACCATGACCTGCACCAATCAAACATAAATTAGGGGAAAAAGAAAAGCAAAAGGCAGATTCCTCGACCTCTATATGCTCATATGCAATGTGAATGTACAGAGTTCGGGACAGATGTACTAATAGCTCATCAAATTACAAAAAATGCCAAGGTTAAACCAGCAGACAAGCCGTAGCATCTTGTGGCATGCCATTAATTGTGTATTGACTACCAACACCTCAATTTTCTAAATAGTGAATTGTGATTACTAAATCTGTTGATAAGATCTTTCCTCAGAATGATGCAGATACAGGGGTAAATGTTATCAAGCTATTCCTTACTTGGATCGGTTGTGGTGACTGTAGCAACCCCTTTAAAATCACAGGTGCCTGGAGCTTTCGCCATCTTTTGGTAATAAGCATTGAAAGCATACGTTGCATGTGCAACAACATTGTCTGGTTCATAGCATGCTTGCCCCTGCAACAACAGTGAGCAGTCTACTTTTCCAGGACCACAAGCCCAATCCAATGCCGCTTGGAGCATCTTCTTGTCTGAGCCATCCTTCGCAACGCAGAAGGTCTGATTGGTTGTGTCATTTGCTAAAACCGTTCCCGCACCCGTCAAGTGCAAGATATAGATCGGCGCTCCGTTGGCATCAAACAGGCCCCAGTTCTTCTCAGATACAGAGCCCGGTCTCAGATCCTCATTGTACAGCTCATAAATGTATGTACTGACTGCAATGCCCGGGTGCTTTGGCGTTCCCGTATTGTTAAGCACGTGCTTGATCAAGTTACTGTTGTAAGTGTTTGCATTTTCAAGAGTTGCATCCGGTTCAGAGGAGTCTCCCTTGGAGGGCCAACCAGACTCGGTCACCACAATCGGGACATTGGTGAAGTTCAGATACGACATGGAAAAATAAGCTGCGTCAACGACGGCATCAAACACGTTGGTGTAGTGGAGGAGCGTGTTAGAATCGACAGCTTCCTTGTTCGGAGGAAGAGGACGGAAGAGGGCATAGTCCAGCGGAACCACGCCATTTGACTGCATGTAGTCATAGTATGGATAGACATTGAGCATGAGGTACGATCCAGTAGACTGAAGAAACTTAAGCAGTGAGACCATGACCGGATCCCAAGTGCGGTTAAAGAACGCTTGAGAAGGTGGGAATGAGTCAATAATGATGGAGGAAGAGTGCGGGGTCGAGACTTTGATACGACCATCGAGATTCGAAGCGACAAGCGCCGAGTGGATGAACTTCATGGCCGAGACAAGGACAGGGGCGGCATTCTGAAGGGTCGTTAGGACTTCGGACCCCACAGCGATCGCGGTGATGTTGGTGGCAGGCACATGGGCTATGATATTGCGAGCTACCCAATTGGCAGCGGTCGCATTGGACTGCCCGATGCCAAGTAGCTGGTCGTTAGGAACAGCAACAGTGACACGAATGCCAGACTTAGCAAGTGCAAGAAGCATGGCTTGGTCGGTGTCGTAAAGCCTAACATGTCGTATGTTCTGAGCTTTTAGAAGCGCCACCACCTGTGTTGGGCTCGGCATGTCAGAGAGGTCAGTGCCTATGTTAACGCCAATGAAGGGACCTGAAGTATTTAACAAATGCATCTTAAGTATGCCATGCCAAAAAAAAAAATGAGGGCAAATAGCTAACTGTGGCAGGCAGTGAAATAGAGTAAAACATTCAGGAATGACCAAATGTACACGATGTATAAAGCATCCTCATGTTTACATATGATGGATATGCAGACACCATTTTTGTCCCCCATAAACCGTATCCGACGAAGAGCAACAATAAATAGTTGTGGACTTGACTTTTCTTTAATTTTTGCTTCTTTTCTTGACAAGCAGCAAGGAAGTAGACACAGCAGAGAAATATGGAGCTAAGTCCAGAAAACTTGAGTTCCCAATCAAACGACATCAAAGAGAATATGTGAAAGTATAGAATGACATTATGGCGTATAAATGAGAGAAAGTGAGGAAATTTTTCATTCGTTTAATCTATTATAATCCAGATTTATGATAAAGATCTGGGGATAATTGAAGCACACAAGAGCAGCATACTCAAAAGTAGAATACATGCACAAAAATCCAAAATTTTCACATGGAATCAATGATTGTACGAGCTGAGCATCTAATTAAGAAACTTTCTCGCAGAGAACATATCTTCACTGATTCATAAAATGCAGACTAATAAATTTTTACTGGTGGGTAAGTGAGACATCACCAGTCCCCCTCCTCAACGGGGTCACACTCATACTTACCCATTCAAGCTGCTTCTTTAGTAAACAAGTTTCCAATTTCAACAGCACCGACCATCTTATCCTATCGCGAAAAAAACGAAAATTTGGCATAGTATATGTCGCACAATTTTCTCAGCATCACACCAAAACATCACCGAGCTAACTAGCACACCAGCATTATCAACATCACTACGTGCAAATTGAATGAAGTGTAGTGGCAACATCCTCTTAAATATCAGATCCATCTATTGAATGGGATCCCACTGGAAGTAAAACAAGACACGGCCAATAAAGAAAAAGAGATCGGGACCATACCTGCATCCTGATGGCTCAAATCAGATATACATGTTCTCTTTTCCTGACAAGGAACTCTCTGAATCAGATTCAGAGGACCCCATTAGAATGCAATTTGTCCTGCCACTTGACCGACCCTCTTTCTAGAGTAAAGTTAAAGGGCACTCTGGTCAAGACACAAGTCATGAAATAATGTATGACCCTGTATGCTAAGCTATCTAGGAACAGCCACATGAGCTGGGACGCAATAGGGGATAATTCCAAACATAACCTGCTTGAGGTCTGTCCTAGGAAACTATTTTTTTTTTCTCCATAGAGAAAAAAAAAAACTATTTTGGTCAGAGGAGAGAGAAACAAAATCACGACCCACCAGTGACCCCTCTCTCCATAAATGTTCGGTGTATATGTTTTTTTCCTCCCAGATGCGATCTTATTTAAGGCAGGAAGATTGGGACTTGAACCTGGACCGAAACTGCCTCCGTTTTTTTTTTTCCCTCCGTCTATCAAATCAAGAATCATCTACTAAGGAGGCTCAGCGAATGATTTATCGCTGAATCCAAGCTACGAAGCAGACAGCTTTAATATCACAGTCGCAGCTGGGCAAGTTTCAGACAAATCACCACATCGACTAAATCAAGAACAGATTAAGTTCAAGAACTAGAAAAGAATGACAAAGTCCCATTACAAGAACCAAAACCCACCGCAGAAAGAGACGAAAATAGATGGAAAAAAAAAACAGCACAGATAACATTTAGCTGAAAATAGCAACAAAAAAGAAACACCCACAGGAGATCAAAGAAAGGCAACGGGAACCCACGACAGCCACAAACTTGAGGAGCTCACCTTCATCTGCGGAAGCAAGAGAGACCGGAAACAGAAGCAAGAAGAGGAACGCCGGAGCCATGGATCCCCCTGACCAGAGTGAGTTATCTCAATCTACCGAAATCATAAAAGAACCACCACACACACCCCCTCCCCCCCCCCAAAAAAAAAAAAAACAAAAACAAAAAGCAGTCTTGGAGGAGAGATCCAGACCGGACTCCAAACAAATAAAGAACCCAGAAAGGGAAAGAGGGAAAAGGGAAACGCTGCGCCAACAGAGAAAGTGGAGGTCGAGAGAGAGAAAAGGAGGTTCTTTTGAGGTTTTGCGCGAGAAGAAACAAGAAAGAAAGAGCCGGAGCGGGAGGGAAACAAGCTGTTCCTATTGGAAATGAAATGGGAAAGTGCGAGCGAGAGAGAGAGGGGGGTTTAGGGACTAAAGAGAGCGGGGTTTTTGCAAAGCCTCACTGTGCGGGGAAGTGTGAGATTGGTCCGAAGATCAAAGGACAGGTGAGGGGCAGAAGAGTCCAGCTCCTTGTCAGGGGAACGGACGGCCGAGATTGAGTTGCAGTCTCACGGTGACAGCTGAGGACCGGACTACTGGAAAATAGCCTTTTCTTTTTTCCTTTTTTTCTCCCTCTTTTTTTGATCAGTCTTTGGGTTCGGACCCGGGGCAATTTGGTTGTCAGGGTTTCCCATGCGGAGCTCCTGTCTGATGCAGGGACGGTCATGGGCCCCACATGACGAGCTCTCGATGCTGACGTGGACCACAATTTTTTTGGCCCTTTTGGTCAGTCGTGGACCACAGTTTGACTCAGCTGTCCCGGGAGCTTTTCCGATGCTAATTTCAATATGCTTCATAATAAGCATTTTCACCTCGGAAAATTTTAAATAAGGGTATAAAGTATAAACTAACCTTCATTTTCGTAACATATTTAAAGTGAATCTTATTTTAAATAAAAATTTGAAGTGGCCATATTAATCTCAAAAAATTATCTAACCTCATATGCCAGCTGATCAAGGGCATCTTCGTCATTTAATTTTTTAAAAAAATATATTTTTTTTTCTTTTTTAACTTTTTCTATTTCTTTTTCCTTTGTTTGTCTTTTCGCCAATGAGACCGCTGACGATGTAAGGAGAGGGCTAGAGCCCAATCTGGCGAGGGCGCCCTTGTCGGCCACAAGTGAAGATCTGCCTTACTTGGGCGATGATCGCCTCGCCGGTGGCTGGTGAGGCGACTCTCGTCCTCCCTCGCCAATCGCAACAAAGGAAAAAAAAAGAAACAAAATAAACAAATAAGTAATTTAGAAATAGAATTATCCTTTGATGAAAATGTCCTTAACCGACCAAAATTCTTCGCCAGCCAATGAGGTCATGCACTTATTTGAAATGGTCATGGCCACTCCAGATCATTATTTGAAATTGTCATGATCACTTTATGTCTTTATTTAAAATAAAGTCCACTCCGAGCTTTTATATATATATATATATAGAAAATGATATCACTTCATACTCTTAATTAAAATTTTCCATTTTACTACTAATCTCTTCTTGTGTGATTAATCGCTATTAGCTTCATAAGCACACCAAAGCATTCCAAACATGATGATGATCAAGGTTCAAACCATTGTACCCAGTTTGCAAGTATCGGTATTTCAGAGAGCACGGATTCTACTCGACGGTTGGAACTCGATATTCCGTTTATTAAGATCCCATCGAACCATTCGAATCACGATTCAAATCGAACCTAATATATTTTGTCGTGGTTTGGCTCGATTTCGAATCCGTTGAAATCTAGCCTGCTGGATTTGATCGATCGAGCCTAATTTTGTCGCCTGAGCTTTCGCACAATCAATTCATGTCTCTTTTCTGGACTATGTAGAACACTCTCTCAAGCCCGATATTCGCAATTTCGGGTTCAAGCGGGTCGAGCTAATTGCCTTCAAGGCTCGTAAACCAACTCTATAACCAGATCTAATAGGAAGTTTTAAAGTATGCTAATCAACACTTATGTAATATACTCTTTCTTTTTCTTTTTATTTTCCACCTTAGCTCCAAACTTTGAAAGGGGAGAAGTTTTGAGAATTAGGAATATTAGAAATGCATTTGGGAGATTCTCTTTACTTTCCAATATAATAGTAAACTTAAAAAGAAAATCTCTCAATAACTCAGTTTTTTTTTTTTATATATTTCTCAATAGCTATGTTTTTTTTTCTTTTTGTCGAAATCTCAATAGCTATGTTAAAGGGTCTATTTCTTTAAAGGAAAACTATTTCCGGCAAATCGTTTTTATGATTTCTAGTGTTTGAATGATCGAGAATTAGTTGATTTATGAAAAATGACAACAAGTTTAGATTTAGGGAAAAATAACTTCCTCTTTTGACAAGTAACTTTTCCTAGATGGCCAAACAAACGAACACGAAATTTTCGATGAAACAAGCGCATTCGGAGTTTCAAAATAAAAATCACCAATAGAGTGGTCTTTATAGTAAAGGTGATTGGTGTTAGAATTCAGCGCATAATCACAACGAATTAAAGTGTAAAAGTGAGAAAGAGCAACCGAGACATAAGGTTTTATCTTGGTTCACGCTTAAACTAGGGTTACATCCGGCAAAGGATTCCATTATAATTAACATCTCGCATCTCTTGTTACATCCTTTAATTACAAAAGAAAGAAATGATATATAGCAATAGCTATTCATGAGCACAAATCCGAACTATCAATGAAAAAATATGGGCAGAAGAACACTAGAAGTGCCAATATTTGTGTACGGCCCTCACTTTAGTGTCAATTTTTTTTTATCACTTTAGTGTCAATTTTTATCAAAAACGATCATTTCAGTGCCAACAATACACGTGTCATGATTTTCGACAAGCCACGTCAGATCACATTGGGACATATATCATGATTTTCGACAAGCCACGTCGGATTTGGCACTGAAATGATCATTTTTTACAAAAATTGGCACAGAAGTGATCCAAAAAAAAATATTGGCACTAAAGTGAGCACCGTACACAAATATTGGCACTCTTGCTATCCTTCTGCCAAAAAATATGGGTTCAAACTATAACAACCCTCTGTTGTCCAAGGAACACTGCCTCATTGGGGCCTCGTGCTTTCTTGTCGATGAGAGTATGAACTACGCCCCCAATAATCGTTCCCGATTTGGCCAAGTCCCACCCGGACTAGAGGTCCTAGTTCCTAGTATTCAGAACTTGGGACTGGAGGAGGTCCTGGAACCAGACCGACTAGTTTATTACGGTTCCCAAGCGGTCTAGTGGAACTGATTACATGTGCTTAAAGCATATATTCACATATTAAAAAAAGTATCCATAATAATTTGAGTTAATAACACAAAAAATCCTAAATCGGTACACCCGTGATAAATTTGCCTCAAACTATTTTTTATCACAAAAAATCACAAACTGGTGCACATGTGACAAATTTACCACAAACTATCTTTTTGACTACCAAAAATCCTAAATTGGCATATCTGTGATAAATTTACCCTAAAATAAATTTTTTGATCACGAAAGATCCTAAATTGGTATATTCGTGACAAATTTACCATCTATTAAATTAGGTTTAACACCATAAAAAATTCAAAATTAGTGCTCTTATGACAAACATATGGTAAAAATCCTAGATAGTACGCCCATAGACTGCTACATGCCATCCAACTCTTAAATTTAACGCTTAAATTTAAGAAAAACTAGCTAAGGGTAAATTTGTCACATGTATATCAATTTGGGATAAATTTTTCATATGTGTACTAGTTTGAGGTTTTTTGTGGTCAAAAAAATAGTTTGGGGTAAATTTATCACAAGTATGTCAGTTTTGGATTTTTCATGACATTAACCCTAATAATTAACATTTTAAATGATTTCACTAAATATTTCTAAGAATTGAAATTAAAATTAATAAAAAAAAAATAGCGGGTCCGATCTAGGCAAGAGGTTCCACTCGTGGAATCGGGAACCGGACCGACAATTACTGGTTCCAATTTTATGGAACTTGAAACCTGATCGAATCAGCCAGTTTGGTCCAATCTGGACGATTCTCGGTCGGGCCAATTCTTTTTGCTCGCCCTACTTTATGGTTTGGTTATATTCGGTTTGGAGTGACTTTCAACTTAGCTATCATTTCATATAAAATATTTTTTTCCGTTGAAAAAGCAAAATTCTACTCTACACTAAACAAATACTTATGCGGTTTTTATTCACCAAAAAAAAAAAATTCTATCAACTTCTGCAGTTCGAAACTCACGAAATTTTTATTTGCTATAACAGTCATAGAGTGGCCGCAGCCAGACCAAGAGGCATGAGCGGATGATTTTTCTTGAGGGAGTGCGCCCATCCGAACCCATCATCTCATCACATCGACGGTGGACTTGTGATAAAGATCACGATTTTCACCCTCGAGTACATGAATTCGCGCTGACTCCCGTTATCTATGTGCATGGGGTAAAGCTCTGTGCGCGCGGCTGATGCTGCGGTTCGAATCTCACCATGTCCGAACCCACCGGAAATCGCACCTGAATAACATGTAGACATTTTGGAAAAAGTTCCGATTCAAGACAGTGAAGAATTACGAGGAGATCTAGACTTGAACAACCCTTCTGAGGTTTAATGAAAGCTTCTCTTACTACTACTCTCAATGAGATCGGAGGAAATATCAGACGCCATGAGAAATGTACAGAAAGGATGGTAAAGACACAGGCTAATATCAGGATACATTGCAGACGGCAAAGCTCGGAACGGCAATCGCGCTTCCAAGGCCTACTTTTCTTCGAAGGATACGTCGCCCCTCACAGAATTCAGATACCAAATCAGAAAGCTTTTAACAGTGGGCATTCACATGATTTAATTAACCGCCTGTCTTTTCGTCCCATAGAACGAGCGGACCATCCAGCTCGTGATTAGGTCACAACAAGTCCTGTTGCTGATAAAATTACCGCAAGACATACAAGGACCGCAACAGAACATTACAGACTACCATCAATATCATCCGTTTTACGTAGTCGAAAATATCGAACAGATCAAATCCTAAACGGCCTATACATCACTGAGTACAGTCCATGTCCATAGCAGGACCAGAAGAGAGCTTCCCAGGACTGGAGGCCGGGGGGGTAGCACACTCCGGAGATGAGTTCTTGCTGAGGCTGTATGGTGCGGCATGTCTTAGCCTGCATTCATACGACGCGTCAATCTCCCCTATTGGCCAGTATAGTTTTTGGAAATCAAATAAATGACATGCGAAAGTGTCTGAAACTGGAAACCGAAAAAAATTTCAGCCCCCTAGCTTCGGCATGGGTTAGGATGAATCCAAAGCCAAAGCAGCAGTCATTTGAGTATAAGTTGAAGTGGAGCCACAGACAATAACAAAAGGCTTTTCAAGATTACTAAAATGTTGGGTACAAGACAGCTCTTTCACACTACTAGCTCATGTCAGAATGATTTTAGGACAATAATGGTTGAAAAGTTCATAAGTCATCCGAATTATTAACAGGAAATGTAATCCAATTCCAAGGAATCTTCCCCAACTGACCTTTCTTTGCGCTTCTCCAGGAACCGAGCCAAGGATGCCTTCGGAGCCTGAGGGATGGCTGCAAAAAAGTCGAACTTCACTAGAAGTAGAAACCTTCCAAGAATATCAACATCCTGTTTCCCAGTATCTAACATGTCAAACTAGAAAATAGAGACACAAATCATAACATCATCTGAGAGCATATGCTGCTAAAGTAGGGGCAGCGGAAAGAAATTGGAAACAAAGTGAATGAAGAGAAACCGAAAAAGACTTCGACAGAATTTCATGAAAATCCTTGGAAAAGACACATATCGTCGCTTGATATCAAGAATAGAAAACCTAGACAATCTTTCTCCTTTAAGCTAAGCTCCCTTCTTTCTATCAGTTCTATTCAACATACAAGACGATTTGCACTTTCATGCTACATATCGCCAACATATCATGCAGTGTCACCTCAGATATTAATTTTTTGAAATGGGGAAAACAAAGTTTCACAAAGAAAGAGACATCAAGCCAAAACTTTTGTGCACATCAGAATCCTACCAGCCGATATCATGGGTGCTGCAGAAATTGATCTCATGGCCCCAACCATCTTTGGACTGTCCACTTTGCCTGGAGCAGTAACTCCTTCAGTGTTACCTTTAGCAGGTCCACTCCCCAGCTCAGGAGCCGGATGTGAGACCACTGAGAATGGGCTCGAGAGGCCAGAGCAAGGCCGTGTACTAGGCTGCTTCAGAACCACATGATTGCTGATGATATTCCCAGGGGTAGGCGCTTGAACATGACATCTTGAATGCGATGTCTTAGGAGATTTAGAAGCTCCGCTCCCTGCCAGGAACATGAGAGACTGGACCTGCATATCATACCAAGAATTGTATTGATCGTCTTGACACGAAAAGGCACACAAATGGGATAGAGTCAGGAAAGAGAGAGAGAGAGAGAGAGAGAGAGAGAGCACCTTTTCGGGAGGGATGTCATCATAAACAACCACAGTACCCGCGTAGAAGATGGTCAATTGATGAGGCCCATAAGGCTTGAAGGCATTTCTGGAAGAGAGATTTCAAACAGCAAAATTTAATTCAAGCATCCTCAAGTTCTGAAATCAAGCATGCTTGACGAATCATGAATATATAGCTTGACAAAAAGAAAACCATGCTTAGGGTAAAAAGCAGGAGCTATGAACAGATTCAGCTTCAATGCCGCTTTTTGTCTAAAGGAGTCATTCTGCTCCAACCCAGAGCACTTATGGAATTAGAAGCCGAACCTTAAAATGCCTGTGAAAACACAGAGAATTTGTTCAATCACAAAACCAGTTACCTTGGTCCAGTGGTTCCCAATGTAGATACAGCGTCTAGAAGACCTGAATTTGGAGTGGCAACAACACCACCTCCTGCCAGCTCTTGCTTCAAATCAGGAACTGTACAGAACTTGTCGAACAATGGCCATTTTGTTCCCGAAACTTTGTTCAGTCCTACAGATTGCAAGAAAGCCAAGTAATCCATCCATTTCAACCCGGACGTCTTTAATTACTTGCTCAGTCATGCATGCAATTCAGCATTAGTATTAGATCTCAATCGTCAGGAACTATAATATAGTCCAAGGAAAAAGCAAAATTTGCGGTCAAAAGCAGCTTTTGAGTGAAGCGCAAGTAACTGATCCACCTTACGATTGACCCAGAGGTAAGGACGTCCATGTTTTCAAATCAGGAACCGATGGTTGTAGTTTCGGTTCCCGCTTTGGGGAACTTGGATTTAAGTGAGGGCCACAGATGGTGGGTTGCTGTGCTAGTTTGCTCCGGGTAGTTAGTCTAATTACGGTCGTGGCCCTAGGTTATCCGAAAAGAAAAATGCCAGTAACTCCACCGTGATGCTCAGGAAAAAAGATACTTTTCAACTTGGGTACAAAAATATGTTTCTCACGATAACATGCACTGATCTGTCCATAAGCTCAGTTTTATGGACAGAGCATGATCTGTGATCTCCGATAGGCAGCTAGATTTCAAGAAAAGGAAAAGATGCTAATCTGATGTCGATGAATTACTTATCAAGTACGCACTAAAATTTCTAGCCTTGTAAAAGGAATCACAGAAAGAAGTTACACAAAGTTCACTCTATACTGATAAGTCGAGCCAGGTAAACGGAAAAGAAGATGAGATTAAAGGTAGCTGAGTATTAAACATGCTAACTGAGAAAGTGAGCAGCCTAAAGGGTAAAAATTCTTCAACCTCAGAAAATCTGGCAATCTATGAATTAGCCATAAAGGAACTGCCATTCAAATGCATACCCGCACTACAGTAAGCACTTGAGAAACTCCCACATGCCAAAACTGCAACATTTATCGCATTAATTCTGACACCCTTAATCCGAATTATCCAAGCAACAACTGTTTTGAGTCAGGATAATCAGTATCAAACTACCATAATAATAATAATAATAATAATAATAATAATAAAATAAACTCATTTTCTCTTCCTTTCCTTTGTCCCCAAATCACGAATTCGTGAAGCTAAATCGGAACCCATTCTATTCGCAAGTTCCATGATTTCGTAAGAGTCACAGCTGAAGATAACTCGCGTAGCAAATGAAAGAAAGATTATAATTGCACAAGAACAGGGTACTATTAGACTCGACTCAATCAAGAAAGGGGACATACCAGAGTCTCTGCAAGCCTCGCTGCTAATCTCTTCCTTCTTCACAACACCCGATGGTTCGCCCAAGCTCAAACCTAAAAAGTCTCTCTCCATTTCACAGCTCCGCAAAATCTCATCAGCAAACGCAGATTCCACCAAAACCCGACTTCGAAATCCGCAACCAATCACTCCGCTCTCAAACTAAAGCCACCAAAAAGACATCAGATTGAAGAACCAGAGAGAGAGAGAGAGAGAGAGAGAGAGATTCTCTCAAGCTTTCGTACTCGAAAGGTGTGGAGTCACCATCTCACAGAAATGTCCTGTCTCTCGATCAGAGTTCGGCCACATGATTCCTCGGATGAGTGCGAAAACGGGCATGATCTTCAGAGTGCGGGACAAGATTGTTACGATGGGGGGCCTGCTGACCGACCAACCGATGGAGAGTCTTCCATCTCTCCTTTTCGGTTCAAAGCTCACCGCTGATGACATGTGATGCCCAGAAAACGACCCTTCAGTTGCATTCATGCGATTGGTCCGAAACTTTGACGAAGAGGGACGAACAAGTGCCAGTGGAGTGGGGCCGTCCCATGGAAAACCACATCACATGCACGCGAGAATGGAAATTGGAAAAAAAAAACACGTTTTCCTTTCCTTTTGGAATGCGACTCGGAGGCTGACAACAGTTTGATTCGATGGCTACTATTTTTTTTTTAGCATGAGTTTGTGTCTACTATTTTAGTATGAGTTCTGAGTTGATTAAGTTAGGATTAATATCACGAAAAATTTTAAATTAGTATATCTATGATAAATTTATCTTAAATTATTTTTTTTACCATAAAAAATCCTAAGCAAGTATACCGTGACAAATTTATCTCAAACGGATATAGCTGTGACTAATCTACCCTACGTTAGTTTTGTGAAATTTTACCGTCAAATTGCAGAGTTATATTATACATAACAATTGTCGGGTGTACACGATATCCTCTGTTTATCACTTGTGTATCAATTTAGGGTTTTTACTCAATTTGAAATTTTTTGGGTTCAAAAAATTAATTTGGGGTAAACTTCTCACAAATGTACCAATTTAGGATTTTTGGTGATCAAAAACATATCTTGAAATAAATTTATCACACGTATACTTGGGTAGAGGCGGGAGATGTTTTAGTAGGTATTAACTCCCATGTCATCAAGTCACCAACTTCTTTGACCTTCCGGCACTGGGCAGGCGTCGGCCCCCATACATGGACTTGTTTGGAATTTTTTATTATCAAAAAAATAATTTGAGATAAATTTATCATATGTATATTCATAATATTAACCCTAGTTATTAAGTTAATAATTAGCTCGTTGCTCGAGCCCATTCGCTTCAGCTCGTAACAAAGGTCCAATTAAACTCACAACTTCTAACTCAAATCTTTGAAATTTCGTGTAAATTTAAAAAATAATAGTAAGTACACATTTCTCGAGAAATACTCGTGGATAATTATGTGTAATTGGTACACTTTCAAACGGATTCGACCATCAATAGATTGGTGAGTTAGATACTTCCGACTCCGAGCTTGACATCGAGAGGCTCACGAATTCCTTGGTTGGTTTGTGACCATAAAAGGCCATACCTGTCACTTGGGATCACTGAGTTTCCATTTCAGTTTTACTCGAAACGATCAATAAAACTAGCTTTCTAATATGTAAAACTAGAATCGCCGTACTCATCGACTTGCAACAATTACTTCGCTCGAGCGAGAGAATTTCGAACTATTCGATTGATTTCTTTCTCGTAATATCCTTCAGGAATGACGTGGCACAACTGTTGTACCTAATATTTTCTCAAGGACCCTTGCCAAAAGAATCTTAAAAGGAAAGAAAGAAAGTTTTGTGGAGGAGAAAAACATCGTACACCACGAACAAGACATCCAGACGATGATGGTAAGACATCAGACCGAAACATATTGTTGGTGAATCCTACTCATGCCATCGTCCGTGAAGCAGTTGCGATGCGACCGATTGATATGGCCGACCAACCGTTTCACGTCCAACCATTTCATTAACATCAGTCTCTTAACCAGATTAACAGCGAATGCGACACGATTAGTTAAAAGACCCAATAATGGTTTTGAGCCAATTTTCATCCTCTCGAAAACGGGTTAGGAAAAAAAAAACACAAATCAGAACGCAAACTTCTGCACAGACAAGAAACATCTCGAGCCTTCCGCAAGCTTTTACATTTTCAGCATTCTTTAATCGAATGCGAGCATCCGGTTTTTCATTCCAAAATCAGATCAGCTATACGTCAGTTACATAAGAAAAGTGATCAACTTACAACAAGAAGTCCAGCTAACAGGACGAAAAATAAGAGCCAAGAAAGAAACAGACCATTTCAGAACAGACTGTCCAAATCATCCAATTCATACAGGTGAACCAAAATTCTAAGGGCTTATACATACTTACACATCAGTGAGGACTCCCCTGTTCCATCGCAAGAGCTGGAGAGCGATTTAGAGCGCTCGAGTGCGGGGTCGCACGCTCTGGAGAGTTCTTGCTGAGGTTGTAAGGTGCCACGCTCACTACCCTGCAATTACACGGAAAGTCAACTGTCAGTTTCATCTTTCATTTCCCAATAAATCAAATGAGATGTCAAACGTAGCCAAAGCCAGAAGTCACAGAATATCATTCTGCTGATCCGAGCAAAGATCTTTTGAGTCTCGGATTCAGCATTGACTTATCTAAACCCTCAGCTTCAACCATGCCATGAAGTGATATCCTCAAACTAACAAGGTTCCTGACCTTTCTTTGCGCTTCTCCAAAAACCGAGCTAAGGATGCTTTCCTAGCCTGTGGGATGGCTGCATGGAAAATTGAAATCCACGTAAGAGTGCAGTTTTTTCAAGGACATTCTACTAGCCAACGCTCGACGAAAATAATGAAGTATCATGAGTCGGTAAAGTTCAGACATTCACCTTGCAAGATCATCTGATAGAACAGGAAAAGCGCAAAAGACTTGGAATGAAATAGCAAGCGTAAAAATGGAAAGAGACAGTCACAGGAAGAGAGACAGTAAAGATAGAACAATCCTTGAATCAGAATCCTACCAGATGGTACCATGGTCGTTGCAGAAGCAGATCCCATGACACTGGCCATCTGTGGGATGTCAAATTTGCTTGGAGTGACAACTCCTTTAGCATTACTGTCCTTTGATTCATCCTTGCCAGTTGGTCCACCCCGTGATTGAGGAGCTGGATGTGATGATACTGATAATGGGCTCGAGAGGCTAGAGAAGGGTTGCGCAGTAGGCTGGTTCAGATCAACGTGATCCCCGGCCGTGTTGGTTGTGGTAGGTCCTTGAACAAAGCATTTTGCCTGTGACGTCTTAGAAGCCATAGCCATTGGAGCCCCATTCCTGGCAAGGAACATGATCGCTTCGGCCTATGTATCATGCACACAACTTAGCTGAATCAAGTTTTTTAACTCAAGGGGCAAGGGTAGAGACAACGACAAGAAAGGAGAGAGAAAGCACCTTTTCAGGTGAGATACAATCATAAACATTCACGGTACCCGCGTAGAAGATGGTCAATTGAGAAGGAGGCATGGTAGGGTTGATAGTTTTCCTGCAAAAGATATTACCAATACAGGCATTTAATTCCAAGCATGTTTCAACTCCTAAATTGAAACGAATACTTGCTACATGAGAAAAAATCATGAGCACCTAGCTGGAAAAAAGAAGACTGCCTTCCAAAGAAAAAGAAACACATCCAAAAGCCCCCAATTCTCCGGAGGTCCTCCAGATCCATCTCAATAAGATGCTTCAATTGTTTCAAAAAAGCATACTAGTCTTCTGCAATTCTAGTATCTTTCAACCCCAAAAAAAGGACATTTTTCCTTTCCCGCTTTTCAAAGAATTCATTTTAATTTCTAAATGCCGTACAAACGTCTAGATGACATTTTATAGTCTCTTCAAATACCAAGTAAAAATTTGATTCAGGACGCTAGAAACCTAGAGCTAAAGCAGAAGGCTAAAAAGAAGGAGATTACTTAGCACAAAGAGTTACCATGGTTCAGTGGTTCCCATTGTTGAACCAGCGGCAAGATGGTCTGAATTTGGGGCAGCAACAAGAATTCCTCCCGGTGGCTTTTGCCTTTTCATATTAACAGGTAGAGGCTGTCCAGTGGCAGTTAAGTGAGTCTTGAAGAAAGGGTCGCCTATTGAGGCGGGAATTCCCTGATTTGAGAGGGGAAGCACCCTTCCATCCAGGGGATGAGATTGTTGAGGATAAGACGTCAGCGAAAACTGCGAGCCACCTTGTCTGTGGCGATTGAATGAATTCTAGTTGGAAAAAGAAAAAGTGTAGAACCATTAGTTGAGAAGTCATGTCACAGAAAGACCATTTGACCAGAAGTTCTGAGTTTCACTTTGGCAAAATTTTATCAACGGTAATAGAACCAAAATAGCAAAAGAGCCCCATGTTTTCAACTATTGGCTAAAGCAACCTTTCTGGCTAAAGCACAAATAGGCCATTCAAATCAACCAAAGACACAAAAGCTAAATAGCTGACACAACTCTTATATATGAGTTAAGCTATCCAAAAGAACTGAGATGACACCTCTTTCCGATGTGCCGTCAGGATAACACGCACAAAACAGAATTCACATCTATAAGAGTATGAGAAAGGAGAGTAGAATACCTGGACTTCAACAACAGTACGTCTTCGACTCGAATCATATGCATCTGCAACTGGGATGTGCATCGATCCAGAAGAGACTATTGGTTCGCTGACCTTTTTGGTCTTCTCATCCTGAGCAGCCTTAAAGGACATCAGATGAGGAACTGCAGAGACCTTGTTCAAGAATGGCCATCGCATTCCTGATGTACCTTTGTTCAGTCCTGCAGAACAGATTGCAAGAAAGCCATATTGCTCATCAACTTCAATCCCCAAATCCTTAAGTCTTGCCAATCGATCCTCAAGAACTACAAACATGTCTATGGAAATATTGCAAAAAGAAATTTGCTTTCAAAAGGAGCATCCTGGTTGACTAGAACCTCTAATTTGAGCCTCTTGAGTTGATTTGAGCTCCTAATCTTCTCACGCATGTATCACGGTCCGTTTAATTTTGATGAAAATTTGACCGCGATGCATCCCCGGGATCGATCAGCCAATCGACCCGTGAATCATGAGGAAATGCGCCTAGGAATGGGCCGAGCGGGCGGATGATCGACCAACCCTTGAATCGGGATATGATCCGGGACAGCCAGCGGATCGACTCATGATCGAGGAGGCACGACCAGGTGATCGTGCGGAACGGCCGGGCGGCCGATCCATGAACGACCCTGCACGAGCGAACGGGCGACTCGCGGATCGTGCAGGGCGATCGGGGGAACGAGCGGGGGCTGATGCTGCACGACCGGGTGATCGACCCGCGGATCGTGCTGAGCGGCCAAGCGGCCAAGCGATGAACGACCATGCACGATCGGGGGATCGATCCTCGGATCGTGGCGCTCGACCAAGCGAGCGACCAAGTGAACGAGCGGCATGGACGAGCGGGCGGACAGTGAACGATGCAGACTGGCCGGGCGATCGATCCTTGCACGATGCAGGATCGACCAGCAATCGACCAGCGCACGAACAACGATCGGCCCGAACTGCCCAGCGATCGATCGGGCGGGCGAGCGACGGTCAAACGCGGCGAGCTAACAATCTGGAAACCTCTAGCACGCCAGCTTTGACAAGTTGGTGGAAGTTGGCAAAGACTAGATGGACGGTGGCTGGCTTGAATGGGAAAAACACCAGCACGCCGGCCTTGACTAGTAGGTGAGCCGCCGTGAATAGTGATCCTCGGGGGACCATCTTGTGGCCGGCCATTTGTGTATAAATAGGGGAAGTGAACCCCTTGTAGAGACAGACCCGAAAATTGAATGAGAAAGAAAGCTTCTCCTCACTCTCTCTTTACCTTGATCAATAGTTGTGCTTGAGCGGAGTGTGTGAGCTATTCGGGTGAGAAGGCTGACTCGAGTGTGAATCTTGAGTGCCGCACGGTGCCGAGAGAGCTTGTGATCAATCGGCCCGTGACAGTTGGTATCAGAGCGGTTCGATTCTCGGTGAGATGGCGAGAAGTCAAGGTGGTGCCGATCCAACGACGCACGAGACTGAGCAGTCTGTGGATGATCGTGCCGGACGGACCCTTGAGCCGACCGCGGCGCGAACGAGGCAGGAACGTGGGGTGTCCAGAGGAGTCACGCGGGATATAGAATACCGCATGAACAAGGTCGAGCAGATCTTGGAAGAGATTCGTGCCGGCAAAGGTGACGAGGAGGAGTCTAGCAACGAGGAGGAAGCCACGGATCGTAAGGGGCTGCGAGATGAGGTGCTCGAGCTTAGAGACGAAGTGGCTGAGCTCCGTGGTGAGTTGCTCGGTACTCTTACTTCTACCACGGACGAACATCGTGATGCCCTGGAAGCCATGATTGCGGCCTTGCGCGCGGAGATGGCCGAGTTAAAGACCAAGGTGCTGGTCTTAGAGGTGGCGTGTGCTCATGGCGCGGTGGCCATGCACGCCGACCTTCGGGTTGATGTGCCGAAACCTAAGGAGTTCCATGGCTCGAGAGTAGCCAAGGAAGTTGATAACTTCCTCTATACCGTGAACCAGTACTTTGATGTCCGTGGTGAGACGGACGATCTTAGGCGGGTGAAGACGGTGGCCATGTACCTCAATGGCAATGCGTTGCTATGGTGGCGCAATAGGAAGACTGATCGTGAACAACCTCCCATTGAGACGTGGGAGACCTTTGAAGCTGAGTTCCGGAAACAATTCTACCCCGCCTATGCGGAGGAAGAAGCTCGTGAGGAGCTGCGACGCCTTGAACATAAGGCTGGGATTCGGGAATATGTAAGGAAGTTTTCTGAGTTGAAACTCCAAATCCCGTCCATGGCTGAAACCGAGGCATACTACCAATTCGTTGGTGGCCTCAAGCCGTGGGTAAAGATGGAGCTCAAGCGACAAAATGCAACGACGCTCGCAGCGGCCATGACTGTGGCCGAAGGTATTCTTGAATACAAGTCCAACTCGGCGGATCGGGTGGATTCCAAGCCTAGGGGCGGCAAGGCTATTGCCGCGGGAGATCGAGCCAAACCGCAAAGACCCATGGCGGCCAAGCCACGACCGGCTTACCCTAGGGAACGTACAGAATATCGAGCGGAGTCGAGCCAAGCAAGCCAAATGAAAGGAAGGCGGCTTGAATGCTACAAGTGTTCCGGCCCCCACTTCGCCCGGGATTGTCCTAGCCAAAGCAAGGTCACGGCCATGAAGGTGACGGACAAGGGGAAGGCTACGAAGGGGCAAAGCGAAGAAGGGCGACCAGGGGAGGAAGCCCGGCTAGGATCGTTCAAGATCCTAAACAACATCGACATGCGAAATGTTGAGCCATCTACAAGGCTCATGTTTGTCGACGTGATGATCAATGGAATCAAGGTGAATGCCCTTGTGGATACGGGCGCCTCCGATCTGTTTATGTCGGATGAGGCGGCCAAGCAACTCAACTTGCAGGTCGAGAAGAGAGCCGGTTGGCTCAAGACGGTGAACTCGGAGGAGATCCCAACGAGCGGACTAGCCCGCGATGTGGAGATGCAGCTTGGGTCATTTCGATGCCAAGAATCAATCGAGGTAATCCCTATGGACGACTATGATCTTGTCCTAGGTATGGGATTCTTTGACAGGGTAAAGGCTTTTCCGATCCCGTCCTTTGGTTGCATAGTGATACTAGACCAGCGTGGTCAGTGCATTGTTCCGGCGCGGCGTGAGTCCGGACGGAACCAAAAGAACCTCTCGGCCATGCAAGTGTCGAAGGGTGTTCGAAGGGGCGAGACAACGTTCTTGGCAACTTTGGTGGCGGGTGATGCGGAGTGCGCCCCGGACCAAGTTCCGGGGGAAGTGGATGAGGTGCTGACCTCGTTCCCTGATGTAATGCCCTCGGAGCTGCCCAAGAAGTTGCCACCCAAGAGGGAAGTCGATCATAGAATCGAGCTGGTCCCTGAGGCACGACCTCCAGCCATGGTGCCCTATCGCATGGCTCCCCCGGAACTTGAGGAAATGAGGAGACAACTCAAGGAGTTGCTCGAAGCTGGATATGTTCGACCATCCAAGTCTCCATTTGGTGCACCGGTCCTATTCCAAAAGAAACAAGATGGTTCACTCCGGATGTGCATCGATTACCGGGCGTTGAACAAATTGACGATCAAGAACAAGTATCCTATCCCGCTCATCGCGGACTTGTTCGATCAACTAGGTGGTGCACGATGGTTTACAAAGCTGGACTTGCGGTCAGGATATTATCAAGTGAGGATTGCCGAGGGGGACGAGCAGAAGACGGCGTGTGTAACGCGCTACGGCTCGTATGAATTCCTTGTCATGCCATTCGGCCTGACCAATGCCCCGGCCACATTCTGCACTTTGATGAACAAGGTATTACGACCCTTCCTTGATCAATTTGTGGTCGTTTATCTTGATGACATTGTAATATATAGTCAGACACTTGAGGATCATGTTGAACACCTCAAGTGCGTGTTCCAAGTTCTAAGGGAGAATGAGCTGTATGTAAAAAGGGAAAAGTGCGTGTTTGCACAACGGCAAGTTCCGTTCCTAGGGCATATTGTAGGGGAGGGACGTGTTCGAATGGACTCGGCCAAGATCCGGGCCATTGTCGAGTGGGAGCCTCCCACGAAGGTGCCGGAGCTGAGATCATTCCTCGGATTGGCGAACTACTATCGCCGGTTCGTTCGGGGTTACTCAGAGATAGCCGTGCCACTCACGGACATGCTGAAGAAGAATCGACCGTGGGAGTGGACGGCGAAGTGCCAAGCGGCATTCGAGCGGCTGAAGCGAGCTATGGTCGAGGAACCTGTGTTGGTTTTGCCCGACTACTCCAAGCCATATGAGGTTGAAACTGATGCCTCAGATTTTGCAATTGGCGGTGTCTTGATGCAGGATGGGCACCCAGTGGCGTTCGAGTCTCGAAAGCTGGACGAGACGGAGCGGCGATACACGGTCCAGGAGAAGGAGATGACGGCTGTTGTGCATTGTCTTCGCACATGGCGTCACTACCTCCTAGGATCACGGTTCGTGGTCCGAACGGATAATGTAGCCACGAGCTACTTCCAAACCCAGAAGAAGCTGAGCCCGAAACAAGCTCGGTGGCAAGACTTCCTGGCGGAGTTCGATTATGTGCTCGAGTACAAGCCAGAAAAGGCCAATTCTGTGGCGGATGCCTTGAGTCGAAAGGCGGAATTGGCGGCTGTGGGGAGCCGGCCAGATTGCTCTTGGAATGAGAGGATCAAAGACGGGTTACAACATGACCCGACGGCTAGAGCCCTTCTCGATTATACTCGGTCGGGCAAGACGAGGCGGTTTTGGTTTGAAGATGATCTTCTATACACCAAGGGGCGGCGACTATATGTGCCACTCCACGGGAACCTAAGGCGAGAAATATTGAAGGAGTGCCATGACACAACGTGGGCAGGACATCCAGGGATCCACCGCACATTGGCACTTGTGGAGGACCGATATTTCTGGCCTCAACTCCGAGATGATGTCGAAGCCTATGTGCGGACTTGCCTGGTATGCCAGCAGGACAAGTTGGAGCAAAGGGCGCCGGCTGGATTGTTGGAACCGCTGCCCATTCCCGAACGTCCTTGGGAGAGTATCTCCATGGACTTCATTGTGGGGCTGCCTAAGTCTGATGGCTGCCAAACGATCATGGTGATTGTTGATCGTTTCTCCAAATATGCGACTTTCGTGCCAACGTCGAAGGAATGCCCAGCTACTGAAGCAGCCAAGCTGTTCATGAAGCACATTGTCAAGTATTGGGGTATTCCTCGATCGATCGTGAGCGATCGCGACCCCCGGTTCACGGGGAAATTCTGGTCCGAGCTGTTCAAGTTGATGGGGACGGACCTCAAATTCTCAACCAGTTTACATCCGCAAACCGATGGCCAAACGGAGCGGGTGAATGCGATCCTGGAAGTTTACTTACGGCATTATGTGAATGCCACTCAGAGTAATTGGGCGAAGCTGATGGATGTTGCCCAATTCTCTCACAACTTGCAGCGGAGTGAGTCCACTGGCAAGAGTCCCTTCGAGATTGTGATGGGGCAGCAACCGCTCACTCCGAGCACGGTTGCAACGGGCTACAAGGGGAGTAGTCCGGCGGCTTACAAAAGCGCGCAGGAATGGCTAGAACGTGCTGACATAGCACGGGCTTGTTTACAAAGGGCGGCCGAACGAATGAAGAAATGGGCGGACAAGAAGCGGCGGCATGTGGAGTACCAAGTTGGTGATCGCGTGCTAGTCAAGATGCACCAGGTTCTGCGATATAAGAACGTGCATAAGGCGTTGATTCGTCGGTATGAGGGGCCGTTCCTAGTGATCAAGCGTGTTGGACCCGTGGCGTACAAGCTGGAGATGCCGGCTAAACTGAAGGTACACCCGGTGTTCCACGTGAGTATGCTTAAGCCATACAATGAGGATGAGGCTGAGCTTGATCGTGGGGATTCACAACGAGCGCCCATTGGAGCGAAGACATCCTACGATCGGGAGATTGAGAAGATCCTGGCTGATCGAATAATTGAGAAGAGGTATCGAAAACCAAAGATGGAGTACTTGATCCATTGGCGTGGCCTCACCGAGGAGGAAGCTACTTGGGAGCCGGAGGAAGCTCTTTGGCAATTTCGTGAGGAAATCAAGTTATTCCAGGAGGTTCGTGGCAACGAGGGCGTTGCCCGAATTGCTGCGGGAGAGTATCACGGTCCGTTTAATTTTGATGAAAATTTGACCGCGATGCATCCCCGGGATCGATCAGCCAATCGACCCGTGAATCATGAGGAAATGCGCCTAGGAATGGCCGAGCGGGCGGATGATCGACCAACCCTTGAATCGGGATATGATCCGGGACAGCCAGCGGATCGACTCATGATCGAGGAGGCACGACCAGGTGATCGTGCGGAACGGCCGGGCGGCCGATCCATGAACGACCCTGCACGAGCGAACGGGCGACTCGCGGATCGTGCAGGGCGATCGGGGGAACGAGCGGGGGCTGATGCTGCACGACCGGGTGATCGACCCGCGGATCGTGCTGAGCGGCCAAGCGGCCAAGCGATGAACGACCATGCACGATCGGGGGATCGATCCTCGGATCGTGGCGCTCGACCAAGCGAGCGACCAAGTGAACGAGCGGCATGGACGAGCGGGCGGACAGTGAACGATGCAGACTGGCCGGGCGATCGATCCTTGCACGATGCAGGATCGACCAGCAATCGACCAGCGCACGAACAACGATCGGCCCGAACTGCCCAGCGATCGATCGGGCGGGCGAGCGACGGTCAAACGCGGCGGGCTAACAATCTGGAAACCTCTAGCACGCCAGCTTTGACAAGTTGGTGGAAGTTGGCAAAGACTAGATGGACGGTGGCTGGCTTGAATGGGAAAAACACCAGCACGCCGGCCTTGACTAGTAGGTGAGCCGCCGTGAATAGTGATCCTCGGGGGACCATCTTGTGGCCGGCCATTTGTGTATAAATAGGGGAAGTGAACCCCTTGTAGAGACAGACCCGAAAATTGAATGAGAAAGAAAGCTTCTCCTCACTCTCTCTTTGCCTTGATCAATAGTTGTGCTTGAGCGGAGTGTGTGAGCTATTCGGGTGAGAAGGCTGACTCGAGTGTGAATCTTGAGTGCCGCACGGTGCCGAGAGAGCTTGTGATCAATCGGCCCGTGACACATGGCCAAGACTCGTATCATGTGTTTCTCAATGTGAATTACCTTTAATTACGTATCATACCTACGATGTTTCTAATGTACTAGACCTGATTGGAAACCATGCGTGTGTGCTTTAATGCTAAAAACTCTAATTCAACCTCATCAGATTGATCTGAGCTTTACAATCTACTCACTCATGACCAAGACTTGCATCATGTGTTTGTGAATGCGGATTACATCTAATTAAGTATTGTATGATGTTTCTAATGGTCCCCAAAAACGAACTTTCGGACCGACTACAAGCCTACAAACTACAACAAAAGTCATGTGCTATAAGCTACAATTATCCTTTTTCTCGTGATGAAATGGACCATAAAGGGACTCAGCAATATCTTGGTTCTTTGAATTAGCTGCTGGGCTTTAAAAAAGACACTAGCATATACTCTCAACATAATTACCAAACAAATAAGAAAAAGCCATTAAAACACAATAAAGCTTTCCGGATCTGGTTTTCTCAGAAATAAAATTACAGAAAATCAAGAGATAAGCCTCACTCCTATGCTGTGAATCGAACCCATGCCCATGAAAATTACCAAGAAGATGAAATTCAAGCTGAGACGCTTAAAGGGTGAAAATTTCTCTCGACATAACCCCAAGGAACGTGCAAATTTAAGGATTAGCTATTTATGGAACTGCCACTCAAAAAGCTTACCCCATATACCGAAAAAGGAAAATTAGAACCAAGAAGCCAACATTTATCGCACCATCAATCTTAATCTCAACAACGAACGTATCTAAACCATCAACGTAAATAAACAACTCATTTGCTTCTTCACCCCTCTGTTTTTCCCCTGAATCACGCATCTATATCTGACAGAGAAAAATAGAAAACATCCAAACTTCCCCAAGTCCAAGCTGCGCGAGCGAAATTTAAACTCATTTTTTAAGAAAAGAATGGAAAAAAAAAAAGAGAGCAACATCTGGGCAAGTTTGACTCAATTAGCCAAAGAAAAGATTGAAGATTTCTTTCAAAAGAATGCATGGAGAATCATCTCAGATGAAAGGAAAGGGACGAACCAGAGTCTCCGCAAGCATCCCCGCCAATCTCTTCCTTCACAACGCTCAATGGTTCTCTTAAGCTCAAACCCAGAAAGTCTCTCTCCATCTTCACCCACAGCTTCAACGCATTCACCTCACCTCACCTCACCTCAGTAACCAAACCCAGATTTGAACAGGAACCCACCTCCAAAATCTCAAAACAAACCCGAGTAACGTCACCAAATCGAAGCAATTCCTTGAACTCTGTCAGTAACTTCCCGAGCGAGAGGGCATGGAGACGAAAAAGAGGGAGAGGGGGAAAAAAAAAAGGAGCTCCTAGAGCTTCATTTTTCAACAGGAGAAAAAGGGGAGAGAGAGGAAGGGACCGAGGAGAGAGAGAGATACATAGAAAGAAACCCAATTGCAAATTTCACATGAGTTTAATGGGCTGCGAGATCTCGACCGTTGAATCCTAACGAAAGGGACAGCTGATTGGCCACGATCTCTTCACGCTAAGGGTGGGTGGCGTGGGAGTGAGGGTGGGGGTTACCGATAGGTCCGGTCAGAGTTGACTGGCTCAGCCGGTAACGCACCACGTGCGCCGCCCAGTTAATTCACACATTGCGAAATGGCGCGCGTCCCACTTGTCGATGGGCCGCACATGTGGAGACTGCGCGCGCTGCGAGATCGCCGCGTGTGCTTCAGTTGCTCGTGCGAGTTTTTGATGGGCCGATTAATCGGCGCAGCCTCCTCTTTGATCGCCAATTTCTCGTCACGGCAACTAGGAAAATCTCTTCCGACCGTAAAAAAAAAAAGGGAAAATCTCAGGCGGGTATTACTATTATTTACTATTTTCGTTTGTGCTAGCTTGACGTCGCATTTCGTGATGCGTCGCCGTGTCCGAACGGCGTTTCTCGTAACTGGCCGAGCTGTCCATGTCGGAAATTTTTCCGGTTCGAATCCTCTAACCAATCGGCCCCCAAATAAAAGTTGTCTAATGTAAAATTATCTTCTCTGGGACACCTCTAACGTTCAAGCTATTTATTTACTTTCGAGCATTTAATTTTTCTTTCAATGTCAGTAATGTTAGGGTGTGGTTTATACTCTCTAACGACACGAAAGCACGTGGATCTCACTTCATGCTAAGTGGTCTGAGGTCCGGAGAAGCCACCTCGAGAGGGATCTCAAGGGGGCAGCACTCACTGAACACTAAAGGGCTTTTATAGTTTACATCCATATGTTTTTATTGATAGTTTGGACTTGCGCCCATGAATAGCTACTGTTATATATATATATATTCTTTTTCGTTTATAATTGAGCGATGAAACGGGAGGTGCGAGATGCTGATTATAATGAAAGCATCTACTAGACATAGCTCTAATTTAGACATGAATCATGATAAAATCTCATGTCTCAATTTCTCTTTCTCGTTTCATGCTTTACCTCGTTGTGATTATACGCGGAATCCCAACAAACAATAACTTTTGGCATGGATGATAACAAAAGTTGCTCCTCTTCTTGTGATCTCAAGTTCAACCCTTTTTAGGAGCGCTTTGAAAGTGAAACTCATGAATACACTAGATCGACATGGACTTACGTCCTCACAAATCCCCTCGAAAATCCTAACAATTCGCAAAATCCATCTTCATAGCCCAATTACATGCTGAAAATTATAAATTTCAGCACTTAATGAGATTGTCCTTTTATGAACTTATATATAATTGACTTAAATGAT
This sequence comes from Rhodomyrtus psidioides, assembly GCA_021437785.1. NCBI lineage: Eukaryota > Viridiplantae > Streptophyta > Magnoliopsida > Myrtales > Myrtaceae > Rhodomyrtus > Rhodomyrtus psidioides. The sequence goes on along the minus strand of JAILYB010000169.1, from coordinate 294,685 downwards.
GCACTTAACTGAAAAATGTACTAATTTGGTAAGTAATAGTTGGGTTACCAAAGTTGACGTGGACAATTTTTTTCATAGAATTTTAAATATTTTTATTTTTACTTTTTATTCTTCTTCTTCTTGCAGTCGTTCGCCCATCCCCGAATCCGATGACCTGCTGGGGGAGGAGGAAGAAGAAAAAAATCGGCGAACAATTGGAGGAGGAAGAAGAAAAGAAAAAATAATTGAAAAAATTTTAAATTTTTTTTAAAATTACCACGTTAGCGCCGGTCGGCTAAACTTGGACGTATGGATTAAATTGGCACAAATGTAAATGGTTTAAGACTGAATTGACAAAATAAAAAAAAAAAATTAAGGACTAAATTAGTACAATTGTAATAGATTTAGGATTTTTTTTTGGTAATTTTTCGTGGTTAAAATGTTGTCAACTAAATTAATAAAACCTATCAAAGATGGTCTTTTTTTTTCTATATACTTGATAAGAAATATTGCCCGCCTATTAATATTCAATTATCATCAGATAACTTTTTGTGTTTATTTTCAATGCTTAAAAAGGATCCGCTCTTAAAATTCAGTACTTAATTTTTCAATGTTCAAATTCTTAGCCAAACAAGCAGTAGATCAACGAATTCTAGACTCAATGATTATCGAGTTGATTTATGCGATCCCAACAAAAGCATTTGCTGATTGATTTGACATGGGAGCACGTACGCATTTTCTTGCCAATTACCACAAACGACGCTCAGGTTTCTCTCTGGGAGTAGGCAGAGCCGCCCAGCATTTCAGGGGGCCTCCACGCTGTAAAAAAACTAAGGAGGTTATCGACAGCCCTTGCGACAAGAAAAATATAGCGGTTGTCCTTATTGGACGTAAGACTTGGACCTGAGTATGTTTCTAAACTATTTCATCTGAACTTTGAGATGTAAAATTTTCGAGGGCATTCCTCACGATGAAGGGAAGAAAAAGAAATTTCTCTCAATTTAGAGGGTGACGGTGGAAAAAGTAGACTTCACATCGTCTTCAGATGGCTAGTGTCGGATAGGCTCGTATAGTAGCAACCTGCGTCCGAGATGAGTCATCGGAGCTTTAGCTCCTATGTTGTCGTCTTGCTTGATAACCAACTTGATAGCACCATACCCTTGGTTCACCAAGTACTATGCAAATTAAGTATCAAAATTGCGAAAAAAGTGTTCCCAGCTTATCCACCGTGGCACCTTCTTCCTATTGGTTGGCTATCGATAATTCAAGCTTGGAATAATTACGATCCGATTAATTCAAATGAAAACAAGCTCGAGTACTACTCCCAAACTTGACAATCAGATGACAAATCTCGTTTGGATAAGTTTTAAGGAATTTACCAAAAAAGTTATGAATTTATTGAATGGTGGCTAGTTTAATTTTAAACTTTCTAATCGTGTCATTTAGTCTTAAACATTCTTATGATTTGCTAATGTAATCTTTTCGGCCAAAATTGATTAGAAATAACTGATGTGGACGTTGGTCATCCGACATGACATGGACAACCGACACTATGGCAATTCTTTATTTAACTTTTTTTCTTTTTAGGTCTTGCCAACCCAAAGTTGGGAGGAAAAAAAAAGAAACGAAAGAAAGGAATAAAAAGAAAAAGAAACTAAGTTTAAAGACTTAACTGTTAAGATTGAAATGTTTAAAATTGAATTTGGCATATACACAGCAGATTTAGGGCTTTTGTGATAATTTTCTCACTAGTTTAGGTTGCATCATCGCTCCTCGGAGATTGATTAAATGACCACAGTGTCAATATCAATAAATTGAAGTTAGATATGCGTAGTTTAAGGTTCCGTTTGTTTCGCAAAAAAATGAATGATTTCGAAAATGCATTTTTAAATATAATAGTTTATATTGCTTGAAAGTACGAGTCAATGAAAACGTTTTCATTACGTCCAAGCATTTTCATGAATGATGAAGAAATTTTTCGTTCATTCATTTTTGTAACCGATATAAGAGATTTCTTTTAGAAAACTACTTTGCAAATTATTTATTTTTCGCAAAACAAACACTTTTTAATGGTAATATCCCAAGGACAAATAGATGTCGAACCTTTATATAAACTTAACCGCTTCCCATTTCCTTAGAGACATATGGATCCTCATGAACGTGATTATGCCTGTATTCGCTCGATTTCTGAATTGCACAGACTTGGTCGATTCTAATCGAGTTTAATTACTTATGTACAAATTAGTATCGACACTCGTTGCACACGTTTCCATAACACTACAGTACTTGCTATTTAACGAGGGACTTCCACAATTTTCATTAATTTAGGAAGCAACGGATGTCAGGGGTGAGCGAAAGCCAACTCAAATTGTAAAACCAAATCGTTCATTCGCGGTTTGATTTGGTTTAACAGTTCATTTTTTTTAAAGATGGTTCGCCAGTCGAACCGAATCGACTTTTTCCGGTTACCCTTTTTTTAGTATGTTGTATCGCTTATATACGAAGTAGCCTTTCTATATAAATTCGAAATAGAGGTGAATTCCATTTTGTGCGCAACTTATAAGTAGCTTCGAACATATGGAGCCCGGTGATTTCTTATGCAATTAAATACTCCATCTAATCTGCTTTAGTGTCTCTAAGCGAGACAAAAGGACAACAAAACACAATGCAAGAAGAAAAGACGGTTCTCCCAATGGGGGGAAAAAGAACAAAATCTCGTTAGTCTCGTCACGGAGCTGGAAACGAGAAATTGACTATATCTCGGGTAGCAGGACCACGTCCACACGTGAAAGTGTGGTCGAAAATTAAAGGGCGGTTCGCACGTGCTTACTTACCCAAGAGCCAAGAGCCTTCTCTTTTCCTCTCCAGCAGGGCTTAAACTTTTTATTAATTATTATTATTTCGTTTCTTTTTTATATTCCCTAATTTTCACAGAGAATAAATTCTTTATTTTATCGCCGCCACAACTTGGTATGGTGGCTAAAGACGCATGGGTTTGCTTAATGCGGATGAATTATCTAGTCAATATATATATCATTGAGGATAAGTAAGTCGGAAGCCTTAATGCGGACCTGATTGTACTTTTTTAAAAGTTTTTAAGACTCGATTGTAATTTTTTGTGACAAATTTTAGAACTTAATTGTACCTTTTATAAATTTTAGAACTCAATTGTACGTGATAAATTTGAGGACTTTCAATACATTTTTTTTATAAATTAACTAAGAACTAGCAAAAAAAAAAAAAAAGAGGGTGATGGGGGGGAACAAATTAAGGAAGGAATTAAAAAAATTGATCGATTTATTGAGGACAAATTGGAAGTTGCACCCCACTCGTGATGAATAATAGCCGATGAATTTAATAAAACATCTTTTTAAAAAAAAAAATTCGTATATTTAATTCGGCTTTTCGCCTTGATTGACTTCTTCCATGCACGTAGTAAGCCTTCCCACCAACATACATTGAACAAGGCTCTCTACCTACGGAGCAAAGCGTACGGTATCGATGAGGGTACTTTGAAAGACAGAACATGTCTCATCTAATATTTTAAAAAATTCTTCATAATTATCGTCAAAACGAGAGATGGACGACGATGTTTGGAAAACTCACAAGTGCAATTTCAATTTATAATTTCACGTGATAAACGACCCACGTCGAACTGAAAAAAAATTGAGCGAAATGTATAACAGGGAAGAAAGATAAGGAAAAAATACGGATTATATATATGCAAAGTCTCACATATATATTATATCTTATCGACAAAACCATGTGCTAAGGTCCTAAGGACAATTTTAATATATATCCGAATAAATTAATTAAGTGCCAGTGATCAATTCTATTCTTTGTCCTAAAGTCGTATGTCGTTCCGTGTAACATCTATATATATCCGTTATAAATCAAACATTAGTATTTGGGGTCCATCCCATTTACGAAAATACACAGATGTGGCATGTGCTCTAGATCTAGGAAAAACTTACAAAAAAAAAGGGGTCATAAACCTATATACTTGCGAAAATTTAGTCCTAAATTTTTTGATAATTTGCTAATTGAGTCCTATTGACAGGAAACCGATTGAGATCTTCCTATGTCGGTCATGTCCTTCAACGCCTACAAGCGAGGCCTTTGCAGTCGGAGAGGGTCACCGATACCCTTGCCAACACAATGACAAAAAAAAAAGGAAAAAAAGAAAAAGGAAGGAAAATAAAAGATTAAAAAATATAAGAAAAATTTAATTTTAAATAAATTAAGATTATTTTCTAGGTCAGTGCCGAGCCGTCCCATGTAGGACGATTCAATTGACAAATAATTTTGAAATAATTGATCAAATTGAATAGTCTAAACTGAATAAAAAAAAATGCGATAGGTTTATTGCGTTTTTGGCAATCTTTCCCGAGATCTAGTTATGTACCGGAAAATCCTTTTTTTTTTTTAAACCTCTCCTCAACGACACTCACGCCTGAAGAGACAAACTCAAATCATCACTCACTAGACATTATTGTTGAGTGTAAACATTTAGGTTTGCATATGGTTGCACTAGCCGGTGAAAAAAACCTTGTATCGAATAAAGTTCATCATTTTTGGTGACTGGTATTGTACTGTACTCTGGACGAGAACATCCGGATTGTTTGGACATGGCTGCCAGTCGAAAGATGGACGGGGGAGAGAGAGAGATATTCGGTCATAGGAGGCGACCATCGAGGTGGTCGCATTGCGATAGAGGCGAGGCCAACCGAGCAGCGATCGCCATTATACAACCGCGACGGCGGGTGGTCATGGCCTCTCAAGATCTATACTCTCTCTCTCTCTCTCTAAAATTCAAAATCCGACGGTGACAACCACCACGTATAGTTGTCATCGTCTTCACGGGGCCATTGCTGTTGATTCTCGCCGACGGGATTTCCGATAAGTACTCTAGTCTATTCTTAATCTACCAAACATTAATCACATGTCATATATCTCTATTTGGTGTCTTGTCAATGTTCATATTCCAGATATCGAAAGTACCACCTTATCCTATTACCTAACATGGAACTAAATGCGTGCAGTTCAACCCCTCACGTGTACATTCAAATATCAAATATTTATGTATCGAGCGCACTCTCATTGGAGGCGTGAAAAGCAATAAAGCTTAAAAGCAATGCTAGAGATATTCACTAACAATCCGGACGATCAAGCCCAACCTAAAGACTCCTAAGTCAAAACTTATTCAGAGCCCTGGGAAGTCATAGCATTGGCTCTCCTCCTACATCACAAATGAATCCGCTGTATCCTCATCAAATAACGAGTTCTTCGTAACACACAACGCCGAGTTGAGGTGTGATTCTGGGTCTGTACACGATTATGATGCCCCTCGTCCACCGAGGATCTTGTACAACTATGTCTGTAAACAAAGCAAGCGCATACAGAAACACATGAATAGAGGTGCACGGAATCCTTGGACACCTTCGGGAGCCGGGGAATCTGGAATGGCGAGACAGGCAACTTGCAAATGGGGTTGAGGTAAAAAGATTTTGGATTCGGGGCTCGGAGCTATTGAAGGGGTTCGCTGATTTCGAGGAGTTCGTTCCGCAGTCCAGTGAAGACCACGGAATCAGTTTCCATCGGTCTGAACTTGATGAGAGCCGAAGGGACCAATTCCTCATCGTCGAGAGTCGTCTCTCTTTGGCCGGGTCCGGGCGAATGTGGGATCACTCGCCGTTTGACGACCACGGGATGAATCAGCTCGAACTCCAGACAGGGATCCTTGAGAGCTGAGCTTACAAACTGAAATAAAGCAAAGTTATCCTCTTAGATTCAGCAAAATGCACCAGATTGAGATTCCTGATTATTCACACATAACGTCAAGAAGTCATAAAACCTATCATTCCCAGCCACAAAGAAACATTGGGTCAAAGCAGGTGAAAGCCACACATTTGTCAATTAACACAACTTTTTAGTCCCTGCCTAGCTAATTTCAGCCATAAAATGGAGTAGAAACTCAATACTAGAACTCAATTTGGGTACTCCACTGGATGTCTCCCTCCCGTGGCACAAGCATGCATGCCCAAGCATGAATGATGTGATGCACACACGATCATGCTTTTCCCATGCAAAGTGGCACAAAAGCAAATGGAAAGCATATGATCGAACGAATTTGCAAGTCAAGAAGACCCAGAATATAAACATTACTGCTTAAAAGGATTAAAATCATTGTTATGAGACAATGTCTGCTTTAAGCATCCTCCACTTACTCATCTTAAAATAGAACTCTCTATTCCAGGACACGATGTTCAGATTTTTGCAGTGAAGCAGATAGTTAGAAACAGATGCAGTACCTTCTGATGGTACTCTGGAAAATGAAAGAAAATATTCGAGATTTGAGCAAAAGATGAGTAACACTATCAGCAGCTAGTCCGAACAACAAAGACAGTAATTAGTTCATGATTGGAAACGAGTCGAGTAAATTAAAAAACTAGCATTGCCCCGATCTATAGCGTGTGCGCAAATCTCAAGGACCTACGATAGGGACGTTGAATTCATTTAGATTTCAACGGCCAACCATCTAGCTCCCACAGATGACACCTATGGCAGATCAGAGTAGCATTAGAAACCCAGGTAACATCTGATTTGATCAATTAAAGCAGAGACTAGACATCATAGTAGCAGGCCAAAGGGAGGATGGCGATGAGTGAAGGAGGTTATTCAAGATAAAGAAATTAGGAGAGTGCATCAAAAGCACCTCACGATGTGCTGTAGGCATTGTGAAACAAACTTTGCTCAAGTAAAAAGGGGAACTGGTGTTCAGACAATCTCATAAGCCTTTAAATGAAGTTATAAGGAACTCAGCCTACCAATTGGAAACAGCTCTCCACCTACAACTACTAAAAAAATATCCCAGATCATAAATTGGTTAATGTAGTATTACTGGTGTTCCCAGGAATAACACTTACGTGTGACAACACTCACGACCCAACAACGCAAGTTCTCCAAATAGTAGATACTTCAAAGGTCATATCTTTTAACAGGATGGAATCAAATCATGTCCTCCCATGATATGTATGTAAATGAAGCAGTCTCCGTTCTGAACACGTGGCCACTATCAATCACGGATCATTACTAGAAAACCACAGGAACCACTTAATCTATAGCAGCGAACTTTGGGTGGTAGCAAGCAGAGTTATTGAGGTATAGACTTGTACTAAGACTCACAACTTTTATAGGAACAAGCTAGCTTAAATTACAAGAGCTTAAAAAATAATAAAAAAAAAATCAGGCAAAATCATACACCAGGTAGATAAAAAATAAGCTCTTTAGGAAGAGAATTGCACATATTATAGAAAACACATGGTCAAGCAGGTAATCTCATGGAAAGACCAAAAGCCACTATCATTGCCTCCCTCCCTGTCAGATCAATTGCTCTTAAGAGCTGCCGTTTCATAGCTCAACCCATTCACAATACAATCGCTTGCATGAGCGACAGTAAGAACATCTCACATTCATTGGATCTACGAAGACATCCACCGTCTTAGGACGTGGCATCAATCTTTCCCTTTACAATTACCTAGTCAGGTTAATCATGCACAATGGAAGGAAGCTGCACAACCATTATAAATTCAAACAAGAGTGGCTTAAAGGACAAACCTCGTATAAAGAACCTGTTAGCTCCCAAGGAGCAAAGACACCTTGAAGAACCACTCCATCTGGAAACTGAATACGGATGACGGTTCTGGTGTACCTCTTCCTTCCGGCCTTCAGCTGCTTTTCTCTGTATGACTTGGGGATCAAAAGCTGAGACTCTGCCATCTTCTTCTTCCTCATTTCTGCTTCTCGTCTCACCTCGTCCATTGAAAGTTTATAAAAGGAATCTGGTAGCTCAATTTTCGCCGCTATACTTTCAGGCACGGAAAAGAAGACCCGAATCTAGATGGCATAGAAGAAGGCGAAGTCAGACTGATAATCAAGGTGGGAAGCTAAACCAAAAGCTGAAATAAAGGCCCTAATATTTAATGCACCCAATTAAGGCACCCCGATTACTGTCTATTGACAAATTGTACGATCACATAGGGACATAACACTAGCACAAGGCCATGTGCAGTCTACATTCACTCCAATGTAAGATCTGAAATGATATAGGGCAGGCGGGCAAGCACTAACATTATGTGATTGAATAGCATTCGAACAACAGAAGTCGTGCATGATAATATCAGAAAAAGAGAAATCGAAAAGATTGAACAATAGCAGATTGTACGTACTGATTCTGCATCATAAACTGGTAAGAGCAGCAATATCAGACATTAAAGGCGAAGGATTGGCACAACTCCAATTTTTTATCAAGTACCATCAAATAATCAGAAGCATTATCCAAATTTAAGCTTCATGTCCCTTATCTCATAGAGACTTTTAGAGTTAAATATTACCAACACAATGCAACATGTACAATGGAGATATCAAAGCACACAGATATCTATATCGATGTAATGACACCGTTAAGCAATAAGCAACTGCAATATAAATAAACCCAGTATTTTCCAGTTCTAGTTAGAAACTCAAATGGAGCTAATTTCAAGCAACAAAACCGACTGTAACATTGATAAGAGTAGTAAGCAATGCAGGTATATGCATTCCCCAACCTAAGAGTGCAGCCGCACCCAACAACGCTTTGCCTCACTTCCAGTTTCAATGCGACATAGGCCTAACGAACAGGCATGGAGATTATAACAGATGCAGCAACATTAGTAAATAGAATGCCATAGAGAGTTTGAGAAACAAATTAAAATCATCACTGGAAAAGCTTCTCAGCGAGAGCTAACAAGATCAACTAAAGAGAACATTCAACACACCTGCCTATCGATCTTCTCCTTTTCCATTGGTTTGTCTGCTACGGAAGGGACCATTACGGGGGCATCATCAATCTTTTTCGTTTCTTCAAACTTCTCAGGTTCCAGTAAAACCACAGCCTTATTAATCATTCGTATTTGCTCCTCCCCAGGTTGATCCATCACGGCCCACATCTCCCCACCGTCTTCTTTGAACTCGAACCCAACAAGTTCCAACAGCTCAACCCCTCCAGCAACATCTCCAATAGCTTCCTTAATCTTAGGATTACTCAGTCTTATCCTCCTAAACTTTGCATTTTCTGGTTCCCTAGCTATATTCTTCAACAACTTAAGCAAAACATCAACTGAGCTCTCCGGTGGATTCCCCGACACGAAAGTGCCAACACAGGCCTCCAGTTCACTCCTTCCCTCGGATTCATCACTTGGCAACCCCTGTGCTTCGACTTCATTATCATACGCAACCTGATTTTCAGCAACACAACTATCCACGTGTTCGGAGACTTCATCTTCAGACCGGAAAGATCTATTGCAAATGGGGCACTCAACAGTATTCAATGAATATCCATTCTGAGATCTCTTCCCCGAAGTGATAAGAGAATCAAACGGATCGAACCCGCCAGCCGGTTTCCGATCCGGCTCCGTACTACGCGTGAAGCCGAGCTTGTTCTGATCGGAAACTGTGGTTTTGGGGGGCTGAGAAGGTCTAGGAAACTGTGGATTTGGGTGACTATGGATAGATTGAGAAGGGCGTGTAGGGATCGGATTAGTGGGGCCAGAAGAAGACGAACCCAAAACTCTGCCTTGACCCTTGAATTTGCCAGTAGAGGAGGAGGGGGAGAAGGGGTTGTTGACTTTCTTCATGAACCCCTTGACTTTATCTTTCATGTCATCCATGGTTGTGCAAATGGAGATAGTCGTGCAAGAGAGATTACGCAACAAGTGATTCCAAGACCAATCGAACTGAATTTCACAGAGAGAGAGAGAGAGAGGATTGGGAACGAATAAATACTTTGGGGAGCGGATTGCCTTGCTAATTAATAAGAAGGGTACGAAGGAGCAAAGGAGGAAGATCCGTTCACGTTAAAAAGATCGCGACTTTGTATGGATGATGTCGAGGACTTGCAGCAGACCGTGCGAGAGACGTCTTTACAAATTACACAGCATTCGTTCAGAGAGAGAGGAGGAGGAGGACGCGGCATCGGAGACTCCGGAGGGAATCGTCAGCATCTGCAAGACTTTTCGAGGAAGACCCACAAAAAAGACAACCGCAAAGAGCAAAGGAAACGAACTTTGCGAGAAAGGAAAAAAAGTGTTCTTTTTATCAGAAAAGAAGAAGAAGATGGTTTTCCCCTCGAAAATGCCTCAATAATCAACTGGCCAAAAAGGAAAAGACAAGCATGAAATCGAAATCCGGGTCTTCTGCCTGAATCTATTGTTACGTGATTTCAATGACTGCGTTAGTTTCGTATCTGATGGCAACAAAACAGAAAAAGATGACTGATAACCTCTGTTTCACCCCAAAAGAAAAAAAAACAACCGTTTCACAAAGCCAATCCATATGATAGTAGGGCTCATCATGGGCTTGACGATGTGGTTGGGCTTGTCTAGATCAGAAGTGCAAATTAACGAATCTTTCAAAGCAGTTGTATTGTTTGTTTCACAAATTGAATTGGTCCAGTTCTGGATGGATCCATGGAACCGGCCATTACACAGCATAATATCATAGTCTTCAAGACGCATAACCATGTATTTCAAGATTCTTGCCGCTCATAATTACTTTGTCAAGCTGAGGACGTAGTTGAGGGTTGCATGATGGAGACGCTCGGAACAGCTGCTTGCGATTCTTCAAGTCTGAATTTGACACAATGGCAACAAAACAGAAAAAGATGGCTGATAACCTCTGTTTCACCCAAAAAAAAAAAAAAAAAAAACAAACAAACAAGTGTTTCACAAAGCCAATCCATATGATAGTAGGGTTCATCATGGGCTTGACGATGTGGTTGGGCTTGTCCAGATCAGAAGTGCAAATTAGCGAATCTTTCAAAGCAGTTGTATTGTTTGTTTCACAAATTGAATTGGTCCAGTTTCTGGATGGATCCATGGAACCGGCCATTACACATCATAATATCATAGTTTTCAAGACGCATAACCATGTTTATTTCAAGATTCTTGCCGCTCATATTTACTTTGTCAAGCCGAGGACGTAGTTGCGGGTTGCATGATGGAGACGCTCGGAACAGCTGCTTGCGATTCTTCAAGTCTGAATTTGACACACGTCTCCAGAAACTGCAGGTTCACCCATTTCATTGGCGTTTTATCGAACATACCACGATCAGTTTCGAAATTTGCAATAAGAACGGAAAAAATACAGAGCAATGGATTATCTACCTTGATGACATGCGATTGCGATCAAGATCTGCTTAAAACAAAGCAAGAGAGGGAGGCGAGACTCGAGATGAGACCGTGAGAGGGAGGCGTAGAGCGAGAGGGACGCATCGAGGTTAGAGGGCGTGACTGAGAGTGAGCGTCATGACTCATGAGCTGTCAAGCAAGGCTGCGGGAGGAGCGAGTGATCAGCGCGACTCTGACTCATGCGCGGGAGCGAGCAATGTGCGACACTCGATCCATCTGTTAGTGTTCGTTTCTTGTGACTAAGAGGCTGCGGTAGTGTTTGTGAACGAGAGGATGCGTCAGGGACAAACTGCGTCTAGTTACCCATACTAGAGACGCTCAACATCAGCAATACAACAGTACCTTATCACCACCACGAAGGCGGATTAACACAAACAGAGCAACAAAAATCTAATGACGAAAAAAAGATTACAACGAATGAAACCGATCTCACGAACAATATACTGAAATTTCAGTTGATTCCAACCATGTATGGCCACTGAAGCCGAAGCTGCTGCTTCTCTAGCGTGCAAGAGAGTTCTGTCTCTTCATTTCTTTGCCTTCGACTTTTCCCACAAAGAGGCGGGTCGAAGCCACGAGGCCCGTGCCCAATGCCCCCAGCAGTCGGGCCCTGGTTCACAAAGGCCGGGCGGAGGATCTTGATACCCAAGCTTGGATTCCCAACGCTTGGACCCAGGTCCACAAAGATCGTACTTGGGTCCAGAAAGGTCATATTCGGGTCCGCAAAGGCCGTATCTGAATCTGATCCTCGACGCTCTGGCTCAGATCCCTAGAATTGTATATCCCTTGATCGAACGTCCACGAAGTTCCCGGCACCTCAACAAAATTGAATTATCTAATTGGTTACAGAGTTGAATACTGAACTTACTTTACTTTCACCTGTTGAATCCACCATTTAATCTGTCAGGTAAAAGTTGATTGGCATTATAGGCATTTATCCCGTTTCATTCTACTTTCCTTAATATATCATTATCTATATTTATCAAGTGTATTAATTCCGTAATGCAGGGTCTTTGTCTGATTGGAATAAAAACAAGGAAATAATCATGCATGCATGCTTAACTACGTTTACGATCGGTAGAGTATATTTGACACCTTCTAAGTAAATGGTACCACCCATTCGGGCCTAATTCCCTAAAACCCCCCAACTTTAAATCGAATCCTAAATTATCCCCAAAAAAATTTTCTAAAAAAAAAAAACCTCAAACTTTAGATCTAATTCCAAATCTGCCTCACTTGTTTTTTTATCTCGAAAAAATCCTAATACTTTAGTTACAGTCCCAAATTTACCCCTAATTTTGCTTTGCTTAAATAAATCACAAATATTCAATGCATTCTCAAATCTAACTCGTGGTCTGGTCTCAACTTGGTGTGCCATTTCCACGACGATAAAAACTCACATTACCAAAAGTAATGGGGCAATATGTATGGACCGACGTGGATCTTAAATCCACCACAACAAAGAAATTCTTCAGAATGAAACCGTTCAACGATGTGAAAATTAAGGACGACTAACATCGATTTGGACAGAGGGCTAATTAAGGACGACTAACATCGATTTGGACAGAGGGCTCGCTTAGCATATTTGGGATTAGAGTAAGTATAAAAAAGTTCGGGGTAGTTTTGGGACTGAACCTAAATTTTAGGATTTTTTTTTTAGATAAAAGAAAGTTCGGAACAGATTGGAGACTGAATCAAGAGTTGAGGGTTTTTGTGAGACAAAAAAAGTTTAGGATAGATTTGGGACTTCATCTAAAGCTGGGGATTTTTTCAGCAAATTAGGTCTTCTGTTTTAGGCTAGAGTATTACCTATTCTATGAGATTAATGAATACTTTATAGAATTTGGGATTTACATACCTAAAGGCATGCTTCATGCGATCTTCTTCTATTTATTTTGGGCTGGTTACCTCGAACGTCCTACAATTATTCTGTGTCGGGAAAATTAACAAGAAAGTTCTAAACATATTGACTTGTTTCAATTCAGTCAATAAATATTTCAATTTGGCCCATTTAGTCATAGAGCTTTTGATAAGTCTCCAATTGAATCATTCCAACCAATTTTAACCAAAAAATGCTAATGTGAATGCCAGTCGTATTATGTGGTACCGGCGGCACTGATGTAGACAGTTATTATAATTTAAATTTTTCTTGAATTTTCTATTTTTCATTTTTTCTTTACTTTTTTTCCTATGTCGACGAGGTCACTAGCGACCCTCGCCGGTTGCGATGGCTTGAGTGAGTCCTTCACAGTCTTGTTGGTTGTGGATGAGGGCGTGAATGCCCTCACCAAATCTAGGCAAGGGCCGAAGATGCTGCAATGGCCTCATCTAGGGCCTTCGCGGCCCCACCAGCCATGACCAAGACCTTCTTGGCCAACGAGGGTCGCCAGTACAAAAAAAATAAAGAAAGAAGAAAATACAAAGTTAAAAATAATAAAAAAGCTCATAATTTTTTTTAGAAAATTACAATAATTGTCCACGTCAGCTGACAGTGCCATGTAAGACGACTAGTGTCTACATTAACTATTTTCGATCAAAATTGACAGAAATGACTGAATTGACCAATTGTCAAGTTTAGGATTTGAATTAATCAAATTAAAAGGTTTAAGACTTGGTTGACACAAATGCAATACATTTTAGAAAATTTTTGGTAATTTTTCCGTTTTGTGTAAATACTTGTTTTCAATTCCCGGAGTCATTTCATCAGTGTACTTGAATCTTAAAATTTTCATTTCCTAAACTCAACGAAGAAAATGTAAATTGGGGATCTCGTTAACTCCATTAGATTTTCTTGGAACGGAAAATCTAGTTATTATTTTTTGTCGAAAGAAAAATGCCAATCATTTATTAAAATTATTAAGAGCTATATAGAAAGGCTTTCGAGCCTAGCAATAATATTAAGAAAAGTGATGGAGTGTGGCTTGCTTATAATTTTTATCAACCTTTTCGTGCAATGAGGTGCCACATTAGCACCACGCAGAAAAAGGAGGTCGACATTTAAGAAAAAAGAATAAAAACCTAAAATGGATTTTTCCAAAAAATAATTAAGGAAATTGTATTGTTTTCAATTTCTTATTTGTCTTTCCCAGGTTATGTGTAATTACTGTCTTGAAAATTGAAATGTTTCTCATTAAGAATACTTAACAATTGCCTTGATGCACTCATTGACAAAACCCGTGCAATAAAACATAAAAAGAGAAAGAGATTGTAAGGGGCGAGGACATTTACGCATCCTCCTACGCTAGCGAGGGCCGGCCGGCGGCCCTTGTTGGGGCCTCGGCAAGGGTCCGCGACTCTTGTTAGGGCCTCGGAGACGTCCATGTCTTTATTTTGTTAAATTTCATTGCTTTATGTGGTGCTTAATTGACACGACATCAACGCAGCATGTCCCAAGGACATAAAGGAAAGTTGACAACAAATGCGACATAGGATTTTGCAATCTAGGAAAAACTGATGGAGCTAACGGAATCTTTTTAATGTGACTTTTGTACGAGGTTTAGGGCTCAGCGTTTAGCGGTAGCTTTCAGTTTGCATCTACTTGTGCTTAAACTACCATTCCATCTGGAAGGGGAAAAAAAAAAAAACAAAAAAGCAAGCTATCTCAATCATCCTCCATCGCTTTCTTGATTTCAGTCTCAGGGACAAACCACAGTTTCCCATCTCCTCTTGTTTTTGCCGGTAGGAAACTGTGAAGTTCAGCGTCTCGGGGCTCTTTTCAGACCATCCATCCTGGGGACATGGATAAGAAAGAATCCTAGGAAGCTTCCTCCTTCCTCAACCTCGTAACGTAAGAAAGAATCCTGCGAAGCGAGGGAGCTATTTCGTCATTTGCAACCCGGTGCCTTTGCTGGAAAGAAGGAGCCGAGCCAAGAGACGATAATTTTCTATATCTGCGCTGTCTCCCTCATGCCTTTCTTGTCGGCAATTCAGGCAAATCCGTGACAGATACTGAAGTTGGATATCGTAGAATTGTTGTCCCAATCAAATGTGGTCATATGGTCACAAAAGCGCGTAGACTTCGAGGACATTTTAGTGGGGATTAGAGAACTTTCCGGAGGAGATCACCTGGCAGAGTTCCAGTTGATGGATTTTATTCAATGGCATCGTCTGGTCAAAAGGTGAGATTATCACAGTGACGCATAAGTTTTAGATTAGCAACATTCAGACCACACGTTCCAATCAGAAGTTACGATAAACAGTGGTTCTTGAGACTATGACTTCCTAAGTGTGCTCAACTAGTGCCTCGGTGTCTGCCGCAATATATTTGCCGAAACAGTTCGTCGTTATCAGCCATCATGGTTATCTGTGTAAGCTGCGTATTTAAATTCATATACAGCGACCCAATTGATCTCATGTATAGAAGCACGAATCACACATCCATAAAGCAGAAGAATTGACACACCTGTTTTGGAACCATCGTTTTTGAAGCGGAATTGCGACGATCCGATACTCAAGATCTTCTTCTCTATGAACCCCCTTTATCGCTGGCTTCAATGAGACGACCCCTCACGCGTCGTGTCTGACGGTTCCTTAAGTGAGACTATGCGGACATCAGGATTTAGAGGGGACTTGAGCTCTATTTATAGAGAATGAACCCTATCCCCTCATTAATGATATGAATATCCCAGCCCATACTATCCAGCACCATATCCTACTAGAATTAGGAAACTGTATATATCTTTCTTTATTAGACCAATTAATTTACAATGACAATTAATAAAGCCCACAACGAATATATTAAAATATATTCTAACATTCTCCCACTTGGGCGAAATTAATTGAAATTGTATTGTATATGCGCATCTTTATATTGGTCTAGAGATATTTTCCAATAGTCTATCCGATCCCATAAAGTTTTAAGCACCGGACCATGCCAGTAACTGCATCAAAAGACACAGAGTCATCCACGATCACAAATGCTCTCAACTCTACTGATATGGATTTGATATGGTAGTATGGCAAACGGATAACATCTCAAATAACAGAGACACCTTATATGTTATCCTCCTTGTCAGTCACCATTCTCTCACCTTATGTGTCACGAAACTGGATGTGTCACGAGAGAACATCTTTACGGTTCCAACGAACCAACATATGTCTTACCTTTATAGTTAACTATACTTTACGTGTAACAAGAAATATGCTTTTGGTTAAAATAAATAAATGTCATAGCCATCACTTAAGATTTACACAATGCCTTGAGATTTTCAACTGATATATGTATTCAACTCATCTTAATCATTATAGCTTTATTGCATGCAATGGAGTTGATACATATCTAGATGTTACAAAATGTAACAAACACAGATGTAAACTTTATTAGAGTAAATATCGAATACAGCTCCCACTGAACAACAGCATCTCATGATGCTTACTCAAACTATCAATTAACACGTCATATCAGCATCCCACGATGCTTTTATATTTGCGACATGTCATCTAAATGTGTATGGGAAGAGACCTTAAGTTAGTGAGTCTGCAGCCTTATCATCTGTGTAATAAGCTCTACTGTAGTGTCACCCTTTCATCTGTTACCTTTATGGTCAAAAACTTGACCGCCAGATGTTCAAACCCCTTAGGACTCTGCTGTTGTTAATGAACAATATTGCAGAATTATAATCACAATACAACTGTATGGGCCTATCCACAAAATTAAATATGGTCAACTCTTCAATGAGATTTCGGAGCCAAAAAACCTGAATAATAGCTGAAAAGCATACCACAAACTCCGCTTTCTTAATCGAGGATTACATAGATTTCTGTTTACGTTTTTCTGTAATACTGCACTTTTCTTTTGACATATAAATGTTTGTAGTTGTCAACTTCACATTATCCTGACAACTAACAAAGCCTGAATCCAAATGTCTTACTAACTGCAGGTCCTGAATATGTCTGTAAATTAGCATATAGTCTTTTGTCCTCTTCAAGTACCTCAAAACTTCATTAGCAGTAACCCAACGAACATGTCTTGGATTTAATCGATATATGCTTAGAAGTCTCGTTGCAAAAGTAACATCTGATTTAGTGCAAGCTTGAGCATACATGATGCTTTTAAGTGCACTCTGATATGGTACATTCTTTATTTGGGTTTTCCTGATAGCTTTATGTAGACACTATGACAAATTCAGTCTATTGCTCTTAATGACGGGAGTGATTCCGACTTGCAACACTTTATACTGAGTACAATCAATATATGTCCTCCAATATTAACCCAATATGTGGCGAGAACAATCCATATGGATCTTAATGCCTAGGACAAAACGCTCTTTATTAAGATCAATCATGTCAAAATGCTTTGACAACATCTGCTTCACCTTATGTAGTAATTCAAGAAAATCACTTTCAAGCAAGATATCGTTTGCATAAGACACAAGAAAAATAAATTCCTCCCACTGATCTTGTAGTATGTATACCAATTTACTTTGTTCTTGACAAAACAGAATAAAGCTACAATACTATGAAACTTCAAGCCACAATTGTCTAAAAGCTTATTGATCCCATAAAATAGACTTTTCAGTCTAGAATCTCCATGAATTTGGTCAAACTTTATTCCATAATAACTTTGTGAGATTCTTCGTTCTTTATGCACAAGTTTATTTAAATCATCTGCTGCAAAACTTTCGGGTTACATAAAAAGACTACATCGAAGTATCCAATTAAAAAGAAGTTTAAATATATGTATAATAAAGCTCATTATAATAATGAGCTATTAATACCTTAATCACTTCGAAAAAAACTCTTTATGAGAGACTGAATAAAAATTATTTTACGTCAACTCATTCTTTACGAGTGAAAAAAATTTGGCTATTAATCTGTTTTAAACTTCTCAAATAAAATACTGATCAAAATATAATTGGATATAATAAGGTAGACAAAAACTTTCATCTGAAATTCCTTTAAGTTTTACAAACCCAATTGCAGCAAATGGACTTGTGACCTTGAGGCATACTAATAAGCTTCCAAACACCATATGTTTCATAGTCTGTATCTCGTCTACCATGCACCCAATCACAATTATAATTAAGAACAAGAAATATCAACTATATAAATTACTAGATCATTTTCATAGTCGACTTTGTAGTCATGCTCTTCTGGATAGACTATACAGTATGACTGGATACAACTGATCGTCTATGTCTTATAGATCTATTAAGAGGAGCTACTTTAACCTTTATTTTGCGCTTGTGGGATTTGATAAACTTCATCAAGAACTGTCTTACTAACAAGAACTTGAACCCCAACAGAATCAAATCATAACTTAGAATGCTCAATGATCATCTGTATATGCAGGAAGAACGACACAGTGGTGCCTACCACATCAGTACCTTTAATAGCCTGTGAGCAACTACCCTTATTCGGCTATATCAAGCTCTAGCAATTTAGCTATATGTAATTTCACAATTCTTGTTCCTCCTTTGGGATGATAAATCAATACCCCTTTAGATGATATGGGTAAGGCATGAAGTAAAATTGAGTGGTTCTGGAGTCCAACTTATCCAATGTTGGATTATGTAACTTTATTTCTGCATGAACACCTCAAACTTTAATATGATTCAAACTAGATTAACATCCAGTCCATGACTCAAAAGAAATCAATGAAATATTTTGATAGAAACATAATGGTTTATTTTCAAAGTTTTACCCCCACAGAAAAAAAAACATATAAATTGATTTTACAGATCATACTCGTCATCATATCCGTATGGTGTAATTTTGCCTTTCGGCCACACCTTTCTATTGAGGACTATTGGGCACAAAACCGCAACCCAGAATCCTCTCAAGTATTTGGTAAATGGCTCTTTAGGCTATCCAACATTGCCATGTCAACCATGATACTTGCCACCTTAATCAAAACTGACACATTTTTTTAAAAATAAATTTATCGACTATAGTCAGAAATATGTTAAACTTGTCACGAAAATTAAACTTTTCTTTAACCAAGTACGAAAACATATAGAGAAAAATCATCATTTAAATGTGATAAAAAACTCTACACAATATTACCGTATAGGATCCACTTATACTAGTATAAATGACATTCAATAGGTCATAACTATCAACTACAATTTCATCATTTATTTTAGTTATCTTACATCTACTTAATCTACGCATGTGTCTAAGTCACTTTTAAGAGTGAGCAGAATGCTTGCATTTATCTGTCTTTCCACTCTTTCTTTATTGATGTGACCAAGAAATTTTATTCTTTAATGCTCATGATTGTTCCTTAGGCAGAGATCTTTTGCAAACAACGTTTCAGCTGTATAGGTGACGTATAATTTATTGGGAGATAAACATAATCTGTACAATTCATTAGACATAGAGTAGTACCTAACTTTATTAAAAGAAATAGTAATTATTTTATTTGAAATCACAAAAAGAGTAACTACATATGTTCATACTTGATACGGAAAATAAATTTCGTCTTTAAGGAGAGTACATAAAATATGTTTCTTAATGTCACATTAAAACTAGAATCCGGAATGACATTCCCATCAATTCAACGTCAACTTTATAGTTGTTTCCATAATGAGCTTGATTCAACTTGATTTGGTGTCTTTCAGTTTATGAATTCACATATTGTAAACGCAACATAATATGCTGCACCGCTATCTAGCTATTACAAACCATATGAGGCTTGAGATAAAATAAATTCACAAACCATCACCAAAGAATCATTACTTTATGCTCATACTTAGATAACCAAGTCTTTGTATTGACTATAGCCTTTCTTCATGTGACCGTTCTTCTTATAAAAGAAGCAGCAATCACCATCATTCTTAAAGGATGCCTTTCATGGATCCAAATTATCAGAATAACCGGCGGTTTACTATAATACTTTATGAGTATGATTTCAGAACCACTTAAAATGTAATTCCACAAACTTTAAAACGTAATCTTTAATCTCAATAGAACCATTACACTTGATGTTGATGAGTCATTGCAGATATTTACCACTCTTAGTAATAGATGAGATATAATTTTAAAGCCTTCAAGGCTTCCTTTATTTACTTAGCAGTGCAGTTAACTGGCAGAAAACACTTTTCAAGTGTTCTTTAATGGACCGCTTTATATCAAATAAGCGAATCCGATCACTATTTACCCAATAAGCACATAATGCTCTTGAAAGTTCTCACTAATGAAAGTGAGGACTACGGGGTCTTTCTTGACAAGAGTAATACAAATATTTGCCAGTTCTTTGTAAACATATAATCCTCATTCAGTTCTCAATAAGTCATAATTCTAACAGAGTTGCCGTTCACAGAAACGGTGACAAAAATAATCAATGTAATTAGCATAATGTGAAATCTCTCACACATCATCATATAATCACATTTGGGCAGAAAACATGACATGCAGATATATACTCCCTACATTACAGCAGCCATGAGAACTTATTTCAATCTTCGTTAATCACCACCTTTGGGTGTATGACATTACTTAGACTAATCAATCCTCAACCATATGCTGTACAAGTAACCCTCCATGCAAAAATACGCAATCATCTCCTTTGGGAGTATAACTACGCATTAGAACATGAGACATCCCAATACTTTTAAATTGATATTTATTAAACTCAACTAAGTGTGCCGCTTTGGCGGTCACAACCTAACTGAATTTACATGAAATTGAGATATAACTTTATATTTCACATCTACTGTAAGCATGTAATTTCAGAAATTAGGGGCAATCATCCTCAGAATTACATGCTTTGCTAATTTCTATCGATACCTCAACAATTCATATCAAACCATAAACATGAAATTGATAAATCATGCTCCACATAATTGCATGTGATACTTTCATGTAAGCATGTACCTGTATTTCACAAATCCGTATAGAAATACCAGAAAATACTTCAAAATTACCCCAAATTATACACGTATTCGGAGTCCTATACGTATTTTCTATCTATAAAAGTACCAAAAATATAAAGTAAACATACCACATTGTAGATCATGAGCATACGAGCACGCCGGTACCTAGGACGTCCTCATCGGAGCACCCACGCGCTGCTTGAAGTCTCGGCGTGTGAGCTTCACGCGTTGACACGTGCGTCGCACGTGTTCAGTGCCTCAGCCGGTCTTCAAACCGGTCCAACCGCTACCCTAAATCGGTTTAGCGAACCGGGTCGAGGCGGATCCGGTTGAACCCATCAACGACCGGTCCGACTGGACAGTCCGAGTCAACGGTCAACCATCCCGGTCGAGTCAACGGGTCGGGTCAACGGAATCGGGTCGGGTCTGCTCGGACTGAGATGACGTCATGCTGACGTCATCCCCCACGTGCCGCACACGTGCCGCACACATGCGAGGCCCAGATCAGTGCGTGATGCACGTGGCCGCCACGCGCCCGATAGCCACCGGCAAGTGGCGGTTCGTGGCGGCGCGTCCAGAGGTTTCTGGTGGCGATCTTTATATGGTTTTGCTCGTCTCGTCGAGCGCTTTCCGAATATATAATTTTCTTTTGGTTTTGACAAAAAATAAAATTTCGAAAAAACCCTGATATGCGATTCGCGTCTGATATGCGTAGGCTCTGATACCACATGTAAGCTGCGTATTTAAATTCGTATACAGCGACCCAATTGATCTCACGTATAGAAGCA
The DNA here is from genome assembly GCA_021437785.1 of Rhodomyrtus psidioides. Taxonomy (NCBI): domain Eukaryota; kingdom Viridiplantae; phylum Streptophyta; class Magnoliopsida; order Myrtales; family Myrtaceae; genus Rhodomyrtus; species Rhodomyrtus psidioides. Next base: position 272,878 of record JAILYB010000169.1, on the reverse strand, counting down.
CGAATCACACATCCATAGAGCAGAAGAATTGACACACCTGTTTTGGAACCATCGTTCTTGAAGCGGAATTGCAACGATCCGATGCTCAAGATCTTCTCCTCTATGAACCCCCTTTATCGCTGGCTTCAATGAGACTGCCCCTCACGCGTCATGTCTGACGACTCCTTAAGAGAGGCTATGCGGACATCAGGGTTTAGAGGGGACTTGAGCTCTATTTATAAAGAATGAACCATATCCCCTCATCAAGGATAAGGATATCCCAGCCCATATTATCCAGCACCATATCCTACTAGAACTAGGAAACTGTATATATCTTTCTTTATTAGACCAATTAATTTACAATGACAATTAATAAAGCCCATAACGAATATATTAAAATATATTCTAACAATCTGCTCTCTATGGGTTGAGATCAAATTAACGTACTGATTTAGATCACATAATGCATAGAATATGATCGGCAGTTCCGGGCTTGGGTCGATGATCAAAGTCGAACAGGACATCTTGATATGAATCTGTCAATGCATCTCTGATTCCAAGGATGGTCAAATCTTCACTATGTTGAAATATGCTCTTTATCTTTTTTCTGTTCATAGATGTTCTGCAGATTTGACTGAAAGCTTAACAATGCTAAATATCTAATTGGTTACTGAGTTTGAGTACAGATCTTATTTTTCTTTCTCCTGTTAAGTCCACCATTTAGAACTGTCAATTAAAAGTTAATTGGCATTTATAGATATTTATCCCGCCTCATTCTACTTTGCTTAGTATATCATTATCTATATTTATCAACCGTATTAATTCCGCAACGCAGGGTCTTTGTCTGATTGGAAGAAAATCAAAGAGTAACAATGCAAGCAGTGCATGCTTGACTAGGTTTACGATCGGTAGAGTATATTTTACGCATTCTAAGAACAATGTTACCACCCAAAAAGTACAATGTTACCACCCATTCGGTTTTAGGCTCGAGTATTACCTATTTTATGAGATTAATGGGTACTTTGTAGACTTTGGGATTTACATACCTAAGGATCTTCCTCTATTTAATAATTTGGGATAATTCCATAAAAATTTCTACAATCATTCTGTTTCGAAAAAATAACCAAGAAAGTCCTAAACATATTGTATTTGAGCCAATTCAATCCTAAATCTTTTAATTTGGCCAATTTATTCCTTAACATTTGATAAACTGCCAATTGAGTCATTTCAATCGATTTTGACCTGAAGACACTGATATGGACACTAGTCATAGTATGTGGTACCGCAGGATGCTGGTGCAGACAATTATTGTAATTTAAAAAATTTCTTGAATTTAGTTGCTTTTTTTTTCTTGTGCTAGTGAAGTCACTGGCAACCCTCATCGGCCGCGATGGACTTGAGTGAGTCCTTCGTAGACTTGTTGGTAGTGGACAAGGGTGCGAAGGTCCTTGCCAAATCTAGGCAAGGATTGGCGAGGTTGCAATGCCTTGCTTAGGGCCTTCGCAGCCCCACCTACCGCACATGAGACCTTTGCGGTCGGCGAGTAGGGGTGAGCAAATCGGACTGCCCAGACTGGGACCGCTTAGACCAAACCGAGACCAGTGATCCGGTTCTCGGTTCTAGAGAGAGTGGTCCGGCTCCCGGTTCTAGGGTCCTAGGACCGGACCGCCTGGACCGGACCGATCGAAATTTGTTATTTGTTTGCGTGTTTATCTGTTGTTGATGCATTATCTGTTGCAGACCTCTCCGAAGCTTGTATCCGTAGTGAAAGGCACTCGTGAGAAACTAGGTGCTTCTCTTGGGAAGCTTACACTGAGATGGGTTCTTGACGTCTATGATCCACCGCCAACATCAGTTTCTCACTTTCTCAGTAGGGGCACAAAGCAACATAAGGTGCCCAAGAAAGATAAGAGAAATGGAAAGATAGGCCAGAAAGGGAAAGACTTCTCACAAGGAGCATCTGGCAAGGACTCGTCCAAGAGGAACAAGAAAAAGAAGCAATCTCTTTTACCTTACTGCTCCTGGAACCTCTATTTTTTTGGGCATGTGTTCGGTCCAATGGAACTGTCCCGGAATCGGACTGGACTGGTGGTCCGATTCTTGGTTCCGAAAAATTAAGAACCGGGACCACTGGTCCGGCTCTTGGTTCTTGAAGGAACCGGACCGGATCGAGAACCGATCACCCATTCCGGCGAGGATCGCTAGTATAAAAATAAAGTAAAGATAAAAAGAAAAATACAAAATAAAAATAATAAAAAATCCATATTTTTTTTATAATATTATAATAATTATTCACATTAGCGCCAACGGTATCATATAAAACAACTAGCGTCCATGTTAACATTTTCAACTAAAATTGACTGGAATGACTAGATTGACCAAATTTCATAAAGCTTAGGACTTGAATTAATCAAATTAAAATGTATATGACTGAATTCACACAAATACAATATGTTTAGGAATTTTTTTTATAATTGTTTTATTTTGTGTAAATACTTGTTTTCCATTCCTAGAAGCATTTCGTTATAGAAAATGTAAATCGGGGATCTTGTTAACTCCATTAAATTTTCTTGGAACTGAAAACCTAGTTGGCTTGCTTATAATTTTTATCGATATTTTCGTGAAATGAGGTGTCACATTAGCACCACACAGAAAAAGAAGGGAAAAATCTCAAAAAAGGACCTCAAGTGTCCTCATTTTCTCAAATAATGATTTGAAGTGGACCTTATTCTAAATAAGAATCTAAAATAATTATGTTAGTCTCAAAAAATGGGTCTGGGTCACTTTAATTAGGGGCATTTTAGTCATTTACTATTTCATTTTATTTTTTCCATTTTCTTTTTAAAGATATTTTGAAAAAAAAAAGTAAAAAAAAAGGCAAGAGTTCTGACCTCACCCACCAGAGCAGGTCCTCACTTGAGCCGGGAGAGGGTTGCGACCCTCTCCCAGATCTAGGCGAGGGTCAACGGCCCTCGACTGGGACGGAGGTAGGTCGAAGGGTGCTGTCCCAACCTTGTCTCAGTCGATGGTAGTTGCACTTGGTCGAACTTGGGCTAGGGTCGCCGAGCCTATCCAGATCTGAGATAGGGTCGTGACCCTTGCCTATGGTCGGGGTCGCCGACCCTCGCCAAGGTGCCGGCAATAGGCGGGAGATCAGACTTTTCGTCTGATTTTTTTTTAATTTTTTTAAATTTATCTAACAAAAAAGATTAAATTTATAATTTTACCAAAATACCCTTGATGGATCGAAAAATTTGGCCGACTGGCTGGCTGGCGAGGTCAGGACCTTATTTAAAATAATCATAGCCACTTCAGGCCCTTTTTGAGAATATGATGGCACTTCAAGCTCTTATTTGAAACAAAGTCCACTTCAAGCCATTATTTGAGAAAATGAGAGCACCAACGGCCTTTTTTTTGAAATTTTTCCGAAAAGGGAATGTCGAAATTTAAAAAGAAGCGTTAATACCATAGAAAATTCTAAATTAGTACTCATGTAACAAATTTACTCTAAACTATTTTTTTGACAATCAAAAACCCTAAATCGGTACATCTTTGACAAATTAACCCTAAACTAGTTAGTTTCAGTTAAATTTTATTATCAAATTGCGGAGTTGGATGACACGTGGCAATTCTTAGATGTATATGTTTAGGGTTTTCACCTTCTATTTGTCAAAAGTGTATTAATTTGGGAGTTTACGTGGTGTTAGTCTAATTTAACAGAAACTAACAGAGGCTAAATTTATCATATATTTACCAGTTTGGATTTTTTGGTAGTCGAAATAATTATTTTGGAGTAAATTCATTACAAATGTACTGGCTTGGAGTTTTTGAAGGTTAAAAAAATAGTTTGAGGTAAATTTATCACAAGTATACCGGTCCAGAGTTTTTTGTGGTTGAAAAAATAATTTGAGGTAAATTTGTCATAAGTGTACTAGCTTGGGGTTTTTCGTGATATTAACCCTAAAAAAATCTAAACCTAAAATGAATTTTGTTAACAAATAATTAAGGAAAGTAATTATTTTTCTGGTGTCATGTGTAATTATTTTTAGAGGATGATAGCAGACCAGTACGGGAGAGGGCTTTTTGCTGTAGGCCCAACGGCAACAGGTATCGTATTATCGCTTAGCTTTCAGTTTGCATCTACTTGTGCTTAAACTACCCATCTGGAAGTAAATACACAAAAGCAAGCTATCTCAATCGTACTCCATCGCTTTCTTGGTATCAGTCTCAGGGACCAACCGTAGTTTCCATCTCCTCCTTTTTTTCCCAGTAGGAAACTGTGAAGTTCAGCATCTCGGGGCTCTTTTCAGACCATCTATCCTGGGGACATGGATAAGAAAGAATCCTAGGAAGCTTCTTCCCCAATCTCGTAGCTATTTCGTCATTTGCAACCCCGGTACCGTGTCAGAAAGAGGAAGCCAAGAGATGATAATTTTCTATATCTGCTCTGTCTCCCTCATGTCTTTCTTGTCAGCAGTTTCAGACAAATCTGTGACAGATACTGGAGTTAGATATCGTAGAATTGTTGTCCCAATCAAATGTGGTCATATGGTCACAAAGCATATAGACTTTGAGGACATTTTAGTGGGATTAGAGAACTTTCCTGCGGAAATCACCTGGCAGAGTTCCAGTTGTTGGATTTTATCTAATCGCATCGTCTAGTCAAAAGGCGAGATTATCACAGTGATACATGAGCTTTAAAGTAGCAACATTAACACCAGATGTTCCAATCAGAAGTTATATAAACAGTGGCTCTTGAGACTTACGACTTCCTAAGGGTGTTTAACTAGTGCCTCGGTGTCAGCAGCAATATAATTCCGAAACAGTTCGTCGTTATCAGCCATCACGATCACCTGCTCTCTATTGGTTGAGATCAAAGGACTTGATGGAGTGCAGTGTGAACCTGTAAGGGGTCCAATTGGATTCGGCTTTCCTAATAATGACAGATGGAAAAACAGGAACTTGAAAAGTCTCATCTGCACTAAGCAAATGGTGTAAAGTTTTGTAGACAATTCGTAGGTAATTCCAGGTTCAGTAGTGCGATTGATCTACTTCTTTCGAGGACTCTTTGATTGACCAAATTAATGTACTGATTTAGATCACATAATGCATAGAATATGATTCGCAGTTCCGGACTTGGTCGATGATCAAAGTTGAACAGGACATCTTGATATGAATCTGTCAATGCATATCTGATTCCAAGGATGGTCAAATCTTTACTATGTTGAAATATGCTATTTTGTCTTTTCTGTTCATGGATATTCTGCAGATTTGACTGAAACCTTAATTTGGGTCTAACTATCCATGAGTCAGAAATTGAAGAATAACTTTCAGAAAGAGAGAAGAAAAAGTAAATTCATTTGCAAGATGGCCTTTTATTTTTGAGACAGGAGACTGGCATCATCCTTTGATAAAGAGCCTAACCCTTAAACCTCCAAAAAGTGATTTTGAATGTTGTTTCTTAAAGAACCAGAATACTTCTAACAATGGGTGGTCTTGTGTTGACGCGACTAGTTTTAGCCATCATTAGGAGGACTGTCTTGTTAAAAAAGCTCAAAGAGCTCTCCAGTTAAAAAAGCTCAAAGAGCTCTCTGTCCTTTTTACTGGTGAAGATTCTCCATTATGCACTATAGCATCTGCAATCTCTCTCTCTCTCTCTCACTCTAAAGAATGGCCCCTTGACTTAACCTCAACTCTCATTCATGCATAATGTCACTCACTTTTGGTAATTCCAATATGTCTCGTCATTTGAAGGTCATGATATCTGGTCTTCTCTTTAGCTTTATGAAGGGGAATATACAAAGCCTTTCTGCTCTGCATTATTAGTTTGATGTCTAGAATATAATACCGTACTTACTGGCAAGCACGGGGCCTCCGGTACATCCTCAAATATTCGAAATGCACGTCCCTTCCTGTTTAGAGAAAGCATTTGTTTGCCCCACAAAAAGACATAGTGAGAAGGAAAGTGGATTCAAAGGATCTAATTGGGATTGACCCACCAAAAAGAAAGACAAAGTAATGGCAGAGAAGGGATTCTACACAACTCTTGGCATCATGGTCTTCCTAAAATAATGTGGTCATCATCATTTGATGGCCCTTTGTCCCCCTTAATATACTTCAGAGGAAGCTGGTCTAAATTGATGCTAAGATTGATTAAAGAATGATTTTTCGATTCCGTAATGTCTTCCTTTGACCAATGCCTGGCCCTTGAGAAGGATCATGCGCACAAAAAGTTACCTGCTTGAATATGTTTTCAGAGAACTGCAATGATGTGCAAAATGATGCTGTAACACAGAAGCTGAGGGAAAATAGTTGTTTACACTGACTATGACTGGTTTCAATGTTTTGCCTGCATGTTTCTGTGCTAAAAACCACACTAAATTCCTTGTGCAGCTAATTATCTTTCAAATTAGCGTGGAGTTTTGGAACATATCTGAACTTCCACTAATGTTACTCATGACACAATCATGTGTTTGGTGCATCTCGTGATAATAATCTAAAGGAGGAGTTAGTTAACTTGACACAAGTGATACTGGAGCTCCAGTACCATGAAAAGTCTAGTTACCGCTTTCTGAAGGAATTTTCAGAATTGCAGGCCGACCGAAACAATGGAAGGGAGGGATTTACTTAACTTGGAGAAAGATACTCGAGTTCGGTATGATGAAAAGTCTCGGTTACTGCTTTTCGAAGGAATTTTCTGAATTGCGGGCCGACCGAAACAATCGAAATGCTCAGGCTAAAGATCTCACAAGGTGAAGTGACTAAAGCCAAGTGGTCCATATGGAGATGACTGGAAAAAAAAGAAACTGATGAAGACTTTTTCTTGCATTGTACTCCAGTTCCTCTTGTAATTGATTCGGCAGGAGGTAGGAACAGAATCGCAGAAGAAGAAAATGGTTAATCTGCAACAAGAGGCTCAAATCGGGAAAAGCAAGTTATGCATATAATCTAAAGAATGCCATGAAAATGATCCAAGTTGATCACAACTGCAGAGAACTGAACAAAATTAAGCCACAACAATACAAGAACAGCACTTTCCACAGAAATGTCTGCTTGTACACAATCAGTGAAGAACAAAGCATATTTAACAGTGAAAAAGGACTAAAGGTAGGGGAGATTGGAGAATGCAACTTCTCTCTTATTGAAACTTTGCCTTTTCACTGGCTTCGAGGTACTACACGTCTCAATGCTCAGTCTTTTTTTTTTTCCCTCCTTTTACAAGTCTACTCTTTAACATCTTCTTTACAAGGAGTGAGAAAAAAGAAAAAGTGACAGAAAAGGGACAAAAGATAGAAGAAAAAGGATGAAACAAAGAAAAAAGTCAAGCCAATTGATCATCTCTTTGAATCGAATCGATACCATGGCGACTAGTGCGCGGTGCTGCAGTTCTTTTGATATGTCCACAACCAGCAAGTGCAGTTCATTTGCCTTCTGCAAGAAGCAAAAATGGAAAGCTTGTCAAATACAGAAACAGATTATGAGGCAAGATCAGGGTCAGATAGAGGAAAACTAAACCCAAAGAGCAGTACCCTTGGCTGTTTCGCAGACTTTCCCTAGGAAAGAGAGGAAGACGATGACCAGCGTGACGCCCGCAATGAGCCCGATCAGTATTGCTAGTGTCTTCTCGATCTCGTCGTCGTCGTTAGTATCTGTTTTCCAAATATTTGCGCAAAATGAATCAGGGTCTTACTCAGCTCAGCCTCACTTCATGATGGAACCAATTGAATGACAAGTCTGCCACTTTTTTTCCCCATTAAGATGTTCTAACTTGCCTCTGGAGAATGAACAGCTAAACCAATTTGTTTGTTTCTTTTTTCTCAAGCATCAAACTCTTATTGCCTATCTTACTTTGTCCCTCATTTATGAGCAGTTCTCATTCCCCCTTTGCATTAGCAAATTGTGGTGGTGGCGGCATAAAATTTTTAGGACATACAGCATAGAAATTTGCCAATCAATCCCTCGCGGTTCTTTTCCCATGATACAGAGCACTAATTAGACAGTGTGAATAGCATGAACCAAAAGGAGATTAAGACAAACAGGAATTATCAGACTATGTCTATGGACATCTCAAAAGACATTACCATAGCACAACCACAATTACAACACACGCCCTTACTCCAGAGCACAAACTACTGAAAATTGAAAGAAAGAAAGAAAGCTAAAAACTTAAATTATCAGATGATGAAATTTTTACAGAGGAGCATCTAAAATCAGTTGACTGTACCTTAGTAGTCACATTGCAGACTGATTAACATAGACACCCTACTTGATAATGTGCACTTAGGATGGGAATTGAGCTAATGGTAAGCTCAAATCAGTCCATGTAAACAATGTATAAGGATAACCAAATTAACCCGAAAACCATGCTAAACCATGACCCGACACCACCATAGACCCGACCCTTACCGTGGCCGCCATGCGAGTGGTCTCCGCCCTCCGAGTACCGCACGTAGCACTTGGACAAGAACATGTCCGCCCACCCGGCCGCCCCGCAGTTGCTCTTCAACTGCCCGATCGCCTCCGCGAGGCAGTCCTGGCACTCCCCGGGGCTCAGGTCCTGCACGCACTGCGCGACCGCCCGCACATCGCCGGACCACCCATCCCGATAGAACTTGTAGGCCCCGCCGTCGCCGCTGCTCGCCCCGACGTACCCCAACACGGCGTCCCGCCTCGCCAGCGCGTCGGAGTCGAAGCTGTCCGACCCGGGCCCGCACTTCTTGATCACCACGGTCTTGTCCTCGACCCCGAGGAAGGTGGAGTTGTCGTACTTGACGAAGCAGCCGTCGAGCTGGAGGGCGCCGCCGCAGGCGCCGGCGCAGAGGGTGCCGACCTGGCTGACGGCGCGGGCGACGCAGCGGGAGCAGGTGCCCTGGTCGAGGTCGCCACGGCATTGGAAGAGGCCGTAGATGGTGTCGGCGGAGGTGGTGCCGGCAGGGACGGTGAAGTTGTTGTAGGCGGCGAGCATGGCGTTGTTGACGAAGGAGGTGAGGATGGAGTTGACGCCGTTCTCGTACGGCGACCCGGGGAGGTACTTCAGCTGCGAGCAGCCGCCGAAGACGAAGGAGTCCGTGTCGGAAGTCGACGGAGACGGGAGGAGAGAGAGTGTGAGGAGGAAGACGGAGGAGGAGAAGAAGAAGAGCGGAGCTTTTTCAGCGACGGACATGGTGGTCGTTGAGAGAGAGAGAGAGTTAAGGTCTGCTGCCTCTGCTTGGTTGAGAGATGGCTATGGTGGGTTGGTCATATAGCAGAGTGCTCTGTTTTCTGTGTGTAGAGAGGGGTGGTTCCTTGGGAAGGAATTTACGTTAGGAAGGACGGAACTTGATGATAGTGTCAAAAAGTGTGGAGGTCCAAAAAGCATTTGTCCAAATCTATCTTACCGGGCGCGAAATAGTTGCCATGACCAAGATAAATTACATTAATAAGCAAATTCAGTGAGAATGAACTTTTGTCTGCATGATCGATAGATAAATTACGTAACCAAGCGAATCCAGTTATAATCGAATCTTTACGAGAGTCGTTCTGTCGCTACAGACCTCATGTTGTATTTCTCCTGTTCTTGTTTGACATTTTTCGTTGATTGATCTAACCAAAATCACGAAAACGGAACACCTGAACCGACATTACGTGCTTGGTTCTAAGCGGTTCCGAGTTGATTTCGTTGGACGGTAAGGTTTAAAAGGGCGTGGTTCTACACTTGGATCTGGGGAGTCTAGTGAGCTCTCAAAGTCAAACATAAATAGGTTTAAAAGAGACCGGCCATGGTTGACAATTACTCCTCATCGGCAGCAAAGATCAACGAGGGTGGTGGCGAGGGACCTCAGAGGCGTCACCTACCAAAGTGGCCTCTAAAGAACCAAAATCTCAAGCTGGTGATTGATTGCTGGTGCTAATGCTACTGACAGATCTGAGAGCAGGGGGCTATCTGCAAATAAAATCTTGGGTCTTGGGCCAAATTGAAAAAACAAGAAAGACAGAGTTGGTTTTATTGTTACCTGCTGAAACTAGAAAAATGATGAAACTGAGTGTGTAGTTAGTGGAAATGGTACGTCAAAGAGATGAGATTTCCAAATTGCTTGAATGCAGACGTAACTCAGTTCCACCCCCCCCCCCCCCCCCCCCCCCCCCCCCCCCCCCCCCCTTTTCTTTTCCTTTTGGCCCCTAGGATCCTACAATTTCCTTCTTTTTCCTTTTTCCGAACCCAGTTTTTGTTCGGTGTTTTCATATCAGCTGCTTATTTAATTAAAACCCTCGCCCGGGATTTTGCCGCGGGGCCGCTTTGCGAGCCGATTTCGGAGATCGGCTTTCGATAGGACGCGGTTATCGCGCGCGGTTGTCCTGTTCGGCCTGGCAATTTCGCCGATGCGGTTTGCTCGATCGCGAGTCGGTCTCGAGTGCTCTCATGCTAGCTAGCTACTACAGCAGCATGATGCCTGGGCAGTATTATTGCATGCATTGTTTTGAGATGATGTCTATAAGAACGATGGCTTCATTTGGTTTCGTGAAAATTTGGGGGTGGTTGGAAATTACTTTGATTTCGTCCTCATGCGCATAGCTAGGCTTCCAAACACGAGATGTAAGGTACTTGTTGAATAAGTAGGCTCACACGCTTCCTTTGCCAAGGGGACTTGAACTGGTCGTCCGGCCGTGGACCCGAGGGCGAGGGATCCTAATCCGGGGGCGGGAGACCTCGGTTTGGGGTCGGGGAGTTAGCTCTAAGGTGTACGGACTCTGTTAGGGCAATTGCTTAAAGACTACTTCTATGTTGTTGAAATATATAAATATAAACCACGCATTCTTCTAATAGCTTAAGTTGAGCAATTGGTAGTGGTCTCACATAATCTAACATGGTATCAGAGCAGGAGGTCCTGAGTTCAAATCTTTACAGGCCTTTATTTGCCCCTCCAAATGAATTTGTCCATGCTTAGTACTAAGCAAAAAGACCAGACTAAGCGTGGAGGGGGAGTGTTGAAAATCACGTGAGAGATACGCAAGCCAGCACGCCAAATGGTGTCATAACAGGGTTTACCTAAAGGCGAGCAAGATATTGGGCCTCAAGGTGTCTAAAAGTTGGATGGACCTAAGTAGAAGGTGAATAAGTCCGGTAAAACTCTTTCACGAAGACTTGGAAGGGCCACAAAGAGATGAACGGCTGGATAGAGCCATAATCGTCAATACGCTTGAAAGGACCAGAAAATAGAAGATCAAAGAAGTCAGATTCCAACGAGTAATGTGGATAGGCTTATCGGATCGTCTCTAACAGCCTTGTACAGAATTTGCTGCTTTTGCTCGAGACTTCTGGAGTTGTTTTTTTACAAATTTGAGCAGCTCTCACAGCACTAGATCACTCTCTTTTTAGATTACAAATACTCACATTACCATAAATTATTTTTAAAAAAAGAAAAAAAATCACTCATGTCTTGCACCATATAATGAACTATATCCACTTTGTCTATAGCATGTACTGTTCCTGTAAAACGGTTCATTCTAGACTTCTCATGACTATTCACTGCATGGTGCCACCTTTTACGGGTCCATCCAAACTTTGACGAACCCTCAATTGACAACTTTTGCTCACCTTCTGTAAAAGGTCCTTCTAGACTTTAAAAAAAAAAAACACGTTTTTTCATCCAATATCTTGTTTTCCTTTTGCAGAGAGCCAAAGCCTTTGTGTGCTTCAGACGTTCTGTTGTTAACATCTACGTATAACTTTTGAATATAAAAGTCGAATATACGCATCAGTTGCCTTTGATTGTTTGGTCATTTTCAAAACATTATAGAGATTCTCTCAACACCCGCTCCAGTCCCGAGGTCCTTTTAATTAGATGCGTGTTTTTTTTCCCGATCGAGTACACAAGGACCGAACGAAGATTAATTTGCATTTTTGACTAGAGCTTGAGTAAAATTCGCAATTCGTTACAATCAAACTTCTCAGAACGAATATAACAAGTACGACGAATAATTCATTAGAGTGCTGATGACTAGAGGTTGAGTAAAGTACGAGGAGAGTCATTAGAGCGCAAAAAGGAAAATATCGATGACCTGAAAATTGTAATCTGACCCAAACCTGTTGTTAAGCGATGTGTGGCGACATATTTCAATGACCCGGCAAATTGAATTAAGAGTGTCGCATGAAATTTGACTGATGGGGAGTGGACGCGCACGCACAGAAGGGGATACTATTGGCTGCGATATCATGTTAAGGAAAGTCGGCCCAAGAGTTTAAAACTACTAAATGGAGGGAGGGAAGATCATATGAGATCTCCTGTCAACTCATGGTGCAACAATGTCCAAGAAAGCACAACCGAAGCGGAGACCACATTCAAAATCAACAACTTTCTTTGGCTTGAATAGGGAAGAAACAAGACATTATTGCAACCTTTGGACGGTCGTATCCCCCTCGAATGAAAAAAAGATAATAGAGGAAACGAATGGCAAGAGGATGTAATTTGATCTTTTTGCCCATGAGATGTCAATTTGCATGTTGTTGGTGAAGTGCCGTAGCCGACATTGAACACTTGCTCTTAGCTCTAGCCTCAGTGGGTAGACTCGGGCGATGGAGATTACTAGAATAATCTTCTGCTCACGACCCAACATGAAAATGAAAAATTGAGGGTAACATTTTTGAGTCTTTATCATGACTTAGACCGGGGCCCTCCCCAAAATGGTTTTGATGTCTCGGCCATACGTAGATAGTCAAAACGATCCATTAATGAAGTCATTCTTAAAGGGAATAAACCTAAGTTAAAGTTAGGTTTCTATGTGTTAATCGCAAAGGAGGACATCCATTGGAGTGATTATGAGCATATATGTTGATTTTGCATGTAAACATGATAAAAGCCCGACTAAAAATATTTAAGATAAATAGGCGGATGGAGACTTATATGCATTCACATGAGATTAGGAACCGCACGCAAAATTCGATGAATAGGGGCCCCCCACACGCGAATTAAATTGGGATGGAATCCGGTTGTGATACCATGTTAGAATATTCAACTCGAAAACTCAAGCGGTAGACGTTGGCCATCTTAATGACACGGCGGTTGTCGAAGTGGACAATTTTTTGTATTTTGTATTTATTTATTTTTGGATTCCTTTTTACAAAAAAATTGAATTTTTTCCCTTTCTTCTTTCCTTTTGCTTTTCTTGCTTTATTTTTCCTTCTTTCTCCGCCGATCGCCAAGTTTCAGTTATGGCCGATGAGGTTAGGTTCGATTCCCAATTTGTGGAACCTAGAACCGATCCTATCTAGCCTGGAACCAGCCCGGACTGGTTCAATCCAAAGTTCTTTTTTTTTTTTTTACTCTTTTTGGTTTTGGTTTCTTCTATATATATTTTATACTCATCAAAAGCATGGGACAAATTTGCTTCTATGGTGTTTTCTTCCTCGACAGAATCATGCTTTTGCACTCTTTTCCATATACCCGCTCCCTCCACTGGCTGCCCTTTCTCTTTGTAGAAGCCATTCAACAAATCATCCAAGCCAATGACCTTTCTACTGGTTGATCAAATACCAAAGATTAATGATACTATTAGAACATCAACACCTCCATCCGCAAGTTACCAAATAGATCACCGAGGCAATGATATAATTAAGATAATTTGGGCCGGTTCTGCCGGTTCGTTCCGACTCCTTCCCAGGAATCGGAAACCGGACCGGTTGTTCCCGGTTCCGTCGGTTGCGCATGAGATGTCGATTTGGATATTGTTGGTGAAGCACCGCAGCTGACATTGCACCCTTGCACTAGCTTACCTCAGTGGGTAGACAAGGACGCTACTAGAATAGTCTTCAGCTTACGACCCAAAATAAAATTGAGAATTGATGGCTACATTTCGAGTCTTTATCTTGACTTGACCGGGGCCCTCCCAAAATTGGCTTTGACGTCTTGGCCATAGATAGTCAAAACAACCCGTTGATAAAGTCATTTTTAAAGGGAAAAAGCCAAAGTTAAAGTTAGATTTTGTAAGTATTAATCGCAAAACGGGACATCTATTGGAAGGAGTATGAACATATATGTTGATTTTGTACCTAAATATGTTAGAAGTCCGACCTGAAAATTTAAAATAATGGGTGAATGGAGAATTACATGTATTCATATCGAATTAACAACTGCACGTAAAAATTCCACGAACAGCGGGGGCCCTAGTCATGAAATAAATGATTTCATACCATGTTAGAACATCCAAGTTGAAAGCTTAAGCGGTAAAGGGAGGTCACACGTGTATGGAGAGCAAATAAATCCTGTAGGCAAGCGATAGATGATACTTTAACCAAACATCCGAGTGTCTCGCCGAGCTCCGCCTCCCCGTTTCTTTCCAATCAGCTATGTATTTTTCTTTTCTTTTCTTTTTGTGATTAGAGTATTACTTCATTTTGATTATAGATTTTTGATCATTTGGATATGCGATTACGTAATGTATGTCCGAATAGAACTTCATGAATGCCTTAAAAGGAAACAAGGGCATCTCCGCGGGTATTTTTGACGTCACCCAAGCAGACAGACTAGGGCGAATTTCTAAAAGCATGGACATCAAAAGTGTCCCCCTTTAATTAGATTCTCATCTCATTGCCTTTAGGGTTAAAAAAAGGAAAGAAAGAAAGAAAGAAGAAGACGTGCAGCAATCCAAGCTGCTTTTCATGAACAAAAGGATGGAGTTATTTTTTTGCGTTTGCGAAAATTTAAACGGGAAAACAGATTAATGTTCTTATTCAACCTATTGCTGGTCGTGAAATGCTACGAATACTAAGAACATACAGGTCGTACGAAACCTTGTTTACCGAATGATGCGTCGCTTAATTACATGCGAATTAAATGAAGCTACCTACTTTGTCTTGGGACGTCCCCAACTTAGGAAGCAGTATTAGATTTTCTTTTTTCTTTTTCCCGGACATAGGATTCATGACATGTATGCACACGGATAGTGTCGGAAAAAAAATGTACTTGTATTTTTCAAGTTTAATTTGGCATTAGGCAAATGTTGAGGCAAGGCAAGAATTTGTATGAACCTGGTATCATCAAAAGGCAAGTCATCTTCAGCATTAACGCCGTTAGGTTTTACCGGCCATAGGATTCTGCTTGACGGGTCCACACCTTTTTTGGCCTTTACTATTTAACGTGGATCGACGACCAACCAAATTTAGGCATTTTAAATTCCTTAAAACAGAAAGCTTTCACTTAAATAGAATTAAGTGCCGCTTAATTCGTGGCTTTCTAGACACCGGCCTTGTTCGCTAGACTCCTCTAGCGGGTTAGGTGCCAAGTGACTCGACCCTTCGAACAAGATTCCGACCGCAAAAGCGATCTAATCACCTAGGACTCTCTCTTGATGAGGTCTGGGAATACAGAAGATTGCTCCGGTCGCCCTCCCCTACTCTTTTTTCCTCAGACCCGATTGAATATGGGTGAGCAGTTCCAGGTTCCTTCTATGTTCCAGTTGAAACCTGAAACTTAAAACTTACTTACCGGAACTTGTTCCCCATTTTTTGGAACCTGAAACTTACCGTGCATGCCCTGGAACTTGAGACTTACCCTATTTCCACCCGTTCGGTTCTCTAGTTCTCAGTTCTATCTTGAAATCATGCTCACCTCCACAATCGAGATTTCACCGTGGTAGCTAATGTTATAGGACATAGCAATGTTGGAAAAGGAGGAGGATAATTGTAGCTGGACTCAATGATTCGGCTCCATTTCTCGGTTTTTGTGGGCTTAAAAAGTTGGTCTAGACTGGTTTTTACGGACCACAACTTGATTCCCACCACACTATCTCCTATCAGACAACCCTCGAGGAGTATCAAAGAAGTTGTTCTGGTTCACACATCAAACCTTTGCAGCTGCCCCAGCTACTAGTTTAATGGTTGCTGCTGTCTGTTTTAGAACAGGAGAGTAGTGTTCTAAAGAGTTCTTGATCACTTATGAGGAGCAGTAAGCTCTCATGTTGTGCCAAAAGAGCCTTTAAAGAAACCCAAAAGAGTCTTGTTGTGACGAACGCGAAAACAAACACAGAACAACAAGGATTTACGTGGTTCGATCAAGGTGATCTACGTCCACGGGCGAGTCAAAACGAGATTCCACTATAATCAAGAAGAGTACAGGTTACAAAAGTTGTTCTCAACGACTGAAACAAAGCTCACGGCTCACAAATCTCTCAGATGACGAAAAATCGTCGTACAGCAAAATAAACCCTAGCCGCAGTAGTAAATAGGGCCCAAAAAAAATTTCTCGGGGGCGTTGCCCCCAAATCCCCATTGCAATCTATCGCACCGCTATAGAGATTTGTTCGTTTGCTCCGAGTTGGGCCTATCGGCTCAACTCTCCGCGTCACGAACCAAATCTCAATTTTCTTTCCAATTTTGAGTCGCACAAAAAATATGTCGGATCGGGTGATGAATCAAGCCAAATACATAAAATTCAAGACATATTTAACAAATCTCCCGAAGAATAAGTTGAGATTCAATCAATCCGTACCTTTCCAACATTAAGAAGAGAAAACCCAGCTTTGGATCATAAGTGGACATCAATCCCATTGAAAATGAAGTCGAAAATATCGTTGTAAATCCGGCACATGGAAGGTGGGTACAGCTATATTGTCACAAACAATATCGATTCGACAAGGCAGCTGCCACATTAAGGCGCATGATCACAAATAAACAATTACATTGTAAACTACATCAGTAAAAACACTTAAAATCAACAGGCCAAACCCATCTAGGTTTCTGCTTTACTTATTGTCTTTCGCCATTCGATGTATGAATAACAATTCGAAATAACAAACGGAATTTACAGCCAGCTAACGAGAAGTCGAACGCCGAAGCAGTTTTGCCATAATGTCAATCGATTCAATCCTTCTGCTTGTTGGACGCTCGGTCCTTCTCCATGTGCTCGAACAAGCTCCCGTCGTACACGGCCCGGACTGTGTCTTTGTGAAGCAGACCGTCCTTGTCCTTGCAAAGCGTGTACAGGACCTTCCATTCCGTGTAACTTGCCAACCTGCAATCGAGCTCATCATTTTCCAATTTTTTCTTTTCCCATTGGTTGCCTTGTTTTCCAAAGCTGTGATGTTAGAGAGAATAGCAAAAGAAAACAAGCAACTCTTTCCCAACTGTTTTGCCGTTATTATTGTTAGGCCCTTCTGTTTCTAGGACAGAAACTAAAACTCACCAGCCTGTGTAGTCCTTGGGTTGCCTATTGGACTTGAGCATCGCCTGCAGCTCATCTGATGTCAAGGCATTCGGGTGCGTCTGCGCGTGCTTCCCGAAAATCTGTTCGAATTTCGCCGGAACAAACCTACACAAATCTTCGGTAAGTGATCGGCCCCCAAGTAGGACTTACAGAATGACCGGACGTCGAAACAACGTTTAAGTCGCGTATAGAGAGAAGCGATGCATATGTACTGAATCTCTATACCTTCCTTCAGAATCGTAGACGCCAGAATCACTTCCGTGCTTGGCCTTTTGGATGTTCTTGACTTCGATTGGGAACAGAAAGGAAGGGAATTTACCCTGCTTTCACAACCAAAATCAAGCCCCCTCACATTAAGTACTCATTCTCAAACCACAACACTAGCATCATTAATAAAATCCAACAAATTCAATTCAATAAATAACATAAAAATGTTAGTAATAAATCATTTGATAGAAAGGTGTAGAACAAAATGCATATTTCCTCGTACTTCAGGGATCCACAGGAGACATCAATGTTATTAATGACGCAATTATTCAGACAAGAAGCACAAATATTTTTTTATTATGTTCAAGCTATTATCATTATTACCCTTGGTGATGAGAAAAAAAGGGTGGGTGGATGATGACTTTGTGCGCACTCTATGTGGAGAAGGACACAGCAGGTGTTTTGCTTGAATTCCACATCCATCACCCACAGACATGGAGCCACCAATTTCGATGTCGATTTCCCATATCGTGCCGGTCCCAAAAAAAAAAAAAAATTGGTCTCCAACACGTGGCAATTCTTTCTTTTACTTGGTAATTTAAAACTTAACCCGAGATATTATTTCGTGAAATTTATTTCTTTCGTTTCATAACGAATTCATACGATCAAATCAGATGATCCCACCCCACGACCAAAAAGATTTATCAAAACAAAAGGTGCACATAAAACTTTCTATTGTGCGAATTATACACAAATTATAGTTGACGAGCAATAATGATTCTCCTGCATCTGCATCATGTATTTAGTCGGAACCTATTGCCTAACACGGGTCTCAGCCGGTTGGTCCGGAACTCACGCTAAGACAGTCATAATACATCTCGACCCGTCCCGAACTTCTAATCTAGGTAGGCCTTTGTTTGCACCTATTTCAATTATGTAAAGTGAAACTAAATCTCAACCTAAAATGCCCAAGATGCATAATTTAATACACAAATATGTACCATTTTATATGCTTGTATCCCTTCATGATGGCGTCCCATTACTCATACCAGTCTTTTCTAGAAGAAAATAATAGAAAAGTCTCTCTTTTTTTGGGAAAATATTGACATTCCAACAACCAACACCCGTTCGACCCAAAAAAAAAAAAAAAAACCAACACCTATATTAGAACAAAAAAAAAAAAAAACAATACCTCTAATCAATAACCAAGCTACTATGTATTAAACTGTGAATTTCGTTTGCTAATGTTGCGGATATTTTCCATTTTTACTTCGAGGATACTCCGATATTCATTTCCAATCATTTCATTACTATAGTGAAAATAAAATAGATAAATGCAAGCGGTTACATTTGCAGCGGATCTCTTACAAGATCAATTCAGATTGACTCTAGTAACGTAACTAAGCAGGTTTCCGACAAAAAATCGAACATGACTAAGCAGATTCAAAATTTCTCGATTACCCTAATAATTGAATTTTCATCGATCCAAATATCAACAACCTTTTTCCTCGCCGAGACCACGAAGCTGTTCATAATCAAAAGGTCGATTGTAACTCCATTTGTAAGAACATGTATTCTAAGATTCGAGTTAACCTATAACCTCTCCCATCTCTTATATTAAGAAGATATAGACTGTGACATCTCGTCGTCCACTCGACCCCTAAAGCACTCTTATTCATGATGCTTCTCCAGGCAAATTTCTATTTAGATCCAATCCATGGTGACCCCGATAGAGTTACGTCGAAGGTGATTCATTCACCCGATCCACACGGACGGGGTTCGATCCATGGTGACCCGATAGAGTTACCTCAGCCCACGACACGCAGCCAACCTGGTCACTTCCGAGGCGAGATCCGAGGGAGGCGAGGAATTTGATCTCCCGGCGCCTCCTTAACTCACCTAGCGAATCGGACGGGCGGATTGTTGCCGTTTCTATCCTACCTTCAGGTGCTGAAGTAGGGATCGTATTTATACGTATTCAATCCGGAAGCTTACTTTTTTTCCATTGGACGATTCGTACCCGCCCCTTGAGAAGCTAACTCCCAGCTACCGAGACAAACAGGAACAGTCGCAATTCTACTTACGGTCCAAAGAGAAATTACCTCCGAAAACGACACTAACTCAAGCACATACAAAAACAACCACAAACATAGAGAGAGAGAGAGAGAGAGAGAGAGAGAGAGAGAGAGAGAGAGTTACAGGGCGAGTTTTCTGGCTGAGTCCGACGTTGATGAAGACGGCGGCGACGGTGGACAAGGGGAGGCCAGCTCCGATCGATCGAAAACCTTCAAGACAGAAGAGAGAAAAATTAGTCCTCGAACAGATCCCATCAGACATTTTCGAGAAAATCTGAGGAAACGAATCTCTAGCTCAGAGAGAGAGAGAGGGAGAGAGAGACCTTGAAATGTCTCCCAGGGATAGACGACGCCGTCGTGGTTGCGGTCGAAGAAGGCGACGTGCTTCTGCAGGACGTTCTGGTCGTTCGGCATCATGGGATCGCACTTCTCCGCATTATCACCTGAAACAAGTCCAAACCAACCCCCCCTAAAATTCACCATAAAAACTCAAAACCCAGAAGGCTCTCTCCTCTGCTCTTTAATGGGGAAGAGGAAGCAACACGCGTTCGCGAATCCCGACGCACCATCGTCAGAGTTACTGGTCGACGAAGGATGCGACGACGCCACGCGATCCATCCTCGAGATTCTGTTTCCTTAAGAGCGGTGAGAGAGCAAAGCGACGAACAGAGGCAGGGTGAGGGAGCGAACAGAGCAAGAGCGTGCCTCTCTTGTTTTTTTGGAGCTTTTTGGGGGAATCTGTGCTGTATGTATGATCTGTGAGGAGAGTGGCAATCGCAAAGCTTTGTTTTTATACACGTGGAGCTTTGTCAATTCGGGAAATTAATCTAATCTTAGCCTAATCATGTTCATGTTCACATGACCCAATAAAGGTTGAAGAAACCTTCGGACCGGGGTTGTTTCCCCGGTCCCGCATCTCGAACTCGAACCAACCGCATTTTTAGGATTCCTTTATTGGGAAAGCAATCGCGGCGCGTGATAAACTGATAATTGGGTTCACAGCTATATTTTGCTTGTGAGCGAATCCGACAAGGTTTGTACGCGTGTTGGCGCCTCAACCCTTGCTCACGAAGAGGATTTTTCAGCACCCCGGCGCAGTGAACGGACGGATGGCGGCCGTCCAGTCATAAACTTTTTAATTCGACCAATTTTTTTTTTCAAAAATTTGATCAATTCAGCCTTAAATTTTTTTGACTAATTTCCAACGTAGCGTTGCATTGTGGGTGAGAGTTACAGATTGGTCGGGCATGCCACGTTCATGGTTGGCTGGACCATTTTCTGCCGGCAACTTACTAGTGAAGTCGTCGGTAGCAGACATCAACGAGACCATTTACCGGTTGATGCGGGTCATAGGTAGTTAGCCATGGCAGGTTCTGCCAAGTGTTGAGGCTGGAAAACAAAGAGAATGGATCAACGATACGATGAAACCATCACCGATCCCGTCAAGAAGAGAAGTTTTCCACATATACATGTTTATGTCGCGATCCATCATAATGGGTTTGCAAAAAAGTCTATTAATTATTTGTTTGAGTGTTGACAAGATAATAAAGTTTCGTTTGTTTTGCGAAAAATGAAAGATTTAGAAAGTATTTTCTTAAAAAGGACCGCTTGTATCGCTTACGAAAATAAATGAAGGACAAATAATCTCATTATTCATGAAAACGTGGAGACATAAATTGCCCTCTATAATAAAAATATTTTTCACTGACTAATTATTTCAGGCGATACAAATTTTCAAAAATTATTGCTAATTGCCCGAAGTGAGAAGTCAAAATATTCTGATAAAGACTATTAGTTTTTGAAAAATATTTTTTAAACCGTTCGTTTTCGCGAAACAGACAGAGCCTAGAGTTAATTTGAATAATTAGTAAAGAAAATAGTTTGTATTTTGTATGGTTTGTACTGTATACTGTACAGCCTTTTGGGACGGGGTGAGAATGAAAACGACAGCATTATATAAGTTAGTTTTTACCTTGGAAAATCCCTAGAAGATAAGATACTATTACCAGCCTATGTGGGGTCCAAATGGCGATGCGTGATGCTTTAGAAATTATAACACGCCATGCTTTGCCAAAAATCTCTCATTTCAAACATAAAAAAAAAAAATTAGAACAAAATCAAAAGGTTTCGTGAAAGAATCAGGAACCATCCTCGTCCCTTAGCCTAAGATTAGGCCGTCAGCTGATTAGAGGAAAGAGATCGAACAGACTCGATAATCCATAAGAAAATCAAAGCGATCGTAAAGATCTTATCCAGAGCTATCAGAAAGTATTGCCATTACGATCAAATCCTACCGAATTGTTCCATCGAGCCAATTGCGAATCGAACCTTCGGAGAATACCTAGTCCTCTGGCATCGGTGGAGGAGAGTAGACGATGAATGATCAATATGTACACGAGGTGGCGGCATCGGAGAGCCGGATTCGCTCCCTACGTGATTCGAGCTCGTGATCCCGTGAAAGCTACGTGGAGCACTAGGGTTAGGTTGAAGAGTACTTCCGGGTGTGAACGGGAGAAGGGAGAGGTTTTGAGCGTTTGCTTTACTTGAGCAAAAGAATTGGGGGCGGGGCCGCGAGGAATCCAAACTTTATGCTTTAACGTCACTTCCCTTTTGTCGGGGGGAGGAGATTTCCTAGAGCGAAACGTCCTTACACGATCTCCTCCTCTGCACGCTCCATCATGGTTTCGGTCATTTCTTAAGAAAAGGGCAAAGACGAAAGAGGGTCCTGTGTCGGGGACTGTTGGAGATAAAGGTCGTGCATTGAAGAGCAAACGTACAATCTCGAGGGTGACCCTCGGTCTCCGCCCGTCCATCGAACCGGATTGGATCGACCGATCGATCTGGCCCCGTACCCCTAAAAAAAACTAGAACGGACAAATTAACTTTTAAATATGTATGGTTAATCAGCAATACTCACACAAATCTCGGGAACAACGTTTTTGCAACGTGCAGTTTGATTTGTCGATCATGTTGGTTCCAGAGAAAAATCGAGGTTGAAGCGATCGTTAACATAACAAAAGAGGGTGTGTGTGTGTGTGAACTTAGTACTATTTTTAAGGGATCACCATGCGTGAAATTATGCGACTTTCCAAAGAGAGAAGTAGCTTTTCTAACCGCAAGCTCCCTCTTTCTAATGCCAGCTCAAAAGCCAACGTGCACGTATGTGCTAATGCCTGCCTAATGGTATTATTTATGTTATGTTTTGATCCCCACTCCATTTATAACGCGTCAACTTTGATTACAAAATGATTAGGCGTTAGCTTTTGCGATTAATTAATGCCAAAGATACTGAAACCCATTGACAGAAACACAATCATGGATAGAACTTGCTTCTTCGAATATAGAATTAATGTTCGTAATAATTCACTTAAAGGGTCTCAGCATCTGTACGTAACTTTAATAGTTATTTTTAAAGGGACACGTCGAGTCGTCGAAACTTATTCCAGAAAGTCTTTCGGCGCCGTAAATGTAGAAATTATACCTTGATGCATGTTTCATGCTAGCAATATAAAAAGCCACGTCTCTCGATGTTGCAAAGTAGAACTTCTAGCATGGCCAGCCTCGAGAATAACAGCTAAATAAATGAATAATGATCTAATATACAATGTGGTCCATAAACTTTGGCCTGGTGTGCGATATGGTTCTTGAACTTTTAATTTGTTCAATGCGATCCATGGACTGTTGATGCATTTTTCAGCTAAATCCTTGAACAATATGAAAATGTTCAATATCATCCCGAACTCGAATTAATGGAAGGACAATATTGAACACATTCATATATTTTAGGGATTAAGTTAAACGTGTATCAAAAGTTCAGGGATCGCATTGAACAAATTAAAAAGTTCAAGAATTCTATTGCATATCGAGTCAAAATTCAGGAGCCATTTATATCATCTTTCCATATATAAACGACGGCTCTTATAGATTTTAAGAAGTGACTTGTCATTCGTGGATCTTGTCGAAAAGAAAAAAAAATCATAGAAGAACACACGAATTTACGAGGTTCAGCAATGTGTTTACATCTTCAGTCAAACACCTCGCCCTCTCTCTTTTTCCTTTTTCTTCTTCGTTATATCATCAAGTATATACAGACTCATAAATATACAATCAGATTGACTTGATCTGCAAGTCAAATCTCTACAAAATAGGAAAATGAATCCTCTACAAATCTAGAGGAAAAATCAAATCTATTACAAAAAAGGATATTACAGCTCACGCCAGGAGATATTTCCAACGAAACTGATCAATGTTGTGGAACCTAGGGGTGAGCATGGTTCCAGGGTAAAACCGAGAACCGGAGAACCGAACCGGCGGTTCCGATCCGGTTCCAGGTTCTAGTAATTTAGGATCCGGTTCCCGATTCTGCATTTTGAGGAACCGCCGGTTCCGGTTCCCGGTTCTCTATGGAATCGAACCGGAACCGGAACCGGAACCGTCACTTTAAAGTTTAAACTTAGGCTTCTGTTTCCACTTCCTGTTCTTCTCACTTCTTTCTCTAAATCCTCAACGCAGCAACAGCACGCCCGATGGCTTTGGCGCTCTATTTTCTTCCGTCGTTGCTAAATGTTACCCTAGCGCCTCTGGTTGTGGGAAGGCACAAGTGAGAGTGACGATCTCCTACGCCCTCGAGTGGTCATCCCTCACCGTCCCCCCATCCCTTCGACGACAACCTGTCTCTCGTCGTCCATCGGTTCGTCCTCAGTAGTTGGTGCCCACACCTCCGACGGCATCCCCAAATTCCTCTTGCTCGAAAGTTGTCCAAGTTTAATGAACTCCGGATTTGAGTTGTCAAGTTCAGGTACTTGTACTGCTGGTTCGATTTCGCTCGATTTCGCTCGCTTTCCGACCCATCCTTTTGCTTTATTGTTGAAAACTTGGTAAGATTCGTTGAGAGATTGCACATTTTGTTGCTCGAGATGCGCAGGCTTCTTGATAGAGAGCAGTTGACTTGGGGTTCATTTTGGTCTCCGTTTGATAGATTGCTTGAGCATATTGGTTCCTGTTTAATGATTCTTAGGCAACCCAAACCTTGATGGACTGATTTCGTGATGACTTTGATCAAAGTTCGAAATACTACACACATCGAATGTTGTACATACAGACCCAGAAGGGGTTATTTTGTCTTATTCTGTTAATTATCTACTGCCTTTTCTATGTGCTTTGTTTATAGTATGCGTGATGGATCCTTATTCCTTGTCCGTTTAGCAAGAGCTTCAAACCAATTCCGATTGTTTGCTTTTCTCTCATGGAATTTCTTTTTGTTCTTCCAATTGTCATTGAAAATATGTTTTCTACCTTCTAATTGTTGTATTAAGTTTGGCTCTCTTGTGGGGAAATCCTAAAGTTTCGCGAACTCTACCAATTTAATGTAGAAAATGAGTAGGTGAAATTATGCATATGTCTAATATTTGTTATTTGTGGACTGCTGCATATTTCATCTATTTTGTGCTTGTTGTTTTGTGTCGGCTATGATGGGAAGGCAAAGAGAATTTTCCATGAGTTGCCTCTTCACTTTCAGAAGTTTGTAATTGCTTGGAGTTATAGCATACTTGCTTACATTGGCTTGGCATGCAAATCGGTTCTCCATTTTTTGCTTACATGGGTTTGGCATGCATATCAGTTTCTAGTCTTCTTGACCAACATCATTTTACTTGCCGTAGCTACATAATCCTTGGGTTGGGACCGCTGATTGGACGTTTTCTTCCTCTTTCTTCTATCACTCAGAGTGGACAAAGCAATAATCTGATATCAGCTCATACTTCATTGCAGGTGTATCCAGAATATTCAGAGACTTTCTAAACATAGTAATTGAAGTGCTTCTTAACGTAATACTCAGTGAAAAATAATCTGATGCAAATGCATTATTGCTTCATATATGTGCGGAGCTAAGGCAAGGCTTTGGATTGCCAACGAAAAAGAGTTGGTTGACCTCCATGATGATTCTTATGTGTCCCTAGTTCTGTCTTTGTTTTTGCTTGAGCAGTTGTGTTGGTTTTTTTTTTTTGGGAGGCATATATACTCGTATAATCAGGGACTGATGCAGAGCGTTTTCCTAGCTTTATACCTTATTATTCTCAGGGTAGTATGATAGCTCCATTTTGTCATTAAGTTCGTTGTTTCACAGACATTGTATGTATGAAAGTCTTCTATTTTGATTCTATTTTGATGCAATGGGAGTTATATTGGCAGGTTCCCGGGTACCCTGGAACCGGACCCGGAACCTGTGACAGGGTAGGTTCCAGGTTCCAGAGTATGCAGGGTATGTTCCAGGTTCCAGAGTATGCAGGGTATGTTCCAGGTTCCAAAAAATAAGGAACCTGTACTAGCGGGTAAGTTTCAGGTTCCCAGTGGAACCTACCCGGAACCTGGAACCGCTCACCCCTGGTGGAACCTCATCCATGAAAATCAACAATGAAAATGCATGGACAGAAACGTTGAGTCCGCCATGCAAGACTTCTCCACACGATCTTTCCAGCCACGACCCAACATTTATTATGGCCTCGCGGCTCCATCATTCCAGCAACGATAGGAAGCTGCTGCTGAAACCATCTGCTCTGGTCTTTGCAATTTTGAAATTTTTTCGGGACTATAGTCTAAGCAATTAATACGAACAAAAATCACAAACAGCCACCGCAAAAGACCGCGAAAAGTCAAGAAAAAATGTCGAAGTTCATGAACTCTAGCTTTCGAATATGCTTAATAATCGAGAGATAATGATAACGGGTCCTCCTTGATCTCTCATATTATATGATAATTTGACTTTAAGTTTTCGTATTATATTATGGCTATTTCCGCATGTGGGTGAGGAAGCTGGACGTGCAAGTTGCAACCACTGGTCTTTGGTGATGCAAATTTTGCGTGATATTTAGGCATCTTTTATTTTTAGGCAATTTTCTATTTTTAGGGTATTTACATAATTTTGCGAATCTTATTGTCACTAGAGTTAACACCCTATATAAGTTTTGTTTCGAGGGTTTTGAGACAGTTTTTGAATATTTTAAGAATATACGATTTGATATCGTTTCTGAGAGAACATCGATTGTTCATCGATCTATCGATTTTGTTCTTCATCCCCTTCTTTCTATTGTATTCGGCGTCATTTGGTATCAGAGCATAAGTTGCTTCGAACTGATGGTTGAACAAAATCGTGGCAGTCGAAGGCAGCGTGGTCGTGGAGGCCAGGGACGTGGAGTCGTTCCTGATGCAGATGAACAACCGCGTATGCGAGACTTGCGAGACATAGAAATCGAAGAGCTGAGGAGACAAGTTCAGGGTATGCAGCGACGTCTTGCGGAGGCAGGGCTTGACGCGCAACTTGAAGAAGGAGTAGAATCCGCTGTCTTAACCGCGGTTGAAGAGGAAGAAGACAACCCTGATGTGGTTCTGAACCAAGGGCGGAATCGAAGAGTACGACCTGGAAATCAGACTTATTCTCAAAATTTCGGGATGAAGATCGAGGTTCTCGAGTTTCATGGTAAGACTCATCCTAATGAGTTTATCGATTGGTTACATACGGTAGAGCGGATATTTGGTCTCAAGGATCTGACCGAGAGCCAAAAAGTAAAATTGGTGGCTATTAGGCTACAAAAAACATGCGTCGATTTGGTGGGAACACGTAAAAAAGCAACGTGCTAGAGAAGGGAAGCCGAAGGTGGATCGATGGGAGAAGATGAAAAAGATGTTACAATTTTTTTTCCTACCCATTATAGGCAAGATGCGTTTATCGAGTATCATAATGTCAAGCAAGGTGATTGTTGACACCTGATTTTTGACCATCCGTTATTATAGTTTTTTTTATTTCTAAAATTAATTAAAAATAGCAAAAAAGGTCAAAAAATTGCAAAATCAACTTTGGAAGCCTTAACCTAGCCTTAGGAACCAATTTTGAACAAAAAATATTTTTTGAATTTTTTAATATTTTTTGGAATTTATTTAATTATAAAAATACCCAAAAAATTAGAAAATACCATCCGTGGTCAGAAAATTACACAAAAATATTCTGAAATTTTATTTTAATTATCTCTTCAATATTTTCACTTTTTATTATGGAAATTTGGCTTGGTTCATGGGGTTCCTTCACAAACCTAATCCCGAACCGGGCCTAAAAAATCATTTTCGAGTCTTTTAATTTTCAATTCTCGGCTTTTATAAGCTATGACATTGGACTCCAAAGTATTGAAATGAAATTGGGTCAATTTGCCCTCCAATTTGATCAATTTTAACCAAAAGGGCTTAATTGCATAAAAATCTTTCAATTTAGTCCCCGGTTTCACAATTTTTGAAATTAAATTTCACACGGGCACACCCATTAAAATTAAACACCTCTACCCAACAGTTTTCATCATGCTGAATCCATTGGTGGGCTCAATTTTGGCTAATTCGATCGTTTAGGCCTTCGATTTGGCGAAATTAAATTTTGGATCCTAGGGACAATTTGGGGTTTTCACATAATTTCAATGAATTGATTCACGAAAATACCCATATTTGATGTAAAACATGTCAAGGAATCCGATTTTGCCATCAATTTCATGAAAAGAGGTCATTTGGGGGGTCAATTTGGCGATTTGGGCGATTTGGCCGAACCGGGCCGGTCGGATCCGACCCGACCCGACCCGGCCCGACCCGGGTCTGCAGCAAATGCACAGAATGTGCAGAACGTGGGCAGTGAGGCAGGGGAAAAACAGGGCATGGGCGACGCGGCTTCGGGAAGAAAAAAAGGCGACACGGCGTGGGGGACGATGGCAGGCGTCGGGGGTCGTGAGTTGCAGTGGCGTGGGGCATAAAAAATGGCCGGTCGGCCACCACGAACCGGCGAAGATCCTCGGTTTTTAAACCGAGCTCGGCCAAGGAGAAAAATTTTTTTTTGGGGACTTTTCGAGCGGAGGGGGAGCGCGAAAGAGTTTCTTAGGATCTCCAACACACCACAGAGAACATCACCAAGGGCTCGGCGGTCGTCGGCAAGCTTCGAACCGGTCGGTATTCTCCTCCGATCACCGTTTCTCATACGCACGCCATGTGTTCGATAAAATGCCGATGGATGCCTCGACTTGGTTTTGTCTCGGCCGTGCCTTTCCCGACCCCCATTTGCGGGTATCAAGCTTTGAATATGTACTAGCATTGCTTCTAAGCTTGTGTTGACCTTTGTTTTGCATTAAACCGCGGCGAAAACACGGCTCGGAGCTTCGCCGACAACGGTTCGGACCGGGAGCTCAACGGGGAACTTCCGGTGGTCTTCAAGCTCGAAATGAGCTCAGGTAAGCCTCTAGACCCTCCTTGGGTGTTGTTTGATGGTTTAGAATCGAGTTTTGATAAGAAAAAAAATTCGAAAAATACCTCGCCGGAGCCGGGTTCGGGGAGGCCCGGTTTACTTATTTTTCGGCGTGTTCACGGCCTTCTTTTTGTTGTATGTTGATGCTGAGTGTCTAATGAGTCGAATGCCGCAAGAACGGGCGAAAAATACCAAGTTTCGGGCCCGTTTCGCAATTTTCCGGCGACCTCGCCGGAATGTTTACTATTCCCGCCGGATTTTGCACTGTTCATCATCTTATCCGGCGACCCTCCGGCCGGTCAACGGTCAACGGCCGACGTGGCGTGCCACGTGGGCAGCCACGTCAGCCGGGTGGGGTCCGGTCCACTTATTTTCAAATAAAACAAACGGACGGCCACGATCGCGACACGTGTCGCGATCCTGGAATTTTTGGAAAATTAATAAATGATTTTCGGATAATTAATTCAAATCAATCCGACGGCCGAGAATGTGCCAAGTGGCTTTCTGTGGATCGTCCGATCTTGTCCAAGATCGGACGCACCAGGAGTAGCCACGTGGCACAACGTGGAGCGTTCGATCCGAAGGTTTTTCTAAAAATGAAAATAATTAATTTTTGATCCGACGGCTATTATTGAGCCACGTGGCTCTCTGTGGGTCGCTCGATCTAGTGGAAGATCGGACGCACGAGACGAAGCCACGTGGCACAACGTGGACCGTCGGATCCGGGGAATTTTCGGATAATTAAATAAAATAGATAAAAAATCAAAAAATTGTTAAAAAATAGGAAAAAATGTTTAAAAATATAAAACGGTGTCGTTTTAGGCCGGTGTCGACCCCTAGGGTCGGGCCGGGAGCCCGAGAGGCGTGGGCCGGGTTTGACCCGGCCCGGAAAATATTTTTAAATATTAAAAAATTCAGAAAATAATAAAAAATAATAAAATAATCAAAAAATCAATAAAAAATGAAAAAATCATAAAAAATTCAAAAAAATTTGGAAAATTCAGAAAAATTCTAAAAAATTCCAGAAAATAGGAAATGGCCACATTCAACTGGCCATGACCTGTTTCGGGTCTTTCGACCCCCGATATTTTCAGAAATGACGGTTTTGCCCTTCCGGCAAACCGTCTTCCAAAAAAATTCTAAAAATCCAGGAAAATCCCAAAAAATAGGAAATGGCCACAAACAACTGGCCAAGGCTCATTCCGGGTGTTTTAAACCCCGACCCTTCTTAAAATGACGATTTCGCCCTTTGGGCGAATCGTCTTCCAAAAATTGAAGAAAAGTCAAGAAATTCCAAAAAAATTCTCAAAAATGGGAAATGGCCACAATCAACTGGCCATGGAATATTTTGGGTAATTCGGTATCCAAACCTTCCAAAAATGACAATTTTTGCCCTTCGGGCTAATTGTCCCCGAATCTTTCCATTTTACCCCTAGCCCTAAATCACATCTTCCCCAAGCCTTTATGGCTATACTAGGAGGCCAATGATTGAAATTGATGTGCATCGACATAATTTATTTATGCACTTGATTGCGCTTTCATTATATTGACTGTGGTTTGATAGGACCAGTCTTCCAACCTGCATGAAACCCTGACTCATATCACCCAAAATTGCGCCTGCATGAACTCTTAGTTAGGAAAATCACTCACGTTAGGTACCGAAAGGGCGTTGGTAATGACACCGACGTAACCAAGTCCCCGAACCCAAAATCTCTGGTTCCGTAGAACTGATCGATCTCTCCCAATCGGTCAGTAAGGTTTCCGGTCTACCCTCCAAGAAAGACCGGGGGTGGCGACTCCAAATGCATGCACAAGTTGCACATGCCACCACGACCACACTGAAGGTCGAAAACGATCGACTCTTATCGTCGAATCCCTTAAAGATATACCTCCGCCGCGATTTGGTATGGGCCTGGGAGGGCCCGCGCCGATCTAAGGCCCGCGATCCACATTTCAGAGTGGGGGGCCGCGATCGGTAATCCCTTAGCCGCGTCCGTTGATTTCGGACGGGTCGCGACAGCTGGCGACTCCGCTGGGGAAGTTGTTCTAGAACACTTGGTTCTGGATCTCAAGTGGACTTAGGCCGTAATGAAAACGTTGAGTGATTTTTCTAACCCTGCAGGCGCTCTTGAAGGTGAGGTAAGTCCGCTCACGATAGGTGTTATATGTTTTTGCAGATTGGAGTGATAAGGGGTGTAGTCTGTGATTAACATTGTCTTATGCAGGATGGGTGTAGGAATGTATGTTATATGGATGATTTGAAGCGCTGATTGATATATAAATTGTTGCGCATGATTCACTGCATATTTGAGGATCACGACACTTTGTACAAAGCGCCCAAACCCAGGCCGCGAAATCACCTTTTTAGGTAGCCATAGATCAGGGATCGATATGCAACGCTCTAGCGTGGATTGCGCTGGGGTTGACCATATTCGATCCCGCTCACTATCCAAGTCGAGACTTTTATCCATTTGTTGTGGATTGCGCTCATGGACGAATTTATCGACTTGGATAGGGGGAAGCCTCTAGGTTCCTCACCTAAGCCATTTTGATTTTTAGAGTCAAGCCTCACTTGTCTCATGCGCATGTATATGGATGGTTGGTATACCCAAAACCAAAAATCATTGGGTACCTCTCATGGTAAGGTCTTGCCATTTCTATTTAAATTCACTTGCAACCTTTCATTTTGCACAACATGCTGCATTCAACAAGTCCGATGGTTGAGTCCAATTCCATGTTAGGGTATGGATAGAAGAGATGATCTCTCCAAGTCGGTCCCGCATCCCGGACATATTCAAGTACGAGCGACGCGTCATCCGCCATCAGATTGCCCGGACATTCAACGGAGTCTACCCTTTTTTTTGCTGTCCGAGGAATGATCCAGTAACCTTACCGGAAATTGAAGGATAGGCGATAACAGCAAATCCAAGACACCCGCCGGACATTATCAAAAGGGGATCTGATAAAAACGAAGACCCGAAATAGCCGGACCAAAGACATCAAGCATCGTCCCTCGAAGACCTAACTTGGGGCATCTCTTTAGGTTCTTAAGGGTCACGTTCCAGTCGTCCCTTTTCTTTTATCAGGATCATCGAGTCTGTAAGGAGCACCCGCATGTGGGTCTCCCATATATCTTTTACACCTCGATTCCTAAGTCTTGTCTAAGTGTCTTGACATTGGAATGCGGCACTGAAATTTCTCTCAACCATTCGAACTGTTCAGTTCAATTGCGTGTCTTACCCAGATGAAATTTTCGTTAGAACTCACACTTGGCATGTTTAACCCAAGTACGAGAATCTAACATTCATTTCATGGTGCGCTGGACATGGAATTGAACCGGTCTATAACATGCATCATTGGTAATCCTTGGTAATTAACTAAGTCGTCCATGTTTCCTGAATTCAAGAGGAGACATGATACCCAAATTACCTTCGGGAAATCATTTCAATTTGGATGTCCTATCTCTAATCGAATTTAGGACACATTGGAATCGCATTTTTATCTTCTTGGAAATTCCACAGATTTTCTGGGGATTTACCAAAAGTGATAACCATGGATTACGCTCCTTTTAGTTTTATGTTTTCTCTTGAAAAACATCGATAAGAATTTTTCACATGAGGTTAAGGCTTGTGTAAAAGTCCTTATCTTCGTTAATCACAAGAAAGCATAAAATTGAAAGGATTTATGCTTTACTTCCCTTTCTGACATATTCCTGTCATTCGAACAGGTAATTTCCAGAATCAAAATCCGAGGGCTTGTGTGAAGAATCAGTCACAAGTTAAAATGGACCAGGATGGCATAGAAAAGCGCTTGACCACCCTGGGGAGTCAGTTGGCTCAGGTGCTCGCAATGATGACAGAAATGAAGGCACTCATCCTCACCACACAGGGGGTACCCCGACAGCCTTAAATTCTAACCTGACTGTCCGACCAGGGAATCATCAAGAAGAACAGTCAGCTGAAAAAGGGCGTATTTCCTATCGCCATCTTTCAAGACGTGGAACAGCATGCAATCAAAGAAGCCACATGCGAAAGAGAATTAGTTGTAATCTAATCTCTTTAAATTTGAAAATTTGTTGATTGTGTTTTATTGATCATCAGGAGTGGTCCTTCAAGAATATCGAAGCTAGTCGACAACTCGAGCCACTAGGATGGATGTTCGAAGACAGACAAAGGAGTCGACTTCTCACCAAGAAGGCACATTGGGGCAAAAGCCCACCAAAATGAAAAGAGATGGGAAACTCCAAACAGCAGATATCCCCTAATTGAAAAGGGAATCGTAAAAATTGTGAAAGGATCAAAGCAGTCGACTGTGGCATATCCCACTCAACTAGGGCAAAAGCCACCTAACCGGGGCAGCCGGGTCAAGTGTAAAGACGTGTCGTTCCTAATTGATTTTCAATCAGATACCGGCATAATATTTCCTATCTTTTCCTCTCAGGTGAAAAACAGGTAGAGAAGGAAAATCCATTTGTGGAAAGACACGAGGGACATGTTTTACATGGCATACATTTGTCGAAAATGTCCTCATCCGATCACATGCAAGATGATCATGGAACGATGGTGAAACTGTAATCGTTCCAATAAGCCTTTCGAAGGTTATACCTGACGGGGACCTTTATGTCTTTTGTCTACAGGATAAGATGGTCAAAGACAAACGAAGGAAAATTTGTCTTCCCCATAAGACGGAAAGAAATGTGCCTTCAGCAGATATCACCCATTGGGATTCCAATGACAAAATGAATCAAATTATGAAGAAGGAGCAACCTAATTAGGATTGGCTCTCCCTAAGTCGAAAAAGTTGTATCCGTTCCAAATCGGACTGACTGATTCACAAGCTGATATGGTTTCCCATTCTTGCAGATGATGACGAGAATGAACGGGCCCACTGAAAAATTTCCAGCATCTTGGATGCTAGAAGTGACTAGAGCGGGGATAGTAAATCCGTAGTCGTTTCAATTAAAGCTCCTTATGCAGTGATTGACTCTTTCACTCCTTTCATCGCGCAGGTTGTTGAAGTACCCAATCACGAGTAAACTCATTCTCGCGGATGTCAAATAGCCTGAATGCGTCAATGCGGCAGGATCAAATTGCCTACGACTAAATCGGTCAGTCCCAGATAAAGCATTCGGTGGCTGGGGGCAAATCACTCTCTACCCGGAAAGGGTACCGAATGTAGGATATGCCGAATTCACCATGGGGATACGTAGGGGAAGTCCCTGAAGCAGTTATCACCCATGAATCATGATGAAGTGGAATAATCAATCAAAGACAAAACACATCAAACCCTTCTAAATGAGAAGGAGAACGATACGGAGCCATCGATTCTGGTTGGGAATAGAAACAAAGGGCCCAAGAAGCAATGCCTTCAAATGACAAACAGGGAGTACCTCTTTTCATGGCCTCTCAGACATGCACTTTGGCTAAATATTTTTAAGAGCATTCTAATGGCTCAAGTTGTGAACAAAACATTTGAGAAAACTTGAAGAAGTTTATCATCATTTAGAAATCTCTGTGAAAAGAGCGCTTGAAAAGAAAATTTCAAGTTTTCCAGATTGACATATCTGATAAAAATGCTTTCTCTGAATAGAGTGAAAAGCACGAACTCATGTTTCGTTGCTGGCACACATAACATGCATCATGCATATCATGCACATAGCATGCGTACAGAGAACCCAAAGGGAGAAATGCCGGTTCCCGCAGGATAAATTTCAAGGGTAAATTGTATCGACTCCAATAGTCAATTATACATGCCCTTTACTCATGAGATTTCTTCTTTTCAATAGGGGAACATCGAACATCTCAAATGGCGACCGTGATCGAGAGAATCACCAAACCGCCACATGACAAATCCCCAGATTGTCAGGCTGTCTAGGGACAGAGAAAAAATAATCGAAGAATCTGGCAATCGAGATAGATGACCAGAATCGACAAAAATTCATGGGAGCGGGCTCCCCCATTTGCTTCGAGGAGCCAAGCCGGGGGCAAACTCTCATGATCCCCCATGGAAGCGCATCAGACTAGGGTCATTAAACCCAGAGATGACAAACACCAAGACAAGCCTTACCATGGCAAAATATTGGAAAGGCGCCGTTCCTTTAAACGTTGAAAGGACAAAGCCTCGAAGGGAGTATCTCATTCCTGAAATTTCAAATGAAGTCAGATATAGACCTACGCCTGTCTCTTCATGTGCAGGCGCATGGACGTTTTCAAATTGGATAGAAAATCGCCAACAAACACGGAAAGTGCTAAGGCATGTTGCCAAGACAAGCGTCGCTCAACTGGGGCAAAACAGTTGTTGACGTGATCGAGGATCATCTCACGGACAACACCCACAAATGCAGACGAGAGGAAAGAACATCCATCGTCTACACCAAACGAGAAGCGTCAATGATCGACGAAGGAAAGGAATACGTCAGTAAGACGTCATCATGAATCCCAAGAGAGAAGACATACCCAAGAAGGACGAGGATTATAGCAAAATACAGGAATGAATTTAGCCGGGGAAGGCGTCACCTAGCTATGATAAACCACGTCTAACTGGGGCAAGTGAATCATTTGTGCGCCGGACAAAGGAAGGACATTTCTTCTCTGGCAAAATCCATGGACGCAATGACAGAGTCGTCCTCATCGGAAGTAAACCCCAGGATACAAACCTGGGTGAACGGTAACTTTGTATCGTTCCAAATTGATCTCCCAAAGATCCCATGCTTAACATGAGTTCGTTCTCATTTGGCAGAAAATTGGTGGCACCAAAAAGCCACAAAAGAAAGGATCTCGCCCAACGTGGAAGCGAAAAGCAATATCCGCTGTAGGGGGCAAGCTGCCAAGAAACGGAACCCTAGAAAATGACGTAGAATACGTCCAAAAGCACAAATTGATCTCACCTAGTGCAAATCCTAGAGAAGGATTTCGTTGCCAAACAGATGGATAGATCATGGCCACGAGCTAGATGGCCGACTTCAACAAGCCTTACATTTGCGTTCAAATGGAGGCGCGAAGCGAGAGTAAAGCAGTATCGTTTCGATTTATCTTGAATTTCGGAACTCAAACTAACGCCTAATGTTTATCATTGACAGGGATTCGCCGTCAGGATGGACAGAAAATTATCGGCATCAAAAAGCCACAAAAGAACAGAACTCGCCGACAAGGAGGCAAATAGAATTATCGACCTTAGAAGTCAGGACTCCAAGAAATGGTCTTTGATTATAAGACTGAGTGGAGGGTAAAAAGTATCGCTCCCACATTACATGCTTTGACATGCATTCTGATAAAAATTTCCTTTTGCCTTGAATAAAAGGAACTCTGAAGAGTGGCGCTGGAATGCGTCCAAAATCACAAATGGATCTCCTCTAGGGAAAATCCTTGAGAAGGATTTATCGCCAACCAAACGGAGGGATCAAGGCCACAAGATAGATGGCCAACTTCTACAAGCCGCGCGTTTGTGTTCAAATGGAAACACAAAGCAAGAACAAGGCTGTATTGTTCCAATTTGCCTCGAATTTTGGAACGCAAACTGACACCTATTTCCCGTCTTTGACAGGGGTTCGCCATCAAGGCGAAACAGGTTTTCACACCCCAAGTATTACCCATTGGAACACATGACCAAGGGTAGGATGTATCGTTCTAATTTTTTGAAAAATTCATGAACGTACAATAACATGTTTCTTCCGCGTTTTCAGGGATCTCCAGCCGCGGGGGACAGGTAAGTATCCCTTTCCCCAATCCATTGAAGAGGTTGAATAAAAACAGAGAAGAAAAGAAAAGCTTTCAGAATCTAATGTCTAGAAAAGACATAGAATTCAAACTTCATTGACATTCATGTTTTAAAACAGGAGGTCGTCTGAGCATGAATAAGAACATGCATTGTGCATCATAAAATCCCCTTGACGGGTAAAATTTTTGGAGAAAACGAAAGAGATTTTTCCAATCAAAAAGTTGTTCAAAACTTTCAAAAGGACTTTCCTCGAAAGACGAGAGGCAAAGCCTAATCCAAACACGTCCTATACACACTTGAGAGAAAAGTGGAGCGGATCAGATAGTAAAATCTGGACCTACGGAAGTAGGGATTATTCGCAGCAATTACATGGATTGGGACGACGGAGGCATTCGTTTCATATCCCCAAACACTACAGGTGACCATTGACGACCCCTTTGAACGGCGGTTCTCATTCTCAACCCTGTCAAGAACCACCCCACATTGGGACAAAATGGAGGCGAGTCCAGCAACATCATGAGAAAATGGTTAGAAATTCTCTTGCTCGGACTGACATCAATCTTTGTGTGTTGTTTATATGGTAATCCAAGTGCCATAGGATGACGAGAAGCATTCATTTCTCTATCCCACACACTATATCCTTTGCACAGCCAAGTTGAGCCTGCAAATCCGTTTCATAAACCCGTTGGTGATCAATGCACATTCCAAGACGGATGCATCATCACGTCAGAAACAGAGGAGTTCGAGACTTAGGGATTACAAAGAAATTCCTAGGCTAATGCTTAAAGCATGTTTAGACATTCGAGCATATGTCTAACATGATCTACCGAAGATGAGAAAAGCGGGATTTCAAAAGGAAAATGAGGACGAAGAAAATCCCCAGCATCAAGAAAAAGCAAAGTGCCTGGTAAAAGCAAGGCCGACGCTCGTGTAAGTTGTCTGATTGATCCCCAATGAAGCCTGGATGGGCAAAGAAAGAGAAAATCCCTAAGGGAGTCAGATCAAAAAGGCTGCTCCCCAAATGCTGCTAAAGAGCTGGTGCACACCTCAAAATCGGTTGCACACCTCAAAGACTAAAGATGCAGAAAGGAAAAGACAGGTGGCAAATTTGCAGTGATCACCAACGTCAATCCCCTCATGAATTCTGGGCCAAAAATAAGCATTTTTCGGTCCCCAATCCTACCGACATTACAACCCTGAAATAGTCTTATCTGATTAAGACACTTGGGTTAACATATGGCTTAGCTCGAAGAGGTACGAGCAAGACTATTTCTTTCTCATTTTGCAGGGTTCTTGACTTGTAAACCCGGAGCAGATGGTGAAAACTTTCATTCGATGGCCTCGACTCCAAAGCGGGTCCCCGTTGAAGACCGATACCCAAGCCCAACATTACGGTCCCGTGGAAGACCTCCCGACCGATCAAAATGTATGCGCTGCGAATGAGCCTAAAACCTAGGCACAGGTTAGTAGGGAATTGAGTGCATCCCCTATAAAATACCACTATCTCAAAACAGGTGAGAAGACCTCTTGAACGAGAAATAATTCCAATTGATGTTTTGAGCAAACTCTTTTTGGAATCTTCAAAATTGTTGGATCCAGATTTTCCGTGCCGAGGATTTGTGATCACATTTGCATGTTGCAAGAATGTTTTGGATAACCTCCAGCATCAAAATGCACATTTCATGATTAAAACTCAAATCATACGGTTTTTGTCAAATGGACAGCCGTGGTCTTCCCAAAGATTACTAACGTTTTTTTTTGTGAAGAAAAATCTTTCAAACTTCTGCAGGATTCTTGGAAACCCCAAATCCCAGAAAAACATTTGCTCCGTGGAGTGGAGCACACAGGTTTGAACTTCTGCAGGATACCTGGAGAACCCAGCTCCCAGAATGTCGCCTCAACAGACCCAAGTGAAGTTTTGTCCAAATAAAATCTTTCACTGCTTCAAAACTGAATTCCCGATAAATTTTGGGGTCTTTCAAAAGAAGGGGTGAGGATGGAACACTTTTTCAAAGAAGTCAACAAACTGTCCTAGCATGACGTGGAGAACCCTCGTCCTAGGACCCCTTTTTCAAAAAGTCAAACAATCCCAATAGACGTGGAGAACCCTCGTCTCGGGACCATTTTTCAAAATATCAGACAGTCCTAGCATGACGTGGAGAACCCTCGTCCTAGGACCCCTTTTTAAAAAAAAAAATCAAGAAATCCCAGTAGACGTGGAGAACCCTCGTCTCGGGACTCTTTTTGAAAAAATCAAACGGTCCTAGCATGACGTGGAGAACCCTCGTCTCAGGACCATTTTTTCAAAAAAATCAAGCAGTCCTAGCATGACATGGAGAACCCTCGTCCTAGGACCTCTTTTCAAAAATACCAAACAGTCCTAGTTTGACGTGGAGAACCCTCGTCCTAGGACCGCTTTTTCAAAAAAATCAAACAGTCCTAGTTTGACGTGGAGAACCCTCGTCCTAGGACCGCTTTTTCAAAAAATCAAGCAGTCCTAGTTTGACGTGGAGAACCCTCGTCCTAGGACCCCTTTTTCAAAAAATCAAACGGTCCTAGCATGACGTGGAGAACCCTCGTCTCAGGACCCCTTTTCAAAAAAATATCAAACAGTCCTAGCATGACGTGGAGAACCCTCGTCCTAGGACCCCTTTTCAAAAAAAAATCAAGCAGTCTCATCGGACGTGGAGAACCCGCGTCATGAAACCCTTTTTTAAAATTCAGACAATCTCATCGGACGTGGAGAACCCATGATCCCGGAAGGATGCCTTGCTCTGTCAAGAAAAGCTCATAGGGTCATGTTTTGCAGGATCCCTGGAGAACCCAGGGCCCAAACTGATACCTTTTTAATGAAAAGTTTGCAGGTTTCAGCTTTCTACAGGATAATTGGAGTCCCCATATCCCAGAAAGGTACCTCGCATGTCGAAAGGACAATTCGGCCTTCTGCGAGATTTCAGGTAACCCCTAAATCCCAGGATAGCCTTCAGGTGAACCTAGAGTTAGGTAAACCTTCCAAAAGAGACCTCAATGATGTCAATCCTTAGGCGGAGCCTTTTAGTAGGCAAACCCTTTCCCAAGACCGATCTACGAACGAACGATCGAGTCTCCGAGGCGGAGCCTTTTAATAGGCAAACCTTTCCCAAGACCGATCTACGAAC
The DNA here is from genome assembly GCA_021437785.1 of Rhodomyrtus psidioides. Taxonomy (NCBI): domain Eukaryota; kingdom Viridiplantae; phylum Streptophyta; class Magnoliopsida; order Myrtales; family Myrtaceae; genus Rhodomyrtus; species Rhodomyrtus psidioides. Next base: position 233,298 of record JAILYB010000169.1, on the reverse strand, counting down.
GAACGATCGAGTCTCCGAGGCGGAGCCTTTTAGTAGGCAAACCTTTTCCAAGACCGATCTACAGAACGATCGAGTCTTCGACTAGTCCCAACAAGACGGGATATGTCATTCCGAGGCGGAGCCTTTTAGTAGGCAAACCTTTTCCAAGACCGACCTACAGAACGATCGAGTCTTCGACTAGTCCCGACAACAAGGGATATGTCATTCCATAGGTGGAGCCTTTTAGTAGGCAAACCTTTTCCAAGACCGATCTACAGAACGATCGAGTCTTCGACTAGTCCCGACAAGAAGGGATATGTCATTCCATAGGTGGAGCCTTTTAGTAGGCAAACCTTTTCCAAGACCGATCTACAGAACGATCGAGTCTTCGACTAGTCCCGACAACAAGGGATATGTCATTCCATAGGTGGAGCCTTTTAGTAGGCAAACCTTTTCCAAGACCGATCTACAGAACGATCGAGTCTTCGACTAGTCCCGACAACAAGGGATATGTCATTCCATAGGTGGAGCCTTTTAGTAGGCAAACCTTTTCCAAGACCGATCTACAGAACGATCGAGTCTTCGACTAGTCCCGACAAGAAGGGATATGTCATTCCGAGGCGGAGCCTTTTAGTAGGCAAACCTTTTCCAAGACCGATCTACAGAACGATCGAGTCTCCGACAAACCCTACAGAACGGGCGCGTCATCCTTAGATTCCTATCAGTCTGGAGTCTCACTTGATGGTAGAAACCGCCTTAAGGGTCTTTTGAATGGTAGAAACCGCCATAAGGGTTAACCAATGGTAGAAACCGCCATAAGGGTCAACTCAAAGGTAGATACCGCCATAAGGGTCAAAACTAAATTCAAAGGTAGAAACCGCCTGAAGGGTCAACTTGATGGTAGAAACCGCCATAAGGGTCAACTTGAAGGTAGATACCGCCATAAGGGTCAACCAAAGGTAGAAACCGCCTGAAGGGTCAACTCAAGGTAGATACCGCCATAAGGGTCAACCAAATGTAGAAACCGCCTGAAGGGTCAACTCAAGGTAGATACCGCCATAAGGGTCAAAACCAAATCAAAGGTAGAAACCGCCTGAAGGGTCAACTCATGGTAGAAACCGCCATAAGGGTCAACCAATGGTAGAAACCGCCATAAGGGTCAACTTGATGGTAGAAACCACCATAAGGGTCAACTAATGGTATGACCTACCATACAGGTCAGGGCTTAATCTCCCTAGGATATTCTGAACGAGTCCTAGGTATCTTCTTGAGAGTCGTCGCAACCGGCAGCATCTGACAGGTGAGCTTCACGTAAGCCTCTCTCACTCCGGCCCATGTTCGAATTGCAAGAGTAAACCGGTGATTAATTTGAGCATTCATCAAAAGACTTGAAGGTCCGATGTCATAGCATTTCTTCCCCCCCAGTCGAGTCGGTCAAGATCCAGGCGTCATTTTGTCTTTGAAAGCGACCTCTGACGAGCTCACTCTCGAAGAGGGGCAGCTGTTGACACCTGATTTTTGACCATCCGTTATTATAGTTTTTTTTATTTCTAAAATTAATTAAAAATAGTAAAAAAGGTCAAAAAAATTGCAAAATCAACTTTGGAAGCCTTAGCCTAGCCTTAGGAACCAATTTTGAACAAAAAATATTTTTTGAATTTTTTAATATTTTTTGGAATTTATTTAATTATAAAAATACCCAAAAAATTAGAAAATACCATCCGTGGTCAGAAAATTACACAAAAATATTCTGAAATTTTATTTTAATTATCTCTTCAATATTTTCACTTTTTATTATGGAAATTTGGCTTGGTTCATGGGGTTCCTTCACAAACCTAATCCCGAACCGGGCCTAAAAAATCATTTTCGAGTCTTTTAATTTTCAATTCTCGGCTTTTATAAGCTATGACATTGGACTCCAAAGTATTGAAATGAAATTGGGTCAATTTGCCCTCCAATTTGATCAATTTTAACCAAAAGGGCTTAATTGCATAAAAATCTTTCAATTTAGTCCCCGGTTTCACAATTTTTGAAATTAAATTTCACACGGGCACACCCATTAAAATTAAACACCTCTACCCAACAGTTTTCATCATGCTGAATCCATTGGTGGGCTCAATTTTGGCTAATTCGATCGTTTAGGCCTTCGATTTGGCGAAATTAAATTTTGGATCCTAGGGACAATTTGGGGTTTTCACATAATTTCAATGAATTGATTCACGAAAATACCCATATTTGATGTAAAACATGTCAAGGAATCCGATTTTGCCATCAATTTCATGAAAAGAGGTCATTTGGGGGGTCAATTTGGCGATTTGGGCGATTTGGCCGAACCGGGCCGGTCGGGTCCGACCCGACCCGACCCGGCCCGACCCGGGTCTGCAGCAAATGCACAGAATGTGCAGAACGTGGGCAGTGAGGCAGGGGAAAAACAGGGCATGGGCGACGCGGCTTCGGGAAGAAAAAAAGGCGACACGGCGTGGGGGACGATGGCAGGCGTCGGGGGTCGTGAGTTGCAGTGGCGTGGGGCATAAAAAATGGCCGGTCGGCCACCACGAACCGGCGAAGATCCTCGGTTTTTAAACCGAGCTCGGCCAAGGAGAAAAAATTTTTTTTGGGGACTTTTCGAGCGGAGGGGGAGCGCGAAAGAGTTTCTTAGGATCTCCAACACACCACAGAGAACATCACCAAGGGCTCGGCGGTCGTCGGCAAGCTTCGAACCGGTCGGTATTCTCCTCCGATCACCGTTTCTCATACGCACGCCATGTGTTCGATAAAATGCCGATGGATGCCTCGACTTGGTTTTGTCTCGGCCGTGCCTTTCCCGACCCCCATTTGCGGGTATCAAGCTTTGAATATGTACTAGCATTGCTTCTAAGCTTGTGTTGACCTTTGTTTTGCATTAAACCGCGGCGAAAACACGGCTCGGAGCTTCGCCGACAACGGTTCGGACCGGGAGCTCAACGGGGAACTTCCGGCGGTCTTCAAGCTCGAAATGAGCTCAGGTAAGCCTCTAGACCCTCCTTGGGTGTTGTTTGATGGTTTAGAATCGAGTTTTGATAAGAAAAAAAATTCGAAAAATACCTCGCCGGAGCCGGGTTCGGGGAGGCCCGGTTTACTTATTTTTCGGCGTGTTCACGGCCTTCTTTTTGTTGTATGTTGATGCTGAGTGTCTAATGAGTCGAATGCCGCAAGAACGGGCGAAAAATACCAAGTTTCGGGCCCGTTTCGCAATTTTCCGGCGACCTCGCCGGGATGTTTACTATTCCCGCCGGATTTTGCACTGTTCATCGTCTTATCCGGCGACCCTCCGGCCGGTCAACGGTCAACGGCCGACGTGGCGTGCCACGTGGGCAGCCACGTCAGCCGGGTGGGGTCCGGTCCACTTATTTTCAAATAAAACAAACGGACGGCCACGATCGCGACACGTGTCGCGATCCTGGAATTTTTGGAAAATTAATAAATGATTTTCGGATAATTAATTCAAATCAATCCGACGGCCGAGAATGTGCCAAGTGGCTTTCTGTGGATCGTCCGATCTTGTCCAAGATCGGACGCACCAGGAGTAGCCACGTGGCACAACGTGGAGCGTTCGATCCGAAGGTTTTTCTAAAAATGAAAATAATTAATTTTTGATCCGACGGCTATTATTGAGCCACGTGGCTCTCTGTGGGTCGCTCGATCTAGTGGAAGATCGGACGCACGAGACGAAGCCACGTGGCACAACGTGGACCGTCGGATCCGGGGAATTTTCGGATAATTAAATAAAATAGATAAAAAATCAAAAAATTGTTAAAAAATAGGAAAAAATGTTTAAAAATATAAAACGGTGTCGTTTTAGGCCGGTGTCGACCCCTAGGGTCGGGCCGGGAGCCCGAGAGGCGTGGGCCGGGTTTGACCCGGCCCGGAAAATATTTTTAAATATTAAAAAATTCAGAAAATATTAAAAAATAATAAAATAATCAAAAATCAATAAAAAATGAAAAAATCATAAAAAATTCAAAAAAATTTGGAAAATTCAGAAAAATTCTAAAAAATTCCAGAAAATAGGAAATGGCCACATTCAACTGGCCATGACCTGTTTCGGGTCTTTCGACCCCCGATATTTTCAGAAATGACGGTTTTGCCCTTCCGGCAAACCGTCTTCCAAAAAAATTCTAAAAATCCAGGAAAATCCCAAAAAATAGGAAATGGCCACAAACAACTGGCCAAGGCTCATTCCGGGTGTTTTAAACCCCGACCCTTCTTAAAATGACGATTTCGCCCTTTGGGCGAATCGTCTTCCAAAAATTGAAGAAAAGTCAAGAAATTCCAAAAAAATTCTCAAAAATGGGAAATGGCCACAATCAACTGGCCATGGAATATTTTGGGTAATTCGGTATCCAAACCTTCCAAAAATGACAATTTTTCCCTTCGGGCTAATTGTCCCCGAATCTTTCCATTTTACCCCTAGCCCTAAATCACATCTTCCCTAAGCCTTTATGGCTATACTAGGAGGCCAATGATTGAAATTGATGTGCATCGACATAATTTATTTATGCACTTGATTGCGCTTTCATTATATTGACTGTGGTTTGATAGGACCAGTCTTCCAACCTGCATGAAACCCTGACTCATATCACCCAAAATTGCGCCTGCATGAACTCTTAGTTAGGAAAATCACTCACGTTAGGTACCGAAAGGGCGTTGGTAATGACACCGACGTAACCAAGTCCCCGAACCCAAAATCTCTGGTTCCGTAGAACTGATCGATCTCTCCCAATCGGTCAGTAAGGTTTCCGGTCTACCCTCCAAGAAAGACCGGTGGCGACTCCAAATGCATGCACAAGTTGCACATGCCACCACGACCACACTGAAGGTCGAAAACGATCGACTCTTATCGTCGAATCCCTTAAAGATATACCTCCGCCGCGATTTGGTATGGGCCTGGGAGGGCCCGCGCCGATCTAAGGCCCGCGATCCACATTTCAGAGTGGGGGCCGCGATCGGTAATCCCTTAGCCGCGTCCGTTGATTTCGGACGGGTCGCGACAGTGATCGGTCGATTGAGGAGTTTACGGAGGAATTTGATCGATTACGGATGTGTTGTGACGTAGCGGAGGAAGACGAGCAAACGATTGCTCGATACCTCGCAGGGTTGCGTTATGAGGTTTCTGATGTTGTCCAATTACAGCAGTATTGGACATATGAGGATGTATGCAGACTGGCCCTAAAGGTGGAGGGACAGTGTAAAAGAAAGAGTAGTGGTACCAAGTGGTCGGGCAGTGGTTCTAAGTGGTCAGGCAGTAATTCTAAGTGGTCAGGTAAAGAATTCCGAGGGAGAACGGGGAGTTCTTCATCTCCGGTAGCAATTAAGGGCGCGAGTTCAAATTCTGCACAAAAAGGAGAACACGGTAGTAGTGGTTCTAGCAGGGGAGAAGCTGCAGCTAAGCGATGCTTTAAGTGTCAGGGACTAGGGCATTTCACGGCTGATTGCCCGAACCGACAGATTGTGACATTTGTTGATAACTCAGTGCTTTTTGAAGATCTAGATAACGAAGAATCTGAAGAAGGAAGAGAGAATGCGGAATCAGATCGAGAGGACATTCTCTATGCCGATTCTGGTGAGTCCCTAGTTGTGCGTAGGATTTTAAATATTGCTGAGGTAGATGATGAATCGTGGCTTAGGCATAATATCTTTCATACAAAGTGCACTAGTGGAGGAAAGGTGTGTAGTATGATAATTGATCGAGGAAGTTGCGAAATGTGATATCTACTACTATGGTCGAAAAGTTGGGATTGAAAACAGTCGAACATTCTCAACCCTATAAGCTGTCATGGCTTAAAAGGGAAACGAAGTTAAAGTGAGCAAGAGGTGTTTAGTGCAGTTCTAGATCGGGAAGAAATATACTGATGAAGTATGGGGTGACGTAGTTCCAATGGATGCCTGTCATATTTTGTTGGGAAGACCTTGGCAGTTTGACAGGAGAACGCAGCATGATAGATTAAAAAATACAAACACCTTCAAGAAGGATGATCGGACCATTACTCTGGGTCCTTCAGATTTGAAAAAAGAAGGAAAAAATAATCTGCTTTCCGAATCAGAAAAAATAATGTGCAAAAAAGACCGCCCGGAACGAGACCGCCCAGACCGGACAGAGATCGATGGTCTGGTTCTCGATTTTAGGGGGATCCGGTCCGGTTCCCGGTTCCTAAAATTGGAACCGGTGACCGGGCGATCCGATTCCCCGTTTCAGGATTCGGTTCTTGTTGACACCTGATTTTTGACCAAGTCCTTTTTCAATTTTATTTTTTGAAAAATCACAAAACAAATTCATAAAAAGTCAAAAAATTACAAAATCAACTTTGGTGGCCTTGGCCAAGCCCAAGGAACCATTCTTGACCAAAAAATAATTTTTCATATTTTTCACATTTTTTAGTATTTTTAGAAAATAGAAAAATACGAGAAAAATCAACAAAAAATAGAATTTGGGGTCACAAAAATATAGGAAAATAGTCAATATTTTTCTTTTTAATCCCTTGTCATTTTGACCTCATCAAGAGTCGAAATTCAAGTTTAATCTTGTGTGTTTCTTTGTAACGCACAGGGTTAAATTTGTCAAAAAATGTGTTTTGAGTCTTTTTATTTGCAATCTTTTGCATTTTCTGAATCTTGACATTCTAATTGATTCCCCCACATTTCAATTTGGTTCAATTGTGCGCTAATGTGATCAATTTTGGCTTTAGGGACCTAATTGCATAAAGATTCTATTCATTTTAGTCCCTAAAGTACCAAATCCAAAATTAAAATTTTCTGAGGAACACCCATAGAACTCTAATACTTCCTCCCTATAGTTTTTGACCCACTGAATCAAATGATGGGCTCAATTGGGGCCGATTCGTCCATTAGGAACCCCAATTTGACAAAAATCAATTTCGGACCTTATTCAACATTTGGGGCTTTCAATCAATTCAAAAGGAATTTGTCACGAAAACCACATTTCTAGATGGAGTCTGTGCCATGGAACCCAATTTTAGCATCAATTTTGTGATCTTTACACATATGGACATCCAATTTGAACAAAAAAATTAAAACCGGGTCAACTGGGTCGGGTTGACCGACCCAGTCAACCCGGTTGACCAACGTAGAAAACAGAACAGAGCCACTCGGTTCTGTTTCCTTCGCACACAAACGGAAAAGGGCGGAGGGGAAGTCAGTAAAAAAAAAAGAGAGAAAGATCAGTTGGCAAAAAGGGAAATCAGTTGGAGGAGAAGGTTGGTTAAAAGAGGCGTTCGCCAACAGACGCGGAGAGACCACAGAGAGAAGTTTGTTCGCGCAAGAGCAGAGAGAGAGAAAAAGAGCAGAGAGAGAGAGACGGAGGTGGTAGAGAGAGTAGGCGAGAGGCAGAGCGCTCGCGGAGTGGGAGGAGCGAAAAACTGAGAGCGAGAACGAGAGCGAGAGAGAGAGAAAGAGAGAGAGATAGAGAGAGCTCGGGACGGCCATAACCGTCGCCATAGGAGGGAGAACCCGTGAGCTCCGAAGGCTCAACCACGGCGAGCGGCGCAAAACCGGAGCCTCGGATACGTCTTCCGAGCTTCGTGACATCCCCAAGAACGTCCGGGATCAAGCGGAGTTTCGTTTCATCACAGAATCAGGTGAGAAACACCTTCGAACTCGAGCTCGGCCTCCAATGGCATCTCACGATTATGTCGATCATTTTGCTTGTTATTGGCCTTAATCTGTTCCATGAGCTCTGCTAATCTCCGTTGCATTTCGTTTTTGCTTGTTTGGCGTCTGAAACCACCGAGTCAACCCCCGACCTTGACCAACTGGCCGTGAGTTCTATAGCTCCTTATAGGTCGAACCGAGTCCTCGCGATGGCCAGGTAAGTCTTCTCGGCTCTTTGTGATGCTTCCTAATCGGTTTAATCAGTTAAGCAACGGTAGAAATGGCTTGGATAGGTAGCCGCCGGAGCTTACCTTCGGTTGAAGATGACGATTAAATGAAACTCGATTCTGCTATGAAAAGTCTAATATATGTGATGAAGTTCGATAAAATGAGAAGAATGGCGGTAGTTTCAAGCAATTTGGTGGCCTGAGCGCGGAGAAATCACCTTCCGACGAGGCGCCGGCGCCGATCGTCTTCCTCGGCGAGTCTGTTGACTGGTCAACGAAAGTTGACCAGTCAACGCTGATGTGTCGCTGACGTGGCGCCCACGTCAGCCTCGGTTGTTATAACCAACCAACGAGAAGTGATCGAACGGTGGATAGGTAGCCACGTGTCAAGATCTTATTTTTCGGAAATAAAAAAATATTTTTCGAAAATTAAAAATCCCTCAGATCGGACGGCTGTAGTTCGATCAGGAGTTTCAATCTGGACCGTTAGTTGCCAGCCCTAGATCAGACCGCCAATCAGCCGATACGTGGCGCAATCAGAGCCTTTGATTCGATTTAGGTGGGATTTTAAAAATTTGAGCGGGGAAGATGGACACGGCGCCGTTTCGGTGCGGGGCCGGGTCCGGGCCGGGCCGCCCGCTCGTGGGCCGTGGGCCGGGTCACCCGACCCGGCCCGAATAACATTTTTTTAAATAAAAAAATCAGAAAATGATTTTAAAATAAAAAAAATCAGAAAAATTTCAGAAAATCCAAAAAATGCTAGAAAATGCCAGAAAATTCCAAAAAAAATATGAAAAAAATCCTAGACACTCCAGAAATCCCCAAAAATCGAGGGTTGACCACAGACAACTGGTCAACCCTATTTTTGGGGTTTCTCATCCGTTCTTCCAAGACTCAACGACATTACCCTTTAAGGGTAAGTCGCCTCTGCCGTGTATGCGAGAAAAAGCCGATAATGTCAAGGTAAGAATTAGGGTCGAGTACGCGACCAATTCTTAGGTTTGGATTTTCGAGTCCCGCCCCTTTTCTCAAAATGACGATTTTGCCCCTCAATGGGAAAATTGTCTTTCTTGTCCTAATTGAGTCCCGAAAATTGCTTAAAACTAGGGTTTGGGTCAGGTGGACGACCAACCCTAATATTTGAGATTTTCAGTTCTCATCTTTGTCCAAAATGACGATTTTACCCCTCCAAGGGTAAAATCCCTTTTAAATTCCAGAAAAATCCTGGAAATTCCCGAAAAATAGGAAATGGATTGGATTGATGGCCAATCCTATTTCCTTGGTCTTTTGACTTCCCAATTCATCTAAAAATGACAGATTTACCCTTTTAAGGGTAAAATTTCCCCGAATCATTCAAAATTACGATTCTGCCCCTCATGGGCGAATCATGTCCAAATCACTCCTAAGCCTTGATTGATAATTCTCTAGGCTAATAGGGCCTTATTAGGGATGCCATGCTGATTTCATGTGTTTTATCCGCATGTACTGGATCCTTGATTTGCGCACTTATTTCTATTGATTGTGATTGATATGATAGTAATTCCCATCTGCATGAACTCCTAAACTTAGGATTTGTACCCCACTCGTCTGTATGAAATCCTAGGATCAGATAAACCATTCAGCTTAGGTACCGAAAGGGCGTCAACTTTGACAGTTGGCGTAACTAAGTCCCCGAACCCACTTCTCTGGTTTCCGCAGAATCGAATAGATCACTCCCAACTATTCGATAGGGTTTTCCGATCGTACCCTCCATGAAACGATTGGTGGCGACTCCTTGGCATGTACACTCATCACATGTCACTAGACCACACTGAAGGTCGACCACGTATATCCAGCAGTTGCGATTTGGGTAATGGACCTTGGGAGAGGCCCGCGTCCGATCCAACCAGCGATCGGGCGGCCCATTAGCCCGCTCCCGCCTCCGAGCCTCCGGGAGAGGGTCGCGACAGTTCTGGAACCGGACCGCCCGGTATTAAAAAAAAAAGAGAAAAATATTATATTCCCCATGTTTTAGACCTCTCATAGTCTCAGTCCTCTCGGTCATCCTCTTCTAAGCGAACATTAGGTTTCTTCTCAGTCATCTCTTCTCAGATTGTGGCCGACCGCTGCATCGCTCGCGCTCGCACAGTCATCCCTGAACTTCAACCCCGTTTGTTGCCGACCATTCCGTCAGACTGTCGTCGCGCGGCCAACCCCGACCCAACCCCAACACCCTTCGCCGCCATTCGCTCAGCCCAGGCGTAACTCAGCTGCGATTCCCATCTCAAGGCAAGTCAAGTTCTAAACCTAATCGTTTGGTGTCGGATTCAGTGTAATGGACTGTTGGGTTCACGAGCAGGGAGCTCATATCATTGTCGCGGTGGGCTTGGCCTCAGATCTGTGGATCTCAGCCAGTTCAGGTGGCTGGAGGTGGCTGGGTAGCGGTGCTCGGGCGCGGCGGAGATCAGGTGGATGAGGGTCGTGGGGCGAAGGTCACAGGTTTACGGCGACCAGGAAACGAAGCTAGTGGGTGGTTGCTGCAAGAAACTCAGCTGGTTGCGGCTCGCGCGAGGCCGTCAGGGATGCCGAGAAGGACAAAGAGGAGGAAGATATGGTGATGTCAGTGGAGAGAGAGTACGAGAGCAAGGAGGTCCCGGCGTGGAGGCAACAATTGACGGTGAGGGCCTTAGTGGCAAGCTTCGTGCTCAGCATCTTGTTTAGCTTCATCGTGATGAAGCTGAACTTGACGATTGATGAAGTGTGGCTTGCCCGAGTGTTATTGAGGACCGTGATTCGGCATGAGGGGCAAAGAGTGATTCGTAGTTTTGATTAGAGTCATGGAGTGAAGCAAACGTTGCTAGCACCTTAACCTAGACAAATTATGATGGTTTAGTGGTGTGATGGACGAAGTAGTGCTCTCGTTCTGGACTGAAATCTAGGCGAAAATGGAGTAGAAGTTGTAGAGCAACTTAACTTAGTTAAATTCTGGTAGTGCAATGGTTGAATTGGATACGGTTGGATAATTTGAGCTACAAAATTCTGGTTCAAACATTTTGAAGGTTTAATCCGTGAGTGACATTCTATGACTCGTAAGACAAGATAAATCATATATGTTAGATTTGCATTGAGTAGTACGAAGGGCTCACTTGATAGCACTTGTAGTTTAGTCAAGTTGAATCTTTGACACTGCAGATTTTGGTTTATTAACCTGGGAATCTGATTGGAGAAGTAGGACATTAGTGTAGGAAAATTCTGATGGTGTGTTAGCAGGGTCAAGTAATTGACTATGACTATGGGGAAAATTAGTTGCAGAGGATGGCACGATGGGTGACCATGCCTGTGATTTCTTCTTGTTTGTGTTATTGATTCTTTGGAACCGGACCGGACCGACGGTTCGGTCCAGTCGGTTTGGTCCGGTCCGGTCGGTTTGGTCCGGTCCTCGGTTCTGAAAATTGAGAACCGGGACTATTGATCCGGATCCCGATTTTTGGGAGGAACCGGACCGGACCGGGAACCGCTCACCCCTAGTGAGCGCGCCAGAGCTTTTCGTTGTTATAATCATGGAACAGAATCTTGATAGTCCATAGATTCCAACTCAAGTTCTACCTATAATTGAAGAGTTTGCTGATATCGTACCAGAGGAATTACCACCTAGATTACCACCCATGAGGGACATTCAGCATAGTATAGATCTCATTCCTGGAGCTGTTATCCCTAATAAGGCAGCTTATAGGATGAATCCTAAGGAGCATGAGGAGATGCAAAGGCAAGTGCAAGAATTATTAAAAAAAAAAGGTGCAATCCGAGAGAGCATGAGCCCCTGTGCAGTGCCGACTTTATTGGTTCCAAAGAAAGACGGGTCGTAGAGAATGTGCATGGATAGCAGAGCTGTCAACAAGATTACGATAAGGTATCGCTTCCCTATCCCAAGATTTGATGATTTAATTGATCAGTTATATGTGGCAACTATCTTCTCAAAGATAAACTTGAGAAGCAGATATCATCATATTAGAATGCGACCTGGAGATGAGTGGAAGATAGCCTTTAAAACTAGAGATAGTCTGTATGAGTGGATGGTGATGCCTTTCGGGTTGTCTAACGCGTCGAGCACCTTTATGAGGTTGATGAATCACGTGTTTCGTCCTTTTATTGACCAATTTGTTGTCATTTATTTCGATGATATTTTGGTCTATAGTGCATCAACTGAACAACACTTGCAGCATTTGAGAAGGGTGTTTGAAACATTGAGGGAGCAGAAATTATATGCTAACACCAAGAAGTGTCACTTCATGTGACCTTTTTGGGGGTATATTGTATCCAAGGAGGGCATTCAGATGGAGCTAGCTAAAATTGAAGCTATTAGAAACTGGGAGATTCTGAAAAATATTTATGAGGTACGTAGCTTTTATGGGCTTGCGTCTTTTTACCGGAGGTTTGTTCGAGATTTCAGTACTATTATTGCACCTTTGACGGATTGTCTGAAAGGAGGTAAATTTGTGTGGACTAAGGAGGCAGAAGCTGCCTTTCAATTATTGAAAAAGAAGGTGACTGAGGCGCCTGTTCTAGTGCTTCCTGACTTTAATGAGATTTTTGAAGTGCATTGCAATGCTTCAAGCATTGGTATTGGGGGTGTCCTGAGTAAAAAAAGTAAACCTGTAGAATTCTTCAGTGAGAAGTTGAATGAAGCAAAAAAAAAGTATTCAATTTATGATAAAGAATTTTATGCTATTGTGAGGAGTTTGGAGCATTGGAGGCACTATCTGATTTCGAAGGAGTTTCTCTTGTTTTCTGATCATGAAGCCTTGAAATATATCAATGGACAAAACAAAATGAACGCTAATCATGCGAAGTGGGTGGAGTTTTTTCAAGCTTTCAGTTTTTCCATCAAGCATAAGGTGGGTGTGCTAAATAGTATGGCTGATGCATTAAGCAGAAAACACTCTTTGCTGTCTACAATTCAGGTAAAAGTTCTAGGATTTGAAACTTTTAAGGATTTATATGTTGATGATCCTTATTTTGGAGATATATGGAGGAAGAGCCAAGCAGAGCCTTTTCGGCAATTTCAAGTTGTGGATGGTTATCTCTTTAAAGTTAATAGATTGTGCATTCCTCAATGTTCTTTGAGGGAGTCTATTATTATTGATGGTCACGGAAGAGGTTTAGCTGGGCACTTTGGCGTCGTGGATAAGACGATGGCCTTGTTGTGCGAATATTTTTATTGGCCACGAATGGAGCGAGACGTGAAACGTTTTATAGAGAGCTGCCGGGTATGTCATGTAGCGAAAACCAAGAGTACTAATGCTGGCCTATATATGCCTCTATCCGTTCTAGTCGCACCATGGAAGGATGTTAGCCTTGACTTTGTCTTGGGTTTTCCAAGAACGCAGTGGAATAAGGATTCCATTATGGTGGTTGTTGACATGTTTTCAAAGATGGCGCGCTTTATTCCATGTAACAAGACCTTTGATGCTTCACAGGTCGCTCGATTGTTCCTGCAGGAAATTGTTAAATTGCATGGAGTTCCTAAGTCCATAACCTCAGATCGTGATGTGAAGTTTGTAAGTCACTTCTGGCGTACTCTTTGGAGGTACATGGGCACGAATATGAAGTTTAGCTCCTCTCATCATCCTCATACTGATGGTCAGACAGAAGTTGTCAATAGAAGTTTAGGAAATTTGATGCGGAGTTTGATTGGAGATAACCCACGACAATGGGATTTGGCATTGCCTCAGGCAGAATTTGCGTATAACAGATTTGAGAATCGTACCACAGGCAAGACCCCTTTTGAGTTGGTTTATGGGAGTAATCCAATTACTCCTTTGGATCTCACTCCATTACCAGTTTACAAACAGTTTAGCTCAGACGCTGAAGAACACGTAGAACAGATCAAAGAGTTGCATTCCCAGGTCCATAATCAGATCAACAGACAGAACATGAAGTATAAGCAGCACGTTGATAGGCGCAAGAAAAGAGTTGTCTTCAAGGAGGGTGATCTAGTTTGGATTAACCTCAGTAAAGAGCATTTTCCAGCAGGCAAGTTTGGCAAGCTACAATCTAGAGCTGACGGACCCTTTAGAGTTCTGGAGCGAATTAGTGACAATGCTTACAAGATTGATCTGCCGGGTAAATATAATGTATCCAGAACTTTTAATGTGGCAGATTTGTCACCTTATCACACGAACGAGGAAGAAGACCCTGAAGAGATTGGCGACAATGAAGACGAAGCAGATTCGATGGCGAATCTTTTCCTAGCAAGGGAGAATGATGCAAATATTGCGTGATATTTAGGCATCTTTTATTTTTAGGCAATTTTCTATTTTTAGGGTATTTTCGTAATTTTGCGAATCTTATTGTCATTAGGGTTAACACCCTATATAAGTTTTGTTTCGAGGGTTTTGAGATAGTTTTTGAATATTTTAAGAATATACGATTTGATATCGTTTCTGAGAGAACATCGATTGTTCCTCGATTTATTGATTTTGCTCTTCATCGCCTTCTTTCTATTGTATTCGGCGTCATTTGGTCTCGGACCGAGCGGCGAGACTGTCAGGTTTTTTCACGAACATCGGTTGAGGACAATGTCTCATATGTCTGCCTCCTTCGGGATGGAGAAAATGGCTCCTAGGACTAGCTAATCTGTTCTTAATTGTCTGTACTCTTGCACCATTTCTGGCGTACAAAACTGTCGGATCGAGTCGTAGGTTCTTTTTGTTTTTTTTTTTTTCAAGACTTTGAACTGGCGACGCACTTCAATATAGATTGAAGAGGCAAGCATAGAAATGTGCTTTTAAACACGTGAATGGCAACGCCATTTGATTCCTTTTGAAAGGGGCAATTGGTTGAACATAAGCGTCATTGACCACATGGCTTAGGTGGATACTCAAGTCATTCTTAACCAACTTATGTAGCGTGTCATACGCGTATCGAGCGAGTTGGAAAGTGTGCGACGAGTTGGCTCGGTGGTTATCGAGGGGAAAGGAGCCGAGAGAGAAACGGGAGAGAGGATCTGCGATTGCCGACGAAAAGAGCCGGAAAAATACTCGTGCCTTGTTACACTAATGAAATTCAAATTTCGTCTGTGTGAGCTAATTTTGGAATACTATGGTTGAAGTTTGCGAAGGGATATCGCACATAACTTCCTCTATAATAAAGGGAAATGGCACCAAGAATCCCTAAATTTTGACCCATTTTTAAATGATACACTTGAACTTTTAAATTCGGTCATTGTGCTCTCTAGAATTTTTCTTAAATATTCCGTGTAGTCCTTATGTTCGATCAAACAAGAGAGAAAGCCACCGCAAGTCTCCAATCAATTGTCGAAATGCACAATCTAATTCTTAAATTATAGCGAACTAGAGTGCACACTTTGCGATCTTTTAGGGACCAAATTGTACATTTTTTTGTCACGGTTTTAAAAACTTGTGGCGGCTTCCTCTCTTGTGGGACCAAACATAACGGTTCTATCGACTATTTAGGATCAGTTCGAGGTGGGCGCATCTTGGAAGAAGGAAAGGTTGTTGGCGCTGGGAAGCAAAGCAATGAAGGGGGGAGTGGGACATGAAGGATATGAACTTTTTGCAAATGGTCTATCAAATAATGGAGGGAGGGCATCTGATGCTGGAGTTTAAAGTCATCAAATGGAGGAAAGCAAGAATGAATCTCGTTCGGAAGATTGCTTGAAGCCATCGTTTCGCACTGGATGTTGGCATTGGTCATATTTGATCAATCGAAAGTGAGATATACGGAAAACAAAATAACGCAATTAATCGCCGTGCAAACGAGGTGTATTTGATGCACTGACGGTTGAGACACTGATCGGTTGTATTGCTATCGTTTTATCCATTTCACTCAACTCTAATACTTGGGTTTAAAAAAAAAATTATCATCTACGATTGAATCGATGCTCTATGTGTGTTGCTGCAGTGACTCTTTGCTTGTGATGAATTGTAGTGACTCTTTGCTCGTGAATATAATGAAGGGAAATGGTTGATGAGCTCGAGCCAAAAGTATCAGTGCAAGAACAAGTGTGTGTATATATATATATCTATCTGTCTAGCCTTTGGTACTCCGCATCTTCACAAAGAATTCAATTTCACCGATTATATATAGTCTATTTACAGGCTTTATGAGATTATTATATAAGAAAATCATATAAACAGAAACACCAAATATAATCAATCAAAATCGATCAAGGATATAAAGTATCAAAGGAGATATATGCATAATATCGAGCAATATGTAAAGACATAAAATATCCTAAATATCTCAATAATTATGTATGTATGTATGTATTAACAGTCAGAGCGCCGCCGGGTTCATTAAGAAAAGAAAGAGAGCAAGTAGTCTGGATTTCGCAAGCAGCAATGACAAAGGAGGACGAAACCCTAAAACTGAAGACTACATAATGTCGTTCCATTCGGTTGGGGGTATATCGTTGTATCAAGGAAAGGAAATCCTCCCGATCATTAGAGATTTTATATATATATATATATATATATCACTTTCCCCATGCAATCTTTGCCTTACCATGTTGCCATCAAATGATAACAAGGTCACTTATAGCATGGAGATGAACGGTTTGAACTTCTCTTTCATTGTGTTCTTCGATGAATTTGGAAGGAGTACGATGTGAGAGAACTCGAAAGATGATGAATTTGGATCAAGTGGAGCCAAAGGTCCCTCACCGTCGCTGTCTCCCCTCGCTACGACTCCCTTCATGTATCTGCGTAATGCCGATCACCTCTCTCTCACCCCCATCAAGATGAACGACGATTCAATGCCCCGGTGAGAGAGAACCTTGATGGGCTTCGTTTTAAGAGGAGTGGGGCTTGACATTCAGTAGGATTAGTCGGAAGTGGGCTTGGGCCTCTGGGCTGAGTATCTTCTAATGTGTTGGGTCTAATTTGCTTTCAAAACGTTATGCCTTAGTGAGATTTGTTAACACATAAACCCCTTTTAATTAAATTGGAAGAATGTCGGTAAGTCATTGGATATCGGTAGATTCAAATGCGAGTTGGCACTTTGAGGCGTTGGTAAGAAAGACAAATGTAAATTGGTAAAAGAATAAGACAAACTTGTAATTTGCAAACTGTTAAAAAAAGTCTGATGATTTCATGAAATTATCGGTATTTACAAAAAAGTTACATGAAAATTAGCTAATTAATCAGCAATTTTCTTTTGCAAATAGTTCAGCTTTACACTTTTCAGCTCTTTTAAAATTTAGGGAAAATCCAAATAAGGACTTGAAATGTCATCACTCTTTTTCTCTCTCGCTGACTCGGGAGATGTGTAAATAACTCAAGATGGGATCTCATTGAATTCGCTCTTTTATGGAATTAACGCCTTGAAAACGGTATTGGGCTCTATTTATTCCTATTTTTACCTTCCATAGACTTTAAATAGTTTTTTCTACTCTTTCCGTTGCAACTCTCATCGGCAACCTTTGAATTTCTCTATATCCTCAAATAAAATAGTATAGGCTCCTCCAGCCCTAACAATTCCTTTGAGACATCCGAATTAGAAGTAAGCCCTAGTAACCTCCACGGATCAAGAGAAAAAGAGGAGCTGTGCTAAGTCTTTGTTTAATCCATTCCCATGAAAGCAAATTTAGCCACGACCACGATAGCCAAGTAAAAATGTCATTTTCTCAAATAAGGACCCGAAATGGACTTTGTTGCATATAATAGTATGAAGTTGACCTTGTTTCAAATAAGGGTCTGAAGTCCTCAAATCTTTTCAAGAAGGACCTGCCTGAAGGACATTTTCATTCGTTAACTTTTTTTCCTTTTTTCTATTTTTTTTTCTTCTTTTTTTTTCTTTTTCCCTTCCCTGCCCTAGCCCGGGTGAACCCTCGCCCGAACCCGGCAAGGGCTGCCCTCGCCCTTGGTCAATGAACACTCAGAGCATAGAAGACACTTTGCTGAACCCTTGAACTTTACCATTCAGAGATTCTGAGCTTGAAGATGGAGCAGTGAAGCTCGACTCTCTCTTCAATAGCAATTTCTAAGCTCAGACCTCTTCACTTCACTCTCGTCTTCTTCTCCATTGCTGAACCAGGGAAAAAAAAAAGGCCCATTCGAGATCATTGCTTGATCAGCCGAAAAGTTACAATATTTCACCACATTCTTACCTCCTAATTCTTGCAGGCGAGCCATCGCTATTCGCTACATCAAGCAAGGCCAAGACCCAGATAAGGAACCGTGCGTGGGTGTGAATATAGACACGGATGTCTCGCATCTTCTCTCCCCACCGAACCTCGTCTCGTTCCTTCAGGTCCAGAAGATAACCCACGTCCGTCTCTACGATGTAGACCCTGACCTCCTCAACCTAGGCTGGCGAAGCCAAGCGTCAGGCAAGGGCTGCCCTTGCCTAAGGCCGGTGATAGCGAGGGGACGGGGAGGGAGAGGAGAGGAAAAAGAGAAAAAAAAAAGCAAAGAAAAAAATGAGAAGAGAAAAAAAAAAAAGCAAAGAAATAAAAAATTTCACAGAAATAAAGGACAAAAGTGCTCTTCAACCATGCCCTTCTTTGAAAAGATTTGAGCACTTCAACTCCTTATTTGAAATAAGATCTATTTCAACCCTTTTTTTTTGCTAGAAAAAACACTTTCATTCCATCAACAGAGCAAATATTACAAGGACGGAGAGGAGCCTACATTAAGACGGTTGATAAAAGAAGATTTTACTAGAAAGATCTATTTCAACCCTTTATTTAAGAAAATGATGGCATTTCAGGCTCTTATTTGAAATTTTTCCAAAAATTCAAGTGCATAAAAAAATTATTTTGATAATGGAATAGTAGAATAATCTTCGTTATAATTATTCAATCGATCAGCCCTTGCCAAGGTCCAGCCAAGATCATTGTGGTCTCGCCGAGGCCCCGATGAGCTTCACTAGCCCATCCTAGTGTGGGGGGCAGTGGTAGCGAGGGAAAAAGATCGCATAACATTTCCTTAGAAGTTTAGGCCCTAATATTTCCTTAAAAGTTTAGGCACTAACCTTACATTCCGGGTCGTTCGTGTTATGAATGGATGACCCATATTACTACTAACAAAAATATATGAGATATGTTCACCAGAAGTCCTAAAACTTATCACGAAAGTGTAATTGAGTCCTAAAACTTACAAAAAATGCAATCAAGTCCTAAAACTTGGTAAATTGATAAAATCAAGTCCTTTCCTTAACACCATCAACTTTATTAATGGAAAATGCTGACGTGGCACTTTTAAATCAACTTTTTTAATCATATGTGGCATATTTGGTTCTTTTAGATTTTATTTATATTATATTTAAAAGGAATAAGAACATATAAAATATAACTTTACCAAGAAAAACATATAAAATATAAGATTTAAAAAACTCAAAACAAAAAAAAGGGAAAGTAGGTCTCGCTAGTAGGGGCTATCGCGCATCACTGGAGGAGCCAGCGATCTTAGTTGGGCAAGGGCGATGGTGGCCCGCCTTCGCCGGCCCTAGCCCAGCCAAGGCGAGGCCTCACCGGCTGTAGGTAAGGGCGCCCAGATCTGGGCAACACCGGCCTCGTCTAGGCCAGTGAGGCTCATTCAGATCTGAATAGTTTCTAATTCGACGAAACGGCTGTTTCTTCGGATTTTCACCTGTTGGGAAACAAACACCGAAAATGGATCTTCGGTTTTTATTTGAAGGAGACCGGGTTCTGTGGTGATTTGACAGGAAATATCCAAGCAATCATAAAGATAAAGGTGGACTCGTACAAACATAAATCGAACTGGTGTTTGACTCTACGGAAAAGTTTAGGAAGCACGATGGAAACAAACTTCACCGGGATTTGACTCGAGTACGACGCTTGAAAGAGCAATGGTACCACGCTGAGATTTGACTCGACGATGAAGCACCAAGGATGAGGATTCATATCGGAGGACGTGAATCCGAGAGTTAAAACTAGCACTACTCCTAAGGAAACGTAAAGTGCAGTGCAGGGATAATGAATAAATTGCAGTGCATGAAAGATAAAAGATAAAAGAAACTGATAAAGAACGTAGAGTTCTGTTGATGATTGGGAGGGGTTTTACAAAGAAGACACTTGGGATATTTATAATCCCTTACTAGTTACAATTTCAGAATTCAAATACAAAGTAACTTCCTAAAAGCAGTAATTAGATAACTCCCTAACAGTGATTATTGCTTTCCTATTTTCTAGGCACTCTCCACGTTCAAATAACCACCATTATCCATAAACAATTTTGTTGCGGAAGTCTCAATTGTCGGTAAATTGCCCAATATCGGTAAGTTGCCGTCGCCAAATTTATCGACCCCTATTTCCAAGATTTTGCACATTTTTGGTGTAAACAACGGCAACAGATAGAGCCATAGTTTCTTCCTTTCTTTCGTTTTTAGTTTTTCTTTTTTGTTATCAAATTGGTGGGTGGAAGCTTCAGTTCTGCAATGGAGGAAGCTTCGGGTGTGTTGATTTTGTGATTCAGCATCCCATACAACACCGTTCACGACTGACTCGATTGGAACCTGTGTGGTTCGAAGTCTCTCCAAGTGTCTCAGGCGTCAGATTTGGGAGAGGCGCCCTTGGGGGTTGATACCAGGGGAGCAGACCGGGAATTCGCCGGCAACCGGCGACTTGTAGAGGTCGCTTCTGACGTAGTTCTTCACGAAGACTTCCCAGCTCATAGACGATCTGGGGGTGGACGATTTGATCTCGTGGAATGAGGACAGGACGATGTTCATCGCGTGGCGGCCATCGTATTTCAAGCACAAGAATTTTTCCCACCTCTTTTTTCGAATAATTTTTTTAGTTTTTCAGTTTTTAATTCAATTTAAACAAAATATCCAAAAATAAAATAATTTAAAATGCCACATAAGATAAAAAATTAATTTAAAAATATCACATCAGCATTTTCCGTTAGATAAATTGACAGTGTTAACAAAAGTACTTGATTGAATTAATTTGACAAGTTTTAGGACTTAATTGCATTTTTTTGCAAGTTTAAGGACTCAATTGCACTTTCGTGATAAGTTTTAGGACTTCTAGTGAACATATCCCAAAATATATTTTAAAAATTCAAAAAATTACCTCTTAAAAACAGGAGATCTGGGCCGTCCGTCCATCCAAAAATGGACAGTCCGGATTGCAAGGTTAGGTGCCTAACCTTATGAGGAAAGGTTAGGCGATTCGGATCCGATAGCGAGGGCCTACGGCCCTTGGCTTTTCAATTTTTTTCTTTTTTTAAAAAAAAAGAAAAGAAAAATTACACCTCTTTCATATCTAATCTAATTTTATCAGTATGTAGTTAAAGAATTAGAATTTGGACCAAAACAACCTATCTGGGTTTCTGCTTTAGTTATTGGCTTTCGTCATTCGATGCATGAATAACGAACGATTCGAAATAACACACGGAATTTACAGACAGCTAAGGGGAAGTCGAATGCCGTAGCAGTTTTGCCCTAAAGCCAATCGATTCAGTCTTTCTGCTTGTTGGATGCTCGGTCCTTCTCCATGCGCTCGAACAAGCTCCCATCGTACACGGCCCGGACCGTGTCTTTGTGAAGCAGACCGTCCTTGTCCTTGCAAAGCGTGTACAGGACCTTCCATTCCGTGTAGCTCGACAACCTGCAATCAAGCTCATCATTTTCCCTTCATTTTCCAAAGTCTCTTCTGTTGTTTTCTAAAGCTGTGATGTTAGAGAGAGGAGCAAAAGGAACAAGCATCATCTCTTTCCCAACTGTTTTGCTGTTATTATTGTTAGGTCCTTCTATTTCTAAGACAGGAGCTAAAAGCACAAGAACTCACCAGCCAAAGTAGTCCTTGGGTTGCCTATTGGACTTGAGCATTGCCTGCAGCTCATCTGATGTCAAGGCGTTCGGATGCGTCTGCGCGTGCTTCCCGAAAATCTCTTCGAATTTCGCCGGAACAAACCTATTTAACCCACAAATCTTCGGTAAGCGATCGGCCCCAAATAGGACTTACCGAGCGACTGGACTGGACTGGACGTTGAAACAGCAGTTAAGTCGTGTATAAAGAAAAGCAATGCATATGTACTGAATCTCTATACCTTCCTTCAGAATCGTAGACGCCAGAATCACTTCCGTGCTTGGCCTTTTGGATGTTCTTGACTTCGATTGGGAACAGAAAGGAAGGGAACTTACCCTGCTTTCACAACCAAAATCAAAGCCCCCATCACATTAAGTACTCATTCTCAAACCACAACACTAGCATCATTAATAAAATCCAACAAATTCAATTCAATATATAACATAAAAATGTTAGTAATAAATCATTTGATAGAAAGGTGTCCAACAAAATGCATATTTCCTCGTAACTTCCAAGATCCACAGGAGAGATCAATGTCATTAATGACGCAATTATTCAGGCAAGAAGCATATATATATATTTTTTATTATGTTCAATCTATTATCATTATTACCCATGGTGATGAGAAAAAAAGGGGGTGGGTGGATGATGACTCTGTGCGCACTCTATAAAACTTTCCCCCCTATAAAAAAAAGGAATGGGGGAGATCGACGGCCAAAATCTGCGGGATCTCCTGCCCTTTGTGCCGGTCTTTTTTTTTTTTTTTGGTCTCCGACACGTGGCAATTCTTTCTTTCATCCTAATTTAAAACTTATCATGAGATGTTATTTCGTGAAATTTATTTCTTTCATTTCATATATCGAATTCATACGGTCAGATGATCTCGCGTTAAAGAGATTAATAATATTAATAAAAAGGTAAAAGAACACTAGACGTACCAATATTTGTGTACGGCGCTCACTTTAGTGTTTATTTTTTTTTTTGGGATCACTTCAGTGCCAATTTTTGTCAAAAACGATCATTTCAGTACCAACAATACACATGTCATGATTTCCGGCAAGCCACGTTAGATAACATTGGGACACGTGTCATGATTTCCAGTAAGCCATGTCAGATTTGGCACTGAAATGATCGTTTTTGACAAAAATTGACACTGAAGTGATCCCCCCAAAAAAAAATATTGACACTAAAATGTGCGACGTACATAAATATTGGCACTCTTGCTGTCCTTCTGCCTAAGAAAAGGCGTGCATAGACAACTTTCTACTGTGCGAATTATACACAAATTATAATTGATAAGCAATAATGATTCTCCCGCGCCTGCGTGATACTTTTAGCTGGAATCTATTGCCTAACACGGGTCTCAGCAGTTTGGTCCAAAACTCAAGCTTAGAAAGTCGGACCCGTCCCGAACTTCTAATCTAGGTAGGCCTTTGTTTGCACCTATTTCAATTATGTAAAGTGAAACCTAAACCTCAACCTAAATTACCCAAGATGCATATTTTAATACACAAATATGTACTATTTTATATGCTTGTATCCCTTCATGATGGCGTCCTATTACTCATACCAGTCTTTTCTAGGACAAAATAATACCTCTAATCAATAACCAAGCTACTATGTATTATATTGTGAATTTCGTTTGCTAATGTTGTGGATGTTTTCCATTTTTACTTCGAGGATAATCTAATATTTATTTCCAATCATTTCATTACCATAGTGAATATGAAATAGATAAATGCAAGCGGTTACCTTTGCGGCGGATCTCTTACAAGATCAATTCATATTGACTTTGGTAACATACATATTACCTAAGCAGCTTTCCGACAAAAAAAAAAAAAATCAGACACGATTAAGCAGGTTAAAAAATTCTCGATTACCCTACTAATTGAATTTTCATCGATCCAAATATCAACAGCCTTTTTCTCATCGAGACCACGACGTTGTTGACTATCAAAAGGTCGATTGAAACTCCATTTGTCAGAACATGTACTCTAAGATTCGAGCTAACCTATAACCTCGTCATCTCATACGTTAGAAAGATACAGTCTACGACATCTCGCCATCCACTCAACCCTAAGCGCTCTTATTCCCGATGCTTCACCAGGTAAACTTCTATTTAGATCCGATCCATGGTGACCCCCGATAGAGTTACATCGAACGTGATTCATTCACCCGATCCACATGGATGGATGGATGGATGGGTTCGATGCAACTATTTCACGCGCTCGTGGAGGTCCAGCGGCAACCCACACCCACCGTATGCAGCCAACCTGGTCGCTTCGGATCTCAAGGCGAGATCCGAGGGGAGGCGAGGGGTTCGATCAATTTCTCGGCGCTCGGCGGATGGTTGCCGTTTCTATCCTACCTTCAGGTGCTGAATCTGGATGTACCCGCGTCAGAATAGGGGTTCCTCCCCCATGTACTTTTTGTTATTGGACGATTCGTACGCACCCGTGAGAAGCTAGCTCCCAGCTACCGACATAGACAAGAACAGCCGCAATTCTACTCACGGTCCAAAGAGAAATTACCTCCGAAAACGACACTAACTCAAGCACATACAACCACAACCACAACCACAAACATACAGAGAGAGAGAGAGAGAGAGAGAGAGAGAGATACAGGGCGAGTTTTCTGGCTGAGTGCGATGTTGATGAAGGCAGCGGAGACGGTGGACAAGAAGACGCTAGCTCCGATCGATCGAAAACCTTCAAGACATCCCCCATAAAGGAGAGAGAAAAATTAGTCCTCGAAACAGATCCCATCAGGCATTTTTTGAGAAAATCTTAGGAAACGAGTCTCTTATAGATTCTTTTCCTCAAGCTCAGACACAGAGAGAGAGAGAGAGAGAGAGAGAGAGAGAGAGAGAAACCTTGAAATGTCTCCGAGGGATAGACGATGCCGTCGTTGTTGCGGTCGAAGAAGGCGACGTGCTTCTGCAAGACGTTCTGGTCGTTCGGCATCATGGGATCGTGCGTCTCCGCTTTATTACCTGAAACAAGTCCAAACCAAATCCCCCCTAAAATTCACCATAAAACTCAAAACCCAGAAGGGTCTCTCCTCTGCTCTTTAATGGGGGGAAAGCAGCACGCGTTCACGAATCCCGACTCACCACCGTCAGAGTTACTGGTCGACGAAGGAGACGACGACGCCATGCGATTGATCCTCGAGATTCTGTTTCCTTAGAGCGGCGAGCGAGGAAAGCGACGAACAGAGGGAGGGGGAGGGAGCGAACAGAGCAAGAGCGTGCGGCGCCTCTCTTGTTTTTTTTGGAGCTTTTTGGGGAATCTGTGCTGTACGATCTGTGAGGAGAGTGGCGATCACAAAGCTTTGTTTTTATACACGTACACGTGGTCGTGGAGCTTTGTTAATTCGGGAAATTAATCTAATGTAACCATGTTCATGTTCCCACGAGGGACACGACCCAATGACTTCCAAGGTTGAAGAAAACTTCGGACCGGGGTGTTTATCCTCCCCGGGACCCGGTCCCGCATCTCGAACTCGTACCAACCGCATTTTACTCGATAGGATTCCTCTATTTGGAAAGCAATCTCGGGCGTGACAAATGTTTTGTTCGTGAATGATTCCGACAAGGTTTGTACTCGTGTCACAGGGCCTTGACCCTTGCTCACGAAGAGAACTTTTCAGCACCCGGGTAGCGAATAAGCGGAAGGCGGCCGAGTTCAGTCATATACTTTTCAGTTTGATCGATTCAATCATAAATCCTTTTGGCTAATTTTCAAAGTAGCAATACCGACCAGTCGTGGGTGAGAGTTATTGATCGGTCAATCATGTCACGTTCATGGCTGGCTAGACGACTTTTAGTCGACAACTTACTAGTGAAGCCGCCGATGGCAAACATCAACGAGGGCATCTACGGGTTGACGTGGGTCACAGGTAGTTAGCCATTGCAGGTTTTTTGCCCATTGTTGGAGCTGGAAAACAGAGAGAATGGATCAAGGATACGATGAAACCTTCACCGATCCTGTCAAGAAAAGAAGTTTCCACATATACAAATACATGTCTATGTGGCGATCCATCTTAATGGGTTTGCTAATAAGTCTATTAAGTATTTGTTTGAGTATCGATAACGATATTAAGGTTCCGTTTGTTTTTTGAAAAATGAATGATTTAGAAAAGTATGCTTTAACATCACTTCCCTTTTGTTG
This sequence comes from Rhodomyrtus psidioides, assembly GCA_021437785.1. Lineage (NCBI taxonomy): Eukaryota > Viridiplantae > Streptophyta > Magnoliopsida > Myrtales > Myrtaceae > Rhodomyrtus > Rhodomyrtus psidioides. Next base: position 207,499 of record JAILYB010000169.1, on the reverse strand, counting down.
GGGGGAGGAGATTTCCTAGAGCGAAACGTCCTTACACGAACTCCTCCTCTGCATGCTCCATCATGGTTTCGGTCATTTCCTAAGAAAAGGGCAAAGACGAAAGAGGGTCCTGTCGGGGACTGTTGGAGATAAAAGTCGTGCAATGAAGAGCAAACGTTCAATCTCGACGGTGACCCTCGGTCTTCGCCTGTCGGTCGAACTGGATTGGATCGATCGATCCATCTGGCCCCGTCCTAAATCGGGTGTCGAATTCCGTACCCTTAAAACAACTATTTGATCGACCGAACGGACAATTAAGCTTTAAATATGTACGTTTAATCAGCAGTACTCACACAAATCTCGGGAACATCGTTTTTGCAATGGTTCCGGAGAAAAACCGAGGTTGAAGCGATCGTTAAGATAACAAGAGAGGGGGTGTGTGTGAGAACTTAGTACTGTTTTTAAGGGATCATGATGCGTGAAATTATGTGACTTTCCAAAGAGACAAGTAGCTTTTCTAACCACAAGCTCCCTCTTTCTAATGCCAGCTCAAAAGCGAACGTGCACGTATGTGCTAATGCCTGCCTAATGGTATTATTTATGTTATGTTATGATCCCCACTCCATTTATAACGCGTCAACTTTGATTACAAAATGATTAGCTGTTAGCTTTTGCGATTAATTAATGCCAAAGATACTGAAACCCATTGACAGAAACACAATCATGGATAGAACTTGCTTCTTCGAATATAGAATTAATGTTCGTAATAATTCACTTCAAGGGTCTCAGCATCTGTACGTAACTTTAATAGTTATTTTTAAAGGGACACGTTGAGTCGTCGAAAACTATTCCGGAAAGTCTTTCCGTGCCGTAAATGTAGAAATTATACCTTGATGCATGTTTCATGCTAGTAATATAAAAAGCCACGTCTCTCGATGTTGCAAAGTAGAACTTCTAGCATGGCCAGCCTCGAGAATAACAGACAATGTGGTCCATAAACTTTGGCCCGGTATGCGATATGATTCTTGAACTTTTAATTTGTTCAATGCGATCCATGGACTGTTGATGCATTTTCAACTAAATCTCTGAACAATGTGAAAATGTTCAATATCATCCCGAGCTCGAATTAAGGGAAGGAGAATATTGAACGCATTCATATATTTTAGGGATTAAGTTGAACATGTATCAAAAGTCCAGATATCGCATTGAACAAATTAAAAGTTCAAGAATTCTATTGTACATCGAGTCAAAATTCAAGAGCTGTTTATAGCATTTTTCCATATATAAATGACGGCTCTTATAGATTTTAAGAAGTGACTTGTCATTCGTGGATCTTGTTGAAAAGAAAAGAAAAATCATAGAAGAACACACGAATTTACGAGTAAATTCAGCAATGTGTTTACGTCCTCGGTCAAACACCTCGCCCTCTCTCTTTTTTTCTTTTTCTTCTTCGTTATATCATCAAGTATGTATAGACTTATAAATATACAATCAGTACAAAATAGGAAAAAGAATCTTCTACAAATTTGGAGGAAAAATCAAATTTTCTACAAAAAAAAAGGGATATTATGTAACTCACGCCAAGAGATCTTTCCAATGAAACTGATATCAATGTTGTGGAACCTCATCCATGAAAATCCACAAAGAAAATGCATGGACAGAAACGCAGAGTCCGCCATGCAAGACTTCTCCACACGATCTTTCCGGCTACGACCCAACATTTATTATGGCCTCGCGGCGCCATCATTCCAGCAAGGATAGGAAGCTGCTGCGGAAACCATCTGCTCTGGTCTTTGCAATTTGAATTTTCTCGGGACTATTGTCCGAGCAATTAATACGAACAAAAATCACGAACGGCCTCCGCAAAAGACCGCGAAAAGTCAAGAAAAATGCCGAAGTTCATGAACGTCAGCTATTCGAATATGCTTAATATATAATCGAGAAATAATGGCAACGGGTCCTCCTTGATCTCTCATATTATATGATAAATTTGACTTAAGTTTTCGTATTATATTATGGCTATTTCCGCATGTGGGTGAGGAAGTTGGACGTTGATGTAGCAACTACTGGTCTTGGGTCTCGGACCGAGCGGCGAGACTGTCGGGTTTTTTCACGAACATCGGTTGAGGACAATGTCTCATATGTCTGCCTCCTTCGGGATGGAGAAACTGGCTCCTCGGACTGGCTAATCTGTTCTTAATTGTCTGTACTCTTGCACCATTTCTGGCGTATAAAACTGTCGGATCGAGTCGTAGGTTTCTTTTCTTTCCTTTTCTTTGTTTTTTTTTTTTTTTTTGGTCGAAGATGCACTTAAATATAGATGGAAGAGGCAAGTATAGAAATGTGCTTTTAAACACGTGAATGGCAACGCCATTTGATTCCTTTTGGAAAGGGGCAATTGGTTGAACATATGCGTCATCGACCACATGGCATAGGTGGATACTCAAGTCATTCTTAACCAACTTATGTTGCGTGTCGTACGCGTATCGAGCGAATCGGAAAGTGTGCGACGAGTTGGCTCGGTGGTTATCGAGGGGAAAGGAGCTGAGAGAGAAACGAGAGAGAGGGTCCGCAATTGCCGACGAAAAGAGCCGGAAAAATACTCGTGCCTTGTTACACTAATGGAATCCAAATTTCGTCGGTGTGAGCTAATTTTGGAATACTATGGTTGAAGTTTGCGTAGGGATATCGCACATGAATTCCTCTATAATAAAGGGAAATGGCACCAAGAATCCCTAAGTTTTGAACCATTTTTCAATGATACACTTGTAACTTTTAAATTTGTTCATTGTGCTCTCTAGAATTATTCTTAAATATTCCGTGTAGTCCCTACGTTCGATCAAACAAGAGAGAAAGTCACCGGAAGTCTCCAAACTATTGACGAAATGTGCAATCTAATTCCTAAATTATAGCGAATTATAGTGCACACACTTTGCGATCGTTTAGGAACCAGATCGTACATTTTTCGTCACGGTTTAAAAACTTGTGGCGGCTTCCTCCCTTGTGGGACCAAACATAACGATTCTATCGACTATTTAGGAATAGTTCGAGGTGGGCTCATCTTGGAAGAAGGAAAGGTTGTTGGCGCTGGGAAGCAAAGCAATGAATGGGGGAGTGGGACATGAAGGATATGAACTTTTTGCAAATGGTCAATCAAATAATGGAGGGGAGGGCATCTGATGCTGGAGTTTGAAGTCATTAAATGGAGGAAAGCAAGAATGAATCTTGTTCGGAAGATTGCTTGAAGCCATCGTTTCGTGCCGGATGTCGGCATTGGTCATATTCGATCAATCGAAAGCGAGATGTACGAAAAATAAAATAGTGCAATTAATCGCCGTGCAAACGAGGTGTATTTGATGCATTGACGGTTGATACGGGGGGATACTGATCGGTTGTGTTGTTATCGTTTTATGCATTTCACTTAACTCTAATACTTGGATTTAAAAAAAATTATCGTCTACGGTTGAATCGCTGCTCTATGTGTATTACTGCGGTGACTCTTTACTCATGATGAATTGTAGTGACTCTTTGCTAGTGAATATAACGAAGGGAAATGGTTGATGAGCTCAAGCCAAAAGTATCAGTGCGGGAATATATATATATATATATATATAGGCTCAATCCCAAAAAAAACCCCAAACTTTAGCTTTTGTCCCAAAAATATCCACAATTTTTTTTTGTCTCATAAAAAACCTCCAACTTTTGATTTTGTCCCAAATCTACCAATCCAATCCCAAAAATACCTCAAACTTTGGCATTTGTCCCAAAAATATCCACAACTTTTTTTTGTCTCCTAAAAAACCTTCAACTTTTGAATTTGTCCCAAATCTACTAGTATAATCACAAAAAAACTCTCAAAACCCATCTCGTAGAATTCCCGACGACCCGACGTCGGCCGTTTAGCTTCTGTCGAAACTCCAAGTGATTCTCAACCGTCGCCCGATGGTGTGGCCTTATCCCGAGACAATAGCAACCCTCGTCATCGACTTCTTACCCGTTGATAGTCATCGATGCCAATCGAGCCTTCCACCGAGAACCATCATGCCGACCCTGCATTTGTGACAACAAGCTGTTGCCGACCCTGCATCTGTGACAACAAGCTGCTGCCGACCCTGCCTCTGTGACGAAAAACTGCTGCCCCCAATGCTTTCTTGTGATCATCATTTCGGTAAAAATTTGAAGTATAAGAAGAAGATTTGTTAATATCTTGTTCCCACTGAAATTTGTATGTGAATCTCGGGTAACTCAATTATGTCTAGAAATGAATTAATGCGACTGCAATGTGTCAAACATTCTTCCTTGAAACAATTGGAAGTACATTTTGATCTTTGTCGAACAATCATGGGTTCTGTTCAACTGGGCGCGAAACACTCCTTTTTTTTAATAACTTTGGTAAATTTGGGACAAAATCAAAAGTTGGAGGTTTTTTATGAGATAAAAAAAGTTGTGGGTATATTTGGGACAAAAACCAAAGTTTGAGGTTTTTTTTGGGACAAAACCAAAAGTTGAAGGTTTTTTAGGAGACCAAAAAAAGTTATGGATATTTTTGGGACAAACGTCAAAGTTTGAGGTTTTTTTTGGAATTAGGCCTATATATACGTACATGCGTCTAGCCGTTGGTACTTCGCATCTTCACGGAGAATTCAATTTCGCCGGGTCCATGTCGAAGACAGTGGGGCAGTCATGTATATATTCCTCTCTTCCTCTTTACATTATTTAACTTGATATCAGAGCAACCAATATAGTGCACCCATAGAAAAATAAATCCATCCTTGCTTCTCAACAGTGTTTTTCAAAGTGTTTCTTCTTTCTGAGTAACTATTATCGCCGCGTTGTTGCTGTAATATTCATTATTACATATCAAAATACATATAACTTCTCCAATTCTTAGTTTCAACTTGGTATCTAAATATCAGGCTTAGATAGGAGCGTTGGGTTACCTCGGCCTCTCTCAACCCAAAAACTAGATCAAACATGAGACTTTCCCTCACACTTATAAAACAAGCTCTTTCCACAATCAATGTAGGATAACTCCAACAATCTCCTCCTTACTCATCGAGCTCTGGGCCGGAGAGCAGCAACAACTAGTATCTCTTCCGTGTCTGATTATTGGTTCCATATATAGGCTTTATGAGATTACTATATAAGAAAACCAAATAAACAGACATACCAAATATAATCAATCAAGATCGATCAAGGATATGCAGTATCAAAGGAGATATATGCATAATCCCGAGTGATATGTGAAAACATATAAAATATCCTAAATATCTCAATAATGTCTATAAATATCCTTAACAGCTCAAATAATCATTTTCGCTATGCGATTTTTGCCTTACTATATTGCCTTCAAATGATAACAAGGTCACTTATAGCATGGAGATGAACGGTTTGAACTTTGAACTTCTCTTTGATTCTGTTTTTCGAGGAATTTGGAAGGAGCACGATGTGAGAGAACTCGAAAGATGATGACTTCGGATCAAGTGGAGCCAAAGGTCCCTCGACATCGCCGCCTCCCCGCGCTACAACTCCCTTCATGTATCTGCGTAATGCCGATCGCCTCTCTCTCACCCCCATCAAGACGATGACCGTCGGACGACCGGCAGCGCTCATTCCTCCGTGCCGATGAGTCGATGAACGACGATCAATGCCCTGGTGAGACAGAACCTTCATGGGCTTCGTTTTAAGAGGAGTTGGGCATGACGTTCAGTAGGATTGGTTGGAAGTGAGCTTGGGCCTCTGGGCTGAGCATCTTCTAATGTGTTGGGTCTAATTTGCTTTCAAAACGTTTTGCCCTAGTAAGATTTGTTAACACAAAAACCCCTTTTAATTAAATTGGAAGAATGTTGGTAAGTCATTGGATATCGGTAGATTCAAATGCGAGTTGGCACTTTGATGCGTTGGTAATAAAGACAAATATAAATTGGCAAAAGAATACAAACTTGTAATTGGCAAACTGTTAAAAAAAAGTTAGCTGATTTCATGAAATTATCAGTATTTACAAAAAAGTTACATGAAAATTAGCTAATCAACAATTTTCTTTTGTGAATAGTTCAAATTTACACTTTTCAGCTCTTTTAAAATTTAGAAAAAATTCAAATAAGGGCCTGAAATGCCATCACTCTTTTTCTCTCCACTGGTCCGGGACATGTGTAAACAACTCAAGATGGGATCTCATTGAACTCACTCTTATATAGCATTAACGCCTTGACAAAGGTATTGGGCTTTATTTATTCTTACTTTTACCTTCCACAGACTTTAAATGTTTTTTCTACTCTTTCCTTTGCAGCTCTCATTGGCAACCTTTGAATTTCTCTATATCCTCAAATAAAATAGTATAGGTTGGTTGATGCAGCGTTCGGCGAAGATAACAAGCAAATCATTGCTTAGAGAGAAAAATTCTCGAAATTGAATTAAGATGATAATGTTCGATTTTCCAAAAACCCTAAAACAAGCTTATATAGGGTGTTAACCCTAATGACATGAAAATCGCAAAATTATTAAAATAAAATTAAATTCGAAAATACTAAAATAATTGAAAAACTCATCTAAACAACCCAGAATTATCAAAATCCATTGCAGTTCATAGCCAAAGGCAGTGAGTATTGATCAGCATGCCGTTTCGCTTCAACCGATCGAATTTGAGTCCGTTCCAATGTCGTCGATCCGGTCTGCCAGTTCTAGGCACATCATCGTTTAGACTTCCGATTGGATTTTCGCCGGTCCAATTGATCTAAAAACGCACTATTAATAGATTGATCTGCATCACTGGTCCAGCCCTAACAATCCCTTTGAGACATCCGAATCAGAAAGCAAGCCCCTGTAACCTCCACTGATCAAGAGAGAAAGAGGAGTTGTGCTAAGTCTTTATTTAATCCATTCCCATGAAAGCAAATTTAGCCACGATCACGACAACCAAGTAAAAGACGTCATTTTCTCAAATAATGATCCGAAAAGAACCTTGTTGCTTATAATAGCACGAAATTGACATTGTTTCAAATAAGGGCCTGAAGTGCTCAAATCTTTTCAAGAAGGGCCTTACCGAAGGACATTTTCGTTCGTTACCTTTTTGAGTTTTTTTTTTCCCTCCCCTGTCCTAGCCTGGGCGAACCCACCAGCAAGGGCTACCGTCGCCCTCGGTCAATGAACGCTCACAGCACAGAAGACTCTTTGCGAACCCTTAAACTTTACCATTCAGAGATTCTGAGCTTGAAGATGGAGCAGTGAAGCTCGACTCTCTCTTCAATGGCAATTTCTAAGCTCAGACCTCTTCACTTCACTCTCCTCTTCCTCTCCATTGCTGAACCAGGAAAAAAAAAAGGGCCCATTCGAGATTATTGCTCGATCAGCCAAAAAGTTTCAATATTTCACCACATTCTTACCTCCTAATCCTTGCCGGCGAGCCATCACCATTCGCAGACATCAAGCAAGGCCAAGACCCAGATAAGGAACCGTGCGTGGGTGTGAATATAGACACGGATGTCTCGCATCTTCTCTCCCACCGAACCTCGTCTCGTTCCTTCAGGTCCAGAAAGATCACCCACCCACGTCCGTCTCTATGATGAAGAACCCTGACCTCCTCAACCTAGGCTGGCGAAGCCAAGCGTCAGGCGAGGGCGGCCCTTGCCTAAGGCTGGTGATGACGAGGAGACGGGGGAGGGAGAGAAGAGAGGAAAAAGAAAAAAAAATGAGAAGAGAAAAAAAGCAAAGAAATAAAAATTTTCACAAAAATAAAGGACAAAAGTGCTCTTCAGCTACACCTTCTTGAAAATAATTTGAGCACTTCAAGCCCTTATTTAAAATAAGATCTATTTTAACCCCTTATTTGAGAAAATAATGGTACTTCAAGCTCTTATTTAAAATTTTCCCAAAAATTTACTAGCATAAAAAAATTATTTTGGAAATGGAATAGTAGAATAATATTCGTTATAATTATTCAATCGGCCGGCCTTCGCTAAGGTCTGGCCAAGATCATTGTGGTTTCGCCGAGGCCCCGATGAGCTCCGCTAGCCCATCCTAGTGTGGGGGGCAGTGGTAGCGAGGGCCTGCGGCCCTTGGCTTTTCAATTTTCTTCTTCTTCTTCTTTTAAAATAAAAATTACTCTTCTTTCATATCTAATTTAATTTTATCAATATTTAGTTAAAGAATTAGAATTTGGACCAAAACAACGTCGTTGTAGTCTTATGTTTCAGTTTTAAGGTCAATGTCACATTTGAGAGATAAAATAACAAAAAAAAAGTCATGTTAACATTTCTTTATTAATCTAACTGAACAAAATAAATAGAAGGACTCGATTACACAAACTACACAAGTTTTAGGATTTGATTGCACTCTTTGAAAGTTTTACGAACTTTGACGCAGAAAAGCGATAACTGGAAAACGTTACCAAAGTATATACTGAAATTTGATAGAATATTTCATCTTCATTACATAGGGTGGACGTCTAGGACTCCTTAAGGAATTAGGATTCCATAAAGATATCATTAAACAAATCAAATCTAATCAGAATTCAAATCAAATATTGCAATTATCTACATCACTAAGTTTCCTAAAATTGAAAAATTGCCCGAAAAACCACTCTGAAATGCGAAAATAATTCATGACCGAAGGCCGTGAAAATTAATCAGAAGGCCATTTCGCTTCAACCGACTGAATTTGAGCGCAATCAGAGCTCGTCAACCCCAAAATCGGAATTTGCAGTGAAATCGCCCTGATTTCTGGCGATTGCGTTTTTCTAGGAAATTACACGCCAGTTGTTCTACATCAGAACCAAAAGCACTTTCGTGACTTATAATTTCCGATACACTTATCATTTTTTAACAATTTTATATCTCGTGTGAAAATGATAGGGATAATCGGTTCTCGGTCTGATCCGGTCCTACCTAAAAATAGGGTGATGGATTTATTAGGTTCAAATTAAAAAAAAATAAAAAATTATCGGTCCGACCGGGTTCCACCTAGAACTAAGAATCTGGCCGAAAATCATTTATTCGAATTCTATGGATTTGGGAACCGGACCAAACCAGCAGGTTCAGTCGGTCCGTCTTGGTCTCCCCCGGAAAGCAAGCAGGGCAACATTTCTATTGGCAAACGGAAAGTTTTCATGAATTCCATGGCTAAGTCCTTATTATTTTTTGGGTTGCAATTGCAATCTTATTACGTTCAGCGAGTATAGCTATTAGGGATTCACAAACCATTCCAAAGGATAGTTAGAATTTCGTCGAATATATACTTGAATTCATCCGAGAGGTTAGCAAAACTCAGATTGGGAAAGAATGTGATCCATGGCTACGTTTCGTTTTAAAAACCAGACCGTCTGTTTATTTTATTTTATTTTATTTTTCCCTTTCGCTCTCTTGGGTACATGACGGCCGTTCTTCCATTGCTGTACTGAAGTATGCTATCGGGGCATTATGACAAGGTAGCGATCTATTGAATCCATCAACTGCATTTTCACAACTCAATGCGGATCACATCATCCAGCGAGCACAAAAAAGAAATTTTCTTCTGTCCATTATTTTCATGAATCATGGGTTGGGGGGCAAAAGAACGAATCTTCTCGTTCTCGCGAAGATTATTAGTTGGAAATCAAATGAATAAGAATCAACGAATTCTGATATCTACAGAACGATAGCTTCTGGTTTTCTCTTATGTTGGGGAATGGAGCCAAGCCGCTCAACCAATATGTCCAGGGCTTCCTTCATCCACCAATGTCTGCACACTTCCCTCGCTTCGGCTGCTGTCATCTGCAACATAATAGCTTGTATACTTCAGTACCTGTATTTGGAATTGCTATAAACTAGTGTAGTTCATGGATGATCAGAAGGTGCATACCCAGATCCTCTGGCGGAGCTTTTTCTCCGGCCACAGATCAAGTTCTTCCTTGACAAACAAAGGGAACATGTGCCCTTCATAGTACGTTCCATATCTTTTGCTCAAGAAGCTCCATCTTCCCAATTTACCCTGTAATTATAATGGTAACCAGAAAATCCACATCACTTCCCGAGCGTGAGCATGGACATCTTATAGTGATAGACTATATCGTCTCGGCGCAGGTATGTAGTTAGATTAAAGTTCTCTTTAGGGCGTTCAACTTAGAATGCGATTGACTTAGTCTGCTTAGTTTTTTCTAGGCCGCAATGTTTTAAGTACCTCGACGTCACCGAGAACTCCGGCCTCTTCGACGGACTCTCTTGAAGCCGCTTCTTCCGCTGATTCATCAAGCTCCCATCCTCCCTGAGGAGACAGACACACGGTCTAGTTAGTAAGGCGCCGATACGACTTTTTCATGACCGCATGCTTTGAAAAAATTTCAAGCGCGCACATATCGACTCCGAAGCGAGTGATCAGTGTGATCAGTTACCTAGGAAAGGAGTAATTAGCAACACAAAAGTTAGAAGAGTACCTTTGGGAACATGAGCCCTTGACCTTTGGGTGAACTGATCACCAAGAACTCTAATTCACCGCTGGCCGATCCATCTCCACCCCTCTTGTATCGGTAAGGTATGCATCTGCAAGCGACGATCGTTCAAAGACAAAGCAAACTGAGCTCAAGCTATGAATTAGTTTGCCGGAAAATCCCAGAAAAAGATTGAGCAAATCCGTTCGCATACCCTACGACTTGGCGACGGCCCATGTGGTATCTCTGGAGCTCTCTCCCACTGCGAGAAACCAAGCACATCATCTTCACTGTCTCTGTCTTCTGCGTGTGATTTTACTTAACCAGCAAAATACTTTTGGAGACGTACAGTCTCTGTGAGATTGCTCAAAGCCTGAGACGAAAGACAACAAAGATTCGGGTGGAACAGGTGAAGCGAGGCAAGAGGGACATGTCCGAGAGGAGGGTTATATAGTGATGAAGGGATTGCCACAAAGCAAGGACATGGCACTAAAAGCGTTGAAAGGTGGAACTTAAAGACAAGCGAACGTGTTTTCATGAGTCAGGACTCTCCGCTTCTGACGACGACGAGATGGCCAACAAGAGTGCGCGGAGAATCAGTGAGTCCGCGGATGCGGTGCGTGTAGTGATGCCTTCTTCTTCTTCGCGCGGTCGTGCTTTGACTGAACGACGAGAGCGTGTGCCGCCTCTTCCCTTCCTTTCCTTGCTCCATCTCCTCAGCTTCTTCAATGTTTCCTCGGAGTAATAAAGAAAACAACCTCGATCTCTTTCGCAAGTGATTATGGTGGCGGTGGTGGTGGGTAGTTAAACTTAGTGGCCGAAAATTGACTTTTGAAGACGTGCCCCACGTGCCGGGAAAAGCTAGGCTAAGTAAGACGGGCTTGGATCACCTGCCTTTACTTTTTGTAAAACAAAGTGATCCCCACCATTCATTTAGGTGGGACCTCCTATGTGAAGGGCAGAGATCTCCCTACCTTACAAAAAGCAAGTAAGATTCAAATAATGCCCCCTCACACATGCTTTGAACGGTTTCGCCTGTCCAGATAAGTACGATGACGACAAACATGCTGTTGGAATAGTATGCGTGATATTCCCATGAGTTTTTTTTTTTCATTAGGGTTTGATTCCTCGTGGCAAGGTTGATATTAGAGGTTGGAAAACCTAGCTCAAAAGCTTAAACTGATCAATAAAAAGAGGTCACGTGAATATAAGGAACATTTGGATCTGTTGTGAACATAGGGCAATATTTTAATTCCATGTGAGATTTGTACGATTACTGTCAAAATATTTTAAAAACTCGAACTGTTAGATGAAAACGTGATGTAATACTTTAATTGTTCTATCACTCCCCTTCGGTAAATGGGTGTGGAAAGATTTATACTCATGACTTCCTATTCTGATCCCACATGAGAAAGTATAGAGATGATTGTTGGGAGTGTGCAGCAAAAGTACGATATCTTCACCTAAAGAAGATTACCAAAATAGCGCACAAGTTCGACCTAGTCAATATATTCGGCTGTCACATTCATTCATTGAGTTATGAGCCAATTATGATATATTAACTGCTCATTTTATTCTTACTTGCCCGGAAATCGGGTCGGTTATCAAATTATTTTCTTGAGATATTCGATAAACCTTGATACATATTGAGAGTTGCCAACTTGCCACATTCATCCATTGAGTTATGGGTTAATATGAATATATTAATTGCTCACTTACCTCCTCGAAAACCAGGTTAGTCACCAAATTCATTTCTTGAGATATTTGCCAACCACTGATACACATTGGGAGTGGGCCACCAACCAACTATCGGCTCTGATATCAATTATTAAGAGCGCACAGCAGAAGTTCGATACATTTATCGAGAAAGTTGTAAAAAGAGAATTCAAGTCCGAGCCCGTCAATATTTCTAATTCGACATACCTTCATTTAAAAACTTGAGTAAATATGTTACGGGTCAATATGGATTTATTAAAATGATCCACACCATACAAAATTCTCCGATGGAAGATTTTTCTGGGAATGGAATTTCCACGTGTGTTGAGATGAGATAGGGATTGTCTAGATTACTGGGTTGCGTGGGCTTTTCTGCTGACATGGTCAACTCGTCGAGATGGTCGGCATGACATTTGCTACTGCAACAGTGCCTCCAATCACCACCATTTGCGTCAAGCCCCTCCCCTCCTCACCTTCTTCACATGGAATGCTCCGTTTGAAAAGATTTGAGAGTCAGCTTCTTCGCCTTCCTTCCTTCCTTCCTTCCTTCGCGTTCCTTCCATCTTCTACGCCGCGTCCTTTTCTTCACCTCTGTAAAACTTCGCAAAACACAACAGTTGTGTTCAATGGTTGCTGTCAACTGATGTTGTCCCTTTGGTTTTGAGAACCTGTGATCGGAAAAGGCCAGATAACGCAGAGGAGCAATAGCCTGACAGGTTGGGGAATTGTGCGCGACGGTGCTCCAGGATAGTTCTAGCTAGTTTTCATGGTCCTGCATGGGATCGGCTGGACTCTGCGGACCATAAGCATCGCCATAAGGAGATCCAGAAAATGCAGAGAATGTATAGTGTTAATGCCAGATGGTTAATCCGGAGGAAAATATCATCGTCTTCATAAGTATCTCAACTCCACTCATACTCAGAGAACCGTTAGTAAGTTAACTCGAGCCTTCGATGCGAGCCGGAGGATCGGTCCAAACTTAGTTATGACAATTGTTTAGGGACTTAACAAGTAGGGTTGGAGAAAGGATTTGGCACGGACACATCGTTAAGTTAATGATCACAAATCATACGGTCAGAAGCATACATACTCACTACTTCGGTATACATGAGAGTCAAAAAGTAAGCCGCGAAAATACTTTCCAAATATGGATGGATCGGAAGCGAATCGACAAAGGTCACCAAGGGCCGTTTGTCGATTCCGAACAAGAAGGTAAATGACAAGAAATTTAAAGGTATTTAGACGGACGACGATGATGGTTAATCATGTAAATTGCAGAAAAGGATAGGTAAAGATAAATTTAGAAAAATGATATTGAGTTCTTGAATTGATTGGGGGTTGAGGTTTACAAAGAGTACACTTGCGGTATTTATAGCATACAAACGACGGTAACAAGAATGGCCACATCGACTCTATTACTGACGGTTGCATCGACTCCTCCCCTACACTGGAGGTTACTTGATGCTTATCTCGACTGCAATATACTAATAATGACATAATAGTTATATCGACTCCACTACATTAATAGTTAAATAATAGTTACATCGATTTCATTACCTTGACGGTTACCTTATTGATGGTCGCATCCAAGATTGTTGACTCGGTTATTTGACGATTATGCTGGGTTTTTTTTTTTTTTTCCAAGCTAGGTCTAAAAAAAAAGTATTTACCAAAACAGATGTCTTTTTTTTTATTTACCAAATCGGAGGTCGCTCGGCAGTTTGGGTGCTGAGCGAGGCGCCCGCTCGGCAGTCTAGCTGTCGAGCGGGACGCTTCATCTTCTTCTTTTTTTATTCTTGCTCGGCAGTGGCCATCCCTTGCAAGCAATGCTGAAGCCAAGAAGATCAGGATGAAGAAAGCATAAAAGCAACTGAAGTGGGAGCATTCTCTATGTAATCTAGTGGTATTGTCCGGTTTTGCTTCTGACAGATGCAGAGTTTCCTAGTCTTGCTGCGTAAGTGTTTCAACTAAGTGCAATGCTGACATAAACAAGAACAAGATCCCATTGCTTTGAGGGTAAACACTGAAAGAAGGAACTCAACTACAGGTTTGCTTAGGCAATGACCCATTCTAGTTCCGGAAATACTTACGTTGGGGCGACTTATGTTAGCTTTGGGTTCAGTAAATGGGTTGAAAGAATTATCAGTCTTTTATTTCGGTTGGATTAGTAGAAACAAGAAATGCAGGGATTTCCTTCAAAAGTGCATCAAATTCATGTGATTTGGGCTGTTTTGTTGGAAGGGAGGGCCGGGATTGCAAAAGTTACGGGACTATCAACATAGAATCTAGATTCATTGGTAGGATAAGATTAAGACATGCAAGCCCTGATCAGATTCTTATGTTTTATGAGCTGCTAGATCACCTTTTGATTTTGTCTAGGTTGTCTACGATAAAATTTATGTGATTAAGAAACTTGTGTAAAAGCTTAAGCTATTGACAATTCCTATTTTGTTTTCTCATAATGTTTCTATCTGCTATCTCCCGATTATATTCATTAAATATCTTGATATTTGGTCGCTCACGCGTTCATTCGATTCGCTCCCTCGCTCGCGAGACCATCCAAAAAGTTTCGTTAGATGATGAATGTGTTGACGTCGGGAGCGAGCAACTCTACATGCTTCCCCCGTCTTTACTAGTTTCTTGCCCTAGTTTGCCTGCTGATCGTTTTCTGCAGTATGATCTGCATAGATTTGTTTTTCTTTATTTTGAGTGTCTTTTCTGTTGATCTTATTCTTCTCATCTATTTTGTGTTCCGAATAATGTGATATGAGCTTTTGATGATTGATCCCTCATGGAGCTAGACCATGATAATGATAAGCCTTGGATCGTTAAACATGCTGGAAAATTGAGACGTGCTCATTTATACTACTCCAGAATAGTGTTCCTTCATGCTGTATCTTCAACTTATAATAGATGCTGTGATTATTTGTTGCAAGGCTCATGTTTGATACAGTCATCCTCATAATTCAAATTATTACTCCAAAACAATGTGCGAGTTTTAGAAATCTTGTTTTCTCTTTGTCAAAAAGCTAATATATTGTCTATCATCCGGCTTTGTATATGATAAAACGACAATTCATTCAGGATTTTGAGCGTGTTCTGAGTGAATCTTCTAAAGATGCAGATCTTCCTCCCCAGTAAGTCAGAAACTGCGTGAAATGCATATAGTGATGGAAGTTTGCTGATGGGGGCCAGACTGTACCTTCTCTGTTTGATGTTATCAAACTTATCTCTGTACATTATGCATTTGCTTTTGTCATGGTTTTTTATCAAGGCGCTTCTGGCATTATCACTATGTCAATATAGTGCATTGGTGTGTAGTTTGGCAAGTATCATTAGAAGCTTATGCTTGTTTGGATGAGCATATACAGTAACTTTAGACTTTTTAAGCTTATAACAAGCTTATAATTGTTTGGACGAGAACAGAATACATTTCTATTTTTTCAAACTCTCACTATATTCTCCCAGAGGTATTCCCTAGTTTGAAGAAAATTGTGGTTCTAGAATGATGATGTTGTTGTCCAGCAGGACTTGTCTGCACTGTGGAGCCTCGGTATGAGAGGCAAAGTGAACGGTGCTGTGCAATTTTGCTCCGTAAGATCGGTTCTGAGTAAATCAATTGAAGCTGCTGCATTGCGTGCAAGCTTGCTCACCTATCAGGACCTAATTTTGGGTTTGGATGGTCAGTGGGTTTTGTCAGGATTGGGGCATCATTATGGTCTTGAAAGCCAATCCATCAGGAAAGCTGCAGTTTTGCACTATAATGGAAACATGAAACCCCGCTCGGCAAAACTTTAAAAAAAAAAAAAAGTGATTCCCCCCGCTCGGCAGTCACACTGCCGAGCGGAGGGTGTCCTCTTTTTTTTTCCCTACTAGCCAACATTAAAAAAAAAAAAAACAAAAAAAACTTCGAGTCCCCGTTAAGACTACCGAGTCGTGTGATACCCGGTTTGGTAAATAAAAAAAACATACCCGTTCTGGTAAATACTTTTTTTTTACCTTAGTTTGGAAAAAACCCCATTATGTTGCCTCCACTTCCTCGCTGGTTACCTCCTTGCTGATTGCTTCATAGATTCACGATAGAACAATTGACAATTTTTCCGTTCCCTATTTCAAAAGAATAAAATAACTTTTTGATAATCTGACTTTTTGAAAAAAAAAATTAATAATAATCAAGGGTCGTCACATGCCCCTGTCGTCGTCGGCAAATCTAATTTTTCATTGCCGAATTGTCTTCCATTAAAGCCGTGTTTCCTGATAAATCTTCATATGCCCCTTCATCTCGAACCTGAACGCTTGAAGGCATAGCGGTGGTCAGCTATGGATAAGCGACGCCGACGCCGCCGGAACGCGTGTCGCCATCTCTCTCTTCTCTCTCTATGAGATCAATTGCTCAATTCAGTATTTCCTCAATGCTTAAGAACGTTCTTGACGACAGAGATTTGCTCACGAAGGCCGACATGAAGCTGTATGCGGCGGTGCTGGAGAAGCCCTGAAAGTTGGGCCATTGGTTCCATTTCCACAAATCACCGACAAAACTTAATTGCAAAACTGTTAACTTAATGATGATGCAGATGCTGATCAATGCTTAATGGGTTAGCAAACTTTCTCAAAAAACATCCATAGGCGATGGTTGTCACTTGTCACCTTTTTCATGCAAGTTGGTAACTTATTCATCAAGTAGCCATCCGTAAAATTGACTTAGATCTATATCGGCGAGCTGGGGTTGGTCCAATCTAGTACCACACCTTAAAAAGCTTTGCTATGTCCCATTCATGATTGAGAAACATGAGTTTGTTTCCATTATGTGAATTTGATTCGACATGAACGGAAATTGCTTGTTCGGACTCTCACCGTATTTCCTTTCGGCCGATAGATCCTAGACGAGACATTAAGCCAGACGATGTATCTCTATTAGTAAATTCAAATGCGCGTTCGCGGATGACAAACATATAACTTAATTGGTAAGCACTTTGCTATCAGCTATTGCACTTTACAGAGTGCTTACTTCATTTGAGCAAATGGAACCTTTGCACTAGAAAAAGGAAAAAGAAGTTTGGTTCTCCAGCCGCTCGCATGTCTTAGCAGCTGGTGCAGACCCCTTGGTAATCCGCATCTGTTCTTGTTTGTCTAAAATTAAGTGTAAATTTGAACGTACCTTTTTCTTTCTCGTTAACATTTTAAAACGCCATACGAATATTAAAAAGTTATAAGAAGAATATATGCTGACAAGCACTTAAAAGGTTAAAAAAAAAGGAAAAATTTCAAGCAGCAGAATTTAGGCTGAACAAAAACTAAAAGTCAAATACTATCGAGACACCGTCATCAATTCAATCCGAACTAACCACTCTTACGGTCTTACCCAACAAAAAGGACAACCTTCATATGTATAAGTATGGCATGAACAGAATCATTACTTCGAAAATAACATCTAATCACACATATCTAAATTCTCATATCATTTGCTAAAATCAACGACCTTTTTCGCTGCTTGTTTGATCAGATTTAAAATTAGGTACTGAGTTTCGGGCGATGACAATTGAAGTGCTGAAAATAAAATTAAAAGTTTGTCGATAGCTGGGCATTATTAATCTCGACATGGAAAAACCACCATTATCGATATTGGTTTGCCTAATATATCCAATAAGAATCTAATTAAATTGCCATCAATTATTTTGACCGGATTAAATAATTTTTTGATTTAATTTATTTATTTGATTTAACGTATTTCCTTTTTGAATTTTGAGGCATTGGGAGTTTTGTGCAGAGAAAACGTGAAATGAATCGAGTCTTTTGTTTTTGTCGTCTTCGGGACAATCAATTACGGGGGTCTCCTCCTCGTTGAAAACAAATGCCACCGCGAGAAGAAGACACGCCTCAGCAACAGTAACTGACATCTTCATCTCCCTCTCTCTCTCTCCATCCACTCGACGCGCAGAGAGATTCTTCCCTCTGAAGCTAAGCTATGATCTAGCGATCTCTCTCTCTCTCTCTCTCACTGTGTCAACTCGTTGTTTGTGTCTCCGCGTCTGGCCATGATGGACTCCAAGTCCTTCCGCTTCATCACCCACCAGTCCTTCTTCTGCGCCGTCCGATCGGGCGACCTTCCTGCCCTGCGGGAGCTCGTCGCCAAGCTGACCGAGGGCGAGCCGCCGTCGCCGGGCCTGTCTTCCGCCGTCGCCGACCTCATGTCCCTGCAGAACGACGCCGGGGAGACCGCCCTGTACGTCGCCGCGGAGAACAACCTGCAGGAGGTTTTCGGCTACTTGCTCAAGTTCTGCGATGTCCGGACGGTTAAGATCAGGTCCAAGGCCGACATGGGCGCGTTCCATGTCGCCGCTAAGCGTGGCCACCTGGGTGCGTTCCCGATTTCAGCTCTCCCTGGCTTTGGATTCCCTTTCGAGTGCGTTGATTTTGATGCTTGATTCTGAGAAGAAAATAAAATGAACAGAAAAAGAACAGCTTGATTACTTGCTTGTAGACCCTTTTGTTCTTATTTAGAATTCAGATTAATTAGAATAACCTGAGTTTTAGTATCGGAAGCTGACGGACTGTGGTCTAGTTCGCTATCGGTTAGATGAACAGATGGCAGTTTGGGATTTAGATTTGGTCTTAGGAATTCCGTGTCATGCTCTTTTGGAAAACTCTACCGTTGGATTGACCAGCTTGTGCGGATTCTCAATTCAACAATTGCCACCGTACAATCAATTCGACCCTGTATCCAGATACAGCTTGAACTTTTTTTGAAAAAAGAAAAGAAAAGAGGCAGATGTACTTTCTTGTCCAAGAATTTAAGTGGATTGCTTGATTATTTACTATCATCCGGTGATGGAGTTCCACAACTGAGATCCGGTTCCAGTGGGAGAACCTTCTTGTGATTTCATGATGATTACAATCACCTAATTATCTTATGTAGAAGAACTGGATGAAGAAAAATGTGTATTCTAGAAAGTTTGAAGGCATTTGGGAAATATTTATACACTGTTATATATACGTAGCCAAAAAAAACTATATGGACAGCATGTCGGATTCTTTGGCAGAATTTTTTTCCTATAGGAAGAAGAGAGAGGCAATTGATTCAATGGTTCTTCAGGTTGCTATTTATTTCTTGTGTGCTGACTGAAAACCGCTAGAACAGATGATCATACTTCTGTCTTATACGTAGTTGTAATCTCCGATATGATCAGTGTTAAGATCTTCAGTTGCCATGTTACACACTGGTATAGCTATCTTCTTTTGATTTGCCAATCATAATTGCCTACTTGCAAATTTACTTTCTAAATTTGGAGCCATGAGTTCGATAGTTACATGAGGTGCATGAAAACCATCCAGAAATAGAATAAATAGGTTTGGAATAGAAACTCGTTTGGTAATGTAATTCTATTTTTCTATTTCTGGAACAAAAAGTTGTTCCAAGAATAGATTTGAAGGAGAAATGAGAAACAACAATTATCTACTTCTCGGAGAAACAAACATATAAATTTTATACGTCTCACTTTTTCTCAAATACCCGCCGTTGCTGACGGCGGCCTACCGCTGGTCGGCCACCTCATTGTCTAGAAGTAGAAATTTTCAACTTTTGTCAAGCAAACTTCTATTTTAGGATAAAAAATTTTATGTCGTTATCAAACGTATTTTTTTGCTCAAAAACTCATCCAAAAACAGAAATAAAAAGAAATTATTTCTAGCCAGAAATCTATTTCTGGAACAGAATGGTTATCATTCACCCCCTTAATTTAGGGTCTACTAGTTTCATAAGTCTTATGGTCATTAGTATACTTTTTCTTTTTATACTAAATCTATCTTCATTATCTAGGGATTGTGAAGGAGCTTCTGACCAATTGGCCCGAGCTTTGCTGCTCATGCGACTCCAAAAACACTAGTCCACTCTATTCAGCAGCTGAAAATGGCCATTTGGATGTGGTGGTTGCAATTTTGGAAGCTGATTTGAGCTCATTGAGGATAGTGAGGAAGAATGGAAAAACAGCCCTGCATTTTGTCGGAAGATATGGTTCTCTTTCCATGGTAAAAGCATTGATCGATAGGGATCCTGAAATTGTCTGCATCAAAGATAAGAAGGGCCAAACTGCGCTCCACATGGCTGTAAAGGGTCAGAGTACCATCATTGTGGAGGAGATTTTGCTTGCTGATCACTCGATACTGAATGAACGGGACAAGAAGGGCAATACAGCTGTGCACATAGCAACAAGAAAATGCCGTCCCGAGGTATCATCTACTCTAGACACATTCAATTGAAGCAACCCTATTTCATGGTAGAGCTGAGGGTTGTCAATGTCTATTTGCAGAGGCATATCTCTCCATTTGGGAGAGGCTGTTCTGCTTCATTGTTGGCTTAATCGCATTAATTTATTTCTTGCTGCTGGGACACTAAACTAAGCTTCTCCAGCGTAGGGGACAAGATGATCAGTGCTTCTATACCAGCTAGTCTGTTGCATATTACACTAGTGTCGCTAGGATGATGTTTGCTATGTTTTATCACCAGTTTTCCTCCTTCGTGCTCAAGCTCGGACAACCTGGGGCCCTGTCAATTGGTTAGATTTTTTTGTGTTAGCACCTGCCTTCCTTAGAGTCATGAGTATACATCTTTCCAGCCCTAGTTGATGTCTTTTATCTCTTTCATGGCCCTCGTGACAATTTATCCTCACCTTGCAAGATTGGTGTGTATGTGAGCGATTAAATTCTCATCTCTGGTGGTAAGCAGTAGCTTTTCTCTAACAAACTGCCACCATTGAGAGTAATCTCTCATGGCTAGCATCTCCACCTCCCACATAGCTTGTCCTCAACTCCAGACATTGTAGTTTTAAAATCTTCGTTGAGTCCAATTCAAGTTGCAAATCTATCACCCCAAACTTCAGCATCACATCAAGATTGGGTCTCTCTACCAGGTGTTCTGCCCGAAGCTTCTGGGGGTATTCACGGTTGGCATATACCTGCTCTGACTGAGATCAGTTTACTGAAATAATTTTACTGGAATATAGTAGTTGGATAAATCCTTAGGGTGGAAAGAGTAAGTACGTCTTCAAATTGAGATGCTTTGCTTATTCTTCCTCTATTATGCTATACTCCAGCAAGGCAATATCATCACATCTCTATCTAATCGACCACGCAATTTTATGGGATCTATGCGTGATTGATTGTGAGGGATCAGAATAGAGGATGCATCTCATCGTGGGCTGTACTTTTTCCCTCCTATGATATTCATTGAGCTGTGTTGGTGGATATGGTGGGACGTTCTGTTGACTTGAAAGTGGCTGGTGGTTGAATGAGTGAGCATGATATTACTGCAGGTAGTCACAATTGTGTCAAACAATTTTGTGCGGAGACTTAGCTAGATTGCAGTCGTGTTTACTTAGCTAGATTGATTGTGCAACAATTCCAATCCATGGCTTTTTTACACTCTTCTTGTATAATCCATCTTGGTGTTCATTACACTTCTCAGCCTCAGGTTTGGCTGGTCCCGGTCTCGGCTTCACCACTACTTGCACTCCAATCCCTTCTCTAATTCGAAGAAAAAAAAAAGACTTGGAAGAAAATGACTTAGTTTTGTAGTTGCTGTTAAACATAGGGATGTGGAGAAGAAAAGAGTTCATTGGATTAGAGACATTGGATTTGTAATCTTGAAGATGTAAAGTTTTAATTTATCGGAAACTAATATCGTATATAATGCCTATCATAAGACGATTTAACATTTAGAAGTTTCCTGTTTTCTTTTTCTTCATCATTTCGTGCCGTGCTTCTGTCCTGATTATATCGTTCTTCTTTGTAGATTGTACGTTTTCTTCTTAGCTATACGTCTATTGATGTCAATGCTATCAATAGTCAACAAGAAACAGCTATGGATCTGGCAGATAAATTGTCCTATGGAGAATCGTCATTGGACATTAAGGAAGCTCTAAGGGAAGCTGGTGCTAAGCATGCCAGGTATATTGGGCAGGTGGATGAGGCAATGGAACTCAAAAGGACTGTCAGTGATATTAAGCATGAGGTGCACTCACAACTTCTACAAAATGAGACAACCAACCGAAGAGTGTCTGGTATTGCCAAGGAACTGAGGAAACTTCACAGAGAAGCTGTCCAGAACACTACAAACTCTATCACTGTTGTTGCAGTTCTCTTTGCCTCCATAGCTTTTCTGGCTATTTTTAATCTTCCTGGTCTGTATGTAAGAACCGGACCGGAAGCTGGGGAAGCTAACATATCTCATCAAGTCGGTTTTCGGGTGTTTTGTCTTCTGAATGCTACATCACTCTTCATTTCGCTCGCCGTTGTGGTGGTTCAGATCACATTGGTGGCTTGGGACACCAGAGCTCAGAAACGGGTTGTCTCTGTAGTAAACAAGCTGATGTGGGCCGCGTGCGCATGCACCTGCGGATCTTTTCTGTCAATAGCATTTGTGGTGGTGGGAGATGATAGTTCATGGATGGCTATTACGGTGACGGTAATGGGGGCACCTATTCTCATAGGGACACTCGCAAGCATGTGCTACTTTGTTTTCCGGCAGCACTTTGGGTTTTTCAACGGCGACTCCCAAAGACGCATTAGGAGGGCTAGTGGCAGCAAATCTTTCTCTTGGTCCTACTCGGCAAACATCTCTGATGTTGACAACTACTCCGACCACGAGAAGATCTATGCTCTGTGATACTGTAAGAAAACTGTGTAAATAGAATGGCTTAGCTGCTTAATGTGTGAGTTGTGGGGTGGGCCCATTATGGCTTCTTGGGTTCATGCATGCAGATTTCCTCCTGAACTTGTGTTAGCCATCATGATGGTCCTCCGTCGTGTACTATATTTCTACGTCGAAAGATGTCTAGGTTTTGCAGTTCGAGAATGTCCAGCTTGATACTTGAACTGTCTGACAGAGCGTGTAAATCTATTCACCCGTCGATTTTGCCTTCCGTTCATTTGAAATGGAGGCTTCCTTCTACACAGCTATGGTGATCTATGATATTTTATCTGCGGCCGGTACATCACCTCCAACAACAGCTCTCTCGGTACGGCAAAAGGGCCATATCGCGAGATTAATGGACCAAAAAAGTCCCCCACTTTACGACACGGTGTCAGCAAAACTTTTCATTTCTTCTATTCCGCTAAGGACCTTAAAGCACGCTTAATTGCCTCTCTAAATTCATTGGCCCGAGCGATGAATTTGGTCCCGCTCTCAATCTGGCTTTCTAGTGCGCAGAGGAGGTTAAAGTTCTTTTCAAGTTATGTTTGTGTCGAGGAACGTACGAAGTTCCCCTTGTTCTTTCTATCCGTCTTTAGTGTTTACGACGTCATCAAAACATCGAATAGCTATAGCGCTGCCCGTATGACCGGGTACAATCATATTTGATGATCATGTCCGAACACAAGCAAAAACAGATGAAAACCATCTTTAAAACCCAGGACACGGGCCAACACACATTGATATCATCATGTGCCGGAACATAACAAGCTACCGACAGTTTTCACCTGAAATCAACATGAGCATCCCTCGGCTCACCATTTAGAGTGAAGTTTTGGACATGGTGGTCTACCTGAATCTTTAGCAAATGCCAAGAAAATATGAGAAACAATTCACGTGTGGTTCCGCAAGATGTGTAGACAAATGGACGTTATTATTTAATAAACTTGCATGTATAACAGATGAATGAGAGGGCTGCACTTTCTTCCTAAAATAAAATATCTCCCTCCAGCCCATGTGATTTTTACATTTAAAAACAACAGAACCACACGGGTCTATCCTTCTTTTGAAAGGGAAAAGGCCAAAAAAGGAGCTGAAACTTGAGGCTTATCGCGAATCGAAACCCAATTTTTCCATCCCGACCTCCACAATACAGAAAAGAGGCTACTGAATATACAATTTTACATGTTATGCCAGACCTCACCAATGGCCGACACCTACTGAGACAAGTAAACAAGTAGCTCCGGCCAGTGGTAGCAGCAACCAGCAATCTAATTATAGCTGTAACTGCCCTGGTCCTCTCCTTGATGATCTTGAAGACGGCCTGTTAGAGTCTGACACAGATCGCGGGGGTTCTTCTGGTTTTTGCATCTCCTGCACAAGAACCACGGCACCACTATGATTGACATTCGACTATTTGGCCAGGCCGAGCAACCATCACTGACAGAGAACATTTGATGCAGGAACGAAAGGAAAATTAACGTAATGAAATCAGGCACGATCCTTGATTGGCAGGAACTGTCCAACCAAATTTTCTCTTATTGACCAATTATTTCACCCTTAAGTCTGACATATGGTCTCATTTAACGGGGAAGATTAAAATTTTTAGAGCAGCTCCCATCTCAGTAGCTTCTATAATCCCCTTGTAAGAATCCTGTTATCCTGTTAATCTTGAGGCGTAGCACCTTTGAGGTCCAAACTTGGAGCAGACTAACTTAAGTTAAAACATGCATAAAACCACTGCAATTAGATTTACTTGATCCAAATGTCTCAAACACAACCCTTCTAGAAGGCTAACACAAGTGACTGTAGAGTGTTGCATATGAGTGGAACAAACCTTCGATGAAGTGGAATTATTACGGAACTGTGACTCTATCTGTGATTTTGCATGCATGCGATGTTGCCGCTGCATTTGCTCAAATTGTTGAAGCCTTGCGGCAAAGTTGATACCATTAGGTCCACTCCCCATATCACGGCTTATGTCCCCGTCTTCCATGATTTGTGATCCACTCGGCATATGATGCAAAATTTGAGAGTATGGGTTCCCCGAAGATGTTCGCTTGATCTGTTCACTACTGAGAGAGTATGGAGGCACTGTCTTCAATCGTGTTCGGAGTATCTTAAAGGCGGCGCTTTGCTGCGATCAAGTACTATCCGGATGAAATGGAGTTTGAACACAGAACAGCATCATGGACAAATATTACAGAACAACGAAAATATGAATACTCAATTGTACAACCCGCTTTACATATCTGCCTATAGACCTACCATCTACACCGAAATGCTAGTAACATTTTCATACATGCAGCGCCACATCCCGACTATGTCAGTAAAGGCTCAAATCACTACATCAACACACACATCGTCACAGACACAGCAAAAACTGAGATACTAAACTACCGAGAAAGCAAGTTAAAATGCAGGCCTAGCTTCAATTTACTAATTCAACCAAAATAAATGCAAAACTTCATTCTACTCACAGCAGCGGATCAAATAATGTCCCAGCAAATTGATGGCAGCATGGTTGATAATAATTCATTTGGCAATGGTATCTAGAGCTCTATTCCATATTCAACATCAGAAATGACCAAACACTTATGTGAAATTAAAGGAGAACTTAACAAGACAGAGAAATTCTTGACATCCGTAACTATCAAAAGCTTCAAGATTTTCGACCAGACCACATTCCATCTCAAATTTCCCTAAATGTCGTGTGGTTCGGCTGCCACTTCAAGAGGGTGAAAAGAAGAAAAGAATCACCAAAATTTAATAGGGCAACGAAAAAAGATCTACAGACCAAAAAGAACCAAACGACATCAGCATACCTGTGGAAGCAACATTAGGAGTCCATAGAGAGCTTTTAACAATGATGTGTATCTTACTGGATCAAGTAACTACAAAAACGAGTAAAGGTATATTGAGCAGTCTGGTGTGAGCATGACAAACAAAGGGAAGAATATACTACACAAACATCAAATATGAGACAGCATAACATAAGCACAAGAGAGTATAACATCAATCACAATGATAGAAACGACGGGACCCGGAGTCTAAAATATATAAGCATACAGGGTCTCCTATAATCCTAGAAATTCTAATCCAGGTACATTTTTTCCCCTTTTTTTTTAAGAGATACTTCAATGTTCCACATCAGAAAATTGGAAATTGAATCTCAATGTGCACATATCAACCTAGGACAAAACCTCGTAACTTGCTCAACTAATTTTTGCCTTAGCAGAATCACACAAAATAACTTGCACGCACAAAAACTACAAAGAAATAAACTTTAGATGATGACACCTCTTAAATTTATAGAGGGTTGCCATTAAACCTATCAACCACCAATGCATATACACTTGGTACTTGTCCTCTCGTTCCATAATTCTTAAGAGGGGGGATCCACAAAGCGGATACTGTATTACATGTTTAGATTATCATGCTGGCCATGCAATTAACATCTACTACAAGTAAATGGTGGACAAAGAAGGATGTCATTAGTATGCAAAAATATACTTGAGGAAACCAGTAAACACTATCCACAAGGAAAACCTGATAAATGAGGCACTTAAGCATCAAAATTGGTCAACACAATAAATCATAGCCATCAGCTTAACAGTTGGTTTTCTTTAAGTGTTTCAACCATACTGCGTGCATTTCTGGATCTTCTTATCAACATCTACCCTTGACTTTCAAGTTAATAGGGTGATTTCCAACACATAAGCTGATCATTTGCAAAGTTAATCTAGCAAAATATGGCATTTACAAGAAAGCAACAGGGTGTGCCAAGACATAAGTGCCTATACCATTTATAAACAAATGACAAAATCAGCATTTTACTTTTCCACAGTAAAAGCATAAAGCATGCAAAACACAACATTCAAAACAAGCAATTAGGATCTAAGCCACACCAACCTGTAACCTAAGATAAGCAAAAATTGGAGTCTCTAGAAGCCGAATCAATTTATCCAGCTGAACTAAGAATTTGACATTGATATCTTCTTCAACAAGAGACTGAATCACAGCACTTGCGTGTTGATATGTCTGTCAAATCACATAAGAGAAGTTTAAATGCAGAGTTAAGAAATATCTAAAAATTCCCTTGTGGTAAAACTATCTTGAAAAACAAACTAATGTGCAAAGAGTTCACAAAGCCCATAAAACATTAAAAGATTAGAACAAAATAAAAAAACGCTAGGAGAACTATTTGTAGTAGATATGTCATGTCTTCCTTGATGTGTTTCATATAGGATAATCGCTTAATTAGATAATGAAGAGTAAACGACTGTACCAAAATTCAACATATTAAAGATATATAATTGAATTGAAGTGCATGGAAGAGATTCTCAAAAAGACTTACTCAGATAAATCTATATATTCCTACCTGAGCTAGTAAGCAAAGACTTATTATCGCCATTGGTGAGTGGCACCATGAAGCATACAAAGACACGAATAGGTCCTTCCCAGAAGCATTAGCTAGGGATTGTTTCAAAAGATCTCTGAGTCCAGACAATTCGGAAGAAGTGAGCAAAATGAGATTCAAAGCCTGAAACAGATAAAATAATGTTATTAACAGAATAACTAATCCTCCCTCATAAGGTTCTGGAACTGACCCCAACTATTTAAATTTTGAGTTTGGGGGGGATAGAATTTATTTTGACTCAAGTATATAACAGAACCTGAACCATAGTTGATGCAAAATCCAAGTCGGCTTCTCCCTCTAGTATTGTAGAAAGTTCCCGATAGACTCTTTCAGCATCTAAAAGCACACAGAGTCTACGGATTATCAAAGCACCGCGCCTAGAGGAAATAAAGTACACATATGAGGTGACACATACTGAAAAAAGGAGGAGAAAAGAAGCAGTGGCATACTATTTTCCAACTTATGGTTACAGAAGTAAAGGGAAAAAACCTCTAAAAGTAACAAATAAGAAACAAAATCAGAAGGAAACCCACTTCTCGAGGAGATTCTTATCGACCCGAAAATTGTGCACTAAGAAAACAACAAGCTGGCGGAAGTGCTGCGGATCTTTTGCAATACATGCATGGACCTCAAGAACAAGCAGCACTACCTGTCGACAACAAACCCAAAATCACTGCCTTGCTGAAAAATGCCAAAGTAAAACAGAAATAGGGGAGGGAGAAAGGAATAAAAAAATTTTGGTTGAGAAAATGCAAAAAGTAAGGCAAAAGATGATCAATAACACCAAGAGAAAGATAAACTCGAGGATTGTAACTATTAAACAGAAGAAAATTCATCAGGCCTATCATTTGTTTGTGCCAACCGATTATGTGCTTTCTGAACTTCCCTAATGTTGTGCACTGACTCTGGATTCTAGTATGCTTTGCAGACTGAGAAATGAAAAAGCCATTGTGACTTGATTGTAGTGAGCATTAGTGGACTAGGAAAACAGCAAAACCAACAAAATTCTAGGGCAGTCTCATAAATAGTTTTCAAACATTGTTACGAGAAATCTCTTCTCCGATTATTTACTAATAGTATTCAAGTTTCAATGGGAGCTAAATCTAAGAAGCAGTTTCAGGTCTTCCAACGTCAGCCCAAGGCAATAAATTGGCATTGACCTCCACTAAGAATCTGTCAAACCACCATGGCAATGAACAACAGTTACAGACTCTCCAATCAGAATAAGTTCTCAAATTCTTCCGTTCGCATTACATCCAAGACATGACTTCAGTTATCGGAGTGTAGTAAACTCAAACTAAGTACCCAACATTAGTTACAGACTCTCCAATCAGAGTAAGTTTTCAAATTCTTCCGTTCGCATTACATCCAAGAAATGACTTCAGGTATCGGTACCCAACATTCCGCACAATAACAAGCTTATGTCAAAAACTGGTAAGATCTATAAGGCAAACTACTGACACAAAAATTCCAACTGCGAAAACCCAAAAAATAACCACAATCATACAAATGTGACCATATGAAGATCCCTGAGTAGAGTTTAACACATAATAACCAAGCGAGGAAGATTACCTCGTCTACAGGATCCGATAGGCCCTTTAGAAGCGTATCAAAGATATCATTCAGAAAAGACAAAACCTACCAATACAAAAGACTACAGGTTAGGCATAACCAACCAAAGGAAAGAAATGTCCACAAAACCAAAAGACAAGGGGAATTCCACTGGAAAAGAGCATCACCCATCGTCCAATCAATTAGAAATTTCTATATCTTTTTAGGATATATACTTAGACAATGGCATACCCTACCCATGTAGCCCCAGTAAATCTCAAACCTCGCAAATTAATTAATGCAAAGCATCAGTATCCATTCATCCTGATTAATGACTATGGAACATTGATGACATTACCAGCAAGGATGCTGTCCCACCAACTATTCCTCGCGCGAACATGTATGTATCCTCAAGCAATAAAAAAAACCAAGGCCCACATGCTGACAAATCTCATGCAGCTACATCACCTTAAATCAAGTCCATGACAGTTTCACTAAGAAGATCCACAAACACTTGAACCAGGACAACACATGAGTATTATAAGGTATACATTTTTCTTGTGGGTAAAAAAATAAAGTATGTCCATCACAACTAAAAACATGACTCGCTTGCCAATGCAAATTGCAACAAACAATAACGATCAAACAAAAAACATTTTGCAGGAAAAGAGTTTAAAATTACGCATTTTTATGAAATGTAGTGAGCATAGAGAGATAAGATCAAATGAGAACTCGATAACTTTCTATAAATCAAATTGGCAAGGGCCAAAATAAAGAATAACCAATGGTTTTGTCAAATGTTGTGATTAATAACTTTAACCATTGGCTTCATGTCGAGTACATATTGCAACAAAGGTACCTCAGGGCGATGCCTCTCTAAGAGAGCTGATATCCAATGCAATGCTTCAATTCTAGTGGCCTCCCATTCACTTGATAGTTGCCTAAAATAATAAAAGATCAGACATCATAACTATGCATAAATCAGCTTTGTAAAGAAGAATCACCAACCAAATAACAGAAAACCCCTCCTAAGAATGATTGCCTAAACACAGATTTAGAGGCAGTGAATATTAACGAGTTACTGTGCATTCTGATTAAAAAAAATTCCAATTTTCATTACACTGCAAATATTACTGTGTTAGATTTTCAATTCACGCATTTTCACAAAAATGTGTCTGGTACAATGATTCACTTCGTACGGTACACATTTTCTTTTGGATAATTTTTCCTCTGATTTTGGTTTGAACTCTTTTTAACCTGAAAACTTCTTCACAATATCTAAAAGACCCTATCAAGGTTGACTTTCACCTTTTACTTTTTGCTTAATCTAAACCTTGCGACTCATGCACTTTGGCTTTTTTCAAATAAAAAACTCTTGAAACTTTCAAGACACTAGAATGTTGACACGTAGAATCACGTATAATATTTTAAAATTTGAATATGGTTTTACTTTTCGGTGGAAAAACGAAAAAGTACTTCTCACTTAAGACATTTCAGTAAAATATTTTGGCTCACAATTGTCGACCTGCTCAACATCATGCCAAAATAAAACAAGAGCTTTGGGCAGTTCCTCAAAACCAGAACCAGGCAAGGCAACAGCGAGTGTCAAGTTAGCTTTATCAACTAAAGCAAATAAAGTGCACCTCTTCGCAATGGATAGTATTGCTCCAACATCAAAACCTTCTGCAGGATCCGCCTTGATTGCACGAAGCTCTTCATTCGTTTCCCGAGCAACCTTAAATCAAAGATAAAAATTGCAACAAAAAATACATGAACAAAACAGAAGCAAGAGCTATGGCAAAGAAAAGAAGCAACAATAGCAAAATGCAAGTAACTTACTGCTCTAATTTTCTCTTCTTTGTCAGATATACATGGCAATATAGCTCCAAGAATGTCAGCATAATAAGGAATAAGCTGATCTCCACCGAGTTTTACAAACTCATTGATCTGCACAATGATAGTGAAAATCAACTAGAATTGTTGGAACGGCACGAAATCCACATAAATCTTCTTGTCATTAACTAATATACCGAGCTCAATAGACAAAGTGATAGGCTAGTAAATCCAAATAATAGACTCATGATAATAATATTTAGCCATTGAGAATGCTTATAATGCATTTTTAAACTTACCCACGTTACTGCTGTTAACCTCGTAAACTCATCAAGAGAACCTGCCCTCTGCACCAATATCTCGGCCATTCGGCCATAATCTACAGACTTTCAATAGGAGCACTGCTTGAGTCAGGAGATTATATTCAACAGCAAGGCTTTTTGAATCAAAATTTCAGGTAGAAATAGAAATCCAAAGAAAGGGAGGCCAACGCAACAAAATGAAATAAATTTTATCACTAAAATAAGATCCATTAAGCAGTGCCTGAAGCAAACACAATTTCATCATATGTAAGAAAACATACTGGGGAGTTCTTGATCTCTTGGAGAAACTCTGACAGAGCTGCATCAGCTTGTTGTCGAATTTCATGGCTCGAATCACTTAACATGTTAAACAAACCTAAAGATGATAGAGTCTAAGCCAGTTACCATTTATAAGGGTAATATAACCACAAACAAAGGGAAAATATCTATTTGCATGAGCAGCTATATACCATCAAGGAAATCAGGAAGAAAACCCAGCATATCAATGTCCGGAACACTGTCCAACACAGTAATCCATCCAACTAAAAACTGGCGAACATATGGATTTAAGACATTCATACGCTCTCTCAGCAAGGGTATAAATTCTTCAATGCTGATAACAAGAAAGAAAACAATCAGCATAAACATGTAATGGACAGAAAATAGCATATTTATGATTTGACAAATCCAAAGATACTTTTCAAACTTTCAAATCCGGCAGTTGGATCAATATTTAATGTACCTGAATTGATCACTCTCGGTGACAATGTCCTGTAATAATAGTAGACACGTGGAAATCAGTTCGAACAAATAGAAGAAAAATGGTAAGGGACAGATCATATTTCTGTAACTTGAAAGTAAACCCATTTACCTTTACAAGCCGATCCAATAGGTGAGCAGCGCTTTGTACATTGGCGTCTGAATCTGCAGACAGCTTGCATAACGCATCGAATATTTGGTTAAAAAAGATGATGAAATCCCCTCTTACAACCTGCGCACGATCCAAAAGTGGCAAAACAAGTCAAAAGCAGTACTCAAAGAAAAGAATGCACACTAGAAGCACTCCAATCAGTCCTCACCTTTGCAATATTATACAGTGCTTCACAAGCATAATAACGAACTCGGCCATCTTGATCAGAAAATGAATTGAGTACAGGTGGCACAATTTGCTGGCAGAAGCAAATGAAGATGAGATAAAGCAGCATTAACATGGCAGCGAAGCACAAGATTGAAAGAGATATTCATCCGTAGAAAGATTGTAAGCAAAATCCAGTTTGATACATAGGAAATAAGGCCCCTATGTGTGCTTAGCTCTAGGGCACATGAACTTAGAAGTACAAAACAACAGTGTTCTGATTTATGAGAACAGTTCTTTTGTTGACCTTGTGATATCCTCCAAGAATCCCTGTCAGTGTTTTTTTTTTTCAAAAAAGGCCTTCCCCTTCATTGTCTATTGATGATATAGAATTAACGTTGGTCATTGCCCAAAAAAAAAAAAAAAAACAGTTGTGCATTCTCACTATAGAGCGGCCATGGGAGAAAAAAATTTCAGAATCTAGAACATCTTCAGCGAACATGCAACATCATTCAAAAGAATTAGCCGCAATTACCTAACCTGCGCTTGGTATACTGCTCGCGGTGATTGTGAAAAGGAAGGTGACAACACATTGGAATGAAAACCTAAGTGTATTCTAAGGAACAAAATGAAATCTATTTGTTTCGGGTGGGCTGAGTCTCTGGGATTCTGTGGTCACTGTAACTCATCCAAGTAAATTTGCCTAGGCAGGAGAAAGGGAAATACCTCAAGATGCTGAGCTGCCTCAGTACTCAACCCCACAGTGGCAGCAGCTAACCCAATCAGTCCTCCCTACCAGATAACAGATGTAAATAGACTCCACACTCCACCAAACAAAAATCAATAGTAAAACCCACAGTGTCAAGAAAATCAAAATCCTCAGAGCACTAGTTCGGAAACCCATAAATTGCCATACCTTCCGGTGATTTGCTTGCGCAGAATACGTGAATTCTGTGGTCAGCAAGCTGATCACCGCCGAAATCTTATCATGATCCCCTGCTGCAGCAAGCTGCTTCACTATTCCCTCAATCTACACATAATTCACATCGCGCACACACCAATCAATATCACCGAACAGTGATCATAAAAGAAGTCTACCAATATCACACTCCAGCAGCTAAATTTCGAAAGGAATCAATACTCGGACCTCAAGCGCGGCATTCTTCCGCTTCTCGTAAAGCTTATCGGACAGATTGCGGAGCACGGAGGCAGGAATCGCGGACAGAGCATCGGCCATAGCAGAGAATCAAAAACCCTAAAGAACCTCCCCCGAGCTTCTTCTTTTGCCCCCCCAATCAAATCCCCCAACTGTCAGAGCCGTTTCCTGATCTTCTCCCGCTCCAATCGAAACATCTCCCGCACGTGCATACCCCTAGGGTTCCCCACATTCCACTGAGGAACTAGCCGGCGACAGAATCGAAGACGCGGTTCGATCTTCGAGACGGAGATGAAACGGATCCCCCCCGATTCGCGAATTATAGATGGCAATCGGCAGAGATTTTCGATTGGGCCTGACCTAATTTCCGGAAATGGATTCGAGTTTCCTTAATTAAGCTTGGTCCGTACTCGACAGAGAGAAGAGAGAGAGAGAGAGAGAGAGAGAAGAAGAAGAAGAAGAAAGAAGAAGAAAGAAGGCGGTTGTGGATTGGGGCTTTTCGATCGATCGATCGATGATGATGACGATGATGATCACGACCACGATGGAGGCTGTCTTCTCCTGCTCGCTTGATTGTCCAAAAGTTTTTTCAAGAGCTTATGTCCTTACTTATGTCTCAGCATTTTATCTAATCGGAAATGGCATTTTTTTTTTTTTGGGGGGGTCGAAAATTGGAAATGGCATTTATGTAGTAAAGAAGTCACGAGTCTTTTGACAACTTTTTTAGAAGAGGTTGTAAAAGACACATATGTATATTTAAATATATACACACGCGCGTAACATTTGACCTCGTAGTTCATACAACAATGTTCATCGGCATCTTTTCAACGGCTTTCCTAAATTTGATAATGAATTTGGTACAAAATCATTTAATTTTTTTATGATTAATTGTTAATCATCATAGATGTTGTTAAATAAGGGAGAATTTTTTGTGATATCTAAGGGATTTCATGATTTGAGCCAAAGATTATCCGACTAATATTAAAATATTAAGTATTACGTCTATATGCAACATATTGATAACATTATTGTTACTATTACATGATACATATATATATATATATATGTGTGTGTGTGTGTGTGTGTTTATGTGTTAAATCCAAAATATCCTATATTGCATTTCTTTTCATTTCTTCACAAATTACCAAGTATTGAAGCACAAAACATAAAGTTGTTTACAAGAGAAAGTTAAGGGGTATTAAGAATAACTTGTCCAAAAATACCATCAAAAGATTCGCACTTGCTATCGGATAAACACTATGGAAGCATAATTTAATCACTGACAAAATGGATGAAAATATATTTCGAATTAATTCACTGATAAACCTTACTAAGAATTGGTTGTTGGTTTTGCCCCACGGAGTAACTTTTTACATCGGAATACGACTTTGACTTCTTTATGGCCGACTGAGTGTGTCTTTGGCAGTTTTGCCCTGGTAAGTTTCGAGTGTGGCTCCTCATGGTTAGCTTAGGGTGCGCATGAGACACTTTTGCTTTTTCATTTCCCTGCCAGATCGACTTTCTACAGGGAAATTCGTTTGGTAAAATCCTATATGAAGCAGAAATGCGTTTGATAAAAAAAAAATTGACTTATAGTAGGATTTTCTACTTCTTGCAAGATTTTTGGCCAACTTCGAGAAGTACAAATTTTTTACTTCTCCAGCTCCAAAAGTCATTCTCGCGGCCGCCGACCACCAGTCGCCGCCGCCGATAGCCGGTCGCCGCCGCCATCGAATATTTTTTAAAATAATGTTTCGAACATTGTCTTTTTTAAATGTTACCAAACGAATTTCTCTTATCAGAAATCAATTTAGTCGAGAAGTAGAAAAATCAACTTTTGCTTTTCAGAAGAAAGATGGGCATGAAATCACTTCTGGCAGGGATCAGTTTATGGCAATTCAACTTCTCCTGAAAAAATAACTTCTTGCTAGAATTTGACTTTTGATCAGAAAAATTCATTTGGTAACGATTAAAAAAGACAATGATCAAAACATTATTTAAAAAATGTTCGATGGCGGCGGCGACGGCGGCGGTGGCCGACGGGCGGCGAGGGGCAGCGACAGCAAGCGGGTGGCGGCCGCGAGAATAACTTCTGGAGCCGGAGAAGTAAAAAAAAAAATTTACTTCTCGAAGTTGGCCAAAAATCTTGCCAGAAATAGAAAATCCGACTAGAAATAGAAAATCCTAATTTTTATCAAGCGCATTTCTGCTTCAGATAGGATTTTACCAAACGAATTTATCTGCCAGAAGTTGATCTGGCAAGGAAATGAAAAAGCATAAGTGTTTTCATGAGTACCCTTAGGGGCTGCATGATAACAATTCTGCTTCTGGATTTCTCTATGAGGAGTCAATCTAGCAGAGAAATCCGTTTGGTAAAAACACCATCGAAGTAGAAATGTGTTTGGTAAAAAAATTGACTTATGGTAAGATTTTCTACTTTTGGTTGGGTTTTTGGCCAACTTTGAGATGTAAAATTTTTTTACTTCTCGACTCCAAAATCACTTCTTCGACCACACCGGCCTCCGTTGACCATAGCTGCCACCGACCAATGCTCGCCCACCGCCACCGGCCTCCGCCGGTCGCCAACGTCCGACCACCGACACCTGCTGCGACCGCTGCCACCGTCGGACACCGACCTCGTCGACCACCGACGTCGAAGATTTTGTTAATAATGTTCCAAAAGTAGAAATTTTAACCATTACCAAACGAATTTCTCTGATCAGAAGTCAATCTGGAGTAGAAGCAGAAAAATCAATTTCTGCTTTTGAGAAAAAGTAGAGAAATCAACTTTTGATCAGAAGTCGATTTCTAGTATGAATGTGTTACCATGCCTTAGTCTATTCATTCCGGCCTTAGTCTATTCATTTCCGATGGAATTGGCATCGTGCGTGTCCTCCCGACACGTGGCAAACTATCAATGGCCCTCGCTCTTGAGAAAGGCCACAAGCTAGTTGACTGTTGATTTCCGCGGATAAATTCTTATTTGTTGACAATTCACACTCTCTCACGGTCGCTATACATACATACATATGTATGTGTGTGTATTTATTAATCCATCCATTTGGGGGAATTTTGCACTTTAGTACTTCTACATTTCTCGATGTTTAGACTTTTGGCACCTTTGAGCTTCTACTTCAGGGTTTTTTTTTCCCAATTTAATAATAAAAAAATTTACAAAATTAGTTACTATTCTAAAATATTTACAAATTTGGGTCTCGCGCAACAATTGAGGTGTCACGCGAGACCCACGCGCTGTCGCACTCTAGACTGGCCAACACTCCACACCGCGAGACCAGCCGGCCCCATTAATTTATTATAATTAATTTATTTAATATGTAAATTATTAAATAAAAATATGCATAACATTATGGTAAAATATGACATACCCATAGTTAAAAAAATCATCTAGCCATAAAGTTTATAATGATAGATAACAATCCTCAACCTCAATTTACCTGACCTCAAAAAGAACAATCATCAACCTGAATTGCACTAACATGCACTAATGATGTCGTCTTCCTACATATCCTCCTGTTCGGAAATTAGGTGCTCTTCGTCGATGGGCGGGTCTGGTGTCGTAAGGATGAGAACGAGCATCCGGAAGAGCATGACGTGTAGATGACGAAGGCATATGTTGTAATGGCTCATGAATCTGTAATGGAACCTCATCATCAAAGTCCGAAAATATGCCACGCCCAGACTGTGCATAGCCTACTGTAGGATGGGTTTGAAATTGAGGAGGGAAATCGAATCCCCATGAAGCGGAGAAGTAGCGTGCGTATGCGGCTCTTGATTGTCACCATATTGAAAAGTAGAACCCCCATGAGATGGACCAGCAAATTGGGCGAACCCTGTATGGAAATTTGTCTAGGCAAACCCTGTGGTAAACCTCGAACCGAAATCTGATGTATGATATTCCACGGTATATAGGACAACATTATCACCTGGATGAGCTCGAGCAATCCTCCGGATCGGTTGAACAGTCTCAGACGGGCCATTATCTTGTGGCCCAACTGGTGTTGCTGTAGTTTCTGACTAGGGTGGTGGCATCATTGTTATCCGTCTCTCCTCATGCTGGGCATATAATGTTGCCCTAAGTATCTGATGTACTTCTCTCCAGGCCTAACGAGATGGATTGGCGGTATCCAAAATATGTAAGGCACGTTCGACGCCATCACTCTAGTAATGATATAAAAAATCACAAAAGTTTTTAAATGTCAATAACTTATATTAATAAAAAAAAAGTAACAATTTTGGAATTTTTTCGGAATATTATTTGCAAGAAGGGAAAAATCGTCATTTTATAAAATTCGAAGATCAAATTACCGAAAACAGTCCATGGTCAGTTGAATGTGGCTATTTTCTATTTTTCGGAATTTTTCGGAATATTATTTGTGAGAAGGGCAAAATCGTCATTTTTAAAAATTTGAATACCAAATTACCAAAAATAGTCTATGGTCAGTTGAATGTGGCCATTTTGGACTTTTTCGAAATTTTTCGGATTTAAAGGAGAACATTTCTTATAGCTTCACAAGAACAAAGAGTGGCAAAAGAAAAATCGAAATGCAACCCCTTTTTGGTAAAAACGTAGGAAAATGCGAAGCCAAATGCATAGCGCACGGACGTTGATAGAAAACCATCACTTTTGCCGGTCCGAACCGAATCTGCTTGGCCATTTTCTATTTTTTTGGATCTTTTCGGAATCCACGAAGAAATAAACACATAAAGATACTGCTCCATGAAAAAATTTGACCGTCTAAATATTAACAATCTACAAATAACATGCATTATTCTGATATACATAACAACCAAATAAATAAATTTATGCTTACAAAACTGCGAAAAAAAGTACAATAAAATTTACCTCAAATTATCGAGGGAGAACACGCACCAAATGAAGAGCTCCAACTACGAAGAAAAAGGCTCGCTTTGCTTTTATCTGTCAAATAAAAAATTTATAAATTAATTTATATAACACGAGCGCGAGAGCTATTGAGAAGCGAAATGAGACTTTGACAGAATGAGGGAGGAGCGAAATGAGAGAAGAGAACGTGTACGTATTCTGCTTCTTGAAGAACCGACGTCTTGAAGAACCGACGCGGGGAGGAGGGGGGGATGGTGGTTTAAGTGCGTTTGAGAAAAACTTTCTCAGGCGCACTATAATAGCCTGTAGGCCTTTAATCAGGCCTGCGGAAGAGAAGTGACTGTCGGCACCACCGTTGCGCGACGCGTGGGCCGCGCGACGGTGGGGAGCCGTTCCCCCAGTCGTAGGCCAGCACGCCACTGGCCGCGCGCGTGCTGGTCTGTCCAGCACGCGCGCTCCCCACGGCAGCGCGTGGGTCTCGCGCGACACTTCAATTGTCGCGCGAGACCCAAATAGGTAAATACTTTTGAATAGTAACCAATTTTGTAAATATCTTTTTTAATATTAAATTGAAAAAAAAAGACCCTCTGCTTCAGCACTCTTGCACCATCGCATTCTTGTCCTTGTTTTAAATATCTTCAAACTATGAAAATTCGGCGGCAAATCACTGAGAAACTCTCCACAGCAAGATCTTAGAACATTGCGCCAACCTCACTAGGAAAGAGAGCGATTACGTGGATGAAGAAGTAACTCCATCCCAAATGAAAACACGTAGATAATAGAAAAAAAAGTGATACAAATAGTTATTTAACTTTGGACCAATGTGCAATGTGGTCTGTGAACTCTTAATTTGTTCAATATAGTACATGAACTTTAATCCTACGTACATTGTGGTTTTTGAAATTTTCAATTGCTCTGAACTTTTGGTACATGTTCAATTTAGTCAATAGACTATATGAAAATGTACGATGATGTCCCTGCACATATACTGGGACATCATGGAACATTTTCAATGACATCATTGAACAATTTTATATACTTCATGGACTACATTGAACATGTAGCGAAAGTCTAGAAATTCAGGAATCACATTACACATTAGGTTAAAGTTCAATGACCCGCACTAAATAAATTAAAAATCAATGGGCCATATTGCTCACTGGGTCAAAACTCAATGCTCGGTTGTGTTATTATCCCTGAGTAATAAATAGTATGATCTTGACCAGCATGGATCAATTTCCCAAGTAATTTTGCTATGGCCAAAACAACCTAGCGGATCCTTAAGCACCTATCATAGTAACATTCAGTGTCATGGAAATTGTCTTCTCTTCCTTTAATTGTCCGAAGTGTTGAAACTTTAAATTATTTCGTTCTTATGTACAAGTAATAGAAATCTTATTCACGTAATAAATATTTTGTTGTTTGGACTTTTTTAGGAATTTAGGTAGTACGAGAGGAGAGATGATTCAAATCTTCTTCTATATTTAGTCAAATTACAAGATAAATGAATAAAGACAAGTATGTACGTAATTCACAGTGCATGCCTCGAAAAAGATTAGAAGATAAATGAATGATTTGTCCTCACGGAAGAAAAAAATAATGAATGAAGATCCATTAAAAAGAAACTTTGTCAAAAGATAGCATCAGTATAAGGACAGTCTAGTGCGATAACAGAGTACACACAAAGTTCATTCTCAACGTGGAAAGCCACAGCAGTCCAAGTGAATATTGACCTCCCTCGAAGGTGAAGTGATCTTTGCTTACGATTTGCCTGTTTTTTCAATTGGTGTTCCATAGATTTACGAGTCCCTCAAGGATAAAGTTGACATTAAGGCAGAATGCGCACAAGGCGTTGAACTGAACTCCACGCATGACACAGATCACGTCTCATGCTGTTACATAAGTTCGGGGAAATGGGAGAGATGGAGTCGAGTATTTTTTTTTTTTTCTTTTTGGGGTCGAAGACGGAGTCGAGTATGACTGGCCACGAAAGGAGAAGATAGGAAACTCCATTTAACGCGGGAAGGGAGCATTTTGGATGAACCTCTTTCACTGATCAAATGGAAGAAAGCCAATACAGAATCATTCCGTACATGCTTCAGTAAGTATGCTCTCTAGCCCTCAGATAAAGCTAATACTCATGGTAAGGATTTTATTAGGATCGTTAGCTTGCAACAATAAGATTACAATTACACCTTGACAAACGAGCAGAAAACTAATTCCTACAAGACAGACAACACAACAATCAAAGCCGATCAATGGAAAAGGGTCTCATGAGAGATTCTTCCAGTTCTCGGAAACCTTGGTAAACCGGCTCCGTTTGGCTCTGTGGAAGGGCTAACCTCCGAACTTCAGTCATGTACCTGTTTTTACGACATTACCGGTAAAAACATCAGAACACTTGCTGTGAAATCAAGATAACAAAGAGAGAGAGAGAGAGTGCAGAATAAGGAAAAACGTTGGAAGACGAACTCCTTGGGTTGATATAGAGTATTTCAATGTCAGAAGACAAATCTCATCTCTTAGGATGGTCTCCAACAGTGTCGCATCCGATTATAGTCACATAACCCATCAAGCTCTTTACTTTCTTTTTCCGGGGTGGGGAGATAGATAGGTATTTCAACTTTCCTAGGCGAACTCCAATTCCGAACGCCATATCTTGATTTGAATTTGAAATTCATTAATGCTAATTGCTCCCCATTCCACGAACCCACTCAGGCCATGTCTTCCAATCTTTTTTTTTTGGCCGAAAACGTCTTCCAATCTTTAAACTTCCCCGATATCACAGAAAAAAAAACAAAAGAAAAATCCCACCCCCCATCTGCCTTCTGCTCGCTCCAAGAACCTAAAATCCACCACCAAGCACAACTAATTTGCCTCATTTTACTCCAAACACAGCTCTTTCTTAGTCAAAAGTAGAACAGGCAAAGGGAATGAAGTTTAAAAATTCCCTCATTGCACTATAACATAAAAAGGTGAATCATAATCTATGCAATAGACAAAATACTTCTTTCCCCTTTGTTTTGCTAAACTACATTTTTCCCCTCAAAAGTGCAGGAAGCCAAAGTTTCAGTGTAACATTCATGTCATGTAATTGAATAGCTTAAGTTTTGAAAGAATCTATCTGACCCTTCAACATTCGATCAAATTCTTCAGCTTCAACTACACACCCAAAAGGTTAGTCGCAATTTAATAGCTTAAGTTTGAAAACGGCAATGCCCAGTCAAGGACAATGCACAGGTATGAAGAAAGACCAAGACAAAGTTAAACCTCAAGCATTATATTAAATGTTCCATTTACATGACCATTTCAATCTTGGAACTTATCTAACACACGAAGGGATTAAATTGCCAGTTCACCAATAACCAACTTTCCTGGCCATTGTGGCTCTATCTCTATAATCCATAAAGACAAGAAATGGTGTTTTAGCAAACAAACACATTGTTCCGACTGTTTTTGTTTCAAACACTATGTTGAAGTCTTAAACATAGTTTGGTAATCCGAGTTAGAAGGGAAATTTGTGAAAGAGAGGACAAAGGAAAGGGAAGGTAAAGAAGCAACTTGAAACTATAATTCCCTTC
The DNA here is from genome assembly GCA_021437785.1 of Rhodomyrtus psidioides. NCBI lineage: Eukaryota > Viridiplantae > Streptophyta > Magnoliopsida > Myrtales > Myrtaceae > Rhodomyrtus > Rhodomyrtus psidioides. The sequence continues at coordinate 165,939 of JAILYB010000169.1, read as the reverse complement.
TCTTGTATAGATGTGCATTGAAGGGAATTGATGTGGAGAGAAACAAAGTGATTTGACTAAAATAGGCTTTGTTTTTTTTTTTTGTTTTTGTTTTTTTTGGTAAGGAAATAGGCTTTGTTTTGTTCACATCTGCAAACAAAGATAAAGATAGCTTTCGGGAAAAAAAAGCTTAGAAGTTCCTTACATATCCTCCAACTTTTGGGAACAAATGGAATTTGGGCCTAAAGGATATTATAATTACAATTTCCACATTTCCCTCCTACTTTATTAACCAAACAAGAGCTAAGTCTCCCTTGGGTATAATATTCTCCCTTCAATTCCTCAGGGGCCCCCACAAAAAAGTTAGAACTAGAACCAGGACTGTTAGGGGAAGGAACGGGTCGACAGGAGTACAAGAAGCATAAAGTATGAAGAAACCATCTGCACAGATGGAGCAATAGTTCTATGATAATACATGTGCAACAGCTACATAGGAAGTTCGACAAGAGGTGTCAAGGTATGGTAACATGACAGTTTCTCCCTTTCTTTAAACTTTCTAATGATATTGCAAGCTGAAATTTAATCACCTCCTAGACTGGCATTACAAGTACTTCCGTGATGGATTTCATTAATGAAATTAGTGTAAGTAAAAGACAAAGGCTAACCTGTTAGCAGCATTAGCAATCTTATCTCGAACCCCCTGGTTTATTACCGCTGTTTGCTCAAATGAGTAAGAGCCCATAATTAATGAAGCTCCCGTGACGCTTGTATTCATTCTTTGTGCAAATGTAGACATTACCCATTCACGAAGCACTGCCAATACTGATCGAAGAAGCCTTAACCTGAGGCTAGGTGATGGTAAAATAGCTCCACTGGAGAGCAATTGATCATATGTGTTTAAAACAGGCTCAGTGGAACCCTTGCAAGCAGCAAGGAGAGCCCTTGCGACATCTTCATCCCCAACAGGTTCAACTCCTGAATTCAGTCTCTCCTGTACAAAAGGAGTACAATCACCAAAAGGAAGCGAAACAAGATCAATTCCATCAACCCTCCTCTCTCCATTCCTACCTAGAAGGTTCCAAATATAGGTGGTTCCGTAAAGAGGTACAACATCAAAGGTATATATGACTAGATTCAAGCTGTTCAAGTAACAAGTAAACTAACCAACGCAGCCTTCTCAAGGTGGATACAGAGAGTGTCCAAAGGTAAAACTGCGCCATCTCCAGGGTATTTGTGAGAACCAACCCTCTTCAGCACCGAACAAGCTTCAGCAATTCCACCACGTGATATAGCTTGATCAATTAATCTGGCCCAGGTTTCTCTTACAATGCTGCTATCAGAATCGCCGGAATAGTTTGCGAAGTACAACATCTCTAGACAAACCTGTGAACCAGACAGGTCAATTGCCCGAAGCATTCAATTTAGGGTTGGATGTAAAACCAACATCTCTGATTGTCTCTTCATCTAATGAGAAAATGAATTTGCACACAAACAAGTTTGCATAGGAGATGCGGAGAAAGCGTAACCGCTCTAAAGCAATTCCAAGATTCATATGACACAAGCATTTTGATGATTCATCAAATTACTCCTCTAAAGTCAATCAAATTTCAGTTGGTTGAACAGATTGGTTCTTCGGACTGGCTTAAGAGCTAGTGGAATGAAGTCTTGCCATTTCAGAAAACTACATTCAACAAAGCTGCTTAGGCAATTTCCTGATTATTCATTAACAGTCAATGGCCATGGGTGATTAATTCATGAGGATTTGAGAAATTAACTTTGTGCGCGCTCCTTTTCTTCCTGCTCATGCTTGCAAGGAGAGACATCATTTACCAAATTTTGCTCTGCCCTCTTGAGCTAAAACTTTGCAGGGTCAATCAATCATCCTACCAAGGGAACGCTTTCCCCCAATTCTAACTTTGCAGGGTCAGTCACTCTCTTAAACTCATACATTTAACTTATGAACTTGCAAAATTATATAAAACAGCCCAAATAGTACATCCAGTTTAGCATCTTCACACCTGCATCCAATAGCTTAATGAACCAGGCAGATTTGCCACTCAATAAAACCATGTCCCGGAACCCACCCCCTGTTGGTCTCAAAAGATAAATAACTGAATTAATCGAAACAGATGAGATCCTGGACATAAACCGCCGATCATAGGAGAACAGAGGAGATTTTCACTAATTCTAGTCTAAGAAACAGAGTTTGTCAAAGCATTGATCATGGGTTAAGAAGATTGACAGATTCACTAATAGAAAAGGCCAGGGCTGCAGTGAATTGAGACAGAGGACTTCATTTCCTCATGATCAATTGATTCAATTATTTGTGGAAACATATCAATTGGTACTCTGACTTCCCCGGAGCCTTCAGTAACACCACGAGACAGCTGAGATACAATTAATAACTACCTTATCTACCAACATAAAAGGCAAGCAAATAAAGCACTCAATGCAGCCAACTCAATAGTGTGCATTATGAAATGTTTAAATCACGGACAGAATTCATCTACTCAAAATTGACATGAAAGAGAAAGGAGATCTTCACCACTCAGCAGAATTGCCCACTTCTAAATCAATTGCATAAGTAATGTACGCATGCTCAGTGATGATAGAGAGAGCTAGTAGATCATCTTCATTGACTATATTGCAACTGTTTCTAATGAAATTGGATCAACAAGAAAATACAATAAGAAAGGTGTACCTCCCAAAGCTCAAATGGAACCGCATATTCATTGTAAAGCTCCGTTATGCTCTTCAAATCTAATGACAACTCTCTGGCCTTTTCTCGTGCAGCTTTAACATAAGTAGTGTCCTCGGTCATGCCATCATCATCTGGGCCAGAATCAGACATGCCTTGTGAACATTCTAATCTGGAAGCTATAGCATCAAGTTCCTCCTTAATCTTTATTTGAAATCGGAGAACCGCGAGTTTCCCCTCAAGCAAATCTAGCAGTCCACTGTCAAAGGTCTGGTTTGAACCTGGCAGGCCATCATTTGCACTTGCATTCTTCGCCTGCAAAACTGCATTGCTGAGGTACTGAAACCTGAGTGGACAAATCAGGATAAAAGATTAGTAAAGAATACGATGCGCGGCTGCTAATAGGTACAATCAATAAAACTCTATCTCAATGCTGAAATGCAGACGGCAAGGGAAAAAAAAAAGCTAAATGAAGGATGCTTCAGGTGAACAGCCCAGGTAAATCATAAATACAAAAATATCGGTTGTATAAGAAATTGGAGAGCATCTTAACTTGAGAAATCTATGGTGCTTGAAACCAAGAGGTCCCAGCTTCTATTGCAGGTAATTATAGACAAAATTGCAGATTGCCCCCTGGACTTTTTTTTTTTAGTTTCATTCTGCCTTCCTCAAATTTGACTTGTGTCAGATCCCACAAAGTTCTTTTTCTTTTATGCAGGGATCACCTGGCGGCCCTCCATGGAGATTCTTCATGTTCACCTTTATTATTAATTTCCATGATCTTAATATGCTTGGTGCAAGTTTACGAGCAAAGAATTTGCCATTTTGACGACATTACAATGGGTCACAGGCAAGGGGCAACCCCATAGGTACTGTTTAAGTTCTACAGTGAGTGACAAGTCCAATGCCACTTTCTTGAAATGGTTGGACAGAATTATTTTGGAAAGTGACAGTCTAAACCTCTATTATGAGCATAACTACACTTTGCATCCCAACTTTCCACGCGGCACATTTTACATTCTTAAGTGTTGGGCTTTGAAAACCCTCAGATTCACTTATTTAAAGAGTATACCCTGTAGACCAATTAGAAGAATTATCTTATTTACATTTGTGCCAAGCTGTAACCATACTATGTCTGCACTAGGTAATTGCAGAGCAGTGTTCTACTTACGACCTATAATATCCTTAAAGAGGAATGTTACTTAGGCTCTGTTTGTTTCACAGAAAATGATTAAATTGAAAAATATTTTCCTAAAAATGATTACTTGTATCTCTTAAAATAATTAGTCAATAAAAATGTTTCATTACCGACAACAATTTATGTCTAAACATTTTTCGTTCATTCCTTTTTTTAAGTAGTACAAGCAATCATTTTAGGAAAATGTTTTCCACATCTTTAATTTTCCTCGAAATAAAAGCACCATTAGGATTCATTCATCTCATTTTCTGCTTGCTTGCGGCTTGAAAGAACCAAATAGAGGAATTCATATTAAAAGTAACCTTTGCTCTAGAGTCGGAGCATCCCCTGCATTGTTTGATCGCCTCTCAGCCAGTCTAAGCAAGACATGAGCTGCAAGCACATGCTGCCTCTTTGAGACATAATACCGGGCAAGAAGATCAAAATACTTTGCCTGATTACTTTGGATAGCTCCACCAAGTTGACCCGATGGAGATGTAGCTGACAATACCCCTGAAACAGCTCGAACCTTCCAAATAGACAGTAAAGAGCATAAATTATGAAAAAGAAAAGAAAAGAAAACCAAAAAGTTATATGCACTATGTGCAGATTTCATTCAGAAGGAAGAAGCACTCTTGTTGTTTGAGTGATCCAGGAAGAAAAGAGATCAAGGAAAAGGATTACCTCTTGGATAGTTTGCCGGCCTGCACTCTGAAGAAAAGGTACCAAATCTGGGCCTCCATATTCCAACAATTCATTTTCCAGGCCCAAATTGATCATAGCACGGTACAGGCACTCATGAAATAATCGATCAGGTGACTGAACTCCAAGTTGAACAATTTGGCAGATATATCTCTTTCGAGAAGCCTGATCAAGGACTGACCTTGCAGCAACAGGCTTAACAGGGGAACCGAATTCTCTGTGTGAAGCCTCACCTTTCAGAGAACGCAAGGCACTGATGATAATCTCATAGCATAGCTCCCGCTTAGCAAGTGCATCTGCACGAACTGCTGCATCAACTTGGTCATTCGTAGCATCACCAGCCGGATCGAGCGCTTGTGCCTTCTCTAAAGGCAAACGCACCACAGCTTCATAAAATCTGTGTCGCATATCATGTTATGTTTGTATATTTGAAGGTTTTAACAACTACAAAAAATTTAAAAACTGTGGTAAGGTTAAAGTTAACCTTAAGTCCTCAAATCTTTTACAGATGGTTTGCAAATCGGCAGATTCTGGAACTTTACTCAAGAAATTGAAGGCTTCCTTTGCAAGATTAACCCTCTCCTCAATGTCTGAAGTTGCAGCAGCTCTCTCAAGACATTCCACAGCCAAGAAAAACTTGTGATCGGACTCTTTGAAGTAACTTGGACAACCTTCGCGCAATCTGGCACTAATGTCATCCACTGTTCCCCTACCATCAGGACCAGTATAATTCTGGATACACGAAATTACATTCGATTCAGAGTGGAGTCTAGCATGCAGAGCCACCAAAATAACAAAATAGAACATGTTAAAGCCCTAGGGCACTTGTTGAGCATTATTAAATAGACTGTGGGAATGTAATATTACCAACATGATGTAACTTTCTTAAAGCGTGGCGTTTCAATTTTCAGGCCTCGCAAAAAGTGTTGTTTCCACCTTTGGTTAACTCAACCAGTGCCCTAGGGGCACTTTATAATAAGATAAGAAAGACAATTTAAAAAAAAAATGTGCAAAAGAAGAAAAGATCTTCATTTTAAGCAATATAATCACCCATTACCTCCATTAGAACAGATATAAGCCTTGTGGCAATGTGGTCACCCTCCTCAGAGCAAACCAGTTGATGGAAGGTTAGCTGAACCAAGGATTGCTGAAAAGTAGCATCAAAACCCTGAACCAAGCGTGTTAAATGATGCTGTGAAAGAAGCTGAAGCAAAAATAACGCTTCACTCGATCTGAGAAGCAACTGCCTGATGCATTCCATTGCTCGCACCTGCGTTATCATAAAAGAAGATGAAAAGGCGATAAACTAAAAGAGCATTGAAACAAGGAAAAGCTGATCTAACTATTACAGTTTTCTTGGGCAAACTCAACCAACCTCCATAGCAGCCAACTCTGCAGGACTATATGGTAGCCGCTGCCGTTTATTGGCTGTCCCACTACCATTAGAATCAACATTCCAGGAGTAAGAATCAAATAAGTTTCTCATAAGACTCCTATCACCGACCCCTGAATCTGGATGTGTCCCATACAAGATAGAGCCTGTCCAGTCTCCTAGACCAGCCACACACCCGTATAGTCCCCTCCTCTGATCCCTTCTGGACCTCAGAAACTTCTCTAATGAACGCAGCTTGTTTTCAAGAATTTGCATAGCCCCAAAGGAGAGTCTGCAGACAATTAGACCACTTTCCGACAGCACATCAGCAGAGGAACGTAAGCCTCCTTTCTTAATCATGACAGGGAGCTCCCACACCGGATACAACAACCTTGATGAGCACAAGCAAAGCCCTTCATGGGCACCAGAAAATACAGGCTCAGCCTCTTGTACTACCTGCCCCATGCTAAATCCCCCACTGGCACTTCTTGTATTGGATAATCCACTAGTACCTTCGAGCTGTGGTACTCCCACAAGTCTTGGATCCTCAAAAGACTCGGCAGCCTTCTCAGCAACAGCATTGCTGATAATATTTTCAGAATCAACTATCCTGCTGGCTAGCATCAGACACATTGCAGCTGCCTCACCAGCTCCAAATCGATTGAAGAAGTCTTCCAAAACAGATCTCGGAGTGCTGAACTCAAACAACCTTCTCAATATGTCCACAGGCCTGTTAAAAACAACTTCCATCAAGCCCATTGTGCTGAATACAACAACTTTTCTCCTAGGCAATATGTGTTGTATTGCAAGGTCACTTCTTGCCCAAAGTTTCCCAGATATCTTTTCTGAGGACTCACCCGAATTTTCAATCCTACAAAACTCAAGTTCTGAATACAGTGACTGAACTGTGGCTGCAGTATCTGGTGGAGGTAGAACATCTGCCACAGAAAGCATTCGACCTTCAATGGGTAGGGAAGAAACAGATTCCCGTAATGCACGAGAACTTCTTACACTTGTTCCTAATGCACCTGATGATGACTGTGTGCTTGAATCCTTGCTCACAATAAGAAGAGAAGAGACAGTGGGCGATGATGAATCAGAAAGGACAAGAGTTCCCATGGAATAGTAGGCAGATTCAACCTTCAGTGAGAGATCCTCACTTGGAGATCTTGCTGAGAGAGAGATGTTTCCAAAGGAAAGGCCACCGCTGACCCCCAAAGGAGGAGAAGGTCTAGATGTTACTACTTTTAAGCAGCTTGGCTTATAATGGCTTGCCTCAAATCCACCCAGCCCACTGACACTACCTGTGTTTCCATTAGATGACGAAGTTGAAAGGTACATTCTTCTTCCGTCTGATAATACTGCAACGAGGTGTAACCACTTTGATTCAACTGTTGATAAAGGTGAAATGCAAACTATTGAGGGCTTTCCTGGTCGAGTTGAGGCTCGCTGAGTTGTTGATTGTCTAGCTCCATAATGTGCATCCCTCTGATTAATAAGATTTCTTTCTTCTGTTACTTTCTTCAAAGGCCCATCTCCATTTGATAATAGAACAAAAACCTGAACTTTCATTTCTTCCGTCCGTGCATACAGAATTTGTCTTTCATTATCAAAAACCATTTCTACAATAGGATCAACTGCTGCAAACTTAAATACATTTGGAACCACCCACCTGAAAAGGAGAAACTGGTTCTCAAATCTATGAACAAGCAAAAGAATCACAAAAACACTAGATAATTTCAAATTGACAGGCAAAATTAATTATCTAACCAACGTTAAGAATTATCAATATCGGACAAATGTGCGGTAATACCTTGAAATAACGGTACCTAAACCAGCAGTAACGCAAACCTTTCGACAACGTTTGTGCCAGCCGGAACCAGTGGTGTATAGAAGTTCATAAATGTGTCCATCACGGCCAGCCAGGAAAATACGACCTTTCTCGGTACAGGTGATCCATGTCATGGTGACTCCATCAGATGGAATTGTATATTCTGGCAGCAGCTGTAGTGAGACCTCAGAATATGGTTCGGTGCCATCAGCTCCTCCAGAGCTACATACTCCAACAAGAATCAACTGACAGAAAATTGAATCTGATAAGAGATTATAAATTTGCACACTAAACGAATAGATCACAATAATGGTGAGAAAACACATACAGAAATCCTAATAAATGAGAGGCCCATAAAAGTTATGAAGTTTGAGTTCAAGATAGGGCACAGGAAATTACACATAATTTTTTCTTTTCATGGAAAATTACACCAGACAAAACAAATGACATCTCTACTAGCAGGAGCCAAAAGTAGAAAATTAAATTACCTCAAGAGGTGTCGCTAAAATCAAGAGATATTGGATGGCCTCAATAAAGATGCCAGGCTTGGATTTACAGAGGCCAACAGCACATATAGCTTGTTCCTCGACATTGAATTCAGGACATTGACCATCCCTAAACATGAGAGAAGGAGAACAGGCTGAAAATTATCAAAGGGTAATCAAAACAATAAGCCTTCTGAAAAGCCTTTCAAAATCTCATAAGGACCATGACTCTCACAAGCCACTATATATTCCAGTGCCATCCCTTGCATGCAGGCCAATTTCAAGATGAGAATTTTGCATGTCTAAGAGATCATTTAGTTAAAGCATTCTGTTCATCGTGCCATCAAAGGCGAATGATGTGTCATTTAACCAGCAAATCTATCAATAAAAAGAAGGGAACAAAGCACGAGTACAGCTTCACATATTTGGAGGTTCATAGAAACACAAACAGCTATATATTTTTGTGATGCAATGACGAGTACAAGGACTTTGTTTTCTCTGCAAAATAATAGCACAATAAACTTTCCTCAACTTTGTCTAAGCATGGCAGAAAAACATTCATTGAATTTATGCTTTGTGTAATTTTCTCATCAATTAAGCGATTTCCCTATTTAAATTAGCCAATTTTCACACCCTGACAACAGTGTAATATTACTGAGTACTATTCTCTCCTCAAATATTGATAGTTTTATGAAATAAGGAAAGCAGTCAATTTTTTTCCCGAAGCATGTAGCTTTTTTGCACTTCTTTCGAGGATTTCACGGTCACTGCTTTAGTTGCACTTGTAGCCCAAGATCACATGTTTTATTGAAGCGTAGGCAAATCTAGGTATTCTAAGAAAGAAAGACCCTAATAAAAAGACATGGTTAAATTGCAACATAGTGTTCATGTATGAAGGACCAGAAATAAAAGTAGCCATCTGTTCTCCCTTCATGAGTTGCACATGGTCTTGGCTGATTTTCCAGAATGAATAAAATCGAGTATTTTCCTATGAATATGTTTGGGCCTATCTGCAACAATACCTTAAAAAACACCATTTATGATTACCACATCTTTTCATACACGAAATTGAACAAATCAATGCATAAAAGAGATGAAAGATTAATGGCCTACAGTTGACATCCTTGTAAGTGGTTAAAACTCGCAATCAGCTGACAGAGTGGAGATAACAAAAAAAAAAAAATAACTAATACAAAGCAACAAAAAGCTTGCAGATGTTGAAGTGAAGGAGTCTGAAGTCAAACGATATTGTGTACCCACCACCGATCAAACCGCCAAAGAAATAAAGAATTATCGACTGATGCCCATGCCCTGCGTATTTCTGGAAATATTCCGCATAAAGCTGTTCCTTCCCCACCAGCAGCATTATATCTTTCAATGAGTACAGGAGGTAACTCCCAGGTCTCCAATACCTCTACCAAAGGAGGCCACTGCGATAAAAATGCAAAACATCATCCATGCCTAGGCAAAAAGAAAGTCCATGTCTAACACGTCTAAAAGAAGACTTGTAATTCCTCTGTACCTTGATTATTCATTCAATAAACTTTGCCCTCCTTAAAAGTATAACTTATTTTCGAAAGGAAAAATATAACGACCAAAAAAGAGAATAGTGCGACTAATAACAATACAGGAGCCAACACAAGCCAGCCATTCAAAAGCACCTCAGAGTCGACAAGAGTTATTGCGAGAGTACAATTACGCAGAGAACCTCCTTAGCAGAATGAAAACGATACACGGCCAAAATTGACCTAGTTTTCAAGAGCAGGCAACCCCAAATCACTGCCCCTATCCCTCCAAAATTGGCACTTTCACCGAGAGTTACTCCCCGTTAGCTTCCTCTACACCCGGTTCACCCAGACCAACTCTTGGACCATCAACAATCCACAACGTTTCTACACCAATATCGAGACTGGCAGACACGCACGTACCTCCCTGGGGTGGGTCGAATAAGGATGGCTGACGTATCTGGAGGCCTCGAGAGCTTCCTCGAGGTCGATGTGAGACGCGGCCTCGCGGCCGATGCGGTCGCTCAGGACGATCCCCGCATTGGTGACGTCCCGCATCACAACCTCTTCTTCCCCTGACATCCTGTAGCGGGGGTGGTCGTTCGACGCAGCACCGACCGGAAAAGAACTGAGATTGAGACGCACCGCAGGTGACCCAGTAGCTCTAGAAACCCTCAAGCCTCTCTCTTTCTCTCTCTCTCTCTCTCTCTCTCTCTCTCTCTCTCTTTCAACAATGGCGGAAAACCTTTCCTTGGAAGAAAGTTGATTTCAGACACAGAGAGAGAGAGAGAGAGAGAGTTTGAATAGGGTTTTTGGGAGGGTTTTGATTTGGGGGGGAGTTAAAAGGGAATTAGCGGGTGGCGGGCAAATATTTAGTAGTTAACCTTCCCCTTTTGAAAAACGGGCGAATTTCTTTTTTTCTTTTCTTTTGTTTTTCCTATCAAGTCCATTTATTTTATTGGACAATAATTCAACTCGATTCTCATGTAATTTGCGCATGAAATATTTTGAACTTGATTACATTTTCTTTTGGGGGTGTGAGATACAGTTATCGTTCATTAAGATAAAGCATGAACATACTAGATGCAGATTCGGAATAAATCAGAGCCAGAGGGATTGAAGGGGTTAAATTGAACGTGCATCGAAAGTTTGAGAATCATGCTGAATAAATTAAAAGTTGTTGTCGCCTATAAAGGTGATTTGAAGTTCGTATATGAAAATTAGTTTGATACACAAACCTGAAACCAAACGCGAATAAGAAGTCCGAATGTAAACGAATGATCTAAGTCCAACGAATTCACCTCGTGTCATTAAGACAAATTTACCCTCTCGAATAGTACCCAAGGTTACTGAACAATTATCTCTCAGGATAGAACAGATCGCTTTTTCCTCTAAAACGATACTCATTTAGAGAAAACTTTCGAACACAGCTTTGCAATGACTGTGAGACCTTGAATGACAAAACGACGGTGGTTGTTGTTGTTCTATGAATGGGACGATCAATGATATACATTCATAGACAGTGAAGAGTCACGAAACAATTAAATTGAAAAGTTAAGAATGAAGAGACACAAACCGAACAATTCTCTTCCAAACAAACATGTTCGTTCAAAACATTTCCGAACAAACATATTTGTTTGGACAAAAAGATTTTAAACATGCATGTTCAAATTGTGTCCGTTCGGTTTAAAGAGTTTGCGACCCTCTATTTATGGCCTTCCATGGTTTTGGGATGTTCCCGAATTTCGGGAAGTTCTCGAATCGTATTTATCTTGCCGAATCTCCCACTTCCCGAATATCAGGTCCAGTGTTGCAGTCAACTTACTAAGCTCCGGGAAATGGTTCGTTATTCCCGATTTACCGAATTCGGGACATGCCGCTCGTTACTCTTCATTCCTCATTTCTCATTCAACTTCTTATGGAACTTTGAGATTAAAGTTCCAACAATCCCCCAAATGAATGAGAAGTTCAATTATCATGGCTTTTCGTGCATGCATGAGATGCAATGTACCAATATTCCATGAGAGAATGTTGCATCGAAATAAGTAGTCTGAGATTTTAAACTTTCCCTTGAAGATCTATCGGACTTACTCGGTCAATCAGTAGACTCGATGTCTTTGAATTATCGACCTTTGGTGTAAGCATAGACAATAGAAATCACACAATTATCTCTAGAACAAAATTGGTTCTCACTATTGTGTTCATTTTGGACATGAACACCGCATGGTCTCATGAGTGCTTTAGAGAATTCGGCCTTTCAAATTCTCACAGCCTCACTTCACACTCACATAGGTGATTTCTAAATGTATGGCATATCATATATTCGATTCAGAATCATTAAAAGCTTACGCTAACCTCCACATATTAGTACTGTCTATATATGGGAATGAGTAAGAATTTACAATACTTTACACCGCATTCACTTGGTTATCCCTTTGACCTATATCTTGGGATCTCCAGTCAACTAAAGGTGCGTATGGTAACGCTCCAGGGAAAGTGTTTTTGTTCCAAAGGTGTCCCATAGCACTTCTGGATCAGAAACGCGTATGGTTCAAAAATGTTCCAAAAGTGTTCCGCGGAACACTTTTATGCCGGTGAACACTTTTGAAGAAACAAAAAAAAACTTGCTTCTCGATTTTGGAAAACTTTTTGGAACATTTTCGGAACCACCACTCACCGCCGCCGACGTGGCCACCACCCATCGGCCACCGTTGCCGCGGATCGCCGGCGGCCACCGCCGTCGCCGCTAGTCGCCGACTCCGACATCCGGTCGCCGGTCGTAGGCTGCCGTCGCCGACCGCAAAAAAAGGTATTTTTTTTACTTACCATACACGTTTCTATTCTAAAAAATCGTAGCCGGGAACAGAAACACAAAAAAAATATTTCTATTCAAAAACTGTGCCCAGGAACAGAAACGTTCCCATACGCACCCTAAGTAGGATTTTCGCTTTGATGACTTATTTATAGGCCTTAAACCCATTCCCCATGATGTTTTCGCAACCATCTCTCTAGTTAAGCCCACGCGCATACCGTCATCAGGCGCATGTGGGAGCGTGCGCCATCTTTCGGTGGCCGCCGGCAACCATCAACCATTCAAAATGCTTGTCTTGACGAGCCCTATCCGATTATCCAACTATTTTAAATTTTCACCGAACGAAAACACATAAAATAGGCCTAAACAGTAACATTCACTCGTGATCATCGCACGATGCCACCGCAGGGCGCGTGTAGGCGCGTGCGGCGACTTTCGACTTCCCCTGAATGCGTGCGACCACTCATTTTTTCTCGTATCGACGAGACGAATCCGAATATACAATCAAATATAATTTTCATCGGACGAAACTAACAGTAATACGCCAGAACAGAATGCATACAAAAAAAAAATAACTGTACAAACCAAGCACGAAGAACAAATTTGATTGTTGTCGCCTATAAACGTGACTTGAAGTTCGTATATGAAAATTAGTTTAATACTCTAACCCGAAACCAAACGCGAATGAGAAGTCCGAATGTAGACAAATGATCCAAGCCCAACGAATTCACGTTGTGTCTTTAAGATAAATTTGTCTCCTCAAACAGTACCTAAGGTTAGTGGACAATTGCCTCCCAAGATAGAACGGATCGTTTTTTTTTTCTCTAAAGCGGTACTACTTCAGAGAAAATTTTCGAACACAACTTTGCATAATACTCGCACAAAGATGATGACTATGAGACCTTGAATGACAAAATGACAGTGGTCGTTGTTGTTCTATGAATGCGGTCAATGCTATACATTTATAGACAGTGAAGAGTCACGAAGCAAGTAAATTGAGAAGTTAATAATGAAGAGACACAAACCGAACAGTTCTCTTCCAAACAAACATGTTCGTTCAAAAAATTTCCGAACAAACATATCTGTTCGGACAAAAAGATTTCAAATATGTCTGTTCGAATTGTGTCCGTTCGGTTTAAAGAGTCTACAACCCTATATTATTGGCCTTCCGTGGTTTTGGGATGTTCCCGAATTTCGAGATGTTCCCGAATTGTATTTATCTTGCCAAATCTCCCACTTCCCAAATATCAAGTCCAGTGTCGCAGTCGGCTTACTGAGCTTCGAGAAGTGGTTCGTTATTCCCAATTTAACAGGGGATAAAAATCCTAAACTGGTACAACTGTTAACTTTACATGTCATCAAACTTAATAATTTGATAGTTGAATGTAACGAAAAACTAATGCATGGTAAATTTTTCTGAAATGTACTAGTTTGGAGAGGTGTAAAACTCCAAACAAATACACATGTAGCAAGTTTATCCAAAACTATTTTTTACCACAAAAATCACAAACTGATACACATGTGACAAATTTATTCAAAACTAAATTTTTTACCATAAAAAAAATTCTAAACGAGTACACATGTAACAAATTTACCCTTCGTTAGTTCCCGTTACATCGGATTAATACCACGAAAAACTTCAAACTGATGTATTTGTGACAAACAGGGGGTAAAAACCCCAAATTGGCAGGCTGTCAACTTTACGTGTCATCTAACTCAACAAGCTGTCAACTTTACGTGTCATCCAACTCGACAATTTGATAGTTAAATGTAACGAAAAACTAGCGGAGGTTAAATTTGTCACAAATGTACTAGTTTGTGGTAAATTTGTTATAGGTGTACCAGCTTGGATTTTTTATGGTCAAACAAATAATTTGGGGTAAATTTATCATAGATTATCAATTTGTAGTTTTTTGTGATATTAACCATTGCAACAAAAGAGAAACCCTTCTGACATCAAGGTCGATCCTTTCCTCTTTTTTTTTTTGGTTATGCAAGCTTCTTACTGGGAACATCCGGAATTTAGAGATGGAGCACACAAGAGCACACAAGTTTATCTGTCGTTGCCTGAGATACCAACGCGGATTGTTGGGATGTTACTTCGTGTCTCCTCATTAAACAAGGTTTTGCATTGTCTTTTGGTTCCATTTCTGCTCCTCTTTGCCAGATGAGATCAACAACGCAAAGTGGATCGTCTCTATCAGAAGGCTCCACAATCACTCTCATTTCCAACTGTCTATCCCCTCTGATTTTAGTGCCCTTCCCATTTCAACTGTCCACATAAGTGAGGGGCTGTATGGCCTCTTGACCAACAGTCATGCTCTGTCAATCCTAAGATGGTCTCTAGCTCCCTTTTTCTGCATGCCAAAGGTCACGATGAGGAAAGTACAAGCATTTTATCACTTGATCCCAGAAGGGTTCTGGGGCTGATTGTCTATCCCATAAGCTTGCTTTCCAGGCTTAAATTTATTAAAAGTTATCAGGTTCTTGAAATCCAATTCGTCTCTATCCTTTCTAACTCTCAGGGTATCTCATTTCTTTCAATATATACCTGATTGTTCGTCATTATTTTTTCCACCAGAAATTAATTAGCAAATCTTCTGTTTCAATTGCATGATAAACAGACACCGAAATCTTAAAGATAAGACACTTCGTATCGAGGAATAGCTTGCACTATCACTTTGATGATGACTTCGTTCCCCTCTTTCGACATTAGCTTCTCTTTTCAGCTCTCAAGATTCATATTTACTCTCGCCAGTATCCAAGCAAATATTTTTTTTTTTCAAATTCTCCCCAATTTGAAGGTACGTGTGTTCTCAATCTTAGGGACCTTAAGCTTTTTGGTCATATTTTTCTTAACCCCAGAGTATAATCTCCATCGAAATACATTCCTGACTTGTTTAAATAAATAGCTTGTCCTAATGCATAAAAAAAAAAAACTAATTTAGAATGGCGGCTAAATTTTGGCATTCACAATTTTTTTCCATCAAGGTTAAAGATGGAATCACCTGCAAAATGGGTTTAGTGCGGGGCATGAGCCATTTAGGTTAATCACTTTGATACTTCACTGCTTCCTCCACTGCTTCTTCATCATGTGAGATAACATGTTAACGAATGAACTGGTAAAGGGATGGAGGGTCCTTGCCTTATCGCTCGAGGGTTGTAAAAATATCAGTAGCAACGTATTCCCTCTTCCTCCTCAGGCCGACAAGGTCGAGCCTGGCCAGCAAGTGTCTAACAACGGCAAGGCTGGTTCTAGGCTCGCAAGGCTTGACCTCACCTTGGCTAGGCGAGGTGAGCCTCACTATGGGCGGTTGGGCTTCGCTTAAAGCCTGCAAGGTCGACCTCATCAGCCATGACCAGCATGAAGAAGAGATAAGGAAAAAAAAAAAGAAAAAAAAATAGGAAAAAGGAAATATAAATAATTTGAAAAAAAACTAAAATGTTATGTCGCCTACCAGATGACCAGCATTCACGTTAGTATTGGCCGATTAGAATTGATCGGATAGACTGAATTGACATAATTATAAAATGTTCAGAATTGAATTGGCAAAAAAAAAAAAATTAAGACTCAATTGGCACAATTATAATAAATTTAGAACTTTTACGATAATTTTCCCCATTAAAATAACTTGATATTTTACATTTTAAGTTTTTGCACATTTTGTCTCTCTCACAATTTTATTTTTATTCTGTAGAACCTTTAGAAAGGTACAAATAGCGACAACATTAAATCATAGGTAACTTATTCACGATCTAACTTAAAATATATTTTCTCATTGTCAAATTCTGGCGAAGTCCCCTGTAAAAGTAATAAAGCAGTTCCTTCGCCTTCCCAGACTTCCTTTTTCCCTCTGCTGAGGCCTTAATCTATTGCGAGGACAAGGTCAAAAAGTTTCAATTCATGAACTTCCACTTCACTGGCTTCTCAGTCCCATAGTCTTATGCTCTAGATCCCCTGCCAAATGCACTAGCATTGACCGAAAAGCTCAAGAAGGAAAAACAGTGTGTTATGAATCAGTCTCAGCAGTACACAGCACTACACAATTTTCCTCCTCAACCAATTTACAAAGGAAGCAATCCGAGCATGAGCGAGAGAATCATCAATCAAACTCTCTGTATAGGAGCTTGACAATACAACCACCAATACAAAGAATAAGAAACTCTAACAGGCTGGGCAGATAACACGCAAAAGTGAAGCTCAATCGACAGATTGCTATGACTTATTTTAAAATAAATGTTAGAAGCAAATCTCTGGTTCCGATGTTCTCTGTCTATACATAAGGACCATCCGAAGACGGGGCGAGCATGAGCACTTCTGTGATTTTTCTTTGTTTCCCTAACTTTATATCTGTTCGTTTCCTTTGAGAATGTTGTACTTGCAGAGAGGACAGGTCGCGTTCATTTTGAGCCATTTCACGATACATGTTGAATGGAAATGGTGGTTGCAGGGGAGAGCGTGAAGCTCCGCTCCGTCCTCATATGAGGTGAGACATATACAGCATTCCTATGGAAAAACAAAGGAGAGAATTCATCTTATAAGCAAGATAAGTGCCAAAATGCTACATTACAAGTTCCATACTCTCAGAAGATGTTATTTTACAAACTCCTCGCTCCGGTATTCCAGAACATCACATAAATCAAACCTCTCAAGGGTTTCCTCTCACATACTGCTAAACAGATCCTGAACCTTACTAGGAATTATCGATGATAGGGCAATATCCGGCATTACCAATCTAAATGTAACCGAAGTATAAATAGAGCAAAGATAACTATAAGTGCACATGGACAGCATAACACAAGACCCACGACATCCAATTTCGAAGTATGGGCACACTTCAAGTTGGTAGAGTGCACGACGGCACCTTTAAGGACAATTGGAGGAGATTATGACATGAATACTGGGAAAAACAGAGATTGCTGCCCGCTTTTTATCAGGTGATATGAATTAGATTTTGATGCAGCAAATAGGGGCACACATGAGCATAAAATGGGAGTAGCGGAGATGAGGAAGTTAAGGTGGATGTGTGGTCGTACGAGGATGGATAAGATATTCGACGAAAAGTTAGAGTAGCATCGGTGGCAGAAAAGATGAGAGAAAATAGATTGGGATGGTTTGGGCATATTCTTCGAATATCCTCAGATGATCCGATAAGAACAGAAGTGTGTTACCGAGAACACGATATGAAGAAAGGAAGAGGTCGGCCGAAAGTTAAAGATGTGAAAAATAGATTGACGTACGGTTTGTCATAGGACGGAGTGAAGGAAAGCTATTAGCATTGTGGAGGGGCAGCATTCCTATGTTCCTGACCGTCCTTTTTAGTCCTTTTTTCCATATATATTTTTATATTTTTATTTTTATACAATTATTTCTTTTTCCTCAATCGGTCTTGCTTCTATTTTATTTATTTTTGAGTTCATCGACCGTCGACCCCAACTAGTTTGAGATAAATGTGATGTTGAAATTGAAATAGGGGCACACAAATTTTAATTGTGGCAGTCAAAATAAACCAGCTGATTCAGTAACATAGGCAACAATAAGGGAGTGGCATGTTTTTAATTGGTCCGCTACAGAACCAAGACCTTATTTAGCTGGAATCGCTTTATCCGCAAGACCGGGTCACTATTTATATTGATTAAACAATTGTTGGATGCATTCAAATCGACGTCGTCTAAACTAGGGCAAAATCTGGGTAGACAAACTAAGAACTGAGGCTGAATTTTTTCTTCTTTCGTCATTCTCCCTAGCGATCTAACTGAAGGGCAGTCTTTAAACATCTCAGGTCGATCGCAGTAGGGCACCAGAAAGCAGTGTAGAATAGTTGGGTTTTGATGCTTCGATCATGAATAAGGTTTTACTATCATTCTTAAAGGGCTGGTGACCCCGAAAATAAATGAATGCAGATTGTCTACCATTTCATCTGAGGCATTGTAGAATAGTTGGGTTTTGATGCTTCGATCAAGAATAAGGTTTTGCTATCATTCTCAAAACATTAATGACCCGAAAATAAATAAAAGCAGATTGTCTACCATTTCATCTTGAGACTGGATTGCTCATATTCTCTCTTTCCATGTCAGTGTGTCTTTACTCATAAATTTGGATTGTTAGCTCAACATTTCCACCAGTAGTCAGAACATGTCTCCAATACATAGCCCATATTATCAAGCAAAATAAACTGTTAGAAGAGCAAAGTTGTCATTATAGCACAATAACTCACCGCATCCTCAGGCAGAAGCAATCTTTCATTTGCTAGATATCCGCTAGTTGTTTCAACAGGAACCATCTTTCCAGCTCCAACAACAGTTTTTTCACCATTGCTCAATACATGAAACTTGTATTTAGGAAGGATACTGAGATCGGCCTCTGATGCACCCTCCTGTTCAGTCGTGAAAACAGAAAAGACAATAAAGAACAGCCCCCAAAAAAAGTTGTGGCCAAAAAAATAGGGGCCTTTACTATATGATAGCTTCATACCTGTCCAGCAAAAGCATAAAGAATCGCAATGATGCATGGCAGACAGCAACATAGAGCAATCCCAATCAGACATGCCAAAACAACACAAAAGATGGCAAAGAATACGTCAAATGCCAGAAATACCACAGCCAACCTGCACAAACTCAGAATTAGATAGTCCAGCAGTAGCAATTCCTTTTTTCTCTTTTACAATACTATCTAATAGTCATTATTCTCCATGCCAAAAAAATCACTGCATGAATGATGACCCCGTGTGTGAGAGTGAGTGTGTGTGTGTGAGAGAGAGAGAGAGAGAGAGAGAGAGAGAAGACAAGACAAGACCAACAATCAGTGGTATGGAACATGGGAACACCCACACACCCCCAACCAAACGCCAAACACCACCTCCTCCTCCCTCCTCCCCCACACACCCCTCCCCCTCCCCCCCCCCCCCCCCCCCCCCAAAAAAAAAAAAAATACACACATAAAATTTTGGCTCATCTGGAAGATCAAGATACCAGGTTGTCCTAGAAAACGAATGCGGTTCATGAAATATGTAACCAATGATTGAAGTACCAAAGTGATGTGACATATGATGCTTTTCCTCCATGCAACTTACTCCTCCTTCCTCTGTCTTAGGTCCTAGATTTACGTGCCCCCAATTCCCCATGCTCATACAACAGAAGCAATGATGACAAAAGCAGCTTTTTTTTCTTTTATGTTTTTTCCCCTTGTCCTAAGTGAGGTTGGCTATATGGGTAGAAGCACCCAAATACTTAATGCCTCAAACTAGCAAAAACATAAAACTGAAGTTCTCTTAACATGAGAAATCGAGAAGGGTCAACATCATACCAGTAGAGACGAGGCGCTTCGTTTAAAAGAACATATCCGCCAGAAACTACCCAATAAAAGCCAACTATCCACCACAGAAATGAGGCCATGGTGTTCACCGATTCACAGCGTTTGGTGACACTACAAAAGACATCGTCAATAAACAATTAACAGCCAATAAATTGGAACATTACAACACCAGCTAACCAACTAAACACAGGTCAGTTTGAGAGCAAAGGTCGAGCATCTGTGCCAGTATCATAAAATGTCTCTGCATACACTTTGCGACGGCAAAAGCATGACCAGACACTTTGCTAACTTCAGTCATTAACAAAATGGATCTTCCTAGAATATGCCCCCATCAAATTGAATTTGATATGTTCAGAAAATAATGATACACCTACTGGGGTAATAATTCTTAAGTGCAAATTATATCTAGAACTCCTGAATAACTTGATATTGTGCTTCTCAACAAGGAGCATTAAGGATTCTCCTTAAAAATGAGCTTTCTATATTAGAAATTCTGCATGCAACAGAACTCCTGTCAAATTAAGCACTCCATGGAGAACACAACTAGGCTCTTTTTATAGATACAACAGAAGAATGTGAACAAGATGGCCGTACCTCGATGTAATGGTAATGATACATAAGTATTTAGGCTTTGTTTGGAGTAACTTAACTTTTTCAGTATTCTACATTTTTTTTGGTCATCTACATGACTTGTTACTTTTTTTTAAGGATAAACGCTTGAATAGATGCTAGACAAGTATTTTCATGCATATATTTTTGCTGGCACTCTTCTCTGTCATTGCCCCTGACATTATCCTCTGCCTCGCTTGTCTTTATCCATCACTACTCTTCATGTGAGTGCACAAGAAAGTATCTTCACAACCAATATCCACAAAGACCGCAACAGGGGTAACCTTTGGCAGAGTCTCAACAAGATATGAACAAGATATCAAAGGTGGGCCATGGAGGGATCACTCATAAGGAACATGCAACGATAAACGAAAGGAAGAGTGCTCTTCTCTCACTTGGTCATTCTTGTCATAGGAAGGAAGAAAAGGTGCAACAGGTGTCCATTCCTTTCAAACTCGCAGCTTCAAGAAGCGATATTTGGTTTGTGAAATGTGGAAAGAAGAGAAGGGGGTTTGCTTAGGAAGAAATCTCCTTCATTGACCACTTGACAACAGGGGAAACGGCGGGAAATTAGGATGTCTCAAGTTAATATTTTCTTTCTAGAAATGCGAATGTGGAAGGAAATGGAGAATTACCAGAGCACAAAATGCCGGTTTCTAAAACATGACATACACGTGCATCTCTATCCATCACTTCCTTTCCTTCGCCTATATCGAACTATGAAACATAAGATGGAAATTTCTGTTCTTTTATCTCCTTTTTTTCTACATTACTACAGTAATCCTTTGTCCTTTTTTCTAGTTCTCTCCATTTCGTCTTAACTTCGAAGTAGGAAATTTCTGCAACCTGCCACTGTATCACACACAAAATCCGGGAGTGCCAAGTATCAAGAGTCGATGTCCAATTAAATCTAGTCCCACTACCAAAACTAGAAATCGACCATTGCAATCGACTCGAAAGAAACAACCCAGAGAATCGAATTAAAACTCACTTCGACCGAGCTGAGCCGCCGGAAGCCGTTTCCACGCCGGCCTCCTCGTCCTCGCTGTCATTCACGTAGTTGTAGTTCTGCTGCCGCTCCTCGTCCCTTGCCCTCCGCGAGTTGCGCCGCCGGTACTCAATCCACACGAGGACCACGTGGACCAGGCACTGCGCGGCGTACCCGCAGATCCAGAGCCGGATCGGGGTGTTGGGGTGCTCGTCCACAGTGCAGACGAGCATGACGACGGACACCACGACGAACGCCGTGTTCCACATGATGTCCAGCGCGACCACGGGCTTCGAGTAGCCCCAGTCGGCGCGCCGCTGCTCGAGCTCCCGCGCCGCCGTCTCCCGGACCAGCATGGAGGGGCCGCGCCGCCCCGTGGCCCGCCCGAGGAGGACGGCGAGGGAGGGCGGGCGGGGCCCGGAGCCGGAACCGGAGCCGGAGTCGTCGGCGCCGCCCTGGCGAGAGGCGAGGAGCGGGGCCTGGGGGTCGGAGCCAGCAGCGGCAGCCGCGGAGGCGGGGGAATTGGAGGAGGAGGAGGACATGACGGGGGGGTGGCGGCGGGTGCTACTGGGGTCGGGGACAAGGGGTTCGCATCCCTGAAGTCCCTTTTCAGCTGGCAGAGTAAGAGAGAGAGAGAGAGAGCGAGAAAGACAGATTGAAGCTGGTTGAGTGTGACCGTGAGGAAGAGAGACGAGAAATGAGTCCGTCGGATCGTCTTCTTCTTCTTCTCTAGTTCGATGTTGTTGAGGGTTGGGGTTGAACGGTAGATGCGAGGAGTGTGTCGTGTCGTTGAGTGGAGCTCCAGACTCTTTTCTTGAAGCAGAAAGAGGCTTCGTGGGTTGTGTTTTTGCCGGTGCTGCCCGGGGGCGGAATCTTGGCAAAAGCGTGCGCCTCCCTTTCCCCGCTCGTGCGTGAGGAAATATTGGGGCGGGCCGGCGCCACGGTGACGTGGAAGGGTCGGCCCCACCACGGCGACATGCGCCACGTGTCGGTCATTGAATGGGCCGGCTCTTTGGGAAGTGGGGGGACGTGAAGGGGGCCGGGCTCCACCCAACATTTTTCCTCGATGGCGAGTTAGCTGAATTTTCCGTTTGTCGTCCAATAGAAAGCGTACCTTACTTTCTCTCCCACCCGAGTGTATCCGCTATTCTAACACTCTCTTTGGCGGGGACTGGGACTGTGCTGCGTGCGTCCGTGGATCTCGTCAAGTCTTTTTCCGTCGTTACTCTCGTTACGGCAATTTAGGGTGCGCCTGGTAACACCACAAGAACGCTCCAGAAAAAAATATTTATGTTTCAAAAATATTCTCGAAACACTTTGAGAACAAAAACGCGTATAATTAAAAAATGATCCAAAAGTATTCCGCGGAACACTTTTATACTAGCGGCTGCGAAAAAAAATATTTTTTTACTTACCAAACGCGTTTTTATTCTCAGAAATCATAGCCGAGAACAGAAACTAGAGGTGGCAATATGGGTCGTTAACATTTAAAAGATTCACTAAAAATGAGTTAACAATGTGTCACACTTAAATCAATTTTCGATCTACATTGACCCACTTTCGACCCACATTCGACTCATAAGGACAACATCCTTCCATAAGTTACAAATGATCTCGGGACCGTGACCCAATCCCGGGGCTTGGTCCAGGTCCCAGGTCCGGGGCCAGGGCCGGGTCCCGAGGCCGGGACCGGATCCGGATCCGAATCCGGGGCCCAGGGCCGGGGGACGGGACCGGGACTGGGGCCGGGGCAGGGTTCGAGGCCGGGTCCCGAGGCCGGGGGCCGGGACCGGGTCCCGGGTTCGGGGCCAGGGCCGGGTCCGGGGGTAGGTCCCGGGGCCGGGGCAAGGACCGGGTCCGGGGCCTAGGTCCGGGCCCGGGGGCCGAGACCGGGACCGGGTCCGGGGCCGGGTTCTGGTCCCGGGGTCGGGGGCCAGGCCCGGGGTCAGGGTCCGGGCCGGGTCCCGAGACCGGTCCGGGGCCGGCTCTCGGGTCTCGGGGTTGGGGGCCAGGACTGGGTCCGGGTCCGGGGGCCGGGGCCGGGTCCAGGGCCGGGACTGGGTCCTGGTCTGGGTTCGAGGCCGGGTCCGGGGCCGAGTCCCGGGGCCGGGGCCTAGCCTGGGTCTGGGGGCCGTGACCGGGACCGGGGCCAGGGACCGGGACCAGGGCCGGGGGCCGGGTGTCACGCCCCGACTCTCGAGCCCGCGACATCCCTTGCCAAATCGCCATGAGGTCATAGAGATAGCTTCCCAGGCACGCTATCGACCTATCACTTAACTACGCATGCGGAAACGTTCAAACTCCCTATCAGCATAAACAAACAGGGATAGCAAAGTAGGCAGTCACAATCGACATTCACAAAAATGAAAATCCCAATTCATACATACCAGCCAACCAATCAAGACCTTATTCATACTAACGAATGTACACAACCCCATACTTCGGGGCGACTAGACAACACCTCAAAAGATCACTTGGTCAGGTGAGGTCAACTTCTCACTTACTTCAATAGACTACTCCAACAGCCAATCCATGGCGTCCACGAGGATTCGTTACTTGGGACCTGAAATTTTATCCCACGACGGGGTGAGAATAAATCTCAGTGAATCAAGCCTAAGCTCGGTTAGGAAACTGATTCGCCCAGGGCATCCTAACCGAAGCTCACAAATCACACATGCACATATAGAAACTATCCACAGTTAACAATATAACCATCATCCACATGCACACTTACCAGCTTCAGCCATACATAATGCAATGCTCGACATGACTCAGCAGTCAACGTCAATCAGTCACTCAATCACAGCATTACATCCACCAGTATGCACAGGATATTCACCAGGACAATGCACACGACACAATAATAACTCGAACATAAGTGAGTATGAACTTCCGCCTTCCTACTCCATTCGTCCCATTCCAAACGTCGTAGTCGGGATACGTTCATACTTACCCATGTACGAAGTTACATTGCAGTCAATTCTTTTATTAACGATGATCGTGCCACCGGCACATGAGAGGATCTACGCTAAAGAGGGCGTGATTCGACTCTCACCCATAACGCGATCCAACACTTCAGTGTGATCCAGCGTTCTACCGGTAAAACCGGGCTACGTTCCTTTACTCTCGGCAACGGCTACTACAAGCGGTGTATCCAGTGCGTCTGGCACGGCACCAGCAAGTAGGCATCCCTATACGGGGCGTCGGTCCAACATCCATTGCGACCGGCATCCGACCAACTCTGCATCCGTACTAGTTAACCAACTCTGCATCCGTACTAGTTAACACCGGATCAGAGCTGTCGTGCTTCCGGCAAGTCGTTTGATTCCATCAGATTGGTACGACACGAACTTGCCAGGAATGCTCATCGTTATCCTCATATGACCATACAATCCCCATCCAGCAATCAATCCATTTCATTATCTTTGGTTAAAGCCAGATGCTCATTCAGGCATGTAAAAACTTTGGCCAAATGCCAATTTCGTGCCAAAATATGTATTTTGACTTCGCACACGGTCATATACAAATGCAGACTAACCACTAGTCACCACAATCACAGACGATTAACCCCCAATCAACGATTGACGCCAAACAGTCATTCCAGTCAATCAATTAAACCATCCAACGAGGCAATCAACACAAACACGAACAATCAGTCCGATTAGGCCACATAAATGCTCGAGTTCATGCAACAATTAATTATTAGTCAATCCGACTTAAACGTCGTCGATCGCTCGCTCGTCTCTAGCCTATCGCTCGCTCGCGATCAAACAGCGGCAATCCATTGCCCAATCAATCAATCAATAATTTTCTAACAATAACTAGCCACAGACAATTTAATCAGTCCGGCTAACCAAATCGATCGGCCATTTATCCTAATCCCAATTTCTATTTAGACCGGCCCCAATCGTGTACCTAAAATCCACAATTTACTAAACGACTAATCCTAGGCGCAATTAGCGCCCTAACCAAGGATTAGGGTCAACTCACAATCAAATTAAGCTCGGGCGGTCTCAACGGCCGGCGACGGCGGCGGCCACGGCGACGGCGGCGGCGGCCCAAAAACCTAAAATCTCGGGAATGCCTCAGGGAAGTCTCACGAGGTCAATGGGACAGGTGGCCGGCGACGGCGAAGCTCCGGCAAGCGGCGACGGCCTAAAACAGAACCGGCCAGCAAGGTTAAATAGGGGAACCGGGCTGTTTTTCGGCGATTTACAACCTCAACGGCTGTGACGAAGCCGGCCAAGGCTCGGGGACTCACCTATGGGTCGAGGGAAGTGGATCGGGACTGGTGGCAGCGGCTGAGGGCGGCCGGAGGCGGCGGATCGACGACGAGCAGAATCGGGCGGTTTCAGCGCCGAAAACAGGGGCGGCGGTTCGGGGCGATTGCGGGTTCCACGCGCGGCGGCGAGCTTCGCCGAGCTCAGGGAAGGTAGAAGGGTGGTCGGGGAGTCTGTTGGCGGCGGCGGTGAGCAACGGCGGCGGCCGATTCGGCCGGATCTGAAGAAAAATGCGAACCGGGTCTAAAACAGGGCACCGACGATTTCGGGGCCGATCGCGGTTGCTCCGGCGGCTAATCGGCGGTGGGGTGGCTTCGGCTTGGTCGAGGGGAAGCTGAGGGACTTGGCCGAGGTGGTGGGTGGCGGCGGTGGCGCCGCGAGTGGCCGGGGGAAGCTCGGGTCCACTCGGGTCAGCACAAGCCGAAAACAGAGCACGGGCGTCGGGGTCTTCCGGGGTGATTTGGCGGCTCCGACGCGACTGACGACGACGAGGATGCGACGGCGGAGAAGGCTGAAGGTCGGAGGTGGTCGGCTGTGGGTGGTGGCGCACAAAAACGAACGGAGGAGGAGGAGGAGCTGAGAGGAGTTCGGTCGGGGGAGGAAGAAGGGGTCGCGCGAGCAGGAAGGGAGAGAGAGAGAGAGAGAGAGAGAGAGAGAGAGAGAGAGAGAGAGAGAGAGAGAGAGAGAGAGAGGGCTGATGGGAGTTGGGGGTGGGGCCCTAGGAAGACTTTTGGGGCAATTTGTCTCATTTGCAAATATCCAAGGGCAAAACGGTCTTTTGGCGAATCGGGACTGAAATGAATTTTCGGTACAACGGACGAAGGGTATTTTGGTAATTTCATAGGCTAGGCTCGGTCGGGATTAGGCTCGGGTCGCGAGGATTGAAATCCTAATTTACGGCGACTAGGAATTTCGAACCTAATCTAAACCGACTGAATTTCAAAATTCGTCCAAACATCGTCTCTTCAGTCCTTTCGATCCAATAAATTTTTAACGACTGAATTTCAATCCTAATCCATTTTATCGAATTCAGGAACTTCACCGAGGTCGGATTTCTAGGGCGTCACAACTCTCCCCCACTTAGGAAATTTCGTCCTCGAAATTGAAGTACTGCTATGACCCTTCAAACAAATAAAAATACTTAGTCCTCACTACTTCGGTTCTTAAAACTTCCTCAATCTTTCTAATAGTTCCTTCAGGTTCATGGTGTTACCAAACCACCTTGACTAACAGAATCGTCTTGTTCCACCTTACTCGCTCTTTCCTATTCACGATTCTGACTGGACTTTCCACATACGTTTTTTTTTTTTTGCCTATCCAATTCAATTTCTTCTTGACTCAGCACATCAGTGGGGGCCGATTCGTACTTCCTTAGTATCGACGCGTGGAAGATG
The DNA here is from genome assembly GCA_021437785.1 of Rhodomyrtus psidioides. Lineage (NCBI taxonomy): Eukaryota > Viridiplantae > Streptophyta > Magnoliopsida > Myrtales > Myrtaceae > Rhodomyrtus > Rhodomyrtus psidioides. Next base: position 138,792 of record JAILYB010000169.1, on the reverse strand, counting down.
TTACACTTGAATAAGCTTTGGCGGCAGCACCAGATAGTATGCCAAATTCTCAATTCTTTCCAAAATCTCGAAAGATCTAACATACCTTGGGCTTAACTTTCATTTATTTCCAAAACAAGATGTCCCTCTTCATAGGCGACACCTTCTACAAGATATAATTGTCCATCTGAAATTCCATAGGCCTTTGCCTCTTAATGGCGTAACTTTTCTGATGACTCTGCACTGTTCTCTGTCTGTTTCTGATAACCCTGATAGCGTCTAACGACAAATCTACTGATTCTGATTCAGTAACTTCTTTTCTTTTTCCGACTTCGTCCAAATAGATTAGCTTTCTACACACTCTACTACACAATGTCCCAAAAAGCACTACTTTAATGCTTCACTACTGTCTGTTAGTTAGGCAACTCCAACAGGTACAACAGTTCCTCCCAATAACTCTTGGAATTCAACTCCAAGTCTTAAACCTGTACTCCAAAGTCTGATTTGTCCTTGCAAATTGACCATCCATCTTCGGATGATAAGCCATACTGAACCACAATTTCATCGCCCCAGAGTTCATACTACGCTTGCTTCAAATAAATCTTTATTTCTACTGAAAGAATTAAAACCACCATGCGACTAACAAATCCAAGTCAGATTTAAAACTTACACTCCTCATTTATCATTAAGCCGCAATTCCATATCCACAATTCGTTTAAGCAGGGCGAACCATTCAACCCCAAGGATTCAACTCGACTGTGACCATCTAACCTTACTGTCCCATTCAACTGTTGATTGTCCTAGTAACCGCAGTAATTAATCTCTCGCGAATCCATTAACTATTTCTTAACTTTCACTGAGCAGAGTTTAACGCTGCTTCTCCTCTTGATCCAAAGATGTCAATCATGACTAACACTAATGGCAATTTGGGCATTCTGTTACATGAAGAAGGTCGACTAATGATTCGCCTTTTTACCGACAACTCATTGTGGTCCGAAGTTATCACTTGTCGTTTCCAGAAACATCTGACGAATTACCGAACTCGGGCTCCAAATCCAACTGAGGGTCAGGACATCCATTCTGTTGAACAGTGTCAACTCACAAGCGACTGGCGAGTCGAGGACCACCTCAATATTCCGGTTTAGGGTTGGAATCACCCGTTCCTAGACCGGTGGTACAATCGAACACTATCGAGATCACCTCTCATGACCAACTCAAGTTGATGCAGGATTAGTTTAACTCGACCCGCATTCTTCCAACAACACGTCACATGACTCAGGGTGATCAGCCCTTCGGCTAGTGCGCGGTTGGTACGGGTTTCGAGTACAAATCGTCCTCACTGGGTCCATGGCCATCCTGAATATCGATCAATGTCAGCTCGCAAATCATGCCACAAATCAATCCCTGGTCGACTTCAGGGTGATCCTATGGTTGACTTACAGCTGAGTCAGATCAACCCAAATCGTTCTGTGCTTGATTTCAGATCGTCACACAGTCGAACCTCAATCAGCACAGCCAACTGGTAAATCAGGCCATCATCCACATCGAGGGCGACCTCTAAACTCTCGGTGGCTTCCTCAACCATTGGTCGTTGTTTGCGAACAGTCCGAGTCTTAAGCTTGGGTGGGTTCTAGATCTTAGAGCATCACTTTTATACCAAACTGAATCTCTTCACACTGTTAAAATCTGCACCTGTATCGTCAATCTGCTTACTGCACTCCAAATTGAGTCATTTATCCTTCGACTACTAGGAAGTTTCCTCACGAATCCATTGTGATCTTCTCCTACCTTTACCTTAGAATTCCCAATGACTGCAATAGTCCGCTAGGTTTGTAATGCTGCTCTTCGACTTACCAATATGCTAGCTCTTCGCCATAAGCTTGGCTGTATCAATTTTTCTGCCAATCCCTTAGTGACCTTATCTTTAAATCTTTGGTGCCTCATCCAGCTATTCGGACAAACACTGAAACTACTAGGGTGAGTTCCGATCGATTTTCTGTTTTACCAAAAGCAAGACTCTTATAATCATCACTCCAAGAAATCATGCGGTCCTACGATGCTTCCAATGCGCCACTCTGATAACTAGTCAACCTTAATTGTCACATCTCGCAATCTTAATCTTATTCAGGGGTATCACCAATCTCCATAGTCTAAGCAACCAACTGGCGACCTACCATGTCGTCTAACACCAGATTGTCCTTACGAACTTTCCTTGTTCGTCTTTACCGTCCTTGTTCTATGCAAATTTCTAAATTACAGTCCTCAGATAGTGCACATTTCACCATGATCTCATTAGGTTACTAGTCCACTGAACCATACGGGTCTCAAGTCGTCCCAAGACTACCTTTGTCATGCAGCAAGGCCTTCTCCGATCAAGATTTGGAGGTATAACCCATCCTTCACTGATTCTGCAAAGTACATAAGTCTCACTTACCCATGACATCCCAACTCAAACACGTGTAGTGAAAGATTTTTCCCTATTACTCACCACCCATTAGTTGCCTTCACATCGATCTTATCAGTTCGTACCTTCTGACTATTTGGGAGCTCATTACACCTTAAAGATCAATGTCACCATTCACGTTCGCTCCTTTGCGAATAATCATCTAGCTATTAATTAGGATTCACAGAAAAACAACAGCTAAGACAATCCAAGCCAAATAACACTTCAAACTTATGCAATCCACAAAATACTAAGTGCCTTAATACAAGTCCATATCCATAAGCCTTATCCATAAAAAGTCTTTTCAAACTCAACTAGTCACGGCTAGTTCATAACTAGTATATCTTAGCTCAAAAGTTACTCTACTCCCAGTCGAGTCAATCCTGGTTGTCCTGCTGAACAATTCCTCGAGTTTGTCTTTCTCGCGGCAGCGGTGCTTGCTCTGTCTTATTTCTCATCGGGCAGTCCTTCACTTGGTGTCCCAGCTGGTAGCATTTAAAACATTCTCCACCTCTATACGGGCAGGGACCAGACCCATGCCTTAGACGACACAGGCGACACTTCTCGCTTTGGCGGAACATCGACTTCTTGATTGCACTCCTCCGATTAGACGGAATGTGATACTTGTTGGCAAACATCGGCCTCTTCTCCATCCGACGGTTATCCCTAGAAGAAAGCGCGAATCGCGATCCAGATGCGATTGCTCTGTCAGTCCTACTCTTCTCCACAGATTGGGCCCTTTCATACAATTCTCTATAACTCCTTATGTCTAGCGACACCAGTCGATCCTTAATCTCAGGTTTCAATCCATCATAAAATCTTATCATCCTATTCATAGGCTCTCTAATCGTCCATGGTGCAAACTCAGACAGCTCGGCGAATTTCACTTCATATTGTTCTACTGTCAAATGGTCCTGACGAAGCTGCAGGAATCAACCATCTTTTTCTCTCGCCTACAGTCCAAAAAGTACTTGCCATAGAAGGCTTCCACAAAGGCATCCCATACCGGGACCATACCTTTGGGGAAAATCTTTCCTTGTGTTGCTTCCCACCACGCCTGAGCGTTACCTTGAAGTTGGTAAACGGCTAACGTCACCTTATCCTCTTCAGAGCATCTCAACAGGGAGAATGCCTTCTCTATTTCTAAAATCCACCAGATTGTAGCCTCTGGATCTCCTATCTCTTCAAACTTCGGCGGTCCTAGTTCTAGAAACCTTTCCATCAACTCAGGTATTGGTCGCGTACCATTCTCATTTCTAGTCAATGAGTCTTCATGCGAAACGGCAGTAGCATTTGCTTGATTACACCCTTGCTGTCCTGCTACAGCTCTCAAAGTTTCCAATGTCTGCAGGATCCCGTCCACTTTGGGACCTTCTTGAACTATCCTTCCACTAGACACCATCTCATTACGGTCGCTCATTATACAGGTAATTTACGGAGTCCTGTCCACCCCAGGCAACACGTAATGAGATAACCAATAAACAGTCAAAAGCATAGATAACAAGCACATGCAACAGCTTATAATCCTACTAACTATCCCAAATCCCAACGCTCCTTATCACTCCAAGCCAATGACCAGATGAATCAGGCTGACCTTGCTCTGATACCACCTTGGACGGGGAAGTCACGCCCCGACTCTCGAGCCCGCGACATCCCTTGCCAAATCGCCACGAGGTCATAGAGATAGCTTCCTAGGCACGCTATCGACCTATCACTTAACTACGCATGCGGAAACGTTCAAGCTCCCTATCAGCATAAACAAACAGGGATAGCAAAGTAGGCAGTCACAATCGACATTCACAAAAATGAAAATCCCAATTCATACATACCAGCCAACCAATCAAGACCTTATTCATACTAACGAATGTACACAACCCCATACTTCGGGGCGACTAGACAACACCTCAAAAGGTCACTTGGTCAGGTGAGGTCAACTTCTCACTTACTTCAATAGACTACTCCAACAGCCAATCCATGGCGTCCAGGAGGCTTCGTCACTTGGGACCTGAAATTTTATCCCACGACGGGGTGAGAATAAATCTCAGTGAATCAAGCCTAAGCTCGGTTAGGAAACTGATTCGCCCAGGGCATCCTAACCGAAGCTCACAAATCACACATGCACATATAGCAACTATCCACAGTTAACAATATAACCATAATCCACATGCACACTTACCAGCTTCAGCCATACATAATGCAATGCTCGACATGACTCAGCAGTCAACGTCAATCAGTCACTCAATCACAGCATTACATCTACCAGTATGCACAGGATATTCACCAGGACAATGCACACGACACAATAATAACTCGAACACAAGTGAGTATGAACTTCCGTCTTCCTACTCCATTCGTCCCATTCCAAACGTCGTAGTCGGGATACGTTCATACTTACCCATGTACGAAGTTACATTGCACTCAATTCTTTTATTAACGATGATCGTGCCACCAGCACATGAGAGGATCTACGCGAAAGAGGGCGTGATTCGACTCTCACCCATAACGCGATCCAACACCTCAGTGTGATCCAGCGTTCTACCGGTAAAATCGGGCTACGTTCCTTTACTCTCGGCAACGGCTACTACAAGCGGTGTATCCAGTGTGTCTGGCACGGCACCAGCAAGTAGGCATCTCTATACGGGGCGTCGGTCCAACATCCATTGCGACCGACATCCGACCAACTCTGCATCCGTACTAGTTAACACCGGATCAGAGCTGTCGTGCTTCCGGCAAGTCGTTTGATTCCATCAGATTGGTACGACATGAACTTGCCAGGAATGCTCATCGTTATCCTCATATGACCATACAATCCCCATCCAGCAATCAACCCATTTCATTATCTTTGGTTAAAGCCAGATGCTCATTCAGGCATGTAAAAACTTTGGCCAAATGCCAATTTCGTGCCAAAATATGTATTTTGACTTCGCACACGGTCATATGCAAATGCAGACTAACCACTAGTCACCACAATCACAGACGATTAACCCCCAATCAACGATTGACGCCAAACAGTCATTCCAGTCAATCAATTAAACCATCCAACGAGGCAATCAACACAAACACGAACAATAAGTCCGATTAGGCCACATAAATGCTCGAGTTCATGCAACAATTAATTATTAGTCAATCCGACTTAAACGTCGTCGATCGCTCGCTCGTCTCTAGCCTATCGCTCGCTCGCGATCAAACAGCGGCAATCCATTGCCCAATCAATCAATCAATAATTTTCTAACAACAACTAGCCACAGACAATTTAATCAGTCCGGCTAACCAAATCGATCGGCTATTTATCCTAATCCCAATTTCTATTTAGACCGGCCCCGATCGTGTACCTAAAATCCACAATTTACTAAACGACTAATCCTAGGCGCAATTAGCGCCCTAACCAAGGATTAGGGTCAACTCACAATCAAATTAAGCTCGGGCGGTCTCAACGGCCGGCGAAGGCGAACGGCGACGGCGGCGGCGGCCCAAAAACCTAAAATCTCGGGAATGCCTCAGGGAAGTCTCACGAGGTCAATGGGACAGGTGGCCGGCGACGGCGAAGCTCCGGCAAGCGGCGGCGGCCTAAAACAGAACCGGCCAGCAAGGTTAAATAGGGGAACCGGGCTGTTTTCCAGCAATTCACAACCTCAACGGCCGTGACGAAGCCGGCCAAGGCTCGAGGACTCACCTATGGGTCGAGGGAAGTGGATCGGGACTGGTGGCAGCGGCTGAGGGCGGCCGGAGGCGGCGGATCGACGACGAGCAGAATCGGGCGGTTTCGGCGCCGAAAACAGGGGCGGCGGTTCGGGGCGATTGCGGGTCCCACGCGCGGCGGCGAGCTTCGCCGAGCTCAGGGAAGGTAGAAGGGTGGTCGGGGAGTCTGTTGGCGGCGGCGGTGAGCAATGGCGGCGGCCGATTCGGCCGGATCTGAAGAAAAATGCGAACCGGGTCTAAAACAGGGCACCGGCGATTTCGGGGCCGATCGTGGTTGCTCTGGCGGCTAATCGGCGGTGGGTGTGGCTTCGGCTTGGTCGAGGGGAAGCTGAGGGACTTGGCCGAGGTGGTGGGTGGCGGCGGTGGCGCCGCGAGCGGCTGGGGGAAGCTCGGGTCCACTCGGGTCAGCACAGGCCGAAAACAGAGCACGGGCGTCGGGGTCTTCCGGGGTGATTTGGCGGCTCCGACGCGACTGACGACGACGAGGATGCGACGGCGGAGAAGGCTGAATGTCGGAGGTGGTCGGATGTAGGTGGTGGCGCACAAAAACGAACGGAGGAGGAGGAGGAGCTGAGAGGAGTTCGGTCGGGGGAGGAAGAAGGGGTCGCGCGAGCACAGAGAGAGAGAGAGAGAGAGAGAGAGAGAGAGAGAGAGAGAGAGAGAGAGGCTGATGGGAGTTGGGGGTGGGGCCCTAGGAAGACTTTTGGGGCAATTTGTCTCATTTGCAAATATCCAAGGGCAAAACGGTCTTTTGGCGAATCGGGACTGAAACAAATTTTCGGTACAACGGACGAAGGGTATTTTGGTAATTTCATAGGCTAGGCTCGGTCGGGATTAGGCTCGGGTCGCGAGGATTGAAATCCTAATTTACGGCGACTAGGAATTTCGAACCTAATCTAAACCGACTGAATTTCAGAATTCGTCCAAACATCGTCTCTTCAGTCCTTTCGATCCAATAAATTTTTAACGACTGAATTTCAATCCTAATCCATTTTATCGAATTCAGGAACTTCATGGAGGTCGGATTTCTAGGGCGTCACAACTCTCCCCCACTTAGGAAATTTTGGGGCCGGGGCCAGGGTCCCGGGGCCGGGACTGGGTATGGGGTCGGGACCGGATCCGTAGCCGTGGCCGCGTCCGGGTCCGGGGTTGGGGGCCGGGTCTCGGGTCAGGGTTCGGGCTGGGTCTCGGGTCTCGGGGCCGAGTCCGGGTCCGGGTCTGGGACCGGGTCTGGGTCAGGATTTGGGTCCCGGGGCCTGGGGCAGGGTCTCGAGGTCGGGGGCAGGGTCCCGGGTCCGGGTTCGGGCCGGGTCTCGGGTCTTGGGGCCGGGTCCGGGGTGCGGGTCAGGGGCGGGATAGGGCCGGGTCCGGGGTGCGAGTTAGGGGCGGGATAGGGCCGGGGCTGGGTCCGAGTCCGGGTCCGGGGCCGGGTCCCGGGGCCGAGGGCTGGTAGTGGGTCCGGGTCCGGGGCCGGGAGTGGGTCCGGGTCCCCAGGCCGGGGCAGGGGGCCGGGGCCTAGCCCGGGTCCGGGGGCCGTGTCTGAGTCCCAGGTCCGGGGCCGGGGCCGGGGCCGTGACCGTGACCGTGACCGTGACCGTGACCGGGGGCCGGGGCCGGGGCCGGGTCCGGGTCCTAGGGCAGGGTCCGGGGCCGAGGCCGGGTCCGGGGCCGGGACCGGGTCTGGGGCCGGGTCTGGATCCCCAGGCCAGGGTAGGGGGCGAGGGCTGGGGCAGGGGCAGAGCCCGGGTCCGAGTCCCGGGGCCGGGGCCGTGACCGGGACCGAGGTCGGGAACTATTTTAGTAATATTTTTTTTTAAATTGTTGTGTTTTGGTAATATGGGTCAAAACGGGTTGGGTCGGGTATAGGTCAGTCGCGGGTCGGGTCGGGTTTGGGTCATTAAATATGGGTCAATATGGGTTAGATTATATTCTACCCAACCCAAACCCGACCCGACCCACCCATTTGCCACCTCTAACAGAAACACAAAAAAAGTGTTTAAGTTCAAAAAATATGCCCAGGAACAAAAATATTACCATACGCACCCCTAATGGTAAACCGCATGAATTTAGAGTGATTGTGAAGAGGGCCACTTCTGCGGTACCCCATTGTACCGTGCGACATTGATAATGCGCGGTAGAATACTAAATTGTCGAGAATTGCTGATCGACAAGGCCCAAAATTGAGACATCCTTGCCGTTCAGTTCACGCTTTGTTATAGGGGTTAAACACGTCACTTGTGGTTATATTGAAAAAAACAGAAAGTCGTTTCGGAGGAAGCCGATCGAGAGCTTTGATCGTCAAATTGCTACATCTTGGATCTAGAAATATGTCCCTGCCTCCGACTTTTGATTTCCAAAAGAATTGTGATCATTGCAAGAGGAAATCCAAGATTTTTGGGGATACATCAAGGTGGAGTCGCTTCATATCGCTATCTGCATGACGGACCAGTGCCCCTATAGAGTTGGTGGTCATCCTCTTGACGGATGTGGATCCGTATTTTTATGCCGCGTGTGGTTAGCAAGAGATGAGCAACTTGCATGGAAAATGATTTCTACTATATGAGCTCTTGATTTAAGTTTGCCTTGGTAATCACATCGGGTGATTTTGGGAACATATTTCGTGGGCCCACCTTCACGGAAGCAAAAGATCATTGGGCTTTATTCTGTTTTGATTTATGCAGACATATTGGTACGAGTGAGGATCACAATTCTTTTGAAAACCGAAAGTCGAGGGCAGTGACATATTTCTAGATCTAAGATGTAGCAATTTGACATTAAAATCTCTTGACCAGCTTCCTCCGAAATGAATTTTCGCTTTTTCAATATAACTAGTAACCACAAGTGACCCGTTTAACCCCTATAACAGAGCATGAACGAACGGCGGGGGTGTCCCAATTTCGGGCCTTCTCGATTAGCAATTCTCGACAATTCAGTACTCTACCGTGCGTTGTCAATGTTGCACGGTATGATGGGGTACTGTAGAAGTGGCCCTCTTCACAACAACTCCAAATTCATGTGGTTTACAATTAAGCATGAGGGGCCCACCCTTACCCTCCCCCGGCAATTCAATTGTTGAGGGAGGGGTGTATGGTAACGTTTTTGTTCCTGGGCACATTTTTTTTTTTCAAAAATACTTTTTTTTGTCTCTCTCCCTGGCTACGATTTCTGGGAATAAAAACGTGTTTGGTAAGTAAAAAATAACATTTTTCTGCCACTGCGGGTCGCCGCCCCCGGTCGCATCAACTCACTTTGTCGAAGCAAGTGCATCGAATGCATTTGTAAAGATTTCCTTGAGCTCGAATTTCAAGTTCTTCAGAAGAAACAAGGAATATGAATGCTCATATTCATGAGACGCCGAAGCGGTGCCATTTTTGCAAGTAAGGGATCAAAGGATAGCTGAAGGAATTCTTGTTATGGAAGGCAATAAAGAGGCTAAAGTTATGCACCAAGATGAGCTTCTGAACATTTTGAGTACGGAAATACATGAAGTAAAGTTCGCTTACTTTTTTCCCGCACGGCTGAGCAAGAAAAATGAAGAGTCGGGTAACACTTGCAGAGACAGTTTACTATGGCTTTTGCTATCTGAACTCTAAAAAAAAATTTGTCAAAGAGGAAATTCAAGATTTTGGGGGATACATCAAGGTGGAGTTGCTTCATATTGTTGTCTGCTTGACGGACCAATGCCCCTATAGAGTTGGTGGTCATCCTCTTGACGGATGTGGATACGAGTTTTTATGCTGCAGGTGGTTAGCATGAGATGAGCAACTTGCGTGGAAAATGATTTCTACTATACGAACTCTTGATTTATGTTTGCCTCGGTAATCACACATCGGGTGATTTTGGGAACATATTTCGTGGGCCCACCTTCATGGAAGCAAAAGGTCAATGGGCCTTATTCTATTTTGATTTTATGCGGACATGTTGGTACGAGTGAGCATCACAATTCTTTTGGAAACCAAAAGTCGAAGGCAGTGACAGATTTCTAGATCCAAGATCTAGCAATTTGATGTTAAAATCTCTCGACCAGCTTCCTCGGAAATGAATCTCTATTTTTTTCAATATAAACAGTAACCGCAACCCCTATAACAGAGCATGAACGAACGACGTGGGTGTATCAATTTCGAGCCTTCTCGATTAGCAATTCTCGACAATTTAGTACTCTACCGCGCGTTGTCATTGTCGCACGGTACGATGGGGTACCGCAGAAGTGGTCCTCTCCACAACCACTCCAAATTCATGCGGTTTGTCATTAAGAGTGCGTATGGTAACGTTTCTGTTCCTGGGCATATTTTTTTGAACATAAACACTTTTTTTTGTGTTTCTGTTTCCAACTACAATTTCTGAGAACAGAAACGCGTTTGGTAAGTAAAAAGCAACACTTTTTTTCGCCGCCGCCGGTCGAATCAACTCACTTTGTCGAAGCATGTGCGTCGGATGAATTTGTGCGGAGTTCCTTGAGCCCGAATTGCAAGTTCTTCAGAAGAAACAAGGAATATGAATGCTCACATTCACGAGTTGTGGATGCTGTGCCATTTTTGCAAGTAAGGGATGAAAGGATAGGTAAAGGAATTTTTGTTATGGAAGGCAATAAAGAGGCTAAAGTTATGCACCAAGATGAGCTTCTGCACGTTCTGAGTACGGAAAGGCATGAAGTATAGTTTGCTTACTATTTCCCCGCACGGCTAAGCAAGAAAAACGAAGAGCCGAGTAACACTTGCAGAGACAGTTTACTACGGGTTTTGCTAACCAAACTTTCAAAAGAATTTTGTCAAAAGGAAATTCAAGATTTTGGGAGAGACATTAAGGAGGAGTCGTTTCATATCGCTGTCTGCATGACGGACCAGTGCCCCTACAGAGTTGGTGGTCATCCTCTTGACAGATGTGGATCCATGTTTTTATGTTGCAGGTGGTTAGCATGAGATGAGCAACTTGCGTGGAAAATGATTTCAACTATACAAACTTTCGATTTATGTTTGCCTCGGTAATCACATCGGGTGATTTTGGGAACATATTTCGTGGGCCCACCTTCATGAAGCAAAAGGTCAATGGGCCTTATTCTATTTTGATTTTATGCGGACATGTTGGCACTAGTGTAGATCATAATTCTTTTGGAAATCGAAAGTCGGAGCTAGTGACAGATTTCTTGATTCAAGATGTAGCAATTTGACATTAAAATCTTTCGACCATCTTCCTCCAAAATGAATTTCTGCATTTTTGAATATAACTAGTAACCACAAGTGACCCGTTTAACCCCTATAATAGAGCATGAACGAACGGCAGGGGTGTCTCAATTTCGGGCCTTCTCAATCGGCAATTTTCGACAATTTAGCACTCTACCGCGCGTTGTCAATGTCGCACGGTACGATAAGGTACAACAGAAGTGGCCCTCATCACAACCACTCCAAATTCATGCGGTTCACCATTAAGGGTGCGTAAGGTAACGTTTTTGTTCCTTGGCACATTTTTTTTGAATTTTTTTTGTGTTTCTATTCTCTGCTATGATTTCTGGGAATAGAAACGTGTTTGGTAAGTAAAAAAACAACGCTTTTTTCCACCGCCGCCGATCAAATGAACTCACTTTGTCGAAGCATGTGCATCAGATGCATTTGTGCAGAGTTCCTGGAGCCCGAATTTCAAGTTCTCAAGAAGAAACAAGGAATATGAATGCTCACATTCACGAGATGCGAAAGCGGTGCCATTTTTGCAAGTAAGGGATGAAAGGATAGTTGAAGGAATTCTTGTTATGGAAGGCAATAAAGAGGCTAAAGTTATGCACCAAGATGAGCTTCTGAACGTTCTGAGTACCGGAAGGCATGAAGTAAAGTTTGCTTACTTTTTTTCCCGCACAGCTGAGCAAGAAAAATGAAGAGTCGGGTAACACTTGCAGAGACAGTTTACTACGGGTTTTGCTATCTAAATTCTCAAACGAATTTCGTCAAAAGGAAATCCAAGATTTTGGAGGATACATCAAGGTGGAGTCGCTTCATATTGCTGTCTGCTTGACGGACCAATGCCCCTATAGAGTTGGTGGTCATCCTCTTGACGGATGTGGATCCTTGTTTTTATGCTGCGGGTGGTTAGCCAAAGATGAGCAACTTACGTGGAAAATGATTTCTACTATACGAACACTTAATTTAAGTTTGCCTCGGTAATCACATCGGGTGATTTTGGGAACATATTTCGTGGGCCCACCTTCATGGAAGCAAAAGATCAATGAGCCTTATTCTGTTTTGATTTTATGCGGACATGTTGGTACGAGTGAGCATCACAATTCTTGTGGAAACCGAAAGTTGGAGGCAATGATAGATTTCTAGATCCAAGATGTAGCAATTTGAAGTTAAAATCTCTCGAAGAGCTCCCTCCGAAATGAATTTATGCATTTTTCAATATAACTAGCAACCACAAGTGACCCGTTTAACCCCTATAACTAACCATGAATGAATGGCGGGGGTGTCTCAATTTCGGGCTTTCTCGATCAGCAATTCTCGTCAATTTAGTACTATACCGTGCGTTGTCAATGTCGCACGGTACGATGGGGCACCGCAGAAGTGGCCCTCTTCACAACCACTCAAAATGCATGAGGTTTACCATTCAGGGTGTGTATGGTAATGTTTTTGTTATTGGGCACATTTTTTGACCAAAAACACATTTTTTGTATTTGTGTTCCCGGCAACAATTTTCGGGAATAGAAACGCGTTTGGTTGGTAAAAAACAACATTTTTTTTCCGCTGCAAGTCGCCGCCGCCGGTCGCATCAACTCACTTTGTCGAACCATGTGCATCGGATGCATTTGTGCGGAGTTCCTTGATGCGCTTCTGCACGTTATGCACCAAGATGAGCTTCTGCACGTTCTGAGTGCAGAAAGGCATGAAGTATAGTTTGCTTACTATTTCCCCCCATGACTGTTGACACCTGATTTTTGACCAAGTCTTTTTCAGTTTTATTTTTTTGAAAAATCATAAAAAATTTCATAAAAAGTCAAAAAAATTACAAAATCAACTTTGGTGGCCTTGGCCAAGCCCAAGGAACCATTCTTGACCAAAAAATAATTTTTCACATTTTTCATATTTTTTAGTATTTTTAGAAAATAGAAAAATACTAGAAAAATCAACAAAAAATAGAATTTGAGGTCACAAAAATATAGGAAAATAGTCAATATTTTTCTTTTAAATCCCTTGTCATTTTGACCTCATCAAGAGTCGAAATTCAACTTTAATTTTGTGTGTTTCTTGGCAACGCACAGGGTTAAATTTGTCAAAAAATATGTTTTGAGTCTTTTTATTTGCAAAATTTTGCATTTCCCAAGTGTTGACATTCGACTTGATTGCCCCACATATCAATTTGATTCAATTGTGCACTGATTTGATCAATTTTGGCTTTAGGGACCTAATTGCATAAAATTCTTTTCATTTTAGTCCCTATAATGCCAATTCCAAAATTAAACTTTTTCGAGGGACACCCATAGAACCCCAATGCTTCCTCCCTATAGTATTTGACCCCCTAAATCTAATGGTCAGTTCAATTGGGGCCAATTCGTCCATTAAGAGCATCAATTTGACAAAAGTCAATTTCGGATCTTATCTTAGATTTGGGGCTTTTACACAAATTCAAATCAATTTAGCCCAAATTTACATTTTCTAAATGAAATTGGTGCCGTAGAACCTGATTTTCGAGTCAATTTTATGATATCTGCTCATCTTGGCACCCAATTTGAACAAAAATATGCAAACCGGGTCAACTGGGTCGGGTTGACCGACCCAGTCAACCCGGTTGACCTGATCAAGAAGGAACAGAACGCTACGTTCTGCTCCTTCGCACGCCAAGAACGAAAACAGAAAAGAAGAAGGAGGGGGCGATGATCAGTTGAAGAAAGGGAGATCAGTTGGAAGGGGGCAAGTCAGTTAGGAGAGTTGGCAAAAAAACGGACGCGAGAACAGAAGCGAAAGGGAGGCAGTTTTCTTGGCGGGCGAAAAAAGAACGAAAAGAGAGAGAGCTGCGGAGAAAAAGGGAAAACAGAGAGAGGAAGAAACAGTGAGCGGGAGGCGCTCGCGGAAGAGAAATACGCAGAGAGGAAGAGAGAGAACTGGCGAACAGAGAACGAGGGCGACGTGAGGACTAACGCGCACGTACACAAAGAGAGAGAGAGTGAGGGAGCTCATTCGCCGCTCATGGCCGAAAGTTCCAAAAGCTCGGCCAGCGCATTCCGAGCTTCATCGAGCCACGCCGTCACCATCTTCGACTTCACCCCGACCTAAAGAACGCCTGGAACCCAACGGCGTTGCATTTCATCGCCAAAACAGGTGAGATACTCTCCCAAGCTTCTTCTCGGCCTCCAATGGCAACTCAAGCTAGAGTCGCTCATTTGCCGCGATTTTTGTTGCAATCTGTTCATCTCGCTTCCCTGAGCATTTTCACTTTTTATTGCATATCATTTCGACGCCTAAATCGCCTGGTCCACCCCCTACCATGATCGATCGGTCACGAGCTCCGCGGCTCGTTTTGGACCAAACCGACGCCCACCGATGGTCAGGTAAGTCCCCTCGAACTCCTTGGATGCTTCCTGATGTTTTTTTTTAGCCAAACAACGCTAGAAACGGCTAGGTCGATAGCCCGCCGGAGATTAGCTCCGGTCGGAAATGGCGTGTATACGAGTTCTGTTTCTGCTATTGTAGGACTGACATATGTTGTAGAACTCAACGAAATGAATCTAATGGCGTTAGAATCATCGAATTTGGACGTCGGAAGGTCGAGATATGGCCTTCCGACGAGGCGCCGGCGAAGGAGCGCCGGCGCCGGTCATCTCCCCCGACGAGTCCGTTGATCGGTCAACGGAGGTTGACCGAGTCAACGGCCACGTGGTGCTGACGTGGCGCTCGCGTGGCAGCCACGTCAGCGCCGGTGGTTATAACTGAATAAAAAACGAAATTGATCCGACGGTGGTAGGCGTGCCACGTGTCGCGATCTCGCTTTTTTCGAAAATTAAAAATGATTTTCAGAAATAAAAAATACTTTAGATCGGACGGTTAAGATTTAGTCAAGCCTTTCAATCTGGACCGTTGGTTCATTATGAAGATCAGACCGACCGTAGTCCGCCACGTGGCGCAATCAGGGCCGTTCGTTTGATTTAGGCGGGAAATTAAAATTGGAAGCGGGAAGCCCAAAGTGACGTCGTTTTGCCGCGCGGGCCCGGGTCTGGGTTGGGCCGGTTGCTCGCGGGCCGTGGGCCGGGTCACCCGACCCGGCCCGGATAATATTTTTTAAATAAAAAATCAGAAAATGATTTTAAAAAATAAAAAAAATCGGAAAAATCTTAGAAAATCCAAAAAATGCTAGAAAATTTTAGAAAATTCCAAAAAAATGTGGAAAAATTGTGGAAAAATCCTAGACACTCTAGAAATCCCCAAAAATCGAGGATTGACCACAGACAACTGGTCAACCCTATTTTTGGAGTTTCTTATCCGTTCTTCCAAGACTTGACGACATTATCCTTTAGGGGTAAGTCGCCTTTGCTGTGTATGCAAGATAAGGCCGATAATGCCAAGGTAAGAATTAGGGTCGGGTAGGCGACCAATTCTTAGGTTTGGGTTTTCGAGTCCCGCCTCTTTTCTCAAAAATGACGATTTTGCCCTTTAATAGGAAAATCGTCTTTCTTGTCTCAATCGAGTTTTGAAAATTGCTTAAAGTTAGGGTTTGGGTCAGGTGGACGACCAACCCTAATATTTGAGATTTTCAGTTCTCATCTTTGTCCAAAATGACGATTTTACCCCTCCAAGGGTAAAATCACTTGAAAATTCCAGAAAAATTCTGGAAAATCCCGAAAAATAGGAAATAGATTGGATTGATGGCCAATCCTATTTCCACTGTCTTTTGACTTCCCAATTCGTCTAAAATGACAGATTTACCCTTTTAAGGGTAAATTTCCCCCGAATTATTCAAAATTACGATTCTGCCCCCTCATGGGCGAATCATGTCCAAATCACTCCTAAGCCTTGATTGATATTTCTCTAGGCTAATAGGGCCTCATTAGGGATATCACGCTGATTTCATGTGCTTTATCCGCATGTACTGGATCCTCGATTTGCGCACTTATTTTTAATGATTGTGAGTGATAGGGTAGCTGCTCCCATCTGCATGAACTCTTAGATTTAGGGTCAATACCTCACTCATCTGTACGAAATCCTAGGATCAGATAAACCATTCAGCTTAGGTACTGTTGACACCTAAATTTTGATCAACCTTTTTCTTCCTTTATTTTTCAAAAATTCATAGAAAATTCATAAAAAGCTAAAAAATTACAAAATCAATTTTGGTAGCCTTGGCCAAGCCAAAGGGACCATTTTGGATAAAAAAATATTTTTCATATTTTTCGTATTTTTTATTATTATTATTTTCGAAAAATAAAAAAATAAAAAAAAATAAAAAAATAGTATTCAAGGTCACAAAAATATATACAAATAGTCGGTATTTTTATTTTTAATTTTCTTTACTTTAGGACCTCATAAAACAGTAAAATTCAGGTTCGATTTTAGGTGTTCACTGATCACCGTAAAATTGAATTTGACAAAAATATTAGTAATTATTAAAAGGAAAAGGAGTGAAAACATCATCATTTAAAAGGAAAAGGGGACTAATCATTTTGTCTTCGCTTTTGATTATTTTATTATTATTTTTACTTTTTAGTATTTTATTATATTATTATATTATTATTATTTTATTTTTTATTATTATTTTACTCTCCTTCCCCTCCTTCATCATCGGCTGCTCCATTCCTCCTCCTGCTTCCTCCTTCTTCTTCCGCAGATTGTTCTTCTTCTTCTTCTGGTTCTTCTTCTTGTTTTTGTTCTTCTTCTTCTTCTTTTTTTTTTTGTGAACCTCCCCCACCTCACCGTACATCACTCCCCGCCACCACATGTCCGGCCGCCTTCGTCGAGCCAGCTACCACCGTGCCATCACCTCCTCCGCCGTCCTTAGTGGGCTGGCCGTGACTAGGCCGTGACCCGGCGATGGCTCAACCGTGAGCCGGCCATGAGCCGGCCATGACACGGCCATGACCAGGCCAAGACCCGGCCATGGCCCAGCCGTGAGCCGGCCGAGATCAGGCCATGGCCCAGTCGTGTTCGGGCCGAGACTTGGCCATGGCCCAGCCGATGGCCGAGCGAATTGGCCCGTGTCCGGGCCCGAATTTTTATTATTATTATTATTATCATCATTATTGTTATTATTATTATTTATTGCCAATTTTAAAACTTATAAAATTGATTGTTGACATTCTGATGTGGTGATCGACAGGTGATGCGCATGGAGACAGTCGCACGCTGGGGCTGGGCGATTGAAGACCGCTGTCCAATCAAGTATATTTTACATACCCGATTCGTATATCAAAGTTAATTTTCTAGAATTATACCATTATAGACTTGATTTGCACGTATTTATCTCAGTTCAGTGGTTAGCTTATTTATCTGGTTGAGTGTTATCTATTGCTAATGATATGCTTTTTGTTAAAATATTTTCTGAAAATATAAAAAAATATTAATAAATTAGAAATGCCAAAAAAATGGAAAAATTAAAGAAAAACAAAAAAATTGAGAAAAATTGCAGATAAAAATCTAAAAATTTTCCAAGGCTGAAAATGACAAAAAAATTGACTTGTTTTCATTTTTTGGATTTTTCTCCCATTTAATCCAAAATGACGATTTTACCCCTCAAAGGGTAAATCGTCTTTGATATTCCGATGAATTGTGAAAATTGCTTAGAATTTGGCGATGGGTCAAATGGGTGGCCAAACCTTATGTCTAAGATTTCCACGTTTCATTTCCTTTTTAGAAAATGACGATTTTACCCTTCGAGAGGTAAATCGGTTTCTAAAATTCCAAAAAAATTATGAAAATTGTCGAAAAATAGGAAACGGGTCAATCGAGTGACCAAACCTTTTTTCGACACGGTTTTACTCCAGATTCATTCCGAAATGACGACTTTTCCCTTTTGGGGAAAATCGCCCCTTTTGATCCCAAAATTACGACTTTACCCCTTATGGGTAAAATCATGTCTAAATCATTCCTAAGCTTGATTGATACTTATTTAGGCTAATAGAGCCTTATTAGGAGTGTCATGTTGATTTGATGTGTTTATTTTGCATATTTGGATTCATTGATTTGCGCATTTTATTATTGATTGTGATTGCTAGGATAGTCATTCCTATTTGTATGAATTCCTAGATTTAGGATTCGTACTCCACTCATCTGCATGAAATCTTAGGTCAGAAAATTCAGTCAACTTAGGTACCGAAAGGGCGTCAACTCTGACAGTTGACGTAACTAAGTCCCCGAACCCATTTCTCTAGTTATCGCAGAATTGAATAGAAACTCCCGACTATTCAATAGGGTGGTCCAATCATACCCTCCAAAAAATGATTGGTGGCGACTCCCTGGCATGCACACTTAGCACATGTCACTAGACCACACTGAAGGTCGACTACGCATACCTCTGTTGCGATTTGGGTAATGGGCCTTGGGAGAGGCCTGCGTCCGACCAGACTGGACGGCTCATTAGCCCTCGAGAGCACACAGGCAACCTCGAGAGGGTCGCGACAGGTACCGAAAGGGCGTCAACTCTGACAGTTGACGTAACTAAGTCCCCGAACCCACTTCTCTGGTTTTCGCAGAATCGAATAGACCACTCCCAACTATTCGATAGGGTTTCCGATCGTACCCTCCGCAAAACGATTGGTGGCGACTCCTTGGCATGTACACTCATCACATGTCACTAGACCACACTAAAAGGTCGACTACGTATATCCAGCAGTTGCGACTTGGGTAATGGACCTTGGGAGAGGCCCGCGTCCGATCCAGCCAGCGATCGGGCGGCCCATTAGCCCGCTCCCGCCCCCGAGCTCCGGGAGAGGGTCGCGACAGACTGGCGACTCCACTGGGGACTTATTCTAAACCAGAATATCTGGTTACGAATTCCAGAGGACTTGAGCCGATTAAAAAGTTGTTTGGTTTATCTAACCTTATTTTTCGCAGATGCTCTTGAAGGTGAGGTACATATGCTAACTATTGTGTTAGATGTTTTTGCAGATTTGAGAAATAAGGGGTGGAGTGATTGTTGACATCTTTCCTGCAGGTTGGAGTTGGGAATGTATGTTTATCTTACGCACATACTGAAGCGCTGTTTTGATACAAACTGCTGTGCATGACCTTGCATTGTGATGATCACGACACATCGCACACACTGGCGGTCAAACCCCGACTGCAAACCACCTCTAGGTTATCTTAGATAGGGAAGGGATGCGAAAAGGATCTTGTGTTTGATGGCACTTGAGACTTTCGTATTCGTTCCCGCCTTCCATCTGCATTGGCGATATCTAGTCTTCTTGGGTAGGTACCCTTGGGGAGGAATCTGCCTCATGTGGATCGTGGGAGCCTGAGCCGTAGGTCCCTCACCTGATTTTTGATTTTTTAGAGTATACCCCCCACTTGTCTCATGCGCATGTCTATGAGAGGTTGGTATACCTAAAACCAAAAAAAAAAAAAAATAATAATCTCGCCGATCACTGTAAGTATGACTTCTCTCTCTACTTGTTCAGTTCCTAGTGAAATTTCATGATAGAAAATTCATGGAAATCAACCGAATGCCCTGAGTGTTTGAGTTTACAAATGAAAGTTTTTGATGATGAATTTTAGATACAAAAGTGGGAACACTTCTAAGCCGTCCCTACGGAATAGATGGTTCATCCAAATTTTCAATCATGGATTAAGATGACATTTCTTTTTGTCTAAAATTCTTCCAATTCAAGATTTTGGGGCATAAAGTTAAAGCCATGTTTGCAATCACATTTTATGTAGTGAGTTCTTAAAAAGATCACGTGATTTTCACAAGAAAAATGTCACAAAACAATCTTTCAAGATTAATGCCCCCATTTGCGTATTAAACGTTTGGAATTAAATGGGTGTTTGATTGATGACCATGGATCGATCTTTTAATGACGTATCCTCTTATCTTGAAATCTTGGCGGACATCAGAAGCCCGTAAATAGGGATTATGGGATATGTATTGTCGCCTTGCTTTCATTATAAGAGGCGACCTCATTGAGAGATGTCTTTGCTATGTAAAATGCTAAGTGTGTCTCCTTTCTGACAGGTTATACATGACATACATTTATTGAAGATTCCTTCATCTAATCGCATGCGAGATGTGATCGAACGATGGTAAAACTGTAATCGTTCCAATAAAAACTTCGAGTGATATACTTGACTTGCTTGATTATTTCTTTTGCCAACAGGTCAAAACGGCTGAAGGCCAATGATGCGAGACTTGTTTTCCCTGTAAC
Organism: Rhodomyrtus psidioides; assembly: GCA_021437785.1. Taxonomy (NCBI): domain Eukaryota; kingdom Viridiplantae; phylum Streptophyta; class Magnoliopsida; order Myrtales; family Myrtaceae; genus Rhodomyrtus; species Rhodomyrtus psidioides. Next base: position 118,342 of record JAILYB010000169.1, on the reverse strand, counting down.
ATGAAAGGAGATGCGTCTTCATCAGGAGCCACCCATGGGGTTTCCAAAATAAGATGAATCGACAATAATAAGCCCAGAACAAGACAACATGAAAATGGGGCATGCCTGATTTGGATCGACCTCTCTAAGTTGAAAAGGGTGTATTCGTTCCAAATTAAATTGATTTGTTTAAACAATGACATAGTTACTCACACTTGCAGGTGATTATAAAAAATGAGTGGGGATCGTTAATGAACATTCCTTCACCTCTAATGATCAAGATGATGGGAGCTGAAGAAATATACGCTGGGGATAGTAAATCTGTGATCGTTTCAATTGGAGCTTTTTGTGCAACAATTGACTTATTCATTCCTCGTGTCATGTAGGTGAAATAAAAGGATTGTTTGAGGTCAACATTTGTCCCTTTAAAGAAGACTCAATTGTGAACCCTCAAAACTGGAGGCCAATGTGACATGGCATGATCGCCAATTGAAGCACGTCTCAAGGAGTACAAATACTCGTGTTTCTCACCATGAAATTGATGATCACTCAACCATAAAAGGGTGTATATCGTTCCTCATTTCAATCCTCTCAAGATATGAAATGATCATCTCCTTTTCTATATGTAGGGATGAAGAAAACTGAATGCTTATTTGCGAAGCAACATTTCAAGGTGTAAATGTACACAAATAGAGATAAATCTACACTTGTGGATCTCGAGTAGTGGGGTACTTGAGGAGCGGCCTGAAGTCATGACAAATCGAGAAGACCATGAAGAGATGATTGTTGCCCATCTTTGAACCAAGAGATTGAAATGCATCAATAGAGCGAAAGTGGCGAAAGATCACCCAAAAAGTGTCGAGCCTCGTGCAACATCAAATGCCGAGACCTTCAAAGAGAATGATAGTCGAAGACATGTGTCAGAATAGATCGAAGAATGTCAAACGCCAAAATCACCTGACATGGAAGTGATTGACTCAACCAACAGGGAAAGCGTTAGCGCGATACAATGGAGCTTCATATGGCTAAATCAGCTAACTCAAGGTGGAGTACTGAGTTGCTGGGGGCAAATCATTTCCCTATCCAGAAAGCATGCCAAAGCCAAAAACATCAGATTTGCCATGGTGATACGTGGGGCGAGCCCCTGAAACAATGGTTATCACTCATGGAACATAATGGAATGAAATCCGTCCATTGAATACGAAAAGCACTTCGCCATAGCAACAACGCTTCCAAGAAGAACAATGCCGAGCCACCCCTCTTGGTAGAAAAGGACGTATCGTTCCTAAATAAATTTCAATCAGATGCAGGAATAATATTTCCTATCTTTTTTCTCTCAGGTGATAAACAAAGTCAAGACACCCAAGAAGCAACGACTTCAGATGGCAGAACAGGGAGTACCCGCTTTTCATATCATCTCACACATGCATTTAGGATAGATGATTTCAAGAGCATCATAATGGCTCAATTTGCGAACAAGATTCTCGAGAAAACTTGAAAAAGTTTCTTAGCAATTAGAAGTCTCTTTGAAAAGAGCATTCAAAAAGAAAGAATTCAAACTTTACAGATTGGCGTACTTAATGAAGAGATACTTTCTGTGAACAAGAATGAAAGACACGAATCCATTTTTCGTTGCAAACAAGAATCATCTTAGATCACTTGCATCATACATATCATGCATGCATCATTTATATGCATATTATTCCTTGAAAGATGTCGACAGGTCAAGGTAAAAGAATCCAAATGAAAAGGAAAATGCCAAGACCCAAGGAACGAAGGGTAAATTGTATCAATTCCAATTGCCCATTTTATATGCTGTTCTGACACGAACCTTCTATCCTTTGATAGGGAAATATCGAATAGTTCAATGGCAACTATGGTGGCTGATATTAAGGCAATACCGGAAGCCTCCCAAGCCAGACAGACAGTAGTTCCTAAACAACTCAAATCCATCTCTTGCACCCGATATAGCTGATAAAGAAACGACGGGAAATACTCAACGGGCGGAGGAGGATATCCGTGAGCCGAACACCCCGTCGCAACAAAAAGCGTTCCCTGTTGTTATCAACCTCGAGAATGAGGAAAAAGGGGAAGCAGACCGTAAAAATCAAGGTGGAGGCTAAGAGATCAGCCAAGATTAAAGAATGTTTAAGCAGCCAGGGCTATGAGTTGACCCGTTTCGACAAGATATCTCCCTTCGCTGAGGTGGAGACCCCTCCTGACTACAAGGAACCGGACTTCGTGATGAAGTATAATGGGACAGGCTGTCCTCGTACTCACCTCAAATATTATCTGCACAAGATGGCGCAGTATTCAGACTATGTTCCATTACTGATGAACACGTTCCAAGAGAGTCTAGCTGGCGCCGCTTTAGCTTAGTTCATCGAGCTGGACCTAGAAGATTATGATGGGTAGGAAGATCTTGCAGAGGATTTCCTTAGGCAATATAGATTCAACACGGCTACAACAAGAGAAGATTTGTTGCGAACCTCGAAGATAAGGAGCTAGTTGATTAGAACATACGCCCAGAAATGGTTAAGACGCCTTAGAATGTCAGACCTTCGCACACTTGATAAAGGTGGCTGAAAGGCTCGAATGGGCCTTAAGAGAAAAGAGGCCTCATGAAGCTTCTACCAGAAAACAGTATCCCCTGAAAAAGGATAGAGAGAAGCCGGACTGGACATAGCATTTATACCAGATCCCCACAAGCCCAAGACGTTTGGCAATTCCAATCAGACCAAAGGAGGATCATCCTGGTCAACACCGAAAGTGCAAGAACCTAGAAAGAGGCAACCCCAAAAGCAGTTCTCTCAGCTCCCGAGACCTTTGTCCAAGCTACTCCCGATGCTGCTAGAACAACATTTGGTGGCAAAGGAACCATCTAGGGCAAATCCGGTTAAGTATCCTGATTTTGACGAGAGCCAGACTTGTGTCTACCATATGGGCGAAATGGGACATACCGTGGATGATTGCTATATCCATAAGCTGAAGGTACAAGATTTGATTGACACCCAGATTCTAAAATTTGACAACGTGGCTCCAAACGTACAAGAAAACCCGCTCCCTGATTATCAAGCAATTGGGGGAATATTCACTGAAGATGAGGAAAACCACCTCCAGCTGAAGGTAGACATGTTTAAGCTGACCGACCTTCTGGCGACCGCTTCATCATACCCAAAAGCAGGAGAGATCTCTGCAGACGTAAAGAAGCTATGTATCGCCAAGATGATGAGCTTGGGGATAATGTCCGATATTACCGATGAAGAATTCGAAGGAGTCGAAGCTTCTCTATCTTTGGAAGGAAGCCACTTCATGATCAAAACTGAGCAAGGTAGCACCTGGGACATCCCGCACGAGAATCTGGTAGACAGTCTTGGGCCGGTCATTCAGTCAGAAGAAGAATTTGAAGAGGACAAACTGAAAAGCCAAGAGGTGAAGTCTAGCAGATCGCAGATTCATGGCCAACGCACTAGAAATAGGTGAAATGGTAGACAACTTGGGTCATGATTCTAGAAAGTACAACTTTAAAGTGAAGTACTCCGCTCCCCCTAACTTCCATCAGAGAATGGAGGGTATTATACCAGACAGACGGGGAGGCATGGATGATCTCGTTTGACCGGAAAAGTCTTTTTCGAAAGAGCTTGAGTCATCACTTGACCAAGTGAGGGTTACTAAGCTTGACACAAAGCAGTATGCCGAAACAGAGAGATCAAATGATCAACAGCAGGGTTTAGCTGAATTATTCGAAGGAAAAAGAGAATACCTGAGATCTGCCACATCAGCAATGTTAGGTGACGATGACCGACATTGACGATTGAGAGACGAAATCTCCTCAAGGGACCTTGACAAAACTATGTCAATGATTGAAACCGCTACGACCGTGGTAATTAAACTGGAAGAGCTTGACAGCTTGAATAAGGTAGAAGATTGCCTAGTCAAGCCTATTTTGATTCGATTGCCGGAAGAGGAAGAAGACGGCACAACTGAACCAGAGACGTCTTATCAGACGACAATAACTATAAAAGTCTCTCAGGTAGAAAAGTACGATCCTAAAGCGGTCCACTAGGACTATGGGACAGAGGAAGAAGACGATGATGAAGGTTACGCGTCTATCCGCAGAGAATGGAATGCCTTTGAGGAATCAACGCCTCCTTCTTCAGAAGAACCGGTTACTGTTAATTTGGGGGATACTGAGAATATCAAAGAAGTCAAGATCGGTGGACATATGTCCCGAGATAAAAGACTCAAGTTCACAGAATTACTAAGAAGGTCGTTAAGATGTCATGCGACAAATTCCAAAGATGTCGAGCTACCAAGAGGTAGATAAAAGTGATCGAAGATTCAGATGGTTGAGATAAATAACCAGAACCAGCAAAGAAGGTTCATTAGGGCAAACCCCTCTTTTCCTGTCAAGAGACCAAGCTGGGGGCAAGATGCTCGTGTGCCACCAAGATAGCATATTGGAGCAAGTTATCGAGCCCCAAAGACGACAAATGTCAAGACAGGCCCTACTAGGGCAAAGCAACCGAAAGAGACGATCTCCTTGATCAACGAAAATACAATACCTCAAAGGGAGTATCATGTTCCTTGGTGATTTATGTAAAGTTAAACATGGATGAATACTCATTGCTTCATGTACAGGTACAAAGACCTCTTCAAATAGGATTGGAAATCGTCAAATGATATGAAAAATGCTAAGGCATTTGGCCAAGATAGACGTCGCCCAACTGGGGCAAATGGATTGTTGATGTTATCAACACCTTCAAGCATGGATGGAGGGATTCGACGAATGTTGTCCATATCAGCATACAATATTGGAATGGACTCAATCAAGAGATAAATGTCGACAATTGACAAAAGAAGGGTAGTTGGGTGTCGTATCCAATTTACTCATTTTTCTTGCATTTGCTAATGCAGAACCATTTCTTTTTGTGGCAGAATACGCCATTAGGACATTATCAGGAGTCCAACAAAGAGGAGAACATCACAAGGATGGTCACAAGTGACAAAGATGCATGAAGCAAACGACTTTCTCAAGCATTGGAAGGACGACACTTCAAAGGTGAAAAGTCAAGTGAAGATCCAAGTAAGAGATAATCCAAACTGGATAAGGGATCACATGAAAATGCAAAAATAAATAGAACCATTTGACTGGGGCAAGCATTACCTAGCCATGACAAGTCATGCCTAACTGGGGCAAGCAGATCATCTACGTGACTGGAGGAAAAAGTGGCATTTCATCCCTAGCAAGATCAATGAACGTGATAGAAGAGTCGTTCACATCAGAGTTAAACCTCAAGATACAAACTTGAGTGAAGGGTGACTTTGTGTCGTTCTAATTTGATCTCCAATTATCTTTCTCCTAATATGAATTGGCCTTAATTTCAACAGAAAATTACTGGCACTCAAAAGGAAAGAACTCGCTGACTCAACTTCAAGGCGAGATGATCTTTGGAGATAACAGTTTCGGAAGTCAAGCATTCAAGAAATGATCTTTGGCTATAAGATCGAGTGGAGAGTAAAAAGTATCGCTTCCACACTACATGCTTTAACATACATCTTGATGAGAATTTATTTTTCCTTGAATAAGGAACTTTGAAGAATGACATGGGGCACGTTCCAAAGATGAATGAAGCCATCAAGCAGGATTCATTGCTCCAATCAGATGAAGGCGTCATCGCCATAGGTCAAAATGGCTGATTTATGTAATCTGCGCATTGGCGTTCAGATGAGAATGCATGATCAAGAAGACCTAACGTCGTGGTGGTCAGGTGCACATCCTTTCTCTTCAAAGACTGAGAGTTTTAAGAAATTTTAGAACTCTTAACCACCCTGTGTTGTTAAGAAAAATGCAGATTTTCATGAATCTATCCACTTCCATTGGAGTGCATGATCAAGGGTAAGGTGTATCGTTCTAATTTTCTGAAATTCGAGAGCATACACTGACATATTCCTTTTATGTTTTTCAGGAATCTCTAGCCGCGCTGGGCAGGTAAGTATTCCTTTCCCAATCTTTTAGGTTTTTAAGACTGTCAGAGTCCTTATTGCTAAAATTGGGAGGCTTTTTGGAATCTAGCATACATTCAAAGCTCATGTATGAAAGACGCAAAATTCTCACAATCATGTCATTGGCATTCGTGTTTAGATCTGGAGGTTATCTGAACACGACTGAAACATACATTGTGCATCATAAATCCCCTTGGAGGGTAAGTTTTGGAGAAAGCAAAATGAACTTTTCCAACAAGAGTTGTTTAGAACTGTTTAAAAAGGATGTTTCCTCAGACAAGAGGCAACCTGAATCCAAACACGTCCTATACACACTTGAGAGATGAGTGGAGTGGTAAGGATAGCGAGACCTTGACCTACGGAAGTAGGGGTTATTCGCAGTGATTACATGGATTGAGAAGACGGAGGCATTCGTTTCTCTATCATAAACACTACAGGTGACCATTGATAACCCTTTGAACGGCGGTTTCATTCTTCACCCCTGTCAAGAACCACCCCACAGTGGGGCAAATTGGAGGTACGTCCAGCGGTATCAGGAGGTAAATGGTTAGAAGTTCTCTTGCTCAGACTTGCATCAATCTTCGTGTGTTGCTTGTCATTTTAACTTCTATGGTAATTCAGGTGTTTTAGGATGACGAAAAGCATTCGTTTCTCTATCCTATACACTTTTACCCTTTGTACAGCCCAGTTGAGCCTATACGTTCATTTCACAAACCTGTTGGTGATCATTGCATATTCCAAGACGGAAGCAACGTCCCTTCAAGAGCGGAAGAGTTCAAAACACAGGATTTGTGAAAAATTCATAGATTAATGTTTGAGTGCTAAGATTCAAGTTGTACATCTAGCACACTCATTTGAAACTTCTGATCCCCAAAAGAAAAGAAAAGGTGGGATCTTGACAAAAGATGAGAAAAAGAAAAAAGAGATAGAAAAATTCGATCATGGGCATCAAGAAAAAGCAAAGTGCCTGGTAAAAGCAAGGCCAATGCCCATCCAAATACTTGTACACTTGTGAATCGGGTATTTGATCTTGTAAATGCCAAAAGATGGCATGATACCTTTGTATAGGTCACTAGTGAGATCTGATTGTAAAAGAAAATCCCAAGGGAGCTGGACAGCAAAGGATGCTCCCAAATCATGTCACACTCAGATGATGTAAGCATAAGACAAGGTATTGACGCCGTCTTGACATAAGAGAGATGTTCTCTAAAGACAAATATGCACTTCAAAGACTGAAGACGCTCTTTGAACCAGAAGGGGCAAGATGGCAGCAAACTTGCAGTGATCACCAATGATAAACCCTTCGCGTATTCTGAGCCAAAAACAATCCTTTTTGGGTCCCCAATCATACCTACGTTACAACCCTGAAAAGCCTTTTCTGATTAAGGCACTTGGATTGACATAGGGTTTAATGTCTAAGCTTAGCTCGAAGAAGTTCGAGCAAGATTATTTCTTTCTCATTTTGCAGGTTTCTTGACTTGTAAACCTGGAACAGATATTGAAGACTTCTCTTCGAAAGCCTTGACTTGCACGCAAGTCCCCTTTGAAAACTGTTGACCAAGCCCAACATTACGGTCCCTTGGAAGTCCTCCTGATCGATCGAGGTGTATTCACTGCGAATGATCCTGAACCCTAGGCGCATGTTTGATAGGAAATTCGAGTGCATTCTTGATAAAAGACCATTATCTCAGAGCGGTAAGAAGTCCTCTTTGATGAGAATACTCCGTTGAACATTTTAACCAAACTTTTTTGGTAATTTCATATTGTTTGATTCAAACTTTCCCCACAAGGAATTTTTGATCACTCCCGTATGTTGCAAGATGTTTTGGATAACCTCCAGCATCGTAATGCATTCATTGAAATTTTTTCATGACTGCGATATAAGTCATAAAGTACTGTCAGTTTGACATCGGATATCACTTAAAGACCATTCATGTGCCTTTGGTAAGAAAATTTTCAGATTGGAGCTTCTGCAAGATTCTTGATGACTTCAGCTCCTAAGATGGCTTGCATCACTCTTGGTGAGAAACGTTTAACATGTCTAAACTTCTGCAGAATTCCTGGCAAGCCCAGATCTCAGAAGAACACAACCTCTCTTGGTAAGAAAGAGTTTACATGTTCAAGCTTCTGTAGGACCATTGGTATCTCCAGACCTCAGAATGCTACTTCTTTTATGAAGAATATATTTCAAGTTTAAACTTCTGCAGGACCCCTAGTAACCCCAGGTCTCAGAATGACACATTTCTCTAAGAAGGAAAGTTTATATGCCTGAGCTTCTAACAGATTCTTGGTAACCCCAGATTCTAGAATGCTACTGTTCTTGGTTAAACTTCTATAGGAATCATGGTAGCCCCAGATTCTAGAAGGATGCCTTGCTCTGCGAAGAAGAGCTTTCAAGTTTATTTTCCTGCAAGATCCCTGGTAATTCCATATCTCAGGAAAACACATTCTTATGAACAATTTTGTAGGTTTGATCTTTCTGCAGGATACGTGGAGCTCCCAGATCCCAGAATGTCACCTCCAATGTCAAAAGGACAATCTTCGAAATCATCGCTCTGTGAGATTTCAAAATTTACTGGTTTGATCTTTTTGCAGGATGCCTGGAGCTCCCAGGTCCCAGAATGTCACCTCCCATGTCAAAAGGACAATGTTTGAAATTATAGATACCAATATTACAGGTTTGATCTTTCTGCAGGATACCTGGAGCTCCCAGATCCCAGAATGTCACCTCCAATGTCAAAAGGACAATCTCCGAAATCATCCCTCTGCGAGATTTCAAATTTACAGGATACCTGGAGCTCCCAGATCCCAGAATGTCACCTCCAATGTCAAAAGGACAATCTCCGTAATCATCCCTCTGCGAGATTTCAAATTTACAGGTTTGATCTTTCTGCAGGATGCCTGGAGCTCCCAGGTCCCAGAATGTCACCTCCCATGTCAAAAGGACAATGTTTGAAATTATCTCCCTATGTGAGATACCAATATTACAGGTTTGATCTTTCTGCAGGATGCCTGGAGCTCCCAGGTCCCAGAATGTCACCTCCCATGTCAAAAAGATAATATTTGAAATTATCTCCCTGTGTGAGATCCCAATGTTACAGGTTGGAACTTTCTGCAGGATACCTGGAGTCCCCAGATCCCAGAATGTCACCTTCAATGTCGAAAGGACAACATTCAAGATAGTCTTTCTATGAGATCTCAGGTAGCCCCTAGATCCCAGAAGAATCTTATCAAAGCTTTTGCAGGTTTAAGTTTTCTGCAGGATACTTGGAATCCCCAAATCCCAGAATAACGCATTGCATGTCGAAAGGATAATTTTCAAGATCAGCTTTCTGTGAGGTTCTAGGTAACCCCTAAACCCAGAATAGCTCATTTGGTGAAGCCTAAAGGTTAGGCACACCTCACTTGTATGAATCCTAGTTAATTCCTTAGAATATAGGATCAAAAGCTGTTGTCAAAATCTGCTTTCTGTGAGGTTCTAGGTAACCCCTAAACCCAGAATAGCCCATTTGGTAAAGCCTCAAGGTTAGGCACACCTCATTTGTATAAATCCTAGTTAATTCCTTAGAATATAGGATCAAAATGTTCGACAATCCCTAAGAGACTGGGTGCGTCATCCATAGGTTCCTAGCAGAAAGGAATCCTATTCTCGGCCTGATCCCCCGACGGATCAAAATGTTCGACAATCCCTAAGAGACTGGGTGCGTCATCCATAGGTTCCTAGCAGAAAGGAATCCTATTCTCGGCCTGATCCCCCCGACGGATCAAAATGTTCGACAATCCCTAAGAGACTGGGTGCGTCATCCATAGGTTCCTAGCAGAAAGGAATCCTATTCTCGGCCTGATCCCCCTGACGGATCAAAATGTTCGACAATCCCTAAGAGACTGGGTGCGTCATCCATAGGTTCCTAGCAGAAAGGAGTCCTATTCATGGTCTGATCCACCACACGGATCAAAATCCCTGACAATCCCTAAGAGACTGGGTGCGTCATCCATAGGTTCCTAGCAGAAAGGAGTCCTATTCATGGTCTGATCCACCATACGGATCAAAATCCCTGACAATCCCTAAGAGACTGGGTGCGTCATCCATAGGTTCCTAGCAGAGAGGAGTCCTATTCACGGTCTGATCCACCATACGGATCAAAACCCCGACAATCCCTAAGAGACTGGGTGCGTCATTCACAGGTTCCTGTCAAGTACAGGAATCTCATTCTGGTACGGCCTACCATACAGGCTAGAGTTTAACCGCCCTAGGGTATTCAAAAGACGAGTCCCTAGGTATTCACTTGAACCCGCTATACACCGCGCATGCCATACGAGCATCAGGCAGGTGATCAACAAGTAAGTAACAGGTGGGTCTCTCTACTTTCTCTCTCACAGTAGCCAGAGCAGAACAAGCAGAGAATTTACCAGCAAAGCAAGAAAGATTGAATGTCAGGACTCATTTTTCTTTTCCCCAGTCGAGCCGGTCTAGATTCAGGTGTCACCTGTCTTTGAGCGAAACCTCTCACGAGATTCCTCTCAAAGAGGGGCAGCTGTTGACACCTGATTTTTGACCAAGTCTTTTTCAGTTTTATTTTTTTGAAAAATCATAAAAAATTTCATAAAAAGTCAAAAAAATTACAAAATCAACTTTGGTGGCCTTGGCCAAGCCCAAGGAACCATTCTTGACCAAAAAATAATTTTTCACATTTTTCATATTTTTTTAGTATTTTTAGAAAATAGAAAAATACTAGAAAAATCAACAAAAAATAGAATTTGAGGTCACAAAAATATAAGAAAATAGTCAATATTTTTCTTTTAAATCCCTTGTCATTTTGACCTCATCAAGAGTCGAAATTCAACTTTAATTTTGTGTGTTTCTTGGCAACGCACAGGGTTAAATTTGTCAAAAAATATGTTTTGAGTCTTTTTATTTGCAAAATTTTGCATTTCCCAAGTGTTGACATTCGACTTGATTGCCCCACATATCAATTTGATTCAATTGTGCACTGATTTGATCAATTTTGGCTTTAGGGACCTAATTGCATAAAATTCTTTTCATTTTAGTCCCTATAATGCCAATTCCAAAATTAAACTTTTTCGAGGGACACCCATAGAACCCCAATGCTTCCTCCCTATAGTATTTGACCCCCTAAATCTAATGGTCAGTTCAATTGGGGCCAATTCGTCCATTAAGAGCATCAATTTGACAAAAGTCAATTTCGGATCTTATCTTAGATTTGGGGCTTTTACACAAATTCAAATCAATTTAGCCCAAATTTACATTTTCTAAATGAAATTGGTGCCGTAGAACCTGATTTTCGAGTCAATTTTATGATATCTGCTCATCTTGGCACCCAATTTGAACAAAAATATGCAAACCGGGTCAACTGGGTCGGGTTGACCGACCCAGTCAACCCGGTTGACCTGATCAAGAAGGAACAGAACGCTACGTTCTGCTCCTTCGCACGCCAAGAACGAAAACAGAAAAGAAGAAGGAGGGGGCGATGATCAGTTGAAGAAAGGGAGATCAGTTGGAAGGGGGCAAGTCAGTTAGGAGAGTTGGCAAAAAAACGGACGCGAGAACAGAAGCGAAAGGGAGGCAGTTTTCTTGGCGGGCGAAAAAAGAACGAAAAGAGAGAGAGCTGCGGAGAAAAAGGGAAAACAGAGAGAGGAAGAAACAGTGAGCGGGAGGCGCTCGCGGAAGAGAAATACGCAGAGAGGAAGAGAGAGAACTGGCGAACAGAGAACGAGGGCGACGTGAGGACTAACGCGCACGTACACACAGAGAGAGAGAGAGTGAGGGAGCTCATCCGCCGCTCATGGCCGAAAGTTCCAAAAGCTCGGCCAGCGCATTCCGAGCTTCATCGAGCCACGCCGTTGTTGACACCTGATTTTTTTACCATTTATTATTGTGATTTTTATTCTTTAAAATTAATTAAAAATATCAAAAAAGGTCATAAAATCACAAAATCAACTTTGGAAGCCTTGGTTTAACCTTAGGAACCAATTTTGAACAAAAAATATTTTTCGGTATTTTTAATATTTTTCGAGTTTATTTAATTATAAAAATACCCAAAAAATCAGAAAAATACCATTCGTGGTCAGAAAAATACCCAAAAATATTCGATAATTTTGTTTTAATTTCCTCTTCAAGTGTGTCACTTTAAATCTCAAAAATTCGGCTCGGGTCACTATGTTCCTTCACAAACATAAACCCGAACCGAGCCTAAAAAAAATCATTTTCGAGTCTTTTAGTTTTCAATTCTCACTTTTTATAAGCTATGACATTGGATTCTAAAGTCTTAAAGTGCAATTAGGTCAATTTGCCCTCCAATTTAATCAATTTTTACCAAAAGGGCTTAATTGCACATTTTTCTTTCAATTAGTCCCCGGTTTCACGGATGTATACGTATGCTCTACGTATTTATACGTCATACGTATTTATACGTTATGCATATTTGTACTGTTTGGTAACCTCTTTAACTCTTGTAATAATAATAATGGTTATTATTTTTAACACATTTGTTAGTGCCTTTTTTTTTAGCATTTTTGTATTGTGAGTGCTATTGCTGTGCTATTTTTAAATAGCATTTTTTGTATTATAAATTGTGAGTGCTATTGTTAGTGCTATTTTTAAATGACATTTATTTATCATAAATTGTGAGTGCTATTGTTAGTGCTATTTTTAAATGGCATTTATTTATCATAAATTGTGAGTGCTATTATTAGATAGAATTTATAATTGTTAGTGCTATTTTTAAATAGCATTTTTGTATTATAAATTGTGAGTGCTATTGTTAGTGCTATTTTTAAATAGCATTTTTGTATTATAAATTGTGAGTGCTATTGTTAGTGCTATTTTTAAATGTCATTTATTTGTGAGTGCTATTTTTAGATAAAATTTATAATTGTTAGTGCTATTTTTAAATACAATTTATTGGAAGATATTTTTGGCTATAAAAGGATGGCAAGAGTTTTGAGGTTGAGGGGGAGAGACATTTTGTAGAGTGTGCAAATTTTTGAGAGCTTAGAGAGAAGAACACAAACACTCTCTATATTCTCATAATCTTGAGTGAGCAAAATATACTAAGTTCGGAATATTGATTCCGCATATTGCTAGCACAATTGTTGTGGAGTTATTAGTCGTCTCCCCGTTCGTCAATTGGTGGTGCGTCCGAACTAGATGCCTAACACTTGTGGAGGCTGAGATCGAAGAACATCGAACCGACACCTCCGTTCAAGCACGCTACGAGAAGTAATCTATTTACTCCCTTTGAGGCTTTGTGATTTTTTTTTTCGATTGAAATGCACGAAGTACGCCTCTGGAGATACATGTATGGGTTGTTATTTATTTCCGCTACGTGTTACGTGGATCCCAATAATGGTATCAGAGCCAATCCTTAGGTGTTTTCGTGCATTTAATTGATTTTTGCAACTTTTGCAATACTATGGCCAATATGTATTAACGAATTGTTCGTCTTACATGGCTAATGGAGGTTGATTATTTTATATGATTGTCGCGACCCGTCCGGAAGCGGACGCGGCTAATGGATTACCGATCACGGGTCTTGGATCGGCGCGAGCCCTCCCAGGCCCATACCAAATCGCGGCGGGAGTATTCTTCGACGATAAGAGTCGATCGCTTTCGACCTTCAGTGTGGTCGTGGTGGCATGTGCAAATTGTGCATGCATTTGGAGTCGCCACCGGTCTTTCTTGGAGGGTAGACCGGAAACCTTACTGACCGATTGGGAGAGATCGATCAGTTCTGCGGAACCAGAGATTTTGGGTTCGGGGACTTGGTTACGCTGGTGTCATTACCAACGCCCTTTCGGTACCTAACGCGAGTGATTTTCCTGACTAAGAGTTCATGCAGGCGCAAGTTTGGGTGAGGTAAGTCTGACTTTGCACATTAACCAGTTTAACATGCTAACGTAATCATAATAAATAAATAGATGTCAATCACATAAACATCTATCCTACGTGGTGATCATGGAATTATGACTTAATGGGTCTCGAGCCAATGAGACCACATTTAATCATTTTAATATTTTAATAACGGAGAGCCGCTCTTCGCTTCTTCTTGGTTTCTTGAACTCTTCAAGAATTGGGCCCCAAAGAGCTCTCCGACTTAAAAGGCTCCTCCACGTAATCCTCGTAGCATTTACATCAACAATTGACTATGCTAAAAATAAAGATTACATGAAAAATAAAAGGAGTACGCAGCCTCCATTTAATAATTACAACCCCAAATATATAAATAATCATCATACATTCATATACACATCAATCACATTGATTAGGGATTTTTCCATGATCACCACCCTTTCACGTAAGTAATAAATTCACAATTTAAAACTTAGGAAGGCACAATAAAAATTCTACGTTGAATCATATTCAGAATTTTTACGTAAAATAAGATAGCCATAAATTTTCGATTCAAAATTGATTTAGTCTCAATTTTTGCTACGTTGATTAATTTATCATATAAAATAATCAATCTCCATTAGCCATGTAAGACGAACAATTCGTTAATACATATTGGCCATAGTATTGCAAAAATTGCAAAAAATCAATTAAATGCACGAAAACACCTAAGGATTGGCTCTGATACCACTGTTGGGATCCACGTAACACGTAGCAGAAATAAATAACAACCCATACATGTATCTCCAGAGGCGTACTTCGTGCATTTCAATCGAAAAAAATCACAAAGTCTCAAAGGGAGTAAATAGATTACCTCTCGTAGTGTGCTTGAACGGAGGTGTCGGTTCGATGTTCTTCGATCTCAGCCTCCACAAGTGTTAGGCATCTAGTTCGGACGCACCACCAATTGACGAACGGGGAGACGACTAATAACTCCACAACAATTGTGCTAGCAATATGCGGAATCAATATTCCGAACTTAGTATATTTTGCTCACTCAAGATTGTGAGAATATAGAGAGTGTTTGTGTTCTTCTCTCTAAGCTCTCAAAAATTTGCACACTCTACAAAATGTCTCTCCCCCTCAACCTCAAAACTCTTGCCATCCTTTTATAGCCAAAAATACCTTCCAATAAATTGTATTTAAAAATAGCACTAACAATTATAAATTCTATCTAAAAATAGCACTCACAAGTAAATGACATTTAAAAATAGCACTAACAATAGCACTCACAATTTATAATACAAAAATGCTATTTAAAAATAGCACTAACAATAGCACTCACAATTTATAATACAAAAATGCTATTTAAAAATAGCACTAACAATTATAAATTCTATCTAATAATAGCACTCACAATTTATGATAAATAAATTCCATTTAAAAATAGCACTAACAATAGCACTCACAATTTATGATAAATAAATTTCATTTAAAAATAGCACTAATAATAGCACTCACAATTTATAATACAAAAAATGCTATTTAAAAATAGCACTAGCAATAGCACTCACAATACAAAAATGCTAAAAAAAAGGCACTAACAAAGGTGTTAAAAATAATAACCATTATTATTATTACAAGAGTTAAAGAGGTTACCAAACAGTACAAATATGCATAATGTATAAATACGTATGATGTATAAATACGTAGAGCATACGTATAGATCCGTGAAACCGAGGACTAATTGAAAGAAAAATGTGCAATTAAGCACTTTTGGTAAAAAATGATTAAATTGGAGGGCAAATTGACCTAATTGCACTTTAAGACTTTAGAATCCAATGTCATAGCTTATAAAAAATGAGAATTGAAAACTAAAAGACTCGAAAATGATTTTTTTTAGGCTCGGTTCGGGTTTATGTTTGTGAAGGAACATAGTGACCCGAGCCGAATTTTTTAGATTTAAAGTGACACACTTGAAGAGGAAATTAAAACAAAATTATCGAATATTTTTGGGTATTTTTCTGATTTTTTGGGTATTTTTATAATTAAATAAACTCAAAAAATATTAAAAATACCGAAAAATATTTTTTGTTCAAAATTGGTTCCTAAGGTTAAACCAAGGCTTCCAAAGTTGATTTTGTGATTTTATGACCTTTTTTGATATTTTTAATTAATTTTAAAGAATAAAAATCATAATAATAAATGGTAAAAAAATCAGGTGTCAACAGCTGCCCCTCTTTGAGAGGAATCTCGTTAGAGGTTTCTCTCAAAGATAAGGTGGCACCTGATTCCTAACCGACTCAACTGGGAAAATAAGAGAAGAAATGTTATGATATCGGATCCTTAAGCCTATTGATAAAAGCTCAAATCAATCCCCGGTTTGCTCTAACAATTTGAATATGGGCCGGAGTGAGAGAGGCTTACCTGAAGCTCACCTGTCGGATGCTGCCGGTTGCGACGACTTTCAAGAAGATGCCTGGGACTCGTCATTCAGAATATCCTAGGGAGATTAAGCTCTGACCTGTATGGTAGGTCATACCATGATGGGATTCCTAACTTGTAAGAACCTAAGGAAGGCGCATCCCACGCTTTGGGATTTGCCAAGGATTTTGATCCGTATGGTGGATCAGACCTTTGTGTTGATCCTTACTGCGATATTTATCAATGAGTTGACCCTTATGGCGGTTTCTACCAATGAATTGACCCTTATGGCGGTTTCTACCATATGTGACCCTTCAGGCGGTTTCTACCATTAATGTGATCCCTCAGGAGGTTTCTACCTTGAGTTGACCCTTCAGGCGGTTTCTACCTTTGATTTGACCCTTCAGGCGGTTTCTACCTTGTGTTGACCCTTCAGGCGGTATCTACCATGTGTTGACCCTTCAGGTGGTATCTACCTTGTGTTGACCCTTCAAGCGGTATCTACATTTGATTTTGACCCTTCAGGCGGTATCTACCTTTGATTTGACCCTTCAGGCGGTATCTACCATATTTTGACCCTTCAGGCGGTATCTTTGACCCTTGAGGCGGTTTCTACCTTTGATTGACCCTTCAGGCGGTTTCTACCATGAGTTGACCCTTCAGGCGGTATCTACCTTTGATTGACCCTTCAGGCGGTATCTACCTTTGATTTGACCCTTCAGGCGGTATCTACCTTTGATTGACCCTTCAGGCGGTATCTACCTTTGATTTGACCCTTCAGGCGGTATCTACCTTTGATTGACCCTTCAGGCGGTATCTACCTTTGTTGATCCTTCAGGAGGTTTCTACCTTGGTTTGACTTTGAAAAGGGGTCTCATGACGAGGGTTCTCCACGTCCGATGAGACTGTTTGATATTTGAAAAGGGGTCTCATGACGAGGGTTCTCCACGTTCGATGAGACTGCCTAAGTTTTGAAAAGGGGTCTCATGACGAGGGTTCTCCACGCCCGATGAGACTGCCTAAATTTTGAAAAGGGGTCTCATGACGAGGGTTCTCCACGTCCGATGAGACTGCCTAAGTTTTGAAAAATGGGTCTCATGACGAGGGTTCTCCACGTCCGATGAGACTGTTTGATATTTGAAAAGGGGTCTCATGACGAGGGTTCTCCACGTTCGATGAGACTGCCTAAGTTTTGAAAAGGGGTCTCATGACGAGGGTTCTCCACGCCCGATGAGACTGCCTAAATTTTGAAAAGGGGTCTCATGACGAGGGTTCTCCACGTCCGATGAGACTGCCTAAGTTTTGAAAAATGGGTCTCATGACGAGGGTTCTCCACGTCCGATGAGACTGCCTAAATTTTGAAAAGGGGTCTCATGACGAGGGTTCTCCACGTCCGATGAGACTGCCTAAGTTTTGAAAAAGGGGTCTCATGACGAGGGTTCTCCACGTCCGATGAGACTGCCTAAGTTTTGAAAAAGGGATCTCATGACGAGGGTTCTCCACGTCCGATGAGACTGTTTGATATTTTGAAAAGGGGTCTCATGACGAGGGTTCTCCACGTCCGATGAGACTGCCTAAGTTTTGAAAAAGGGGTCTCATGACGAGGGTTCTCCACGTCCGATGAGACTGTTTGATATTTTGAAAATGGGTCCTGGGACGAGGGTTCTCCACGTCATGCTAGGACTGTTTGATATTTTTTTGAAAAGGGTGTCCTAGGACGAGGGTTCTCCACGTCAAACTAGGACTGCTTGATTGTTTTATTTTATTATTATTTTTTTGAAAAATGGGTCCTAGGACGAGGGTTCTCCACGTCTGCTGGGACAGTTTGCTGACTTCTTTTGAAAAAGGGTTCTATCCTCACCCCTTTCTTTTGAAAGATCCCGAAATTTGTCGGGAATTCAGTTTTGAAGCAGTGAAAGATTTTATCTTGACAAAGCTTCACTTGGGTCTGTTGAGGCGACATTCTGGGAGCTGGGTTCTCCAGGTATCCTGCAGAAATTTGAGTCTGAAAGATTTTTTACCAAGAAAACGTTAGTAATCTTTGGGAAGACCACGGCTGTCCATTTGACAAAAAACCGTATGACTTAAGTTTTAATCATGAAATGTGCATTTTGATGCTGGAGGTTATCCAAAGTATTCTTGCAACATGCAAATGTGATCACAAATCCCTTGCACGGAAAATCTGGATCAACAGTTTGAAAATTCCAAAAAGAGTTTGTTCAAAACATCAATTGGAATATTTCTCGACAAGGAGGCCATCTCACCTGTTTGGAGGTAATGATTTTTATAAGGGACGCACTCAATTCCCTACTAACCTGTGCCTAGGTTTTAGGCTCATTCGCAGCGCATACATTTTGATCGGTCGGGAGGTCTTCCACGGGACCGTAATGTTAGGCTTGTATATTGGTTTTCAAGGGGGACTCGCTTTGGAGTCGAGGCCATTGAATGAAAGTCTTCACCATCTGCTCCGGGTTTACAAGTCAAGAACCCTGCAAAATGAGAAAGAAATAGTCTTGCTCGTACTTCTTCGAGCTAAGCTATATGTTAACCCAAGTGTCTTAGTCAGAGAAGACTGCTTCGGGGTTGTAACATTGGTAGGATTGGGGACCGAAAAAGGCTTATTTTTGGCCCAGAATTCGTGACGGGTTTGACATTGGTGATCATTGCAAATCTGCCACCTGTTCTTTCTTTTCTGCATCTTTAGCCTTTGAGGCGCGCAACCTATCTTGCGGTGTGCACCAGCTCTTTAAGGAGCGTCTCTTGTCGCATTAAGAGACTGATGACTCTGTCTGCGTCTCTGCTCCACGCTTGACATCATTTGGAGAGCAGTCTTTTTTTTTTATCTGATTCCTTTAGGAATTTTCTTTTTTTCCATTCAAGTTTCACTGGGATCAAGCAAACAGCTTGCACGAGCATCGGCCTTGCTTTTACCAGGCACTTTGCTTTTTCTCGATGCCGTGGATTTTTCTCATTCATTTTTTGAAATCCCATTTTTTTCATCTTCATGGGATCGTGTTAGACCTACGATCAAAGGTCTAACAAGGTTAAGCAAATTTTTTTTTTGCAAACCCTAAGTCTTGAACTCCTTCGTTTCTGAAGTGATGCTGCATCCGTCTTGGATTGTGCAATGATCACCAACGGGTTTATGAAATGATTTTGCAGGCTCAACTTGGCTATGCAAAAGGATTCAGTGTGTGGGATAGAGAAATGAATGCTTCTCATCATCCTATGGCACTTGGATTACCATATAAACAACACACAAAGATTAATGTTAGTCCGAGCAAGAAAATTTCTAACCATTTTCTCCTGATGCTGCTGGACTCACCTCCATTTTGCCCCGATGTGGGGTGGTTCTTGACAGGGTTAAGAATGAAAACCGCCGTTCAAAGGGGTTGTCAATGGTCACCTGTAGTGTTCGGGGATATGAAACGAATGCCTCCGTCGTCCCAATCCATGTAATTGTTGCGAACAATCCCTACTTCCGTAGGTCCAGATTTCACTATCTGATCTGCTCCACTTTTCCCTCGAGTGTGTATAGGACGTGTTTGGATTAGGCTTTGCCTCTCGTCTTTTGAGAAAACGTCCTTTTGAAAGTTTTGAACAATTTTTTTATTGGAAAAATCTCTTTCATTTTCTCCAAAAATTTTACCCGTCAAAGGGGATTTTTATGATGCCCCACGCATGTTTTTATTCATGTTCAAACAACCTCATGTTTCAAAACATGAATGCCAATGAAATTTGAATTCTATGTCTTTTCTAGACATTAGATTCTGAAAGCTTTTCTTTTTATTTAACACCTTCAACGGATTGGGGAAAGGGATACTTACCTGTCCCCCGCGGCTGGAGATCCCTGAAAATGCAGAGAAAATATGTTATTGTACGTTCACGAATTTTTTCAAAAATTTAGAACGATACATCTTACCCTTGGTCGTGTACTCCAACGGGTAATTCATGGGGTATGAAAACCTGTTTTGCCTTGATGGAGATCCCCTGTCAAAGACGGGAATTAGGCGTCAGTTTGCGTTCCAAAATTCAAGGCAAATTGGAACGATACAGCCTTATTCTTGTTTTGTGTTTCCATTTGAGCACAAACGCGCGGCTTGCAGAAATTGGCCATCTATATTGTGGCCCTGATTCCTCCGTTTGGTTGGCAATAAATCCTTCTCGAGGATTTGCCATAGAGGAGATCCATTTGTGATTTTGGACGCATTCCAGCGCCGCTCTTCATAGTTCCTTTTATTCAAGAAAAATGAAATTTTTATCAGAATGCATGTCAAAGCATGAAGTGTGGAAGCGATACTTTTTACCATCCACTAGGTCTTATGATCAAAGACCATCTTCTGGAATCTTGACTTCTAAGGCCAATGATTCAATTCGCCTCCCTGTTAGCACGCTCTTTTCATTTGAGGCTTTCGGCGCCAACGACTTCCTGCAAAATGAGTAAAAACTCATGTTAGGCATGTGGTCTTCGAAGATCAAATTGGAACGATACAAGGTTACCGTTCACCCAAATTCGTATCTTGAGGTTTGATTCTGATGCGGACGACTCTGTTATTGCGTCCATTGACTTTGCCAGAGAAGAAACGTCCGGCGTACAAATGATTCACTCGCCCCAGTTAGGCATGGTTTTGCTGTTTGTCATCTCTAGATTCGATGACCTTGGTTTGATGCGCTTTCATGGGGGATCATGAGAGTTTGCCCCCGGTTTGGCTCCTCAAAGTAAATGGGGGGGAACCTGCTCCCATTGATTTTTGCAGATTCTGATCATCCGTCTCGATTGTCAGAGTCCTTGATCAATTTTATCTGTCTCAAGACAGCCTGATATTCTTGGGATTCGTCATGTAGCGGTTTGGTGATTCTCTCGATCACAGTCACCATTTGAGGTATTTGATGTTCCCTGTTTGTTATTTGAAAGCATCACATCCTGCGTCCTCTGCTCTTAATCATCATATGAGAGGAAAAAGAAATGAAGCATTATTCCCATATCAAGAAAATAATCATTTTGGAATGATACGTCCTTTTACACTTGATTTGCATTCCGTTTTGATGCTGCATATTGATATGAACAATATCTATCAAATTCCTCCATCCGTGCTTGAAGGTATTTGCAACGCCTACGGTTCATTTGCCCCAGCTGGGCGACGTCTGTTTTGTCATTTGAATGCATGAGCTTTTGGGTGCATTGTCTCTTTTATCACCTGAGATAAAAAAAAATGGAGAAAAACTTATCCCCAGATCTAATTAAAAATCAATTAGGAACGATACGTCCTTTTACCAAACGAGTGGCTCTGCGGCCAAATGCATTTTGCACTGAAGGGACGAATTCCACTATGCTCCACGGGTTTGGGGAATTTGCCCCTATTTTCGATAGAAATGAGCCTTATCGAGATGTATACAATACAAATAGATCCCTAATACAATCAATCTAAGGGACGAGATGGAGAGGACCTCAGCAAAATTAGTCTTTATTCAAGGGAACTAAAAATGCCAAACCAATCAAAGGAATGTTGTCCGAATACTTGGAGATGCCCCAGTTCCAGTCTTCGAGATGTGACTCCAGGATCACCGATTTTTTTTAGGTGGTTTTAGATATATCAGCCATCCAAAGACATGCACATGAGACAAGTGAGGATAAAACTTCTAAAAATCAAAGGATTTGGCACCTAAGGTCAAGGTTCCCACCTCGAGTTCTAGAAAGAGCAGATTCCATTGCACAACTATCGTTGCATTGGGGCTCGATCCATAGCTCAAAATGAGCGGAATTGAAAAGTGGATTACCCCGTGTTTTTCCTCACGGAGATTCCATTTTCAATCCCTTCTATTGTTTTCCTATAGACAGCGCCTGAGGTTTTAGGCACGGTTGTGTGTGTTTTCGGTGTCGTGCTAAAGCGATAAACATGCATCTTATTTTACAATCACCGCTTCAATATAAAACATACACACAATCATTCATTCCTACGCCAACCTGCATAAGACAATGTTAATCACAGACTACCCCCCTTATTTCTCCAATCTGCAAAAACATATAACACCTACCATGAGCGGGCTTACCTCACCTTCAAGAGCGCCTGCATGGTTAGAAAAATCACTCAGCGTTTTAATTACAGCCTAAGTCCACTTGAGGTCTAGAACCATAGGTTCTAGAACAAACTCCCCAGTGGAGTCGCCAGCTGTCGCGACCCGTCCGGAAGCGGACGCGGCTAATGGATTACCGATCACGGGTCTTGGATCGGCGCGAGCCCTCCCAGGCCCATACCAAATCGCGGCAGGAGTATTCTTCGACGATAAGAGTCGATCGCTTTCGACCTTCAGTGTGGTCGTGGTGGCATGTGCAAATTGTGCATGCATTTGGAGTCGCCACCGGTCTTTCTTGGAGGGTAGACCGGAAACCTTACTGACCGATTGGGAGAGATCGATCAGTTCTGCGGAACCAGAGATTTTGGGTTCGGGGACTTGGTTACGCTGGTGTCATTACCAACGCCCTTTCGGTACCTAACGCGAGTGATTTTCCTGACTAAGAGTTCATGCAGGCGCAAGTTTGGGTGAGGTAAGTCTGACTTTGCACATTAACCAGTTTAACATGCTCACGTAATCATAATAAATAAATAGATGTCAATCACATAAACATCTATCCTACGTGGTGATCATGGAATTATGACTTAATGGGTCTCGAGCCAATGAGACCACATTTAATCATTTTAATATTTTAATAACGGAGAGCCGCTCTTCGCTTCTTCTTGGTTTCTTGAACTCTTCAAGAATTGGGCCCCAAAGAGCTCTCCGACTTAAAAGGCTCCTCCACGTAATCCTCGTAGCATTTACATCAACAATTGACTATGCTAAAAATAAAGATTACATGAAAAATAAAAGGAGTACGCAGCCTCCATTTAATAATTACAACCCCAAATATATAAATAATCATCATACATTCATATACACATCAATCACATTGATTAGGGATTTTTCCATGATCACCACCCTTTCACGTAAGTAATAAATTCACAATTTAAAACTTAGGAAGGCACAATAAAAATTCTACGTTGAATCATATTCAGAATTTTTACGTAAAATAAGATAGCCATAAATTTTCGATTCAAAATTGATTTAGTCTCAATTTTTGCTACGTTGATTAATTTATCATATAAAATAATCAATCTCCATTAGCCATGTAAGACGAACAATTCGTTAATACATATTGGCCATAGTATTGCAAAAATTGCAAAAAATCAATTAAATGCACGAAAACACCTAAGGATTGGCTCTGATACCACTGTTGGGATCCACGTAACACGTAGCAGAAATAAATAACAACCCATACATGTATCTCCAGAGGCGTACTTCGTGCATTTCAATCGAAAAAAATCACAAAGTCTCAAAGGGAGTAAATAGATTACCTCTCGTAGTGTGCTTGAACGGAGGTGTCGGTTCGATGTTCTTCGATCTCAGCCTCCACAAGTGTTAGGCATCTAGTTCGGACGCACCACCAATTGACGAACGGGGAGACGACTAATAACTCCACAACAATTGTGCTAGCAATATGCGGAATCAATATTCCGAACTTAGTATATTTTGCTCACTCAAGATTGTGAGAATATAGAGAGTGTTTGTGTTCTTCTCTCTAAGCTCTCAAAAATTTGCACACTCTACAAAATGTCTCTCCCCCTCAACCTCAAAACTCTTGCCATCCTTTTATAGCCAAAAATACCTTCCAATAAATTGTATTTAAAAATAGCACTAACAATTATAAATTCTATCTAAAAATAGCACTCACAAGTAAATGACATTTAAAAATAGCACTAACAATAGCACTCACAATTTATAATACAAAAATGCTATTTAAAAATAGCACTAACAATAGCACTCACAATTTATAATACAAAAATGCTATTTAAAAATAGCACTAACAATTATAAATTCTATCTAATAATAGCACTCACAATTTATGATAAATAAATTCCATTTAAAAATAGCACTAACAATAGCACTCACAATTTATGATAAATAAATTTCATTTAAAAATAGCACTAATAATAGCACTCACAATTTATAATACAAAAAATGCTATTTAAAAATAGCACTAGCAATAGCACTCACAATACAAAAATGCTAAAAAAAAGGCACTAACAAAGGTGTTAAAAATAATAACCATTATTATTATTACAAGAGTTAAAGAGGTTACCAAACAGTACAAATATGCATAACGTATAAATACGTATGATGTATAAATACGTAGAGCATACGTATAGATCCGTGAAACCGAGGACTAATTGAAAGAAAAATGTGCAATTAAGCACTTTTGGTAAAAAATGATTAAATTGGAGGGCAAATTGACCTAATTGCACTTTAAGACTTTAGAATCCAATGTCATAGCTTATAAAAAATGAGAATTGAAAACTAAAAGACTCGAAAATGATTTTTTTTAGGCTCGGTTCGGGTTTATGTTTGTGAAGGAACATAGTGACCCGAGCCGAATTTTTTAGATTTAAAGTGACACACTTGAAGAGGAAATTAAAACAAAATTATCGAATATTTTTGGGTATTTTTCTGATTTTTTGGGTATTTTTATAATTAAATAAACTCAAAAAATATTAAAAATACCGAAAAATATTTTTTGTTCAAAATTGGTTCCTAAGGTTAAACCAAGGCTTCCAAAGTTGATTTTGTGATTTTATGACCTTTTTTGATATTTTTAATTAATTTTAAAGAATAAAAATCATAATAATAAATGGTAAAAAAATCAGGTGTCAACAATGATAAATTAATCAACGTAGCAAAAATTGAGACTAAATCAATTTTGAATCGAAAATTTATGGCTTTCTTATTTTACGTAAAAATTCTGAATATGATTCAACGTAGAATTTTTATTGTGCCTTCCTAAGTTTTAAATTGTGAATTTATTACTTACGTGGAAGGGTGGTGATCATGGAAAAATCCCTAATCAATGTGATTGATGTATATATGAATGTATGGTGATTATTTATATATTTGGGGTTGTAATTATTAAATGGAGGCTGCGTACTCCTTTTATTTTTCATGTAATCTTTATTTTTAGCATAGTCAATTGTTAATGTAAATGCTACGAGGATTACGTGGATGAGCCTTTTAAGTCGGCGAGCTCTTTGGGGCCCAATTCTTGAAGAGTTCAAGAAACCAAGAAGAAGCGAAGAGCGGCTCTCCGTTATTAAAATATTAAAATGATTAAATGTGGTCTCATTGGCTCGAGACCCATTAAATCATAATTCCATGATCACAACGTAGGATAGATGTTTATGTGATTGACATCTATTTATTTGTTATGATTACGTGAGCATGTTAAACTGGTTAATATGCAAAGTCAGACTTACCTCACCCAAAATTGCGCCTGTATGAAATCCTAGTTAGGAAAATCACTCGCGTTAGGTACCGAAAGGGCGTTGGTAATGACATCAACGTAACCAAGTCCCCGAACCCAAAATCTCTGGTTCCGCAGAATTGATCGATCTCTCCCAATCGGTCAATAAGGTTTCCGGTCTACCCTCCAAGAAAGACCGGTGGCGACTCCAAATGCATGCACAAGTTGCACATGCCACCACGACCACACTAAGGTCGAAAGCGACCGACTGTTATCGTCGAATCCCTTTGAAAAATACTCCCGCCGCGATTTGGTATGGGCCTGGGAGGGCCCGCGCCGATCTAAAGCCCGCGATCCGCACCCTTATGCGAGGGAAGGCCCGCGATCGGTAATCCATTAGCCGCGTCCGCTTTCGGACGGGTCGCGACAGCTGGCGACTCCGCTGGGGAACTTGTTCTAGAACCTATGGTTCTAGACCTCAAGTGGACTTAGGCCGTAATTAAAACGCTGAGTGATTTTTCTAACCCTGCAGGCGCTCTTGAAGGTGAGGTAAGTCCGCTCATGGTAGGTGTTATATGTTTTTGCAGATTGGAGAGATAAGGGGTGTAGTCCTTGATTAACATTGTCTTATGCAGGTTGACGTAGGAATGTATGTTGTATGGATGATTTGAAGCGCCGATTGATAAACTGTTGTGCATGACTTGCATTGTGATACTCACAACACATGAACACACACAATTGCGCCTAAAACCCCGGGCGCCGCCTATAGGAAAACAATAGAAGGGATTGAAAATGGAATCTCCGTGAGGAAAAACACGGGGTAATCCACTTTTCAATTCCGCTCATTTCGAACTATGGATTGGGTCCCAATGCAACGATAGTTGTGCAATGGAATCTACCCTTTCTAGAACTCGAGGTGAGAACCTTGGCCTTAGGTTCCAAACCCTATCTTGATTCTTAGAGTCAAACCTCACTGGTCTCATGCGTATGTATGTGAATGATTGGTACACCTCGAAACCAAAAGGTCATTCAGCGCCGCTTATGAATCAAAATCCAAAAACTTGTGTGAAGAATCAGTCGCGAGTTGAAACGAACCAGGATGGCATGGAAAAGCGCTGGACCACCTTGGAGAGTCAACTGACGAGGGCAAATGCCTCTTGACCGGGGCAACCGAATCAAGGATAAGGATGTGTCATTCCTAATTGATTTTCAATCAGATAATGGCATAATATTTCATATCTCTTCCTCTCAGGATAAGATGGTTAAAGACCAACAAAGGGAAAGCTTGCCTTCCCTACAAGATGGAAAGGAGTGCACCTTCATCGGGCATCACCCATTGGGTTTGCAAAAACAAGATGGATTTATTGTGATGAGCCTTAAGTAGACAACGTGAAGCTGGGGCAACCTAATTTGGATCAACTCTCCCTAAGTCGAAAAGGTTGTATCCCTTCCAAATCGGATTGACCGGTTCACGAGTTGATATGGTTTTCCATTCTTGCAGGTGATGACAAAAATGAATGGGACCACTGAAAAATTTCCAGCATCTTGGATGCCAGAAGTGACCAGAGCGGGGATAGTAAATCCGTAGTCGTTTCAATTAAAGCGGAGCCACCCATTTGGTAAAAGGACGTATCGTTCCAAAATGATTATTTTTTCTATATGGGAATAATGCTTCCTTCCTTTTCCTCTCAGATGATGATCAAAAGCAGAGGACTCAGGATGCAGTGCTTTCCGATGACAAACAGGGAGTACCCCTTTTCATGGCATCTCAAACATGCACTGTGGCTAAATATTTTCAAGAGCATTCTAATGGCTCAATTTGTGAACAAAACCTTTGAGAAAACCTGAAGAAGTTTCTCATCATTTAGAAATCTCCGTGAAAAGAACACTTGAAAAGAAAAATTCAAGTTTTGCAGATTGACACATCTGATAAAAATGCTTTCTCTGAATAGAGTGAAAAGCACGAACTCATTTTTCGTTGCAAGCATACCTAACATGCATCATGTATATCATGCACATATCCTGCATACAGAGAACCCAAAGGGAGAAATGCCGGTTCCCGCAGGATAATTTTCAAAGGCAAACATCAAATATTTCAAATGGCGACGATGATCGAGAGAATCACAAAACCGCCACATGACAAATCCCAAGGCCGTCAAGCCACCTAGAGACGGATAAAAATAATTGAAGATTCTGACAATTGAGATAGAAGATCAGAATCGGCGAAACCCATGGGAGTGCATGGACGTTGTCAAAATTGAATTGAAAATTGCCAACAAACACGGAAAGTGCTAAGGCATGTTGCCAAAACGAACACCGCCCAACTGGGGCAAAGCAGTTTTGGAAGTAATCAGGAATCATCTCACGAACAACACCCACAAATGCAGACGAGATGAAGCAATACTCATCATCCACATCAATATACGATATTGAAACGACCTCCATCAAATGAGAAACATCAATAATCGGCGAAAGAAGGGAATACATCAGTAAGACGTCATCATGAATCCCAAGAGAAAAGACACCCCCAAAGAGGTGGGGATTGCAACAAAATGCAGGAATGAAGTTAGCTGGGGCAAGCGTCACCTAGCTACGACAAATCACACCCAACTGGGACAAGTGAATCATTTGTGCACCGGACAAAGAATGACGTTTCTCCTCTGGCAAAGTCAATGGACGCAATAACAGAGTCGTCCGCATCATAATCAAACCCCAAGATACGAATATGGGTGAACGGTAACATTGTATTGTTCCAATTTGGTCTTTGAAGACCACATGCCTAACATGAGTTTTTACTCACTGTCGCGACCTGTCCGGAAGCGGACGCGGCTAATGGATTACCGATCGCGGGCCTCGTGGGCTTTGGATCGGCGCGGGCCCTCCCAGGCCCATACCAAATCGCGGCGGGAGTATTTTTCAGGAGGATTCGACGATAATAGTCGATCGATTTCGACCTTAGTGTGATCGTGGTGGCATGTGCAACTTGTGCATGCATTTGGAGTCGCCACCGGTCTTTCTTGGAGGGTAGACCGGAAACCTTACTGATCGATTAGGAGAGATCGATCAGTTCTACGGAACCAGAGATTTTGGGTTCGGGGACTTGGTTACGCTGGTGTCGTTACCAACGCCCTTTCGGTACCTAACGTGAGTGATTTTCCTAACTAGGAGTTCATGCAGGCGCAGTTTTGGGTGGGGTGAGTTTGATTCAGGGTTTCATGCAGATTGGAAGACTGTTCCTATCAATCACAATCAATTTAAATGAAAGCGCAATCAAGTACATAAATAAATCACATCAATGCACATCAATTCAAGTCAAAGGCCTCCTAGTATAGCCACAAGGGCTTAGGGAAGGCGTGATTTAGGACCAGGGGCAAAATGGGAAGATTCGGGGACGATTGGCCCGAAGGGCAAAATCGTCATTTTTTGGAAGATTGGGATGCCGAATTACCCAAACTATTCCATGGCCTGTTGATTGTGGCCATTTCCCATTTTGAGAATTTTTTGGAATTTTTCCGAATTTTTTCGAATTTTTTTATTTTTTTATTTTTTTGTTATTTTCTGAAAATATTTTCTTTAACAACATACAACACTTAACCACATAAACAAGCTAATCAATAGATTGAAATAAATACATGCAGATCAAATCTATAATGACCATATTTTAGGAAAATGACTCTAATATATTAATCGGTTACGCAAAATATACCTGATCAGACACCGGTCTTCAATCGCCCCAACCCCGATGTGCGTTATTCTCTATGCACGTCACAGTCAAATATGCGAGTTGGGATTGACAGCAGTCCCCAAGAGAGGCTTACCTGAAGCTCACCTGTCGGATGCTGCCGGTTGCGACGACTTTCAAGCAGATACCTAGGACTCATCATTTAAGATATCTTAGGGAGATTAAGCTCTGACCTGTATGGTAGGTCATACCATTATGGGATTCCTAACTGGTAGGAACCTGAGGAAGGCGTATCCCACGCTTGGGGATTCGCCAGTGATTTTAATCCGTATGGTGGATCGGACCTTTGTGTTGATCCTTATGGCGGTATTTACTAATGTGTCGATCCTTTTGGCGGTATCTACCATAATTTGATCCTTCAGACGGTATCTACCATGAGTTGACCCTTCAGGCGGTATCTACCTTGAGCTGACCCTTCAGGCGGTTTCTACCATAATTTGATCCTTCAGGCGGTATCTACCATGAGTTGACCCTTCAGGCGGTTTCTACCTTTGTTTTGCTTTGAAAAGGGGTCTCATGACGAGGGTTCTCCACGTCCGATGAGACTGTCTGATTTTTGAAAAGGGGTCTCATGACGAGGGTTCTCCACGTTCGATGAGACTGTCTGATTTTTGAAAAGGGGTCTCATGACGAGGGTTCTCCACGTCATGCTAGGACTTGGGTTTGTTGAGGCGACATTCTGGGAGCTGGGTTCTCCAGGTATCCTGCAGAAAGTTCAAACCTGAAAGATTTTTCTTCACCAAGAAAGTGTTAATAATCTTTGGGAAGACAATAATTGTCCAATTGACAAAATTTTATGACTTTAAGTTTTAATCATGAAATGTGCATTTTGATGCTGGAGGTTATCCAAAGCATTCTTGCAACATGCAAATGTGATCACAAATCCCTTGCACGGAGAATCTAGATCAAACAATTTGAAATTTCCAAAAAGAGTTTGTTCAAAACATCTATTGGAGAATTCCTCACCCAAGAGGGCTCCTCACCGCTCTGTGATAATGGTCTTTTGTAAGGAATGCGCTCAACTTCCTACTAACCTGTGCCTAGGTTTTAGGATCATTCGCAGCGCATACATTTTGATCGGTCGGGAGGTCTTTCACGGGACCGTAATGTTGGGCTTGGATATTGGTTTTCAAGGGGGACCCGCTTTGGAGTCGAGGCCATTGTATGAAAGTCTTCACCATCTGCTCCGGGTTTACAAGTCGAGAACCCTGCAAAATGAGAAAGAAATAGTCTTGCTCGTACCTCTTCGAGCTAAGTTATATGTTAACCCAAGTGTCTTAGTCAGAGAAGACTGTTTCAGGGTTGTAACATTGGTAGGATTGGGGACCGAAAAAGGCTTGTTTTTGGCCCAGAATTCGTGACGGGTTTGACATTGGTGATCATTGCTGATTTGCCACCTGTCCTTTCTTTTCTGCATCTTTAGCCTTTGAGGCACGCAACCTATCTTGCGGCGTGCACCAGCTCTTTAAAGAGCGTCTCTTGTTGCATTCAGAGACTGACTCTCTCTATGTCTTTGTTCTGCGCTTGATAGCATTTTGGGGAGCAGCCCTTTCAGATTTGGCTCCTTTAGGGATTTTCTCTTTTCCCATCCGGCTTCATTGTGGATCAATCAAACAACTTACACGAGTATCGGCCTTGCTTTTACCAGGCATTTTGCTTTTTCTCGATGTCGTGAATTCTTTTCTCATTTTCATCTTTTTTTTTTGAAATCCCTTAGTCTTGAGCTCTTCCGTTTCTAAAGTGATGCTGCATCCATCTTGAAATGTGCAATGATCACCAACGGGCTCATGAAACGAATTTGCAGGCTCGACTTGGCTATGCAAAGGATTCGGTGTGTGGGATAGAGAAATGAATGCTTCTCATCATCCTATGGCACTTGGATTACCATATAAACAACACACAAAGATTAATGTTAGTCCGAGCAAGAAAATTTCTAACCATTTCCTCCTGATGCTGCTGGGCTCATCTTCAATTTGCCCCGATGTGGGGTGGTTCTCGACAGGGTTAAGAATGAAAACCGCCGTTCAAGTGGGTTGTCAACGGTCACCTGTAGTGTTTAGGGGATATGAAACGAATGCCTCCGTCGTCCCAACCCATGTAATCGCTGCGAATGGTCCCTACTTCCGTAGGTCCAGATTTTGCTATCTGATCCGCTCCACTTCTCTCTTAAATGTGTATAGGACGTGTTTTGACTAGGCTTGCCTCTCTTTTGAGTAAACTTCCTTTTGAATGATTTGACAAATAATCATATTTGGAAAAATTCATTTCTTTCTTTCCCAAAATTTATCCATCGAGGGGATTTTGTGATGTATCGTGCATGTCTTATTCGTGCTTTGGGCAACCTCCCGATTTAAATCATGAACATCGATGCATTGGATAATTTTCATGACGACTGAAAGTATTTTAACATTTTTTTGTCTCCAGCTAACTGGGAAAGGGATACTTACCTACCTGTCGTGGCTGCAGACCCCTGAAAATGTAAAAGAAGCATATCATTGCATGTTCACGAATTTTTCAAAAATCGAAACGATACATCCTACCCTTGGTCATGTACTCTAACGAGTAGTACATGGGATGTAAAAACCTGTTCGTCTGTAAGGCGATTCCCCTGTCAAGGATAAATAACGAGTATCAATTCATATTCTCAAATTCAAGACAAATTGGAACGATACAACTTTACTCTTGGTTCTCATCCCGTTCTGATGTTGCGTATTGATATGAACAACATCTATCAAATCCGCCTATCCATTCTTGGAGTGTTTGCAACATCAATGGTTCATCTGCCCCCCAGTTAGGCAACGTCTGTTCTGTTATTCGAACAAATGGCTCCTCGAGTGATTTATCCACGTTTATCACCTGAGAAGGGAAAGAAAGGAGACATTACTTCGGTATTCGATTGAAGATCGTTTAGGAACGATACATCGTTTTACCAAATAGGTGGCTTCGCGGCCAAACGTATTTCGTATTGTAGGGGTAGATCTCATTATACTCCGCGGGTGATAGTCATTGTTCGGGGAACTTGCTTCACGGATTAAGTGATTAATCCACGGCCTTCGGCTTGAAGATGCTCAAAGGGTGATGTTGACACCCACGCGCAATTAGTTCTAGATATTAATGAAAGATGTTCCCGTGGGAACCTTACAGTGCGATCAACAACACATGCAATAGGAGTATTCAACCCCTTTTCTCGAAGCATTTTTCATCGAGTAGCCATGCCTTGCATCAGACGTTTGATCACCGGCCTCGCGTCACCACTGCGATGGTCCTCCGGCTCCAAATTGATCGAGCCAAAGATTGAACTCATCGCCAAGGAAATTGCTCGGGTCTTCGAGCCATTGATGTTCAAGTTGGGTATCAACGATTGTTGGGGGCAGATTTCTTTCATTGCCTTCGTTGTGAGGGATTGGAGTCTTTGAGCTGGAACCTTCATCATTGCCCTGTTGGGGTTGAGACATACATCCCTGAAGAGTATTGATCCAAGTGTCCAACTCCTCATCAAGGAAATCACCTGTTCTTTCTAGCCCTTGGTGCCCGGGTTGGGTGTCGTCAACTGCAGGCGAGGGATTCCTCTCTTTGCTCTCGTCATGAGCAATTTGACGCCTCGAATTGGAACTTCCTCCAATGACCGGCAGGTTTATATGTGCACTCTCTACCAATGCCAGATCCGCTTCAGGGACATCATTAATGACCGAATCGCGCTCAAACTGAGGAATCCCTATGTGCTGGAACTGTGGTATATACTCTTGAGGAGTATTGAGATAGCTCGGTGGAGCATTCTGATTTGGGTTAGAGGAGTCGCTGACACGACTGCTGGTCCCGTCATTGCTGAAATGCGGTTGGGTGCTCTCGGCCCTCCAATCGTCGTGGTTGTAACTCTGCCCGGCACTTGAGCTCCAACTGGCTTTATGATGGTTTAACGCTATCCTTCCATCCCTTAGCAATCTCCTATAGTACTTGAGGTGAGACTCGACGTTAATTCTAGAGAGCCCCGGCACATTCATAATCTCGAGTATGCGTAGTGGGCTAGCCGAATCAACTCCCAGCTCTCGAATTGCATCAACAAATTTGGTGTGAAGTTCATAGGTCCAGTAAAACCTTGTTCTCTTATCACCCAAAATATCGTCAATACTTCGGTAGCTATTCTCTACGGGATCTAGTCGTTTCAAAAGTTGTCCAGGGAGGGACTTACCGACTTTGGATTGGCTGGCTGCGACAACGAGTTCGTCATTGAGAGAACTCCCCCTGTGATGATTCATATCCCATTTCTCAGAGGATGTTGGTGTTGATCCTATGGTGTTGACTTGTTCATGCAGATCTCCGACGGTATCTGGCTGTGTCGGAAAATGCTGTGGAGAATACGGTAACAGCTGAGCGTTATTCGTCAACAGGGATGGTTCATCGAGGAACACCTCGCCGAGGACAACAGGATTACCACAATTAAGGCAGGTGGCCTTGGTCAGAGCTTCCTTATATCTCGCGCTTTCAGCTTGAAGCTTCTCATTCTCCTCCTTCAGGACCAGTAGCTCATGGTCTGCGTATTGTTGTTTCACCCGGGTTCGTTTGTTGGCGAACCAAAACTTGACCTTCGAAAGCTCCAATCCTATCTTTCGGCTCAACTCCATTTTCTGTTGTCTGCTTGGAGTGGGGCATTCATTGAAGAAAGTTTCGAGCTCTCGGATTTGGCCTGGAGTGTGGCGTTGTAGTTGCTTCCTTTTCTGGCTCCGGTCATCATTGTATACTCCTTCTTCGTAGCTGAAACCTAGAATTTCATCGCTGGATGAGTCAGTCTCTATGGCCTTCGGGCAGGATTCAGCTCCAGGATCTTCAAAGTCTCCCAGCAGTTCGTGCTCAGAAATGTCCAAGTCGGGCGTTTCTAGCAGATGGGAATAACTTTTAAACATGACGGATCGGGGTATCTCGGGCTGATCTAGTTCACTCAGCTTTCTCAATTCGCTCTTACGTGTTTGCTCACTCTAGAAATTTTCTCAAGTGATTGCGTGTGTCCTGGAACCATCCTTCAGGCTGCATATGAAGACCAGCAAGCAAGCGCTCCTCCCGAGATTATGCAATTACTCATCGTCTGTATTCCCCTTTCTTTTTCCTCGTGATAGGATCACAAACTCTCTTGTATTGATTCGGTTTCATCGAGTATTGCGCACGTCTCCTAGTTCAGTCTTCAAAGTGGTGGGTCTACAATCTTTCGGCGCCTTTTATGATTTGCTAGGCCCGAGAACGTGGGGAGCAGCGGTGGACCCGCAATTAATGACTCCGTTTAATTCATTTAGCTCCATGGGAATTAACACTATGATCTTCTCTCAACCCCTTTTCATCGTTCAAACGAAAGTGGCATTTTCCCGTGCATGCTGTTACTCTTCATTTCAGCATCCCGGGCGCTTGGTGAGGAATGAGTTCGTGGCCACTCAAAATTTTAAAGACCGTCTCTGGTTTCAGACTTAATCTAACAAGGGATCATCACAACTGAGCATGACGATGTTCGTCGATAGCGTTGGTTTTAATATAGAATTAACTATAGTCATTAAAGAAAAATGTTCCCGTAGGAACTTTACAACGGATAAAATGAGTGATCTACTCGTGAACATGTTCTTTTTCCTATGGGTGTTCGTAGTGACCGACCCATCGTGCCCCGAGCCAGATGCTAGATCATGGCTGTCCAAGCATGCCAGCTTCCCACTGATTGAACAGGGCATCGAGCCCCTCATCGAAGAAATCGTCTGTCGTGGGTTGACCAGCGGCAGGCAGAGCACCAGCCGACTGTTGCTCGAATGGAGGAGTGCGCACTCGCTGTACTTGTGACACGCGCTCTTGAGAAGTGTTGAAATGGCCTGGGAGGACATTCTGATCAGCTTTCAGTTTGCCGGTGGTCGGGTTGCTATCTTGATTGATGCTTAGATTTGGCCGGGTATCTCTTGATGCCTGAGCATTACAATGGCGGTCGCCCCTAGCTTTTGAGCTCGAGACGGATTCCTCCCGGTTTAGCTCCGCTTGACGTTGTTTTAATAGCTTTCTGTAGGCAGCAAGGTGATTCCTGACCAGCTCCTTACTAAGCCCCGGTACATTCATGGCCTTAAATATGCGCGTCGGAGTTGCTGAGTCGATCCCCATTTGGTGAACCACGTCTAGGAATCTGGAATGCAGTTCAGGGGGCCAAGCGAACCTCCTCTTATCGTGGCCCAAAATTGCATCGATGGCTTGACGACTGATTAACTCATCTCCAGCAGGACCCGACCCTATCGAAAATGGTTGTGCATGAGGCTGATATGCTTTGAGCTGGTCGGCGGTAACATCCAGCTCCTTGAAACTATAACTCCAATCAAAGCGATGCAAATCCCATCCCCCAGGAGGCATTTGTATCATCTTCGTAGGATCATCCTGCTCATGCGTGACTCCGGCAAAATCTGGTTGAGCAGGAGATGCCCCGAGGGAGTAAGGTGGTAAATGAACGTCTTCAATCATCGCGTGAGGCTTATCGGGGAATATCTTACCGAGGGCGACGAGGTTATCGCAATGAGGGCAAACGGTAATATTGAGAGCTTTTTCATACCTCATGTTTTCTGTTCGCAGCCTTTGGTTTTCTTCCTTTAAAATCTCGACCACCTGACGTTTGCGTTGAGCCTTCGATTTGGATCTCCTATTTTGAAACCAAAACTGGATCCTCGACTGATTAATCCCCAACTCCCGGCTCAATTCAATTCTCCACTTCTTTTTCATGTAATGGCTTTTATTGAAAAGGGTTTCCAGCATTTGGGTTTCTTCCTGAGAGTATTGGTGAGGACGTCTTCTTTTCCCGAGTTGAACATCGTGGATGTCGTTGTCGTCGTCGCCGTGATTTTGATTTCCGTTGCCAGAAGTGTTGGGCTCCATGGTGTTGGTGTTAGACTTGGTCTTGGAATCTTCGAGATCACTCAGTAGTTCAATTTCTGAGATTTTTGAGTCAGTCGCCTCTAGCAGCTGACAGTAACCTCTTAAATATGTTGGATTGAGAAATGTTTGATTGGTTCTTGCCCACTCAGAGTTCTCTACTCTCTCCTGTATGCTCACTCCCTATAAATTTTTCTTCGAGTGACTTTGTATGTTTAGGAGACGCTCTTCAAGCATGAAAGAAAATCATTAGGCAAACGCTCCCCGTCAAGACCTTGAATTTCTCGCTTAGCTTTTCAACGTGATGTGAGTGCTGAATCCTGTTAGGGATTTTTTCGATAGTTGCGCTTACCTCCCACCTAACTCTAATAATGGTGATCCCGACAAATCTT
Organism: Rhodomyrtus psidioides; assembly: GCA_021437785.1. Classification (NCBI taxonomy): domain Eukaryota; kingdom Viridiplantae; phylum Streptophyta; class Magnoliopsida; order Myrtales; family Myrtaceae; genus Rhodomyrtus; species Rhodomyrtus psidioides. Next base: position 81,740 of record JAILYB010000169.1, on the reverse strand, counting down.
TTAGATCTTTTAATTGATAAGCCGGAAATCGCGGACCGAGACGAATCCAATGGTTCACGTGAGGGGACCTCCTGCTTTACCCCCTAACTGGGCTCTACCAGCATTATTACTGAGACCCTTCATCATCCTCGAGTTGCTATAAAATGAGGAATTAATGTATGGAAGGTTAACGTTCTCGCATAATCAGCTTCTTCCTTCTAAACTCTCTGTTAGCCTCGTCTTATTCTCAAGCCAACCCAACGCAAATGGCCTCCTCCCCTGTACGCACTTTTTCAACTGATGTCTTGGCCCAGTGGGAAAAGCTTTATAACCTACTGGGTCGCGGTTACGCACACATAACCGATCATTCTGCGACCGAGGATGAAATCTGTGTCCTGCTCGAGGACCTTGATACCACTTCTCTCGAAGGTACTACACTGGGGAGGGAATATAGAATTTTCCCGACTCTCTTTGCACACTCCTTAGAGGCCTACCGTGCTGCTAATCGGGAGGTTCTCGTGGCTCGCGTCTTGCGAGCTCGTTATGAGGATCGATCTGATCATTTGGTGCTGACCAACTATCTGGCCGATAGTTACAAAAAGGCCGTCGAGTTTGCTAATGAGCGGGTCGCGACGTTGCTTCGCGAGAGGAGAAATCTGGTGGAGCAATTGGCCCTATCCCTGACCACCGGCGAGCATGACCGCCGCAATGTCCTGTTGAGGCTTCAGAGCGACTGGCAGGAAGAACGGCTCGACAAAATAACCGCGGACATAGCTCGCGGGAATGGACTGGTTCGAGACCTGGAAACAATCGCCGAAGAACATGAGGCCAAGGTCGCCGAAGTTAAGGGAGAATGCAAAAGTCTTCTCCTCAGGCTTGCCGACCACGACATGCAGAGTTGGGAGTATGAGCAGAGCATTAATAACATGGAGGGTCAGTTGGGCTCCTTCGTGTCGTTAATTAGGGCTCACTTCGGCTTTACTTTTCTACCCCGAATTGTATGACCTGCTTTTGAAAACCCTCCACTGAGCAAAATAAATGAGAACTCTTGTGTGTGTGTTTTAACTTCTGTATGGTTCATTTCTTCGAGCATCCGAACATCTTCGACTTGGGTGAGCCGAACCATAATATCAATGAGCCGAGCAAATATGTCTTGATTTTATAACTCGCTCATGATCAGATGAGATAATAGCCTTAGACTTGTCCAGGAAAAGATTTCTCTCTATTACCTATTTTTTTACCTGCAAATAAAAAGACAGAATCAGAAGGAATAATTTGAAAAAGAAATCAAAAACCCCTTTCAATCCTATGCTTGCCCATGATTAATAAGGACAAGAACTTTTACAAGGGTTTTAATCTTGCGCGAAAAGTTTTTATCAATATTCCTTGAAAGAAAGCATACTATTGAAAGGAATGTAATTCACAATAATCGCTTTTGATCAAATTCGAGAGGAACGAATTACTCAAAAGTGCGAGGCATAATAACGTGTTTTAAATTTAATTGAAGATACGGCATCCAAATCAAGGCCGTTTTGTTAAGAACGAGAGTAATTTGGACATCTATCTCGTCATTAAATTCAAAACAACGCCGATGTTCTCGATCAATTATCGTGGATTACCAGCGACGTAAAACATGCATGGACCAATTCAAGTGTATAATTCCTTCTAGCGAAATTGGGGTTGGATTACCCTATACGACTAAAAAGGTCGCGCAAGATTTCCAATTTTAATTTCCTCTAAAGGAATTATAAACTTGACTTGGGAGTATTCGGATGATTAGAGAAAATGCCACTATCACATTCCCATGACCTGTCAAAAGAAATGCAACCAAGTTCCATCTAAATGTATACACCAATAGATCCCTAATACAATCACTCTAAGGGGTGAGATAGAGAAAGCCTCGATAAAAATAAACCCTATACAAGAGGACTAGTAATGGAAAATTAAACAAAGGAATGTGATCCTAACGTTTAAGGATGCCCCAAGTTCGATCTGTGACTTCCGGATCACTTGCCCCAACTCGTCATCTTCATTGGACGATATCTCAATAATGTCCATAGTAGGCTCCTTTGTTGCTCACTCGGTGCTTGTCATGGGATATCATCCTCTTCGTCTTCTATCAAGGACGTTTGGGAAAAACACACACGTCTATCCTTGAAATGGAATTTAATCTAATCACCAGAATGCAATGAATGAAATGCCTATATTTATATGAACTGTAATAGATTCGAGGTATAGAGAGTCTTACCAACCAAACTCGTCGACTTATGTGCGGTTTTAGGTGTACCAACCGCCCAAAGACATGCGCATGAGACAAGTTATGGTGAACTTCTAAAAATCAGAGGGTTTGGCACCTAAGGTTAAGGTTCCCACTTCGAGTTCTAGAAAGAGCCGATTCCATTGCACAGCTATCGTTGCATTGGGACTCGATCCATAGTTCGAAGCGAGCGGAATTGAAAAGTGGATTACCCCGCGTTTTTCCTCACGGAGATTCCATTTTCAATTCCTTCTATTGTGTTCCTATAGGCGACGCCCGGGGTTTTAGGCGCGGTTGTGTGTGTCCACGTGTTGTGATCATCACAATGCAATTCATGCATAACAGTTTATCAATCAGCACTTCAAATCATCCACACAACATACATTCCTACGCCCAACCTGCATAAGACAATGTTAATCACGGACTACACCCCTTATTTCTCCAATCTGCAAAAACATATAACCCCTATCATGAGCGGACTTACCTCACCTTCAAGAGCGCCTGCAAGGTTAGAAAAATCACTCAACGTTTTAATTACGGCCTAAGTCCACTTGAGGTCTAGAACCATAGGTTCTAGAACAAAGGTCCCCAGTGGAGTCGCCAGCTGTCGCGACCTGTCCGGAAGCGGACGCGGCTAATGGATTACCGATCGCGGGCCTCGTGGGCTTTGGATCGGCGCGGGCCCTCCCAGGCCCATACCAAATCGCGGCGGGAGTATTTTTCAGGAGGATTCGACGATAATAGTCGATCGCTTTCGACCTTAGTGTGATCGTGGTGGCATGTGCAACTTGTGCATGCATTTGGAGTCGCCACCGGTCTTTCTTGGAGGGTAGACCGGAAACCTTACTGATCGATTGGGAGAGATCGATCAGTTCTACGGAACCAGAGATTTTGGGTTCGGGGACTTGGTTACGCTGGTGTCATTACCAACGCCCTTTCGGTACCTAACGTGAGTGATTTTCCTAACTAGGAGTTCATGCAGGCGCAGTTTTGGGTGGGGTGAGTTTGATTCAGGGTTTTATGCAGATTGGAAGACTGTTCCTATCAATCACAATCAATTTAAATGAAAGCGCAATCAAGTACATAAATAAATCACATCAATGCACATCAATTCAAGTCAAAGGCCTCCTAGTATAGCCACAAGGGCTTAGGGAAGGCGTGATTTAGGACCAGGGGCAAAATGGGAAGATTCGGGGACGATTGGCCCGAAGGGCAAAATCGTCATTTTTTGGAAGATTGGGATGCCGAATTACCCAAACTATTCCATGGCCCGTTGATTGTGGCCATTTCCCATTTTGAGAATTTTTTGGAATTTTTCCGAATTTTTTCGAATTTTTTTATTTTTTTATTTTTTTATTTTTTTATTTTTTTGTTATTTTCTGAAAATATTTTCTTTAACAACATACAACACTTAACCACATAAACAAGCTAATCACTAGATTGAAATAAATACATGCAGATCAAATCTATAATGACCATATTTTAGGAAAATGACTCTAATATATTAATCGGTTACGCAAAATATACCTGATCAGACACCGGTCTTCAATCGCCCCAACCCCGATGTGCGTTATTCTCTATGCACGTCACAGTCAAATATGCGAGTTGGGATTGACAGCAGTCCCCAAGAAGTACTTTGGCGCGAACTTCGAATTCCAATGGACCGCGGATTTTAGATCTCGAACGTCGGCCCAATCTCCCAACCAAATTGGCTCATGGGCCTAAGAGGAGGCCCAACTCACAGCCTAATTCTCCAATACGCGGCCCAGTTTGATTTGGGCCTTGGCATAATTCGGCAACTCATAAAATGGCCCAACAGATACGGCCCGGACCCAAAAACAAATGAAAATAGGACAGAACTGAGGCCAGTCATGGCTGTGTTCAACTCCTCCCGGCGGTAGATGGTTGAGGTGGCGACAGTGGCGGTTGGTGGACGTCGTAGGGGAGTCAGGGGAGGTCACGGTCGCCAGTAGTGGTCGGAGCAGCGGCGGAAAGGCGACGAACAGCAGGTCGGACTGCCCCGAGTCGGAAACGGGGGAGGTAGAGCAGTGGATGGTTTCTCACGATTGTCTGTCGTGATTGTGGGTGGCGGTCAGCTTAGGGGTCGTCGGGGTTTTGTCTAAGGAGGCCGGAAGAGGGTGTTGCTGGTCAGTTCTGGTCAGAGGAGCGCGGAGAAAGGAGGGGCTCAGCCCCGGACAGGATCTCGCAAAGCAGGGCACCGAGCAGAGTAGTCTCGGTTTTCCGGCTGCTTGAAGCTCTCTGGCTATTTCGTCGCGGCTGATGGTGGTTCAGTAGTATCGGATGAATATGGAGGGAAGGCATGATGATGGTGGCAGGCGGGGGTAATGGCCAAATAACCATAGGGTTGCAAAACCGAAGTTGCAGCAGTCCCGGCCTAAAACAGAGCAGGATGCTCGGGCTGGCTTCCAGCTGACGTTCCGGTGGTTTCGAGCTACGGCGACGATGCTGCAGCCGTCGACAGGGACCTAAGAAAGTGATAGATGGCTGGAGGGGGGGTAGTCGCTGAGCTGTAGGTGGCTCGCGGTAGTCGGGAGCGGTGGAACAGAGGCAGAGCAAACCGGGGTCCGAAACAGGGCAGAGGCGTCAGAGCTCGAGTTCACGGCTATTTCGGGGCTGTCGGACAGTGAGATGGGTTCGTGGCTTAACGAAGGGATGACGTCGTGGAGATGGCAGGAGGTCGGAAGTGGCTGTGGGCGGCGGAGCAACAACATCAGAGGAGGAAGGAGGAGCGTCGGCTTGGGAGGGGAGGAGCTATCCACGAAAAATGAGAAAGAGAGGGGGCAGAGAGATTCACGAGAGCGAGGTGGTGGCCGCACGAGACGGCCGGCGGAAGGAGGATGGTCTGCCCCTTGTTGCGGGGCTTTTAACTAAAAAATAGAAGATCAAGAACAAACGCCAACGGGCCCAGGTGTCGTGGAAAAGAAGCAGGGAAGAGGGAGCGAGCGGCGGTGGAGAGAAAAGAAAGAAAAAAAAATAAGAAGAAAAACATAAAATAATAATAATAATAATAATAACAGTGAAAGGGTGAGAGAGGGAAAATAAAAAATAAAAAAAAATAAAAATGAGAGACAAAATCCTTAATTAAACATACACCTTTTCTTTTGCTTTTTCTTTTAAATGATGATGTTTCCTACATTTCCCTTTAGTTATTGCTAATATTTTTGCCAAGTTCAATTTTATGATGATCAGAGAACAACTAAAATCAAACCTGAATTTTGCTATTTATGAGGTTAGAAAATGGATAAAATAAAAATAAAAATACCGACTATTTTTATATATTTTTGTGACCTCAAATATTATTTTTTGATTTTTTGGGTATTTTTATAATTAAATAAACTCGAAAAATATTAAAAATACCGAAAAATATTTTTTGTTCAAAATTGGTTCCTAAGGCTAAACCAAGGCTTCCAAAGTTGATTTTGTGATTTTATGACCTTTTTTGATATTTTTAATTAATTTTAAAGAATAAAAATCACAATAATAAATGGTAAAAAATCAGGTGTCAACACTCACTTAACAGGAAGCCGTTGGCACCGAAAGCCTCAAAAGAAAAGAACTCGCCAACGAGAAGGCGAATAAAATTATTGACCTTGGGAGTCAGCACTCCAAGAAATGGTCTTTGATTACAAGATCGAGTGGAGGGTACAAAGTATCGCTTTCACACTTCATGCTTTAACATGCATTTCGATAACAATTTCCTTTTTCCTTGAATAAAAGGAACTCTGAAGAGTGGCGCTGGAATGCGTCCAAAAAATACAAATGGATCTCCTCTAGGGCAAATCCTTGAGAATGATTCATCGCCAACCAAACGGAGGGATCAAGGCCATAAGATAGAGGGCCAGATTCTGCAAACCACGCGTTTGTGTTCAAATGAAAACGCCAAGCAAGAACAAGGCGGTATCGTTCCAATTTGTTTTGAATTTTGGAACACAAACTGACACTTATTGTTTGTTTTTTACAGGGGCTCGCCATCAGGGCAAAACGGGTTTTCACATCCCATGTATTACCCATTGGAACACATGACCAAGGGTAAGATGTATCGTTCTAATTTTTTGAAAAATTCATGAACGTACGATAACATGTTTCTTCCGCATTTTCAGGGATCTCCAGCCGTGGGGGACAGGTAAGTATCCCTCTCCCCAATCCATTGAAGATGTTGAATAAAAAAATAGAGAAGAAAAGAAAAGCTCTCAGAATCTAATGTCTAGAAAAGACATAGAATTCAAACTTCATTGGCATTCATGTTTTGAAACCGGAGGTTGACTGAACATGAATAAGAACATGCATTGTGCACCATAAAATCCCCTTGACGGGTAAAATTTTTGGAGAAAACGAAAGAGATTTTTTCAATCAAAACTTTCAAAAGGACGTTTTCTCAAAAGACGAGAGGCAAAGCCTAAATCCAAACACGTCCTATACACACTTGAGAGAGAAGTGGAGCAGATCAGATAGCAAAATCTGGACCTACGGAAGTAGGGACCATTCGCAGCGATTACATGGATTGGGACGACGGAGGCATTCGTTTCTTATCCCCAAACACTACAGGTGACCATTGACAACCCCTTTGAACGGCGGCTTTCATTCTCAACCCTGTCAAGAACCACCCTACATCGGGGCAAAAGGGAGGTGAGTCCAGCGGCATCAGGAGAAAATGGTTAGAAATATTCTTGCTCGGACTAACATCAATCTTTGTGTGTTGTTTATATGGTAATCCAAATGCCATAGGATGATGAGAAGCATTCATTTCTCTACCCCACACACCATATACTTTGCATAGCCAAGTTGAGCCTGTAAATTCATTTCATAAACCCGTTGGTGATCATTGCACGTTCCAAGATGAAGGCATCATCACTTCAGAAGCGGAGGAGTTCGAGACTTAGGGATTACAAAGAAATTCCTAGGCTAATGCTTAAAACATGTTTAGACTTTCGATCATATGTCTAACATGATCTACCGAAGATGAGAAAAGCGGAATTTCAAAAGGAAAATGAGGATGAAGAAAATCCCCAGCATAAAAAAGAAAAAGAAAAGCAAAGTGCCTGGTAAAAGCAAGGCTGATGCTCGTGTAAGTTGTCTGATTGATCCCCAATGAAGCCGGGATGGGCAAAGAAAGAAAAAGCCTATAAGGAGTCAGATCAAAGAGGCCGCTCCTCCAAATGATGTCAAGCGTAGAGGAAAGACGCAGACAGAGTTTTCAATCTCTTAATGCAGCCAGAGATTCTCCCTAAAGAATTTGTGCACACCACAAAAGCGGTTGCACACAAAAAAATTTGAAGATGCAGAATGGAAAAGACAGATGACAAGTCTGCAATGATCACCAACGTCAAACCCTTCGTAATTTCTGGGCCAAAAACAAGCCTTTTTCGGTCCCCAATCCTACCAACATCATAACCCTGAAGCAGTCTTCTCTGACTAAGACACTTGGGTTAGCATATAGCTTAGCTCGAAGAGGTACGAGCAAGACTATTTCTTTCTCATTTTGCAGGGTTCTCGACTTGTAAACCCGGAGCAGATGGTGAAGACTTTCATTCAATGGCCTCGACTCCAAAGCGGGTCTCCCTTGAAAACCAATATCCAAGCCCAACATTACGGTCCCGTGGAAGACCTCCCGACCGATCAAAATGTATGCGCTGCGAATGAACCTAAAACCTAGGCACAGGTTAGTAGGGAATTGAGTGCATCCCCTATAAAAATCATTACCTCAAAACAGGTGAGATGGCCTCCTTGTCGAGAAATATTCCAATCGATGTTTTGAGCAAACTCTTTTTGGAATCTTCAAATTGTTGGATCCAGATTTTCCGTGCAAGAGATTTGTGATCACATTTGCATGTTGCAAGAATGCTTTGGATAACCTCCAGCATTCAAAATGCACATTTCACGATTAAAACTTAGGTCATACGATTTTTGTCAAATGGACAGCCGTGGTCTTCCCAAAGATTACTAACGTTTTCTTGGTGAAGAAAAATCTTTCAGGCTCAAACTTCTGCAGGATACCTGGAGAACCCAGCTCCCAGAATGTCGCCTCAACAGACCCAAGTGAAGCTTTGTCAAGATAAAATCTTTCACTGCTTCAAAACTGAATTCCCGACAAATTTCGGGAGCTTTCAAAAGAAGGGATGAGGATAGAACCCCTTTTCAGAAGAAGTCGGCAAACTGTCCCAGCAGACGTGGAGAACCCTCGTCCCGGGACCCTTTTTCAAAATCAAGCAGTCCTAGCTTGACGTGGAGAACCCTCGTCCTAGGACCCCTTTTCAAAAATATCAAACAGTCCTAGCATGACGTGGAGAACCCTCGTCCTAGGACCCCTTTTCGAAAATATCAAACAGTCCTAACTTGACGTGGAGAACCCTCGTCTTAGGACCCAAGTCCTAGCTGACGTGGAGAGCCGTCGTCCTAGGATTCCTTTTCAAAAATATCAAACAGTCCTAGTATGACGTGGAGAACCCTCGTCCTAGGACCCCTTTTCAAATATATCAAACAATCCTAGCATGACGTGGAGAACCCTCGTCCTAGGACATCCTTTTCAAAAATATCAGGAAGTCTCATCGGACGTGGAGAACCCTCGTCATGAGACCCCTTTTCAAAATTTAGGTAGTCTCATCGGACGTGGAGAACCCTCGTCATGAGACCCCTTTTGAAAAACCAGGCAGTCTCATTGGATGTGGAGAACCATCGTCATGAGACCCCTTTTTCAAAACTTAGGCAGTCTCATCGGACGTGGAGAACCCTCGTCATGAGACCCCTTTTCAAAATTTAGGCAGTCTCATCGGACGTGGAGAACCCTTGTCATGAGACCCATTTTCAAAATTTAGGCAGTCTCATCGGGCGTGGAGAACCCTCGTCATGAGACCCCTTTTCAAAACTTAGGCAGTCTCATCGGACGTGGAGAACCCTCGTCATGAGACCCCCTTTTCAAAATTCAGGAAATCTCATCGGACGTGGAGAACCCTCGTCATGAGACCCCTTTTCATTTAGGCAGTCTCATCGGACGTGGAGAACCCTTGTCATGAGACCCCTTTTCAAAGTCAAAACTGATGGTAGACACCGCCTGAAGGGTCAAACAAAGGTAGATACCGCCTGAAGGGTCAAATGAAGGTAGATACCGCCTGAAGGGTCAAATGAAGGTAGATACCGCCTGAAGGGTCAAATGAAGGTAGATACCGCCTGAAGGGTCAAAATCAAGGTAGATACCGCCTGAAGGGTCAAATCAAGGTAGATACCGCCTGAAGGGTCAAAACAAAGGTAGATACCGCCTGAAGGGTCAACTCAAAGGTAGATACCGCCTGAAGGGTCAAAATAAGGTAGATACCGCCTGAAGGGTCAACTCAAAGGTAGATACCGCCTGAAGGGTCAAATGAAGGTAGATACCGCCTGAAGGGTCAAATCAAGGTAGATACCGCCTGAAGGGTCAAAATAAGGTAGATACCGCCTGAAGGGTCAACTCAAAGGTAGATACCGCCTGAAGGGTCAAATGAAGGTAGATACCGCCTGAAGGGTCAAATCAAGGTAGATACCGCCTGAAGGGTCAAAATATGGCAGATACCGCCTGAAGGGTCAAATCAAAGGTAGAAACCGCCTGAAGGGTCAAACCAAGGTAGATATCGCCTGAAGGGTCAAAATCAAAGGTAGATACCGCTTGAAGGGTCAACACAAGGTAGATACCGCCTGAAGGGTCAACACATGGTAGATACCGCCTGAAGGGTCAACACAAGGTAGAAACCGCCTGAATGGTCAAATCAAAGGTAGAAACCGCCTGAAGGGTCAACTCAAGGTAGAAACCGCCTGAAGGGTCAAACCAAGGTAGAAACCGCCTGAGGGATCACATTAATGGTAGAAACCGCCTGAAGGGTCACATATGGTAGAAACCGCCATAAGGGTCAATTCATTGGTAGAAATCGCCATAAGGGTCAACTCATTGATAAATATCGCAGTAAGGATCAACACAAAGGTCTGATCCACCATACGGATCAAAATCCTTGGCAAATCCCAAAGCGTGGGATGCGCCTTCCTTAGGTTCCTACAAGTTAGGAATCCCATCATGGTATGACCTACCATACAGGTCAGAGCTTAATCTCCCTAGGATATTCTGAATGACGAGTCCTAGGCATCTTCTTGAAAGTCATCGCAACCGGCAGCATCCGACAGGTGAGCTTCAGGTAAGCCTCTCTCACTCTGGCCCATGTTCAAATTGTTAGAGCAAACCGGAGATTGATTTGAGCTTTTATCAATAGGCTTAAGGATCCGATGTCATAACATTTCTTCTCTTATTTTCCCAGTTGAGTCGGTTAGGAATCAGGTGCCACCTTATCTTTGAGAGAAACCTCTAACGAGATTCCTCTCAAAGAGGGGCAGCTGTTGACACCTGATTTTTTTACCATTTATTATTGTGATTTTTATTCTTTAAAATTAATTAAAAATATCAAAAAAGGTCATAAAATCACAAAATCAACTTTGGAAGCCTTGGTTTAACCTTAGAAACCAATTTTGAACAAAAAATATTTTTCGGTATTTTTAATATTTTTCGAGTTTATTTAATTATAAAAATACCCAAAAAAATCAGAAAAATACCATTCGTGGTCAGAAAAATACCCAAAAATATTCGATAATTTTTTTTTAATTTCCTATTCAAGTGTGTCACTTTAAATCTCAAAAATTCGGCTCGGGTCACTATGTTCCTTCACAAACATAAACCCGAACCGAGCCTAAAAAAAATCATTTTCGAGTTTTTTAGTTTTCAATTCTCACTTTTTATAAGCTATGACATTGGATTCTAAAGTCTTAAAGTGCAATTAGGTCAATTTGCCCTCCAATTTAATCAATTTTTACCAAAAGGGCTTAATTGCACATTTTTCTTTCAATTAGTCCCCGGTTTCACGGATGTATATATATGCTCTACGTATTTATACGTCATACGTATTTATACATTATGCATATTTGTACTGTTTGGTAACCTCTTTAACTCTTGTAATAATAATAATGGTTATTATTTTTAACACCTTTGTTAGTGCCTTTTTTTTAGCATTTTTGTATTGTGAGTGCTATTGCTAGTGCTATTTTTAAATAGCATTTTTTGTATTATAAATTGTGAGTGCTATTGTTAGTGCAATTTTTAAATGACATTTATTTATCATAAATTGTGAGTGCTATTGTTAGTGCTATTTTTAAATGGCATTTATTTATCATAAATTGTGAGTGCTATTATTAGATAGAATTTATAATTGTTAGTGCTATTTTTAAATAGCATTTTTGTATTATAAATTGTGAGTGCTATTGTTAGTGCTATTTTTAAATAGCATTTTTGTATTATAAATTGTGAGTGCTATTGTTAGTGCTATTTTTAAATGTCATTTATTTGTGAGTGCTATTTTTAGATAGAATTTATAATTGTTAGTGCTATTTTTAAATACAATTTATTGGAAGATATTTTTGGCTATAAAAGGATGGCAAGAGTTTTGAGGTTGAGGGGGAGAGACATTTTGTAGAGTGTGCAAATTTTTGAGAGCTTAGAGAGAAGAACACAAACACTCTCTATATTCTCATAATCTTGAGTGAGCAAAATATACTAAGTTCGGAATATTGATTCCGCATATTGCTAGCACAATTGTTGTGGAGTTATTAGTCGTCTCCCCGTTCGTCAATTGGTGGTGCGTCCGAACTAGATGCCTAACACTTGTGGAGGCTGAGATCGAAGAACATCGAACCGACACCTCCGTTCAAGCACGCTACGAGAAGTAATCTATTTACTCCCTTTGAGGCTTTGTGATTTTTTTTTCGATTGAAATGCACGAAGTACGCCTCTGGAGATACATGTATGGGTTGTTATTTATTTCCGCTACGTGTTACGTGGATCCCAATAATGGTATCAGAGCCAATCCTTAGGTGTTTTCTTGCATTTAATTGATTTTTGCAATTTTTGCAATACTATGGCCAATATGTATTAACGAATTGTTCGTCTTACATGGCTAATGGAGGTTGATTATTTTATATGATAAATTAATCAACGTAGCAAAAATTGAGACTAAATCAATTTTGAATCGAAAATTTATGGCTTTCTTATTTTACGTAAAAATTCTGAATATGATTCAACGTAGAATTTTTATTGTGCCTTCCTAAGTTTTAAATTGTGAATTTATTACTTACGTGGAAGGGTGGTGATCATGGAAAAATCCCTAATCAATGTGATTGATGTATATATGAATGTATGGTGATTATTTATATATTTGGGGTTGTAATTATTAAATGGAGGCTGCGTACTCCTTTTATTTTTCATGTAATCTTTATTTTTAGCATAGTCAATTGTTAATGTAAATGCTACGAGGATTACGTGGATGAGCCTTTTAAGTCGGCGAGCTCTTTGGGGCCCAATTCTTGAAGAGTTCAAGAAACCAAGAAGAAGCGAAGAGCGGCTCTCCGTTATTAAAATATTAAAATGATTAAATGTGGTCTCATTGGCTCGAGACCCATTAAATCATAATTCCATGATCACAACGTAGGATAGATGTTTATGTGATTGACATCTATTTATTTGTTATGATTACGTGAGCATGTTAAACTGGTTAATATGCAAAGTCAGACTTACCTCACCCAAAATTGCGCCTGCATGAAATCCTAGTTAGGAAAATCACTCGCGTTAGGTACCGAAAGGGCGTTGGTAATGACATCAACGTAACCAAGTCCCCGAACCCAAAATCTCTGGTTCCGCAGAATTGATCGATCTCTCCCAATCGGTCAATAAGGTTTCCGGTCTACCCTCCAAGAAAGACTGGTGGCGACTCCAAATGCATGCACAAGTTGCACATGCCACCACGACCACACTAAGGTCGAAAGCGACCGACTGTTATCGTCGAATCCCTTTGAAAAATACTCCCGCCGCGATTTGGTATGGGCCTGGGAGGGCCCGCGCCGATCTAAAGCCCGCGATCCGCACCCTTATGCGAGGGAAGGCCCGCGATCGGTAATCCATTAGCCGCGTCCGCTTTCGGACGGGTCGCGACAGCCGTCACCATCTTCGACTTCACCTCGACCTAAAGAACGCCTGGAACCCAACGGCGTTGCATTTCATCGCCAAAACAGGTGAGATACTCTCCCAAGCTTCTTCTCGGCCTCCATTGGCAACTCAAGCTAGAGTCGCTCATTTGCCGCGATTTTTGTTGCAATCTGTTCATCTCGCTTCCCTGAGCATTTTCACTTTTTATTGCATATCATTTCGACGCCTAAATCGCCTGGTCCACCCCCTACCATGACCGATCGGTCACGAGCTCCGTGGCTCGTTTTGGACCAAACCGACGCCCACCGATGGTCAGGTAAGTCCCCTCGAACTCCTTGGATGCTTCCTGATGTTTTTTTTTAGCCAAACAACGCTAGAAACGGCTAGGTCGATAGCCCGCCGGAGATTAGCTCCGGTCGGAAATGGCGTGTATACGAGTTCTGTTTCTGCTATTGTAGGACTGACATATGTTGTAGAACTCAACGAAATGAATCTAATGGCGTTAGAATCATCGAATTTGGATGTCGGAAGGCCGAGATATGGCCTTCCGACGAGGCGCCGGCGAAGGAGCGCCGGCGCCGGTCATCTCCCCCGACGAGTCCGTTGACCGGTCAACGGAGGTTGACCGAGTCAACGGCCACGTGGCGCTGACGTGGCGCTCGCGTGGCAGCCACGTCAGCGCCGGTGGTTATAACCGAATAAAAAACGAAATTGATCCGACGGTGGTAGGCGTGCCACGTGTCGCGATCTCGCTTTTTTCGGAAATTAAAAATGATTTTCAGAAATAAAAAATACTTTAGATCGGACGGTTAAGATTTAGTCAAGCCTTTCAATCTGGACCGTTGGTTCATTATGAAGATCAGACCGACCGTAGTCCGCCACGTGGAGCAATCAGGGCCGTTCGTTTGATTTAGGCGGGAAATTAAAATTGGAAGCGGGAAGCCCAAAGTGACGTCGTTTTGCCGCGCGGGCCCGGGTCTGGGTTGGGCCGGTTGCTCGCGGGCCGTGGGCCGGGTCACCCGACCCGGCCCGGATAACATTTTTTAAATAAAAAATCAGAAAATGATTTTAAAAAATAAAAAAAATCGGAAAAATCTTAGAAAATCCAAAAAATGCTAGAAAATTTTAGAAAATTCCAAAAAAATGTGGAAAAATTGTGGATTGACCACAGACAACTGGTCAACCCTATTTTTGGGGTTTCTTATCCGTTCTTCCAAGACTTGACGCCATTATCCTTTAGGGGTAAGTCGCCTTTGCTGTGTATGCAAGATAATGCCGATAATGCCAAGGTAAGAATTAGGGTCGGGTAGGCGACCAATTCTTAGGTTTGGGTTTTCGAGTCCCGCCTCTTTTCTAAAAAATGACGATTTTGCCCTTTAATAGGAAAATCGTCTTTCTTGTCTCAATCGAGTTCTGAAAATTGCTTAAAGTTAGGGTTTGGGTCAGGTGGACGACCAACCCTAATATTTGAGATTTTCAGTTCTCATCTTTGTCCAAAATGACGATTTTACCCCTCCAAGGGTAAAATCACTTGAAAATTCCAGAAAAATTCTGGAAAATCCCGAAAAATAGGAAATAGATTGGATTGATGGCCAATCCTATTTCCACTGTCTTTTGACTTCCCAATTCGTCTAAAATGACAGATTTACCCTTTTAAGGGTAAATTTCCCCCGAATTATTCAAAATTACGATTCTGCCCCCTCATGGGCGAATCATGTCCAAATCACTCCTAAGCCTTGATTGATATTTCTCTAGGCTAATAGGGCCTCATTAGGGATATCACGCTGATTTCATGTGCTTTATCCGCATGTACTGGATCCTCGATTTGCGCACTTATTTTTAATGATTGTGAGTGATAGGGTAGCTGCTCCCATCTGCATGAACTCTTAGATTTAGGGTCAATACCTCACTCATCTGTACGAAATCCTAGGATCAGATAAACCATTCAGCTTAGGTACCGAAAGGGCGTCAACTCTGACAGTTGACGTAACTAAGTCCCCGAACCCACTTCTCTGGTTTCCGCAGAATCGAATAGACCACTCCCAACTATTCGATAGGGTTTCCGATCGTACCCTCCGCAAAACGATTGGTGGCGACTCCTTGGCATGTACACTCATCACATGTCACTAGACCACACTAAAAGGTCGACTACGTATATCCAGCAGTTGCGACTTGGGTAATGGACCTTGGGAGAGGCCCGCGTCCGATCCAGCCAGCGATCGGGCGGCCCATTAGCCCGCTCCCGCCCCCGAGCTCCGGGAGAGGGTCGCGACAATGACTAAGCAAGAAAAATGAAGAGCCGAGTAACACTTGCAGAGACAGTTTACTACGGGTTTTGCTATCTGAACTCTCAAAAGAATTTCGTCAAGAGGAAATCCAAGATTTTGGTGGATACATCAAGGTGGAGTCGCTTCATATCGCTGTCTGCTAGACGGACCAGTGCCCCTATAGAGTTGGTGGTCGTCCTCTTGACGGATGTGGATCCGTGTTTTTATGATGCATGTGGTGAGCATGAGATGAGCCACTTGCGTAGAAAAATGATTTCTACTATACGAAATATTGATTTTACTTTGCCTCTGTAATCACATCGGCTGATTTTGGAAACATCTTTCGTGGGCCCGCCTTCATGGAAGCAAAAGGTCATTGGGCCTTATTCTGTTTTTATTTTATGCGGACTTGTCGCATCAACTCACTTTCTCGAGGCAAGTGCATCGGATGCATTTGTGCGGAGTTCCTTGATTCCGAACTTCAAGTTCTCCAGAAGAAACCTAGAATATGAATGCTCACATTCGGGAGACGCGAAAGCGTTGCAATTTTTGCATGTTAGGGATGAAAGGATAGCTGAAGAAATTCTTGTTATGGAAGGCAATAAAGAGGCCAAAATTATGCACCAAGATGTTGTTCTGCACGTTCTGAGCACGGTAAGACATGAAGTAAAGTTTGCTTACTATTTCCCCGCACGGTTGAGTAAGAAAAATGAAGAGTCGAGTAACACTTGTAGAGACTGTTTACTACGGGTTTCGCTATCCGAACCCTCAAAAGAATTTCGTCAAAAGGAAATCCACGATTTTGGGGGATACATCAAGGTGGAGTCGCTTCATATCACTGTCTGCATGACGGAGCAATGCCCCTATAGAGTTGGTGGTCATCCTCTTGACGGATGTGGATCCATGTTTTTATGCTGCATGTGGTTAGGAGGAGATGAGCAACTTGCGTGGAAAATGATTTCGATTATACGAACTCTTGATTTATGTTGCCTCGGTAATCACATCAGGTGATTTTGGGAACATATTTCGTGGGCCCACCTTCATGAAGCAAAAGGACAATGGGCCTTATTCTGTTTTGATTTTATGCGAACATGTTGGCAATAGTGACGATCATAATTCTTTTGGAAATCGAAAGTTGGAGGCAGTGATAGATTTCTAGATCCAAGATGTAACAATTTGTCATTAAAATCTCTCCACCAGCTTCCTCCGAAATGAATTTATGCATTTTTGAATATAACTAGTAACAACAAGTGACCCGTTTAACCTCTATAACAAAGCATGAACGAACGGCGAGGGTATCTCAATTTAGTACTCTACCGTGCGTTGTCAACGTCGCACGGTATGATAAGGTATAGCAGAAGTGGCGCTCTTCGCAACAACTCCAAATTCATGCGGTTTACCATTAAGGGTGCGTATGGTAACTTTTTTTTTCCTGGGCACATTTTTTGAAAAAAAAAATCCTTTTTGTGTTTCTGTTCCCGGCTACGATTTCTGGGAATAGAAATGTGTTTGGTAAGTAAAAAACTACACTTTTTTCCGCAGCCGCCGGCCGAATCAACTCACTTTGTCGAAGCATGTGCATCAGATGCATTTGTGCATAGTTCCTTGAGCCCGAATTTCAAGTTCTCTAGAAGAAACAAGGAATATGAATGCTCGCATTCAAGAGACGCGGAAGCGGTGCCATTTTTGTATGTAAGGGATGAAAGGATAGAGGTAGGAATTCTTGTAATGGAAGGCAATAAAGAGGCAAAAGTTATGCACCAAGATGAGCTTCTGAACGTTTTGAGTATGAGAAGGCATGAAGTAAAGTTTGCTTACTTTTTTCCTGCAAGGTTGAGCAAGAAAAATGAAGAGTCGGGTAACACTTGGAGTGACAGTTTACTACGGGTTTTGCCATTTGAACTCTCAAAAGAATTTCGTCAAAAGGAAATCCAAGATTTTGGGGGATACATCAAGGTGGAGTCGCTTCATATCACTGTCTGCATGACGGAGCAATGCCCCTATAGAGTTGGTGGTCATCCTCTTGACGGATGTGGATCCATGTTTTTATGCTGCAGGTGGTTAGCAGGAGATGAGCAACTTGCATGGAAAATGATTTCTACTATACGAACACTTGATTTAAGTTTGCCTCGGTTATCACATCGGGTGATTTTGGGAACATATTTCATGGGCCCACCTTCATGGAAGCAAAAGATCAATGAGCCTTATTCTGTTTTGATTTTATGCGGACATGTTGGTACGAGTGAGCATCATAATTCTTTCGGAAACCGAAAGTCGGAGGGAGTGACAGATTTCTAGATCTAAGATGTAGCAATTTGACGTTAAAAATCTCTCGGCCACCTTCCTCCGAAATGAATTTCTGCATTTTTCAACATAACTAGTAACCACAATGACCCGTTTAATCCTAATAACAGAGCATGAACGAACGGCGGGGGTGTCTCAACTTCGGGCCTTCTCGATCAACAGTACTCATCAATTTAGTACTCTACCACACGTTGTCAATGTCGCACGGTACGATGGGGCACCGCAGAAGAGGCCTTCTTCACAACCACTACAAATTCATGCGGTTTACCATTAAGGGTGCGTATGGTCATGTTTTTGTTCTTGGGCACATTTTTTGAACAAAAATATTTTTTTGTGTTTGTGTTCCCGACTAAGATTTTTAGGAATAGAAACGCGTTTGGTTATTAAAAAACAACACTTTTTTTTTCCGCTGCAGGTCGCCGCCGCAGGTCTCATCAACTCACTTTGTCGAACCATGTGCATCAGATGCATTTGTGCGGAGTCCCTTGAGCCCGAATTTCAAGTTCTTCAGAAGAAACAAGGAATATGAAGGAATTTTAGCAATGTCGCATGGTACTCTACTGCGCGTTGTCAAAATCGCACATTATAATGGGGTACCTCAGAAATGGCCCTCTTCACAATCACTTCAAATGCATGCGGATGCGGTGCCATTTTTGCAAGTAAGGGATGAAAGGTTAGCTTTAGGAATTTTTGTTATGGAAGGCAATAAAGAGGCTAAAGTTATGCATCAAGATGAGCTTCTGCACGTACTGAGCACGGAAAGGCATGAAGTAAAGTTTGCTTACTATTTCCCCGCACGGCTGAGTAAAAAAAATGAAGAGTCGGGTAACACTTGTAGAGACAGTTTACTACGGGTTTTGCTAACTCTCGAAAGAATTTCGTCATGAGGGAATCCAAGATTTTGGGGAATACATCAGGGTGGAGTCAGTAAATATCACTGTCTGCCTGACGGACCAGTGTCCCTATAGAGTTGGTGGTCATCCTCTTGACTGATGTAGATTCATGTTTTTATGCGGCAGGTCGTTAGCAGGAGATGAGCAACTTGCGTGGAAAATGATTTATACTATACGAAGTCTTGATTTATGTTTGCCTCGGTAATCACATCAGGTGATTTTGGGAACATATTTCATGGGCCCACCTTCATGAAGCAAAAGGTCAATGGGCCTTATTATGCTTTGATTTTATGCAGACATGTTGGCACTAGTGACGATCATAATTCTTTTGGAAATCGAAAGTCAGAGGCAATGATAGATTTCTAGATCCAAGATGTAGTAATTTGACGTTAAAATCTCTCGACCAACTTCCTCTGAAATGAATTTCTGCATTTTTTTAATATAACTAGTGACCACAAGTGACCTGTTTAACCCATATAACAGAGCATGAACGAACGGCGGGGGTGTCCTAATTTCGAGCCTTCTCGATAAGCAATTCTCGACAATTTAGTACTCTACCACGCGTTGTCAATGTCGCACGATACGATAATGTACCACAGAAGTGACCCTCTTCACAACCACTCCAAATTCATGCGGTTTACCATTAAGGGTGCGTATGATAACGTTTTTGTTCTTGGGCACATTTTTTTGAAAAAAATATTTTTTTTTGTGTTTCTGTTACAGGCTACTATTTCTGGGAATAGAAACATGTTTGGTAAGTAAAAAACAACACTTTTTTCTGCCACCGCCGGTCAAATCAACTCACTTTGTCGAAGAATGTACATTAGATGCATTTGTACGGAGTTCCTGGAGCCCGAATTTCAAGTTCTCCAGAAGAAACAAGGAATATGAATGCTCACATTCATGAGGCGCGGAAGCAATGCCATTTTTGCAAGTAAGGGATGAAAAGATAGCTGAATGAATTCTTTTAATGGAAGGCAATAAAGAGGCTAAAGTTATGCACCAAGATGTGCTTCTAAACGTTTTGAGTACGGAAAGGCATGAAGTAAAGTTTGCTTATTTTTTTCCCGCACAGCTAAGCAGGAAAAATGAAGAGTCGGGTAACACTTGCATAGACAGTTTACTACGGGTTTTGCTATCTAAACTCTCAAAAGAATTTCGTCAAAGGGAAATCCAAGATTTTGTGGGATACATCAAGGTGGAGTCGCTTCATATCGCTGTCTGCTTAACGGACCAATGCCACCATAGAGTTGGTGGTCATCCTCTTGACGGATGTTGATCCGTGTTTTTACGCTGCAGGTGGTTAGCAGGAGATGAGCAACTTGCGTGGAAAATGATATCTACTATAGGAACACTTGATTTAAGTTTGCTTCGGTAATCACATCGGGTGATTTTGGGAACATATTTCATGGGCCCACCTTCATGGAAGCAAAAGATCAACGAGCCTTCTTCTGTTTTGATTTTATGCAGACATGTTGGTACAAGTGTGCATCACAATTCTTTCGGAAACAGAAAGTCGGAGGGAGTAACAGATTTCTAGATCCAAGATGTAGCAATTTGACGTTGAAATCTCTCGGCTAGCTTCCTCCGAAATGAATTTCTGCTTTTTTCAACATAACTAGTAACCACAATGACACGTTTAACCCCCATAACAGAGCATGAACGAAGGGTGGGGGTGTCTCAACTTCGAGCATTCTCGATCAGCAGTACTCGTCAATTTAGTACTCTACCGCGCGTTGTCATTGTCGCACGGTACGATGGGGCACCGCAGAAGTGGCCCTCTTCACAACCACTCCAAATTCATGCGGTTTACCATTAAGGGTGCGTATGGTCACGTTTTTGGTCTTGGGCACATTTTTTGAACAAAAATACTTTTTTGTGTTTGTGTTCCTGGCTACTATTTCTGGGAACAGAAACGCGTTTTGTTATTAAAAAACAACACTTTTTTTGCCACTGTAGGTCGCCGTGGCCGGTCGCATCAACTCACTTTGTCGAACCATGTGCATCGGATGCATTTGTGCTGAGTCCCTTGAGCCCGAATTTCGAGTTCTTTAGAAGAAACAAGGAGTATGAAGGAATTTTAGCAATGTCGCACTGTACAATGGGGTACTGCAGAAATGGCCCTCTTCACAATCACTATAAATTCATGCGGATGCGATGCCATTTTTGCAAGTAAGGGCTGAAAGGATAGTTGAAGGAATTTTTGTTATGGAAGGCAAGAAAGAGGATAAGGTTATGCACCAAGAAGAGCTTCTGCACGTACAGAGCACGTAAAGGCATGAAGTAAAGTTTGCTTACTATTTCCCCGCACGGTTGAGTAAAAAAAATGAAGAGTCGGGTAACACTTGAAGAGACAGTTTACTACGGGTTTTGTTATCCGAACTCTCAAAAGAATTTAGTCATAAGGAAATCCAAGATTTTGGGGAATACATCAAGGTGGAGTCGCTAAATATCGTTGTCTGCATGACGGACCGGTGTCCCTATAGAGTTGGTGGTCATCCTCTTGACGGATGTGGATCCGTGTTTTTATGCTGCAGGTCGTTAGCAAGAGATGAGCAACTTGCGTGGAAAATGATTTCTACTGTATGAAATCTTGATTTATGTTTGCCTCGGTAATCACATCGGGTGATTTTGGGAACATATTTCGTGGGCTCACCTTCATGAAGCAAAAGGTCGATGGGCCTTATTATGTTTTGATTTTATGCGGACATGTTGTTGCGAGTGAGCATCACAATTCTTTTGGAAACCGAAAGTTGGAGGCGGTGACAGATTTCTAGATCCAAGATGTAGCAATTTGATGTTAAAATCTCTCGATCAGCTTCCTCCGAAATGAATTTCTACTTTTTTCAATATAAACAGTAACCACAAGTAACACGTTTAACCCCTATAACAGAGCATGAATGAACGGCGTGGGTGTCTCAATTTTGGGCCTTCTCGATTAGCAATTCTCGATAATTTAGTACTATACTGCGCGTTGTCAATGTCGCACGGTACGATGGGGTACCGCAGAAGAGGCCCTCTTCACAATCACACCAAATTCATGCGGCTTGTCATTAAGAGTGCGTATGCTAACGTTTCTGTTCATGAGCACATTTTTTGAACATAAACACTTTTTTGTGTTTCTGTTCCCGGCTCCGATTTCTGAGAATAAAAAACAATCGCCGCCACGGGTCGCCGCCGCCGGTTGAATCAACTTACTTTGTCGAAGCTTGTGCGTTGGATGCATTTGTGCGGAGTTCCTTGAGCCCCAATTTCAAGTTCTTTAGAAGAAACAAGGAATATGAATGCTCACATTCACGAGTTGCAGATGAGGTGCCACTTTTGCAAGTAAGGGATGAAAGGATAGCTGAATGAATTTTTGTTATGGAAGGCAATAAAGAGGCTAAAGTTATGCACCAAGATGAGCTTCTGCACATTCTGAGTACGGAAAGGCATGAAGTAAAGTTTGATTACTATTTCCCGCACGGCAAAGCAAGAAAAATGAAGAGTCGGGTAACACTTGGAGAGACAGTTTACTACGGGTTTTGCTAACTGAACTCTAAAAAGAATTTTGTCAAAAGGAAGTCCAAGATTTTGGGGAATACATCAAGGAGGAGTCACTTCATATCACTGTCTGCTTGACGGACCAGTGCCCCTATAGAGTTCGTGGTCATCCTTTTGACAGATGTAGATCCGTGTTTTTATGCTGGTGGTGGTGAGTAGGAGATGAGCAACTTACATGGAAAATGATTTCTACTATACAAACTCTTGATTTATGTTTGCCTCGGTAATCACATCGGGTGATTTTGGGAACATATTTCGTGGGCCTACCAACATGGAAGCAAAAGATCAATGGGCCTTATTCCATGGTGTAGCAATTTGATGTTAAAATCTCTCGACCAGCTTCCTTCGAAATGAATTTATGCTATTTTCAATATAAACAGTAACTACAAGTAACGCGTTTAACAATAGAGCTTGAACAAACGGCGTGGGTGTCTCAATTTCGGGCCTTCTCAATTAGCAATTCTCGACAATTTAGTACTATACCACGCTTGTCAATGTCTCACGGTACGATGGGGTACCGCAGAAGTGGCCCTCTTCACAATCTCACCAAATTCATGCAGTTTGCCATTAAGAGTGCGTATGGTAACGTTTCTGTTCCTCGGCACATTTTTTGAACACACACTTTTTTTGTGTTTCTGTTCCTGGTTACGATTTCTGAGAACAGAAACATGTTTGATAATAAAAAAACAACCCTTTTTTCCGCCGCCGCGGGTCGCCTCCGCCGATCGAATCAACTCACTTTGTCGAAGCATGTACGTCGGATGCATTTGCACGGAGTTCCTTGAGCCCGAATTTCAAGTTCTTCAGAAGAAACAAGGAATATGAATGATCACATTCACAAGTTGCGGATGAGGTGCCATTTTTGCAAGTAAGGGATGAAAGGATAGCTGAAGGAATTTTTGTTATGCAAGGCAATAAAGAGGCTAAAGTTATGCACCAAGATGAGCTTCTTCACGTTCTGAGTACGGAAAGGCATGAAGTATAGTTTGCTTGCTATTTGCCCGCATGGCTAAGCAAGAAATATGAAGAGTCGAGTAACACTTGCAGAGACAGTTTACTATAGGTTTTTCTATTTGAACTCTCAAAAGAATTTCGTCAAGAGGAAATCCAAGATTTTGGGGGATACATCAAGGTTGAGTCGCTTCATATCACTGTCTTCTTAACGGACCAGTGCCCTACAGAGTTGGTGGTCATCCTCTTGACGGATGTGGATCCGTGTTCTTATGCTGCAGGTGGTTAGCAGGAGATGAGCAACTTACGTGGAAAATAATTTTTGCTATACAAACTCTTGATTTATCTTTTCCTTGGTAATCACATCATGTGATTTTTGGAACATATTTTGTGGGTCCACTTTCATGAAGCAAAAGGTCAATGGGCCTTATTCTGTTTTGATTTTATGCGGACATGTTGGCACTAGTGAAGTTATTAATTCTTTTGGAAATCGAAAGTCGGAGGCAATGACAGATTTCTAGATCCAAGATGTAGCAATTTGACGTTAAAATCTCTTGACCAGCTTCCTCTGAAATGAATTTCGGTATTTTTGAATATAACTAGTTACCACAAGTGACCCGTTTAACCCCTATAATAGAGCATGAACGAACGGTGGTGGTGTCTCAATTTTGGGCCTTCTCGATCATCAATTTACGACAATTTAGTACTATACCGTTCGTTGTCAATGGCACACGGTACGATAAGGTACAGCAAAAGTGGCCCTCTTCACAACCACTCCAAATTCATGCGGTTTACTATTAAAGGTGCATGTGGTAATGTTTTTGTTCCTGGGCACATTTTTTGAAAAAAAAAATACTTTTTTGCGTTTCTGTTCCCGGCTACGATTTTTGGGAACAGAAACGTATTTGGTAAGTAAAAAACAACGTTTTTTTTTCCACCACTGCTTGTCGAATCAACTCACTTTGTCGCAGCATGTGCATCGGATGCATTTGTGTGGAGTTCCTGGAGCCCGAATTTCAAGTTCTCAAGAAGAAACACGGAATATGAATGCTCATATTCACGAGACGCGAAAGCGTTGCCATTTTTGCAAGTAAGGAATGAAAGGATAGCTGAAGGAATTCTTGTAATGGAAGGTAATAAAGAGGCTAAAGTTATGTACCAAGATGAGCTTCTGAACGTTCTAAGTACCGGAAGGCATGAAGTAAAGTTTGCTTACTTTTTTTCCCGCACGGCTGAGCAAGAAAAATGAAGAGTTGGGTAACACTTGCAGAGACAATTTACTACGGGTTTTGCTATCTAAACTCTCAAAAGAATTTCGTCAAAAGGAAATCCAAGATTATGGGGGATACATCAAGGTGGAGTCGCTTCATATCGATGTCTGCTTGATGGACCAATGCCGCTTTAGAGTAGGTGGTCAACCTCTTGACGGATGTGGATCCTTATTTTTATGCTGCAGGTGGTTAGCCGGAGATGAGCAACTTGCGTGGAAAATGATTTCTACTATACGAACACTTAATTTAAGTTTGCCTCGGTAATCACATCAAGTGATTTTGGGAACATATTTCGTGGGCCCACCTTAATGGAAGCAAAAGGTCAATGAGTCTTATTCTGTTTTGATTTTATGCGGACATGTTGGTCCGAGTGAGCACCACAATTCTTTTGGAAACCAAAATTCGGAGGCAGTGACAGATTTCTAGATCCAAGATGTAGCAATTTGGAGTTAAAATCTCTCGACCAGCTTCCTCCGAAATGAATTTCTACATTTTTCAACATAACTAGTAACCAAAAGTGACCCGTTTAACCCCTATAACTGACCATGAATGAACGACGAGGGTGTCTCAATTTTGGGCCTTCTCGATCAGCAATTCTCGTCAATTTAGTACTCTACCATGCGTTGTCAATGTCGCACGATGGGGCACCGCAGAAGTGGCCCTCTTCACAACCACTCCAAATTCATGTGGTTTACCATTTAGGGTGCGTATGGTAACGTTATTGTTCTTGGGCACATTTTTTGAACAAAGACACTTTTTTTTTGTGTTCCCGGCTACGATTTTGGCGAACAGAAACGCATTTGGTTAGTAAAAAATAACACTTTTTTTGCCGCCGCAAGTCGCCGCCGCCGGTCGCATCTACCCACTTTGTCGAACCATGTGCATCTGATGCATTTGTGCGGAGTTCCTGGAGCCCGAATTTCCAATTCTTCAGAAAAAACTATCGCGACCAGTTTTTGTTTTCGGGCTAAATGGATTGTTGAATCGGGCCCCCACTCTGCAATGTGGATTGCGGGCTTTCTCGACGCGGGCCCTCCCAGGCCCATACCAAATCGCGTCGGGAGTAAATTTTTACGCGGGTTTTCGACGATAAGAGTCGATCGCATTCCACCTTGGTATGATCGTGGTGGCATGTGCTATGTGTGCATGCATTTGGAGTCGCCACCGGTCCTTCTTGGAAGGTGGACCGGAAACCTCACTAATCGATTGGGACATGTCGATCAGTTCTGCGGAACCAAATATTTTGGGTTCGGGGACTTGGTTACGTTGGTGTCATTACCAACGCCATTTCGGTACCTAACGCGAGTGATTTTCCTAACTAAGATTTCATGCAGGCGCAATTTTGGGTGAGGTAAGTCTAATTCAAGGGTTTCATGCAGATTGGAAGACTAGTCCAATCAAATCGCAATCAATATAAGGAAAGCGCAATCAAGTGTATAAATGAATCACGTCAATGCACATCAATTCAAATCAATGGCCTCCTAGTATAGCTTTAAGGGCTTAGGGAAGGTGTGATTTAGGATCAAGGGTAGACTGAGAGATTTGGGGACGATCTGCTCGAAGGGCGAAATCATCAATTTTTGGGAGGTTTGGGTGTTGGACTAAACAAAATAGACTATGGCTAGTTGATTGTGGCCATTTCCTATTTTGGAGATTTTCCTTGAATTTTTCGGGATTTCTCGAGAAACGATTTGCCTAAAGGGCAAAATCGTCATTTTTTTAATGGATTGGGGTTCGAAGGAACCAAAATAGGCCATGGCCAACTGATTGTGGCCGTTTCTTATTTTTCTGGAATTCTTCAAATTTTTTTTTGGAGACGATTTGCCTAAAGGGCAAAATCGTCATTTTGGAAGGAATGGGGTTCGAAAGAACCAAACCAGGTCATGGCTAGTTAATTGTAACCATTTCCTATTTTCTGGAATTTTTCTGAAATTCTTCAATTTTTTTGGGAGACGATTTGCCTAAAAGGAAAAATCGTCATTTTGGAAGGGGTCGGGTTTCAAAAGACCCGAAATAGGTCATGGCCAATTGATCGTGACCATTTCCTATTTTTTGAAATTTTTCATGAATTTTCTGAATTTATTTTTGGGGACGATTTGCCAGAAGGGCAAAATAGTCATTTTGGAAAGATTAGGGTTTGGAAGACCCAAAATAGGTCATGGCCAGTTGATTGTGGCCATTTCCTATTTTCTGGAATTTTTCTGGAATTTTTTGGAATTTTTGGGGGAAGATGATTTGCCAAAAGGGCAAAATCGTCGTTTTGGTAAGATTAGGGTTTGGAAAACCCAAGATGGGTCATGGCCAGTTGATTGTGGCCATTTCCTATTTTTTGGGATTTTCTGGAATTCTTGTGAATTTTTGGGAAATGATTTGCCAATAAGGCAAAATTATCATTTTGGAAGGGTTGGGGATCGAAAGACCCAAAATAGGACATGGCCAGTTGATTGTGGTCATTTCCTATTTTCTGGAATTTTTGTGGAATTTTTCTGAATTTTTTCAATTTTTTTGAAATTTTTTATGATTTTCTATTTTTTTTATTGAATTTTCATTTTTTTTATAATTTTTTTTGAATTTTTTATTTAAAAAAAACATTTTTCGGACCTGGTCAAACCCGGCCCGCGCCTCTCGGGTGCCCGGCCCAACCCTACGGGTCGAGAACCGGCCTAAAACGACACCGTTTTGATTTTTTTTGGAATTTTTTTTTATTTTTTATTATTTTAAAACTATTTTCTAATTTATCCGAATTTTCTGAAAATAAAAACCAATCGGACGGTCCCAGGCTTGCCTCGTGGCACTACCCTAGCCGCCGGATCAATTTAGTTTTGAAAATGCCGGATCGTGACACGTGATGCAATCCCGTCCGTCCGATCTATTTAATCTTGAAGACACGGATCGCGACACGTGGCATACCCACGGCCGTCCGATCTAGGGTATTTTGAAAATATCGGATTGCGACACGTGGCACACCCACGGCTGTCCGATCTAGGGTTTCTTTTTGAATTTTCGAAAATATCATTTATTATTATAAAATCATTTATTTATTATTTTTTTCTTTGAAAATTCCTAGATCGCGACACGTGGCACTTCGCCCACCGTCCGATCTAGGTTTTTTTTTTTTTTGCTCGCGGACCCCGCCGCGGCTGACGTGGCGCGCCACGCAGCGCCACATCACCCTTGAACAGTCAACTATCGTTGACTGGTCAAAGGTCCACCGGAGAAGATGACCGGCGACTCGCCGGAACAGTGATTTTTCTAGCGAGTTCGCCGGAAAATCGGGACCGAGCCCAAACCTTCGTATTTTTTGCTTGTTTTCGCGGCATTCGACTCCTTAAGCAAACCACATCAACATACATCAAGATTTACAGCCACTAACTCGCCGGAAACCGGCAAAACGAGCTTCCACCGATTCGGTTCCGGCGAGGCGATTTCCGAAATTTTTTTTTGTTTGAAACTCGATCCCAGTCGTTCACAGGACATCCCATCTAGGTTTAGAAGCTTACCTGAGACCGCCTAGGGGTCGA
The DNA here is from genome assembly GCA_021437785.1 of Rhodomyrtus psidioides. Classification (NCBI taxonomy): domain Eukaryota; kingdom Viridiplantae; phylum Streptophyta; class Magnoliopsida; order Myrtales; family Myrtaceae; genus Rhodomyrtus; species Rhodomyrtus psidioides. The sequence goes on along the minus strand of JAILYB010000169.1, from coordinate 53,746 downwards.
CGACCTCCGTCTTCGCCGGACCGAGCTCTTGGCTCGGGTTTGGACCATGGGACCTCCAACCACCGCTTTCGGCGTCGACCGATGCAAAATAAACACCACAGGAAGCTTAGAGTTGGTTCTAGGACAAGCTTAAGGCAATAACGCGATGAAATATGCTCGGGTGAGGTACGGCCGTGACTATTATACGTTGAAACAACCGGCGAGCATTTTATCAAACAGTCGGCGTGCATCAGACAAAATCGACATTTGAACGGGAAACGGAGGGACCCAGGCCAAACCGAAGCGAACTAACACCTAAACAAGATTATAGACACCTAAACCAACGTCGGCATATGGTCGGCTCGGCTCGATCTTGTCGGAGGCCGCCCCGGACCAAAACTCACAGTAAGTAAAAAACAGAGTACAAAAACAGGGGTATACCGACCTTGTTTCGGTTCGCCGGCAGCCTAGGAGCTTTTGCGTCGGTACTTTGGGTCCCCTGAGGCTTGGATAATCCTCGACGACGCTCGGTTGCTCCCTCTCTCTCTCGGTTCTTCCTCCCGTTCGGATCTCTCCCTCTCTCTCTCTCTATTTTTTTTTAAACCATGAGTCTCCCCCCCCCCCTCTCTCTCTCTTATGGCCGGCTCTTATATTTCGAGAGTTGTCCAGGATCGAGGACGATCACGCACCCCTCACAGCTCTGAAAAGGCACTGTTCCCCCTTCGTTTTGGTCGACCGAGCTCTGCCGGTTTTGTCCCCTGCTTTCCCCTATTTTTTTCTGCCAATCCCCTGCCTTACTGTACGTGAAAGCAAAGGGAAGGTGCAGACCCGGTCGGGTCGGGTCGGGTCGGGTCCGACCCGACCGGCCCGACCATCGATTTTCGCCTAATTGGGCCTCTAATTGACCGTTTTTCATGAAATTGATCCCAAAATCGGACTCCTCGGCATGTTTTCCATCTAAAATGAGTGTTTTCACGAATAATTGAATTGGAATTTAATGAAAACCCCAAATCACGCCTAGGATCCGAAATTGATTTTTGCCAAATCGGAGGACGAAATGATCAAATAAGTTCAAATTGAGGCCACCAATGGATTCGGCATGATGAAAACTATAGGGTAGAGGTGCTTGATTTTCATGGGTGTCTCCAGAGAGAATTTAATTTTAAGATTCGTGAAACCGATGACTAAATTGCAAAGAAATTTGTGCAATTAGGTACTTTTTGTCAAAATTGATCAAATTAAAGGCTTTATTGACCCAATAGCACCTCAAGGCTCTAGATTATAATGTCATGGCTTATGAAAAGTGGAAATTGAAAATTAATGGACTCCAAAGGAAATTTTTATGGTCGATTCGGGTTTATGTTTGTGGAGGAACATAATGACCCAAGTTGAATTTTTTAGATTTATAAAGACCAACCTGAAGAGGGAATTAAAATAAAATTATTGACTATTTTTTTTTTGTATTTTTATGACTACGAATGGTATTTTTTCTGATTTTTTGGGTATTTTTATAATTAAATAAATTCGAAAAAATATTAAAAATTTCGAAAAATATTTTTTGTTCAAAATTGGTTCCGAAGGCTGGGCCAAGGCTTCCAAAGTTGATTTTGTAATTTTATGACTTTTTTTTGCTATTTTTAATTAATTTTAAAAGTAAAATCAAAATAAAGGATGATTAAAAATCAGGTGTCAACAGCTGCCCCTCTTTGAGAGAGAGCTCGTCAGAGGTCGCTTTCAAAGACAAAAATGACACCTGAGTCTTAACCGACTCGACTGGGAAAAAGAAAGTGCCATGACATCAGACTCTAAGAAACCCATCGATGAAAGCTCAAATTTATCTCCGGTTTGCTTTGACAACCTGAACGTGGGCCGGAGAGGGGGAAATGTACCTGGAGCTTACCTGTCCGATGTCGTGCTTGTGGAATCCGGGAGTTCGTTGTTATGCTCCTAGGGCGTTGAAATCGTGGGCTCGGCTTCCCTTTTGTTTTTTTGTTTTTGTTTTTTTTGGCGACTCCGTAGCTTCTGACTCACTATACCGGGTTTTTATTTCTCCCTTCGTGGCTTTTGATCCACCATACCAGGTTTTCATTTCTCCCTTCGTAGCTTCTGGTCCGCTATACCAGGGTTTTCATTTCTCCCTTCGTAGCTTCTAGTCCGCTATACCAGGGGTTTCATTTCTCTCTTCGTAACTTCTAATCCGCTATACTAGGTTATCATCCTCCATTCGTAGCTTCTGATCCGCTATACCAAGGTTTTCACTTCTCCCTTTGTAGCTTCTGATCCGCTATACCAGGGTTTTCATTCTTCCATTCGTAGCTTCTGATCCGCTATACTAGGGTTTTCATTCCTCCTTTTGTAGCTTCTGATTTGCTATACCAATATTTTCACTTCTCCCTTTGTAGCTTCTGATCCGCTATACCAGGGTTTTCATTCCTCCCTTCGTAGCTTCTGGTCCGCTATACCAAGGGTTTTGGTATGAAAAGAGTTTCCATGGTGAGGGTTCTCCACGCCAGATGTTTTTTTTTTGCCTGATTTTGGGAAGGGTTTCCCATGACGATGACTCTTGACGTCAGCACGGATTTTCTCTTGTTTTGAAAAGGGGTTTCCCATGATGACGGTTTTCAACGTCAGATGGGGTTTTCTCCTGTTTTTAAAAGGGTTTTCCCATGACTAGCACATGGGATTTTTTTTTTGTTTTGAAAAGGATTTTCATAACGAGGGTTCTCCAAGTCAGAAAATTTTCTCTTGTTTTGAAAAGAGGTTTCCCACGACGTTGGCCTTCACAAGGTCAGAGGGAATTTTTTTGATTTTGAAAAGGGGTTTCCATGACAATGAGATCCTGTTTTAATGTTGCCAAAACTTTTATTTGGACAAAAATTTCATCTGAGTATGCTAATGATGTAGGAGGTCATCCAAAACATCTTGCAACATGATGTGACGGTCAAAGCTCCTTTTAGGGAGGATTTTGAATTAAATGATCTGATATCACCGAAAGGATTTGGTTAAAACGCCAATTGGAGTACGCTCATCAAAGAGGGCTCCTCATCATTTTTCAGGAGGTTTCTTCTCACTTCCTCTCCTTTTAAAAACACTCGAATTCTCTCTCTCGAACCTATGTTCAAGGTTTCGAAACTAATCGCAGTGTATACCCATTGATTGATCAGAAGGGGCTTTGGATGGACCGTAATGTTGGGTTCGGTCAATGGTTTTCAAAGGTGACTCGTGGTCGAGTCAAGGCCAATGAATTGAAAATCTTCATCATTTGCTTCGGGTTTACAAGTGAAGAACCCTGCAAAAATGAGAGAGAAATAGTCTTGCTCAACCTCTTCGAGCAATGCTTAAAATCATTTAAACTCTACGTTAACTCAAGTGCCTTAGTTGAAAAAGACTTTCAAGGGTTGTAACGTAGGTGAAGATTGGGGACTGAGAAAGGCTTGTTTTTGGCTCAGAATATATGAAAGTGGTTTGATGTTGGTGATCATTGCAGATTTACCACCGATCTTGACCCTTGGATTGATCTTCAGAAAGCACCCTCGTTGCATAAGGATGGTGTAGTAGTCACTTGGATGTGCCCCGGCTGGGGATAACTTCATGACTTGATCCCCAGGGGCATTTTCTTTTACAAGTAGATTCCATTGGGGATTAATATTTGGATATTCTGGAATCCCTTGGATGATTTATAAATACACAGGAATTTGAATGGGCATTGGTCTTGCTTTTACCAGGCACTTTGCTTTTTGATGCCCGGGATTGGCTTTTGCCTTTTTTTTTTTTAAATCTCGCCTTTTCTTTTCTTCTCTTTTTTTTTGGACCAAATTTTTTAGATTATGCTAGACACACATGCAAACAGAATCTTAGCACATTGAAGAATTAATTTAGGACTTTTCTATAGACCCAGTTCCTTTAACTTCTCCCGATTTGAGGTGGTGCCGTCTTCCTCTTGGAATGGACAATGATCACCAACGGGGTTTATGAAACGGATATGCAGGCTCAATGGGGCTGTGCAAAGGATGAGTGTGTGTAGGATAGAGAAACGACCGCTTTTCGTCGTCCTAAAGCACTTGAATCACGGTACGAGTTTAAATGTAAAGAAACACTTGAAGATTGATGTTGGTTCGAGCAAAAAGATTTCTAACCATTTACCTCATACCACCGCTGGAATTTCTTCTGATTGGCCCCAATGTGGGGTGGTTCTTGACAGGGTTATAGAATTGAAGCATCCGCCTAAATTGGTTAACAATGGTTGACCCGCGGTGTTTGGGGTAGAGAAAAGAATGCCCTTCGTCTTTTCAATCTAGGTAGCCACTGCGAATGATCCCTACATCCTCGAACACGGCTCCTATTCTAATTTTTACTTCACTCATCACTCAAGAGTTTGTAGGGACGTGCTTGGGCATGGGTTGCCTCTCATCGTCTGAGATACTCCTCTTGACAGCTTTAAACATTCCTTTTTGGAAATCCATTTTTTTTAAATGTTCCTTATACGGATTTTTGATGCATGATGCATGTGTTAGATGACTTCAGAAGCTTTTAAATGCAGATGAAGAGATTTCGAGAATTCCACACTGTTGACACCTAATTTTTGACCATTTATTATTGTGATTTTTATTCTTTAGAATTAATTAAAAATATCAAAAAAAATGTCATAAAATCACAAAATCAACTTTGGAAGCCTTGGCTTGGCCTTAGGAACCAATTTTGAGCAAAAAATATTTTTTGGTATTTTATAATATTTTTCGAATTTATTTAATTATAAAAATATCCAAAAAATCAGAAAAATACCATCCGTGGTCAGAAAAATACAAAAAAATATTCAATAATTTTGTTTTAATTTCCTCTTCAAGTGTGTCACTTTAAATCTCAAAAATTCGGCTCGGGTCACTATGTTCCTTAACAAACATAAACCCGAACCGAGCCCAAAAATTCCTTTTCGAGTCTTTTAATTTTCAATTTCCACTTTTTATAAGCTATGACATTGGATTCTAAAGTCTTGAAGTGCAATTAGGTCATTTGGCCCTCCAATTTGGTCAATTTTAACCAAAAGGGCTTAATTGCACAAAAATCTTTCAATTTAGTCCCCGGTTTCTCAATTTTCGAAATTAAATTTCATGTGAGCATACCCATTCAAATTAAACACCTCTATCCTATAGTTTTTATCATGAGGAATCCATTGGTGGCCTAAATTTTGACTAATTTGGTCATTTATGCCCTCGATTGAGCAGAAATCATTTTCGGATCCTAGGGACAATTTGGGGTTTTCACTAAATTTCAATCAATTGATTCACGAAAATACCCATATTTGATAGAAAACATGTCAAGGAGTCCGATTTTGCCATAAATTTCATGAAAATAAGTCAATTTGGGGCCTAATTGGGCCGATTTGATCCAACCGGGCCGGTCGGGTCAGACCCGACCCGACTCGGTCCGAACCGGGTCTGCAACTAAGTTGCAGACCCGCGTGGACAGCGAAGCAGGGAACAGGGGGAGGCCCGCCGAAGCATTCTTTTGCAAAAGAAATGCATTGTAGTGGAGCGGCGGTCGATGGTGGACGTCCTGCGAACTAAAGACGGTCGGCCATAGGATTAGAAAAAGGGAAAAAAGAGAGTGAAAAGAAAGGGAGCCGAGAGGGAGAGAGAGGAATTTTTGGAGGGGGTTCGAGCGAAGCAAAGGGCCAAGGAGCATCCCCAGACCTGAGGGGACGTCTGCCGATCATCACCGACGCATTCGCCTTCGTCGACGGGCCCGGAAAAGGTCGGTTTTTCCTCTCCGACCATCGCCTCACACATGCACACCATATAATCGACGAAATGCCCGAATGAAGTTTTCAATTTTGAACTCTCGGCCGCGTCCTCTCGGGGCTTATTTTGTGCAAATATAGCCTCTAATATAATCCGGAATCGACTCTAAGCGTGTTGAGGTCTTTGTTTTGCATTGTAACGCAACAAAAATGGAGCTCGGAGGTCCGGCGGTCGTAGCTCGGGTAGGGTCGTCAACGGGGAGTTTTGTGCGGTTGCCGACCCCAACGGAGATTCAGGTAGGCTTCTAAATCCCATTTAGATGATGTGTAATCCTATCGAATCAAGTTTTTTTAAAAAAAAAGAAGTTGTAAAGAGCTCGTCGGCGCCGGTTCGGGTTTGGTTTAGTTGGGGCGTTTTCCGGCGTTGATTCAGCCATGAAATGGCCTGGTGTCGATCTGGAGGTGGTGAAGGTCGATTTGGCATCAAAGCATGGGAGATTCGGCGACGTTTTCACGACGGTTTCGGCTCTCCGGCGAGATTCCGGCGAAGGTCGCCGGAATTTGCACTATTCATCATCTTCTCCGGCGGGTCAACGGTCAACGCTGACGTGGCATGCCACGTCGGCAGCCACGTCAGCCAAGTGGGGTCGGTCCGAACGCTTTTTTAAACGAATGGAATGGACGGTCCCGATCGCGACACGTGTCGCGATCGTGGATTTTTTGGAAAATAAAAAAAAAGATTTTCAGAATTAATAATTGATTTTCGAAAATAATATTAATAATAATCCGACGGTCTGGAAGTTGCCACGTGGCTCATTCTGAGGCGTTCATTCCCAATGTGCGAAACGGCGCCGTTTTGTGGGTGAGAGAGGCGGACCGGTTCATGGGTCGCGGGCCTGGGCGTGGGCCGGGTCATCCGACCCGGTCCGGATAACTTTTATATATATTATTATTTTTAATAATTAATAAAAAATAATAAAAAATTCAAAAATCAATAAAAAAAAATAGAAAATCATAAAAAACTCAAAAAAATTCGGAAAATTCAGAAAAATTCTAAAAAATTCCAAAAAATAGGAAATGGCCACATTCAACTGGCCATGACCTGTTCCGGGTCTTTCGACCCCCCGGTCTTTTCCGAAATGACGGTTTTGCCCTTCCGGCAAACCGTCTTCCAAAAAAAATTCTGAAAAATTCCAGGAAAATCCCAAAAAATAGGAAATGGCCACAGACAACTGGCCAAGACTCATTCCGGGTGTTTTGAACCCCGAACCTTCTTAAAATGACGATTTCGCCCTTTGGGCGAATCGTCTCCCAAAAATTGATTGTGATTGATAGGAATAGTCGTCCAATTTGCATGAAACCCTGAATCAAACCTACCTCACCCAAACTTGCGCCTGCATGAACTCTTAGTCAGGAAAAATCACTCGCGTTAGGTACCGAAAGGGCGTTGGTAATGACACCAGCGTAACCAAGTCCCCGAACCCAAAATCTCTGGTTCCGCAGAACTGATCGATCTCTCCCAATCGGTCAGTAAGGTTTCCGGTCTACCCTCCAAGAAAGACCGGTGGCGACTCCAAATGCATGCACAATTTGCACATGCCACCACGACCACACTGAAGGTCGAAAGCGATCGACTCTTATCGTCGAAGAATACTCCCGCCGCGATTTGGTATGGGCCTGGGAGGGCCCGCGCCGATCCAAGGCCCGCGATCGGTAATCCATTAGCCGCGTCCACCTCCGGACGGGTCGCGACAGCTGGCGACTCCGCTGGGGACTCTTGCTCTAGAACATATGATTCTAGACCTCAAGTGGACTTAGGCCGTAATTAAAACGCTGAGTGATTTTTCTAACCTTGCAGGCGCTCTCGAAGGTGAGGTAAGTCCGCTTATGGTAGGTGTTATATGTTTTTGGCAGATTGGAGAAATAAGGGGTGTAGTTCGTGATTAACATTGTCTTATGCAGGTTGGGCGTAGGAATGTATGTTGTGTGGATGATTTGAAGTGCTGATTGATAAACTGATGTGCGTGAATTGCATTATGATGATCACAACACGTGGACACACACAACCGCGCCTAAAACCCCGGGCGCCGCCTTTAGAAACACAATAGAAGAAATTGAGAATGGAATCTCCGTGAGGAAAAACGCGGGGTACTCCACTTTTCAATTCCGCTCGCTTCGAACTATGGATCGAGTCCCAATGCAACGATAGCTGTGCAATGAAATCGGCTCTTTCTAGAACTCGAAGTGGGAACCTTAACCTTAGGTGCCAAACCCTCTGATTTTTAGAAGTTCGCCATCACTTGTCTCATGCGCATGTCTTTGGGCGGTTGGTACACCTAAAACCGCACATAAGTCGACGAGTTTGGTTGGTAAGACTCTCTATCCCTCAAATCTATTACAGTTCATATAAATATAGGCATTTCATTCATTGCATTCTGGTGATTAGATTAAATGCCATTTCAAGGATAGATGTGTGTGTTTTTCCCAAACGTCCTTGATAGAAGACGAAGAGGATGATATCCCATGACAAGCACCGAGTGAGCAACAAAGGAGCCTACTATGGACATTATTGAGATATCGTCCAATGAAGATGACGAGTTGGGGCAAGTGATCCGGAGGTCACAGATCGAACTTGGGGCATCCTTAAACGTTAGGATCACATTCCTTTGTTTCATTTTTCATTACTAGTCCTCTTGTATAGGGTTTATTTTTATCGAGGCTTTCTCTATCTCACCCCTTAGAGTGATTGTATTAGGGACCTATTGGTGTATACATTCAGATGGAGCTTGGTTGTATTTCTTTTGACGGGTCATGGGAATGTGATAGTGGCATTTTCTCTAATCATCCGAATACTCCCAAGTCAAGTTTATAATTCCTTTAGAGGAAATTAAAATTGGAAGTCTTACACGACCTTTTGGTCGTATAGAGTAGTCCAATCTCAATTTCTCTAGAAGGAATTATACACTTGAATTGTTTCGTGCATGTCGTACGTCATTGGTAATCCACGATAATTGATCAAGAGTATCGGCATTGTTTCGAATTTAATGACGAGATAGATGTCCAAATTGCCCTCGTTCTTAACAAAACGGCCTTGATTTGGATGCCGTATCTTCAATTAAATTTAAAACACGTCATTATGCCTTGCGCTTTTGACTAATTCGTTCTCCTCGAAATTGATCAAAAACGATTATCGTGAATTACATTCCTTTCAATAATATGCTTTCCTTCGAAGAATACTGATAAAAAACTTTTTGCGCAAGATTAAAACCCTTGTAAAAGTTTTTGTCCTTATTAATCACGAGCAAGCATAAGATTGAAAGGGGTTTATGCTTTCTTTTTCAAATTATTCCTTCTGATTCAGTCGTTTCATTTGCAGGTGAAAAAAAATAGGTAATAGAGAGAAATCTTCTCCTGGATAAGTCTGAGGCTATTCTCTCATCTGATCATGAGCGAGTTATAAAATCAGGACATATTTGCTCGGCTTATTGATATTATGGTTCGGCTCACCCAAGTTGAAGATGTTCGGATGGTCGAAGAAATGAACCATACATAAGTTAAAACACACACATTTATTTTGCTCAGTGGAGGGTTTTCAAAAGCAGGTCATACAATTCGGGGTGGAAAAGTAAAGCCAAAGTGAGCCCTAATTAACGACACAAAGGAGCCCAACTGACCCTCCATGTTGTTAATGCTCTGCCCGTACTCACGACTTCGCATGTCCTGGTCCGCAAGCTTGAGGAGAAGGTTTCTGCATTCGCCCTTAACCTCAGTGACCTTGACCTCGTGTTCCTCGGTGATTATTTCCAAGTCCCGAACTAATCCATTCCCGTGAGCTATGTCTGCGGTTATTTTGTCGAGTCGTTCTTCCTGCCAGTCGCTTTGCAGCCTCAATAGGACATTGTGGCGGTCGTGCTCGCCAGCGGTCAGGGATAGGGCCAATTGATCCACCAGGTTTCTCCTCTCGCGAAGCAACGTCGCGACCCTCTCATTGGCAAACTCGACGGCCTTTTTGTGACTATCGGCCAGATAGTTGGTCAGCACCAAATGATCAGACCGATCCTTGTAACGAGCCCGCAAGACGCGAGCCACGAGAACCTCCCGATCAGCAACACAGTAGGCCTCTAAAGAGTGTGCAAAGAGGGTCGGGAAAGTTCTATATTCCCTCCCCAGCGTAGTACCTTCGAGGGAAGTGGTATCTAAGTCCTCGAGCAGGACACGGATTTCATCCGCGGTTGCAGAATGATCGGTTATGTGCGCGTAACCGCGACCCAATAGGTTATAAAGCTTTTCCCACTGGGCCAAGACATCAGTCGAAAAAGTGCGCACGGGAGAGGAGGCCATTTGCGTTGGGTTGGCTTGAGAATAAGACGAGGCTAATAGAGAGATTAGAAGGAAGAAGCTGATTATGCGAGAACGCTAACCTGCCATACGTTAATCCCTCATTTTATAGCAACTCAAGGATGATGAAGGGTCTCAGTAATAATGCTGGTGGAGCCCAGTTACGAGGTAAAGCAGGAGGTCCCCTCACGTGAACCATTGGATTCGTCTCGGTCCGCGATTTTCGGCTTGTCAATTAAAAGATGTAAAAGATTTGTTGGGATCACCATTATTAGAGTTAGGTGGGAGGTAAGCGCAACTATCGAAGAAAGCCCTAACAGGATTTAGCAGTCCCATCACGTTGAAAAGCTAAGCGCGAAATTCAAGGTCTTGAGGGGGAACGTTTGCCTAATGATGCTTGAAGAGCGTCTCCTGAACGTACAAAGTCACTCGAAGAAAAATTTATAGGGAGTGAGCATACAGGAGAGAGTAGAGAACTCTGAGTGGGCAAGAACCAATCAAACATTTCTCAATCCAACATATTTAAGAGGTTACTGTCAGCTGCTAGAGGCGACTGACTCAAAAATCTTAGAAATTGAACTACTGAGGGATCTCGAAGATTCCAAGACCAAGTCTAACACCAAAACCATGGAGCCCAACACTTCTGGCAGCGGAAATCAAAATCACGGCGACGACGACAACGACATCCACGATGCTCAACTCGGGAAAAGAAGACGTCCTCACCAATACTCTCAGGAGGAAACCCAAATGCTGGAAACCCTCTTCAGTAAAAGCTCTCACATGAAAAAGAAGTGGAGAATTGAATTGAGCCGAGAGTTGGGGATTAATCAGTCGATGATCCAGTTTTGGTTTCAAAATAGGAGATCCAAATCGAAGGCTCAACGCAAACGTCAGGTGGTCGAGATTTTAAAAGAAGAAGCTCTCAATATTACCGTTTGCCCTCATTGCGATAACCCCATCGCCCTCGATTTTGCCGGAGTCACGCATGAGCAGGATGATCCTACGAAGACGATACAAATGCCTCTTGGGGGATGGGATTTGCATCGCTTTGATTGGAGCTACAGTTTCAAGGAGCTGGATGTTACCGCCGACCAGCTCAAATCATATCAGCCTCATGCACAACAATTTTCGATAGGGTCGGGTCCTGCTGGAGATGAGTTAATCAGTCGTCAAGCCATCGATGCAATTTTGGGCCACGATAAGAGGAGGTTCGCTTGGCCCCCTGAACTGCATTTCAGATTCCTAGACGTGGTTCACCAAATGGGGATCGATTCAGCAACTCCGACGCGCATATTTAAGGCCATGAATGTACCGGGGCTTAGTAAGGAATTGGTCAGGAATCACCTTGCTGCCTACAGAAAGCGATTAAAACAGCGTCGAGCGGAGCTAAACCGGGAGGAATCCGTCTCGAGCTCAAAAGCTAGGGGCGACCGCCATTGTAATGCTCAGGCATCAAGAGATACCCGGCCAAATCTAAGCGTCAATCAAGCTAGCAACCCGACCACCGGCAAATTGAAAGCTGATCAGAATGTCCTTCCGGGCCATTTCAACACTTTTCAAGAGCGCGTGTCACAAGTACAGCGAGTGCGCACTCCTCCATTCGAGCAGCAGTCGGCTGGTACTCTGCCTGCCGCTGGTCAACCCACGACAGACGATTTCTTTGATGAGGGGCTTGATGCCTTGTTCAATCAGTGGGAAGCTGGCATGCTTGGACAGCCATGATCTAGCACCTGACTCGGGGCACGGTGGGTCGGTCACTACGAACACCCATAGAAAGAAGAACATGTTCACGAGTAGATCACTCATTTTATCCGTTGTAAAGTTCCTATGGGAACATTTTTCTTTAATGACTATAGTTAATTATGTGTGAAAACCAGCGCTATCGACGAACATCGTCACGCTCAGTCGTGATGATCCCTCGTTGGATTAAATCTGAAACCAGGGACGGTCGTTAAATTTTGAGTGGCCACGAATTCATTCCTCATCGAACGCCCAAGATGTTGAAATGAAGAGTAACAGCATGCACAGGGAAAATGTCATTTTCGTTTAAACGATGAAAAGGGTTTGAGAGAAGGTCATGGCGTTAATTCCCATGGAGCTAAATGAATTAAACGGAGTCATTAATTGCGGATCCGCCGCTGTTCCCCACGTTCTCGGGCCTAGCAAATCATAAAAGGCGCCGAAAGATTGTAGACCCACCACTTTGAAGACTGAACTAGGGGACGAGCGCAATACTCGATGAAACCGAATCAATGCAAGAGAGTTTGCAATCCTATCACGAGGAAAAAGAAAGGGGAAGACAGACGAGGAGTAATTGCAGGGTCTCGGGAGGAGCGCTTGCTTGCTGGCCTTCATATGCAGCCTGAAGGATGGTTCTAGGACACGCACAATCACTTGAGAAAATTTCTAGAGTGAGCAAACACGTAAGAGTGAATAGAGAAAGCTGAGTGAACTAGATCAGCCCGAGATACTCCGATCCATCATGTTTACAAGCTATTCCCATCTGCTAGAAACGCCCGACCTGGACATCTCTGAACACGAACTGCTGGAAGACTTTGAAGATCCTGGAGTTGAATCCTGCCAGAAGGCCATGGAGACTGACTCCTCCAGTGATGAAATTCTAGGCTTCAGCTACGAAGAAGGAGTATACAATGATGACCGAAGCCGGAAAAGAAAGCAATTGCAACGCCACACTCCAGGCCAAATCCGAGAACTCGAAGCTTTCTTCAATGAATGCTCCACCCCAAGCACACAACAGAAAATTGAGTTGAGCCGAAAGTTAGGATTGGAGCTTTCGAAGGTCAAGTTTTGGTTCGCCAACAAACGAACCCGGGTGAAACAGCAACACGCAGATCATGAGTTATTGGCCCTGAAGGAGGAGAATGAGAAGCTTCGAGCTGAAAGCGCGAGATATAAGGAAGCTCTAACCAAGGCCGCCTGCCTTAATTGTGGTAATCCTGTTGTCCTCGGCGAGGTGTTCCTCGATGAACCATCCCTGTTGACGAATAACGCTCAGCTGTTACCGTATTCTCCACAGCATTTTCCGACACAGCCAGATACCGTCGGAGATCTGCATGAGCAAGTCAACACCATAGAGTCAACACCAATATCCTCTGAGTCCCAAGAGGATATGAATCGTCACAGGTGGAGTTCTCTCAATGACGAACTCGCTGTCGCAGCCAGCCAATCCAAAGTCGGTGAGTCCCTCCCTGGACAACTTTTGAAACGACTAGATCCCGTAGAGAATAGCTACCGAAGTATTGACGATATTTTGGGTGATAAGAGAACAAGGTTTTACTGGACCTATGAACTTCACACCAAATTTGTTGATGCAATTCGAGAGCTGGGAGTTGATGCGGCTAGCCCACTACGCGTACTCGAGATTATGAACGTGCCAGGGCTCTCTAGAATTAACGTTGAGTCTCACCTCAAGTACTATAGGAGATTGCTAAAGGATGGAAGGATAGCGTTAAACCATCATAAAGCCGGTTGGAGCTCAAGTGCTGGGCAGAATTACAACCATGATGATTGGGGAGCCAAGAGCACCCAACCGTGTTTCAGCAATGACGGGACCAGCAGTCGTGTCAGCGACTCCTCTAACCCAAATCAGAATGCTCCGCCGAGCTATCTCAATACTCCTCAAGAGTATATACCACAGTTCCAGCACATAGGGATTCCTCAGTTTGAGCACGAATCGGTCATTAATGTTGTCCCTGAAGCGGATCTGGCATTGGTAGAGAGTGCACATATAAACCTGCCGGTCATTGGAGGAAGTTCCAATTCGAGGCGTCAAATTGCTCATGACGAGAGCAAAGAGAGGAATTCCTCGCCTGCAGTTGACGACACCCAATCTGGGCACCAAGGGCTAGAAAGAACAGGTGATTTCCTTGATGAGGAGTTGGACACTTGGATCAATACTCTTCAGGAATGTATGTCTCAACCCCAACAGGGCAATGATGAAGGTTCCAGCTCAAAGACTCCAGTCCCTCACAACGAAGGCAATGAAAGAAATCTGCCCCCAACAATCGTTGATACCCAACTTGAACATCAATGGCTCGAAGACTCGAGCAATTTCCTTGGCGATGAGTTCAATCTTTGGCTCGATCAGTTTGGAGCCGGAGGACCATCGCAGTGGTGACGCAAGGCCGGTGATCAAACGTCTGATGCAAGGCATGGCTACTCGATGAAAAATGCTTAGAGGAAAGGGGTTGAATACTCCTGTTGAATATGTTGTTGATCGCACTGTAAGGTTCCCACGGGAACATCTTTCATTAATATCTAGAACTAATTGCGCGTGAGTGTCAACATCACCCTTTGAGCATCTTCGAGCCGAGGGCCGTGGATTAATCACTTAATCCGTGGAGCAAGTTCCATGAACAATGACTATCACCCGCGGAGCATAATGGGATCCACCACTTCAATACGAAATACGTTTGGCCGCGAAGCCACCCATTTGGTAAAACGATGTATCGTTCCTAAACGATCTTCAATCGCATATCGAAATAATGTCTCCTTTCTTTCCCTTCTCAGGTGATAAACGTGGATAAATCGCTCAAGGAGCCATCTGTTCAAATAACAGAACAGACGTTGCCCAACCGGGGGCAGCTGAACCATTGATGTTGCAAATATTCCAAGCATGGATAGGCGGATTTGATAGACGTTGTTCATATCAATACGCAACGTCAGAACGGGATGAGAACCAAGAGTAAAGTTGTATCGTCCCAACTTGTCTCGAATTTGGGAATATGAATTGACACTTATTGTTTATCCTTGACAGGGGAGTCGCCTTGCAGAGGAACAAGTTTTTACATCCCATGTACTACTCGTCAGAATACATGACCAAGGGTAGGATGTATCGTTTCGATTTTTGAAAAATTCGTGAACCTACAATGATATGACTTCTTTACATTTGCAGGGGTCTGCAGCCGCGACAGGTAGGTAAGTATTCCTTTCCCAGTTAGCTGGAGATAAAGAATGTTAAAATCCTTTCAGCCGTCATGAAAATTATCCAATGCATCAATGTTCATGATTTAAATCGGGAGGTCGCCCAAAGCATGAATAAAACATGCACGATACATCACAAAATCCCATCGATGGATAAATTTTGGGAAAGAAAGAAATGAATTTTTCCAAATATGATTATTTGTCAAATCATTCAAAAGGAAATTTACTCAAAAGAGAGGCGAGCCCAGTCCAAACACATCCTACATACACTTGAGAGACGAGGGAAGTGAATCGGATAGCAAAATCTGTACCTACTGAGGTAGGGACCAGTCGCAGCGATTACATGGGTTGGGACGACGGAGGCATTCGTTTCATATCCCCCAAACACTACAGGTGACCGTTGATAACCCCTTTGAACGGCGGTTTTCATTCTTAACCCTGTCAAGAACCACCCCACATCGGGGCAAAATGGAGGTGAGTCCAACAGCATCAGGAGAAAATGGTTAGAAATTTTCTTGCTCGGACTAACATTAATCTTTGTGTGTTGTTTATATGGTAATCCAAGTGCCATAGGATGACGAGAAGCATTCATTTCTCTATCCCACACACTGGATCCTTTGCACAGCCAACTTGAGCCTGCAAATTCATTTCATGAACCCATTGGTGATCATTCCAAGACGGATGCACCACCACTTCAAAAATGGAAGAGTTCAAGACTCAGGGATTACGAAGAAGATTCCCGGGCTGATATTTAAAGATGTTTAGACTTTCAGACATATGTCTAACACGATCCCATGAAGATGAGAAAAGTGGGATTTCAAAAATAAATGAAAAAAATCCACGGCATCGAGAAAAAGCAAAGTGCCTGGTAAAAGCAAGGCCGATGCTCGTGTAAATTGTTTGATTGATCCGCAATGAAGCTGGATGGGAAAAGAGGAAATCCCTAATGGAGTCAGATCAAAAAGACTACTCCTCCAAATGATGTCAGGCGTGGAAGACGCAGACAGAATTGTCAAAAGCGGTTGCATGCCTAAAAAATTGAAGATGCAAAATGGAAAAGACATGTGACAAGTTTGCAATGATCACCAATGTCAATCCCCTCATAAATTCTGGGCCAAAAACAAGCCTTTTTCGGTCCCCAATCCTACCAACATCATAACCCTGAAACAGTCTTCTCTGACTAAGACACTTGGGTTAACATATTGCTTAGCTCGAAGAAGTACGAGCAAGACTATTTCTTTCTCATTTTGCATGGGTTCTTGACTTGTAAACCCGGAGCAGATGGTGAAGGATTTCATTCAGTGGCCTCGACTCCAAAGCGGGTCCCCTTGGAAACCAATATCCAAGCCCAACATTACGGTCCCGTGGAAGACCTCACGGCCGATCAAAATGTATGCGCTGCGAATGATCCTAAAACCTAGGCACAGGTTAGTAGGAGGTTGAGCGCATTCCTTACAAAAGACCATTATCACAGAGCGGTGAGGAGCCCTCTTGGATGAGAAATTCTCCAATAGATGTTTTGAATAAACACTTTTTGGAAATTTCAAATTGTTTGATCCAGATTTTCCGTGCAAGGGATTTGTGATCACATTTGCATGTTGCAAGAATGCTTTGGATAACCTCCAGCATCAAAACGCACATTTCATGATTAAGACTTAAATCATACGATTTTGTCAGATGGACAACCGTCGTCTTCCCTAAGATTGCTAATGTTTTCTTGGTGAAGAAAAATTTTTCAGGCTCGAACTTCTGCAGGATCCGTTGGAAACACCAATCTCCCAGAATATCGCCTCTACAGACTTAAGTGAAGCTTTGTCAAGATAAAATCTTTCACTGCTTCAAAATTGAATTCCCGACAAGTTTCGGGATCTTTCAAAAGAAGGGATGAGGATAGAACCCCTTTTCAAAAAAATCAAGCAGTCTCATCGGACGTGGAGAACCCTCGTCATGAGACCCCTTTTCAAAACAAACAAAGGTAGATACCGCCTGAAGGGTCAAATCAAAGGTAGAAACCGCCTGAAGGGTCAATTCAAGGTAGAAGCCGCCTGAAGGGTCAATTCAAGGTAGAAACCGCCTGAAGGGTCAACACAAGGTAGAAACCGCCTGAAGGGTCAACACAAGGTAGATACCGCCTGAAGGGTCAAATCAAAGGTAGATACCGCCTGAAGGGTCAAATAAAGGTAGAAACCGCCTGAAGGGTCAATTCAAGGTAGAAACCGCCTGAAGGGTCAATTCAAGGTAGATACCGCCTGAAGGATCAACAAAAGGTAGATACCGCCTGAAGGGTCAATTCAAGGTAGATACCGCCTGAAGGATCAACACAAGGTAGAAACCGCCTGAAGGGTCAAATCAAAGGTAGATACCGCTTGAAGGATCAACTCAAGGTAGATACCGCCTTAAGGATCAACACAAAGGTCCGATCCACCGTACGGATTAAAATCCCTGGCGAATCCTCAAGCGTGGGATGCGTCTTCCTAGGGTTCCTGCCAGTTAGGAATCCAATAATGGTATGACCTACCATACAGGTCAGAGCTTAATCTCCCTAGGATATTCTGAATGACGAGTCCAAGGTATTTTCTTGAAAGTCGTCGCAACCGGCAGCATCCGACATGTGAGCTTCAGGTAAGCCTCTCTCACTCCGGCCCATGTTCGAATTGCAAGAGTAAACCGGTGATTAACTTGAGCAGTCATCAAAAGACTTAAGGGTCCGATGTCATAGCATTTCTTTCCCCAGTCGAGTCGGTTAAGATTCAGGTGTCATTGTCTTTGAAAGCAACCTCTGACGAGCTCACTCTCAAAGAGGGGCAACTGTTGACACCTAATTTTTGACCATTTATTATTGTGATTTTTATTCTTTAGAATTAATTAAAAATATAAAAGAAATGTCATAAAATCACAAAATCAACTTTGGAAGCCTTGGCTTGGCCTTAGGAACCAATTTTGAGCAAAAAATATTTTTTGGTATTTTATAATATTTTTCGAATTTATTTAATTATAAAAATATCCAAAAAATCAGAAAAATACCATCCGTGGTCAGAAAAATACAAAAAAATATTCAATAATTTTGTTTTAATTTCCTCTTCAAGTGTGTCACTTTAAATCTCAAAAAATCGGCTCGGGTCACTATGTTCCTTAACAAACATAAACCCGAACCGAGCCCAAAAATTCCTTTTCGAGTCTTTTAATTTTCAATTTCCACTTTTTATAAGCTATGACATTGGATTCTAAAGTCTTGAAGTGCAATTAGGTCATTTGGCCCTCCAATTTGGTCAATTTTAACCAAAAGGGCTTAATTGCACAAAAATCTTTCAATTTAGTCCCCGGTTTCTCAATTTTCGAAATTAAATTTCATGTGAGCATACCCATTCAAATTAAACACCTATATCCTATAGTTTTTATCATGAGGAATCCATTGGTGGCCTAAATTTTGACTAATTTGGTCATTTATGCCCTCGATTGAGCAGAAATCATTTTCGGATCCTAGGGACAATTTGGGGTTTTCACTAAATTTCAATCAATTGATTCACGAAAATACCCATATTTGATAGAAAACATGTCAAGGAGTCCGATTTTGCCATAAATTTCATGAAAATAAGTCAATTTGGGGCCTAATTGGGCCGATTTGATCCAACCGGGCCGGTCGGGTCAGACCCGACCCGACTCGGTCCGAACCGGGTCTGCAACTAAGTTGCAGACCCGCGTGGACAGCGAAGCAGGGAACAGGGGGAGGCCCGCCGAAGCATTCTTTTGCAAAAGAAATGCATTGTAGTGGAGCGGCGGTCGATGGTGGACGTCCTGCGAACTAAAGACGGTCGGCCATAGGATTAGAAAAAGGGAAAAAAGAGAGTGAAAAGAAAGGGAGCCGAGAGGGAGAGAGAGGAATTTTTGGAGGGGGTTCGAGCGAAGCAAAGGGCCAAGGAGCATCCCCAGACCTGAGGGGACGTCTGCCGATCATCACCGACGCATTCGCCTTCGTCGACGGGCCCGGAAAAGGTCGGTTTTTCCTCTCCGACCATCGCCTCACACATGCACACCATATAATCGACGAAATGCCCGAATGAAGTTTTCAATTTTGAACTCTCGGCCGCGTCCTCTCGGGGCTTATTTTGTGCAAATATAGCCTCTAATATAATCCGGAATCGACTCTAAGCGTGTTGAGGTCTTTGTTTTGCATTGTAACGCAACAAAAATGGAGCTCGGAGGTCCGGCGGTCGTAGCTCGGGTAGGGTCGTCAACGGGGAGTTTTGTGCGGTTGCCGACCCCAACGGAGATTCAGGTAGGCTTCTAAATCCCATTTAGATGATGTGTAATCCTATCGAATCAAGTTTTTTTTTAAAAAAAGAAGTTGTAAAGAGCTCGTCGGCGCCGGTTCGGGTTTGGTTTAGTTGGGGCGTTTTCCGGCGTTGATTCAGCCATGAAATGGCCTGGTGTCGATCTGGAGGTGGTGAAGGTCGATTTGGCATCAAAGCATGGGAGATTCGGCGACGTTTTCACGACGGTTTCGGCTCTCCGGCGAGATTCCGGCGAAGGTCGCCGGAATTTGCACTATTCATCGTCTTCTCCGGCGGGTCAACGGTCAACGCTGACGTGGCATGCCACGTCGGCAGCCACGTCAGCCAAGTGGGGTCGGTCCGAACGCTTTTTTAAACGAATGGAATGGACGGTCCCGATCGCGACACGTGTCGCGATCGTGGATTTTTTGGAAAATAAAAAAAAAGATTTTCAGAATTAATAATTGATTTTCGAAAATAATATTAATAATAATCCGACGGTCTGGAAGTTGCCACGTGGCTCATTCTGAGGCGTTCATTCCCAATGTGCGAAACGGCGCCGTTTTGTGGGTGAGAGAGGCGGACCGGTTCATGGGTCGCGGGCCTGGGCGTGGGCCGGGTCATCCGACCCGGTCCGGATAACTTTTATATATATTATTATTTTTAATAATTAATAAAAAATAATAAAAAATTCAAAAATCAATAAAAAAAAAATAGAAAATCATAAAAAACTCAAAAAAATTCGGAAAATTCAGAAAATTTCTAAAAAATTCCAAAAAATAGGAAATGGCCACAGACAACTGGCCAAGACTCATTCCGGGTGTTTTGAACCCCGAACCTTCTTAAAATGACGATTTCTCCCTTTGGGCGAATCATCTCCCAAAAATTGATTGTGATTGATAGGAATAGTCGTCCAATCTGCATGAAACCCTGAATCAAACCTACCTCACCCAAACTTGCGCCTGCATGAACTCTTAGTCAGGAAAAATCACTCGCGTTAGGTACCGAAAGGGCGTTGGTAATGACACCAGCGTAACCAAGTCCCCGAACGCAAAATCTCTGGTTCCGCAGAACTGATCGATCTCTCCCAATCGGTCAGTAAGGTTTCCGGTCTACCCTCCAAGAAAGACCGGTGGCGACTCTAAATGCATGCACAATTTGCACATGCCACCACGACCACACTGAAGGTCGAAAGCGATCGACTCTTATCGTCGAAGAATACTCCCGCCGCGATTTGGTATGGGCCTGGGAGGGCCCGCGCCGATCCAAGGCCCGCGATCGGTAATCCATTAGCCGCGTCCACCTCCGGACGGGTCGCGACACACACACATTTTTTTTTACATGGACGTAGATACCATCCTCCAAGAAGTTTCGAAAGGGTCGTTTTTTTCTTTTTCCTGTCTTCGTTGACAAGGTACTCTGTTTCGGCTGACGCCAGCTCCGACGATCGTGGAAGTGCCTGTAAAAATGTAAATGACAACATCAATGGTTACTCAAATTTGAAAGGATTCGGGTTACAACCGATTCTCCTTCGTGTGATCTTTTGACGTGTCTCGTCTCGATCGGGGGACCGTCTCTCCTGCTGATCATCTCTCCTGGAGATTTTCTGCATAGAAATGCGTATGTGCATGTATGTATGCATGAGATGTATGCAGTGACTCGGGTTCTTCGAGGAAAGGGTGCCGCTTGGGGCTTCTGATTCAATCATGGATAATACTTCTTGATCGCATCGGCGTTTACAGGATATCCCAACTCCTCTCCGTCCATGTTTACAAGGATTAAGGCCCCTCCAGGTAAAACCTTCTTAACCACATACGGTCCTTCATAATTCGGGGTGAACTTGCCCACAGGATGTGACACGTTCGGGAGGGTCTTCTTAACGACAAGTTCGTCAGTTTCGAACACTCTTGGTCGAACTTTTCGATTGAATGACCTGGCGACTCTCTTCTGGTATGCTTGGCCATGGCAAATCGCCTTTAGACGCTTCTCGTCTATCAAGTTTAGTTGTTCATGTCTCTGCTGGACCCATTCGGCCTCACTAAGCTCGATCTGAGATAGGATCCTCAGTGATGGAATTTCTGTTTCGATCGGCAAGACTGCTTCCATACCATACACCAAAGAATAAGGTGTTGCCCCAGTAGAAGTCCGAATCGAGGTTCGGTACGCTATCAACGCGTAGGGTAGCCTCTCATGCCAATCCCGGTAATTCTCCGCGGTCTTAGCCAGAATTTTCTTGATGTTTTTGTTTGCTGCTTCCACCGCTCCGTTCATTTGGGGTCGGTAAGGCGATGAATTGAGATGACGAACATTGAAGCTGTTCAGGAGGTCATCCACCATCTCATTGTTCAGATTCGAGCCATTATCCGTCACAATGGCTTGAGGGGTCCCGTATCTCGAAATGATATCTCTCCTTATGAACTTAGCCACGTTCTTCGCTGTCACATTAGTGTAGGAAGCAACCTCTATCCACTTTGTGAAGTAGTCTATCGCCACTAGTATGAACCGGTGCCCATTCGAAGCCTTAGGGTTAATTGGCCCTATCATATCTATGCCCCACATCGAGAACGACCAAGCTTCGGACATCTGGTGCAGCTTAGTCGGAGGCGCGTTGATTCTATCACCATACACCTGGCATTGATGACACGACTTCGCGTGTTGATTACAATCCGACTCCAGAGTCAACCAATAATACCCTAGTCTCATAATTTTTTTGGCGAGGAGATGGCCATTCATGTGGGGGCCACATTCTCCCTCATGTATTTCACTCATGAGTGATTTGGCTTCATTGGCGTCCACGCATCCAAGGAGGACTGAGTCAAAAGACCTCTTGTAGAGAACTTGGCCACTGAGAAAGAACTTACCGGCCATCTTCGATATGTACTTTCTATCTCCTGCTTGAGTGCCTGGAGGAAATTCCCCTTTCGTCAGGTAATTCTTAATATCATGATACCAAGGTTGATCATCGAACCCCTCTTCAACCACCATGCAATGTGCCGGTTTTTGGGTGATGCCAATCCTCAGCGGCTCGATGTCCATACCGTTCGTTACTTGAAGCATGGAAGACAAGGTAGCTAACGCATCAACGAAGTGATTCTGCGTCCTCGGTAGATACTCCAAATCGATCGCTTCGAATTCTTCAGTCATTTCCTCCAGGAATTTATGGTATGGGACGAGCTTAGGATCTCTTGTTTTCCATTCGCCTTGGGTTTGCAGGATGATTAGTATTGAATCTCCATACACATGTAGCTTCCGTACTCTCATGTTGAGGGCCAACTGTAGTCCCAAGATACAAGCTTCATATTCTGCCATGTTATTAGTGCATGGGAACGTTAACTTTGCGGCCGCAGGATAGTGTTGGCCCTTTGGAGATATTAAAATTGCCCCGGTACCTGCCCCGGCTAAGTTGACCGCGCCATCGAAATACAAAGTCCACTTGTCATCTGAGAGCGTCAGAATATGACCCTCGGCTTCCTCTTCTCCGTCGGGGGTGTCATGACCTCGTGAACTCTCTGCTAGCATATCGGCGATGGCTCGCCCTTTTATTGACTTATGATTCGAGCTCCTTATGTCAAATTCAGACAAGAGTACCTGGCATTTGGCCAATTTTCCCACCAATGATGGCTTCTCTAGCAGGTATTTGATCGGATCATTCTCCGTGACTAACTGGATAGTATGGTGGAGGGTGTACTGCCTCAGCCTACAGAGTACCCAGATTAGCGCGACGCACGTTTTCTCTATCTCCAGGTATTTCGCCTCTGACGCGGTGAACTTCTTGCTTAGATAATAAACTACTCGCTCTTTGCCATCTTCGGGGTTCGTCTGAACGAGTAAAGCCCCCAAGGACTCATTGTGAATAGTGAGGTAGAGGGTCAGAGGAACGCCAGGAATCGAAGGCATCAATATCGGCGGATTAATCAAATATTCTTTAATCCTGTCAAACGCTTGTTGACATTCGTGGTCCCACTTGTTTCTAGCATTTTTTTCAGGAGCTTAAAGAACGGCTTGGCTGTTTCTGAAAGCTGGGATATAAAGCGGGTGATGTAGTTCAATCTGCCTAAAAGGCTCATCACCTCCTTAACTGTTGAGGGGGTCCCAAGATTAAGGATGGCTTGGACCTTGGTGGGGTCAATCTCGATGCCATGATTGCTAACCACAAACCCCAACAACTTGCCGGATCTTGCCCCAAATACACACTTTGCGGGATTTAGCCTCAGTTGATACTTCCTAAGTCATTAGAACAATTTCCTCAACACTGCGGTGTGCTCCTCACCACATCTGGATTTCGCTATCATGTCGTCCACGTACACCTCTATCTCTTTATGCATCATGTCGTGGAAAAGGGTAACCATTGCTCTCTGATAGGTTGCCCCGGCATTCTCTAAGCCAAACGGCATGACTTTGTAACAGAAGGTGCCCCAAGGCGTGATGAATGATGTCTTGGCTTTATCCTCCTCCCTCATGCGGATTTGGTTGTAGCCAGAGAATCCATTCATAAAAAACCGCTCAAATCCTGCCGTGCTATCGACCAGGACATCGATATGTGGCAGCGGGAAGTCGTCTTTGGGGCTAGCCCTATTCAAATCCCAATAATCCACACAGACTCGAACTCTCCCGTCCTTTTTCATGACAGGGACGATATTAGTGATCCATTCTGGATATGCAATCACCTCAATGAACCCCACCTTAAGGAGCTTCATTACTTCTTCTTCGATTTTCTTTGCCAACTCGGGCTTCGCCCTCCTAAGTTTCTATTTTTTAGGCGGGATATTAGGATCGGTTGGTAGCCTATGCTCCACAATACTGGCGTCCAATCCTGGCATGTCCGCATATGACCAGGCGAAAATATCTTGGTACTCTCTCGGGAGTTCAACTATCTTAAATGCCTCTGTCGACAATAGACTTTCACCGATCTTCACCTCTCTGACGTCCTCTGAGGTCCCTAGGTTTATTGAAACGGTACCCTCTGCGACGGGTGGTTTGGACTCTTCATGGCGATCCCAGCTATACTTGACCTCTCCCAGATTCTGCTCTTCATCGTCTTCTTCGATTTGGAGGGTAGCTCCCTCTCGAGAACCCGAGTCACTTAATAACCTACTATGCATGCTTGGAATGGTATGCCTGAAATGTCACAGAGATGGTTACTTGTCATATAAGGAAAAGTCCATGTATGATAAGTTTCTTTGGGAGACGTCCTAGGAAAAATTAAATCCGAAAACGTGAGATGAGGGCTAGTCCTCATATCATTGGACATCCTCGCCTCCCAAAATTTTGAAAACTAGGAGACGTGTGAGAAATCAGGTCTCATGGCTTTTCTTTTCTTTTCGTCTCCTTTTTTGCACATTTTCTTTTCTCTCATTTGAATCGTCATCGACCGATTTGTGGCTCCCACACGTCCCCATTTTTTTGATTTTTTTTTGTAATAATATTAAAACATAAGATATAGGTGAAAGCTCAAGGCATCTAATGTGGATTTAGATGCGTTGGAGAGAGACATGAATCTCTTTACTCAAAGGTAGGAGTGTCGCCGTCGAATGATTCGATGATGACGTTGAGGGAATCCTCCCAGAACAAACTGAACAAATTGGGCTCTTCCTCCGTGGTATCTATTTCCTCGTCCTCCAGCCACTTGGACGCTTTGTCGCGACCCGTCCGAAGCGGACGCGGCTAATGGATTACCGATCGCGGGCCTTCCCCCGCACAAGGGTGCGGATCGCGGGCTTTGGATCGGCGCGGGCCCTCCCAGGCCCATACCAAATCGCGGCGGGAGTATTTTTTGAGGGATTCGACGATAAAAGTCTATCGCTTTCGACCTTCAGTGTGGTCGTGGTGGCATGTGCAACTTGTGCATGCATTTGGAGTCGCCACCGGTCTTTTTTGGAGGGTAGACCGGAAACCTTACTGACCGATTGGGAGAGATCGATCAGTTCTGCGGAACCAGAGATTTTGGGTTCGGGGACTTGGTTACGTCGGTGTCATTACCAACGCCCTTTCGGTACCTAACGCGAGTGATTTTCCTATTTAAGATTTCATGCATGGGCAATTTTAGGTGAGGTAGGCTTGATTCAGGGTTTCATGCAGATCGGAAGACTATTCCTATCAATCACAATCAATTTTAATGAAAGCGCGATCGAGTGCATAAATAAATCAGATCGATGCACATCAATTCACATCACATGGCCTCCTAGTATAGCCATAAGGGCTTAGGGAATGCGTGATTTAGGACCAGGGACAAAATGGGAAGATTTGGGAACGATTAGCCCGAATGGCAAAATCGTCAATTTTTGGAAGATTTGGATACCGAATTATCCAAAATATTCCATGGCCAGTTGATTGTGGCCATTTCCCATTCTTGAGAATTTTTTGGAATTTCTTGATTTTTCTTCAATTTTTGGAAGATGATTCGCCCAAAGGGCGAAATCGTCATTTTAAGAAGGGTCGGGGTTCAAAACGCCCGGAATGAGTCTTGGCCAGTTGACTGTGGCCATTTCCTATTTTTGGGGATTTTTCTGGATTTTTTATGAATTTGTTTTGGAAGACGGTTTGCCGGAAGGGCAAAATCGTCATTTCTGGAAAGATCGGGGGTCAAATGACCCGGAACAGGTCATGGCCAATTGAATGTGGCCATTTCCTATTTTTAGGAATTTTTTAGAAGTTTTTAGAATTTTTCGAATTTTTTTTGAATTTTTTTTATGATTTTCCATTTTTTGTTGAATTTTTGAGTTTTTATTATTTTTTTATTATTTTCTGATTTTTTATTTATTTAAAAATATTTTCCTGGCCGGGTTGGACCCGGCCCACGCCTCTCGGGCGCCCGGACCGACCCTACGGGTCGAAAACCGATCTAAAACGACACCGTTTTGCATTTTTAAGTGTTTTTTCTATTTTTTACAATTTTTTTTTTATTTTTTATGCATTGTTTTAATTATTTCCGAAAACCCTTAATTGGACGGTCCAAAAAATTGCCACGTGGCGTAAAACTGACCATTCGATCAAAACCGATTTTTTTTATAATTTCTAAAAATTAGCCTCTCATCCGACGGTTCAAAACGTGCCACGTGGCCTCCTCTGATGCGTCCGATCTTGGACTAGATCGGACGATCCTTAGCGTGCCACCTGGCGCAGTATCGTCCGTCGGATCAAATATTTTTTTTTATTTTCGAAATTCATTTATTATTTGAAAATCTTTTAAATTTTCCAAAATTCCCAGATCGCGACACGTGGCCAAGCCACGGCCGTCCGATCTGGGTTTTGTTTTACTCGGACGTGGCCCCCCCACGCTGACGTGGCTGCTGACGTGGCATGCCACGTCAGCGTTGACTCGTTGACCGCCGGCGACTTCGCCGGAGAAGATTATGAATAGTGAAATTTCCGGCGAAGTCGCCGGAAATCTCGCCGGAGAATCGCGGACCGGCCCCAAAACTTGGTAATTTTCGCCTGTTCTTACGGCGTTCGACTCCCTTCCGGCCTGACATCAATATTCAACAAAAACATGGCCCGGTGCACGTCCGAAAACCGGCGAACCGAACCTCCACAGTGGCGGCTCCGGCGAAGTTTTTGCAGAAAAATTTTGGCGACCAAGCTCGATTTCAATCATTCAAAGAGCATCTAATGGAGGCTAGGAGGCTTACTTGAGGTCGCTTAGGCGTCGGCGACCGTGGGCTTCGCCGGTGTGAACTCTAGGCTCGGCCCGACCATGTAGGAGCTCTGGCCATCACTTCCGGCGTGGTTTCGATGCAAAACAAAGGGTAAGTCGGGTTCAGGGACAGTTCTAGTGAAGTTTTGAAGCAATATTCGTGACAAATAAGCCTCGGGACGGCTCGACCGAGACCCCGAAAATATGACATTCATTTAAGCATTTAGTCGAACACATGGTGTGCATATGGAAAACGAAGGTCAGGAAGAGGATACCGACCTGTTCGTGGCTTGTCGACGGTGGCCGGAGCTTCAGTGATGGTTGGTGTGTCGCCTTGGAGGTCGGTGATCGTCGACTTCCTCCCCGTTTCCGCTCAGACTCCCCTCTACCTCTCTCACCCGAGCTCCTCTCTCTCTCTCTCTCTCTCTCGGCTCTTTTTTTATCCTGTGGCCGACCGGTCTTGGTGGCCGCCGTCCCTCCCCCACTTCCATTCGCGAACCACTTACCTTTGTCTACCACCACATTCGCTTTTCGATCGGCTGGCCCCTCTCCTCCATTTGTTTTTTGCTCTGCTTTCTGCGTGCTTTGCTGGCCACGCGGGTCTGCAACTAAGTTGCAGACCCGGTCGGACCGGGTCGGGTCGGATCTGCCCGACCGGCCCGGTTTGACCAAATCGGCCCAATTAGACACCAAATTGACCTATTTTCGTGAAATTGATGGCAAAATCGGACTCTTTGACATGTTTTCTATCTAATAGGGGTATTTTCGTGAATCAATTGATTGAAATTTAATGAAAACCCCAAATTGTCCCTAGGATCCGAAACTTAATTTCACTTAATCGAAGGCCCAAATGATCGACTTAGCCCAAATTGAGGCCACCAGCGGATTCAGAATGATGAAAAATATAGGATAGAGGTGTTTAATTTTAATGGGTATGCCCGTATGAAATTTAATTTCAAAAATTGTGAAACCGAGGACTAAATTGAAAGAAAATTGTGCAATTAAGCCCTTTTGGTTAAAATTGATCAAATTGGAGGGAAAATTGACCTAATTGCACTTCAAGACTTTATAATCCAATGTCATAGCTTATAAAAAGTGGGAATTGAAAATTAAAAGACTCGAAAAGGATTTTTTGGGCTCAGTTCGGGTTTATGTTTGTTAAGGAACATAGTGACCCGAGCCGAATTTTTGAGATTTAAAATGACACACTTGAAGAGGAAATTAAAACAAAATTATTGAACATTTTTGTGTATTTTTCTAACCATGAATGGTATTTTTCTGATTTTTTGGGTATTTTTAATAATTAAAAAAATTCGAAAATTTATTAAAAATTATGAAATATATTTTTTGTTCAAAATTGACTCTTGAGGCTATGTCAAGGCCTCCAAAGTTGATTTTACAATTTTATAAGTTTTTTTGGCTATTTTTAATTAATTTTGAAAATAAAAACTAAAATGATAAATGACCAAAAATCAGGTGTCAACACGCTTCATCGAAGAATCGACTTAAGGGAGTTTCGAACATCTTTCCCTTGCCCTTCCAGGCATTCGATCCCAGGAACCGTCCGCCACGACTCCGACCGTGCCTATAACTGTCGGGCTTGCCCCTTTGCTCCCCTTTAAAACCCAGTCCATTCCGACTCTGAACTGTGGCCAAGGTGATCGGTTCACGGATCCCTTGACGCCGCTTGCCCAGCCCCAATCCAGGGATGAATCCATGTCGACTTAGTATCGTGCCCACCATGATTGATGGTTTAGAGCAACTCGGTACCCTAGCGACTGTGCCTGCTGGCACGTGCATGATGTACATCCTTTCCAAGGCATGAAAGCCCGATTCCTCCTCAGTAGCCGGCTCTACTCTAGGAATGGTGTTTACCTGGCCTATCATATAATCAGCCTCCGAGTGCACAGTGACTAGCTTGTCGTTAATCATCATTCTAACCTTCTGATGTAAGCTGGACGGGACAGCTCCGGCTGTATGGATCCATGGTCTCCCCAGTAACATTCCGAACGACGCCGGGATATCCATAACTTGGAAGTTGATTGAGAATTCGGTTGGGCCGACAATGACAGTTAGTTCGATCTCTCCGATTACTTCGCTTTTTGCTCCATCAAAAGCTCGAATGGTGGACTTCGACGCCTTGATCGAATCTTCCTTTACTCCCAACCCTCTAAGTGTAGCCATAGGGCATATATTAAATGCCGACGCATTGTCCACTATCACGGGCGATACCCGCTTGCCATGACATGTTACTGATATGTATAGTGCTTTGTTATGGTTTCTGCCTTTCGTTGTGAAATCTTCGTCGGAGAAGGAGACTTGATCTTTCAAGAGGATAACGCCCACGAAATCGTTCAGTTGAGTCTCATTGATAGTCTCAGGTACATGCGCCTCATTAAGCACCTTTAGAAGAGCGTCTCGATGTTTTTCCGAGGTCTTGAAAAGGTCCAGGAGTGAAATTTGAGCGGGCATCTTTCTCAACTGTTCGACCACTTCGAATTCGCTGGTTCGGACGAGGGACAAGACCTGTCTGGCGTCCTCCTCGGTTACTCCTTTCTTCTCTGCGACATCATCTTTGTGAATAAAGCACCTTCCAGAGCGGGTGATAGCGTCCACATCGCCAGTGCCATAATTCCAATGAGCTGCCTTAGGGTTACAGGGTTCCATTGCGGGGAGAATGATTACCAAAGGATTGTCCTTGGTAATTCCGATGCTGGGGGATTTGTCGGTCTCCTCCGTCGTCTCACTGTTGTCCTCAGGTACCGCGTCAAATTCAGCGAGATTAATCACGAGTGGGCCCGCCCTTTCCAATACACAGATGGACCCATCTAGGTAAAGTTCTTCTGAGTTGTACCCACCTCTTGGACTAGGGGGTACGCTTCAATTGATCTGGGTTCAGATTTGGAGGGTTGAAATTCCTCATTCATCCTCTTCACGAATTGGATGGTGCTTTCCGTTCTAGCGACCTTTGATCCTCGGGCTTCATCTTGTCGCTGGGCCCATTCAACTTTTTCTAACTCGTCCACCAGATGGGCAAAAGAATGATATCGGTAGGATCCCAGGGATATCGCAGTTTCACGAGGCATGGTTTTCATGAAGAATTCAATCAACTCCTCCTCAGTTAAAAGAGGATATACCGTCGCTGCAACCTTTCTCCATCTAAATGCGTGTGATCGAAAATCCTCACCCTTTCCTTTCTCCATGAGGATTAGATCTTTGCGGCTGAAACAAAATGGTTGATTAACATCGAAGCGCTCAAGGAACTGAGTTATAAAGTCATTCCATGTGCTAATACCACACCACTCCATTGTGCGGAACCAGGTAAGAGCTGGCCCTTCCAAACTTAATTCGAAGTTTCGAATAAGCGCATTCCCATCCTTGCCGAGCCTAGAAATCGGTTTCAGGTAGGACGAGACGTGCGCTCTCAAACATCCTTTCCCGTTATAGGTCCGACGGAATGTGAAATTGTTGACGGGCCTCGCTAAGGAAGCTTCGGCTCGGAGATACAGAGAGTTTGTCAGGACTTTCAACTGGGCGAGACCATCAGCTAGCTCGTGGTGTCATTCTTCTAAGTCGTTGAGCTTGCAACCCTGCTTGTCCATCTCTTTTCGATGTTCCATTAGCGTAACGATACTCTCTTTAGATTCCTCAGCTGCTACTTGTTGAACCAAATGAGTCAGTATGTCTACCAGGTCAGACATTCGTGCTTCCATTTCAGCTAATCGTGTAGACATCCACCGGTCGTTTTCCGCTCCCTAGGCCCATGTGAGGGTTGCTTCAGTGGCTGTATCGGCTGTTTTCGATTCTTGGGGATTATCCATACCCCCAACCATCAGGAATCACTTCTTTTGGGCCGTTAAAGAAACCCGGAGGAATAGAATATGACACCTTGAAGTTATAGCCTCCGCTGTCTTGCCCCAAATTATCAATTATTTCCCATATCTGGAGAGCTTCCCGTACGAACCTCCTATCACCCTGGCGGGCTTTCTTTAAGTTTTGTTCATATTCATCCAGTTTCTCAGCTTCTTCAGCATCTTCGATGTTCAGCAAATACCCCGTGGGGACGTCCTAGATTTTTCCTCTTGTGGCTTTCAGCGAGAATTGGTTTGAATCCAAATTAATCCTGGTGTAGTATCCTGAGGAGTTATGACTGCCTGTCTTGGCGATAACGCCCATGTCAGCCAGCTTAGTTAAACAAGCCATTTTTTGGTCCTTCGTGACTTCGTCCTGTCCAGGATATTGCGAAGCTACGGCTAGTACTGCCTCCATCCTGGGCACATTAACCAGAAACTCTAAATCGCCCCCCAAATCGACGTCAAATACGGCGTTGACGGTGTGTTCAGGTAGGGGATTCTGCTGAACATTGGGACTTGCCCTGTCAAACTCCAGCAGGTTATTGTCGATGAGAGCCTGTACGTCATACTGCAAGGCCCGGCAATTATCTACGTTATGCCCCTTCTCACCCCTGTGGTATACACATGTTTGGTTTTCATCGAATCCGGGGAACCTGGGTGGCATCGCCCTAGGCAGTTTCTTAGCCAACAATCTCGCTTCCAGAAGTTTGGGGAGTAATTTCGACATTAAAACGGGGAGTGATGTAAATGAGGGAGGCTCATTCTTCTTAGGCTCAGGATACCTTTCATTTGCCCAAGAAGTGTTTCCTCGGGTCGGGGTCGAGTCTTCGAACTTCCTTGGCTTCAGGGGGTTGGAGACGAAGGCTACTTTAGAACTTGGCTCGTGCTCTTTCTTTATCGGAAACTGTCGCTTAGGGGCCGCCTCTGGTACATGCCTTTCTCGTACTGCCCATTCGTGCCTCTCCGCTACTTTGATCAAGTGAGCGAAGGTCTGGCATCCAGAAGTGTTAAGCTTCTTGAAGTAATCATAAGGTAAAGCCTTCAGAAAAATATCCACTAACTCCTCCTCGGGGATCGAGGGTTTGACTTGGGTGACCAATGCTCTCCATCTTTGCGCATATAAGCGAACGCTTTCGCTTCTCCCCTTGGCGGTCCGAAGCAGATCCTCCCTCGTGGGGGCGGTCATCGTGTTAAACTTATACTGACGTAAGAATTCCCCTGCGAACTCATCCCAATCGTCGTACTTCTGAACATCTAGCTCCATGTACCAAGACAAAGCGGCTCCGGTCATGCTCTCTTGGAAAGTGTTAATAAAAAGTGGTATGTGGTCTGAATACTTAGCCATCTTATACAGATAGTACTTCAGGTGAGTTTTGGGACAACCCGTCCCGTTATATTTTCTTGAGAAATCTGGTTCTTTATAGTCCGCCGGGACCTCAATCTTCGTAAACGGTGTGATCTTTTCATACTTGGACAATTCAAATCCCTGACTGGTTAGACATTCCTCTATTTTAGCTATCCTTTTGACCCCCTCGTTGATCTTGGTGGGCCTCTCCCTTTGCCTCTCTTCCAGATCAATTACCACAGGCGATGCCTTCGGTGGAATTTCAACAGGTGGGACTTGATCGGGAGTAGCTGCAGGATTTGTCCCAGCGGACCCACTCGCATCAGAAGCGGCGGGTATATGCGGATTTGCGGCTTGGTTAAGGTCAATCGGTGGAGCATGCCTAGTATTAGCTGCAATGAACAGGGCCTTCATCTCGACCATCATCTCAGCCATTTGGTCCAGTCATGTTTCCAGAGTTCCAAAGCGAGCATCAACCTGCTCCGGCTCCATTTGGGCTTTCAAGCGATCTCGAGGTCGAGTCTTCGTGATCAAAAGTCACATGTTTGAGAAGGCTAAAGTCAGGTTTGTTGAAATGAAAGACAGATCATATGGTATGCGACCTCCTTATTCGTACGTCGCGGCGCGGACAACAGTCGGGCCGTGAGCACGTTCCCCTGCCCCAGGCTTTTTACATCGCTCGTACAGACAAGCCTGCTGTTAAGCAGGGAGTAATCCATGCTAATTATGATTGGGATTTTGAAAAGATATCTTGATAATGCATAAATTAAGAGCGTTCATTACAACTAAAAAGGCTCTTGAAAGAGTTCGATTAAAATGCGATATGAAAATGCTCTAATATTCTAAACTCGATGGGAAGTCGCGCTCTTCATGTCTGGTCGCCCATCCTCAGTCATCTTCCGGCATTGTCGAGAAAGCGCATTCTTCACCCGTAAATCACTTCGTCTTCGGGATAGGTGGATGGTCCTACAGCCTCTGGTATGTACGGCTCCACTCCTGGCACGCACAGGAACACGCACTCTGGGACATACGGCTCCACGGGAGTCGGGCGGATCCTCTTAAAAGCTCGGATGTATTCCTCAGAAGCCCGATGGAGGTCCATCTCGGGGTTCATCTGATCTGGCCACTCCACGACTTGAGGGGGGAGTCTTTCAGTGCTTGATCAATGCCATCAATCATAGCTTGGAGGTGCACCCTAGTCTTCTTGGTGATCGGCCCTTGGGGAACATCAAAGGAGAACTCATCAGGAGGGCTTTGAGGTGGGATTTCCTGCAGCATACCAAACTGTCTGACAACTCTGATCGGGTAATACGATACAGCTCCGGTAAAGCCCAATAGCGGAATCGGTCCTCCATCTTCAGTGGTAATGCGAGCCTTGGACATCTTCGGTCGCCTCAGCCGCCATCGGAGTTGTCCAGGTTCTAGTTTCTCTAGGATTTTGTACCAATCGTTGAAAGAACGATCGGTAATGAGTGATTGGCATTTGACAAAGGATTGGATGGGGTGGATATCCTCATCGATTCGGTTGCAACCCGCGCGAAGATTGAGGCTTTTGAAATGGGAGGTGAGCCACATGAAGAGAAGGCTGTTGGACGCTTGAAAAGTAATTTTTCGAGCGGACTTAGAGTGCTCAAGAGCGATTTTGTAGCGGTTTAGGGAGAGGAAGGTCTCAGCGAGGATCATATAAGAGCAATCCAATTGGTCACATGCCTGCTGGACTATGTGAACGATGAGAGGGTTGAATGTGGTTTTAGACGTGGGAAATAGGACGAACCCAAAGAAGGCTAGGATGAAAACCTTTCCAGCTCTATGACCAGAATCGACAGGTAGATTGGAGTAATTGTCAAACAGGAATGAAAAGGGGAATCTGTTAGAGTAAGCCTTGAAGATTTCTTCGACCTTGGGAATCTTGAGGCGAAGAAATCTGGAGAGTAGCTTGGATGGATCGAGGCCCAAAGGAGGCTGGACTAGTTGGTCTCTGAACTTCACCCCGATGACGGTCACGTACTCCTCTAGTGTGGGCGTGATCTCCAGGCCCTCGAAATTGAAAGTCAGTGTGGTTGGGTCCCAGAATCGCGCCGCTGCCTGTATGAGTGCGGGTTGATATTTGACCTTGAGGAGGTCGACAAGGTGCCCCAGCCTCTGCTTGACGTAAGTCTGATTGGTCTCGTTGAGGCGCCCCCACCAAATCAGCAACTCTCTGCGCGGGACGGGCATGATCTGGATGTCGTCTTTCCCCATCGAGTCTAGAATTTGAAAATGTCGTCCCCAAATTAATTACCATGGATTACTCGGTTATTAGATTCATTCAATTCATTATTCTCTCTTGATACGACGAGGGTTAGGATCGCTCATTTAATTAAAGGGAATATTGAATGAGGGTTCCAACCCAAGTCCCATTAAGGTGTATAATGAATTAGACGGAAATAATGATGTGATGCAAATGATATGCTTGTGCAAGGTATGGACTGGTTCAATTCCATGTCCCCTAGTGCCATGAAACAAGGATTAGATTCTCCGACTTGCGTTAAAAACGTCAAGTGCAAATTATAATGATAATTTCATTTGTGTGAGGCATGTAATTGAACTAGAAAATCCGAATGGTTGAAAGAAATTCCAGTGTCGCGTTCCAATGTCAGGATGCCTAAAGATGACTTGAAGACCGAAGTACTAAAGGTAGAGGGGAGTTCCACAGGCGGACGCTCCTTACAGACTCGAAGACTCGGATAGATAATTAAACAAGGAGACAGTCAGAATGCGACCCTAGGAACCTAAGGAGATGCCCCAAATCGGGTCTTCGGGGAATGTCCTTTGTCGTCCTCGCTCTGGCTAACTCGGATCGCCGTCTTTATCAGATGGAATGTCTATAGGGGTGGAAGAGGACGGTTGGCTCTCGAGAAAATCATCTTCGTCTGATGAAATCTCGATGACCACTAGAGGGGGCCTTGGATCGGTTATGGTTCTTCGAAATGCCTTCTTCCGCTTTCGATAGAGGTTCATCATCCCTTCCATATTGTGCTCGTGTTTGTGCTTGCGCTCGAGTTGCTCGGCGGACTTGGTGTAGAAGCAATCCGTCCCTCGGATGAGGTTTCGTCCAGTAAGTGCCCTCCCTTGGATAAATCGGAAGGAGTGGAATCCGTTGAAAGTCTCGGTAGCTGGATGACGGATGACACGTCGCTTGTACTCGAATATCTCGGGAATCTTGGACCGACTTGGGGATACCACCTCTACTCTATCCATACTATAAAAAAATGGAATTGGACTCAACCATCGGACTTGATGAATGCAGCATGTTGTGCAAAAATCAAAGATTGCAGACAAATTAAATAAAAGTGGAAGGACCTTACCACAAGCGGTACCTAATGAATGTTAGTTTTAGGTATACCAACCATCCACGCACATGCGCATGAGACAAGTGAAGCTTGACTCTAGAAATCAAAATGGCTCAGGTATGGACCTAACAGCTTCCCGCTATTCGAGTCGATAAATTCGTCCAGAAGCGCAATCCACAACAAATGGATAAAAGAATCGACTTGAATAGTGAGTGGGAACAAATATGGTCAACCCAAGCGCAAATCCACGCTAGAGCTTCGCATATCGATTCCCTATCTATGGCTACCTAAAAAGGTGATTTCGCGGCCTGGGTTTGGGCGCTTTGTGCAAAAGTGTCGTGATCCTCGAATATGCAGGTGAATCATGCACAGCAGTTTATATATCAATCAGCGCTTCAAATCATCCACACGACATACATTCCTACACCCAACCTGCATGAGACAATGTTAATCACAGACTACTCCCCTTATCACTCCAATCTGCAAAAACATTTAACACCTATCATAAGCGGACTTACCTCACCTTCAAGAGCGCCTGTAGAAAACATGTCAGAAAATCACTCAACGTTTTAATCGCGGCCTAAGTCCACTTGAGGCCTAGAACCATAGGTTCTAGATAGTTGTCCCCAGCGGAGTCGCCAGTCTGTCGCGACCCGTTTTCATTTTCGGGCTAAATGGAATGTCGAATCGGGCCCCCACTCTGCAATGTGGATTGCGGGCTTTCTCGACGCGGGCCCTCCCAGGCCCATACCAAATCGCAACGGGAGTAAATTTTTACGCGGGTTTTCGACGATAAGAGTTGATCGCATTCGACCTTGGTATGGTCGTGGTGGCTCGTGCTATGTGTGCATGCATTTGGAGTCGCCAGCGGTCCTTCTTGGAAGGTGGACCGGAAATCGAGGTCGATCAGTTCTGCCGAACCAGAGATTTTGGGTTCGGGGACTTGGTTACGTTGGTGTCATTACCAACGCCCTTTCAGTACCTAACGCGAGTGATTTTCCTAACTAAGATTTCATGCAGGCGCAATTTTGGGTGAGGTAAGTCTGATTCAGGGGTTTCATGCAGATTGGAAGACTAGTCCTATCAAATTGCAATCAATATAAGGAAAGCGCAATCAAGTGCATAAATGAATCACGTCAATGCACATCAATTCAAATCAATGGCCTCCTAGTATAGCCTTAAGGGCTTAGGGAAAGTGTGATTTAGGGTAGACTGAGAGATTTGGGGACGATCTGCTCGAAGGGCGAAATCATCAATTTTTGGGAGGTTTGGGTGTTGGACTAAACAAAATAGGTCATGGCCAGTTGATTGTGGCCATTTCCTATTTTGGAGATTTTCCTTGAATTTTTTGGGATTTCTCGAGAAACGATTTGCCTAAAGAGCAAAATCGTCATTTTTTTAAGGGATTGGGGTTCGAAGGAACCAAAATAGGCCATGGCCAATTGATTGTGGCCGTTTCCTATTTTTCTGGAATTCTTTAATTTTTTTTGGGAGACGATTTGCCTAAAGGGCAAAATTGTCATTTTGGAAGGATTGGGGTTCGAAAGAACCAAAATAGGTCATGGCTAGTTGATTGTGGCCATTTCCTATTTCTGGAATTCTTCAATTTTTTTTAGACGATTTGCCTAAAGGATAAAATCGTCATTTTGGAAGGGGTCGGGTTTCAAAAGACCCGAAATAGGTCATGGCCAGTTGATCGTGACCATTTCCTATTTTTTGAAATTTTTCATGAATTTTCTGAATTTTTTTTTGGGGACAATTTGCCAGAAGGGAGAAATTGTCATTTTGGAAAGATTAGGGTTTGGAAGACCTAAAATAGGTCATAGCCAGATGATTGTGGCCATTTCCTATTTTCTGAAATTTTTCTAGAATTTTTTGGAATTTTTGGGGGAAGACGATTTGCCAAAAGGGCAAAATCGTCATTTTGGAAAGATTAGGGTTTGGAAAACCCAAGATGGGTCATGGCAAGTTGATTGTGGCCATTTCCTATTTTTTGGGATTTTCTGGAATTCTTGTGAATTTTTGGGAAACGATTTGCCAACATGGCAAAATCGTCATTTTGGAAGGATTGGGGATCGAAAGATCTAAAATAGGACATGGCCAGTTGATTGTGGTCATTTCCTATTTTCTGGAATTTTTTTGGAATTTTTCTGAATTATTCCAATTTTTTTGAATTTTTTTATGATTTTCTATTTTTTATTGAATTTTCGAATTTTTTTTTATAAAATTTTTTGAATTTTTTTTATTAAAAAAAAAATTTCCGGACCAGGTCAAACCCGGCCCGCGGCTCTCGGGGGCCTGGCCCGACCCTACGGGTCAAGAACCGGCCTAAAACGACACCGTTTTGATTTTTTTGGAATTTGTTTTTGATTTTTTATTATTTTGAAACTATTTTCTAATTTATCCGAATTTTCTGAAAATAAAAACCAATCGAACGGTCCCAGGCTTGCCACGTGGCACTACCCTAGCCGCCGGATCAATTTAGTTTTGAAAATTCCGGATCGTGACACGTGGCGCAATCCCGTCCGTCCGATCTATTTAATCTTGAAGACACGGATCGCGACACGTAGCATACCCACGGCCGTCCAATCTAGGGTATTTTGAAAATATCGGATCGCGACACGTGGCACACCCACGGCCGTCCGATCTAGGGTTTCTTTTTGAATTTTCGAAAATATCATTTATTATTATAAAATCATTTATTTATTATTATTTTTTGAAAATTCCTAGATCGCGACACGTGGCACTTCGCCCACCGTCCGATCTAAGTTTTTTTTTCTTTGTTCACGGACCCCACCGTGGCTGACGTGGCGCGCCACGCGGCGCCACGTCACCCTTGACCAGTCAATGATAGTTGACTGGTCAAAGGTCCACCGGAGAAGATGACCGGCGACTCGCCGGAACAGTGATTTTTCCGACGAGTTCGCCGGAATCTTCGCTGGAAAATCGGGACCGAGCCCAAACCTTCGTATTTTTTGCTTGTTTTCGAGGCATTCAACTCCTTAAGCAAACCACATCAACATATATCAAGATTTACAGCCACTAACTCGCCGGAAACCGGCAAAACGAGCTCCCTCCGATTCGGTTCCGGCGAGGCGATTTTCGAAATTTTTTTTTGTTTCAAACCCGTTCCCAGTCGTTCACAGGACATCCCATCTAGGTTTAGAAGCTTACTTGAGGCCGCCTAGGGGTATACCGACCTTGCTTCGGTTCACCGGCATATGGTCGGCTCGGCTCGATCTTG
The DNA here is from genome assembly GCA_021437785.1 of Rhodomyrtus psidioides. Classification (NCBI taxonomy): domain Eukaryota; kingdom Viridiplantae; phylum Streptophyta; class Magnoliopsida; order Myrtales; family Myrtaceae; genus Rhodomyrtus; species Rhodomyrtus psidioides. Next base: position 15,069 of record JAILYB010000169.1, on the reverse strand, counting down.
TCGGAGGCCGCCCCGGACCAAAACTGACAGTAAGTAAAAAACAGAGTACAAAAACAGGGGTATACCGACCTTGCTTCGGTTCGCCGGCGGCCTAGGAGCTTCAGCGTCGGTACTTCGGGTCCCCTGAGGCTTGGATAATCTTCGACGACGCTCGGTTGCTCCCTCTCTCTCTCGGTTCTTCCTCCCGTTCGGATCTCTCCTTCCCTCTCTCTATTTTTTTTGAAACCGTGAGTCTCCCCACCTCCCATCTCTCGCTCTAATGGTCGGCTCTTATATTCCGAGAGTTGTCCAGGATCGAGGGCAATCACGCACCCCTCACGGCTCTGAAAAGGCACTGTTCCCCCTTCGTTTTGGTCGACCGAGCTCTGCTGGTTTTGTCCCCTGCTTTCCCCTGTTTTTTTCTGCCAATCTCCTGCCTTACTGTACGTGAAAGCGAAGGGAATGTGCAGACCCGGTCGGGTCGGGTCGGGTCGGGTCCGACCCGACCGGCCCGACCATCAATTTTTGCCTAATTGGGCCTCTAAAATGAGTGTTTTCACGAATAATTGAATTGGAATTTAATGAAAACCCCAAATCACGCCTAGGATCCGAAATTGATTTTTGCCAAATCGGAGGACGAAACGATCAAATAAGTTCAAATTGAGGCCACCAATGGATTCGGCATGATGAAAACAATAGGGTAGAGGTGTTTGATTTTCATGGGTGTCTCCAAGAGAATTTAATTTTAAGATTCGTGAAACCGAGGACTAAATTGCAAAGAAATTTGTGCAATTAGGTCCTTTTTGTCAAAATTGATCAAATTAAAGGCTTAATTGACCCAATAGCACCTCAAGGCTCTAGATTATAATGTCATGGCTTATGAAAAGTGGAAATTGAAAATTAATGGACTCCAAAGGAAATTTTTATGGTCGATTCGGGTTTATGTTTGTGGAGGAACATAATGACCTAAGTCGGATTTTTTAGATTTATAAAGACCAACCTGAAGAGGGAATTAAAATAAAATTATTGACTATTTTTTTGTATTTTTCTGACTACGAATGGTATTTTTTTTTATTTTTTGGGTATTTTATAATTAAATAAATTTGAAAAAAATATTAAAAATTTCGAAAAATATTTTTTGTTCAAAATTGGTTCCGAAGGCTGGGCCAAGGCTTCCAAAGTTGATTTTGTAATTTTATGACTTTTTTTGCTATTTTTAATTAATTTTAAAAGTAAAATCAAAATAAATGATGATTTAAAATCAGGTGTCAACAGAAACAAGGATTATGAATGATCACATTCACGAGTTGCGTATGTTGTGTCATTTTTGCAAGTAAGGGATGAAAGGATAGCTGAAGGAATTTTTGTTATGGAAGGCAATAAAGAGGCTAAAGTTGTGCGGCAAGATGAGCTTCTGCACATTCTGAATACGAAAAGGCATGAAGTATTGTTCGCTTACTATTTCGCCGCACGGCTAAGTAAGAAAAATGAAGAGTCGAGTAACACTTGCAGAGATTGTTTACTATGGGTTTTGCTATCTGAACTCTCAAAAGAATTTCGTCAAGAGGAAATCCAAGATTTTGGGGGATACATCAAGGTGGAGTCGCTTCATATCGTTGTCTGCTTGACGGAGCAGTGCCCCTATAGAGTTGGTGGTCATCCTCTTGACGGATGTGGATCCGTGTTTTTATGATGCAGGTGGTGAGCATGAGATGAACAACTTGCGTAGAAAAATGATTTCTACTATACGAACTCTTGATTTAAATTTGCCTCTGTAATCACATCGGGTGATTTTGGGAACATCTTTCGTGGGCCCACATTCTTGGAAGCAAAAGGTCATTAGGCCTTATTATGTTTTGATTTTATGCGGAGGTGTTGGCATTGGTGACGATCATAATTCTTGTGGAAATCGAAAGTCGGAGGCAGTGACAGAAATCTAGATCCAAGATGTAGCAATTTGACGTTGAAAGCTTTCGACCAGCTTCCTCCGAAGTGACTTTCTACTTTTTTGAATATACTCACAAGTGACGTGTTTAACCCCTATAACAGAGCATGAACGAATGGCGGGGGTGTCTCAATTTCGTGACTTCTCGATCAGCAATTCTCGATAATTTAGTACTCTACCGCGCGTTGTCAATGTCGCACGGTACAATGGGGCACCGCAGTAGTGGCACTATTCATAATCACTACAAATTCATGCGGTTTACCATTAGGGGTGTGTATGGTAACGTTTTTGTTCCTGAACATATTTTTTTGACCACAAACACTTTTTTGTGTTTTTTTTTCCGGCTGTGATTTTTAGGAACAGAAACGCGTTTGGGAAGTAGAAAAATATACTTTTTTTCCGCCGCCGCCGGTCGCATCAACTCACTTTCTCGAAGCATATGCATCGGATGCATTTGTGCAGAGTTCCTTGATCCCGAATTTCAAGTTCTCCATAAGAAACCTGGAATATGAATGCTCACATTCAGGAGACGGGGAAGCGGTGCAACTTTTGCATTTTAGGGATGAAAGGATAGCTGAAGGAATTTTTGTTATGGAAGGCAATAAAGAGGCTAAAATTATGCACCAAGATGTTGTTCTGCACGTTCTGAGCACGAAAAGGCATGCAATAAAGTTTGCTTACTATTTCCCCGCACGGCTGAGTGAGAAAAATGAAGAGTCGGGCGACACTTGTAGATACTGTTTACTACGGGTTTTGCTATCCGAACCCTCAAAAGAATTTCGTCAAAAGGAAATCCAAGATTTTGGGGGATACATCATGGTGGAGTCGCTTCATATCACTGTCTGCATGACGGACCACTGCCCCTATTCAGCAATTCTCGATAATTTAGTACTCTACCGTGCGTTGTCAATGTCGCACGGTACAATGGGGCACCGCAGTAGTGGCACTATTCACAATCACTACAAATTCATGCGGCTTACCATTAGGGGTGTGTATGGTAACGTTTTTGTTCCTGGACATATTTTTTTTACCACGAACATTTTTTTGTGTTTTTTTTCTCGGCTGTGATTTTTAGGAACAGAAACGCGTTTGGGAAGTAAAAAAATATACTTTTTCCGCCGCCGCCGGTCGCATCAACTCATTGTTGACACATGATTTTTGACCAAGTCTTTTTTAGTTTTATCTTTAAAAAATCACAAAAAATTCATAAAAGGTCAAAAAATTACAAAATCAACTTTGGTGGCCTTAGCCAAACCCAAGGAACCATTTTTTACCAATTTTTTTTTATATTTTTCACATTTTTTAGTATTTTTAGAAAATAAGAAAATACTCAAAAAATTCAAGAAATATAGCATTCGAGGTCACAAAAATATGGAACAATATCCAATATTTTTCTTTTTAATCCATTGTATTTTTGACCTCACAAAAAGTTCAAAATCAGATTCAATTATGGGTGTTCCTTTGTAACCCGTACTATTGAATTTGAGAAAAAAAATATCAATTGAGTCTTTTAATTTGCAATTTTGGCATTTTCTAGAATATTGACATCTATTCTAACTATCCCATATTGCAATTTAGCTCAATTATGTGTACAAATTGCTCAATTGCACGAATTTGGCAAAATTGTATACTAAAATTGCATTTTTAGTCCTCGAAAATGAGTATAATTGAAATTACTTTCAATTCGAGGGCTATCATTGCAAATTAAACATACTACCCAATGGGTTTTACCATTTTGAATCGATTGGCACAGGTAATTTGACCCAATTTGATCATTTGAACCTTCAATTGTATAATTCCCCAATTTGTCGAAATTGATGTAAACTTTTGGGCAAAACCACATTTCTAGATAAAATTCATGCTCTAGATTCGATCTTGAGGTTCAATTGCAAAATTTTCCCATTAATTTGGGCTTAATTTGAAAAATCCTATTCGGAACCGGTTCAGACAGGTCAGACCGCCGGTCAGACCAGTCGAACCGGTCCGCTACAGTGTCATCTTCTTCCCCGGGAGTCTGCGCAAATGAATAGTAAAATGCCGAGCTTTGATAGCCAAATTGACGGACCAATCGGCGATGATCCAAGACACACTTGTGGGCGTTTGTTTCCTTAGATCATTCCCCGTCGATTGACACTAAGATCACGACCAATGGTCGCCCAAGGAAGAAGCAATCGGCTGGTCAATCTCACAAACCTGCGAAAGTCAACCATAGCGAGCTCAGACCAAATTCGTGCCAAATAGAGCTTGCCGGAGCTCCTAACGGGGATCAAACGGTTTCCCATCCAATTCCGTCGCCGTCGACGTACCATTTGGCACGTGACAGCACGTGAATCCAAGTGGGCTAACGTCCACTGTTCGAGCGGGAAACCGAGCGGAGGTATATAAGCCAATCGGCCTTCGCGAAGCAAGAGAGAGGCGGATTCAGTTAGAAGAAGGTAAACAGAATTGGAACAGAGAGAAAAAGAGAGAAAAAGAGCTCTCTCTCCATCGCCATTGTCGAGAGCGAAGCTCGGAATTGCAGAGCATCGGTCAGGCCTTGCCAGGCTAGACCAAAGCTCGGGGAGACCTTCAAGAGACCACCCACACCGCCAGGAAGCGATTATCGCCAGTCGCGCGGTCTGAAATCGCGGAAAAAGGTGAGTCAGCGCTTCGAACTTCAGATTGAGCTTCAATGGCGGATTACATTTCTTGCAATGATTCTTGTATTTCATGTGTGCGTTTCATTTCCTGAACATCACTGATCATCGTCGCATATCTTTTTTGCATCGACCTTGCTTAAACACCCCGAATTGAGTCTCCCAATCCCGGCCTCCATTGCCGAGTACTGTTCATACTTGCCCAGCAAAATCTGGGCCGAGCGAGCTCAATCGGAGCTCGAGGTAAGTCTCCTGAACATCCACTAATGCTATCCCGTGATGGAATTGCAATGATTTGGTGTTAATCCAGTAATCGAACTACCATGGCCGTACTCGGCGCTCTGCTTGATACTCCTGATTCCGCGAATTATATGCTTCGGTTCTTAGATATGTTAGACTAGAGGCGATTTCGAGTCGATTGACGTTGGTCTCGTGCGATTTCATCAAGGATCCACCGTCGGATCGTCGCCGGAGAAGCATAGCCGTTCGCTCCCTCAGAGTCGGGAGGTTGAAGACGAAGATGACGTGTCATGGTCAACGAGTCAAAGCTTAGGTGGCAGTAGACCATTGGTCCACGTCAGTGTCAAGTCAGCTCGACCGTTAGTTTGTTAGGACCAGTCAGCATTAGATCGGGCGGTTTAGGATTATCGAGTCAAATGAATGGAGACCGTCCGATTAGAAATTACAATAATTCGAAAATGATTTTAAATCGAAAAATAAAAATTGGTTGAAACGGTGCCGTGTGGTTTAGTAGTTAGGCGACGTCGTTTTAGGTTGAGTAGGAACGGACGGCCTAGATCGAAGTCTTGGGATCTAATCGTGGCCGTAGGATTAAGTAACCAGATCAGACGGCCCTGGTCAAGTCTCCATTCAATCTAAGCCGTAGGTTCCGGTCAGATCATCCTGCGATCATGGGCTAACAACGTGGTGCATTGAGGACCCTTGGATCAGATTTGAATAATTCAAAAAATAAAAAAACTGGGACGGCGTCGTTTTAGGGATATCGGTTCAGCGGGTCCGGGTCTGGACCGGGTTCTGACCCAAGTGGGTCGGGTCGACCCGGTCCGAATAACATTTTCTTAATAAAAATAAAATAATCAGAAATGATTTTAAAAAAATAAAAAAAAAAATCAGAAAAATCTTAGAAAATCCAAAAAATACTAGAAAATCCTAGGAAATTCCAAAAAAATGTGGAAAAATCGTGGAAAAATCCTAGACATTCCAGAAGCCCCCCAAAAATCGAGGGTTGACCACAGACAACTGGTCAACCCTATTTTTGGGATTTCTTACCCAATTTTCCGAGACTTGACGATATTACCCTTTAAGGGTAAGTCGCCTTTGCTGAGTTTGTATGATAAAATCGATAATGCCAAATTAAGAACTAGGGTCGAGTAATCGACCAATTCTTAGGTTTGGGTTTTCGAGTCCCGCCCCTTTCCTCAAAAATGACGATTTCGTCCCCTCAATGGGAAAATCGTCTTTCTTGTCTCAATCAAAGTTCTGAGAATCGCTTAAAGATTAGGGTTCGGGTCAGGTGGACGACCAGCCCTAACATTTAAGATTTTCAGTTCTCATCTTTGTCCAAAATGACGATTTTACCCCTCCGAGGGTAAAATCACTTTTAAATTCCAAAAAAATCCTGGAAATTCCCGAAAAATAGGAAATGGATTGGATTGATGGCCAATCCTATTTCCCCTGTCTTCTGACTTCCCAATTCGTCTAAAAAGATAGATTTACTCTTTTAAGGGTAAATTTTCCCCGAATTATTCAAAATTACGATTCGGCCCCTCATGGGTGAATCATGTCCAAATCACTCCTAAGCCTTGTTTGATATTTCTCTAGGCTAATATGGCATCAATAGGGATACCATGCTGATTTCATGTGTTTTATCCGCATGTACTGGATCCTCGATTTGCGCACTTTTTTCTATTGATTGCGATTGATAGGGTAGTATCTCCCATCTGCATGAACTCCTAGATTTAGGATCTGTACCCCACTCGTCTGTATGAAATCCCAGGATCAGATAAACCATTCAGCTTAGGTACCGAAAGGGCGTCAACTTTGACAGTTGGCGTAACTAAGTCCCCGAACCCAATTCTCTGGTTTCCGCAGAATCGAATAGACCACTCCCAACTATTCGATAGGGTTTTCGATCGTACCCTCTACGAAACGATTGGTGGCGACTCCTTGGCATGTACACTCATTACATGTCACTAGACCGCACTGAAGGTCGACCACGTATATCCAGCAGTTGCGACTTGGGTAATGGACCTTGGGAGAGGCCCGCATCCGATCAAGCCAGCGATCGGGTGGCCCATTAGCCCGCTCCCGCCTCGCGAGAAGAGGGTCGCGACACTCACTTTCTCGAAGCATATGCATCGGATGCATTTGTGCAGAGTTCCTTGATCCCGAATTTCAAGATCTCCAGAAGAAACCTGGAATATGAATGCTCACATTCAGGAGACGGGGAAGCGGTGCAATTTTTGCATTTTAGGGATGAACGGATAGTGTCGCGACCCGTCCGAAAGGCGGACGCGGCTAATGGATTACCGATCGCGGGCCTTGGATCGGCGCGGGCCCTCCCAGGCCCATACCAAATCGCGGCGGGAGTATATTTTTAAAGGGTTCGGCGATAAGAGCCGATCGATTTCGACCTTAGTGTGGTCGTGGTGGCATGTGCAACTTGTGCATGCATTTGGAGTCGCCACCGGTCTTTCTTGGAGGGTAGACCGGAAACCTTATTGACCGATTGGGAGAGATCGATCAATTCTGCGGAACCAGAGATTTTGGGTTCGGGGACTTGGTTACGCTGGTGTCATTGCCAACGCCCTTTCGGTACCTAACGCGAGTGATTTTCCTAGCTAAGAATTCATGCAGGCGCAATTTTGGGTGGGGTAGGTTTGATTCAGGATTTCATGCAGATTGGCAGACTGTTCCTATCAATCACAATCAATTTAAGTGAAAGCGCAATCCAGTGTATAAATAAATCACATCAATGCACATCAATTCAGATCACTGGCTTCCTAGTATAACCATAAAGGTTTAAGGAAGGCGTGATTTAGGACCAGGGGCAAAATGGGAAGATTTGGGAACGATTAACCCGAAGGGCAAAATCGTCAATTTTTGGAAGATTTGGATACCGAATTACTCAAAATATTCCATGGCCAGTTGATTGTGGCCATTTCCCATTTTTGAGAATTTTTTGGAATTTCTTGATTTTTCTTCAATTTTTGGAGGACGATTCGCCCAAAGGGCGAAATCGTCATTTTAGAGGGGTCGGGGTTCAAAACACCCGGGATGAGCCTTGGCCAGTTGATTGTGGCCATTTCCTATTTTTTGGGATTTTCCTGAATTTTTTTTAGAATTTGTTTTGGAAGACGGTTTGCCGGAAGGGCAAAACCGTCATTTTTGGAAAGATCGGGGGTCAAAAGACCCGAAACAGGTCGTGGCCAGTTGAAAGTGGCCATTTCCTATTTTCTGGAATTTTTTATAATTTTTTTTCTGAATTTTCCGAATTTTTTTGAGTTTTTTATGATTTTCTATTTTTTTTTATTGATTTTTGAATTTTTTTTTATTATTTTTTATTATTTTCTGAATTTTTTAATATTTAAAAATATTTTCCGGGCCGGGTCAAACCCGGCCCACGCCTCTCGGGCGCCCGGCCCGACCCTAGGGGTCGAAACCGGCCTAAAACGACGTCGTTTTATATTTTTAAACATTTTTCCATTTTTTAACAATTTTTTTGATTTTTTTATCTATTTTATTTAATTATCCGAAAATTCCTGAATCGAACGGCCCACGTCGTGCCACGTGGCTTCGTCTCGTGCGCCCGATCTTCCACTAGATCGGGCGACTCACAGAGAGCCACGTGGCTCGATCACGACCGTCGGATCAAAAATCAATTTCTTTTCCTTTTTTAGAAAACCCACAAATCGGACGCTCTAGAACGTGCCACGTGGCCTCCTCTGGTGCGTCCGATCTTGTACAAGATCGGACGTCCTTCAGTGAGCCACGTGGCACATCCTCGTCCGCCGGATCGATTATTCGAAAATCATTTATTTAATTTTCCAAAAATTCCAGGATCGCGACACGTGTCGCGATCGTGGCCGTCCGTTTGTTTTATTTGAAAATACATGGATCGGACCCCACCCGGCTGACGTGGCTGCCTACGTGGCACGCCACGTCGGCCGTTGACCGGCCGGAGGGTCGCCGGAGAAGACGATGAATAGTAATAATTCCGGCGAGGTCGCCGGAAAATTGCGAAACGGGCCCGAAACTTGGTATTTTTCGCCCGTTCTTGCGGCATTCAACTCCTCACAACTTCAGCAATAACATATAAGCAAATTATGACAGATTTTACCTCGAAAAATGGCCAAACCGGACCTCCCCGAACCCGGCTCCGGCGAGGAATTTTGCAGAAAATTTTATTCGTCTAAACTCGGTTCCGTGCATTCACGTGGCATCTAAGGAAGGTTTAGAAGCTTACCTATGGTCCTTTGATGGTCGGCGACCTCCGGCTTCGCCGGCGTGAGCTCTTGGTCCGGGTATGGCTCGGCGACCTCCGGCCCTCGTTTTTCGGTGGCGTTCGTTGCAAAATAAAGGGGAAACGAGGCTTAGAGTCGGTTCTAATGCATGCTTGAGGCTAGACACGCGCAAATGGAGCTCGGGAAGACACGACCGAGACCTCCAAAGACATAGCATTCATTTGAGCATTTTATCGAACACATAGCATGCGCGGAAAAAAAAAATGGAGATCCGGCGAGATACCGACCTATCCGGAGCTTGCCGACGACCGCCGAGCCTTTGGTGATGTTCGCCTTGGTATGTTGAAGGTCCGAGGACGCCGTTTCGCGCTTCCCCTCAGCTCAAAAAATCCTCCTTTCTCTCTCGGCTCCCCCTTTGTTCATCCCTCCGAGCTCGGTTAAAAAAACCGAGTATATCCCCCTCCTCGTGGCCGACCAACCCTTTTTTCGGGTCCTTTAACCCGCACAAACGATTGTCGACCACCCGTTCGTGTCCACCTGCATGCGTCGTCCTTTTTTTCTTAGAAAATCGCGACTCGCCGCCCCCCCTGTTTTTTTTTTCACGTTCTGGGCACCTTGCTGCACATTCTGTGCATTGTTGCAGAACCGGGTCGGGTCGGGCGGACCCGACCGACCCGGTTCGGCCAAATCGTCAAATTGACCCCCCAAATGACCTCTTTTCATGAAATTGATGGCAAAATCGGATTCCTTGACATGTTTTCCATCAAATATGGGTATTTTCGTGAATCAATTTATTGAAATTCTGTGAAAACCCCAAATTGTCCCTAGGATCCGAAATTTGATTTCGCCAAATCGAAGGCCTAAACGATCGAATTAGCCAAAATTGAGCCCACCAATGGATTCAGCATGATGAAAACTATTGGGTAGAGGTGTTTAATTTTAATGGGTGTACCCGTGTGAAATTTAATTTCAAAACCTGTGAAACCGGGGACTAAATTGAAAGATTTTTATGCAATTAAGCCTTTTTGGTTAAAATTGATCAAATTGGAGGGCAAATTGACCCAATTGCATTTCAATACTTTGGAGTCCAATGTCATAGCTTATAAAAAACCTAGAATTGAAAATTAAAAGACTCGAAAAGGATTTTTTAGGCCCGGTTCGGGATTAGGTTTGTGAAGGAACCCCATGAACCAAGCCAAAGTTCCCTAATAAAAAGTGAAAATATTGAAGATAGAATTAAAATAAAAGTTCAGAATATTTTTGTGTAATTTTTTGACCACGGATGGTATTTTTTCTGATTTTTTGGGTATTTTTATAATTAAATAAATTCCAAAAAATATTTAAAAATACAAAAAATATTTTTTGTTCAAAATTGGTTCCTAAGGTTAGGCTAAGGCTTCCAAAGTTGATTTTGCAATTTTTTGACCTTTTTTTCTATTTTTAATTAATTTTAGAAATAAAAAAAACTATAATAACGGATGGTCAAAAATCAGGTGTCAACAGATAGCTGAAGGAATTCTTGTTATGGAAGGCAATAAAGAGGCTAAAATTATGCACCGAGATGTTGTTCTGCACATTCTGAGCATGAAAAGGCATGAAGTAAAGTTTGCTTACTATTTCCCCGCACGGCTGAGTAAGAAAAATGAAGAGTCAGGTAACACTTGTAGATACTGTTTACTACGGGTTTTCCTATCCGAACCCTCAAAAGAATTTCGTCAAAAGGAAATCCAAGATTTTGGGGGATACATCATGGTGGAGTCGCTTCATATCACTGTCTGCATGACGAACCACTGCCCCTATTGAGTTGGTGGTCATCCTCTTGACGGATGTGGATCCGTGTTTTTGTGCTACAGGTGGTTAGCAGGAGATGAGTAACTTGCGTGGAAAATGATTTCGACTATACGAACTCTTGATTTATGTTTGCCTCGGTAATCACATCGAGTGATTTTGGGAACATATTTCGTGTGCCCACCTTCTTGAAGCAAAAGGGCAATGGACCTTATTCTGTTTTGATTTTATGCGGAGATGTTGGCATTGGTGACGATCATAATTCTTGTGGAAATCGAAAGTCGGAGGCAGTGACAGATTTCTAGATCCAAGATGTTGCAATTTGTCATTAAAATCTCTCGACCAGCTTCCACCGAGATGAATTTTTGCATTTTTGAATATAACTAGTAACAACAAGTGGCCCGTTTAACCCCTATAACAGAGCATGAACGAACGGTGGGGGTGTCTCAATTTCGGGTCTTCTCGATCAGCAATTCTCAACAATTTAGTACTCTACCGCGCGTTGTCAACGTCACACGGTACGATAAGGTACAGCAGACGTGGCCCTCTTTGCAACCACTGCAAATTCATGTGGTTTACCATTAAGGGTGCGTATGGTAACGTTTTTGTTTCTAGGCACATTTTTTGAAAAAAAAAATACTTTTTGTGTTTCTGTTCTTGGCTACGATTTCTGGGAACAGAAACGTGTTTGGTAAGTAAAAAACTACACTTTTTTCTGCTGCCACCGGTCGAATCAACTCACTTTATCTAAGCATGTGCATCGGATGCATTTGTACGAAGTTCCTTGAGCGTGAATTTCAAGTTCTCAAGAAGAAACAAGGAATATGAATGCTCGCATTCAAGAGACGCGGAAGCGGTGCCATTTTTGCAAGTAAGGGATGAAAGGATAGCTGAAGGAATTCTTTTAATGGAAGGCAATAAAGAGGCTAAAGTTATGCACCAATATAAGCTTCTGAACGTTTTGAGTACGGAAAGGCATGAAGTAAAGTTTGCTTACGTTTTTCTTGCATAGCTGAGCAGGAAAAATGAAGAGTCGGGTAACACTTGCAGAGACAGTTTACTACGGGTTTTGCTATCTGAACTCTCAAAAGAATTTCGTCAAAAGGAAATCCAAGATTTTGGGGGATACATCAAGGTGGAGTCGCTTCATATAGTTGTCTGCTTGACAGACCAATGCCCCTATAGAGTTGGTGGTCATCCTCGTGACGGATGTGAATCTGTGTTTTAATGCTGCAGGTGGTTAGCAGGAGATGAGCAACTTGCGTGGAAAATGATTTCTACTGTACGAACTCTCGATTTAAGTTTACCTTGGTAATCACATCGCGTGATTTTGGGAACATATTTCGTGGGCCCACCATCATGGAAGCAAAAGGTCAATGAGCCTTATTATGTTTTGATTTTATGCGGACATGTTGGTACGAGTGAGCATTACTATTCTTTCGGAAACCAAAAGTCGGAGGGAGTGATAGATTTTTTGATCCAAGTTGTGGCAATTTGACGTTAAAATCTCTCGACCAGCTTCCTTCGGAATGAATTTCTGCATTTTTCAATATAACTAGTAACCACAATGACCCGTTTAACCCCTATAACAGAGCATGAACGAACAGTGGAGGTGTCTCAACTTCGAGCCTTATCGACCAGCAATACTTGTCAATTTAGTACTCTACCGTGCGTTGTCAATGTCGCACAGTACGATGGGGCACCGCAGAAGCGGCCCTCTTCACAACCACTCCAAATTCATGCGGTTTACCATTAAGGGAGCATATGGTAACGTTTTTGTTCTTGGGCACATTTTTTGAACAAAAACACTTTTTTTATGTTTGTGTTCCTGTCAACAATTTCTGGGAACGGAAACGCATTTGATTAGTAAAAAACAACATTTTTTTTGCCGCCGCAGGTCGCCGCCGCTGGTCGCATCAACTCACTTTGTCGAACCATGTGCATCGGATGCATTTGTGCGGAGTCCCTTGAGCCCAAATTTCAAGTTTTTCAGAAGAAACAAGGAATATGAAGGAATTTTTGCAATGTCGCACGGTACTCTACCGTGCGTTGTCGATGTCGCACGATACAATGGGGTATCGCAGAAATGGCCCTCTTCACAATCACTACAAATTCATGCAGATGCGGTGCTAGTACCCCTAGAGAGTTGGTGGTCATCCTCTTGACGGATGTGGATTCGTGTTTTTATGCTGCGGGTGGTTAGTAGGAGATGAGTAACTTGCGTGGAAAATGATTTCTACTATAAGAACTCTTGATTTAAGTTTGCCTAGGTAATCACACCAGGTAATTTTGGGAACATATTTCGTAGGCCCACCTTCATGGTAGCAAAAGGTCAATGGGCCTTATTGTGTTTTGATTTTATGCGGACATGTTGGTACGAGTGTGCATCACAATTCTTTTGGAAACCGAAAGTCAGAGGCAGAGTGATAGATTTCTAATCCAAGATGTAGCAATTTGACGTTAAAATCTCTCGACCAGCTTCCTCCGAAATGAATTTCTGCATTTTTCAATATTACTAGTAACCACAAGTGACCCGTTTAACCCCTATAATTGAGCATGAACGAACGGCGGGGGGTGTCTCAATTTCGGGCCTTCTTGATCAGCAATTCTCGTCAATTTAGTACTCTACCGCGCGTTATCAATGTCGCACGTACGATGGGGCACCGCAGAAGTAGCCCTCTGCACCAACCACACCAAATTCATGCGGTTTTACAATTAAGGGTGCTTATGGTAACGTTTTTGTTCTTGGGCACATTTTTTGAACAAAAACACCTTTTTTGTGTTTGTGTTCTCGGCTACAATTTCTGGGAATAGAAACACGTTTGGTAAGTAAAAACAACAATTTTTTTTGCCGCCGTAGGTTGCATCAACTTACTTTGTCGAAGCATGTGCATTAGATGCATTTTTGTGTGGAGTTCCTTGAGCTCGAATTTCAAGTGCTCTAGAAGAAACAAGGAATATGAATGCTCAAATTCACGTGACGCGGAAGCAGTGCCATTTTTGCAAGTAAGGGATCAAAGGATAACCGAAGGAATTATTGTTATGGAAGGCAATAAAGAGGCTAAAGTTATGCACCAAGATGAGCTTCTGAACATTTTGAGTACGGAAAGGCATGAAGTAAAGTTTGCTTACTTTTTTCCTCGCACGGCTGAGCAAGAAAATGAAGAGTCGGGTAACACTTGCAGAGATAGTTTACTACCGGTTTTGCTATCTGAACTCTCAAAAGAATTTCGTCAAAGAGGAAATCCAAGATTTTTGGGGATACATAAATGTGGAGTCGCTTCATATCATTGTCTGTTTGACGGACCAATGCCCCTATAGAGTTGGTGGTCACCCTCTGGACGGATGTGGATCCGTGTTTTTATGATGCAGGTGGTTAGCAGGAGATGAGCAACTTGCGTGGAAAATGATTTCTACTATACGAACTCTTGATTTAAGTTTGCCTCGGTAATCACATCATATGATTTTGGGAACATATTTCGTGGGCCCACCTTCATGGAAGCAAAAGGTCTATGCTTCTTATTCTATTTTGATTTTATGCGGACATGTTGGTACGAGTGAGGATCACAATTCTTTTGGAAATCGAAAGTCGAAGGTAGTGACAGATTTCTAGATCCAAGATGTAGCAATTTGTCGTTAAAATCTCTCGATCTGCTTTCTCCAAAATGAATTTTTGCAATTTTCAATATTACCAGTAACCACAAGTGAAGCGTTTAACCCCTATAACAGAGCATGAACGAACAGCGGGGGTGTCTCAATTTCCGCGCTTCTCGATAAGCAATTCTCCACAATTTAGTACTCTACGCGCGTTGTCAATGTCGCCCGATACGTTAGGGTACTGCAAAAGTGGCCCTCTTCATAACCACTGCAAATTCATGCGGTTTACCATTAAAGGTGCGTATGGTAACATTTCTGTTCATGCGGCACATTTTTGGTACATAAACACTTTTTTTTTGTTTTTGTTCCCGGCTATAATTTCTGAAAACAGAAACGCATTTGATAAGTAAAAAACAACACTTTTTTCTGCCTCCACGGGTCGCCGCTGCCGGTCGCATCAATTCACTTTGTCGAAGCATGCGCATCAGATGCATTTGTGCAGAGTTCCTTGAGCCCGAATTTCAAATTCTCCAGAAGAAACAAGGAATATGAATACTCACGTTCACGAGATGCGGATGCGGTGCCATTTTCGCAAGTAAGGGATGAAAGGATAGCCGAAGGATTTCTTGTTATGGAAGGT